>OX336401.1:91137679-92386179 GCA_946902985.2 Meconema thalassinum
TGGTGGCCACACCAATGGTCAAAGCTTAAATCAAAATACGATTAGCCTAATCATCCGATCTCTAGCAAATTTAGCAACAACATACCTTTATGGAGGGAGCATCCTTTGACCAAACTAATAGGTCATCAGCCTAATATTTTGCGGATGGTGGCCATCTTTGTGTGAAAATCGATTCCCCTTATCAATTCGAACACGGTGAAACCGAATGAAACGAAATTTGGTACAGAGGTAGCACTAGCGAAGGGCACCTCAGTGTCATGTTTTATATCACCGCTATCTTGACGGAAACGTAATCGCGGCCACCCAAATATTAAGAGCTAAAATGTAATTACGACCAACCTAATAATCTAGTCTCTACCAAATTTTGCAACACCATATCTTTATGTGGGAAACATATTCAGACCAAACTGCAAGAACGTCAGCCCAATAGTTTGCAGATGGTGGCCAAGTATGTGTGCAAATCGATTCCCCCTATCAATTCAAACACGGTGAAACCGAATTGAACGAAATTTGGTACAGAGGTAGCACTAGCAAAGGGCACCTCATAATCATGTTTAATAACCCTATAGCACGTTGTATTTCAACAAGCTACTACAACCAACATTCAATCATACTCCTTGAAAAGGACAAAGAGTTATAACAATACCCATGCATTTAGGAGAAAGTAGGCTATATGTTCTTTACTGAACATCTTGTTTAATTTAAGTACGGACTGAAACTTACAATTTTTCAAACAGTTCCTACTTTTGACGCCTAGCGCCACCGTCAACGACTACTAGGCCTAGTTCAGAGCTTAGCTACTAGACGCCACCGCTGTCGGCTCTTGGCAACGAACGTCGAAACCTAAGAGCGTTGTTTACATTCTTAACCTATCCAATTTTGCTTCACACAGGTGTAATTAGTGGAAGGTTCTTTAACATGCCATAAATCTATGACATGGGACCGCCGGTCATCTTTGTGTGAAAATCGATTCCCCCTATTAATTCGAACACGGTAAAACCGAATGGAACGAAATTTTATACAGAGGTAATACTAGCAGAGGGAACCTCAGTGTCATGTTTTATATCGCCGCCATCTTGACGGAAACGTAATGGCGGCCACACAAATGTTAAAAGCTTAAATCAAATTACGACCATCCTAATAATTTGATCTCTGCCAGATTTTGCAACAATATGCCTTTTTGTGGAAAGCATCTTATGACTGACTACAAGGTCATCAGCCTAATAGATTGCAAATAGCGGCCAAGTATGTGTGCAAATCCATTCCCCATATCAATTCGAACACCGTGAAACCGAATTGAATGAAATTTTTTACAGAGGTAGCACTAGCAAAGGGCACCTCAGTGTCATGTTTTATATCGCCGCCATCTTGACGGAAACGTAATGGCGGCCACATAAATTCTCAAAGCTTAAATCAAATTACGATTAACTTAATCATCCGATCTCTACCAAATTTTGCAACAACATACCTTTATGGAGGGAGCATCCTTTGACCAAACTAATACGTCATTAGTCTAATATTTTGCGGATGGCGGTCATCTTAGTGTGAAAATCGATTCCTCTATCAATTCGAACACGGTGAAACCGAATGGAACGAAATTAGGTACAGAGGTAGCTCTAGCAAAGGGCACCTCAGTGTCATGTTTTATAACACCGCCATCTTGACGGAAACGTAATCGCGGCCACCCAAATGTTAAAAGCTAAAATGTAATTACGACCAACCTAATAATCCAGTCTCTACCAAATTTTGCAACAACATATCTTTATGTGGGAAGCATATTCTGACCAACCTGCAGGATCATGAGCCCAATAGTTTGCAGATGGTGGCCAAGTATGTGTGCAAATCGATTCCCCCTATCAATTCAAACACGGTGAAACCGAATTGAACGAAATTTGGTACAGAGGTAGCACTAGCAAAGGGCACCTCAGTGTCATGTTTTATATCGCCGCCATCTTGACGGAAACGGAATGACAGCCACCCAAATGTTAAAAGCTTAAATCAAATTACGACCATCCTAATAATTTGATCTCTGCCAGATTTTGCAACAATATGCCTTTTTGTGGAAAGCATCTTATGACTGACTACAAGGTCATCAGCCTAATAGATTGCAAATAGCGGCCAAGTATGTGTGCAAATCCATTCCCCATATCAATTCGAACACCGTGAAACCGAATTGAATGAAATTTTTTACAGAGGTAGCACTAGCAAAGGGCACCTCATATTCATGTTTAATATCCCTATAGGACGTTGTATTTCAACAAGCTACTACATCCAACATTCAATTATACTCCTTGAAAAGGACAAAATGTTATAACAATACCCATGCATTTAGGAGAAAGTAGGCTATATGTTCTTTACTGAACATCTTGTTTGTTCTGTGTTACTTCAACGGGGAAGAACCTGTGAGCTATCTAATCCTCATGCAGAGCGTACGTCAGCTTGCAACTGTGTTATTCTTAACTTGTCACCCCGTGCCACTCACTATGGAACCATAGCCATATTGCACCACGTGCTAGACCTTCCCTTCTCCCTTCCCCAGCTATCTGGAACCAGTGTCACTCACATGCAGTCATTTCTGGCACTGTGAAGTGTAAGACAGTTCTACGATGCTTAATGTAAAAGCAACTACAAGTTATCGTCTGTTGGAGAATTTAAAGATAATTTTACTTTTGATGGGGGCGTTCTGTTCTGCCAACCATGTGGGAAAGCAATCAAGGCTGAACAGCGATCTCAAATTACACAACACCTCAAAGGCAAGATACATATTGTCGCAGATTCACGCCTTCAGAAGAAGTGTCAGTCATTTGTGATGGACAACCTGAAGATGTATCTCGTTGTGTATTGTAATTCTTCAGTAGTCAGTGAAGTATAGCATAAATTGCATTGGTGTGTACTGCATATTGTTTATATTCACATTAATAAACTAAATTATAGTAAATAATGTTTAGCCTTTTTCATTTAAGAAAAAATAGGCTTATGAAGTCACCTTTTGTCCGTGTGTCTGTGTGTGTGTGCGTGTGCGTGTGTGTGTGTGTGTGTCCCGAATAAATTCTAAACGGCTGGAGTGATTTCAATGAAACTCGGTAAGATCATAGCACCATTCCGGCCAACCCCGACCGTGCCCTTCAAATTATATTGTGTCTCGCCAATATAATTTGAAATATTTCACCAGCATTCAGTATCTCCGAAACTATTACCGATATCACCCTGATATTTTGTACGGTGATAAAGGAAACTACTAGAAGTCACCTATGAGACTTTCAAAAACCTGGTAACTACAAAACCAACATGGCGGCAAAGCGAATTTCAGACTTTTAAATACACTTTTCTCGCGATTTAACCATCCAAACGTAATGAAACATGGTACAGCAAATGTTTATTCACATTGTAATGCACTGGAGTCTAAATTAGTTTAATTGCTTACATATCCTGAAAATGGCGGCTGTGCGAAATATTTCACTGGCATTCAATATCTCCGAAACTATTTATGATATCACACTGAAAATTTGTACTGTGATAAAGGGCAGTTCTACAAGTTTACGTAACTATCAAAAACCTGTAAAGTACAAAACAAACATGGCGGCCAAGCGAATTTGAAACATTTTAATAGACTTTTCTCGTGATTTAACCATCTGAGCGCGGTGAAATATGTTACAGTAAATGATTATGCATATTGTAGAGCACTGGCATCTAATTTAGTTCAATTGCTTACATAACCTCGAGATGGCGGCTGAGCGAAATTTTAAAATTATGTTTTTATTTCTTGTGTCGTAATCATGCGATCGAATTGAAAGTTTGAATAATGAACCTAGGAAATAATTGTCCTTTAATGGAACGTAACTCTATGCCTATACATTTAACAATTCAAAATGGTGAGCATCCGAAATATTTTGACGGTTCTCAATATCTACGAGTCTTTTACAGGAATCAAACTGATTTTTTTTATGTTTATAGAGGCAATTAACATGAGTAGGATATATGAAAATAGGCTGTATAGTTCTTCACGAAACTACTTGTTACTCTTTTGTCACATATTTCAGGTATTTTTAATACATAGAAAATAAATATTTTCCTCAATTTTAGCACCTAATTATTATACTAGCTTTGATTGCGTTGCAATGCTAATCAAAGACAGATAGGAAGATTATGATAATGTTATTGGCATTACGCCCCTTTTAACAACTGCGGCTTTTAGAAACGCCGGGGTGACGGAGAATTGACCCGAAGGGGATCTACTGACATCGCCCCCACGCACTTGCACACCCTCAAATACCAACTGGCTGCGCCATAAGGAAGGTGATAATGTTCATCAGACAGCAAGCAGATTCCTGGGTTCATACCAATTACACTGACGAGACGTTGCTATATTCCCGTACCCATGACCTAAAGATCATTTCCAATGAAGTCTACCGGGGGCATTATTCATTTGCTTTTCAAGAAGGAGCTCTTCAGGTGTCCTGTGTAATGTTTATTTCCCAATTCATCCGGTAGTATGTACTATACACTCATTCATTCATTTATGTATTTGCAATTGGGGCTGTGTCCCCCGGTGGCAAATTGAATATACATAAACAAATAAATAATTATACATAACAATTCAATAACAATTAAACTGGAGTATTTACACAAATAGTCAGTTTTTTTTCTTAAACACACCTATATGTTTGGGAAGAGGCTCTAAGACTGCGGCAGGTAGAGAGTTCCAATTATCAATGGCACGGTTTATGAAAGAATATTTACCATAATTTGTTCGCTGTGGTCGGCCCTTAACTTTGAAACAATGATCACTCCTGCTCATGTAAGTGGGTTTTCCCATACGTTTGCTAAGCTCACTCCATGCTGGTTGATTTGTATACGTGTTGTACATAGCGCAGAGACTAGATTACATCCTCCTAGCCTCAAGTTTCTTTAACATACGGCTCACACTGCTCCTGGGATTAAAGTCACTGTGCACAAAATCTAGCGGCCTTTCTTTGTACCATTTCCAACTAATTGATGAACCCTACTTGATATGGATCCCAAACCGCCCAGGCGTATTCCAGAATAGATCTTACAAGTGACAAATATCCTAATTCTTTAGCAGAGGTACTATTTCCTTTTAATACCCTCATTACAAAGTGCAAGGATTTGTAAGCTTTAGAAACTACACATCCTACACTCAAACCAGGAACAACAATTATAGCTTTCGTTATGTTCCTTTGAAGTCGAAGTAATCATTTTATTCCTTTCAAAAGCATCCACCCTCTGTCCTGTCATGCGTTCGCCTGTCATGCACACTTTGCAAACCCATCACATGTGTACTATATACTTACATGCCTGGTATCCATTCTGTGGCTGAAATCACACACAGGAAACTGCCTGCGCGTCGATAATTATGTCCTTGCCCGATGTGCGGCATTCACAATAGCACAATATGATGTTCTTATTGATATCTCAAAAAGTAACTGTCCAATTTTGAAAATACTTACATTTGAGTCGTCTAGTTGCAAAACTCGTTTAATCCACTTGTGAATAAGAATCATTTTCATGAGAAACGTTTCTCTGGACTTTGCCTCACGTATCTTTTGTTTTTGTTGTTTTCTACTTTTTTTCTTTTTGCTTTGTGTTTTTGGTTTTTGGTTTTGTGTTTGCTTTGTGCTTTTGAATTTTACCTTTTGCTTTTCTTTCTTGGCTTTGTGTTTGTTTTCTGCTTTTGCTTTTTTTGAATTTTGCCTTTTTGCTTTGTGTTTCTTGCTTTTGTTTCTGCTTTTGCTTTTGATTTTTTCTTTCTGCTTCGTGTTTTTTGGTTTTGGTTATATGTTTGTTTTCTGGAAAATCAAAACAAAATAAACCAAACAACATCAAAATAAACCAAAAACAAATTAAAACAAAATAAACAAAACAAAAATTAAATAAAACATTTTAAAACAAAATAAAACGAAATAAAATAAAACAAAACAAAATCAAAATAAAACAAAACAAAATAAAACAAAATAAAATAATATAAAATAAAATAAAATAAAATAAAATAATAAAATAAATAATTTTACGACATGATCCTTATTCACAAGTAGATTAAACGACTTTTCATTTGAATGACTCATATTTGAACTTGTGCGTAGTTGAATTTTAGGCCAGCTGTATGAATTTGTGCCGTTCCATTTAACCTTTAACTGGGTATGTGGGGTGCTGAGAATACCCGCGTGTAACATTCGCTTGTTTTTTCTGACATAAGTTGGCTACACTGTTGAGGAACTCAGTACCTTCTTGAATAATATAATATAACGTCATTTGCATTGTTTAAAGTTGTGTCTATTATTGCTGACAATAACATTTATAGGCAGGGGTGTCGTCAGCACCCCGCATACCCAATCACGTTACACATCGTGTCTAGTTGGTTTCCACTCCGCAAATTGAGCTGTCGCTTCTGTGTGGTGTTGGGAGTGAGTGAAATGAACACTTGTTTAGATGAAGTGCAGGAACGGATTAGTTTACATTTCTTGTGTTTGTAAATAATATTGTCTGGAAGTAATGAAAAATTGAGCTTAAAATTTACATGCAGTACGAAAAAGAAATACTAAAACTTTGAGATTGTAAATCAGTAAGGTATTCCATTTTTATAACTATGGTGCCAAATATGTTATGATAATACTTTTAAGGTAGTAATAAAGATTGAATTTGGTATATTTGGTCTTTATTTAAGCCTGAAACATTACCCTTATTTACCAGAAACAGTAATGGTATCCTGGGGCACTGAGTACCCCAGGAAAGAAACACAACTCGGATGCATTAAAATAATGTATTACTTACTAATAACTGCAATTACAAATGAGTGCAATCAACCATGTAGCACAGAATATTTAAACTATTAAGACTCTAAACTGAAAATAACTGTGTGCCTATAATAGAAAACAAAAATATTAGCAATTTCAATGTTATTGTAGATATTCTTTCTTTGGTCATCATAATCATAATGACCATTTTCACTTCTCACATTCACTACCAAACACCAAGCTATGATGTTAACGCACAAAACTCTTGCATTCTGAGCACACTCAGTGGTCGTGGTGTCCTTGGATCGTGGGCAGATGGAGCACTCAATGCCCTGGAGACACTGTTTTGGGTATAAATAGCTGTCACAGCTAAGAAGTATACACATTGACTGAAAGACAGTCGAAGTGAAGTAAAAGTGACAGTAAGAACGAAAATTCTCTGGGGCATTGAGTGCCCCACTGTGCTGTTCCAGGGTTAACATTTGTAAAAAAAATAGTGCAAGTTTTGGTTGGGGTGTTGTGAGCACCCCACCTATCCACTTACGTAACTATTACCCACATTTCTAATTAAAGGTTAAAAAATGGAGTTAGTACCGTATCAATATCTCGGTTATGACTCACCCCATGAGAATAACTAGCACATTATCTTCCAAGCCCCTGGGTATCATTTTCGAATATGAAAAGAGAATACCGATTTCATTAATGGTTTAGACGTTATTTCCGTGTAAAATCTTAGGTGAATAACCCTGTACAGTATATTACCTCATTCTAAATATACAGGTTTTATCTTAACCCTCCAGCAGGCGCGCCTAAAAATTATACATGACCAGGTGCGTGGTGTACTTTATACATCACATCTAATCACATAATAATGGGAAATATCTCATTTTTACCAGATGTTATTTGTTCACATCAGTAACAATACCGACAGTAGTGGCTACGCTAGCTAAAGCGCAGCGTTAGGTCATGGGGCCAAGTTCTCTGCTGACGTTGGCCATCCTTGAAATAGTTTTCCGTGGTTTCCCATTTTCAACACCAGGCAAAATGATGGGACGGTTCCTTCTGATAGGCCACGGCCGGGTCCTTCCACATCCTTGCCCAGTTTCATTCATCTTCATCCATTCCATCTCACATCCCGACACGCAGGTCGCCCACGGGCGTCGACTAGAAAGACCTGCACTCGGCCTCTCAGGAGGCCACACGAAAAAAAAAACAGTAATAATTACAATTTTACCATATTATACACTGTAGCAAAGTGTCTGTCTCGTAGTCACTTCTAGTGATGACTTCATGTTCTTCATCTGATTCCGCGCTGTCCAAGTGGTCTTTTTCTGGCTGTTCCTCAGGTGCCAATATCCTAAATAAACGGAAATATATTGTAGTTGAAGAAATAATTGTAATTTCAGTGTTTTAAACACTACCGTGCTTGAAAATATCAATAAACTAATGTAGTCGAAATACTTACTCCATCTGGCGCGCGGGGTACATTGTAGCCCGCTTGTGACACGTTCCGAATTGAAGCAACAATAGAGCCGTTCAGGTGCACTCACAGAGACTCCAACTATCACATTCAACAACTAAGGTCACACTACAAGAATAGCAGACCAGCAACCCGCCTTAGAGAGGCAACATTGTTGTCAAGTTGAAAAACATTAACAGTGATGTACTTTATATCCCAGCGCGCCTGCTGGAGGGTTAAAAGTGTGTCACTAAGTTATTAGGAAATTGTGCCAATGGTAGGAACAATAACAATATTATTTATAACAAGTAGTTCTGTGAAGAACTAAATAGCCTACTTATGTTAATTGCCTCTATCAACATACAAAATTTCTGTTTGATTGCTGTAATAGATTCCAAAATATTTAGGACCGTCTAAATATTTAGGATGGTCGCCATGTTGGATTTGTATATAAATGTAGGCCATAGAGTCATGTACTATTACTTGAAGATTATTTCGTAGGTGAATTATTCAAACTTCAATCGCATGGTTAGGACACAAGAAATAAAAAACGAGATTTTAAAATTTCGCACAGTCACCATCTTGTGGTTACGAAAACAATTGAAATGAATTAGATGCCAGTGGATTAAAATTTGTATAAGTAATTTCCGCACCAATTTCACTTTGTACTCAGATTGTATAATCGCAAGAAAAATCTATTTATATGTTTCAACTTCGCTTGGCCGCCATGTTCGTTTTGTACTTAACAGGTTTTTGAAAGTCACATAAGAAAACTTTTAGTAGTGACCTTTATCACCGTACAAAATTACAGGGTGATATCTGTTACTGTCGTGAAGATATAAGTAATTCGCACAGGTGCCGGTCAGGATCGGACTAAGTAGTACTATGATCTTGTTGAGTTCCATTGAAATCGCTCCAGCCATTTAGATTTTATTAGGGGGGACGGACGGACACACACACATGGGCCAAAGGTGATCTCCTTAGCCTACAGCTAAAAATGTGTTGATGAATTTGAACCATTGAGACCGTAAAAAGCAACAAGATCACACGTTACATTTTCTAAAATAAAGCACGGATACACTATTTAACGTGTTTAGTTAATACTTGGGTGGAGGGATGTATTGCTGTTTTAAGGTACTACTAGTAGTAGTAGTAGCCTGATTCGCCCGGTGCATTTATTTGTTTATGGATGATAATGAATAGGCTTACTACTAATAACCTGACACAAACTAACAGAAAATAATATTTATGTTCGACGATGTCGATATGTAAATATTATGTTCGACCCCCACTATTATGTGTCAGGAAACTGTATCATAATGATGGTCATTATAACACTCTTTTTCATTATGATACAGTTTCTCCAGCCAATCAGAGCTCGTTCATTGACCAATTAGGTAACGATACCTTCTCGCGTGCGCTCAAAATCCAACATGTCTATATAAATTACCGAAAGTGCACCGTCCATAATGTTCTCGTAAATAAACTGGTGAATATGAGACACTGTACCTTAATATCCTTAAATCCAATTTCTACACAGCGGGTTGTTTTCAAACGATTTCGGTGACATTTTTACTGAATACTGATGCTCAATCTGCACATACGGCATTGAAGCTCACAGAGCGCATGCGTCGGTCGGTCAGTGAGCTTGGACATCAGAGATATCCTACCCTGCGCAGCACCCGATCACAAAATTCTAGTGACAATCTCAACAGATATTTATGAATATTTATGTTAAAACATATAATAAAGTTGTATTTATCGTCGAACATAAACAGTCGTAAGCAAATCGCCTATAATGGTAATTAAGACACTCGTATGGAAATTATAAAACTCGCATACGCTCGTTTTATAAAAAATACTCGTGTCTTAATTATAGCCATTATAGGCTCGTTGCATAATGTACTAATATATGACAGAAAACTGTTTCATAATGGGGGTCATTAAAGTACTACTTTTCAGTATAACACAGTTTTTCCAACCAATCAGAGCTCAATATTTTCATTCATTGATTAATTAGGTAAGAATAGCTCTCATATGTACTCAAAATCCAAAATGTCTGACATGAATTACATGATTTGAAATTTGACAATGTAGCCTATATTGGATCAACCATTGGAATTGCAATCCATAAACAAACTGTGCAATATTGCAAAATAAATAGCACTGTACCTTAAGATCCACAACTCCAATTTCTACACATTCGTAAGATTTCGACGAAAATTTTAGTGAGTGCTGTTGTTGACACAAACACACCAGAACGTCATGGAGGAAGCTGGCATATGACATTAGTTCCACGGAAATTATAATACAGCTCTCTTTTCGTTAAATGGGTTTCTTAAGCAAAACTTTTCCGCCAGATGGCATGACTGTTCTATGTGGGACTCCATTGGTTTGCATTCCGTTGACATTCTATACGCATCGAATTTGAAGAATAACTAGTTGATAATACGATACATTTTAATTTTAAAGCGTTTGTAACAGCCTATTTCGTGTTATTTGAAGTAAATAACAAAATGATCCCACATAGTACCTTTGCGCTATCTTTTGGCACTAGTTCAGGATGTCCCTAATGTTCAAGAAACAATGTTTCAAAGCCATGGAAACATGACATTGAGAAGGTCTTTGATCCTTACTGGGAACTCAGCGCATGCACTCTGTTCACTAAACGAAACTCTGGTGATTGAATCTCGACAGATATTTATGAATATTTCTGTTCGAATATAAAATAAAGTTATAATTATCGTCGAACATAAACAGTCGTATGCAACTCCCCTATAATGGTAATTAAGACACTCGTATGGAAATTGTAAAACTCGCTTAGCTCTTTTTATAAACATACTCGAGTCTTAATTGTTGCCATTATAGGTTCGTTGCATAATGTGCTAGCCTATTTAAAATTAACAATTGATGAAGCCTTTTGTTGAGGTGATAAGCAGCCTGCGGGGTTTTAGTATGTGTGAAATGAAGTTCGAACGCACCGTACTATAGGACACATAGAAGCTCCTCCTGTGACCTTCGAGTGTTCCGATGAACACATGTGACGTACAGCGGATAAATGGACTGATTGCAAGGTTCGTCATCTGTTGTGGACCGGCTGGCGTGCGTCATCTCAACTTCGCGCGATACTAATCTGATAGCACTGTGAACGTACTAAGACCCAGCAGCCTGGTGATAAATAGTAAAATGGACGTAACGTCCAGGTCATTTTCCCGTAATTATAATGATAATAATGAATATGTAGTTTACTAACGTATTGTAAAAATTTATTAGAAAGAGGAGTAAGTGAAATAAAAGACACTGCCTATATTTCATTTGCTGTAAGGAAAGTAGAGAGAATACATCTTTTGACGCATAGCGCTGTAGGAAAATCGGAGCACATCTGAAAATGTTGGCTGTCCCGAGCTCCTGAGGCTGCAATAGTGTTATTCTTCGCCACACAGCGTTGTTCGATAATTTTGTTCGTGTGCCAAACGGCCTAGAGTAGGGAATGGAAAGGGCTGTTTACATAATTTTTAATCAGCGTAAGATGTAACTATTTTCGCAATTCTGCACCAGAATGCTGGTAGGGGTGGCGTGATGCAGCCCGCTTTTTCCAATCAACAATAGACTTATTTAAATATTCTTGCAGTTACATCTTAATTAGCAGCATATCTGGACCCTTAATACAACACCAAGAATATTTCGATACGATTGATTCTAGGGCCTAAATCGTGTTTTATGGGTCCCTTTGTCTGTTATTTATCCAAGTCTAGTCCGTCTCACCAAACGGAACCAAAGTTTACGTCCCGAGATTTGTATCTTCCTTTGCGAAGCTTAAAATGAGGCTAGATTGGTTCTTCTATGACAAATTCGATATTTTGTGTACGTGCCAAACGGCCTAAATTTAGGGAATGGAGAGGACTGTCCAATTTCAAGTAGACAGTGTTACCTGCAGGGTTTCAAATGGTAAGTACGTAAAATTTGGATCAGACTGGTGAACTGGTGTGGATTTGTGGTAATGGGCCTAAATCTGGAGATAGGAAAGGACTGACCATAATTTCAAGTGGAGAGTGTTACCCGCAGGGCTCCAAATGGTAAATACTTAAAATTTGGCTCAGATTGGTGAAACGGTGTTGATTTATGCCAAAGGGCCTAAACGAAGGGAATGGAGAGGGCTGTCAGAAATTTCAAGTAGACAGTATTATTCGCCGGGTTCCAAAGGGTAATTATGTAAAATTTGGTTCAGTTCGGTGAAACGGTGTATATTTTGACCAATCGCCTTAGTTAATTAGTGGCCTTGCATGTGAAAATATTTGATATTTGGTCGGCCCTGACCTAGAGGCTACACCACTTAAAATAATAATCACCAACAGCATCTCTGACTTTGAGCACTGTTTTATGTTTATTACGAAATACTCGTGACAAAGAGCGAATATTTTTAAAAAAATTAACATCCTCACGTAGAGTTATGTCCCAGTTCGAGACGGTTGCAGTAATCTGCATGAAAACAGTGCGTTCTGTTGGAGAGTGCGCCATTTTCAACTGGCGTGGTGCTGCGAGTGTTGAATGTTTAATGTGTGCAGGAGGGCCATGACACGGCCTGCTAATTGTCCACAGGCACAGGCGGCTTTGACACGCTCTTATTAGCATCTCACACACACACACACACACACACACTAACACATACACTTCGGTTAAAAGGAGGCCATGTCTACTGTTCTCAAAATCTCACACTTAACCTAGGCTATCTCCAGGCTTCCATTATCATGAAATTTAATTGTTCTTTGTCAGGCCGATGTTAGTTATTGTTAACCCACGAGAAGTGGCGCGTGGGTATTTTTGACCCGAGGATTATATGTATTTGTATGTCTACCCCTTATTATTCCCGTTTTCCAACGGCGTGGGGGATGAGATGCGATGGAAGTCTTTGTGGCGACGATTTTTACGGCCGGATGCCCTTCCTGACGCCAACCTCATGAGAGGAGTTAATGAGAGATGAATGAATAATAATAATGTTATTGGTTTTACGTCCCTTTTAACTACACTGGCTTTTAGAGACGCCGGGGTGCCGGAATTTTGCCCCGAAGGGGAGAGATGAAATGAATGATGGTGAATGAGACTGGGCAAGGATGTGGAAGGAAGCGGCCGTGGCCTGTCAGAAGGAACCGTCCCCGCATTTGCCTGGTGTTGAAAATGGGAAACCACGGAAAACCATTTCAAGGTCGGCCGACGGTGGGGCTCGAACCCACGCGTCTACCGAGTCAGCAGAAAGCTAGGCCCAATGACCTAATGCTGAGCTTTAGCAAGCGGGGCCACTACTGTCGGTTTGACCCGAGGATTATATACAGTGCTCTATATTTTGGTTTGGTGAGCCTCCGTGGCTTAGGCGACAGCACGCCAGCCTCTGACCACTCGGTCCGTGGTTCAAACCCCGGTCATTCCATGTGAGATTTGTGCTGGACAAAGCGGAGGCAGACAGGTTTTTCTCCGAGTACTCCGGTTTTCCCTGTCACAATTTCATTCCAGCAACACTCTCCACTATCATTTCATTTCATCTATCATTCAATCATTGTCCCAGGGGGGTGGGACAGGCTTCGGCAGCCGGCACAATTCATATCCTCGCCGCTAGATGGAGGCTTCATTCATTCCATTCCCTGTCCCAGTCGGTCGACTGGAAGCAGGCTGTGGATTTCCATTTTCATTTTCATTTGGTCAGGATTGGTTGGTTGGTTACTCAGTTTAGGGGCTGCGACAACGTGGTCATGTAGCCCCGTGTACTTTGGGTGTGTGTAGATTCTATCTAATAACCGGTGTTAATTGTGATGACTGTATTAGTGTATGTTATCTGTTTTATCATTTCAAACGATCTTGTCGATTTCATCGTTATGCTTAGGTCTACCGTTACGCGTCACGGTTACGGCGTGTATGACGTCATCATGTTTCTCAGTGCATATGCACCGAGTCTGAATTTACTCCTGGGGTCTGGCGTTATGCGAACGGAGACGGCGAGTGCATGACTTCATGCAGCCCCCGCGCGGAAAGCCTAAGTTAAAGGGTAATGGAGTCTGTTGTTTATTCCTGGGGTCTGGCGTTATGCGATACGGAGACGGCGAGTGCGTGACGTCAAGCAGCAGAGTGCAAAGAGTCGTACTGAGCCTTTCTAACATGTGTAGCATTTGTATCATGCGTCATTTGAAATGATATAAAGTCTAGTCTCTCAGACTGACTGTATCTTTCTTAATTGAAGTAAGGACTGCAGACTTTGAATTTTTCAAATAGTTCGTACTTTTGCCGCCAAACACCACCATCAACGACTACTAATTCAGAACCTGGCTACTAGACGCCACCGCAGTCAGCTCCTGGCGACGAACGTAGGAACCTAAGAGCGTTGTTTACATTCTTAACCTATAATTTAGCTTACACAGGTGTAATTAGTGGAAGGTTCTTCAACATGCCTTAAATCTATGACATGGGACCGACAGCTTTACTTCCCCTCTGTAGGAAGGCATACTGAGGGATTTTAAACGCTCTTAAAGAAATCCGACACTTCGGCCGGGTTTGAACCCGCGATCTTGGGAATAGAAGCTCAGCATGCTACCAAATACGCCACCAAAGCCGCTCAGTTTGGTCAGCTCATATTTCCTGTCGCTTACTGTACTTTCCTTCCTAGCCTTGAACTTCACCCTGCAAAAGGAACACTCAAGTTATTTCTATATTATTTACGGTCGGGTCAGATTTACCCATGGCGCCAGTCCTCGCATTACAATTTTCGGCTTACGTTAGTCGGAACAATCTGTAAAAAATAAGGGGGAAAACCCAAGTATTTTGGTTCAGCACAATCACATAGCTCACATTCTTGTTGATCCATGTTTAGTGTCTAGGGACACCTTGGTCATCTGCTCTTTTGTTCAAAAATTTTAGATGACTGCATTGCTGCCATTATCAAGGGCAATGATACCGTTACGAAAATGATAGTCATTTTTCTGCAGGTTAAATTTGTAAAATATAAATAAACCTCATTTTAGATTGGGAATAGTCCATAGGAAGACACCAGGTGTAAATTTACTTCATTAAAATCCGTACGACTACGACAAAAATGGAGTGTCACACTAAGGGTCAAAATGACCCAGCGCAAGTCTTCGTGTTATATTTCTTCATGCCAGTTCTCAAGGGTTAAAATTCAGCAATTTTTCTAGATCTATGCCATGTCTTGCGTGGGGTTTCGCCTAGGAACACTAAGCTGGCTCATCAGCGGGCTCTTGGTGTCCATTCCGGACCCCAACAAGTGTAGTGAACTGCGCGCTACCTCCCTATTTATGAGGGGGTCCAGCTTGGTGTTCCTAGGCGAAACCCTACGTAAGACACGGCATAGAACTAGAAAAATTGCTGAATTTCAATTCACTGGCCGTGGAAGCCAATATACCATCTTTTTGGAAGCCTTCATAGGGAGGTCAAAGCTGCTTGAGCTTGTAGCTTTCGCAGTAAAGAGGCGATGGGACAAATCGACGACTCAGAGCAATACTATCGTAACTGATATTTTCGGGGAAAATGATCTTACGATGTCATTTTGCCGCCCAACATCCTGTCCATCCAATGCAATAAGAACGCACCTGCTCCTATTACTGAAACAGCACGAAAAAAAAAAACGGATTACCAAACATCGTAACTACAAAATCAGCCAGTTGTCAATGTAAGTGATGTTACGATATCGTTGCAGTAGTATTGCCGGTATTGCCCGTGAGTTGCGTGACCTAACATAGTAACTGCTTTTACGATTATGTTTCAATGACCTGCCAAACAACACACGTTTGTTGCGACAAAGTTACGTTGGTATCACTGTATTCTTCATGGCTAAAATACGCGCCAGAAATGTTGATTGTCACAGGTGTTGTATTGAGAAGTTTGTTCATGATGAGCTTCAGTCATATCACATGCATGTGCCAAATAATTTGTAAAGAAAAGAAAAGTAGTTCCGTGAAGAACTAAATAGCCTATTTTCATATATGTCACTGATCTTTTCCATTAAAATTCTCCTGCCTATTAAAGATAAGCCTGTACTAAATAGCGTTTGGTTCACAACCTACTGTATGTCTTCACCAACACCATTACAATGAACAGCAATGTGCTATAATATATAGGCTAGTTTTCAATTTCGGTGATTAGACACCTCCAGCTAGGTGGCATCTTTCCGTGACCAACCAATGAATGACAAAAAGTAAGCTACAGAATTTAGTGCCCTTATATAATGATTATTATCATAGCTCATCATTTGAATCATCTTTTCAATCGCTTGAATACGATTCGAGAATTAGAAAAAGAAGATTTTCGAAAAGACGTCATCTTGAAGTTTTGAAAAAAATTAAACAACATTAAATGCCCCTATAGTAAGCTGTGGATAAAGATTCACTGTGCCAAGATTCATTGCACTTGGTTGATTAGATCACTAGAAATATTATTTTGAATATCTGAAAATCACTTGGCCGCCATATTAGATTGTTCTATATGTAGATCATACAGTTAAGTATCATTAGAAAAACATTATTGCTTAGGTTAATTATTAAAACGTTCACTTCGATCACTTGACTAGGACACAAAATATTAAAAAAGAATTTTTAAATTTTGCACAGCTGCCATCTTGAGGTTTTTAAGCAATTCGATAAAATTAGATGCCAGTAGCTTCAATCATGTATAATTATGTGCCGTACCAAGTTTCTCTGTGTTCGGATGATTAAATCGCGAGAAAATGTCATTTAAATATTTTAATTTCGCTTGGCCACCATGTTGGATTTTTATATATTATGTACCCCATAGAGTTATGTACCATTAGATGAAGATTATTGTGTAGGCTTCTTACTCGGACATTTACTACGATCGCATAATTAGGACACAAGAAATAAGAAATAATTTTATAATTTCGCACAGCCACCAATTGACATTATGATAACAATTGAACAAAATTCGATGCTGGTGGATTAGAATCTTTATACAAAATTACCGTAACAAGCTTCACTGCGCTTCGCATGGTTATTCGCGAGAAACGTCCTTTTAAATATATCAACTTCACTTGGCCGCCTTGTTGGTTTTGTACTTAGCAGATTTTTGAAAATCACATATGTGAAATTCTAGTAGTACCCTTTATCACCATACAAAATTTCAGGGTGTTATCTTTAACTGCTGCGGAGATATAGAATGCCGGCTAAATATTTTGCGTAATTTTTAGGGTTATATCATCGTAAGTAACAATAATTCCATTGGTTAGTAACTTTATCAACAATTTCCACTTCGAGAAAATCTCACAAAGACACAATCTATACGGTACTGAAGGATGATGAAATAATAGGCAGTTTTAGGCATTACCTACAGCTATAAGTCTCCATGGTGATTTCTGGTATACATAGGAACTTTAAATTTGCTCTCCTGTAAGATTAGAAAAATGCTAGTTACGATAGTATTGATCTGAGCAGTCAAAATGTCTGAAACAAATGTGCAGATTGTGTGGAAAAATAGAGTAAGGTAAGCTACGTAGAACAGTACGTATATTGTAATTACCTGTACGTATTTCGCTTTTTGCAAAAAGTACTTTTCGATCTTCCGTCGTATATCAGCGTGTTCAGAAATAAAAGACGAAGAATGAAATGGTGCCAATTTTAAGAATTGTGATTTTCTTTCATTTTCATGAGGTTCATCTCCCCTTAATCATGGGTATGGGTTGTCTGTAGTGAAACTTATTTTCGGAACGCTCCTTGTAGACTATACTCAGCGAGTATTTTATTTGCTTCGTAATAATCTCAATATAATGGGTATACTTGGGTAAAAAGCATACATTAGGCTATGTAGCAATAAGTGCAAGAGGAAAAAGTAAGTCCACTTCTACTGCTGTTGTGCTAAGCGGATGAAATAGATGGACTTCAATTTACGACACTCCACTCTGCAATAGCAGGAAGATTCTAATTCCATTACTGGTCATGAAATGTGTTTGTGGGTTTTCAGCAATGACTACAAAGTGCACGAGTGCTTTTTTCTCGTCGTTAAATGTAACTTCGAACTGGGAGAGAGAAAATAAATTGAATAAAATTCAACTCTGTATTCATCAATAATGGGCAAAATAACCAAAGAATGCTTACTTACATATAAAAATAATACTATTATTAATAATAATAATAATCCGTGCGAGAAGTTTTGCATAATGGATTGTGCGCAACCCATGTGTACAGACTACCCGCCTGGCTCTAGTGCTACGAGGACTGCACGCGCAACAGTTCTGGCTGGGGATATCGTTTTGTTTATTTGTTTAAAAGCACTTTATGAACCAAATAACAATGTTTTCGTTGACTTTTCAAGAAATGCAAGATTTTTCCTGTACTACTGAGGCAATTTGGAAGATTGTGGTACAAACCACACCTTCTAACTCCCTCTGGTTTAGGAGCTTGAGTTTTGTGAAACATACACCTTAGCGTATTATATAAAATACTAACAATAATAACACCTCGGTCAGATGACCTCGTAGTTCTGCCGCATAAAACAGCAATAACTAATAATAACACCGGGGTCCGTCACGGAGACGGGTTATCTCCGTTACTGTTCAATTCCGCACTTGAGAACGTAATCAGGACCTGGGAAAAGCAAAGTAAAGGAGTAAACCTTGGCAGACTACTTAAAGATAGAATTCACTTGCAATGTCTGGTCTTTGCTGATGACATAGCAATCCTTTCCAATAATAGGCAAGAAGCAATTCATTCAATTTAAAAATTAAATGAAATTGCCATCAAAACGGGACTTCAAATCTCATATGAGAAAAAGCAGTACATTGTAGCAGCCTTACGATACTTAGATGGACAACCTATGATAACTAAATTCGGCAAAATATCTTTCAAGTGAACCAATTTAAATATTTAGGAGAAATTATTCAGCCTTCTGGTTTAAACCGCAAAGTAAATAAGGAAAGCATTTCTAAATTACAGAAAGCTTAATGGGTCATTTGGAACATGTAATAAAGAATCAATATCTTGGAAAGCAAAACATAGACACTACGAGTATAATATTGTAATCAAACCTTAGCGTTATATGCATCGGAAACCTTAATCATTTGTGGCGGATTTTAACCAAAGGCATAGTGAAACTAGAAAGGAAAGTATTACGAAAAAATGAGGAAAATCCTTGATCCAGTCTTCTTAGAAGGAATCTGGACGAAACGGAAGTCTCGAGAGCTTAATCAGCACGCTGAAAAGATTACTGCCACCTTCAGGAAAAGGCCACATTCTCAGAATGAACAATGACAGGCTCACCAAAAGTATTCTCAACCTTGCTCTCTTAATTACCGTCAAGAACAACTGGCTTAGTGAAATAGAAAAAAAAAACCTTCAAGAATTTGGAATAACAGAGGATTTTTTACAAGCCTCCAGTTCAGAACATTAATTAACAACCATCATTTTGCTGACAGAAATGTATACCGGTACCAATAAATCATGGACTGAAGAACAGAGGAAAAATTCCAGTGCCCAGATGAAGAGATTTTCAGAGGAGAAACAAGTAGTTCCGTGAAGAACTATACAGCCTATTTTCATATATCCTGCTCATGTTAATTGCCTCTATCAACATACAAAATTTCAGTTTAATTGCTGTAACAGATTCGTAGATATTGAGAACCGTCTAAATATTTCAGATGGTCGCCAGGTTGGATTTTTATTTTTGTACTATTACATTAAGATTATTGTGTACGTGTGGTATTCAAACTTCAATCGCATGATTAGAACACAAGAAGTAACGAGATTTTAAAATTACGCACAGCAGCCATCTTGTGATTATGCAAACAATTGAAATAAATTAGATGCCAGTGGATCAACATTTGTATAAGCATTTAACGTGCAACGTTTCACGGCACTCGGATAGTTAATTCGCGAGAAGCGTCCATTTAAATATTTATAATTCGCGTCGCCGCCATGTTAGATTTGTGCTCACCAGGTTACTCAAAGTCCTATAGGTGAACATATGTTCATAGTCTCTATGAACATAAAAAATCTGTTTGATTGCTGTAAAAGATTCATAGATATTGAGAACCGTCTAAATATTTCGGAAGCTCGCCATTTAGGATTGTTATAGGTATAGGCCATAGAGTTATGTACCATTCAAGGACAATTATTTCCTAGGTTCATTATTCAGACTTTCACTTCGATCGCATGATTACGACACAAGAAATAAAAACTTAATTTTAAAATTTCGCACAGCCGCCATCTTGAGGTTATGTAAACAATTGAATTAAATTAGATGGCAGTGCATTACAATCTGCAAAATCATTTACTGTACCACATTTTACTGCGCTCAGAGAGTTAAATCACGAGAAAAGTCTATTAAAATATTTCAAATTCGCTTGGTCGCCATGTTCGTTTTGTACTTTACAGGTTTATGAAATATGCATAGATAAACTTGTATCAGTACCCTTTATCACCGTACAAAATTGCAGGGTGATATCTATAATAGTTTCGGAGATATAGAATGTCAGTGAAATATTTCGCACTGCCGCCATTTTGAGGTTATGAAAACAATTGAACTAAATTAGACTCCAGTGCTTTACAATGTGCATAAACAATTGCTGTACCCAGTTTCATTACGTTTGGGTAATTAAATTGCGAGAAAAGTCTATTTAAAAGTCTCAACTTCACTTGGCCGCCATGTTGGTTTTGTAGTCATCAGGTTTTTGAAAGTCTCATAGATGAACTTCTAGTAGTGCCCTTTATCACCGTACACAATTTCAGGGCGATATCGGTAATAGTTTCGGAGATATTGAATGCTAGTGAAATATTTTGCACAGCCGCCATGTTGGATTGGTGAGACGTAACAAAATTTGAAGGGCACGGTCGAGGTCGCCGGGAATAGCGTCATGAACTTACCGAGTTTCATGGAAATCGCTCCAGCCGTTTAGATTTTATTAGGGACACACACACACACACCTCTCTGACACACACACACACACACACGCACACACACACACGGACAAAAGGTGATCTCATAAGCCTATATTTTTCTAAATTGAAAATAGGCTAAAAACATCATAAACCAAATAAGTTCCATCGCGCTCCACAGATATCCATAACAATGCAAAAGAGTAATAATAATAACTGGGTTTAACGTCCTCAACTGGAGTGGTTTTTATAGATACCAGAATAAAGGATTTCACCCTATAGGGGTATTTAACGTGCAATTCAATCTATGGGTACTTACAATAGTTATATCGTGTTAAATCATCCTCAAATGCTAACTGATGATCCAGTATCTTCACCTATTCCGCCATGACACGCTGTCTTGTAGGCCGTGGTCATCATGTTTCACATTATAAGAATTAAAGTTAAGAATAGAGGAGTGATTCCGCTCAATTTTCCGCCATGGCTCACTGTACCGCCATGACACGCTGTCTTGTAGGCCGTGGTCATCATGTTTCATGTTATAAGAATTACAGTCAAGAGTAGATGAGTGTTTCCGCTCAATTCTCCGCAGTGTGGGGGCCATGACTCACTGTATCGCCATGACACGCTGTCTTGCAGGCCGTGGTCATCATGTTTCTTGTTATAAGAGTTAAAGTTAAGAATAGAGGAGTGATTCCGCTCAATTCTCCGCAGTGTGGGGGCCATGACTCACTGTATCGCCATGACACACTGTCTTGCAGGCCGTGGTCATCATGTTTCTTGTTATAAGAGTTAAAGTTAAGAATAGAGGAGTGTTTCTGCTCAATTCTCCGCAGTGTGGGGGCCATGACTCACTGTATCGCCATGACACACTGTCTTGCAGGCCGTGGTCATCATGTTTCTTGTTATAAGAGTTAAAGTTAAGAATAGAGGAGTGATTCCGCTCAATTCTCCGCAGTGTGGGGGCCATGACTCACTGTATCGCCATGACACACTGTCTTGCAGGCCGTGGTCATCATGTTTCTTGTTATAAGAGTTAAAGTTAAGAATAGAGGAGTGTTTCTGCTCAATTCTCCGCAGTGTGGGGGCCATGACTCACTGTATCGCCATGACACACTGTCTTGCAGGCCGTGGTCATCATGTTTCTTGTTATAAGAGTTAAAGTTAAGAATAGAGGAGTGATTCCGCTCAATTCTCCGCAGTGTGGGGGCCATGACTCACTGTATCGCCATGACACACTGTCTTGCAGGCCGTGGTCATCATGTTTCTTGTTATAAGAGTTAAAGTTAAGAATAGAGGAGTGTTTCTGCTCAATTCTCCGCAGTGTGGGGGCCATGACTCACTGTATCGCCATGACACGCTGTCTTGCAGGCCGTGGTCATCATGTTTCTTGTTATAAGAGTTAAAGTTAAGAATAGAGGAGTGTTTCTGCTCAATTCTCCGCAGTGTGGGGGCCATGACTCACTGTATCGCCATGACACACTGTCTTGCAGGCCGTGGTCATCATGTTTCTTGTTATAAGAGTTAAAGTTAAGAATAGAGGAGTGATTCCGCTCAATTCTCCGCAGTGTGGGGGCCATGACTCACTGTATCGCCATGACACACTGTCTTGCTGGCCGTGGTCATCATGTTTCTTGTTATAAGAGTTAAAGTTAAGAATAGATGAGTGTTTCTGCTCAATTCTCCGCAGTGTGGGGGCCATGACTCACTGTATCGCCATGACACGCTGTCTTGTAGGCCGTGGTCATCATGTTTCATGTTATAAGAATTACAGTCAAGAGTAGATGAGTGTTTCCGCTCAATTCTCCGCAGTGTGGGGGCCATGACTCACTGTATCGCCATGACACGCTGTCTTGCAGGCCGTGGTCATCATGTTTCTTGTTATAAGAGTTAAAGTTAAGAATAGAGGAGTGATTCCGCTCAATTTTCCGCCATGGCTCACTGTACCGCCATGACACGCTGTCTTGTAGGCCGTGGTCATCATGTTTCATGTTATAAGAATTACAGTCAAGAGTAGATGAGTGTTTCCGCTCAATTCTCCGCAGTGTGGGGGCCATGACTCACTGTATCGCCATGACACGCTGTCTTGCAGGCCGTGGTCATCATTTTTCTTGTTATAAGAGTTAAAGTTAAGAATAGAGGAGTGATTCCGCTCAATTCTCCGCAGTGTGGGGGCCATGACTCACTGTATCGCCATGACACACTGTCTTGCAGGCCGTGGTCATCATGTTTCTTGTTATAAGAGTTAAAGTTAAGAATAGAGGAGTGTTTCTGCTCAATTCTCCGCAGTGTGGGGGCCATGACTCACTGTATCGCCATGACACACTGTCTTGCAGGCCGTGGTCATCATGTTTCTTGTTATAAGAGTTAAAGTTAAGAATAGAGGAGTGATTCCGCTCAATTCTCCGCAGTGCGGGGGCCATGACTCACTGTATCGCCATGACACACTGTCTTGCAGGCCGTGGTCATCATGTTTCTTGTTATAAGAGTTAAAGTTAAGAATAGAGGAGTGTTTCTGCTCAATTCTCCGCAGTGTGGGGGCCATGACTCACTGTATCGCCATGACACACTGTCTTGCAGGCCGTGGTCATCATGTTTCTTGTTATAAGAGTTAAAGTTAAGAATAGAGGAGTGATTCCGCTCAATTCTCCGCAGTGTGGGGGCCATGACTCACTGTATCGCCATGACACACTGTCTTGCAGGCCGTGGTCATCATGTTTCTTGTTATAAGAGTTAAAGTTAAGAATAGAGGAGTGTTTCTGCTCAATTCTCCGCAGTGTGGGGGCCATGACTCACTGTATCGCCATGACACGCTGTCTTGCAGGCCGTGGTCATCATGTTTCTTGTTATAAGAGTTAAAGTTAAGAATAGAGGAGTGTTTCTGCTCAATTCTCCGCAGTGTGGGGGCCATGACTCACTGTATCGCCATGACACACTGTCTTGCAGGCCGTGGTCATCATGTTTCTTGTTATAAGAGTTAAAGTTAAGAATAGAGGAGTGATTCCGCTCAATTCTCCGCAGTGTGGGGGCCATGACTCACTGTATCGCCATGACACACTGTCTTGCAGGCCGTGGTCATCATGTTTCTTGTTATAAGAGTTAAAGTTAAGAATAGAGGAGTGTTTCTGCTCAATTCTCCGCAGTGTGGGGGCCATGACTCACTGTATCGCCATGACACACTGTCTTGCAGGCCGTGGTCATCATGTTTCTTGTTATAAGAGTTAAAGTTAAGAATAGAGGAGTGATTCCGCTCAATTCTCCGCAGTGTGGGGGCCATGACTCACTGTATCGCCATGACACACTGTCTTGCAGGCCGTGGTCATCATGTTTCTTGTTATAAGAGTTAAAGTTAAGAATAGAGGAGTGTTTCTGCTCAATTCTCCGCAGTGTGGGGGCCATGACTCACTGTATCGCCATGACACGCTGTCTTGTAGGCCGTGGTCATCATGTTTCATGTTATAAGAATTACAGTCAAGAGTAGATGAGTGTTTCCGCTCAATTCTCCGCAGTGTGGGGGCCATGACTCACTGTATCGCCATGACACACTGTCTTGCAGGCCGTGGTCATCATGTTTCTTGTTATAAGAGTTAAAGTTAAGAATAGAGGAGTGTTTCTGCTCAATTCTCCGCAGTGTGGGGGCCATGACTCACTGTACCGCCATGACACACTGTCTTGCAGGCCGTGGTCATCATGTTTCTTGTTATAAGAGTTAAAGTTAAGAATAGAGGAGTGATTCCGCTCAATTCTCCGTAGTGTGGGGGCGATGACTCTCTGTCCCGTCATGACACACTGTCTTGCCAGTCATGGTCATCATGTTTCTAATTATCCACCCCGGGATCAACCCGTCCACCGCTCGCCCGAGTTAATTTGTCCAGCGCGTTCACTTGTTTTTCTTTTTTTATATATATATTCCAACAAGCGTTCTCTCTTCTTTTTTTGTTATTCTGTTTCGTTTTTGTTGTTCTAGTGTTTTTTAATACTCCCTTTCATTTCAACTGACATTTTTTGTACAGTACGACACAGCGCATTTGAACTACATTTACAGTTTTCAAATTAACATTATACTGCTATGTGTTGTCCCAGTTCTTCGAAGTGACATATCCCCATGGATATCAAAGAGTTGCTACACAGTGCTCACAGTATAGAAGAGATTCCTAACCTTTCCAGAATAGAACAAAATAAAAGATACAGTCAGTCTGAGAGACTAGACTTTATATCATTTCAAATGACGCATGCTACAAATGCTACACATGTTAGAAAGGCTCAGGAGGGCCCCAGGACTCTTTGCACTCTGCTGCATGACGTCACGCACTCGCCGTCTCCGTATTGCATAACGCCAGATCCCAGGAGTAAACTCAGACCCAACAGACTCCATTACCCTTTAACTTAGGCTTCCCGCGCGGGGGCTGCATGCCGTCACGCACTCGCCGTCTCCGTTCGCATAACGCCCTACCTCAGGAGTAAATTCAGACTCAACAGACTCCATTACCCTTTAACTTAGGCTTCCCGCACGGGGGCTGCATGCCGTCACGCACTCGCCGTCTCCGTTCGCATAACGCCAGACCCCAGGAGTAAATTCAGATTCGGTGCACATGCACTGAGAAACATAATGACGTCATATACGCCGTAACCGTAACGCATAACGGTAGACCTAAGCATAACGATGAAGTCGACAAGATCATTTGAAATGATAAAATGATGATGATAAAATAATAATTATAATAATAATAACAATATCATATGGCCTCGGGTGCCGGGTGCAAGCTTTGTTATTTGACACCCAGAGGGCAGCTTGCATGCCAAATTTTATCGTTCCTTGGAACGCTATGAAAGTAAAGGAGGTTAAATAACTAAGCTCCTTGACACTATAGCGCTTTCTAGTAGAGAATGGAGGAACTTTCTGCTGGCGGGAAATTCTGAGATTAATTTTGCCATTATGAACACGGCGTACTGAATTGAAATGGGTTCTTTAACATGCCAACAACGTATGACATGCGTGTTGTGATTTTTGTCGCCTTTCAAAAATCACTTACCACGGCCAGGAGCGAACCTGAAAGCTTGGGGGTTGGTAGTCCAACACGATAACCACTCACCCACCGAGGCAAGCATGTTGATGATGATGATGATGATAATATCGTTATTTTAAGGGGCTTAACATCTAGGTTATCGGCCCCTAATGGTTTGGGTGATCGTGATAATGAATTATAACGCCATGAAACCCACAGCTAGAACTAATTACGGGCTTAACAACTAACGTACATGCTAAACGAAGAACGAGTAAATAAAAAATAAATAATGGACAGAAAACGAAATGCGAGGATTGAGTGTGTTGGAAGGAAGGAGGTCGCCTCCGTAGCGTAGCGGTCAGCATGGTTAGCTGCCGGTCCGGAGGTCCTGGGTTCGATTCCCGGCTCTGCCACGAAATTTGAAAAGTGGTGCGAGGACTGGAACGGGGTCTACTCAGCCTTGGGTGGTCCAAATGAGTAAAGGGGGTTCGATTCCCTCCTCAGCCATGGTTTGCCACTTCGTCTTCGGGCAAATGCCGGGATGGTTCCTACTGTTAAGGCCTCGGCCGCCTCCTTCCCATTTCCTTGCCTAACCGTCCCATCCTTCCCATCCCTTAATCTGCCCCCCTGTTCGTGTTGGTCACACCCCAGTTGTATCCCTGACTCAGAGTCTCAAGCGCCAGGACACTGCCCTCAGTGGCGGTAGAGGTGGAATCCCTCGCTTAGTCCGTGGGAAAAGCCAACCCTGGAGGGTCAAAAGATAGCGAAACAAAAAGCGGAAGGAACGAGAGCCATGAAAGGCAGTTAGGAAAGGGAAAAGAGGAGAGGGCCACTCCAAAGTCAATGGAAAAAGGGGAAACAATGGACCCAGCGCAGGAATCCCTCGCGGTCGCCAACTCACAAACTCAACAATCGTGAGCCATTGAGGGTATAGCACTATCTAGGGTAGGGCTCCACACACCCTGCCTCTTTTACGGCCTTGTTCAGAAGGCAGGAGATATAATGAAAAGAAAAAGAAGTCTGACTCCACGGAGAATGAGGGATCAGGAAAGATGAGAGAACGGGCCAATTAAGGCGGGAAAGTAGCGGCTTTGGTGGTGTAATTGGTAGCATGCTGAACTGCTGTGCCCAAGATCGCGGGTTCAAACTCGGCCGAAGTCGTCGGATTTTTTTTAAGAGCGTTAAAATCCTTCAGTATGCCTTCCCTCGGAGGGGAAGTAAATCCGGCGGTCCCGTGTGATAGATTTATGTCATGTAAAAGAACCTATCACTATAATTGGCAGTGTGTAGAAGCATTTGTCGGTTATATTTGGCTGGTTAGGAAACGCTCTATTCAAGTTCCAACGTTCGCCGCTAGGTGTCAGTGGCGTCTGATAGCCAAAGTTGGAACTACTTGAAATTGAATTTTCATTCATCTTCGTTCATTTCATCTTTCATTAACTCCTTTCCTGAGTTTGGCGTCAGGAAAGGCATCCGGCAGTAGAAACTATCAGCCACGTGGCTCATCGCATCTCTTACTTGGCCCCGTTGGAAAACGGAACTAATAAGGGGTAGACGTTGAATTAGTTACAGTGATTCCTTAAATCAAAAGACACGGATAGTCAGTCTGAAAGACTGGACTTTATATCATTTTAAATGCTAGCAGCCGAGTGCCAAGAAGGCAGTGCGAGAACAGAGTTTCAAGATTTTATTTTGTTTCTTCACTGCCTACTTGATTGTTCCCACACTGCCTTCTAAGTCCCGTCACCGTAACGTAACGCCAGACCTCAGCGTAACGACGAAGTCGACAAGATCATTTAAAATGATAAAAACCCTGCTCAGTAGGAAAGTTGAGAATTTGTACTCTTTCGTTTAATGAGGGAAGTTCCGAAAGTACTGTAGGTTTCGTCATTTTATTGCAAGAACAGATGGTACATCAGGTGACACAAACAATCGCCATTAGAATCCACACCCGCGTTTGTTTCAACAACGGAATGAGCGTCAGCGGAGGGGGAATGACGCATGAGCAAAGTGCCAACGAAGGGAGAGGAGCAGCAGATCAGCGTGCCCGATATCATTTGAGTACAACTCACGCTGGCAGACAGACGTGTACTAACAACGTGGTCACCAATAGAAGTGCGTGCTGTTATCCTGTATGAATGGGCACGTGGGACTAGTGTGTCAGTCTACAGACCGTGTATGGTGAAGCGGTCATGTCTCGTCAAATGGTCGGTCGCTGGTGTTCCATGTTCAGTAAAGGACGGCAGAGGTTTAAGCCATGTCTTGTGTGGGGTTTCGCCTAAGACACCAATTTAGCTCATCAGCGGGCTCTTCATGTCCCCACCCGGATCCCCAAACGAGTAGCGAACTGCGCCCTACCTCCCATTGTATGAAGCGCATCTGCGCCTCTTTACTGCGAGAACTGAAAGCTCAAGCAGCCATAACCTCCCTATGAAGGCTTCCAACAAGATGGTATATTGGCTTTTGTTTTGAATTAAAACTCAGCAAGTTTTCTAGGTTTGTGCAGTGTTTTGTGTGGGGTTTCACCTAGGACACCAAGCTGGCTCATCAGCGGGCACTTGGTGTCCCCACCCGGACCCCCACAGAAGTAGCGAACTGCGCGCTACCTCCCTTTTTATGAAGAACACATGCACCTCTTTACTGCGGGAACTAAAAGCTCAACGCCTACACACCGTTTATGGTGAAGTGGTTATGTCTCGTCAAATGGTCAGTCGCTGGTGTTGCATATTTAGTGAAGGACGGCAGAGCTTGGAGGATGAAGATCGAAGTGGGCGTCCTTCCATATCCAGGAATGAAAACTACATTGCTCGAGTAGAGGGCATGGTGTTAGCGGACAGGCGCATAACGGTGGCGTCCACACTGCGTATTGGTTGTGCCTGGGCCTATCACATGCTCCATGATGTGTTGGGTTATCGTAAAGAGTCCGCAGGATGGACACCGAGAAACCTGACACCAGAGCAGGCTGTGTGGAAATTCCTTGCTTTACAGGACACTGCTATACAGGGTGTTCGCAGCAAGCCCTTCTTTGTGCTGTAACTCGTTTGTTTTTCAAGATATTCTAATTTTGACACTTGCTTTGGAAAGCACTTTTCAAGCTCTAAAACTTTTGTTTCGTTGGTTTTTGTGTGAAGTTCGCGCATAACGCGTAAATCAACTTATTGTGGCACGGTTTTGGCACTTTTTTGCCCAAATCGGTTTTCTGACATCACCTATCGAAAGAGCGACATCGAAATAGTCGAATAAGCCACCAAAATATCAGTTTTTGCCCAAATCAAACTCGCAAAATGCGAGTTTGTGTCTAGATTGGTTTGACCGGGCCAGGCAGAGGCTGGTCGCATGCTATAAGCGGACTATGTAGAAATTACATTAAATTCATATTATATACAGTATTTCACCTGATATTATGACATAAACAGCATAGAATCATCCATAATAGGTCACCAATTTAGATGGATTGATCATGTCCATCGGATGGATGATGTGAGATTACCTCGTCAAATGCTATATGGTGAGTTATGCTGTGGCACCAGACCTCATGGTGGTCCTAAGAGGCGCTATAAGGACCAATTTAAGCAGACCCTGAAATTGACAGGTCTTGATTTACAAACCTGGGATATGCTGGCTGCAGACCGCTCAACTTGGCGCCGTACCATCTCGGATACTGTAAAAACGTTTGAAAGGGATCGACGCACACATGAAGAGGCCAAGCGCCAAGCAAGGAAACTTCGAGCAGCCCAACCACGTCCTCCTCCAGCAATACTATGTGACTTGTGTGGACGCTTGTTCCATGCCAGGATTGGACTCTTTAGTCACCGTAAACACATCCACAAACTGGACTGAAGGAAGAAGATTTAGACTCAGATTCGAGTTGACATAAATATGTACATACATAATACATGTTGTGATAAGCATTACTTACAGTAATTCTCTAATAGCCTAATACAAAAAAATCCTGATCACTAAGAAAGTTGTAAAATTAAACTATTTCCTTATAAGTTTGTACCAACAACTAGTACTCTTTAACTACTTTATCTATAAAATAATTTTTATTTTCGGTTCTCTTTTAGGAAAACTTTATGAAATAGGTCATACTTGACAGTATCCAATAATTGCTAGTACTTATTCAAAGATGAAACACAAAAGATGAAAGAGAATGTATGAATGAACTGCATTCTAATATCCTTTTATTCGCAAATTATTCAAACATTTATCCGAATGAAGCCTGAAGACTGCCTCTTTCTCGTCTTATTACCGGCACTAGCTCCAGTCTTATTAATAACAAATGCGCCCTGCTATATGCTTTTGTCTTTCTACCTCGCAGCCTAATTAGTATTTCATGAATGCACCTTTACACACACACAGCAACGGAGACTTAATAGCCATGTTGAATTTTCTGAAAAGATGAAAATTAGCACCGAGCAAGAAAGAAAATGGAATTTGTTAGCTTGGTACTGCTCGCACAATGGAAGACAGAGATGTCTTGACTGTTAATATTTGTTTGGAACAAACCCTTTTGGTGAAGGGGAGGAGTGTGCCGGGGAATATTAATATAACCAGGATTAGGAGATAAACAGGGTTAAGAGCTAGGTATCCTCACACGATAATAAACCTAATTACTGTGATTTTTGCCTACCACGGTGGGTGAGTGGTAATAATAATAAAAATGATACGAGCCTTACAGTAGTCGCATATGATGTGTAACATCTGACATGTTATCCTACTCGTATACTACACAGCTTGGACAATCTTAAAATGTTAATTTACACTTCATTTTCATACTGTTACTAAGATGAATGTATAGATTGAATTGGAGATATGCTACTGTCACATTTGTGGCGCAGCGGTCAAGCTGTTAGTCTCTCACCAAGGTAGACCGGGTTTGATTTCCGGTCAATACATGTGAGATTTTCCAATTGAAATGTCATGTCCTGTGGTTCGCATTCCACGTAAAAGGGAGGTACCGTGGATCATGATCGTGAGATTAACGGACACGCAAAACTACAAGCTTCCTTCCTTCCTTTTACATTAATAATTCATAATTACAAAGTGACACACAACGTCGACAGTACTCTCAAATACTGTGATCACATTCCTCAGTAACTATAACATTCATTATTCTCAAGGCTCGCATACAGTTCGTCGTAAACAATCAAATCATGGCTTCCTACAATCATGAAATGACCAAGTCTCACATATGATGAAAATACAGCTTTTATTCCACTCATATAATAACATTCAGTTATGCATTTAATATTTGACTACTCATCCACAGCTTGACAATAATGCCGCTTACTTAAATGTCATTTGTCGTCTTTGTCCTACCCCATGTGATATTCAACCTTGAACGCGAAGCTTCATAAACTGCTCAATGACAAATGAAAGTCGGTGAAACATTTGCCACTGTGCTCGTCAAACCAGTGCCTGCTAAATGCACTGCCTACTGTATTGCCATAACATTCTCGCGATACAGAGCACACACTGCCTTGTTTCCAATACACACATTTTCAATTGTACATCCAGCTGGCAGTGCGTCTTCACTTACGTCCGATCCACTTCCGTTCGATTCACTTCCGCCCGATTCACTTCCGTCCCATTTTTCTGGCAGTGCGTCTTCACTTCCGTCCGATCCACTTCCGTTCGATCCACTTCCGCCCGATTCACTTCCGTCCCCAATTTTCAAAATCACTCCCACAAAACTATCCAGCAACCGAGCGGAAAGATGTTACACATCAATAATAATAATAATAATAATAATATCGTATGGCCTCGGGTGCCGGGTGCAAGCTTTGTTATTTGACTCCCAAAGGGTAGCTTGCATGTCGAATTTCTTTGTTCCTTGAAACACTATGAAAGTCAAGGAGGTTAGATATCTAAAGTACTTGAACAGTATAGCGCTTTCTAGCAGAGAAATCCGGAACATTGTGTTGGCGGAAACTCCCAAGATTAATTTTGCCATTATGAACACGGCCTACTGAATTCAAATGGGTTCCTTGACATGCCAACATCGTATGATATGGTGTCGTAATTTTTGCCGCCTTTCAAAAAATCACTTACCACGGCCAGGAGCGAACCTGCAAGCTTGGGGGGTTAGTAGACCGACACGTTGACCACTCACCCACCGTGGCAAGCTACTAGCCTATAATGGTAATTAAGACACTCGTATGGAAATTATAAAACTAGCTTCGCTCGTTTTATAAACATACTCATGTCTCAATAATTGCCATTATAGGCTCGTTGCACAATGTACTAGTTCAATTTTCACAATGTTTTTCTTAATAATATTCGTTCACTCTTTCAAACAATTTTTACGTCAATGCCACGTTAATTTTGTTTTGGAGGTTTTGGTTGTAAGTTACTGTGCACATTCGTGTGGTTAACTCTATCGCAGTGTGCGGTCTGTAGATGAGAGCGCTGTGAAGCGGACCCCAGAGTAGCCGTAATGAACAAACCCTCGTCTCGCCATGAAGTATGTATTGCAATCTCTTTTAAATGTATTTGTATTGCTGCAGAAAGAATTCCCCGTGGACACAGTTGGTTATGATGACATACAAGAAGTGAGATTAGCGATTGTTAATTCACGGCGACTTCGTTTGTTCTGCTGGACTCCAATTAAATGTGTGTTATACAGTATTCCATGTATGTGTGTATACATGCTACCTGCAGAACAGAACAGCGCCAAATGTAAGCCACACAAGATTGCATCCAAACTTCCACAAACAGGGGCGTACTTATAAATAAAAACTTTACGAGCCTTACAGTAGTCGCATATGATGTGTAACATCTGACATAGAAGAAACCACACGTGAAATTGTTGATACACCGGTATTTTATACTATTATTGGCACAAATATTAATCTATTATAAAAGGGAGTGTTTTACAGATATTGTAGTTTATAATACGGAACTCATTTTATTAGATGATTTGTAGCTTCCACCAGCACTAGCCTAAATAAAGAATACGATATGGATCAACTAGATTAATAGACGCGACACCGCTCATAACCTTAAATTCCTTATAAATAGGCCAACTTGCGTGTAAATGCAATGTGCACAGCAGTAGATCAAGAAAGTCTTGCCCAGTTCCCGGACCTCTTGATTCACAGACCAACACGTAATTTCGTATGAATTCTGTTAAAACGAGTCATATTGAAATGATTGATTAATTCTCTTAAGTTCCAACGTTCGTCACCGGGCGCTGGTTGCGATGGCATTCAGTAGTAACAAAGTTCACAACTAGTTGTCGTGGACGGTACCATTTGGTGGCGAAAGTAGGAACTACTTATCGTAGCAGTCCTTACTTGAATTAAAAACAAGAACTCAATATTTTATGTTGTAGTTAAAGCTTTTAATCATCACAACGAAATACTGTAGTTAATTTCCGCATATTAGTTTACAATTCTACTGGAGTTTTAGGGCTTATCACAGCAACAGCAGCTACACCATCATAGATTACTTTGGGGAAGGAAGACTGTTCTTGTTGATGCGTTCTTCATTTCTAATATTTGCTACATTAAAAAAATAGTTCCTTTATTCGGTGCTTAATGCCTTATTATTTATCAGTAATATATTAATAATAATATCGTGTTGCCTCGGGTGCCGGGTGCAAGCTTTGTTTTTTGACACCCAAAGGGTAGCTTGCATATTCAAATTTCGTTGTTCCTTGAAACATTATGAAAGTCAAGGAGGTTAGATATCTGAGCTCCTTGAACACTATAGCGCTCTCTACAGGGCGCCCGAGAATCTTCTTCGCAGTGGTTACGTGTAGCTGTGAGTGGTTGCCTCATCGGTTTAGTTGGTAGCACGGTGTCTTTGACAGGGTGAATCCCACACGTGTGGGCTGTAGCGTGTCGAAATCGTCAGTGTGTATTGCAATTAGCGAGCGTATGTGTCATCAACACTTCCAGCATCTGTTATGAATGGCTGTAGTGAGTACAAAGTATACTGTTTGCTTGTTATTAGGGAACACAGCGATGACAGAATGCATTCTGCACGTAAGTCAAGCAGCATTGCGCGTCATGGGAGCTCATGTCACCACGGACAGTTAAACGATGACAGAGGCTACTTGAGCTGAGTCATATCCTACTCGTGCAACTGTACCTGTCAACGAAGCAGGATGACGTGTGGCACAAGTAAACAAAGAATAGTTCCCATCTCGACCGCCGGCAATCATTTCATGAAAGGCTAATATGATGCAAGCGGCAGCCGTGCTGCCAACGTAACTGTTGTAGCTAGCTCTCGCAGACGCATGTAGGCGCTGCGGAGAACATTCCCGGACTCACTGTAGTAGAGAAATGAGGAACTTTGTCTTGGCGGTTAATCCCGACATTAATTTTGCTATTATGAACACGGGCTACTGAATTGAAATTGCTTATTTGCATGCTAACATCGTATGACATGGTGTCGTAATTTTTGCCGCCTTTCAAAAAAAAAACACGTACTGCCCCCGGAAATTGAATTATATTGAGACCACGATGGCTGTATTGGCAAATATAAGTAAAGTTATGAATGTCATAGTTGTGACGTGGATATTCATGACGTAGGCACGGATGACGCAGATTTCATGCAAGTAGGCTGGTTGAGCTGAGATTCTTGTTGACGTCATGTTTTTTTCGAGAAAGATCTTAGATTTACGACGCAGTCGCAGGAAACAAGGTATTGTGCTAAGGAAGAAGCTACGCTATTGGAGGAGAGACTCGAACCAATGAACGATAGTTTGGAAGGAAGACGGAGATTGCTGAAACTACGATATTTGATTACTTTTGGCATGCAGATTTGTGGAAATCTATTTTCAGTTATGGCATTGATTTGGAAATTTGAAGAAATTAATTTTGAGTTTTTGAAATTTGAAAATCCGTCAAGTATAGCCAAAATTAAAACTTCTAGCAATGACGCAGCAACAGGCTATGGAAGGGATGGATACGCCCCTTAAGAAGTTGATAAAAGGTCGTGCACAGAAGAGAGGAGCTCTCAGAACTCATATCTCTCATATCTCTCATACCGCTGATACCGTATATATATTTCTGGTGATATAAAGTTATTTTCAAGTGATTCAGTGAAGTAAGTTGTCTTTAGCGTGTGGTTAAAGCCCGGCGCATCGAACGAACACGGAGCAGTTCCATTTTACGCTGCTCGAAACTAGGTGAAGTTGAAACGCTCACATTAACGTTTCCACCAGTTAAGATATCAAGCGCTAACTTCAGCCTGTATTATAATTCTATTGGGCAGTATAACATTGAGGTGTGGAGAAGATTTTAACAATTTCAAAATTATACTTCGAAAGATATTGAAACTTTAAGGCTGCCAACAAAAGTGCTTTTCTCGCCACATGAGAAACACTTTTAAAATTCCACATTATACACTACGGCTGACACGTGGAGTGCAACAGTGATATTGGAGAATACGTTTGGTATTACAACGATACATTCGACTATGGAACATTATAATCTTGCAGTGCTTTCGATGATTATAACAGTAGTTGAGATGGAAGGCTAAGGCTTTAATGCAATTGGGACATATATTGATTGGAGTGAAATAACAGCATGGAACTTCGTTAATCGTCTTTCTACAAAAGCGAGCATGTAGTGAACATCCAACTACACTCATGCATCGTGAATCCATCGCTGAATTATACCAGATAACAGTGGAAATATTTTCATACTCCACAACTATGAATATATCTGCGGAAATAACTACAATAAATTTCATGGCGAATTCCTGCAAGAACTTCAGGGAACTTTCAAGAGAGGCCAGGGTTGTCCCGGCGCACAAAGAAGAGTTTTGCCAGAAGGATGTTTTTCGTATCCACGGAGCAGTGCAATTTCGGAGGAGGAAGCAGTTCGATTCTCCGAGGACGCTGATTCCAGGTTCGAGGACGGAGCACATCTTCACGCTGGTGAAATGGAACCAACAGCAGTTTTCTTTGAAAACTTTCCTCTAGAACTTCAATCAACAGATAAGGTAGTCGTGAACGTTTCTTGTATTATTTGAGTCTTGTAGCGATATCTGAGCAACCATTCTTCCCATATTTTCTGTTCTATATTTTGCCCCATTTTCTTGATTGATATTTCTCTACTAAGTACACTTCGATGATTTATGCCTTTTTCTTCGATTTGTTGATACATTGTTATGTCATTGGCATACTTAATAATTTTGGATCAATTGAGACTGATAATTTAGATTCTTTCAGTAATTTGCATATTTTTGTAGTCACGATTTGACTGTAAAGTTAACGATTTGCTATGGCAGATTTGAATTCAGACAGCGTGTCATTTTATTAAAGTAATTCTATTCAGTAAATTACTTTGACCAATTTTCTGTCATCCTCAAGAAAGAAGAATGATTAAATGATTTTAGAGCGTTAAAATCTATTACGATATCGACGATCTTTGAAATACTAGTCGTCTTATGAACATGATTGCAACATAGACATTTATCATTGCATTATAGACAATTTTATGAAATATGAACGTTGATTACAATTTATTGAATACACTATAGTAATGAACATTTGATAGGAGTTTTCTCAATTATAGATTGGAACAATAATGTTTGCATTCCACAATCTAATTGTATTCTATTCGACTATTCTTGCAGTTTAGATGAACTTTGTTTGAAGATAGTATTTTTATACTGCGTTACTTTGAAGGTATTAATCTCAATTTTGATAGACCAGGCAGGAGTGTCTAATCGTATTTGCTATTAAATTTATTTGTGATTGGCAAATTTTTACTTCATATCGATTCATGAATGAAACCCACGAAGGTTAAATAATAACAGTCATTATTACAATTGATGAATATAAGAATTTTTAAAGAGGAACAATGGATGTATAATCGTTAGTTCAGTGGACGTGTAAAAGTCGCTGTTGAATAATGCCCTTGAATAATGAAGGAGGTTCCCACAATAATTAATGAAGTTGATGAATTTATAAGTGGAGGATTTTTGTGTGTAGTTTGGAAGATTTTTATGCCATATATATGAAGATATATGATGAATTTTGGGCCAATTTTTGTGCCATTTTTGTGCGTTATGAGCGAAGTATTTTCCCGCTGATTGTATTGTTCTTGTTCTTTGAAAGATTATTCATATGAAGATACTGTTAAAATTAACAAGAGTGTTAAATAATTTGAGATAAAGATTTTGAATGGAGGTTACAGTCACAAATATTAATAATTATTATTAAACCTTATTAAACCTGAATTTGACAGTTAAATATAACTAACCCTCATTGGTCGATTATATCATCACGATTTGAGTAATTATCAACCGGATAAACGTGTGGTTTAATGTATTTCTTGTATAAATAATATAAACAATTAATATTGTAAAATAATTATGTAAATATCTTTGTTAAATAATTTGAAGTAATAGTGATTAATAGAGGCGTGTATAAAATTTTCAATTGTCATTAGACATTGTTATAAACAATTTATTATTGTTATAAATAATTAATGAACTTTTGTTATTAACATTTAGAGTTTTTTATACTCTAAATAACGCTAATTAAACAAGTGGTTTGAACAATTAATCATGATTTGGGATTGTTGGAGTAATCCACTGGTGTTTGAATGAAGCATGTAAGATATTTGCGTGATAATATTTCAGTTGAGATGTGAACATTTACGTGTTTTAAAAAGGAGAGCCAAGCTCTGAGGTAACACGCTTATGCTAGGGTTGAAAGAACGGGAGTCCGCTTTGACGACGCAGGTGCATTGCAGCTGGCCCGGACAACTGTGTTACAGAGGCCAAGGACGTTCCATAATAGCCTTGTGGCTATAAATAAAATGTGAAGTATATAAACACGCAAAACAATTGATATATGTGTCTCATCCCAAATCCCGTTTCCATTCCCAGTGCATCATTATTTTACGTTGCTATGAGCTTGAGAAAGCTGAAACATTATATGTAGAGAATACAGGTCCTACAGGAGGACATGGTTATGTGGTCGATGGCTTCTGATTGCCACGTGGATTTTGTTGTTTCATTTTTTGTTAGAATCATTATTTATGTGAAATAAATTATTGTGCAGTTTAAAGTTTCTCGTCTTCGTTCTGGTTCATTTTAAATATCATGGTGGAGGTTATTGTGTGGGCATACTTTAAGTGATCCAGTTGACAACCCAGTCACCGAGATAAATTTAAGAGGTAAGTAAAGGTAAGTATGAACCCCCGTATATTTTGGTGTGTTCCACAATAATTTTCTTGTTAACTATTGTGCTCTAATCTCGATAGTATCTGTCAGTGCCATTTTCATTGATGTAGCTATGCCAGTGCGATTGATTATTGGCAATCCGATTGAGGGGGCGGATATCTGACAGCCTACTATCCGGATATCGGGTACAGTACCACGGCCAGGAGCGAACCTGCAAGCTTGGGGGTTAGTAGACCGACACGTTAACCACTCACCCACCGTGGCAAGCTTTATTATTAAAGACAAATCATTACTTGATCCGGTGATTTTTCGAATAAGTTGTCAGTACTGCAGTCCAGTATCACTGTCGAGTTTACACTTTGAACGAGCCTTGTAATGCGGGTCTACCTACTTTTCCGGGTGCAGACACGCCTGCTGAATGTTGAGTATGCAATGCCCCGTTACATATTCTGTGATAGAGGTTTTCGTTCGTGGCATGGGACCGATTGAATTGTTGTTACTTCAATTAGGGGTTAGGGGCAACTTAGTCATCAGTCCATGCACTTGGATGAGTGTGAAATTAGTCTGATAACCGGTGTTCCTATGGGCGCAGTAATGCCGTTGGGGGATAAGGTCCCCGGGAGTTGAATTAAATAATTGGTTGGTTGGTTTCTTAGTTTAGGGGCTGTGATAACGCGGTCATATAGCCCCGTGTACTTTGGGTGTCTGTAGAATCTGTCTGATAACCGGTGTTAATTGTGATTACAGTATCAGTGTGTGTTATCTGTTTTTAATTCAAGTATGGACTGCAATGATAAGTTCAAGTAGTTCCTACTTTCGCCACCAAATGCTACCGTCCACGACACCTAGTTGTGAACTTTGTTACTACTGGATGCCATCGCAACCAGCGCCCGGTGACGAACGTTGGAACTTAAGAGCATTAATCAAACCTAACCAACAAATTTTGGCTTCGCACAATTGTAAATAGTGGAAGATTCTTTTTCAAGCCATAAATCTATGACATGGGACCGCTGGCTATACTTCCCCTCCGTAGGAAGGCATACTGGGGGATTTTAACGCTCTTAAAAACCCAATGACTTCGGCTGGGTTTGAACCCACTATCTTGGGAACAGCAGTTCAGCATGCTACCAACTACGCCACCGAAGTCGCTGGTAAAATAATTAATTAATCATAACCATAGTAAATTTAAAACAAGAAGTTCCGTGACGAACTAAAGAGCCTACTTTTCTTAAAATTTAAGATTCATGCCAATGAGTAATCTACAGTATACGGATCTATCTAGAATAATGACGAAATTAAGTTGGTAATATCAAAATTTCTAATTAGTTCGAAATAATGTATACCTGGCATAATGTACTGTAGCCCAATAGAGAACTACAGTTGGCAGCCCTGGTCACTGAATATATTCTTAGTTCCATCTCTTAAGGTACAGAATACAAAAATTGGTTGAAGTCCAATGGATAGCATGGAAGTTACATGCAGTTAAACATTGGATTTAACAGCGCGCGTAAAATCTTGTTGGCAACAATGACAGAAATAATCTGAAATAATATGCTCTAATGTTGTGTCAATTTCGGATGAAATCAATTAGTTAGTATAGAAGTTACATGCATTTTATAATTGGACCTATCAGCAGGCTTAGAATCACGTTGGCAGCACTGGCGTAGGCCTATATTACTTACTCCAAATTAATCTAGAATGCCAGGTACTATACGTGTGCAAAGTTTAGAGCTATTGGCTTGCATACTTTCTGATATATTGATATTAGGGTAACAAAAATAGAGACAGTATTTATTAACAGTTGGCAGCCCTGGTTACTCTTAAGAATCGGCATAGTCATATCTGTTATGGTACACATAGCACACACGAAATTTGGTTGAAATCCAAATGATAATATAGAAATTACATGTATTTAAAGTTGGACCTCTCAGCAGGCTTAGAATCATGTTGGTAGCCTTGACGTATATTAGTTACTCCAAATTAATATCGAATGTCAGGTATTATACGTGCGCATAGTTTAAAGCTGTCGGCTTGCATACTTTCTCATATATGGGTATTTGGATTTTAAAAAATTGAGAGCATTTATTAACAGTTGGCAGCCCTGGAGGTTCTTAAGAATATGCTCAGTCATATCTGTTTATGTACACATAGCACATACGAAATTTGGTTGAAATCCAATTGATAGTGTATAAGTTATATGCATTTAAAATTTGGACCTATCAGCAGGCTTATAATCATTTTGACAACACTGCCATGTATGGCCTCCAGGAAATTAAACTACAACATTATTATCTATACGTGTGCCAATTTTGAAATAGCTCCCGTTCACACCTTCCAAGATATCCAACATGGAGCTCAAATTTCAATTGAGATTTTTCAGCAGTTGGTAGCACTGACATCATTTTCAAATATGGCCGTGAGATATTCAGGTATATATCTTTACTCGTACCAAATTTTGTTTCGATTGCTGCAGCCGTTTAGGAGTTGATAGGGGGGACACACACACAGCCAGACAGACAGGCAGACAGGCAGACAGACACACATTTGCCCGATCTCATAAGTCTACTTTTCCCTCATTTTTCCAAAATGTGAAAAGTAGGCTAAAAATCCATTACTATATTATGAGAAGACGCGTACGAACTGAAGATTAAGTATTGCGAGGCACTTTTTGTTTGCGGGGTGAGTGGAAATATAGCAGCCTTTCTCAACAACAGGATGAAAAGTAGAGCCTCAGCCACTCACTGGACAACTAAAATAAACTAAAATCTAGCCGCCGAGTCTTCGGCATGGTTTGACGTGCATTCCCATCGCCTTATCTCCGCTAATATCTTTCTTGAAATTCTTCCCTGGCCCTTTCTCAGCAGCTTGCGAATTGCTTGGTAAATCCGTTTCATGTACCTGAGTTTCTAGTGAACAAAATTATTGTCATACAGATTGTTTTGAATTACCATATAGCCTATTTCGCTTACGAGAAGATACTTTACAGAGACTGAATGTGTAATTTGACATTCAAAAGATTAGAAATATATAAAACAACGTTAGGATCAAATATGTGAAATATGTAATAACTAGTGGTCCCGTGCGAGAAAACCACACTTTCCCTAATAGGTTTATAATGAGAGACTTAAGGAGAAAGGCTAGGTTATGTTTTTATTTCAACCAAAAGAATATAGAAAACTATTTACTTTTCAGTTAGAATACCAAGTTCTACGTTCCCTAACTTAAGAAGGCAATCACTGAAAATTGGATCATCATCACACTCGCCGGTTATTCGATATTTATGAAATTATACGGTTTGAGTACTCATTCCTTTGATTTACTGTTTATGAACTCCATGCAAAATGATAAAGGATAGACCTCAGAATATTAAAATGACATGAAACAGGCGTCACAGTGGCCAAAATGTGAAGTGGACAGAAATTATGGAGCGTATTTTCCTCAGGAACAGTGTCTGCAAATCGCACACATCGTGCATTTTTTTATAAGTAATTTTAAAAGAAATTATAGATATTTATGGAATTAGAGTGCAATTCGTCACTGCTAATGTACATTCTCTTTCACTCGAATGCTCATTTGTCACGATCGGTCGCTTGTGAGCACCACAGGAGTGATCTATACTACTGAAATAATTTATGATGATAATAATATGTAATTATATGATAGCTAAAGTTCTAATTCATTGACATTTATCATTTATAGTTATGTACAAGCAAAGTGAAAGTGTATGTATTTACATAAAAATCGTAGTCCTAGTTATCAGATAAGGATATCTCTAGCCAAGGAAGATTCCGGGACGGAATGAGATCCTCAATGTTAAGCTGCTCATTCCAAGGAACATTTCAACGCTTCGCTCGAGTAATGGATGTCACGGAAGTGCGTTGAATAATGAGTGTGTTAACTCAAACAGAATGCTTGATGTTTGTGAGACAAAACACAATGACTCGTACGCGCTTCTCAAGACACTGCAGGTGAGCTTAATGCTGCTGGTAGTAATAATAAAATAAATATTAATAATAATAATAACTTTAAGAGGGTCGGTATAGCTTAACACCTTGAGAAACTCAGTTTTTCATTTTTTTAAATATAACCCTACTCTTCTTATTCATTTTAGAGAGATAATTTTATTACAGTATATTGCATTAGTTTTGGAGTTATGATTTTAAAAGCAAGCCACTGCTCAGGCCATTTAAAGCGTGAGATTACTTCAATTAATAGTACATTATGTAACGACCCTATAATGGCAATAATTAAGACACGAGTATGTTTATCAAACAAGCGACGCGAGTTTTTATAATTTCCATACGAGTGTCTTAATTACCATTATAGGCGAGTTGCATACGACTGTTTAAGTTGGACGATAATTATAACTATTTTATGTTCGAATATAAACATTCATAAATATCTGTCGAGATTTCGCCTGTTTTATGTACTGAACAGAGCGCATGGGACGCAGAGAATATCTTGTATTTGACCATGGGCCTCCTCAAATACCCCACTATGCACGAGTCACGCAGTGAAATTTAAAATAGGAGGCCGTGGAAGTCATTGCAGGTGCGATGCTATCCTTACCTAATTGGTAACACAACTGTTCCTTGAGCTCTGATTGGTGGGAGAAATTGTTCCATAATGAAAACTAGTGTTATAATGACCCTCATTATGACACAGTTTTCTGACATATAATATTTACATTTCGACATCGTCGAACATAAATTTACTAAGGACACCTGTTACTACTATAATGTTATATTATTTATTGTTGTAACTTGTTTTCAACCTTTCAATTGGGTCTTCGTCAGCATCTAACTTACTATACACTAAATAAGGCATTTAACGTAAAAACATTACAGTAAATAGAAATTTAACTCTAAGAATAGCAATTTTGAATGTACAATTCTAATAAAAATATCAGTTTTCCATTTGGAAAAGAAAACTACAAGCGTTAGTTAGCAGGGGGCTTAGATCAGACACGGCCCTCATGATCACTCAATACTTTGCTGATAGATTCAATTTCAGTTTTCCATTTATAAAATAAAACTTCAAGCGTTAGTTAGCAGGGGGCTTAGATCAGACACGGCCCTCATGATCACTCAATACTTTGCTGATAGATTCAATTTCAGTTGTTCATTAAGAAAATAAAACTACAAGCGTTAGTTAGCAGGGGTCTTAGATCAGACACGGCCCTCATGGTCACTCAATACTTTGCTGATAGATTCAATTTCAGTTGTTCATTAAGAAAATAAAACTACAAGCGTTAGTTAGCAAGGGGCTCAGATCAGACACGGCCCTCATGATCACTCAATACTTTGCTGATAGATTCGATTTCAGTTGTTCATTAAGAAAATAAAACTACAAGCTTTAGTTAGTTAGCAGGGGCTTAGATCAGACAAGGCCCTCATGATCACTCAATACTTTGCTGATAGATTCAATTTCAGTTGTTCATTAAGAAAATAAAACTACAAGCTTTAGTTAGTAGGGGGCTTAGATCAGACAAGGCCCTCATGATCACTCAATACTTTGCTGATAGATTCAATTTCAGTTGTTCATTAAGAAAATAAAACTACAAGCTTTAGTTAGTTAGCAGGGGCTTAGATCAGACACGGCCCTCGTGATCACTCGATATTTTGCTGATAGATTCAATTTCAATAATCCACTTGGAAAATAAAACTTCAAGCGTTAGTTAGCAGGGGGTTTAGATCAGACAAGGCCCTACTGATCACTCAATACTTTGCTGATAGATTCAATTTCAGTTGTTCATTAAGAAAATAAAACTACAAGCTTTAGTTAGTTAGCAGGGGGTTTAGATTAGACACGGCCCTCGTGATCACTCGATATTTTGCTGATAGATGCAACTTTAGTTCTCCATTTGGAAAATAAAACTACAAGCGTTAGTTAGCAGGGGCCTTAGATCAGACAAGGCGTGGTAAGGTGAGGCGGGTGCGGAGGGGCGAGGCAAGGCCCTCATGAATCACGGAGCCGCTATGTCGTTAGCGGCTGACTTTCCGTGTGGGAACAAGCCAGCCGGCTCTGAACAGCGCGTTCATTACTGGCTGAAGCTAACTAAAGACAGGTGCTCCACTCCAAACTTTCCCTTCCTGATGCGTTCGCTATAGGCCAAAGTTCTCTCAGACATGCAACCTAACTTAGAGGGCCGTGGATCATACAAGTGTAACATTACTCCTGCCCTTATCAAATCAACATCGCCAGATAACAATATCCCATTTAACAACACGCATCGATTTTGAACCTTCTTTATGGTGAAAAATGTAGCCTAACTTCTAAATTGTGATAACATAACTCGAGCTCTATATTTTATAGACCCACAGGAGTAGCCGTGCGTGTTAAATAGCTCACCGTGCCTGCAATGGGACGGTGGTTGGCTGCACAAAGTCCCGATAGCGTCTCTGCTAGGTGAGGTTTTCCCCCTTTTTAGCCTGTTTTCAATTTTGAAAAAAATAGAGTTATGAGATCACCTTTTGTCCGTGTGTGTGTGCGCGTGTGTGTGTGTGATTCGTGTGTGTGTGTCCCCCTAATAAAATCTAAACGGCAGGAGCGATTTCAATGAAACTCGGAAAGTTCATAGCACTATTCCGGGCGACCTCGACTATGCCCGTCAAATTTTGTTACGACTCACCAATCCAACATGGCGGCTGTGCGAAATATTTCACCAGCATTCAATATCTCCGAAACTATTACCGATATTACCCTGACATTTTCTATGGTGATAGAGGGAACTACTATAAGTTCACTTATGTGACCTTTGAAAACCTGGTTACTAAAAAACCAACATGGCGGCCAAGCGAATTCGCGAATTTTAAATAGACGTTTCTCTCGATTTGACCAACCAAACTCAATGAAACTTGGTACAGTATATGTTTATACACATTGTAATGCACCGACATCTAACTTCATTCAATTGTTTACATAATCACAAGATGGCGGATGTGCGAAATATTTCATCGGCATTCTATATCTCTGAAACTATTAGCGGTATCTCCATAATATTTTGTACGGAGATAAAGGGCACTACTGGAAGTCCATCTATAAGACTTTCACAAACCGTTTCACTACAAAACGAACATGGCGGCCAAGCGAATTTGAAAATTATAAATAGACCTTCCTCGCGATTTAATGTTCCAAGTGCACTGAAACCTGGTAGGAAATATTTATACACATTGTAATCCACTGGTATGTAATTTAGTTCAATTGTTTACATAACCTCAAGATGGCGGCAGTGCGAATTTTAAAATTAAGTTTTTATTTCTTGTGATGTAGTCATGCGATCGAAGTGAAAGTTTGAATAATGATCCTACGCAATAATTTTCTTTTAATGGTACATGACTCTATGGCCTATACATTTAACAATCCAACATGGCGACCATCCGAAATATTTAGATGATACTGAATATCTACGAATCTATTTTAGCAATCAAACTGCATTTTTAATGTTCATAGGGGCTATGAACTTAAGTTCACCTATAGGACTTTAAATAACCTGGTGATCACAGATCCAACATGGTGGCGACGCGAATTATAAATATTCACATGGACGTTTCTCGCAATTTAACCATCCGCGTGCAGTGAAACTTGGTACAGTAAATCCTTATACGAATGTTAATCCACTGGCATCTAATTTATTTCAATTGTTTCCATAACCTCAAGATGGCAGCTGTGAAAAATTTTTAAATCTCCTTGTTACTTCTTGTGTCCTAATTATGCGATTGAAGTTTGAATGCTACACGTACACAATAATCTTCATGTAACAGTACATAACTCTAGGACCTACATATATAAAATCCAACATGGCGACCATCCGAAATATTTAGTCGGTTCAATATCTGCGAATCTATTACAGCAATCAAACTGAAATTGTGTATGTTGATAGTGGCAATTAACATAAGTAGGATATATGAAAATAGGCTGTATAGTTCTTCACTGAACTACTTGTTTCTCTTTGCCGGGATAGTGATGATGATGATAATTGTTGTTTTGAGGGGCCTAACATCGAGGTTATCGGCTCCTAATGGTCTGGGTGATAGTAAAAATGACAATGAAATGGAAACCATAATGAAAAACAAGGTAAGACTGAAAACACGTACTAAATGTAACTTAAATTGAAAGCACACACAAAAGGCAAGTTAAAGGGAAAAAGACTGACCAAGTGGAATTTAGATGGAAAAACACGCACAAAATGGAGTTTAGATTCAAAATACACACATCAAAAAAAGTTTTGCATCACCTCGGTTCCAAGAGTTCCGGAACCGTTAAATACAAAGGGAATAGAGATCAACACAAACAACATTTCAGCTCGTTTTATTGCTCATGAGACCCACACATTGCATGTTGTACCATCATACAGCTAGACTTTCAGCATTTGTGGTCCAGATTGCAGTACACACCACTACCTCTAATACCCAGTAGCACGTCCTCTTGCATTGATGCATGCCTGTATTCGCCGTGGCATACTATCCACAAGTTCATCAAGACACTGTTGGTCCAAATTGTCCCACTCCTCAACGACAATTCGGCGTAAATCTCTCAGAGTGGTTGGTGGGTCAAGACGTCCATAAACAGCCCTTTTCAACATATCCCAGGCATGTTCGATAGGGTTCATGTCTGGCGAACATGCTGGCCACTGTAGTCGAGCGATGTCGTTATCTTGAAGGAACGCATTCACAAGATGTGCACGATGAGGTCGAGAATTGTCGTCCATGAAGACAAATGCCTCTCCAATATTCTGCCGATATGGTTGCACTATGGGTCGGAGGATGTCATTCAGGTATCGTAAAGCCGTTTCGGAGCCTTCCATGACCACCAGTGGCGTACGTCGGCCCCACATAATGCCACCCCAAAACATCAGGGAACCACCACCTTGCTGCACTCGCTGGACAGTGTGTCTAAGACGTTCAGCCTGACCAGGGTGCCTCCAAACACGTCTCCGACGATTGTCTGGTTGAAGGCATATGCGACACTCATCGGTGAAGAGAACGTGATGCCAATTCCGTGGGGTCCATTCAGCATGTTGTTGGGCCCATCTGTACCGCGCTGCATGGTGTCGGGGTTGCAAAGCTGGACCTCGCCATGGACGTCGGGAGTGAAGTTGCGCATCATGCAGCCTATTGCGCACAGTTTGAGTTGAAACACGACGTCCTGTGGCTGAACGAAACGCATTATTCAACATGGTGGCATTGCTGTCAGGGTTCCTCCGAGCGGCAATCCGTAAGTAGCGGTCATCCACTACAGTAGTAGCCCTTGGGCGGCCTGAGCGAGGCCTGTCATCGACAGTTCCTGTATCTCTGTACCTCCTCCATGTCCGAACAACATCGCTTTGGTTCACTCTGAGACGCCTGGAAACTTCCCTTGTTGAGAGCCCTTCTTGACACAAAGTAACAATGCGGACGCGATCGAACTGCGGTATTGACCTTCTAGGCATGGTAGAACTACAGACAACATGAGCAGCGTACCTTCGTCCTGGTGGAATGACTGGAACTGATCGGCTGTCGTACCCCCTCCGTCTAATAGGCCCTGCTCATGCATGGTTGTTTACATCTTTGAGCAGTTTTTGTGACATCTATGAACAGTCAAAGGAACTGTATCTTGGATACAATATACACAGTCAACGTCTATATGCCGGAGATCTGGGAACCGAGGTGATGCAAAACTTTTTTTGATGTGTGTACTTACAAAATGCAATGTAGATTAACCATACTTACAAAATGCAATTGAGGTTGAAAATACTTACAAAATGCAATTGGAATTCAAAATACTCACAAAATGCAATTTAGAAAATGTCACACAAGATTGAAAATACTTGCAAAAAGCGATTGAAATTCAAAGCACTCACAAAATGTCGGCGCCCACGATGCAAAATACTTACAAAATGCATTGCAGTTTAAAAATAGACTACTTACAAAATACAAGTGAGATCGAAAATGCTTACAAAATGCAATTTAGATTGAAAATACTCACAAAAGGTAAATATCGATGGAAAAAGAATTCCGTTCTTGTTGTTATTATTTAATTTAGGGACTTGGACATTGACGTAAATTTTAACCCCGTTTAGTTTAGTTTAGTTTAGTTTAGTTGAGCGCGTGTAGAATTTTTGTGATAACCTGTGTTATTTTGATGTCTGTATTAGCATTTATATTTGTAATTAGGCATTGCCATACCGTCATTACGCCTGAGGCGAGATATGCGAGTAAAACCTTATTTAAATTAAACTCGCAATCAACTACAGATAAATTGCTGGAGGTTAATAGGAGAATCATTAGGCAATTATTAACAAAAACATCAAATTAATGAACAAAGGAGACTTTTACAGAATAATGTACAGTAGTATACCGGGGAAGTGAACCAGCAATTGATACAATGAGGAAAAGGAGAATTGGTTTCTTTATTGGTCATATAAAAAGGTTAAAGAACACAACAATTTTAAAACAACTTTTTTAATATTTTTGAAAAAAAAACTTGAAAAAAAACCGGGTTCAATGAAGTAAAAACGGATTTAGATGAATTAAACATTACAATACAGCACACTGAACGACAAGAAGAAAAACAAATATAGAGTAAATCCTGCGTAAAGTGGAACGCAATCGTTCCAGATTTATGTTTCCGTTTTAGCTGGTTTTTGTTTTACAAAGGGTTCAGTTGTAATAAGACACAATACACTACAAATAAATACTGTATTATGGCATACGATTACTATGAAATAACTTGCCACGGTGGGTGAGTGATTATCGTGTCGGATTACGAACCCCAAGCTTGCAGGTTCGCTCTTGGCCGTGGTAAGTGATTTTTGAAAGGCGGAAAAAATCACGATACGCATGTTAAATAACCCATTTGAATTCAGTAGGCCGTGTTCATAATGGAAAAATTGATCCCGGGATTTCCCGCCAACACAAAGTTCCTCATTTCTCTACTAGAAAGCGCTTTAGTGTCAAGGAGCTTCGATATCTAACCTCCTTGACTTTCATAGTGCTTCAAGGATCAACAAAATTCGACATGCAAGCTGCCCTCTGGTTGTCAAATAACAACGCTTGCACCCAGCACTCAAGGCCATACGATATTACTATTACTATGAAATAAATTGAGTTCTTCCCACTTTAAACAGCACAATTCTTTAGCCGAACGTATGATTTTCTCGTGTTCTTCAATGAGTTTATTTTTCTCCTCCAGTGTAAGTGTCTTATGTTCAGAACTCATTGTCACTGAATTACAGTACAATAAATGCAGTTCACAGTAAACAGAACATCTTTGAAGATTACTCAAGTTAACTGTTTTCTTCTGCTCGTACTTCTACTCTCATTTGTCAGAAGGAAGCTGTGTGTATTACAAGAGGGTTGGAGGAAGTAATGGTACAGATGTTGTGAAATGTAGCATACCTGCTGCATCCTTGAGGGAATATTATAGTTAATGTTTCCTAGGACCTTGGTGCAAGTACAGTCGCGCTCAAAATTCAGTACATAGCTTTGTATTATGGATAAGAAAATCCGTCTTAGTCAGGTTATTCACGCCTACAGTTCCAGAATTTATTTCTGTTTTCCGCGTTAGGCAGGTTTCCGGTTTAGAGTGTCATTTTACATGGGAAATACCTCCGTTCCGCATTTAGTTTTTCGTTTGTCCAGGCTTCCGTTATATAAAGGGACCGGTTTAGGCAGGTTTTACTCCGCAAGACTTCCTTTAGAAGACGAAAGAGCGGCAAGATCGACTCGAATGAAGAAATTCTGGAAGGGAAGAAATAAGTTATACCAGCGGACCCGTGCCAGAAATCTCGCATGTTCATAAACCATACTTTCCCCAATAGGTTTATAATGAGAGACTTAAGGAGAAAGATTGTTATGTTTTATTTCAACCAAATGATTATAGAACACTATTTACATTTCAGTTAGAATTCAAAGTTCTACGTTCCCTAACTTAAGAAGGCAATCACTGAAAATTGGATCAACATAACACTCACCGGTTATTCGATATTTATGAAATTATACGATTTGAGTAACCATTCCTTTGATTTACTCTTTCTGAAATCAATGCAAAATTATAAAGGAAAGACCTCAGAATGTTAAAATGATATGAAACAGGCGTCACAGCGGTTAAAATGTGAAGTGGACAGCATTTATGGAGCGTATTTTCAGACAGCAACAGTATCTGAAAATCGCACCCTTCCTACATTTTTTTAAGCAATTTTTTGAAGAAATTATAGATATTTATGAAATTAGAGTGGAATTCGTCACTGCTAATGTCTATTTTCTTTCATTTGAACGCACATTTGCGAGCGTCGCAGGAGGTATCTATACTAATGAATTAATATATACTAGCATTACCCGTCGCGGCTTCGCCCGCGAATATTCTAGTTGTAAAGAGTACACTTAGCAAAATCTCAATCATGAATGCTATGACTGATTTATCCTTGATATGAATAATCAGACTTTATCAATTCAGCTACTGGTGCAGTGGTTAGGGGTTTGTCATTCTTTCATAGGTATATCAGAGTGAAGTTAGTTTTCTGGAAATATCACAGACAGAGTTAATTTAAAGGCCTTTAAATGTGGTTTTCGGAGACCCTTTATAGTCGGGTGAAGAAGACCTTTCGTACCACACCCACACGTGAAAATTGCGTGAAAAAATTCTAGGGTGCCCCTTGACCCCCTTAAGCGCATTATACTGTATGTATTGATGAATTTTACAGCTTAATTTGGTTCAGTGATAACCTTATAACCGTCTGGAAACTTTCACAGTAATGTAATAATTGGAATTGCATTGCGTCTTACTGAAATAGATGGACCTGTGAGATTCTTGTTACCATGGTTACCGCGTTGCATTATTTCATTGTAAATGTACATGTTTTAAGGTATTTATTTAATTGTGAGGTTTTTAAAGAGTAAGCTTACGCATTGGGTATGCTGAACCTGTAGGTACCCCATATGTGTAGGTTGGTATTAATGGGACCTTATTTTCGGTACAAAACTGGAATGGGACCTTAGCAGAATAATATAGGGAGGGATGATTATTGTGGAAGACTTCATATGTACGGGGTCCTCGAGAAAGGTGGCCTTACTTTTGATTTGTAAAAGCTCAGGCTGTAATAAAGATAATGTAATTATTTTTACACGAAAAGATAGAGAAAATCATGAAGCTTTGTTTACCTATTTAGTAGGTTTCGATGTGAGCTCTGCCTGTGGCACGAATCACCGATGCGATAGCAACTGTCACTCCTGACATGATTCGACGGACCTGGACGGAGGTGGACTATCGCTTGGATGTGAGTCATGATTTTCTCTATCTTTTCGTGTAAAAATAATTAAATTATCTTTATTACAGCCTGAGCTATTACAAATCAAAATTGAGGTTACCTCTTTCGACGACCCTGTATTTAGTTGGATTTAATGAGGGCGTAAACTACACAAATAAATAAATAAGGCGAGAATGGAAGGGTGCGGCCGTGGCCTTAAGTTAGAAGGAACCTTCTCGCCATTGGCTTGGAATAGAAGTGGGGAACCTTGAAAAAACAATTCTAGGTTTGTCAAAATGTGCATCAAACCCGCATTTTCTCAGTTTATCAATCCATCTCCTGGTGTAGTGAATAGCATTCTTGGCTGTCGGCCCGGGAGTACGATTTCATCCCCGGCTCAGCCAAGAAATTTAAGTCTGATCTGAGGGTTGAAACTACAAGTACACACAGTTTAGGGTTCGATTCCTATTTCAGCCATCCTCGAAGTGGTTATTAGTGAGTTCCCACTTCTACTCCAGGTAAATGCTGGGATAGTAGCCTACTGAAGGTCACAACCATCTCCTTCCCAATCCCCACCTGAATTACGAAATACATGCACGACTACAGACACGACAATAAAACAGGTTATCAGACACATTCTACACACACCCAAGTACACAGTGCTAAATGACCACGATGTCCAAGCCCCAAATGAAACAAAAAGGAAGGAAGAAAGATTGCAGTTTTACGTGACCGTGAATCTTGTGATTATGAGCCATAGGATCTCCTCTTTAGGTGGAATCCGAACCACAGGACATGGTATTTCACTTCGAAAATCTCACATGCATTGATTGGGAATCCAAGCCAGTACACCTTGGTGAGAGACCAACAGCTTGACCTCAGCGCCACCATGCCCCTTCCTCAAATGAAACAACAACAATTCTCAGTTTTGCCTCGCTAGGCTGACTGTACCCCGTTCCAGACCTCAGAGCAGAATTGAATTTCTTGGCATAGCTGGGAATCAAACTTGAACCTCCGTGGTGACAGGGCCAAGAATGATAACCGCTACACCGCGACAGGCACGGCCTGACTCTTGCTCCCGGAACATAAAGGATGATCATGATGATGTTTTAAGCTGCGGAATATCGAGGTCATCAGCTCTTTTGTACAGAAATATCAATGATAATGATGATGATAATTGTTGTTTAATGGGGCCTAACATCTAGATCATCGGCCCCTAATAGTGAAAATGAAAGATGATCAAATGAAACTTACAAATAAAACTAACTACTCATTTACAAACTAGAAGAGGAAATGCGAAGCCTTCGTGGCTCAGGCAGCAGCACGCCGGCCTCTCACCGCTGGGTCCGTGGTTCAAATCCCGGTCACTCCATGTGAGATCTGTGCTGGACAAAACGGAGGCAGACAGGTTTTTCTCCGGGTACTCCGGTTTTCCCTGTCAAAATTTCATTCCAGCAACACTCTCCACTATCATTTCATTTCATCTGTCATTCATTTAATCATTGCCCCAGAGGAGTGCGTCAGGCCTCGGCAGCCGGCACAGTTCATATCCTCGCCGCTAGATGGGGGCTTCATTCATTCAATTCCTGACCCGGTCGGAGACTGGAAGCAGGCTGTGGATTTTCATTCAAGAGGAAATGGGAGAAAAAAGGGAAAAGAATGTAAATAAGTCGCCTCCGTAGCGTAGCGGTCAGCATGGTTAGCTGCCGCCCCGGAGGTCCTAGGTTCGATTCCCGGCTCTGCCACGAAATTTGAAAAGTGGTATGAGAACTGGAACGGGGTCTACTCAGCCTCGGGTGGTCCAAATGAGTAGAGGGGGTCCGATTTCCACCTCATCCATCCTCGAAATGGTTTTCCGTGGTTTCCCACTTCGTCTTCGGGCAAATGCCGGGTTGGTTCCTACAGTAAGGCCACGGCTGCCTCCTTCCCACTTCCTTGCCTAACCGTCCCACTCTTCCCATCCCTTCATCAGGCCCCCTGTTCGCTTTTCAGGTGAGGCCGCTTGGGCGTAGTGCTGGTCACACACCCCAGTTGTTTCCCTGAATCAGAGCCTCAAGCTCCAGGACACTGCCCTCAGTGGCGGTAGAGGTGGGATCCCTCGCTTAGTCCGTGGTAAAAGCCAACCCTGAAGGGTAAAACGATAGCGGAAAAAAAGCGGAATGTAAAAAAAGAAAGGAGAAAAAGAAATGCCCTCAACCCTCGAATAATTAGAATTGAGGGACTTGGAAGGAAGGAGAGGCAAGAAAGGCAGCGAGGAAAGGGAAAGAGGAGAGGGGGAAAACTTGACCCAGCTCAGGAATCCCTCGGGGTCACCAAATCCCAAACTCACCAGCCGTGAGCCCTTGAGGGTATAGCATTAACCAGGGTGCACCAGAAGTGATGGGGCTACATACACCCTGCCTCCTTGAGGGCCTTGAGCAAAAGGCAGCAGATATGAAGAGAAGAGGTCTGACCCCTCGAAGAATGAGGGTATCAGGAAAGATGAGATAAGGGCCAATTAAGGCGGGATTAAGGCCTCGGATACCCTAATACCGTCGGGATCGGAAAGGAACAAGAGTTGACCAAGGGAGGTCGATAGGAAAGATAACAGGTAGAAGCCCGGCACAAGTAAGTGGAAGTAATGCCGAACTCAGCTGGAGTCCCATGGTCGCCATCCCATATCCCACTAGTCGTGTGGCCCTGGGGGATACAGAAATATCACCTCACAAGTTTGCTCCCATCCATCATATTGGAACTCCTGCGAGTTCTCTTTGTGAAGGAATGTCCAGGAGCTGTCGATCAATGAATCGTTTGCGTTTCGAGGAAGTCTCTGCGTGTCTTTAAAGAAACGAAACAAAACACGCGCCCGCTAGATGCACAAAGTGAATCTCTAATGACATCGGATCCAAACCTTTGTATCGTGTAAGTTTGTTACGAACAAGAATTACACACAATTTTCTAAAATCAATACGTAAACAATGAATTATGGGACTCCGGAAGGATAACAATTGAAAACAAAATGTATTTTTTCTCATTTTCTTAATCTATGAAATCTCCTCTTTAAAATGATGTAAAATTTATATGGTTTACTTACACCTAAATATATTTAATACAGTACATTTTTAAAGTACCCCCTGCGCGCACGTACAGTATCTTGAGGCAAGCAGAACTTCAATGCTGTTTCCCAAGAATTATTTTTCTCTTATACAATACATGTTTTCTCAGGATCTACTCCATAGATCTGCTTCAAACTTTGAGGATATATTATATGGACTATTGTGCTTACTTCAACACAGGCTTTTCTTTAAAAAAAATGTCAGAGTAGAATTTACCTATCATAATTGTTATAAAAATGTAGCAAATATTTATAGCATAGAAAAAAATCATAACTAAACCGTGAATCAATAAACTAAAAATCCCCGTGTTAAAGTATGTCCACAATCCTCATAAACATGCTGTAAAAATTTCAGCCTAACATTCCAAATAGATCCTGAGAAAACATGCACTTCATAAGTAGTATTTTAACATTGGCAAGATAGGGCTTTCCGGAGTCCCTTAAAAGATTATTATTTTTGTAACTTGGCACACAACGTCTATCAATTCAAATTTTGAAAGATATATTCAATTGTGCATATTTTAACCCTTCAATGGAGTCTCCTTCAACTTAAATCTAATTTATAATCAACTAGCAACCCACCCCGGTATCTTTAACGGTTTACCCAGCGTAAGCTTAACCCGGGAGAGGTGGCACTTACTTGAGCAACGTTAGAGGTCATTTCTGACCCCTCCCAATTATTTCCCAGTAGTAACGACAATTATGTCGTTAATGCTACTGATATGGCATGAAAACATTCACTGAACTAATGAGCAAGTATATTTGTCTAAAATGAAAAACATGCACTTATTATAAACGGATACGGAAATATGGAATATCTGATAATTCTTACTTCAGTTTGCCAATAATTTCCAAATGAATGATTAGACAAATTTTAGATAATCTAGGATTCTAGTTTTCACCAATGACATATTTTAGAGAAGTGTCTTGTTGTATTGTATTGGTGTTGTATGGTTGGTTGGTTGGTTCTTAAGTTTAGGGGCTGCGACAACGTGGTCATGTAGCCCCGTGTACTTTGGGTGTGTGTAGAATCTGTCTGATAACCGGTGTTAATTGTGATGACTGTATTAGTGTGTGTTATCTGTCTTTTAATTCAAGTGAGGACTGCACTCTTTGGAATTTTTCAAATAGTTCCTACTTTTGCCTCCAAACGCCACCGTCAACGACTACTAGTTCATAATTTAGCTACCAGACGCCACCGCAGTCGGGGCTTGGCAACGAACGTAGGAACCTAAGAGCGTTGTTTACATTGATTGATTATTGTTGTTTTAAGGGGCGGAACTACGAGGTCATCTGCCCCGTTGTTTACATTCTTAACCTATACAATTTAGCTTCACACAGGTGTAATTAGTGGAAGGTTCTTTAACATGCCATAAATCTATGACATGAGACCGCCGGCTTTACTTCCCCTCCGAAGGAAGGCATACTGAGGGATTTTCAACGCTCTTAAAAAATCCGACGAATTCGGTCGGATTTGAACCCGCGATTTTGGGCATAGAAGCTCAGCATGCTACCAACTACGCCACCGAAGCCACCTTTTGGTGTTGTATTGTACTCCAGTTAGTAACTCCTCTTTTTATATTTTTTTGCTGTAAGGATACACATCTGCTGAGAAAGTGGCAGATCATCGTCACTTTCTTCATTTTCTTCTTCGTCTGCACTCTGCTATCACTGCAAGATTCTGCTATTCCTAGTTCATCTTGACTATCACTGTTTACACCTCCTAATATTTCTTCCTCTTCGACGTCTTGCAGAGGTGATAACACCATGGATTCTTGCTCTTCGTAGCTCAGACGATTCATAATGTTTTATTTTTATACCTAACTACAATCAATTCTATTTTCCGATCAAACAGCTACAGTCTCATGGAGTACGCGTAAGACTGGAACAGTTGTTCACTCTGCCTGCGGTACTGGTGGCGCGGAGTCTTTCAGAACACATTGCAACATGGCTCAACAAAAATACATTTGACTCGGCCCTCATCCCTTCCCTAATCGGCTACTGCCATCAGACAATAGAAAATGAATGTGGGGAAAGGTGTGTGGTAGGTTTGAATACATGAACAAAGCGACCAGCGAATTAAGCGACCATCACGAAATACGTGAACTAAGCGGCCAAGCTACCCTGACTCAGGGAATACCTGAACAAAGCGATCATCGAATTAAACGACCAGCACGGAATATGCGAACTAAGCGGCCAAGCTACCCTGAGTCATGCCCACCACATCGCCCGAAGTCATTCAACCGGGTTATTCCCAACCGGTTTATAGCTAGATTCAGCATGCATGTACACACATCAAAAAAAGTTTTGCATCACCTCGGTTCCAAGAGTTCCGGAACCGTTAAATACTAAGGGAATAGAGATCAACACAAACAACATTTCAGCTCGTTTTATTGCTCATGAGACCCACACATTGCATGTTGTACCATCATACAGCTAGACTTTCAGCATTTGTGGTCCAGATTGCAGTACACACCACTACCTCTAATACCCAGTAGCACGTCCTCTTGCATTGATGCATGCCAGTATTCGCCGTGGCATACTATCCACAAGTTCATCAAGACACTGTTGGTCCAAATTGTCCCACTCCTCAACGACAATTCGGCGTAAATCTCTCAGAGTGGTTGGTGGGTCAAGACGTCCATAAACAGCCCTTTTCAACATATCCCAGGCATGTTCGATAGGGTTCATGTCTGGCGAACATGCTGGCCACTGTAGTCGAGCGATGTCGTTATCTTGAAGGAACGCATTCACAAGATGTGCACGATGAGGTCGAGAATTGTCGTCCATGAAGACAAATGCCTCTCCAATATTCTGCCGATATGGTTGCACTATGGGTCGGAGGATATCATTCAGGTATCGTAAAGCCGTTTCGGAGCCTTCCATGACCACCAGTGGCGTACGTCGGCCCCACATAATGCCACCCCAAAACATCAGGGAACCACCACCTTGCTGCACTCGCTGGACAGTGTGTCTAAGACGTTCAGCCTGACCAGGGTGCCTCCAAACACGTCTCCGACGATTGTCTGGTTGAAGGCATATGCGACACTCATCGGTGAAGAGAACGTGATGCCAATTCCGTGGGGTCCATTCAGCATGTTGTTGGGCCCATCTGTACCGCGCTGCATGGTGTCGGGGTTGCAAAGCTGGACCTCGCCATGGACGTCGGGAGTGAAGTTGCGCATCATGCAGCCTATTGCGCACAGTTTGAGTTGAAACACGACGTCCTGTGGCTGAACGAAACGCATTATTCAACATGGTGGCATTGCTGTCAGGGTTCCTCCGAGCGGCAATCCGTAAGTAGCGGTCATCCACTACAGTAGTAGCCCTTGGGCGGCCTGAGCGAGGCCTGTCATCGACAGTTCCTGTATCTCTGTACCTCCTCCATGTCCGAACAACATCGCTTTGGTTCACTCTGAGACGCCTGGAAACTTCCCTTGTTGAGAGCCCTTCTTGACACAAAGTAACAATGCGGACGCGATCGAACTGCGGTATTGACCTTCTAGGCATGGTAGAACTACAGACAACATGAGCAGCGTACCTTCGTCCTGGTGGAATGACTGGAACTGATCGGCTGTCGTACCCCCTCCGTCTAATAGGCCCTGCTCATGCATGGTTGTTTACATCTTTGAGCAGTTTTAGTGACATCTATGAACAGTCAAAGGGACTGTATCTTGGATACAATATACACAGTCAACGTCTATATGCCGGAGATCTGGGAACCGAGGTGATGCAAAACTTTTTTTGATGTGTGTATATGAAATTACAACTGAATCTGGAAGGAAAGCGAAGAAAACTCAAATACAGAAAAATGGATGCGGGTATTGAAAAAACAATGAAGAAGTATGAAGAAACGGGTGACGTAATGGCATGTCTCTAAACTCTCTCCTACCTTCAAAAGTTGGATTAAGTTCACGATCATGAAAACACTCTGTAAATGTATGTTTATATATCTGTAAATATTGCTTTTTAAAACATTAAAAAAATGTACTGACGACGCTATTTTAAAGCTGATTTTAAACACGGCTAAATAATAGAAATCAGTGTTGGAGGAAGACTTCATAGTCCTCTCAGGTAAAGGTGAAAAAAATTAAATGTACTGACAACGCTGTTTTAAAGCTGATTTTAAACACGCCTAAATAATAGAACTGTATTTCTATCATTTAGCCAGTCCGAAGCGTGGATAAAGTGTGATGGGAATCAGTGTTTAAAAAATGTACTGATGACGCTATTTTAAAGCTGATTTTAAACACGCCTATATAATAGAATAATAATAATAATAATAATAATGTTTTTGGCTTTACGTCCCACTAACTACTAGAATTCCGTGGTGGTCGCTTAGTTCGCTGGTCGCTAAATTCACAGAAGTGTTGACCTTCGAGGCGCAGGTAAAATTTCGTGATGGTCGCTTAGTTCGCTGGTCGCTAAATTCACTGGTCGCTTTTTTCGCGACACCGTAGGTTTAGTCTGTGTGTAGTAAAATGTAGAAACCCCGGCTTATCGAAACTGCGTGGGGTCAAAAAGTCCCCCACGCCACCTCTCCCGGGATAAAAGACGAACTGGTCTCAGACGCAATTGAATCGGTCGGATTTGAAAAGCATTAAGTCAATTTTCACTTCTTTTCAGGAGTCAGGTAAAACGTCATTGACAGAACAGAACTTAACAAACACACTATATTAGTCATCTATGTTGTGAAGCAACTATTCAGGATATGTTTGTGTTTGCGGAATATCAATTTTAATTTAATAAACATATTTTTCAAAACAATTTTGCAAACGTGACTTAATGCCTTTCTCCGTGGTCAGTTTCGTGCGGCATAAAGCCATCCAGAATGAAAATTTCACATCATATTTTTTATTTGAAAATGGATTTGTAGTATGTACAATAGCACTCTAACACGCGGGAATATTCCAGTGTGGCCAACCTTAAGTACGGAATACGGAGCTGGAAGGCAGCAAGTCGTTGATTTAATGCTTTTCTCCTCTGATCGCACTACATGTAGCAGTAGCTCCAAGCTTAAACCCACAAAACAAACTGCTTTGTGATGAATTTTGCCTTGGCAGTGCTTTTTCTCCTGCTGTTTGCCATCTCTTGATGAATGCAGTACATTTGCATTTGTCTGTTGGCACAGGCTAGAGTAAAATATGGCTTTGCACCGAGGTCTCAGTCTCACTCATGGCTGTGATTATGGAAGCTACTGAGGTATGGGTGGTGCTTAGTAATGACATCCAGGGCACAGTCAGTGCCTGAGGATGCTGTGAAAGGTTCTACTCATAGGGTTAGTACTGCTGTTCTGACTCAGTGAGGAAAGCAATGGCAAACTACCTCACTCCTCATCTTGCCTAGTACGCCTCAATATAGCGCTGCCTTGGGTTTTGTGGGTATATACCCACATAACCTAACGGCGGTGCTTTTTGAGGATCCAACCAGCCTTCGGGCTGACTACCTAACAGACAGATAAGATGAAAATATTTTGTGCGCAGCTTAAACAGAAGGCTGACTTAATTCTTTCCTATGCCGTTCCAAGGCCCTTGGGTCAAAACTTCAGAATACTAATTCTTTAAAGAATGACCATTTTTGACTTAATGCTTTACAGTTCCGACCGATTCAATTCAGAAAAGCCGAGGTAAACAACGAAACTCCAAACACATATACTCTTCTCTGAAGTCTTAACTCGACAGTTTGATGCTGTCCGTAGCTGGAGTGATAGGCTCGCTTGCTGGCTCGTAAACTCACTCCAAAGCAAGTAATATAAATTTCCACTGAATGGAGATTGTTGGAAGAAATTAAAACGGAAAAACACTTATAGTGGGCGATGTATTAAAGATAGAGATATGCTGTCCTGGACTTTTTTGTAGAACATTTCATTTCTTAGGCCAACACTCGTAGTATATAGATATTTTCAACGGTTTACCCAGTATAGGCTTAAAAAGGCACACGGACGCCAAGTTTACCTTAGACTCGATTCACTGAAATCAATACTGCTCGTCTTCCTTTGGTCATAAATGAATGTTCTTTCTACATAAACCTTCCTCGAGAAATCGTTTGCAGAATGGTGAAAACCACATCAAAATCCATCCAGTGATTCTTGGGATAACCCGTTACATCATAATTTAATGTTTTTTAGTCGGTCAACACGATTGCACCCAATTGTAATGGGTGGTTCCCTAATCTTGAAAAAGAAGTTACATGCGATTAATAAATACACTTGGAAAATATATATATAATTTAAAAATCTTATCCTGGAATACTAAATTAAGGCACTATCACACAGTGGTCAGACCTGAAACTCTGTATGCAGCAGAAACACTTAAATTAACAAGATTTGGTGATTTAGACAAATTAGAGAAGACTGAAAGACGAATTCTGAGAAAAATACTGGGAGCTAAACGAAATAATAACGCAGAATATAGGTTACGACCAAATAGAGAATTATGTTTGAAATGTGAAAAATTAACTGATGTAATGAGAAAGAGAAGATTACAGTTTTTTTGGGCCCATCTATAGAATGGAAAATAGTAGACTAACTAAACAGATCTTCAACTTACTGACTAGTTACAAATCCAAACCAACATGGTTCATTGAAATTGACAAAGATTTGACAAACTCCAGAATTCAGACATACACAATAGAAAACAGATCACTCTTCAGAGAAGCTATTCAAAAGGCGAAATTTCAAGAAAGGAAGAAACAAACAACTGGCAGAAAATGGACTCAGGAGGAGAAAGATCGTCACTCTAGAAGGATAAAAGAAATTTGGAAACAACGGAAATTGAATACAATGGACAATAGCCAACGTTGATTCATCGTACCCTCCAAATGGGTTATTCGAAAGAGGAAGAAGAAGAAATACGCTTGGTTGATCAGTTTCGATCGTCAAGCGATCATTATCAGCTCATTTACACTTAGGCTATTAAATGTATGTCTACAAGTATCGGTGATGGTATGTACAATATATACACTTATTTAGTTGGAGTAGTAGTTAATCTAACACCGACAGCGGTAACTACTCTCGTTAAAGCGCAGCGCAAGACCATGGGGCCAAGCTACCTGCGGACTTGGTAGACGTGGGTTCGAGCCCGAACGTCGGCCGTCCTTGAAATGGTTTCCCATGGTTTCCGATTTTCAACTCCAGGCAAATACACGGATGGTACCTTCTGACAGGCCACGGTAGCTTCCTTTCACATCCTTGCCCAGTTTCATCCGTCTTCATTAATTTCATCTCCCATTAACTCCTCTCAAGAGGCTAGCATCTGAAAGGGCATCAGGCCGTAAAAATCAACCGGCACATAGAATTCTATCAAGTCTCGTCTCCGACCCCGTTTGAAACGGGAATAATAATACATGCAAACAGTAATTAAAATCTCACAACTTGTCAACATTTGTTAGGTTGGTTGGTTCCTCAGTTTAGGGGCTGCGACAACGCGGTCATGTAGCCCCGTGTACTTTGGGTGTGTGTAGAATCTGTCTGATAACCGGTGTTAATTATTGTGATGTCTGTATTAGTGTGTGTTATCTGTTTTTTAATTCAAGTAAGGACTGCAGACATTGAATTTCAAGTAGTTCCTACTTTTGCCACCGACCAACTACTTCAGAACTTAGTTACCAGATGCCACGGCAGTCGGCTCTTGACGACGAACGTAGGAACCTAAGAACATTAGGCAAATCTTTAACCTACATATAATTTAGCTGCACACAGGTGTAATTAGTGGAAGGTTCTTCAACATGCCATAAATCTATGACATGGGACCGCCGGCTTTACTTCCCCTCCGAAGGAAGGCATACTGAGGGATTTTTACGCTCTTAAAAATCCGACGACGACTTTGGCCGGGTTTGAACCCGCGATCTTGGGCATAGAAGCTCAGCATGCTACCAACTACACCACCGAAGCCGCTCAATACAGGATGTCTCAAAAATGTACTAACACTTTGAATGACTATAAAATGGTTATTTATGAACATAGAGACAAGTTTAATGGCTTCATTTATAGAGGAGACATGTAATTAAAGACTCGTGTTCGCAAATGTTCAAATTGATGACCGACAGTGTCCAGAAAAAGCTGATAACGCGAAGTAATGGATTCGCAAACGTTACGAGTTACGAGTACGACAAAGTTCATTTGGAATTTCGTGACATTGTCTGTCAATTTCCAATTTCGTGTTGGAATGTAGGATTTCCAGCGCAGACGCTTCATGATATGATCTTTTGAGATGTGTGTCTCTCGAGCCGTTTGTCGTAGTGATATCGGTGGAGATCGAGTGAGGGCTTCCTGCACCTGTTCTTCTTTTGTAGGACTGGTGGATGTCCGTGGTCGTCCAGAATGTTTCTTGTTGACGTTGTAAATGGTTCCATCTGCTTCAAATTATTCTCTGATGCGAGCAATGGTCCGGTGCGTTGGTGGTAGTTTGTCGAACTCCTGGACACTGACGGTAATCAAATTGAACATTTGCTAGCGCGAGTCTTTAATTATATGTCTCTTCTATAATTGAAGCCCTTAGACTTGTCTCTATGTTCATAAATAATAATTTTATAGTCATTCAAAGTGATTGTACATTTTTTGAGACACCCTGTATTTGTGACTTAGGCCTATATGTGGTATTTTCTTAGATACCGAAAGTGGTGATTGATCTATAAATATGTTTGCTTAGTGAGATTATGTGTAAGCAGTGACAGGAGTAGCTAAGTTTCACAATCCACTCTAATCTTACCATTTAAGGTTTCGGTTAAAAAATGCAATTTTCTCTTTTCTGATGTTTAAATTTTCATCATATTAAAATATCATAGGACGTCAGTTTGGAGCTAAAATGTTAATCTGTTTCCGAGATAAGGATGATGACGATAATTGTTGTTTTAAGGGGCCTAACATCTAGGTTATCGGCCCCTAATGGTTTGGGTGATAGTGAAAGATGAGATGAGAATGAAAACTATAACTAATACTAACTACAAACTTACATACTAGAAGTAGAAATGGTAAACAAATAGAGGATAAGGCAATAAAGAAATGCCCTAAACCCTCGAAGAATGAGAACTGGGGGACTTGGAAGGAAGAGGAGCCATGAGAGGCAGATAGGAAAAGGGAAAGAGGAGAGAACCACCCCAGAGTCAGTGGAAATAGGGGAAAAAACTGACCCAGCACAGGAATCCCTCAGGATCACCAACTCCCGGACTCACAGGCCGTGAGCCCCAGAGGGTGTAGCAATTTCCAGGGCGCATATACCCTGCCTCCTTGACGGCCTTGAGCAGAAAGCAGGAGATAACATGAAAAGAAAAAGGGGGAGGAGGGTATCAGGAAAGATGAGACAATGGCCAATTAAGGCGGGAAAAGAAGTGACTCCTTAGGTCTTGGATACCCTAATACCAGGGGGCGTCACCCCGAGTCCTACAACACATCATACAGTATGTACCAATCCGATTATTGGTTTATAAAATGTCAGGTCGATGACCTTGCTATTTTGGGTTATTTGGATAAATTCATGCGCCTTACAAACAGGGGCCTCATCTCAAGTAATTTAACACCTCGCACGTCTAAATCGAATCATGGGATCAGGAAATATCAACAACAGTGTAGTTATGCCCTTTAGACAAAAAAAAAAAAAAAAAAAAAATAAATGGTAAATAAAAATATATAAATAATACATTAAATATTAAATAAAATCAAAAAGTCAATAAATCATTTTAATGTGTAGTTAGGCCCTTTGTCATAATTTGGAAAAATAAATAATAAATTCAAAAAGGGAGCGTCACCCCGTGTCCTACAACACATCACATATTTAAATCCAACCATGGGTTCAAGAAATATCAACAAAAGTGTAGTTAGCCCCTTTTGACAAAAATTAAAAATAAAAATAAATGGTAAATAAAAATATATATAAATAATGCATTAACAATTAAATAAAATTTAAAAAATTAAAAAGGCAAAATTTTCAAAAATGTGTAGTTAGGCCCTTTGTCAACATTTGGAAAAATAAATAATAAATTCAAAAGTGGGGCGTCACCCCGAGTCCTACAACACATCACACATCTAAATCTAAATCAGAACAAGAGTTGACCAGGAGAGGTCGACAGCAAAGAAGACGGAGAGGAGCCCAGCACAAGTAAGTGGAAGCAATGCCGGACTCAGCTGGGATCCCGTGGTCACCAACCCACGTCCGACTAGATGTGATCCCCTGGGGGGGGGGGGGGGGGGGGCGGCCAGATAAGGGTATTTGATGTTAGTCAACATTGGCGAATATCTGCTAAATCTTTATTCATCTACCTTTGCAGACATTTCTTCAACAGCCATTTCTTACAACGTTTATTCTTATGCAAATTAGGTACCATACGTTATCTCAGAAATTACTGAATCGATCTACTTGAACTTTTCACAGTATCTTTGCAGCTTAATGGCTTTGCAGCTTAATCTTCATGTACATATGTGCATTATTCTGATATAGAGTAATGGCTGCAGTATTAATGTAACGTGAGACAAAATGCATTGCTTCAAAACTTTTTAGACTTATCAAAGAAAAATGTACAAATAAAAACGTTTGAGGCACTAAAATCATGATTCTAATTTGGATTGCAAGCCATAAAATCTTCCTCAATTGCATGTTATTTTCTACCCTTTAACTTCAATAGTTAGGTCAAAAATGTACCGTTTGATTAATATTTTGTTATAAAAATCATTAATTGTAATGTTGGTATCTGTGAATGATAACGCTATTTCACTAACTTAACTAATCTATCTTATGAAGGTAAATGATGATAAATTTCCATTTACATTGATTCAGTAGTTTGTGGGGTTGGAGCATAAGAATCTGAACTTAATTGTTCAACTCTTCAGTGAGTGCCACCTTAAAAACAATCACAACAAGAAGTTCCGTAACGAACTAAGGAGCCTACTTTTCCTAAAATTTAGATTCATGCCAACGCTTATTCTACAGTATATGAACCTATCTAGAATAATGACGAAATTAAGTTGGTAATATCGAAATGTTTAATTAGTTAGAAATATATCTGGTATAATGTAGCTTAATAGAGCACTACAGTTGGCAGCCCTGGTGACTGAATATATTCTTAGTTCCATCTCTTAAGGTACAGAATACAGAATTTAGTTGAAGTCCAATGGACGTTACATACAGTTAGACATTGGATCTATAAGCACGCGTAAAAGCATGTTGGTAACAATGTCATGCAAGTTCTGGTCAGAAATAATTTGAAATATTATGATATCTTGTTGTGCCAATTTTGGATGAAATCCATTTGTTAGTATAGAAGTTACATGTATTCTAAAATTGGACATATCATCAGGCATAGAATCATGTTGGCAGCACTGACTTATATGAATTACTCCAAATTAATATAAAATGTCAGGTACTATACTTGTGCATAGTTTAAAGCTGTCGGCTTGCATACTTTCTGATAGATTGGTATTTGGATAAAAAATAGAGACAGCAATTATTAACAGTTGGCAGCCCAGGTGGCTCTTAAGAATACGCTCAGTCATATGTGTTTATGTACACATATTACATACATAATTTGGTTGAAATCCAATTGATAGTGTAGAAGTTATATGCATTTAAAAATTGAACCTATCCGAAGGCTTAAAATTATTCTGGCAACACTGTCATGTATGGCCTCCTGGAAATTAAACTGAAATATCATTATCTACTTGTGCGCCAATTTTGTAATAGCTTCCATGTATACCTTCCTAGATATCCAACATGGAGCTCAAATTTCTAGTGCGTTTTTTCAGCAGTTGGTAGCACTGACATAATTTTCAAATATGGGCTTGAGATATTCCGATATACATCTTTACTCATACTAAATTTGGTTCCGATTACTGGAGCCGTTTAGGAGTTGATAGGGGGGGGGGGCACACACACACAGCCAGACAGCCAGACAGACAGAAGGACAGACAGACACACATTTTCCCGGATCGATCTCATAAGTCTACTTTTTCCTCATTTTTGCAAAATGTGAAAAGTAGGCTAAAAATCATACCCGTGTTAGGTAATAGAAACTGGAAACAGCCTGACAAATGTAAGAGGAAGCAAGGTCGGAGTCATCTGTCATCGTCTCGTGGTTGCTAATACACTTGCCGCTGGTTATGTATCCAAGGGGAAAGATGAGAGTTGTGATGATGGTAGTTGTTGTTTTAAGGGGCCTAATATCTAGGTTATCGGCCCCTAATAATCTGGGTGATAGCGAAAATAACAATGAAATGGAAACCATACCGAAAATTAAGCTGGACTGAAAATATAAGGTGCGTTCAAAAAGTAACGAGCCGGAGGTTGTAATGCGCAAACCAGTGACGACATCGGCTAATCGTGGCGTGTGTAACGAGGTGTGGTTCCGACCAGAGCGTGGAAGGTCACAGCCCATCGCTAGAGGGCACGCGTGCACGTCACGTGACGATACAAAGCGAGCAGCTGCATGCATCAATCGTCCAACTAAGACCAATACAGTAGGCCATTCGACAAGCTTCCTGGTGTAGTTGAAGACTTTGCGGCACCCATTGGGCACACTTTTTCCGCAAGTGCAGTCGTTCCCTCATGATGGTGTGCACACTTCCGACGCTCAATCCGACCACGGCGGCTATGGCGTTCACTGTCACTCGGCGGTCCTGGGTAATGAGTGTATCAAACAGCTGGACGTTGTCATCGGTAATGCAGGGGGGTGCCCCAGACCGGGCATCATCGGCTAACGACACCCGTCCTTCCATGAAGCGCTTGTGCCACGCCTCGACCCTTGCAAGGGGCATGCAGTGTTCGCCGTACACTTGTGACATTCGGCGATGAATGTCCGTTCCCTCTACTACTTTCGCTATCAGAAACCAAACAACACCTCTCTGCTCTTCGTTTAACGCCTCCATGTCACTGTTTGCAATGCGACTGCCAGCGTTGGACGATTAATACATGCTGCTGGTCGCTTGGTATCGTCACGTGACGTGCACGCGTGCCCTCTAGTTATTTATTTATTTATTTATTCATTTATTTATTTATTTATTTATTTTATTTATCGTATGGCTTTTAGTGCCGGGAGTGTCCGAGGACATGTTCGGCTCGCCTGAGTCTGTAGCTGCTTCCAGCGGATACCCTAAAGGGTGAGCTACAAGTTCCGTTCAATTTCAAGTAGTTCCAACTTTCGCCACCAGATATCAATGATACGTAGTGGTGAACGTTGGAAGTTTGATAGAGCGTTCTGACGAAATCTAACCTAACAAATTTTGCTTTACACAAGTTTAGTCTGTGAAAGGATCTTTTACATGCCATAAATCTATGACATGGGACCGCCGGCTTTACTTCCCCTCCGAAGGAAGGCATATTGAAGGATTTTAACGCTCTTAAAAAATCCGACGACTTCGGCCGGGTTTGAACCCGCTATCTTGGGCATAACAGTTCAGCATGCTACCGACTACGCCACCGAAACCCTCTAGTGACGGGCTGTGACTTTCCACGCTCTGGTCGGAACCACACCTCGTTACACACGCCACGATTAGCCAATGTCGTCACCGGTTTGCGCATTACAGCCTCCGGCGCGTTACTCTTTGAATGCACCTTATACTTACAAAATGGAACTCAGATTGAAATGATCCACAAAAGGTACCGGTAATTTAGAAGGAAAATACTCACAAAAGGAATTTAGATTGAAAATGCTTACAAAATGTATGGTGGATTCAAAATACTCACAATATGTGGAAGCCCGCGAGTCAATATACTGTACTTACAAAATGCAATTTAGATTGAAAATACTTACAAATGTGGTTGAGATTTAAAAAAGAACTCACAAAATGTAATTTAGAGACACGGGGAGCCAATTCATACAAATTTTAAAGAGAAAAGAAACTATAATGAAAAGAAAGAGAAGGCTGATCACTCGAAGAATGAGGGAACAGGAAAGATGAGAGAAGGGCCAATGAATTCGGGAGAGAAACCCGAGGCCTCGGATACCCTAATACCGTCGGGGCCGGAAGAGAACAAAAGTTGACCAAGAGAGGTCGACAGAAAAGAAGACGGAGAGGAGCCTGGCGCAAACAAGTGGAAGCAATGCCGGGCTCGGCTGGGGCCCCGTGGTCGCCAAGCCACGTCCCACTAGATGTGAGACCCTGGGGGGATGAGAGTTGTACGGAGGCTTTCAAATCTACGATGTCCAAACATGATGTTGATGATGATAATTGTTGTTTTAAGGGGCCTAACATCTAGGTTATCGGCCCCTGATGGTTTGGGTGATCGTGAAGATGAAAATGAAAGGCAAACTTAAACCTAAAATTAACTACTAACCTACATACTAGAAGAAGAAAGGGAAAACTAAAGGAGAATAAGGCAATTAAAGGACAGGAGGAAAAGAAATGCCCTCAACCCTCGAAGAATGCGGACTGAGGGACTTGGAAGGAAGGAGAGCTATGAAAGGCAGATAGGAAAATGAAAAAGGGGAAGGTCCGCCCCAAAGGTAAGGGACAAAAGGGGAAACCGGACCCAGCTCAGGAATCCCTCGGGGTTGCCAACTCCCGAACTCACCATCCGTGAGCCCCTGAGGGTGTAGCACTATCTAGGGTGCACCAAAAGTGGTGGGGCTACATACACCCGGCCTCCTTGAGGGCCTTGAGCAGAAGGCAGGAGATAACATGAAAAGAAAACAAGATGTTCAGAAAAGAACATATAGCCTACTTTCTCCTAAATGCATGGGTATTGTTATAACTCTTTGTCCTTTTCAAGGAGTATAATTGAATGTTGGTTGTAGTAGCTTGTTGAAATACAACGTGCTATAGGGATATTAAACATGAATATGAGGTGCCCTTTGCTAGTGCTACCTCTGTAAAAAAAAATCATTCAATTCGGTTTCACCGTGATTGAATTGATCTGGGGAATGGATTTGCACACATACATGGTCGCTATTTGCAAACTATTGGGCTGATGACCTTGTAGTCAGTCATAAGATGCTTTCCACAAAAAGGCATGTTGTTGCAAAATCCGGTAGAGATCAAATTATTAGGATGGTCGAAATTTGATTTAAGCTTTTAACATTTGGGTGGCCGTCATTCCGTTTCCGTCAAAATGGCGGCGATATAAAACATGACACTGAGGTGTCTTTTGCTAGTGCTACCTCTGTACCAAATTTCGTTCAATTCGGTTTCACCGTGTTTGAATTGATAGGGGGAATCGATTTGCACTCATACTTGGCCACCATCTGCAAACTATTGGGCTGATGATCTAGCAGTTTGGTCAGAATATGCTTCCCACATGAAGATTTGTTGTTACAAAATTTGGTAGAGACTAGATTATTAGGTTGGTCGTAATTACATTTTAGCCTTTAACATTTGGGTGGCCGCGATTACGTTTCCGTCAAGATGGCGGTGATATAAAACATGACACTGAGGTGGCCTTTTCTAGTGCTACCTCTGTACCAAATTTCGTTCCATTCGGTTTCACCGTGTTCGAATTAATAGGGGGAATCGATTTTCACACAAAGATGGCCGCCATCCGCAAAATATTAGGCTAATGACCTATTAGTTTGGTCAAAGGTTGCTCCCTCCATAATGGTATGTTGATGCAAAATTTGGTAGAGATCGGATGATTAGGTTAATCGTAATTTGATTTAAGCTTTGAATATTTGTGTGGCCGCCATTACGTTTCCGTCAAGATGGCGGCGATATAAAACATGACACTGGGGTGCCCTTTGCTAGTGCTACCTCTGTACAAAATTTCATTCCATTCGGTTTCACCGTGTTCGAATTAATAGGGGTAATCGATTTTGACACAAAGATGGCCGCCATCCGCAAACTATTAGGCTAATGACCTATTAGATTTGTCAAAGGATGCAACCTCCATAAAGGTATGTTGTTGAAAAATTTAGTAGAGATCGGATGATTAGGTTAGTCGTAATTTGATTTAAGCTTTGAACATTTGTGTGGCCGCCATTACGTTTCCGTCAAGATGGCGGCGATATAAAACATGACACTGGGGTGCCCTTTGCTAGTACTGCCTCTGTACCAAATTTCGTTCCATTCGGTTTCACTGTGTTCGAATGAATAGGGGCAATCGATTTTCACACAAAGATGGCCGCCATCCGCAAACTATTGGGCTGATGACCTATTAGTTTGGTCAAATGATGCTGCCCCCATAAAGGTATGTTGTTGAAAAATTTGGTAGAGATCGGATGATTAGGTTAGTCGTAATTTGATTTAAGCTTTGAACATTTGTGTGGCCGCTATTACGTTTCCGTCAAGATGGCGGCGATATAAAACATGACACTGAGGTGTCCTTTGCTAGTGCTACCTTTGAACCAAATTTCGTTCAATTTGCGTTCACCGTGTTCGAATTGATAGGGGGGAACCGACATTCAGAGTACACACACTCACACACACACACACACAGACTCACACACACACATACACACACACACAGACAGACACTTTTTTCGCCCTGTAGTGATCTCATAAGTCTACTTTCATTTTTTGCAAAAATCGAAAGTAGACTAAAGAAGGCTGACCACTCGCAGAAGGAGGGAATCAGAAAAGATGAGACAAGGGCCAATTAAGGCGGGAAAGGAAGAGACTCCCTAGGCCTCGGATACCCTAATACCGTCGGGGTCGGAAGAGAACAAGGGTTGACCAAGTGAGGTCGACAGGAAAGAAGTCAGAGTGGAGCCCGATGTCCAAACAACTGTAGTTCACAATAACTATAGTTGTCAAACATGACTTAACGAAGCTGGCTACCCTGATGGCAATAGGCCACTATCAAAACACTACCGGCAGAACTTGTGTCAACTTGTCTATTAGGGTGTGTAATAGAGTATAAACATGAGTGCTGTTATCTGGTGTGCAAGCTCGCTATTGACAAATCTGTACGCTCGCTGCGATGCTTCCTCATCTTTAATGAGCCTGTTTAAACGTGACGACATGCGAGCTCGAACCCCGCCTAAACCTCATTGTTGTCGTTCTTTGATATTCCTCGATAATGCATCTGTTTGCACATTAATAGATACCGTATTCCACGGCAGTTAATTAGTGTCAGACGAATTAAATGTAATTATATTCAACTAGCAGATAGCCTCCGTGGCTTAGGCGGCAGAACGCCGGCCTCTCACCGCTGGGTCCGTGGTTCAAATTCCGGCCACTCCATGTGAGATCTGTGCTGGACAAAACGGAGGCAGACAGGTTTTTCTCCGGGTACTCTGGTTTTCCCTGTCAAAATTTCATTCCAGCAACACTCTCCACTATCATTTAATCATTCCCCCCGAGGAGTGCGGCAGGCCTCGGCAGCCGGCACAGTTCATATCCTCGCCGCTAGATGAGGGATTTATTCATTCCATTCCTGACCCGGTCGGAGACTGGAAGCAGGCTGTGGATTTTCATATGTTCAACTAGTAACCCAACCCGGCTTCAGTTATGAATGCATTACGTGATAAGCGCTTTTTTTTTCGATGTTAGTGAACTACAACCTATATCCGTTTCACGTCTCGGCATGAGGGGTTAAAATCACTGACTGGACTATTAATTACAAGGAGATGCATGTGCAACGAATTCCTGTCAGACGTAATTTAAGAATGACGAGGTGCATGAAACACAAATCCCCCTTCCGTCAAATTAAACTTGACTGTGTATTTTGCGGAACGAAAAGTTCACAGACGAAATGGAGAAAAGCTGAGTTGCACTTCCAGGGAAGCTCCAAACACAACCATTCTTCTCTGAAGTTTTAACTCAACACGACTCGACAGTTTGCTGCTGGCTGTATCTGGGGTGAGAGGCTCGCCCCTAGCTAGCTCCTAAACTGTTGCCTCAGTAATTGAATGGGGATTGTTGGAAGAAAAGAAAACGTGAAAGCACTTATAGTGGGTGATGTATTGAAGATAGAGATATGCTCTCGCGGACTATATTGTAGAACTTTTCATGCTGAACAATTCTTACACTCATAGTATATAGATAATTTGAACGGTTTGTCCAGCGTAGGCTTAAAGAGCGCATGGACGCCAGGTTCTTGATGTGTAACATCTTTCCGCTCGGTTGCTGGATAGTTTTGTGGGAGTGATTTTGAAAATTGGGGACGGAAGTGGATCGGAACGATCGAGCTGGCAGTGGTGGATCAAACGGAAGTATGCACTGCTCGCTCGATCGATCAAACGGAAGTGTACTATTTGGCAGTGGTGGACAACGGAAGTATGCACTGCCCGCTCGATCGATCGAATGGAAGTGTGCCCTAGCTGGCAGTGGTGGATCGAACGGAAGTATAAGACGCACTGCCAACTAGATCGATCGATCCAGCTGGCACTGGTAAGAGAAACAATCAGCGCGCGGTGTCGAAAATTGATACCATTACGCACTCTCGGCCATGTGGAATGTATATGACATACTGAACGGAAAACGCTCATGCGAACTCTGGTGTCAAGTGATTTAAACAAATGACATGGTACATGTTCGAAGTCTTCGTATCAGTATTTTTAAATGGTAAAATGCCTTAATATCAAACATTGTAAGTAGTCGGCATTGCATTGGCATAAGGCATTTTAAACTCAATGTCACTCAGGAACATTTACGAAACAAGCAAAATATAAATGAAACTTAATTCCGTAATGCAGTATTATTGGAACGTGGAAATAAGTCACCATCTTGTGCACAATATTTGCGTAGTCTTAGTAGCCGTGGGGTTATTGCGTATGACTGTGAATCTAGAGATCTTGGGTTCGAATCCTGGGCGGGGTAGATATTTTTGCTACCAGATTATCATTTAAAACGACATTTATCATATCAATATGACTCATTTTAACAGATTCCATATGAAATTACGTGTTGGTCTGTGAATCAAGAGGCCCTGTTTATAAGGAATTTAAGGTTATAGGCGGTGTCGCGTCTAATAATCTAGTTGATCCATATCGTATTCTTTACTTAGGCTAGTGCTGGTGGAAGCTACAAATCATCTAATAAAATGAGTTCCGTATTATAAACTACAATATCTGTAAAACACTCCCTTTTACAATAGATTAATATTTGTGCCAATAATACTATAAAATACCGGTGTATCAACAATTTCACGTGAGGTTTCTTCTATGTCAGATGTTACACATCATATGCGACTACTGTAAGGCTCGTATTTTTTTCAACTCTCTCACAGTAATCGTTACTGCTGGGCTTCCTTCAATCATAAATAAAAATAAATTATTTTCTAGAGAAATCTTCCTCGAGATATCCTTCACAGAATGGTGAAAACCGCATCAAAATCCATCCAGTGGTTCTCGAGATTACCCGTGACATCCAAGAATCGGGGACTTCGTTTTATACAAAGTAGAGATGTTCAGAGTTACATAATAACGCTTAACAGTGCTTTCTGACTTGTAGGGATATGGCTTTGGATGTCAGGAGATTTCTCTTCTTGTTGAAAGCTTCTTTAGCCTGGGCTATTCGAGAGCGAATATCCTTTTCACATCTCCCATCAGAAATAATAATGCTTCCCAAGTACTTGAAAAGATTTACTTGAGCCAATCTTTCTCCTTCCAACCATACATTACTGTTCTGACTACCATCTCGACTACATTTCATTATCTTGGTTTTTGTTTTGTTAATCTTCATTTTACATTTTACCCTTAGATGATCATTTAATTCATGTAATGCAATTTCTAGTTTTTTCTCATCTTCTGCTATGATGGCAATGTCATTTGCGAGACGTATTGTTTGGTAGAATTCTTCGTTTATTTTTATTCCATGTGTGCATGTTGCTGAAAATTCTTTTATTGCTTCTTCTACACACACATTGAAGAGCAGAGGTGAAAGGCTGCACCCTTGTCTTACTCCTTTTCCTATTTTCGCAGCCATTTGTTCCTTTCCAATAAGTGCTGTTATCGGCTCTTAATGGTTTGGCTAATAGTGAAAATGGACAAAATGGACAAAATAAATTAAGGATAAAAGAACAGACATGGGAATGAAATGCCCTCAACCCTCTAACTATGAGTACTGAGAGACTGTAAGAGAAGGAGAGCCATGAAAGGCAGATAGGAAAAAGGAAAGAAAAGAGGGTCCATCTAAAAGTCGCTGTAAAAACGGGAATAAACCAGACCCAGCTCAGTAATGTCTCGGGGTTGCCACCTCCCGAGCATACAAGCCGCTACCCCTTGAGGGTATAGTACAATCCAGGGTGGGGCTACACACACCCTGCCTTCTTTTTGGCCTTGAGCAGAAGGCAGGAGATATACCATTAAACGATAGTGCATGGCTTCTAAGTAAAGTAATATGCTGTTGCATTGACAAGTTAGTACAAGGCTCCCAAAGCAAAGAAATATGACGTCCTATTGCATGCCATCATAAGCAATGAAATAATACGTCGTAGTGCATGGCCTCCTAAGCAATGAAATATTATGTCGTAGTGCATGGCCTCCTAAGCAATGAAATATTATGTCCTAGTGCATGGCCTCCTAAGCAATGAAATATTATGTCGTAGTGCGTGGCCACCTAAGCAAATAAATATGACGTCGTAGTAGAGTTCTCCTAAGCAAAGAAATATGACGTCCTATTGCATGGCCTCCAAAGCAACGAAATGTGACGTCCAATTGCATGGCCTCGTAAGTAACAAAATACGACGTCCTATTAGCATGTCCTCGTAAGCAACGAAATATGACGTCTTATTAGCATGGCCTCGTAAGTAACGAAATATGACGTCCTATTGCATGGCCTCATAAGCAACGAAATATGACTTCCTATTAGCATGGCCTCGTAAGTAACGAAATATGACGTCCTATTGCATGGCCTCGTAAGCAACGAAATATGACGTGCAATTGCATAGCCTCGTAAGCAACAAAATATGACGTCCTATTAGCATGGCCCCGTAAGCAACGAAATATAACGTCCAATTGCATGGCCTCGTAAGCAACAAAATATGACGTCCTATTAGCATGGCCTCGTAAGTAACGAAATATGACGTCCTATTGCATGGCCTCGTAAGCAACGAAATATGACTTCCTAATAGCATGGCCTCGTAAGCAACGAAATATGACTTCCTATTTGCATGGCCTTGTAAGTAACGAAATATGACTTCCTATTTGCATGGCCTCGTAAGTAACGAAATATGACGTCCTATTGCATGGCCTCGTAAGCAACGAAATATGACTTCCTATTTGCATGGCCTTGTAAGTAACAAAATATGACGTCCTATTGCATGGCCTCGTAAGCAACGAAATATGACTTCCTAATAGCATGGCCTCGTAAGCAACGAAATATGACTTCCTATTTGCATGGCCTTGTAAGTAACGAAATATGACTTCCTATTTGCATGGCCTCGTAAGTAACGAAATATGACGTCCTATTGCATGGCCTCGTAAGCAACGAAATATGACTTCCTATTTGCATGGCCTTGTAAGTAACAAAATATGACGTCCTATTGCATGGCCTCGTAAGCAACGAAATATGATGTACAATTGCATGGCCTCGTAAGCAACGAAATATGACGTCCTATCGCATATCCTCGTAAGTAACGAAATATGACTTCCTATTTGCGTGGCCTCGTAAGCAACAAAATATGACGTCCTATTGCATGGCCTCGTAAGTAACGAAATATGACTTCCTATTGCATGGCCTCGTAAGCAACGAAATATGACTTCCTATTTGCATGGCCTCGTAAGTAACGAAATATGACGTCCTATTGCATGGCCTCGTAAGTAACGAAATATGACGTCCTATTTCATGGCCTCGTAAGTATCGAAATATGACGTCCTATTGCATGGCCTCGTAAGCAACGAAATATGACGTCCTATTGCATGGCCTCGTAAGTAACGAAATATGACGTCCTAATGCATGTCATCAAATAAGTGAATTAGTTGTACAGAGAACTACTTGTTGCCCTAATCTTGTTTTCACGAAGCAGGCAGTAGAGTTCGCGTGGCGCTGAGCTATAACAGGTGTCTCGAGTAGGAAGGAAGGATATACTTCCTGTTCACTATCGGTCGACACTTGAGTGCCGGTGTCTGTCAGCCTTTTGTCGTGTGAGAGCTGATAATGAGTGGGGGGATGGGGGTGAAGAGGGGTTATAGCACACACAGTTCGCGTGTCCGTGGAGAGGCTTGCCGCATTGCACGCTAGAGACACGCTGCACGAAGGTTAGGGGTGGACAAAATAGATAAGCTATTTTCAAACGACGGAAATAGGTTTAATAAATATATGCATAAGTCGATTAGTACTGTAATGATGCGATTGTGGTTGTTATAAGGGTGCAAATCATCGAGATCAGCCCCTATAGTATTATGCAATGTTAAGTTTAGAAGCTATATATTCCAGTGTGGCCTGTACAAACTCCTGGTTGTAACTCTTCAGTCGGTCAACATGAATTTGCCCAATGACTGGGTGGTGGAGTACAATGTATAATATTATTATTATTATTACATCATTTTTGCCCTTATGGACAGTGTTTGAACTTAAATATCTCATGATGTCACAATTTCACTTCTTTCCCTTCTTTTTCTTCTCTTCCCAAAATCTCTTCATCCTTTGACTGTGCTCCTGTTTCCTTTGTTCCGTCCACAATGTTCCTATCTTCTTCCTTTCACTTACAAAAAAATTGGCGTTCTTAATTTTGTTTCTGAATTTTTCTCTGTCTTCTATCATTTGCTTGTTGATCCCTAATTGCTTTAAGTCGTCTTCTATTTCATGATACTAGTACAATATATATAATATAACTTTATAAATAAATAAATAAATAAATAAATAAATAAATAAATAAAGTCTCCTCAAAATAATTGCATGTTCTAATTATGATCAATAAGGCCCGAACGTTCATGCTAAATCATATTTTTGAATATTTATGCATCTGTTCTTCTTTTCTTCTTTTGCTTCGTGGCAGGGTCCGCTATTTGAATCCGCTGTCTCCACTTGACTCGGTCATGTGCCATGTCCGGATGAAGGTTGACGCTTTTCAGATGCCAGTGCAGTGTATCGGCCCAACGTTGTCTCGGTCGCCCCTTTGGTCCTTTCCCGGCGACCTCTAGTGTGTAGCCTGTTTTGCAATGGTGTCCGCTACTCACCGTAGCACATGCCCAAACCATCGCAGACGACCCTCACGCAGTTTGTTATTGATTGCCGCGATACCAAATCGTTCCCTTATTCTTTCATTAGGGATGTGATCCAACCTAGTAATGCCAGCTGTCCGTCTAAGCATCTTGGTCACCATGACACTCAGCCGACGTTCTGCTTCCTTCGTGGTCGCCAAACATTCGGTACTATAAAGCGCCACGGGACGAATGACAGTGCGGTAAATCTTCGAATTTAGGTGGTCATTCATCTGGTGATCGCACAAGATACCTGTTGTTGTTCGCCACTTCATCCATGCAGCATTAATTCTTATGTTGAGCTCCTCGGTGAGACGACCTTCAGCAGTTATCGTAGAGCCAAGATACTTAAATGTTGTCGTTCGAGGCAGATCATCACCGTCGACTTGGATTGTTATGCATGTTTTAGTTATTTTGGCATAATGTATCATATTTTTCTCCTTTGCCTGTTTAAGTGCATTTCTTTGCTTAAGAAGGGCGCATATTCTAATTTCCTATTGTTTTGAAACGCTTTTTATTACCCCATGTTCTTAAAGTCGTATATTTCGATTCGGACTCCAAGAGTCTATCACAGAATAATACTGAAATTAGTTTAATACCTACTACGTTTCAGTCCTTTTAGCAAGTTAATATCAATTATTTGTCGCCTCCGTAGAGTAGCGGTCAGCATGGTTAGCTGCCGCCCCGGAGGTCCTGGGTTCGATTCCCGGCTCTGCCACGAAATTTGAAAAGTGGTGTGAGGACTGGAACGGGGTTTACTCAGCCTCGGGTGGTCAAAATGAGTAGAGGGGGTTCGATTCCCGCCTCAGCCATCCTCGAAGTGGATTTCCGTGGTTTCCCACTTCGTCTTCGGGCAAATGCCGGGATGGTTCCTACTGTAAGGCCACGGCCACCTCCTTCCCATTTCCTTGCCTAACCGTCCCACTCTTCCCTTCCCTTCATCAGGCCCCCTGTTCGCTTTGCAGGTGAGACCGCCTAGGCGTGGTGCTGGTCACACACCCCAGTTGTATCCCTGACTCAGAGTCCCAAGCTCCAGGACACTGCCCTCAGTGGCGGTAGAGGTGGGATCCCTCGCTTAGTCCGTGGGAAAATCCAACCCTGGAGGGTCAAACGATAACGAAATATCAATTATTTTTATTCAGCATTCACTAAGTAAATATTGTAAAATTATTTTCATTTTTAAAGATTCAATGGCTATTATTATTGTGTATCATAATTAACATAATAAAATAATATTGATGGTCAACACTGCTTGAAGTTCTATAAAATAACATTTACTACTCTTTAGAATTGTTTCGTAGTTGAGATATTTTAAAAAGATGTAGTTATATGTCAGTCTGTTCATATTTTCGTTATATTCAAAATAGAAACTCTAAAGAATACGGAGTGATCGTGATTGTCGTAGTTATTTCTTAGTGCATATTTTTAGCCTACTTTTCACATTTTATTAAAATGAGGAAAAAGTAGACTTATGAGTTAGATCCGGGAAAATGTGTGTCTGTCTGTCTGTCTGTCTGTCTGTCCTTCTGTTTGTCTGTCTCCTAAATGGCTGCAGCTACCGAAACCAAATTTAGTATGAGTAAAGGTCTATACCTGAATATCTCAATTCCATATTTTAAAATGACGTCAGTGCTACCAAGTGCTGAAAAATCGCAATGAAATTTGAGCTCCATATTGGATATTTTAGAAGGTACGCTTGGGAGCTACTCCAAAATTGGCACACATATAGATAATAATATTTCAGTTTAATTTCCAGGAGGCCATACATGGCAGTGTTGCCAACATGGTAGGTCCATTTTTTAAATGCATGTATTGTAACTTCTAAACAATCAATTGGATTTCAACCAAATTTCGTATGTACTATGTGTACGATAACAGATATGACTATGCGTATATAAATTAATTTGGAGTAACTAATATACGTCAGTGCTGCCAACATGATTTAAACCTCCTGATAAGTCTAATTTTGAAATACATGTAACTTATATATTAACAAATGCATTTCAACCAAAATTGGCACAATAATGGATCATAATATTTTAGATTACGGTAATTCTAAAATTTTAAGGAAAGTAGGCTCTTTAGTTCGTCACGGAACTAGGCCTACTTATTTGAAACGTGATGCATATTTATTCATTTAATAGTCCATGGACTTCCTGGCCTTGAATGAACACTATTAATATTGAGATAATTTAGGATTAGGCTTTTCGACCGTCGAACGGTCATCATCAGATCCTGTTAACTGGGGTTGAGATTTAAATTTATATACAAATAGTATGTTTGTAGTATTATTATACTGTACTTACAACGGGAAGCCTCCGTGGCTTAGACGGCAGCACGCCGGCCTCTCACCGCTGGGTCCGTGGTTCAAATCCCGGTCACTCTGTGCTGGACAAAACGGAGGCAGACAGGTTTTTCTCCGGGTACTCCGGTTTTCCCTGTCAAAATTTCATTCCAGCAACACTGTCCACAATCATTTCATTTCATCTGTCATTCATTTAATCATTGCCCCAGAGGAGTGCGTCAGGCCTCGGCAGCCGGCACAGTCCATATCCTCGCCGCTAGATGGGGGCTTCATTCATTCCATTCCTGACCCGGTCGGAGACTGGAAGCAGGCTGTGGATTTTCATTTCACTTACAACGGGACCGCGCCTACTGGACATCACCGATTTCGTTCAAATTTATTATTATTATTTATTTAATCTAATAGCACTATTACAGAGCACATAAAATCAATACTTCAAATCTTGCCACATGTCTTTTATTTCTCTGCCTACATTCGCTTCATCCTCTCTGATCTCTGCTTTCGGAGCTGTTCAGTGTTCCATTGTTGCTTTCGTTGTCTTTCTTGTTCCTCCCTGAAGATCGCTTTTTGAATTTTGTCCCGAAATAAACTCCTATTATATGTATCTGTAATGTCCATGTCGGCTTCCTTAAGATCCTTTAATGTCTGTGTAAACCACGCTGGTTGAACTTTAAGTTTCAAAATTTTATTAAAATTTTGTTTTGTTAACCTGTCATTATTCATTCTATTTAAATGCCCAAAAAATGACATCCGTCGTTTGCGCATGGTGTGAATTATGTTCTCCACATGGGTGTATATTTCCTTGTTAGGTCGTGGTCTGTTATAGTCTGTTTCTGTTTTCCTTGGGCCAAAGATCCATCGAACCAATCTTCTTTCCATGAGCATGAATGTGTTTATGTCACAATGTTTCAGCTCCAAAGAGTGCTTCAGGTCTCACCACAGAATTGTCATGTTTAATTTTAGTGTCCCATGATAATGCTTTCTTCTTGTATACATTTCTGGTTCAAATGTATTGTACAGCATGTTTCACTCGAATATACAAAAGTCATGTGGGTTGCCTACCACCTGCAATAGAGCCGCGAGGAGTTCTTGCTCGCAATTCGTCCATCTCTGGCCCCTGTGTCTTGCTCTTTTCTGTCCTTTCGTTTCCAAGACTGTCACGGTGGCTCAGACGCTAGCGCGAGAGACTGCGAAGTCTATGGTCCGGGGTTCGAATCTCGACTGTCACACCATTGTTTGTAAAGATATTGATAAGCTCAGAACAGTAAATGGCCTTCCCCTCTTCACTCCCCTCATCTGTTGATGTGTGTCAGTTCGGGCCACCTTCTTGATGGCGGGGGGAGAGGGGGAAATTTTCTAAGATGTTTGCTATCGGACGCGTGCTCAGCTTCAACACATTGCTTTAACCTAGTATCCCTTTTACCTACCAATACCTGTTGAATCCCTGGATAGCAGCTGGATCGTAGAACCTGAAAATGCCCCGGCTCTAAAGACCCCCCAAGTTCTACCAACAGACACAGGGATAATAGGGCCACTCGAATACCTAACAGGATGTATTAAGACTGACCAAGGCTCAGAAAAAGAAAAAACTAGCTCAAAACACGAGGATTCTTCAAAAGGAAGAAAGAATCTCAAAGGTGTGGTAAACACTAAAATACCTAGCGATGGCCCCCTTAATACACCCTTCCATCACCTCTATAAAGCATCACGCAATAATTAAAACCAAGTAATAAAGTAGTTTATTGTAAGAATAAACAAGACAGAATATCAATTTCGTCGATACCACGACTAATCAAAAAAAAATCTCATTGATAATATTGGATTATCTTCCAGGAAAAAAAATATATTTTTTACCCATTATCACAACTAACTTTTAGCTGATTAAAATATAAGGCATATTAATAATAACAATGATGATCAATCCCATAGGGTAAGCATTCACAAAAAGAGAAATATTATAAGACTTGAATACATTAAATTAATTTCGGTTCCTTAACGGAAATAACATCTTATACAAAAATATCCTGGTTATAATTACTAATCCTACACGACATCTTCAGTAACTTTATATGTTCTTGTTATTGAATGAAGAAATTCACATGGCCTATTTACAGAATATAATTTACACAAAATTCCAGAATAATTTCAATTATTCCTTTCCTACTGACTTGAAGTCACGACATTCCTTTCTGTTTAATATTATTTCAATTCTTGTTTTAGGGAAATTCTGCCGAACAGTTAAGCTAAGCAAAAATTAATTGTAAAGTCAGTCTTAAATAGTTATCGGTTTCCTTTTTAAACATACATCTTATGACAAAATTGTTAAATTAGTTTTACTGGAAATATTTAACCGAATATCCACTCAAGATTCCCAATAATTCTGCTCGGAAAAATATTAATCTTCACACAGGCATTTTCACGATAACAGCGATAAAGTTAACAATGACCAATTATTAACCATACTAGGTTAAAACAACACCTCTCTCTGGGTTAAAACCCCAATCAATCTAATCCTGATTGGCACACCTAGCTCAATCTTCAACAAGAAAAATATGCTTTACAAAGCATTGCATCAATATACTTAAACACAAAGACATTACTCATAGTACATGCCTCTCTAAAGACCAATATGCACCTATAATAGGAGCCTTACTGTTATAAATCCACAATTATGCAAATCAGCTGTTTATGGTAAAAATCCTGAACTCGAAAAATATGATCCCGTAACAGATTACCAACAAAGCCCAGTGGATTTCAGAAATATTCCACCTAACTTTAAAAACTTGCCTTACATTGATTTATTACAAGGTCCATAATTCTTAAACGTATGACTTATAGTAAGTTGTCCCTGGGATTATCCTCGCAAATTTGGATGTCGTTCAAATACCCTCTTACTATAGAAAAACTATTGCACTAAAGGCAATGATATCAATTTAATCCAGTGTTAACATCAAAAAAAAAATATATATAAACTGTATATAACGCTGCCCAACCACACAAACTGAGGTTGTAAAGTGATCTATAAAAAATAAATTCAATCTCAAAATAAGATCCTCCCTGAATTTCCCGAACGCGAAAATGTCGATGGATTAGACCTACAGCATGGATCTAGGTTAGCAACAAAGGCTAAGCGACTAATGACCCATTAGGCAATCCATTTCGAAAATCACGCTCAGAAAACACAAGTTAAATCTGTTATAAAAAAAAACTGAAGAAAATATAGTCCAAGGACTCGAAGTAACATTTAGAATAACTGGGTTCGAAAACTTCCTAGTATCTTAATCAAAATACGAAAAGGAAAATTCCCCTCCAAAGAATACGATAATCCAAGCGAAAGTGCTTAAAGAACAATGCACTAGAATATGAAAACTCAACCAAAGTTCTCAAAAGAAAGTTGCGTTACTAAAAATGTTCTTACACAAGAAAAACTGTAAATCTTCCTCCTACATTTGCTTCTCGACAAATAAGAATGAGCATGTCAGTTAAATACTGTAAAATACTACTGAAATTATTAATTTATTCATCAAAATTACACAAAGGATGCACTCATTTTTATGAGTCAAAATCCTGGCATCATAGAAGGTCAGTTTCGAAATAAACATCGAACCTGCACTTTCTACTCAACCATTTAAACTACAAAATCAAATATGGCAAAGTGGTATCTATAAATGTCCACGCTACACTACTGTAACAAGTTGAAGTGATCAGTACCTTTGGCGAATCTAGATGAGGAAAAAAGGATATCGTTGGCCATAATCAGCTCCGGACCAACAGAAAATATGCTGGACTTCAACTGGGTTTCCATAGAACGAACCAAAGTCCTCCCAGGCTCGAACAACACCCGGTCGGTCGAAATAGTTCCAACATATCCTGGCGATATCTTCCCATACATATTCGAACACCAACGGAAGGACCGCACACAGTTTATCAACTCGTCACGACGCGAAGGTGAACTCGAACCGTCACTAACAAGTTCCAATATGAGAACGCGCGTGTGAACAAGTTCACGAGGGTCGACGCGGTCCCTCTCGACACGAGAGTCGCGTGCACACTTCATGCTAAATGAAAGTTGCCTTCGACAAGTCCCCGCTGTACCCTGCTAATGCAGTATTCTTAAATCAATTTAGCCTACCATCGTAGTGGATATAAGCTTCATATTGTCTCTTCCCCCTGACGCCTTGCTTGAGAATGTACTCTTTTCAAAAGGTATAATCACTGTGAAGAGTGAATCAAATCTAGGCTGCATTTCCACGACGGATTATATGCAGAGTTTCGTGACACATCACGGCTGAGCTCGCGGTCGTGATTATAAAAGTATCCATCCGCATGGCCCGTTAGTTGCCGTAGACACACAGTCACAGAGGTAAACTATTACATGTTTAAGACCATGTCTGAGCCTTATTAAACACGTTTCTACTTCACGTAGAATGCTTAACGAACTAGAATACACTTCAGCACGGTCACACGTTTTTAAAACTCCCGTTAGCTGGCGATTTTACTTTCACTGATTTCCAGCTCAACCCTCTGCGCTGTCAAGTTCTATACACATTGCTCTCTGCACGAGGTCGCCTGAGTCTCACATCTGCTTCCCCCACTACCACACACGCCATGCCTCGATACGAAATATATCGCAGTCGAAACGTAATCAGCAGTGAGTTAACATATCATCTTCTGTTCTTCATACTTTCTTAATAATGGCTTTCTTAATAATAGCTTTCTGCCATGGAAATATACATATAGACACATGTATCTGCTTACATAAAGCGCTAAATATGCATTAATTTGTATTAATCACTCTCAGGTGAATCGATCGATATGGTGTTAGACACAGTCAACACGGTTATTATCGATGAGCTTCGGGTTTCTCGTCGGAACACGAACTCTGCCGATCTCTTTCATGATAGCATGGCTTTTCCTTGCTGCAGACCAGCTGTTATGATCGACTTCAGAGGCAAGTTAGGAAGTTACAGGGTGTTCCCAAAATACTGTAACCATGTCTGTACTTAAGCCCTTTTATGAATAATGGTGCATTTTCCCTTTGATACCTTAAATAAAAGTCTCCTCAACTTTTATTTACACCATTCCAGGTAATCTCAGCATATGTAGCATTATTCAGTCAACACTCAGTCTATCTTCTTCACATATCTTTTCAGGTTCTTTGCATTGAAACGACCTATCATTTCTCTTCCATTTAGGCTTACAACCTCATAACAATTATTTCCGAACGACCTAGCAATCTTATAGGGTCCGTGGAAGACATAGGAAAACTTGGTGAATTGCTTCTTAGCCACATCTGCTTTCGTCGGTTTCTTGACGAGAATCATCTCGCCTACTCTCATCGGTGGCCGATATCTTTTATTTCTGATTCGTTTATGCCGCTTCTCGGCTGCATCCATCAAGCTTTCTCTAGCTGAATTAATTCTTTCTTGGACTGTAGGCTCCCTGTCCTTAGGTAGAAATCTCACGATCTCTGTCCAGGCTCTTTCTGGCCTCTTATTATGGTGAACAACCATAGGTATATCTGATAAGCTCTCATGGAATGTGGAATTCATGCATCTTTCCATGAGTGGGATGAACTTCACCCAGCTCGCATGATCCTCAGGACAGTAAATTCTCGCGAACTTGCTAATTTCTGCCATAACACGTGATCTAGGATTTCCATTCTAGGGATATCTCTATTAATTTCGTTTCCATCCATTTCCTCCATCACTACATCCTCTGTACTTTCTTCCTTGAATCTTATTATTCCTTTGTCCATGTCGATGATTGCTCTAGCTTGAGTAATAAAATCGATGCCTAGTATGACGTCAAAATTAATATTCTTAACGACTATGAAAATATGTTCATAACTTCTCTCATTGATCCAGAATTTCATTAGAATCTGCACTTTGCATTTCATAGTTTTATCCTTAAATATCCCACGAATTTTTGTTGGAGATGCTGGAAGAATGGTAAATTGATTTTCTGGTTTCAATCTTTCAAAACAGTCCTCGTCAACTATAGAGATCATAGCACCTGTGTCCATCAAGGCTTTACAATGTTGTAGACCAATTGGTATATCAATAACGGGAAGTTCAACTATCCTTCCTCTCGGTTTCGTTTCTGGTTCAAATAGAAGGTCTTCGTCAGTAGCTTCAAATATTTCAAAAATCGTGATATCAGAGGAATGCGTGGCAACGTCAGTTATTAATTTCGCCCGGAAATTGGCGTTTTTTTTTCTCGATCCGGAGCTCTTTCTGAACTCCGACCTTCTCTGCTAGTACTGGGTTGTGACTTATCTAGATTTTCATCCTTTCTTTCCTTCGATTTTCTTCGTCCAACCTCCGTGGACTTATCTCGCCCTCTCTTGAGCCTCTCCTGTTGCACTTTTTTATCGGACGCCTCCGTTCGATAATTGTTGTATCTTGAGTACCCTTGATTTTGTCTATTATCTCCGTTGTCTCGGGTATCTCTATCATTCCTATTATATCTGTTATCTCTATTGTCTCGGGCATCTCTATCATTCCTATTGTATCTGTTATCTCTATTGTCTCGGGTATCTCTATCATTCCTATTATATCTGTTATCTCGATTATTTTGATCATATCTGTAATTCCTATCATAAGGCGTTTCTCGATGATCATTCCGGTCTCGATCATTATCTCTTCGATAAAAATTTCTCTCCTCGTAGCGACGTTGCCAAGGCCTCTCCTGGGCGTCCCTACGTTGGTTTTCCCATCTCTTCTCTTCATGATGGGTATTTCTAATAGGACCTATTCTATCATCTCTTCTTTGTTCGAAACGATCCGTCTGCTGTGTACGGTTCATCATTACCGCGTTTACAACTTTCGATTCCTGTCTGGCATTTTTGACTATAGTAGGTTGCGTCATCATACTCATATGATCTAATCGACGTAACAGGTCATCTAACGACGTTAAAGACGATACTCCGGAAGAAATAATTGATTTCCTTACTTCCGCAGGCAATTGACGTGAGATAGCTTCAAGGAGTTCTTCCTGGGTTAACGGCGGCTGAAGAAAACGGAGTTTTGCTAACTGACACGCAAAGTATTCAGCGTAGCTGGTTGGTCCTGTACTGGAGTACTTGCGTGAATAGACTTCTGATCTCACATTCTGTTGGACCTCGATCGACCAAAATCTTTGTATGAAGGCTTCCGAAAACTGCTCAAAGTTGTCAAATGTGTAACGAAAAGCCCTGAACCATTGTAACGGAGCATCGGTGAGAAACCTTTCCACCATACGTAGCTCACGCTCACGTGGCACATGTGACTCCAAAAAGTAATCTCTTAATGTCCTGACAAATTCGATTGGTGTCATTCCATCCAAATTGCTAAACTTCCTAGGTTTGTCATCAAAATTTCGTATTATGGTTACATTCGGTGTCCTTTCCGATGATTTCGAAGTATAATCACCCACGCCTACGTTGGGGTTCGGAGAACTAAAAGTTTCCCTGCTTGTTCGAATGGGACTCGAATGTTCCATTTGACTGAGCCGAACGTTGGGTTCGTTGTTGGAAGATTCCTGTATCATCCTTTCCCTACCATCAGGTACTATCACTTCAGGTTGTTCAACTACAACTCGAAAATCGGACTGTAAAAGTGATCGCAATTGATCTTTTAGAGTATCTAAACTGATATGCCCCTCTAGATTAATTTGCTCGAGACCCTTTCTAATTTCATTAATCTCGGAAGTTTTCTTCTCCCTGACCTCATTTAACTCTATCTTACTTTGGTCGACTTTAGTTTCAACATTGTTAATACGTTTCTCTAAATCGGATATGTTATTAACCTGAGTATTTTGAATTCCATCCATTCTTTTGCTTAGATCTTCCCTAACATTTATTATGTCTTTGCTATTAGTTGCAAGACCAGTGGCAAGTTTAGATTCTAGCTTAGATTTCTCAACTTTAAAACATTCCTCATTAATTTTCATAATATCTTGACGAAATGTTACAATATTATCACTTATGATCCCTTTCAAGTCGATGTCAAAATCATCCCTGAGAAGTTTCGTATGATCAGTGACTTGAGCTCGGAGTGTCCCCATTTCACATTTCAACTGTTCCAGGCTATTCTGGGTCTGATTAGTGTCATGGGAAAACTGCAGCTGAAGTGCTTCTAAATTTTTTTTACTGAGCTTCACACTCTTTTCAAAGTCTAGTCTAATCTCAACTTGAAATTCTTTATTAGATTTTTCTAGCTCCATTAACTTAACCTCTGTCTGATTTTGACTAGATTCGATTTTTCGGACCTCTAGCTCCATTTTATTTTGACTGGATTCTATTAATCCCACATCTGTTCTTAAATCATTGATTTGGGATTGCATAATCCTTACATTAGAGTTTACATCCTTTACAGTTTCCTCAATTCCCCTTTGACTAGTCTGAATATTGTTAAGATCTGTTTGGATTGATGTTTGACTAGTTTGCATATTGTTAAGATCTGTTTGGATTGATGTTTGACTAGTTTGCATATTGTTAAGATCTGTTTGGATTGATGTTTGACTAGTTTGCATTGATGTCTGACTATTTTGGATTCTTTCTTGGGCAACCTGTACCAGGCCCACATTCGCCCGTAATGTACTGATATCTAGTTGAGTTTTTCTATTATCATCCTGGATATCTTCGATATTAGATTCTACACTGGTAACCTTCTTTTCTACCCTTTTAGAACTGTCATTGATAGCCTTCAATGAGGATTGCATAGTATCAATTTCCCCCCTGATACCTTCAGCAACTGCACCCTGCACAGTTTCAGACATATGGTCTAATGCAGATCTAGTTTGGACCTTAATATTTTCTATGTCGTGATTCAAATTGTCCATTTTATGTTGAATAATTTCAAACATCTTCTTAACGTCACCAACAGTCACCATATTACCTTCAGACATGCTTCACTACACTTCACAAGAAATAAGAATACCACACCAACAAAGCACAGCGAGAACATCTACAAACAACCACCATTTACCATATATGTTCATTCTTATTGTCTGGCGTTACCTTAAAATAAACTTATGTCTAAACACAAAGTGCCCCATTTCATTTGGGATCGACCATATACAAGTGCGTGTTGGTTTATATCGGTGAAGGTCTATGATTCTACCATTACTTAAATTTTAAATTTACTACAAATACTTCTATTTTTAATGATGTCAGCAATGATCATCAGCCGGAAACAAGTAGAACAAATTATTAACAAAGCGTGTGGCACCACTCCAATACATAAAATAAAATAAAAATTAATAATGGTTGCAATACCACTTGTGGGTCAAGTAGCTCGAGTATCCTCGTAATTGCTTTGTTCCATAGGAATTCCAATAGTTCGTGCCAAAATATTGGTTCACCATTATTTTATCGCCTTGATTCATAGTCACACAAGAAACACGGTGTTCCAATTCGCGATCTGTGTTACATGATCATAAACTAATTTCCACTTTGTACTTTCAGTTTCAATTTTGGCAGAATTATGGCATTCAACTCCCTGGTATTCGCTCTGGTATTCCAGTTTTTCGAAGCCCCACGTTGGGCGCCACCTAATGTACCCTTTTACCTACCAATACCTGTTGAATCCCTGGATAGCAGCTGGATCGTAGAACCTGAAAATGCCCCGGCTCTAAAGACCCCCCAAGTTCTACCAACAGACACAGGGATAATAGGGCCACTCGAATACCTAACAGGATGTATTAAGACTGACCAAGGCTCAGAAAAAGAAAAAACTAGCTCAAAACACGAGGATTCTTCAAAAGGAAGAAAGAATCTCAAAGGTGTGGTAAACACTAAAATACCTAGCGATGGCCCCCTTAATACACCCTTCCATCACCTCTATAAAGCATCACGCAATAATTAAAACCAAGTAATAAAGTAGTTTATTGTAAGAATAAACAAGACAGAATATCAATTTCGTCGATACCACGACTAATCAAAAAAAAATCTCATTGATAATATTGGATTATCTTCCAGGAAAAAAAATATATTTTTTACCCATTATCACAACTAACTTTTAGCTGATTAAAATATAAGGCATATTAATAATAACAATGATGATCAATCCCATAGGGTAAGCATTCACAAAAAGAGAAATATTATAAGACTTGAATACATTAAATTAATTTCGGTTCCTTAACGGAAATAACATCTTATACAAAAATATCCTGGTTATAATTACTAATCCTACACGACATCTTCAGTAACTTTATATGTTCTTGTTATTGAATGAAGAAATTCACATGGCCTATTTACAGAATATAATTTACACAAAATTCCAGAATAATTTCAATTATTCCTTTCCTACTGACTTGAAGTCACGACATTCCTTTCTGTTTAATATTATTTCAATTCTTGTTTTAGGGAAATTCTGCCGAACAGTTAAGCTAAGCAAAAATTAATTGTAAAGTCAGTCTTAAATAGTTATCGGTTTCCTTTTTAAACATACATCTTATGACAAAATTGTTAAATTAGTTTTACTGGAAATATTTAACCGAATATCCACTCAAGATTCCCAATAATTCTGCTCGGAAAAATATTAATCTTCACACAGGCATTTTCACGATAACAGCGATAAAGTTAACAATGACCAATTATTAACCATACTAGGTTAAAACAACACCTCTCTCTGGGTTAAAACCCCAATCAATCTAATCCTGATTGGCACACCTAGCTCAATCTTCAACAAGAAAAATATGCTTTACAAAGCATTGCATCAATATACTTAAACACAAAGACATTACTCATAGTACATGCCTCTCTAAAGACCAATATGCACCTATAATAGGAGCCTTACTGTTATAAATCCACAATTATGCAAATCAGCTGTTTATGGTAAAAATCCTGAACTCGAAAAATATGATCCCGTAACAGATTACCAACAAAGCCCAGTGGATTTCAGAAATATTCCACCTAACTTTAAAAACTTGCCTTACATTGATTTATTACAAGGTCCATAATTCTTAAACGTATGACTTATAGTAAGTTGTCCCTGGGATTATCCTCGCAAATTTGGATGTCGTTCAAATACTCTCTTACTATAGAAAAACTATTGCACTAAAGGCAATGATATCAATTTAATCCAGTGTTAACATAAAAAAAAAAAAAATATATATATAAACTGTATATAACGCTGCCCAACCACACAAACTGAGGTTGTAAAGTGATCTATAAAAAATAAATTCAATCTCAAAATAAGATCCTCCCTGAATTTCCCGAACGCGAAAATGTCGATGGATTAGACCTACAGCATGGATCTAGGTTAGCAACAAAGGCTAAGCGACTAATGACCCATTAGGCAATCCATTTCGAAAATCACGCTCAGAAAACACAAGTTAAATCTGTTATAAAAAAAACTGAAGAAAATATAGTCCAAGGACTCGAAGTAACATTTAGAATAACTGGGTTCGAAAACTTCCTAGTATCTTAATCAAAATACGAAAAGGAAAATTCCCCTCCAAAGAATACGATAATCCAAGCGAAAGTGCTTAAAGAACAATGCACTAGAATATGAAAACTCAACCAAAGTTCTCAAAAGAAAGTTGCGTTACTAAAAATGTTCTTACACAAGAAAAACTGTAAATCTTCCTCCTACATTTGCTTCTCGACAAATAAGAATGAGCATGTCAGTTAAATACTGTAAAATACTACTGAAATTATTAATTTATTCATCAAAATTACACAAAGGATGCACTCATTTTTATGAGTCAAAATCCTGGCATCATAGAAGGTCAGTTTCGAAATAAACATCGAACCTGCACTTTCTACTCAACCATTTAAACTACAAAATCAAATATGGCAAAGTGGTATCTATAAATGTCCACGCTACACTACTGTAACAAGTTGAAGTGATCAGTACCTTTGGCGAATCTAGATGAGGAAAAAAGGATATCGTTGGCCATAATCAGCTCCGGACCAACAGAAAATATGCTGGACTTCAACTGGGTTTCCATAGAACGAACCAAAGTCCTCCCAGGCTCGAACAACACCCGGTCGGTCGAAATAGTTCCAACATATCCTGGCGATATCTTCCCATACATATTCGAACACCAACGGAAGGACCGCACACAGTTTATCAACTCGTCACGACGCGAAGGTGAACTCGAACCGTCACTAACAAGTTCCAATATGAGAACGCGCGTGTGAACAAGTTCACGAGGGTCGACGCGGTCCCTCTCGACACGAGAGTCGCGTGCACACTTCATGCTAAATGAAAGTTGCCTTCGACAAGTCCCCGCTGTACCCTGCTAATGCAGTATTCTTAAATCAATTTAGCCTACCATCGTAGTGGATATAAGCTTCATATTGTCTCTTCCCCCTGACGGCTTGCTTGAGAATGTACTCTTTTCAAAAGGTATAATCACTGTGAAGAGTGAATCAAATCTAGGCTGCATTTCCACGACGGATTATATGCAGAGTTTCGTGACACATCACGGCTGAGCTCGCGGTCGTGATTATAAAAGTATCCATCCGCATGGCCCGTTAGTTGCCGTAGACACACAGTCACAGAGGTAAACTATTACATGTTTAAGACCATGTCTGAGCCCTATTAAACACGTTTCTACTTCACGTAGAATGCTTAACGAACTAGAATACACTTCAGCACGGTCACACGTTTTTAAAACTCCCGTTAGCTGGCGATTTTACTTTCACTGATTTCCAGCTCAACCCTCTGCGCTGTCAAGTTCTATACACATTGCTCTCTGCACGAGGTCGCCTGAGTCTCACATCTGCTTCCCCCACTACCACACACGTCATGCCTCGATACGAAATATATCGCAGTCGAAACGTAATCAGCAGTGAGTTAACATATCATCTTCTGTTCTTCATACTTTCTTAATAATGGCTTTCTTAATAATAGCTTTCTGCCATGGAAATATACATATAGACACATGTATCTGCTTACATAAAGCGCTAAATATGCATTAATTTGTATTAATCACTCTCAGGTGAATCGATCGATATGGTGTTAGACACAGTCAACACGGTTATTATCGATGAGCTTCGGGTTTCTCGTCGGAACACGAGCTCTGCCGATCTCTTTCATGATAGCATGGCTTTTCCTTGCTGCAGACCAGCTGTTATGATCGACTTCAGAGGCAAGTTAGGAAGTTACAGGGTGTTCCCAAAATACTGTAACCATGTCTGTACTTAAGCCCTTTTATGAATAATGGTGCAGTATCTAGAGGAGGGCGATCGCCCATTGCCCCGCGCCATGGATTGTTTTAAATTTAATTGATTAATTAATTATACTTTTCAACCTAATTTATAATATTCTTTTTTCAGTGCAGCTATGACCTCCCGTGACCGTTTAGCAAGTTTAGATTTCAGTGAAATTATGGAAGACTTCAGCCGGGAAAATAGTCGCAAAGTAATATTTTAATATGTCAAAGTTTACATAATCTTCTTCAAGGGGACTTAAAGGTTTCTTTCATATTATTAAAAAAAATGTACTGTAGTGTATTCAAAATATTGTAACTATTCTTTATTTTATTATTATTACCAAACTATTTTCCATTTGATTTGATTTTTTAAATTATTTCCTATTGTTGTGGGCCCCACCTTATCATATCGCCCAGGGCCCCGCAAGGTCTGGATCCGCCCCTGTCCTGTTTCGACGTGGGTGGCCGTTAATTACCGAATTTAGAATTACAAGAAATGGCAGAGGGAGATGGAGGCAGGCGGCAACTATATTCGAATAGAAACAAATACGATACGATTGTAGTTTCTACCCAACTACAAATGACATTACTTCAAAGAAACTCGTATGGTTTCGTTCAAACAATCAAGCGTTAGACCACATCTTTTGTCGTTAAGTTTATTATTTCGTTTCTATTTTGCTATCCTAAAATCTTGAGGAAAGAATTCATGATAAAAATTAATAAATGTAAAACACAATAATTGGAATGCAGCCAATAGAAATCAGAAACCCCTATGGACATCGAATTGGCAGGAAAAAATCTAAAGGAAGTAGGAGACTTCTGCTACTTAGGAAGCAAAATATCCATGATTGACAAAACAAAGAGAATTTAAAAAGTAGGTTAGCACAGGCAACGAAAGCATTCCCACAGAAAAGGAATCTGTTGACATCGAATATAGATTTCGGTGTTAAGAAGTCATTTTTGAAGGCGTGGAGCGAGGCACTCTATGGAAGTGAAACTCGGACTATTGGTGCAGCAGAAAAGAGGAGAGTTGAAGCGTTTGAAATGTGGTGTTACATGATAATGATGATGATGATCAGATGGGTAGATAAAATTACACATGAAGAGGTATTAAGACGATTGAGAGAGGAGAGATGTTTCTGGTGACTGCTAATGAGGAGAAAATATAGGTTGGTAAGACACTTACTAAGACACCCTGGAATAGCAAACTTAGTTATGGAGGGAAGAGTTGAGGATAAGAACTGTAGGGGTAGAACAAGGTTAGAATGTGTTAAACAGATTGCCTCGGATGTAGGGTGTGCTAGCTATGTAGAGATGAAACGATTAGTCAGGATAGGGAAGCATGGAGTGCTGCATCAAAACAGTCGAAAAACTGAAGAACCAAACAACAACAACAACAACAACAACTAATGAAGCACCGCAATGACATTAGCCCTCAGTTCTAACATGGAACGTAGTACAATCAAAGGTTCAATTAGAGGGAATCCCATTACGCTGAAGAGGGGATTGGGGAAGGGACATTTCACAAAAACACGCAATCTTGTTCCGAGTGACAGTCAACTGTCAACGGACGGGCTCTACTCACACCAAACATTAATGGTGGCGTAGTTGGTAGCATGCTGGGCTTCTATGCCCAAGATTGCGGATAAAAATCCGCCCGAAGTCGTCAGATTTTTAGGAGCGTTAAAAATCCCTCAGTATGCCTTCCTTCGGAGGGGAACTAATGCCGGCATGGCCAAATCAGAGATTTATGTCATGCAAAAGAACATTCGTACATGATGATGATGATGATTATGATGATAATTGTTGTTTTAAGGGGCCTAACATGTAGGTTATCAGTCCCTAATAGTTTGGGTGATAGCGAAAGATTAGATGAGAAGCAGCTACAGAGTCAGGCGAGCCGAATATGTCCTCGGATACTCCCGGCACTAAAAGTCATACGATAAATAAACAAGTAGTTCCGTGAAGAACTATACAGCCTATTTTCATATATCCTGCTCATGTTAATTGCCTCTATCAACATACAAAATTTCAGTTTAATTGCTGTAACAGATTCATAGATATTGAGAACCGACTAAGTATTTCATATGGTCGCCAGGTTGGATTTTTATTTTTGTACTATTACATTAAGATTATTGTGTACGTGTGGTATTCAAACTTCAATCGCATGATTAGAACACAAGAAGTAAAAACGAGATTTTAAAATTACGCACAGCAGCCATCTTGTGATTATGCAAACAATTGAAATAAATTAGATGCCAGTGGATCAACATTTGTATAAGCATTTAACGTGCAACGTTTCACGGCACTCGGATAGTTAATTCGCGAGAAACGTCCATTTAAATATTTATACTTCGCGTCGCCGCCATGTTGGATTTGTGCTCACCAGGCTACTGAAAGTCTTTTAGGTGAACATATGTTCATAGTCTCTATGAACATTTAAAAAAATCAGTTTGGTTGCTGTAAGAGATTCATATATATTGAGAACTGTCTAAATATTTCGGAAGCTCGCCATTTAGGATTGTTATATGTATAGGCCATAGAATTATGTACCATTCAAGGGCAATTATTGCCTAGGTTCATTATTCAAACTTTCACTTCGATCGCATGATTACGACACAAGAAATAAAAACTTAATTTTAAAATTTCGCACAGCTGCCATCTTGAGGTTATGTAAACAATCGAATTAAATTAGATGGAAGTGCATTACAATCTGCAAAAACATTTACTGAACCTCATTTCTCTGCGCTCAGAGAGTTATATCACGAGAAAAGTCTATTAAAAAATTTCAAATTCGCTTGGTCGCCATGTTCGTTTTGTACTTTACATGTTTATGAAATATACATAGGTAAACTTGTATCAGTACCCTGTATCACCGTACAAAATTGCAGGGTGATATCTGTAATAGTTTCGGAGATATAGAATGTCAGTGAAATATTTCGCACAGCCGCCATTTTGAGGTTATGTAAACAATTGAACTAATTTAGACTCCAGTGCATTACAATGTGTATAAACATTTGCTGTACCAAGTTTCATTACGTTTGGATACTTAAATCGCGAGAAAAGTCTATTTAAAAGCCTCAAATTCGCTTGACCGCCATGTTGGTTTTGTTGTCACCAGGTTTTTGAAAGTCTCATAGGTGAACTTCTAGTAGTGCCCTTTATCACCGTACACAATTTCAGGGCGATATCGGTAATAGCTTCGGAGATATTGAATGCTAGTGAAATATTTCGCACAGCCGCCATGTTGGATTGGTGAGACGTAACAAAATTTGAAGGGCACGGTCGAGGTCGCCGGGAATAGTGCTATGAACTTACCGAGTTTCATTGAAATCGCTCCAGCCGTTTAGATTTTATTAGGGGGGGACACACACACACCTCACACACACACACACGCACACACACACGGACAAAAGGTGATCTCATAAGCCTATTTTTTCAAAATTGAAAATAGGCTAAAAATTACTAGGCCCAACTACTGTCTTACAAACGAGAAGAAGAAATGGTAAACAAATAAAGAATAAGGCAAACAATGAACAGGAAGAAAAGAAATGCCCTCAACCCTCGAAGAATTAAGATTTAGGGACTTGGAAGGAAGGAGAACAAGAAGAGGCAGAAAAGAAAGTGAAAGAGGAGAGGATCCGCCCCAGAGGCAATGGAAAAGGGGGAAAACCCGGACCCAGCTCAGGAATCCCTCGGGGTTGCCAACTCCCGAACTCACCAGCCGTGAGCCCTTGAGGGTGTAGCACTATCCAGGATGCACCAGAAGTGGTGGGGCTACACACACCCTGCCTCCTTAAGGACCTTGAGCAGAAGGCAGGAGATAGGAAGAGAACAAAAGAGGTCTGACCCCTCGAAGAATGAGGATCAGAAAAGATGAGACAAGGGCCCATTAATGGGAGGAAAGTGAAAGACTCACTAGGCCTCGGATACCCTAATACCGTCGGGGTCGGAAGAGAACAAGAGTTGACCAAGGGTGGTCGATAGGAAGGATGACAGAGAGGAGCTGCCGCCCCGGAGGTCCTGGGTTCGATTCCCGGCTCTGCCACGAAATTTGAAAAGTGGTATGAGGACTGGAACGGGGTCTACTCAACCTTGGGTGGCCCAATTGAGTAGAGGGGGTTCGATTCCCACCTCAGCCATCCTCGAAGTGGTTTTCCGTGGTTTCCCACTTCGTCTTCGGGGAAATGCCGGGATGGTTCCTACTGTAAGGCCACGGCCGCCTCCTTCCCACTTCCTTGCCTAACCGTTCCACTCTTCCCATCCCTTCATCAGGCCCCCTGTTCGCTTTGCAGGTGAAGCCGCCTGGGCGTAGTGCTGGTCACACACCCCAGTTGTATCCCTGACTCAAGAGTCTCAAGCTCCAGGACACTGCCCTCAGTGGCGGTAGAGGTGGGATCCCTCGCTTAGTCCTTGGGAAAAGCCAACCCTGGAGGGTAAAACGATAGCAAAAAAAAATAGAACCTTCCACTAATTACACTTGTGGGAAGCAAAATTATAGGTTATATTTGACTAACGCTCTTAGGTTCCAACGACCATTGCCAAGAGCCGACAGAGGGGCATATAGTAACAAAGTTCAGAAATAGTAGTCGTTGACGGTGGTGATTGGTAGCAAAAGTTGGAACTACTTGAAAATCGAATGTTTGCAGTCTTTAATTGAATTAAAAACAGATAACACACACTAATACAGTTATCACAATTAACACCGGTTATCAGACAGATTCTTGCCACGGTGGGTGAGTGGTCAACGTGACGGTCTACTAACCCCAAGCTTGCAGGTTCACTCCTGGCCGTGGTAGGTGATTTGTGAAAGGCGGCAAAATTTACGATACGCATCTCATAGAATGTTGGCATGTCAAAGAACCCATTTGAATTCAGTAGGCCATGTTCATAATGGCAAAATTAATCTCGGGAATTTCCGCCAACACAAAGTTCCTCATTCCTCTACTAGAAAGCGCTATAGTGTCAAGGAGCTTGGAGATCTAACCTCCTTGACTTTCATAGTGCTTCAAGAACAACGAAATTCGGCACGCAAGCTACCCTCTGGGTGTCAAATAAGAAAGCTTGCACCCGGCACCGAGGCCATACGATATTATTATTATTATTATTATTATTATTATTATTATTATTATTATTATCAGACAGATTCTACACACACTCAAAGTACACGGGGCTACATGACCGCGTTGTCGCAGCCCCTAAACTGAGGAATCAACCATCCTTAAATGAAACAAGTACACAGCAGCTACATCACAACGACGAGAAAAGCCCCCTAAATGAATTAACAATGTGGAAAGTATTTTTTTAAACTTGCTGTAAAAACTGTGTCGTGATAAATAAGCGTCTACTGATGCATCAAGATTGCGTGCAGGGGGCTGTGCATTATTGACGAACCTCTCACTGATGACATACTGTACATTTAACGTGTGGCATGGCGTAGTGTGGTGCGATGTGATTCCTCTCAAATGCACCACTGAATACTTAATAGATGTGTGAAGGTCGCTAGGCAACTACTCCAAGCACATGTGGTTGCTGAGACAAGCCCCACATGTATACTAGTGCATTATGCAACGAGCCTATAATGGCAATAATTAAGACACGAGTATGTTTATAAAACGAGCATATGCGAGTTTTATAATTTCGATACGAGTGTCTTAATTACCATTATAGGCGAGTTGCATACGACTGTTTATGTTCGACGATAATTATTATTATAATTATTTCATGTTCGAACATAAATATTCATAAATATCTGTCGAGATTTCGCCAGTTTTATGTACTGAACAGAGCGCATGGGACACAGAGAATGCCTTGTATTTGACCATGGCCTCCTCAATTACCCCACTATGACACTAGGCAACGCAGTGAAATTTAAATTAGAAGGCCTTGGAACTCAGTGCAGTTGCGATGATATCCTTATCTAATTGGTCAAACACCTGTTTCTTGAGCTGTGATTGGTGGGAGAATCTGTTTCATAATGAAAAATAATGTTATAATGACCATCATTATGATACAGTTTTCTTACATATAATAGTCAGGGTCGAACATAATAGTACATTATGCAACGAGCCTATAATGGCAATAATTAAGACACGAGTATGTTCATAAAACGAGCGTAGCGAGCTTTATAATTTTCAAACGAGTGTCTTAATTGCCATTATAGGCGAGTTGCATACGACTGTTTTTATTTGACAATAATAAATTATAACTATTTTATGTTCGAACATAAATATTCATAAATATCTGTCGAGATTTCACCAGTTGTATGTACTAAACAGAGCGCATGGGACGCAGAGAATACCTTGTATTTGACCATGGCCTCCTGGAATACCTCACTATGACACTCGTCACGCAGTAAAATTTAAAATAGGGGGCCATGGAAGTGAGCGCAGGTGCGATGCTATCCTCACCTAATTGGTCACACAACTGTTTCTTGATCTCTGATTGGTGGGAGAAACTGTATAATAATGAAAACTTTTACTATAATGAGCCTCATTATACTACAGTTTTCTGACGTATAATATTTACATTTCGCCAGGGTCGAACAAGAAGAATGCTCCAATATTCAAGCAGCAACCACTGTACTGTACAACACTCGTAGAGGTGTCCCCCCAGTGTCTCACAACTTGTGGGTTGGCGACCACGGGACCCCAGCTAAGTCAAGCATTGCTCCCACTTTTTTGTGCCAGGCTCCTCTCCTTCTTCTTTCATGTCGACCTCTCTTGGTCAACTCTTGTTCTCTTCCGACCCCGACAGTATTAGGGTATCCGGGGTCTAGATAGTCTTTCACTTTCCTGCCATAATTCGCCCTTGTCTCAACTTTCCTGATTCCTCATTCTTCGAGGGGTCAACCTTCTTTTTCTTTTCATGTTTTCTCCTGCCTTCTGCACAAGTTCCTCAAGGAGGCAGGGTGTGTGTAGCCCCACCACTTCTGGTGCACCCTGGATAGTGCTACACCCCAAGGGTTCACGGCTGGTGAGTTTGGTAGTTGATGACACCGAGGGATTCCTGAGCTGGGTCCGTTTTATCCCTTTTTTCCTCTGACCTTGGGGTGGGCTCTCTCCTCTTTCCTTTTCCTATCTGACTTTCATGGCTCTCCTTCTTCCAAGTCCCTCAATTATCATTCTTCGAGGGTTGAGGGCATTTCTTTTCTTCCTGTCCTTTATTTGCCTTATCCATTATTTGTTTACCATTTCTTATTCTAGTCTGTAAGTCTGTAGTTAATATTTGTTATAGTTTTCATTCTCATCTCATCTTTCACTATACCAACAAGCTCATGGCAACATTGCAGAAGCCCCTAACATAATTGTCAAAAGACAACCTCTTCAGAATGTTAATTGTTTCCCGTATCTTGGAAGCCTCCTCTCTTCTAAAGCTAATATTGATTCCGAGATCCTTCATCGTCTGCAATGCGCTGGATCAGCATTTGGAAAGCTTCGTTCGAGAGTATTCGACAATCATGACATCCACTGTTCTACCAAGATATTCGTGTACAAATCTGTTGTACTGTACTCTTATATGGTTGTGAGTCGTGGACAACCTACAGGCGTCACCAAATAATACTTGAGAAATTCCACCAAAGATACCTGAGACCTATCGTGAAAGTCACTTGGAGAGATAAACGCACAAATACCAGCGTTCTGGATGACACCGGTATTACGAGCTCAGAAGCAATGTAAGCCCAACAGCTACTCCGATGGGTGGGTCACGTGATCTGCATGCCAAATCATTGCATTCCAAAACAAGGAGCCTACTATACTCTGAACTTAGTGAGGGCGTTCGGCACTATGGAGGTCAGAGAAAGATGTATACCCATTGCCTCAAATCCACCCTGAAGAAATGTAACATCAATGATGGAGAAACACCATTTATGAAGGGATTGCTGGTTTTGGAAGAGCAGAGGCGTAGTACTGCAGCAGAACTGCTCACAAGGAGAAAACAGTGTGAGATCTTGAGGCGGAATGGCCATTTGCCAGCTGGCTGCTTAATGTATGTACTGTACGACATCAGTCATCACTGCAGTAGAGTGTGTAGCTCTCGGATTGGACTGATCAGTCATCTGAGAAAGCATCAGTAGGAAGACTACTGTCGACCAAAGTATTATGTGTACTCGAGTTTGAAGGTTGTTTGTTAAGTAACCAATAGACCTACATAAAATCCAATAACATCATCATTTTCTTCGTTCTATTTTACGTTAGTTCATGTAGGTTTGGATTTTAAATTTATATTTTAATATTTTTTTATCGCAGTTGGAACACAAAAAGTGCACGTTTTTAAGCGTGTTTCAACCAGGCGTCACATTTAAGAATTATTATCTCAAAAGCCCGTCATCAGATCGAATCCACATTTTAACACAATATACATTGGAATGTTGTATAACTGGTTTATTAATTTCACAATTTTGTGTGTCCAAGAAACAATGTTGTTGTCATTGTTGTAAGGTAACTTTATCTCGGCTCGGGGTTGTTGGAAAATGTAGTTCTTGGTTGCGTTGTAATCGTTATCCATCAAAAAGTTATGCTGTATGACTGTGAAATACGTAAATTAATTCACTTATTTTATATCGGTTTGTATTTTTACGAGGAAATAACACAAGGTTCTCCATCTAGCCACTCCAGCAAAAGCTGTACAGCGTTGCTGAGCTGGAGCCCATCACTTCCGAGCGAGACGCGACATGATGCGTGTGGGTACCATTTCGGCAACGCTGTACAGCGTTTTCCTGAGCGACTAGCAGGAGGTGACCAAGTTGGTAACTCTTCGGGAGTGATGTACCAAGTACAAAACTACTTTAATTAATTAATTCTTTCTTTGAGCAGAACCGGGCGCTTACAAAACCTGGCAGATTATTGAAAATACTGTCAATATCACTGTTGCACTGGAAATATTTGTTACATTACGACGGCAGCCATGTTTCCGAGGCGCATGGGGGATCTTCAACTGTTATTCAGGCGCATTCAATTACGTCACTTCACTGTTACCAACATGTGGGATACAAAATACACCGCACGACACACGTAATAATGTAATTAAGTGAAAAAGCATTAATTGGCAAAATCATTTGCCTGGATAAAACCGACAGTAGTGGCTACGCTGGCTAACGCGCAGCATTAGGTCATGGGGCCAAGCTCTCTGCTGACTCGGTAGATGCGTGGTTTCGAGCCCCACCGTCGGCCGTCCTTGAAATGGTTTTCCGTGGTTTCCCCATTTTCAACACCAGGAAAATGCTGGGACGGTACCTTCTGACAGACCACGGCCGTTTCCTTCCACATCCTTGCCCAGTTTCATTCATCATCTTTCATTTCATCTCTCATTAACTCCTCTCATGAGGTTGGCGTCATCAAGGGCATCCGGCCGTAAAAACCATCGCCACAAAGACTCCCATCCCATCTCATGCCCGACCCCGTTGGAAAACGGGAATAATAAGAGGTAGACATACATACATACATTTGCCTGGATAAAGATTATTGATGCGTGTCTATCCCCAATGTGTGTGACAAACAAATAGGGGTGTTTATACTGTATTAGCTAACAATTATTGGTCTAGGCGAAAACCATTGATTTGGATGAAAATATTGGTCTAGACAAAGCTATTGGTCTGGATAAAGATTATTGATGCGTGACTACCCCCACTGTGCGTGGCAAAAACCAGGGGTGTTTATATTAGTGTTTTCGCTATTAAATTGTGTTCTTGTAATAGTTTCAACAACATGTCACTATCGTTTTGGTATTCTTAATTGAAATTCGAGATTGTCAAGTGGCAACTCTCACAATCCATATTGAAGTTGAAACTAAAACTTGGCACACTTTCGCACTAACTTGACGGCACTCTATTGTACAGAATGAGTTTTTAGCCTACTTTTCACATTTTGCAAAAATGAGGAAAAAGTAGACTTATGAGATCGGGCAAATGTGTGTCTGTCTGTCTGTCCTTCTGTCTGTCTGTCTGTCTGTGTGTGTGTCCCCCCCTATCAACTCCTAAACGGCTGCAGCAATCGAAACAAAATTTGGTAGGAGTAAAGATCAATACCTGAATATCTCACGGCCATATTTGAAAATGATGTCAGTGCTACCAACTGCTAAAAAATCGCAATTGAAATTTGAGCTCCATGTTGGATATCTTGGAAAGTATGAATGGGAGCTATTTCAAAATTGGCACACGTACAGATCATAATATTTCAGTTTAATTTCCAGGAGGCCAAACATGGCAGTGTTGCCAAAATGATTATAAGCCTGCTGATAGGTCCAATATTTAAATGCATATAACTTCTACACTATCAATTGGAATTCAACCAAATTTCGTATGTGCTATGTGTACATAACCAGATATGACTGAACGTATTCTTAAGACGTACCAGGGCTGCCAACTGTTAATAAATGCTCCTAATTTATTTTATCCAAATACCAATATATCAGAAAGTATGCAAGCCGACAGCTTTAAACTATGCACACGTATAGTACCTGACATTCTATATTAATTTGGAGTAACTTATATACGTCAGTGCTACCAACATGATTCTAAGCCTGCTGACAGGTCCAAATTTAAATACATGTAACTTCCATACTATCATTTGGATTTCAACCAAATTTCGTATGTGCTATGTGTACCATAACAGATATGACTATGCGTATTCTAAGGAGCAACCAGGGCTGCCAACTGATAATATGTGCTGTCCCTATTTTTGTTACCCTAATATCAATATATCAGAAAGTATGCAAGCCAATAGCTCTAAACTTTGCACACGTATAGTACCTGGCATTCTAGACGAATTTGGAGTAACTAATATACGTCAGTGCTGCCAACATTATTCTAAGCCTGCTGATAGGTCCAGTTTTAAAATGCATGTAACTTCTATACTAACTAATGGATTTCATTCAAAATTGGCACAACAATACATCATATTATTTCAGATTATTTCTGACCAATACATGCATGACATTGTTGCCAACATGATTTTACGAGCGCTGTTAGATCCAATGTTTAACTGCATGTAACGTCCATGCTATTCATTGGACTTCAACCAAATTTTGTATTTTGTACCTTAAGAGATGGAACTAAGAATATATTCAGTCATCAGGGCTGCCAACTGTAGGGCTCTATTAGGATACATTATGCCAGGTATACAGTATTTCGAACTAATTGGAAATTTCGATATTAGCAACTTAATTTCGTCATTATTCTAGATAGGTTCATATTCTGTAGAATAATCATTGGCATGAAAAGTAGGCTGTATAGTTCTTCACGGAACTTCTTGTTTTTTACTGCATAGAGTGTGTGAGGACAAGTTATGCTCGCCAGTTTGTAGTTGCTTCTAGGCAGACACCCATGGGGTGGGCTACAAGTACTGTCACGTGTGGAATGTTGTCTGGGGAGGAAAGTTTGAATGTAAGGACGAGGAGTGGGAAGGTAGCGGCTGTGGCCTATAGTTAGGGACCAACCCCGGCATTTGCCTGGAAGAAAGATGGGAAACCACAGAAGACCATCTTCAAGATTGCCGGCGGGGGAATTCGAACCTCCTCGCCTCTCGGATGTGAGCGACAGCCAGCAGCCACGCCGTAACGACCACGGCTAACTCACCCGGTACCGAATGAGTAGGGTTGGCAATACTATACAACAGCTGTACAAGTTGCTAGAAATGGCGGAATCGGCTGGAATTTCATCTATGTAAGTCGTGATCTTATTTGGGATGGCTGGGTGGATTACATACAGCGGAGGAGCAAACATCTATTACTATATCATCTCCAGATATTTCCATGCCATTACTACAGGTACTTTGGCTAATTTCAGTACCGTAGTTCAAGAATTTTCTACTTCGGTTCTGGTCAACCTTGCTCTTAAAATTCCCTGATTTCTTCATCATCATTAGAAAAGGTATTTTGTCTAATTTCTGTACTTAAGATAATTTTATCATTCAGTGTTACTGCCACTACACGACGTTAGCAGTAAACAAAAAAGTAATCAAATCAAATATTTTTGTGGTGATTATTTTGAGGGGAGAGTGTAGTCGCACGCCTTCATCCCTGTACATTCCAATAGACTATTAAAACTTCGAGTCATGAGATGCAAAAGCTAATATCGAACTTACCATTGGAGCGGTGCCTTCTAAATGGGCAGAAGTTTTAGCATATTGGAGACTTTTCAAAACGATCCATACTCCAAACACATTTATAATAATCACTGATTCACTATGATATTAAACTTTAAAGATACTAACACGATTTGCAGGTTCATACACGCACAAGAGTTAACAAGACATTCCCGCACTCAAACAACACGAACTGTGACACACAACCGGTTTCCGAGGCGATCACGGCCACCTGAGTCTGTCGCTGCGTGGATTTTACTTGCCCCATACCACGGCCTCCTGTACTACGAATAGCAAGGTTGTGGTTATAGAGATCTAGCTTATGCTTCGTTCCTATGTTTAAGTTTCTCCGCTACACTAAGAATTTATCAAGAACATATTTATTATTTACAGCGTATTTTCCCGATATTGGAAAGCGTTAAGCACTTGGACTCAATTCTTGACGTTCTTCTTATATTGCCAGTATTGTTTTCATCCTGTTGGAGAATGCTAATTTTCTTTCGTCAGACCATTGAGGTCTGTAATGTGTAGGTTTTGCTTGCTCTGGTTGGACTTCCCAGTTGCTCACTTTGTTACGAAAGGAGTCTCTGTCTGATGTGTCGGTTATGTTAGCAGTTCGCATGTCTTTTTGTACTTCTTATATCCATGGCGGTGTCCTTTTAGTGATGATATGCAATATAGTATTCTTTTGGTTAGTGTGGTATTCGGCAGTCTACTTGTATGTGCCCGAAGAATTTCAATCGTCTTTTTCTTATGTCCACTTAGATGTTTGAGTATTTTTCAGTTGTCTTGATTGTCTGTAGTCGGTACCCGTTAGGAGTAAGTTTTGCTCCTAGTATTTTCCGAATGATTTTTTTCAAGTATATATTATTATTATTATTATTATTATTATTATTATTATTATTATTATTATTATTATTATTATACTTATTTCAAATGATATATTATTAACAATGTTACACTCAGGATTGAGAATATCTCTGCTATTTGAAATTGTGTATTTAATGTTGGTATTTTGCTACATCGTCGCCGGCCTCTCACCGCTGGGTCCGTGGTTCAAATCCCAGTCATTCCATGTGAGATCTGTGCTGGACAAAATGGAGGCAGACAGGTTTTTCTCCGGGTACTCCGGTTTTCCCTGTCAAAAATTTCATTCCAGTAACACTCTCCACTATCATTTCATTTCATCTGTCATTCATTTAATCATTGCCCCAGAGGAGTGCGTCAGGCCTCGGCAGCCGGCACAGTCCATATCCTCGCCGCTAGATGGGGGCTTCATTCATTCCATTCCTGACCCGGTCGGAGACTGGAAGCAGGCTGTGGATTTTCATTTTGCTACATATATATATATATATTAGGATTTATTGAAAATAATCAATATTACATCCAGCAATACAAGAACATAAATGCATACATAGCTTTTTAAGTATTAGGACATCCTCGTACATTATTCAAGCAATCGCGTGTGCTATATAGACATTGTCCTGTCTGTACAATTTACTTGTTTTCTTGATCACTGGAGTACAATCTTCATCATATCGTAACTTTAGTCTATTTCTGATTATTATCTAAGTAAACTTATTAGTCTAAAAATGTACATTCTTAGATCTACGTGATGAATATCAAATTCAGCCGAGTAAGGGAAGAATACATGTAAGCTATACCACGTAAGGCAAGGCCTTGTGGGTGACATATTAGGTCTACTTACCTAATTATAACGTTAAGAGCTCATGTTAAAAAATATATTACATATACTGTATATACTAAAATAAGCTTTGTGAAATAGCTAAGTAACAATGGTAATGCTAATTTATAGATTAAGCTACTTTAATATATATTTAATGACATTTTTATTCTCTAGAACAAATATCTTTGCGTTACGTATAAACTTTGTAGATTTATGTAACTGCTCTTTTATGGCTTTAGGAAGGATATTCTAAAATTTAGGAATAAAGTATTGAAAATTACGCTTTGCAATAGTTAGATTTGGTTTGAAGAGGACAGCCAAATTTTCTGTTCTACCTCTTGTTTGGTAGGTGTGGTTCATATTTATAACTGAATTTTTATTTTTATAGATATATTTATAGACTTCCGTCAAGTAAAGTTGTACTATATTCATGACGTTTGCTTCCGCATACAATTCATTAGTAGGATATAACCTTTCCTTTTTATACATGATACGCAACACCAAGTTTTGCATTACTTGAGTTATTTTTACAATAGTTTGATAAGCTCCTCCCCATGCAATCATTCCATACGTGAGAGTAGACTGAATAAGTGCAAAGTAGATATCTCTCAGCAGTTCAATATTGGCAATGTGTTTCAGACAATGCAATACATAAACTGTCCTCCTTATTTTTTTTGTGATGAAATTAATGTGCGATCTCCACTTCATGTCTTCATCAAAATAAATTCCTTGGTATTTTATATTTTGTGTGCGGTTGATTTTTATGCAGTTGCAGCTTGTATTACAGTTTTTCCGATGTAATGTATGTAAGCTCGTTGAAGCAGTTTTGATGGTATTTTAGTGTGAAAATAATAAATTTTGATTCATTTACATTCAGAAATAATTCATTATTATCCACCCATAACTTAATCCCTTTTAAAGCTTCGGTTGCTTCTTGCCTGACTATTTCCCATGTATTCCCTTTAGCAAATATAGCGGTGTCAACTGCATAAGTGATAATTGAACTATTTTTAGATTATTTATTGATTCATTTTTCTATGTCATTAATGTATATAATAAAAAATAGTGCCCCTATGACTGTTCCTTGTGGTATTCCCCTTTTTACTTGCATTGGTGCACTCAATGTATCATTTATTTTTACATATTGGATTCTGTCAGTAAGGTAACTTCCGATGAGATTAAGAGAGCTTTGCTTCGAATACCATATTTTTCCATTTGTTGGAGGAGAATATCATGTGATACAGTGTCGAAAGCTTTAGTAAGATCTAAAAATATTCCTAGTGATGGTTTGGAGCAATTTAATTTTTCTTGTATTTGTTTAGTTAGAGCTGCAGATGCACCCACAGTACTTTTTATAAATCCATATTGCCTTGCTGACTGAATGTCATGCTACAGTAAAAACTGGAAAATATTGTTCTTGATACATTTTTCAAATATTTTTGCTATTATTGTAATCAGAGATATCGGTCTATAATTTTCCATGTCTATAGTATTGCCTGATTTTAAGATTGGTTTAACTATTGTTGACTTCAGTGTTGCCTTGGAAAATATCCTTCTGTAAAAGATTGGTTTATAAGATTTAAAAGTGGTTTATCTAATGATCTAATGATACTATATTTTGTTTTATAACCTTTGCTGAAATATTGTCTATTCCCATAGCTTTACCGTCACTTATGTCACCTAGATTATTTTTTACAAATAAATGGAATCAGTGTGGGGTTTCCGCTTTTCTGTATACATTTGGACATCTCGGTAGTCTTATTTATGAAATATTCATTAAATTTATTTGCAATTTGCATGCCACTTTTGTAAATTTCATTCTGATACCATATTTCACTAATTTGCTATTTTTGATTAATTCTCTGAGCTACCTCATTAACTATACCCCAAATCTTTTTATGATTTCCTAAACTAGCATTTACTAAATGTCTGTAGTAATCTATTTTTGCCCAGTTTATTAGCTCATTTAATTTGTTTCTACATGTTTTATATTTCTCTCTTAATTCTTCATAATTTTTATTTGCCATATAATTGCAGTATAATTTATCTCTAGTATTTAAGGATTCTACCAATGCAAGGGTAATCCACTCTTTTCTTTTGACTCGCTTTGAGTTTAACTGTTTAGTAGATTCATGGATGCAGCTTTGTATTGTTTCAATAAATATATTTAATCTAGTATCCAAATGTCCTTCTCCCAGTTTATTATCCCAGTTTATGTTGTTTAACTTCGGTTTTAGTTCCACATAATCTAATTTATGTATTTGATAATTCCTAATGTTGGGTTTATTTTTCTGACAACTAACTTGATTACATTTTAGGCTAATTATTGTTGTATTGTGATCAGTTATTTTGCTTTCAGAGATGATAGATAGAATATTTTCATTCGAAAGCCTGCTTTTAAGAAATGCGTGGCCAATGCATGTTTGACTAGTTTCAGTTTCCCTAGTTGCCCCATCTTTTATAGATCTGAAATCATATTCATTAAGAAGGTTTAAATAATCATCTGAGTCTTGATTTTCGAATAAATTAATATTCATGTCACCAATTATTAATTCATTTTCTAGCTGACAATCTGTTTTTTATAGTTATTTAAATTCTCCAGAAATAATGTTTTGTTGTATTTTAGTGGTTTGTACACCCCCGTTAATGCTACAGTATTTTGATGCCACTTTTATTAACAACTACTTGAATAAATATGGAATTTTTATATGTTACACACTTAACTTCATGATGTAGGCTAATCCATCTTTTATCATGATGACTACTCCATCATTCTGATTTATTGCACTTTCATTATAGTAAGATTCATAGCAGCTATGTTTAGTAACATTTGCGTTATTTAATTTCCACATTTCCGATAAGACCACAACATCAAATATATTTTCATAAGCCTTCAGAGTAACATCTAATATATGCTTGTGTTTCGCTAGACTTCTAATATTGTAATGGATTACTTTTAAACAATTGTTATCGTCATGTCTATCTAAGAAGTATTTACACTCACCTATACTCTTCCCCACCTTTGACCGAATTTGATATTTTACATAATCATCTGCATCTGTTTTCATACAATTGAATGAGGAAAAGTATTAAGTGTTAGCGGTGAAGTTCTTGTGAGATATCTTGGAAGGAGGGGTCGGGTGGAAATCAGCTGGTGAGGGAAGGAAAGTGAAAGCTCAGTTGGAAATAGCACCAGCAACGTGACAGGGGAGGTGCAAAGCGAACAGGGGCCTCATGAGGGATGGGACGGGATGGGAAGAATGGGAGGGATAGGCAAGTACGATGGAAGGAGGCGGCCCTGGCCTTACGTTAGATACCATCCCGGCATTTGCCCGGAGACGAAGTGGGAAACCACGGAAAACCACTTCGAGAATGGCTGAGGAGGGAGAAGAACCCCCTCTACACATTTGAACCACCCGAGGCTGAGTAGACCCCTTTACAGTCCTCATACCACTTTTCAAATTTCGTGGCAGAGATGGGAATCGAACCTCGGACTTTCGGGGATGGCAGCTAGGCACGCTGACCACTACGCAACGGAGGCGACATCAGGATTTTTTATATGTTTTAAAAATGTGTCTAAAAATATAACCAGGTATTGTAGATGTTGTAAACAATATTCAATTTCTACAATCACTGCCTGTCTCACATATTTTGTATTGTTTGGTTTCAGAGTCGAATTCTCGAGGATGCGTCGATAATGTGCAACTCCTGGTCGCCCCGACACAACGTATGTTATATCTCTTCTCATTATTATTATTATGTAGTTCTTGATGTTGTTATATCTTCATAATTATTTGTTGACTTATCTAGTGTTTGATTTTTTGAAAACGATTGGAATGAAGTACAGGGATAGGAGGGAGCTCTACAATCTATACAGAAACCAGACAGCAGTCATTCGAGCCGTAAGGACATGAGAGACAAGCTGGTATTCAGATAGGTGTAAGGCAAGGCTGCAACTTATCACTCATACTTTCCAATCTATACATTGAACAAGCATTTAAGGAAATAGGAGAAACATTCCAAGTAAGACTAAACGTTCAAGGAGAAATAATTTCAACTCTGAGATTTGCTGATGACATCGTGATCTTATCCGATACACCAGTGGATTTGAATGAGTTTTTAAATGGTATGGATTCTGTCTGAGGAAAGAATTCATGATGAGCATTAATAAATGAAAAACAAAAATATTGGAATGCAGTCGAAAGAAATCAATGCCTTCTGTTTAAGCCAGAAACCACTGTTACATGAAGTGCGATCAGAGGAGAAAAGCATTAAGTCAATGACTTTCTGCCTTTCAGCGCCGTATTCCGTATTTAATGTTGGCCGCACTGCAAGATTCCCGCGTGTGACAGTCCTATTGTAAATTACATTTGTACTGGGTTAATGTGGTTTTTATGTTACAAATAAAAGCAAAGCAAAGCCAACTCCATACAGGCCATGAAGGCCCTGGGAGTAATGGAAGGTAGAGGCATCCACTTTTTGTGACATCGGCACTAGTTGGGATGGAGTTGTCAGCTCCGTCTTTGCTCCCAGGAATTACCCTGGTACTCATTTCAGGTGTAAGCTGAGTGAACCCCAGGGCTATTTGCGTTTTAGAAAGTGGTAGTTTTGTTTCTAAAATCCACTGTCTGGGTGGGGATCGAACCCACTCCCTTTCAGTTCGAAGCTCAGCGCCTCTACCGACTGCGCCACCTAGCATACATTTTAAAATAAAATATCATTTGGAATATTCATTCTGGATGTCTTTATGTCGCACTCAACTGACCAAGGAACTTTTTTTTTTAGCGTATGGCTTTTATGCCGGGAGTGTCCGAGGACTTGTTCGGCTCGCCAGTTTTGTAGCTGCTTCGAGACGGACACCCAATGGGTGAGCTACAAGTACCGTTGGGGAGGAAAGTTGGAAGGGAAGGGCGAGGAGTTGGAAGGTAGCGGCTGTGGCCTATAGTGAGGGACCAACCCCGGCATTTGCCTGGAAGGAAGATGGGAAACCACAGAAGACCATCTTCAAGGTTGCTGGCGGGGGGATTCGAACCTCCTCGCCTCCCGGATGTGAGCGACTGCCATTAGTCATGCCGTAACCACCACTGCTAACTCACCCGGTACCAAGGAACTGAAAGGCATTAAGTCACGTTTCCAAAATTGATTTGAAAAATATGTTTATTAAATTAAAATTGAAGTCGCCTCCGTAGCGTAGCGGTCAGCATGGTTAGCTGCCGCCCCGGAGGTCCTGGGTTCGATTCTCGGCTCTGCCACGAAATTTGAAAAGTGGTATGAGGACTGGAACGGGGTCTACTCAGCCTCGGGTGTTCCAAATGAGTAGAGGGGGTTCGATTCCCACCTCAGCCATCCTCGAAGTGGTTTTCCGTGGTTTCCCACTTAGTCTTCGGGCAAATGCCGGGAAGGTACCTTCTTCAAGGCCACGGCCGCCTCCTTCCCTCTTCCTTGCCTATCCATCCTGACCATCCAGTACCTTCCCTCATGAGGCCCCTGTTCGCTTTGCAGGTGAGGCCGCCTGGGCGAGGTGCCAATCACACCTCACCAGTTGTATCCACTCCGATTAGATGTTCCCAGCTCTAGGACACTGCCCGTAGAGGCGGTAGTGGTGAGTTCCCTCGCTGAGTCCGTGGGTTCCACCAAGCTGGAGGGTAAAAGACTAAGAAGAAAAAAAATTAAAATTGATATTCCACAACACAAATATAACCTGAATATTTGGTTCACAACATAGATGACTAATAAAGTGTGTTTGTTAAGTTCTGTTCTGTCAATCACGTTTTATCTGACTCCAGAAAGGTAGTGAAAGCTGACTTAATGCTTTTCAACTCCGGTCGATTCAATTATTCAAAGATTAGAACCACATTTGTGAAACCTTGTATAATGCAATGCTATTAGAATGCCAATAATCCAGAATAGCTTAAGTAAGAATACTTTTAATTCCCCATATTCCGATAGATTTGCCATTCCAGTGTGCAAGAGTGCAGTTCCTTCTTCAAACAATATTCGCAATTTCTTTAACAAAGTGCAATGACACACACACTTAACAGTAGCACGTGTACATTTAGACAAAACCATTTTTTCCCATGGGCAACTGTATGTGGCGTGCTCGCGAGCATCCGGACAACAAAATCGCTATGTCTCAGCAGAAGATGGCAAAACCAAAAACGTAATTTTTAAATGTGTTTACATAATGTAACATCGAACCCTGCAGACATTCACAACTCTATAAAATTCCCACTTTGCTGCTCATATCAATATACTGTATGTATCAGAATATTCAGAATTAGAATGGACCAACCTATAGCCGCGATTGCTGTAATAGAATAGACCAATTATCAACAATAATACATCGTCCCCATTGGCTTGATTGCGAGCGAAGCCGCGGGTACCTGCTAGTGTGATCTATATATGAGGTAACTGTCCGATATTCGTTGTAAGAAGATGTGCATGAGTGTAATAATATCGTGGCAGATAACCTTACTGTTCCGCCCCTTAAAAACAACAACAACAACAACAACAACAAGTGAAATTATAAGGGGAAGCTACTGTAACTGGATGTTTCAACCTTAGAAGATTTTTCCTTAGAATTATTTCATGTGAATCGCTTAAACCTTGTCAAGTTGTTGCGAGGACAGTTACAATTGTACGTGAAGGTTGTTGCCATGTCATAATCACTTACATTCTCCCTGCTACATGAAGGAGGCAGGAAGGAAGGAAGGGAGACACATGGTTAGCTACTGATGGAGGGATCTGCGAGCGCTTTAAAACCATCGCTCATGCATAATAGATGTACTGTAAGCGTGTGCACTGCGCACATTGTTCGCGGGGATCACAGTCATACGTTCAAACTCTCCTCATCTACAGCCTGATAGTTAAACCTCGCATACAACTACACCTAAATTGAGGAACATCTCCATAGTTCAAATTCTTACATCTACAGCCAGATAGTTAAACCTCGCATACAACTACACCTAAGTTGAGGAACATCTCCATAGTTCAAATTCTTACATCTACAGCCAGACACTTAAACCTATCACACAACTACACCTAATTCAGGAACATCCACATAGTTTAAACTCTTACATCTACGTCTGGCTGCGTGGCTCAGGGGTAACGTTCTCGCTTGCTGAGCCCAAGGTTGCAGGTTCGAAACCTGGCGCAGTCAGCTGGCATTTGAAGGTGCGCAAATGCGAGGGAGCCGTGTCAGTACATTTACTGGCACGTTAAAGATCCCCTTCGGGGCAAAATTCCGGCACCCCGGCGTCTCTAAAAGCCAGTGTAGTTAAAAGGGACGTAAAACCAATAACATTATTATTATTATCTTACATCTACAGCCAGATAGTTAAACCTTGCATACAACTACACCTAAATTCAGGAACATCCACATAGTTTTAACTCTTACATCTACAGCTAGATAGGTAAATCTTGCATACAACTACACCTAATTCAGGAACATCCACATAGTTTAAACTCTTACATCTACAGCCAGATAGGTAAATCTTGCATACAACTACACCTAAATTCAGGAACATCCACATAGTTTTAACTCTTACATCTACAGCTAGATAGGTAAATCTTGCATACAACTACACCTAATTCAGGAACATCCACATAGTTTAAACTCTTACATCTACAGCCAGATAGGTAAATCTTGCATACAACTATACCTAAATTCAGGAACATCCACATAGTTTTAACTCTTACATCTACAGCTAGATAGGTAAATCTTGCATACAACTACACCTAAATTCAGGAACACCCACATAGCTTAAACTCTTACATCTACAGCTAGATAGGTAAATCTTGCATACAACTACACCTAAATTTATGAACTTCCACATAGTTCAAACTCTCCTGATCTACATCCAGATAGTTAAACCTTGCATGCAACTACACCTAAATTGAGGAAAATCTACATAGTTTAAACTCTAACATGAACATCCACATAGTTTAAACTCTTACATCTACAGCCAGATAGTTAAGCCTTGCATACAACTACACCTAAATTCATGAACTTCCACATAGTTTAAATACTTACATCTACAGCCAGACAGTTAAACCTTGAATACAACTACATCTAAATTCAGGAACATCTACATAGTTTAAACTCATACATCTACAGCTAGATATTTAAACCTATCACACAACTACACCCTAATTCAGGAACACTCACCTAGTACAAACTCTCCTCATCTACAGCCTAAACCTTGCACCCAACTACATCCTAATTCAAAAACATACACATAGTTCAAAATCCTCCATCTACACCCAAATTCTGATAGTTTCTGCTCTCCATATTCACACCTAAATCCATTCAAGTCCAAACACTTCATAACTACTCCTCAAAAAATAATAAAACTCACATAATGTAAAACATTGTTAAGTTCCTTGCGCATTCTCAAGGTACGTTTTGAAACTCTGGTCTCATAACTCCTAGGTTCAATAAATTCTCGGCCCGGCAGCGGTTCGTCCCAGCCGAAGGCGGACAGGGACAAATTGACTGTCAACCAGGAACATTTTATATCTGAGATTGATATTCCTACAGCTGACTACGCTACGTCATTTTACACATTTGAAAATGAAAATCCACAGCCTGCTTCCAGTCGACCGACCAGGTCATGGAATGGAATGAATGAAGCCCCCATCTAGCGGCGAGGATATGAACTGTGCCGGCTGCCGAAGCCTGTTACTCTCCCCTGGGGCAATGATTAAATGAATGACAGATAAAATGAGATGAAATGATAGTGGAGAGTGTTGCTGGAATGAAATTTGTGACAGGGAAAACCGGAGTACCCGGAGAAAAACCTGTCTGCCTCCACTTTGTCCAGCACAAATCTCACATGGAGTGACCGGGATTTGAACCACGGCCCCAGCGGTGAGAGGCCGGAGTGCTGCCGCCTAAACCACGGAGGTTTTTACACATTTAAAGAGAGTTAATACTGCGGTTGGTTGGTTCCTCAGTTTAGGGGCTGCGACAACGCGGCCATGTAGCCCCGTGTACTTTGGGTAGGTGTATAATCTGTCTGATAAACGATGTTAATTGTGATGACTGTATTAGTGGGTGCATCTGTTTCTAACTCAAGTAAGGACTGCAGACTTTGAACTTCAAGTAGTTCCTACTTTTGCCACCAAACCCCACCGTCAGCGACTAATAGTTTAGAACCTGGTTACCAGACGCCACTGCAGTCGGCTTCCGGCGACGAACGTCGGAACCTAAGAGTGTTTGTCAAATGTTTACCCTAACCTAATTTAGCTTCACACAGGTGTAATTAGTGGATGGTTCTTTAACATGCCATAAATCTATGACATGGGACCGTTTACTTCCCCTCCAAAGGAAGGCATACTGAGGGATTTTTAACGCTCTTAAAAAATCCGACGACTTTGGTCGGGTTTGAACCCGCGATCTTGGGCATAGAAGCTCAGCATGCTACCAACTACGCCACCGAAGTCGCCAGTTAATACTGCACTTGAGTAACATCGGAGATAAGGAGAACTATTTTCTAAACTCACTTAGTGGCAAAGTAAGCCTCCGTGGCTTAGGCGGCAGCACGCCGGCCTCTCACCGCTGGGTCCATGGTTCAAATCCCGGTCACTCCATGTGAGATCTGTGCTGGACCAAACGGAGGCAGACAGATTTTTCTCCGGGTACTCCGGTTTTCCCTGTCAAAATGTAATTCCAGCAACACTCTCCACTATCATTTCATTTCATCTATCATTCATTAAATCATTGCCCCAGAGGAGTGCGTCAGGCCTCGGCAGCCGGCACAGTCCATATCCTCGCCGCTAGATGGGGGCTTCATTCATTCCATTCCTGACCAGGTCGGAGACTGGAAGCAGGCTGTGGATTTTCATTTTCATATTCACTTAGTGGCAAAGTAAATATAGCCTACTCGACGAAATATATTGGTATGTATCTTTCTGTATTGTATAAAGACATCCCCCGCGCAAGACGTCTTCCGGACATCGCCGGGCAGTATTTGACAATACTATAGTCATTGCAAGACGTGTCGTGCGAGACGGTGTCATGACAACCAGATGACAGTACATCTCCATGGTAACGTTATTTCACACCACTGTCTGTACTCTATCATTGATCGCTACACACACACCCACACACACGTGCTCTAATGGCTAAATCAATGCAAACTGTAACACTCGGTTTGCACACTTCAACATTTAGTCGCCAGTTACTTCAAGTCCTTCCTATTCCACACCTCTGTCTGAAAAGTTCGGTGAATGGGCTATATTCAGTGCTGGATTTCTGCCTAGGCCTACAAGGCCCCGGCCTAGGGGCCCAGCCAGCCTTGGGGCCCCGGTGGCGGAATCTTACCTGCTTATGAGGAGTTAAGTAAAAAGTTTGACTTTCTTACGAAACTACATCGTTTGGAATCTAAAGATATTTGTGAAGGAGCTAGAAAACTTATAACTTTTTATCCGGGGGACTTGGAAAACGAGTGTCTGCACCTGCAAGCTCATTTGTCGTCGAATGATGAAGTTAAGGAGTTATCGTCACTGAAGCTATACAAATATCGGAAAAAGGCTTTTTCGACATTTATCCAAACGTAGGAATTGCGCTTCGAATGCTGTTGTGTACACCATCGTCAAACTGCTCAGCAGAACGGTCGATTTCAGCGCAAAAGAGAGTAAAGGATTGCTTAAGATCTAACATAGGAGAGAACAGGCTCAATTCAATGTACATAGAGTCAGAAATAATGCAGTCAATTCACTATGATGACGTCATTCATTCTTTGGCACGGAAGAAAGTTTGTCGTATGATTCTATAAGTTTTATAGAATAACGTAACTATAGTAACATAGACTGTATTATTCTGATGTTTATTAAAGTCATTAAAGTCGATTAAAAATTATATGTTCTGTACTAGTGCATTTAATTTGCTAAATTTCCAAAATAGCTTCGAGATGGTGGGGGCCCAAATGTCAAGTGCCTAGGGGCCCTGGATCTCTAAGACCGGGCCTGGCTATATTACGAACGGATTGTTGGCTTACCTGAAACAGCCGTTACTGTCCTTCGAAGTAATCCCCGTGGATGGTTATGCACTTCTGAGAACGACTGAACAAGTCCTGGAAACTCCTGGCATAGTCTTTCTTAGGAATAGCCTTCAGTTTGGGTCGTATAAACTCTAAATTGAAAGCAAGAGAGAACCTGCCTTGCACACCTGATTGACGGGCAACAGTGAGAAGAGTGAATTTATGCAACCTAACGTACACACCTGTTCGACGGGTGGCAGTGAGAAGGGTGAATGTTCTGTGGAATGGAATGGTCCAGAAAACCATCGTCACGGGTGACGAGACCTGGTGCCTGAGGTACAACCTCGAAAGCAAGCATCAAAGTATGAATTATCGGGGTCCAGAGTCGGCGAAAAGCCCTGAAGGGCCAGAGGTTTTCGGACATTTCGGACATCCAACGTAATGTGACGACCCAACTGAAGGCTATCCCTCAGGAAGACTATGCCAGGACTTGTACAGCCGTTCTAAGAAGTGCATAACCATCCACGGAGATCACTTCGAAGGATAGTAACGGCTGTTTGAGGTAAACCAACAATCCGTTCGTAATATAGACCCATTCACCGAACTTTTCAGACAGGGTGTAGTTAAGCCAAGCGCATTGAGCTACGGTCAAAACCACAAAGAAGTGCTGTATAAACTTCAGATGTCATTAGTTCTATCCCCGGCGTTGAAAGTGGTCATCATCCAAGTGTTTTTCTCCGGGATTAGTTCACACTTCTCGTGGCAAATAACGGAATACGTAATGATATCAAGTTAGTATATAGGCTTTCACGGCCAAGTAATTACAACTCAGCAATATTTCTAGGATTATGCCGTGTCTTGTTCAGGGTTTCGCCTATGAACACCAAGATAGGCTCATCAGCGGGGTTTTGGTGTCCGTTCCCAGACGCCTACAGGAGTAGCGAACTGTGCACTACCTTCCTTCTTATGAAGCGCACCTGCGTTTCTTTATTGCCAGAGCTAAAAGCTCAAGCATCCTTTCACCTCCCTATAAAGGCTTCCAACAGTAAGAGAGGTAGCGCGCAGTTCGCTACACCTGTGGGGGTCCGGGCACAGATGCCAAGAGCCCGCTGATGAGCCAACTTGGTTGTTCCTAGGTGAAAACCCGCACAAGACCCGGCATAAAACTAGAATAACTGCTGAGATTTGATATCAAGTTAATTAGATCAATAATTAAACGCTAAGGTGTACTGTGTTGTTGTTGTTGTTTGAGTCTTCAGTCTTTTGACTGGTTTTTGCTGCACTGCATGCCTCCCTGTTCTAAGCTAATCGTTGCATCTCTACATTGCTACACACCCAACATCCGAGGGAATCGGTTTAACATATTCTAACCTTGGTCTACCCCTACAGTTCTTGTCCTCGACCCTTCCTTCCATAACTAAGCTTGCTATTGCTGGGTGTCTTAGTATGTATCCTACCAACCTATCTCTTCTCTTCATTAGCAGTCGCCAGAATCATCTCTCCTCTCCCACTCGTCTTAATACCTCTTCGTTTGTAACCCTATCTACCCATCTGATCTTCATCATTCTCCTGTAACACCGCATTTCAAACGCTTCTTTTCTCCTCTTTTCTGCTGCACCAATAGTCCAAGTTTCACTTCCATAGAGCACCGCACTCCAGACAAAGTTTTTCAAAAATTACTAGCTAACCATGTTCACGGGATACAGTACTTCACCATAAGTAGTAATTATCTCAACTACGACATCGTGTCAGCTGCATATGTAATAAATGCAATGCCAGCATTCGGGGACTTCCCGAGGCGCTGTTGTGTAACGTTAGATGCTAGGTAAGTGGCGCTGACATAACACGTTTCACCCGTCCCAAGGTGCATGCCAAGATCCGTTCTCTAGGGAAGGCTCTCACTCTATATACGTGATATTTATTATTATTATTTCCCATTATTCCCTGTCAGGGTGCCTTAATACGTGTCCTACTAACCTATCTCTTCTCTTCATTGGCAGTCGCCAGAAACATCTCTCCTCTCCCGCTCGTCTTAATACCTCTTCGTTTGTAACCCTATCTACCCATCTGATGTTCATCATTCTCCTGTAACACCACATTTCAAATGCTTCAATTCTCCTCTTTTCTGCTGCACCAACAGTCCAAGTTTCACTTCCATAGAGCGCCACGCTCCAGACAGAAGCTTTCAAAACTGACTTCCTAATACCTAAATCTATATTCGATGTCAACAGATTCTTTTTCTGTAGGAATGCTTTCCTTGCCTGAGCCAACCTACCAATTGTGAAAGGTGTAATGGGTCGTAATGATGATTATTAAATACGTTAAAAAGTGTAAATGTGGTAAACTAGTTGGGCGCTACGCTGCTGCTAGTACCAGTACCCTCCGTCAAACGGACTTTGCAAGGCTCCATTCTACACCGAGGGCTCTCACTGTAGTATTGACAAGGCGGGTTAAGGTAAGAAAGACTCGTTTAGGGGCGAAAAAATTGAAGAAAACAAATTTGGTGTTTTTAGTTATATACAATGTAGAGAACAGGAATTTGTCAAAAAAGTCGAAAATGTATGAAAAATGGTCATTTCATAAGATATAAATGACTATGCTGCACCATGAATGGCAACGCCCACTATTACAGAGATTTATGTTTATGCGTATAACTTCTGAACTATTATAGATAGATTTCTGATCTCACTTCTTCTCTGCTCTGTTGAGCGCAGACTTTGTGTTGGTAACAATGACAACTTCCTGAATTGTTTATGTTACTAATGGTTACTGAACATCGTCATCACTGTGATTCTTCACTGACCTATTGAAGAGATATTGTTTAAGGGGCGGAACAGCGAGGTAATCTGCCCCAAGTATTAATAATTGAATCGTTGATTTGAGGAAGGAAACAAGTCCACTTATTTGCAAACGGATAAGTTGAAATATGCATTTCTTAATTTTTTATATTGTTATTATTTATTTATTTATTTATTTGTTTACTTACTTATTTATTAGTTTATTTATTTATTTATTTATTTATTTAAAAGCTAAAGGAAGTAGGAGAAGCAAAATAACCAGTGATGGAGGAAATGATGCAAGTTATGGGGCAGGAATGTTCTAAGAATTGTCAGAGGTATCAAAATTTAATGAAAAACTTCAACCTCATTTTCCTCAGTTTAACATTTTTCACTACTTTGGTACCATTTGTGAGAACACTAATCAAGATAGGTCCATAATTTATTTAATGTATCAACATCATCCTAATGAACAGTAATAAGAAGGGATATCCCTTTAAGTAATATACAAAATGAATAATATAAATATATTTCGACATAATTTTGGATTAAAATTTAGTACCTTAAACAAAAATTCATATTGGCAAAAGTATTTCGTTTTTGTCCATAATCCTTTCTATTATTGCAGATAAGGATCTAAACAGTAATCCCTGAAAGTTTCAATTGGCTAACCCAAACAGATTTTGAGTAAAGTGTACCACAAATTTGAAGATTTGACATGGGCGAGATAGGCAGGTCTTTCTTACTTTAAAAACAATGAATAAATACATAAAAAGTTGAAAATAACATGGTCTGCATAGGACATTACGACTCCCATGAATGCCGTCGGTATTAAGCCTGCAATGGTCGTTCCAAAGCCACAAGCCTTTAAATATTCCCAATGTTGTAATAGCGTAGACAAGAAAATCTGACCTTTTACGTTCTGTCACCAAGGTCTAAATTACAGCTTACCTTAATAGGAATATCGACCAAGTAGTGATAGAAACCGGTATTTTTCTCTGTTGATTGCCACCACATTATGATCATACTCTAGTATTAGAATGCTATGATTTATTATGTCATTCCACTACGCACGCGCATATAGGGTAATGCTACCTCCCCCACTTGTAATTGATTTTCTTTCAACTTTTGATTTCATATTCTGTTTCATCTAGGTTCTGTTTCCCCAAGGTGGAGAGGGGTAGATTAGGGGTAAGGGAGTTCCAGCTGGAGGGGGAAATGGGAGAGAGAGAACGTCTGAACGACGGATGAGTTTTTAAAAGAACTGAAATTAAATCCTGATGATATTACCTATATGACAGTGTAGTGGCTAGCGTTCTTCAGGTCCGAGTTTGATTCCTGCCTCTACCAAGAAATTTTAATTCCGGTGTGAGTACTGGAACGGATACACTCAGCCTCGTGAGGGAATACTTGAAAAAAGTAGGGGTTTGAATCCCACCTCAACCATCCTGAAAATGGTTATCCCCCCACTTATGCTCAAGGCAAATGCTGGGATGGTTCCTAACTTAAGGCCGTGGCCGCCTCCTTCCCAATCCTATCCCCAATTTGCAAAAACACACACTAGTACAGCCATCACAATAACATAGGTTATCACACAAATAACATACACATCAAAATACACAGGGTTATATGACCACGATGTCGCAGCCCTTAAACTACGCAATAAGTTTTCTATAAGAACAAAAGTGTTGTTTGTTTATCTTTGTACACTGGGACAGTAGCGCCATCTATACGTTGCTATAAGAACACAAGCTCTTAGTTACGTGTTGTTTGTTCATCTTTGTACACTAGCCCAGTAGCGCCATCTATACGTTGCTATAAGAACACAAGCTCTTAGTTACGTGTTGTTTGTTCATCTATGTACACTAGCTCAGTAGCGCCATCTATACGTTGCTATAAGAACACAAGCTCTTAGTTACGTGTTGTTTGTTCATCTATGTACACTAGCTCAGTAGCGCCATCTATACGTTGCTATAAGAACACAAGCTCTTTGTTACGTGTTGTTTGTTCATCATTGTACTCTAGCTCAGTAGCGTCATCTATACGTTGCTATAAGAACACAAGCTCTTTGTTACGTGTTGTTTGTTCATCTTTGTACACTAGCTCAGTAGCGCCATCTATACGTTGCTATAAGAACACAAGCTCTTAGTTACGTGTTGTTTGTTCATCTTTGTACACTAGCTCAGTAGCGCCATCTATACGTTGCTATAAGAACACAAGCTCTTAGTTACGTGTTGTTTGTTCATCTATGTACACTAGGTCAGTAGCGCCATCTATACGTTGCTATAAGAACACAAGCTCTTTGTTACGTGTTGTTTGTTCATCATTGTACTCTAGCTCAGTAGCGTCATCTATACGTTGCTATAAGAACACAAGCTCTTAGTTACGTGTTGTTTGGTCATCATTGTACTCTAGCTCAGTAGCGCCATCTATACGTTGCTATAAGAACACAAGCTCTTAGTTACGTGTTGTTTGTTCATCTATGTATACTAGGTCAGTAGCGTCATCTATAAGTTGCTATAAGAACACAAGCTCTTAGTTACGTGTTGTTTGTTCATCTATGTATACTAGGTCAGTAGCGTCATCTATAAGTTGCTATAAGAACACAAGCTCTTAGTTACGTGTTGTTTGTTCATCTATGTATACTAGGTCAGTAGCGCCATCTATACGTTGCTGTAAGAACACAAGCTCTTAGTTACGTGTTGTTTGGTCATCATTGTACTCTAGCTCAGTAGCGCCATCTATACGTTGCTATAAGAACACAAGCTCTTAGTTACGTGTTGTTTGGTCATCATTGTACTCTAGCTCAGTAGCGCCATCTATACGTTGCTATAAGAACACAAGCTCTTAGTTACGTGTTGTTTGTTCAACTATGTATACTAGGTCAGTAGCGTCATCTATAAGTTGCTATAAGAACACGAGCTCTTAGTTACGTGTTGTTTGTTCATCTATGTATACTAGGTCAGTAGCGTCATCTATAAGTTGCTATAAGAACACAAGCTCTTAGTTACGTGTTGTTTGTTCATCTATGTATACTAGCTCAGTAGCGTCATCTATAAGTTGCTATAAGAACACGAGCTCTTAGTTACGTGTTGTTTGTTCATCTATGTATACTAGGTCAGTAGCGTCATCTATAAGTTGCTATAAGAACACAAGCTCTTAGTTACGTGTTGTTTGTTCATCTATGTATACTAGGTCAGTAGCGCCATCTATACGTTGCTGTAAGAACACAAGCTCTTAGTTACGTGTTGTTTGGTCATCATTGTACTCTAGCTCAGTAGCGCCATCTATACGTTGCTATAAGAACACAAGCTCTTAGTTACGTGTTGTTTGGTCATCATTGTACTCTAGCTCAGTAGCGCCATCTATACGTTGCTATAAGAACACAAGCTCTTAGTTACGTGTTGTTTGTTCATCTATGTATACTAGGTCAGTAGCGTCATCTATAAGTTGCTATAAGAACACAAGCTCTTAGTTACGTGTTGTTTGTTCATCTATGTATAATAGGTCAGTAGCGTCATCTATAAGTTGCTATAAGAACACAAGCTCTTAGTTACGTGTTGTTTGTTCATCTATGTATACTAGCTCAGTAGCGTCATCTATAAGTTGCTATAAGAACACGAGCTCTTAGTTACGTGTTGTTTGTTCATCTATGTATACTAGGACAGCAGCGTCATCTGTACGTTGCTATAAGAACACGAGCTCTTAGTTACGTGTTGTTTGTTCATCTATGTATACTAGGACAGCAGCGTCATCTATAAGTTGCTATAAGAACACGAGCTCTTAGTTACGTGTTGTTTGTTCATCTATGTATACTAGGTCAGTAGCGTCATCTATAAGTTGCTATAAGAACACGAGCTCTTAGTTACGTGTTGTTTGTTCATCTATGTATACTAGCTCAGTAGCGTCATCTATACGTTGCTATAAGAACACAAGCTCTTAGTTACGTGTTGTTTGTTCATCTATGTATACTAGCTCAGTAGCGCCATCTATACGTTGCTATAAGAACACAAGCTCTTAGTTACGTGTTGTTTGGTCATCATTGTACTCTAGCTCAGTAGCGCCATCTATACGTTGCTATAAGAACACAAGCTCTTAGTTACGTGTTGTTTGTTCATCTATGTATACTAGGTCAGTAGCGTCATCTATAAGTTGCTATAAGAACACAAGCTCTTAGTTACGTGTTGTTTGTTCATCTATGTATACTAGGTCAGTAGCGTCATCTGTACGTTGCTATAAGAACACAAGCTCTTAGTTACGTGTTGTTTGTTCATCTATGTATACTAGGTCAGTAGCGTCATCTATAAGTTGCTATAAGAACACAAGCTCTTAGTTACGTGTTGTTTGTTCATCTATGTATACTAGCTCAGTAGCGTCATCTATAAGTTGCTATAAGAACACGAGCTCTTAGTTACGTGTTGTTTGTTCATCTATGTATACTAGGACAGCAGCGTCATCTGTACGTTGCTATAAGAACACGAGCTCTTAGTTACGTGTTGTTTGTTCATCTATGTATACTAGGTCAGTAGCGTCATCTAGACGTTGCTATAAGAACACGAGCTCTTAGTTACGTGTTGTTTGTTCATCTATGTATACTAGGTCAGTAGCGTCATCTATAAGTTGCTATAAGAACACGAGCTCTTAGTTACGTGTTGTTTGTTCATCTATGTATACTAGGTCAGTAGCGCCATCTATAAGTTGCTATAAGAACACGAGCTCTTAGTTACGTGTTGTTTGTTCATCTATGTATACTAGCTCAGTAGCGTCATCTATAAGTTGCTATAAGAACACGAGCTCTTAGTTACGTGTTGTTTGTTCATCTATGTATACTAGCTCAGTAGCGTCATCTATAAGTTGCTATAAGAACACAAGCTCTTAGTTACGTGTTGTTTGTTCATCTATGTATACTAGCTCAGTAGCGTCATCTATAAGTTGCTATAAGAACACAAGCTCTTAGTTACGTGTTGTTTGTTCATCTATGTATACTAGGTCAGTAGCGTCATCTATAAGTTGCTATAAGAACACGAGCTCTTAGTTACGTGTTGTTTGTTCATCTTTGTACACTAGCTCAGTAGCGTCATCTATAAGTTGCTATAAGAACACTAGCTCTTAGTTACGTGTTGTTTGGTCATCATTGTACTCTAGCTCAGTAGCGCCATCTATACGTTGCTATAAGAACACAAGCTCTTAGTTACGTGTTGTTTGTTCATCTATGTATACTAGCTCAGTAGCGTCATCTATAAGTTGCTATAAGAACACAAGCTCTTAGTTACGTGTTGTTTGGTCATCATTGTACTCTAGCTCAGTAGCGCCATCTATACGTTGCTATAAGAACACAAGCTCTTAGTTACGTGTTGTTTGTTCATCTATGTATACTAGCTCAGTAGCGTCATCTATAAGTTGCTATAAGAACACAAGCTCTTAGTTACGTGTTGTTTGGTCATCATTGTACTCTAGCTCAGTAGCGTCATCTATAAGTTGCTATAAGATCACAAGCTCTTAGTTACGTGTTGTTTGTTCATCTATGTATACTAGGTCAGTAGCGCCACCTATACGTTGCTATAAGAACACGAGCTCTTAGTTACGTGTTGTTTGTTCATCTATGTATACTAGGACAGCAGCGTCATCTGTATGGTGTTATAACAACGTATATTTAACCCTGGTGAGGCCAATCTTGGAATACGGCTCAGCGGTTTGGGACCCATATCAGGCAGGGCTCATCAATGACCTGGAGATGGTACAAAGGAAGGCTGCTAGGTTTGTGCTCAACGATTTTAATCGAAGTGCTACTCGAACGTTAGGTAAACTAGAGTGGAAATCTCTGGAAGATAGAAGAACGAAATCCGGACTATACGCTATGTTTAACACTTACACTAATCGGCCAGCATGGAGAGAACTAAGCAAACGTCTGGGAAATACCACCGACCTGAGCAGGGCAGGTCAAGTGTCGACCGCCGCGTACAAATTATGGGAAATATTATTTCATTAACCGTGGTATTGGAACTAATTACCTACCACAGTCTTAGAGCCTTTCCCCAAACATATTGATGTGTTTAAGAAAAGACTGACATTTTGCGTAAATATTACGATGTGCTGTAATTACTATTTAGTCCCCAAATCCAGCCTTTTGTTCATTAAGTATGTTTGATATTATTGTTCGTAATTTTCTGCACCGGGGAATTACCTCCATTTGCAAATAAATTAAATGAATAAATGAATGAATGTATACTACTGTCGACCAAAGTATTATGTGTACTCGAGTTTTAAGGTTGTTTGTGAAGTAACCAATAGATCTACATAAAATCCAATAACATCATCATTTTCGTCGTTCTATTCTACGTTAGCTCATGTAGGTTTGGAATTTTTAGTTTATATTTTAGTATTTTTTGTCGAAGTTGGAATACAAAAAGTGCACGTTTTTAAGCGTGTTTCAACCATGCGTCACATTTAAGAATTATTATCTCAAAAACCCGTCATCAGATCGAATACAAATTTTAACACATTATACACTGGAATGTTGTATAACTGGTTTAATAATTTCAAAATTTTGCGTGTCTAAGAAAAAAAGTTGTTATCATTTTTGTAAGGTAACTTTTTCTCGGCTCAGGGTGGATGGAAAATGTAGTTCTTGCTCGCAATGTAATCCTTATACATCAAAAAGTTAAGCTTTATGACTGTGAAATACGTAAATTAACTCACTTATTTTATATCGGTTTGTATTTGTAGGTGGAAATAACACATCGTTCACCAGCTACCCGCTCCCGGGAGAGCTGTACAGCGTTGCTGTGATGGAGCCCATCACTTCCGAGCGAGGCACGCCATGATGCGTGTTGGGCTCCATTTCGGCAACGCTGTACAGCTTTTCTGCGAGCGGGTAGCTGGTGAACGATGTGTTATTTCCGCCTACAAATACAAACCGATATAAAATATGTGAGTTAATTTACGTATTTCACAGTCATACAGCTTAACGTTTTGATGTATAAGGATTACATCGCGAGCAAGAACTACATTTTCCATCCACCCTGAGCCGAGAAAAAGTTACCTTACAAAAATGATAACAACTTTTTTTCTTGGACACGCAAAATGTTGAAATTTATAATCCAGTTATACAACATTCCAGTGTATAATATGTTAAAATTTGTATTCCATCTGATGACGGGTTTTTGAGATAATAATTCTTAAATGTGACGCATGGTTGAAACACGCTTAAAAAGTGCACTTTTTGTGCTCCAACTGCGATAAAAAATATTAAAATATAAATTAAAAATTCCAAACTTACGTGAACTAACGTGCAATAGAACGACGAAAATGATGATGGTATTGGATTTTATGTAGGTCTATTGGTTACTTCACAAACAACCTTCAAACTCGAGTGCACATAATACTTTGGTCGACAGTAGGTCAGTAGCGCCATTTTCGTGGTGCTCTAAGAACGCAAGCTCTGAGTTACGTATGTTTACAATTTATTTTTAGCCTACTTTCAATTTTTGCAAATGAGATCTACACAGGGCTAAAAATGGTATCTGTCTAGGTGTGTGTGTGAGTGTGTGTATGTGTGTGTGTGTGTGTATGTGTGTCCCCTCCACCCCCCACCCCCCTATCAATTCAAACGCGATGAACCCGAATTGAATGAAATTTGTTACGAGGTAGCACTAGCAAAGGGCACCTCAGTGTCATGTTTTATATCGCCACCATCTTTACCAAAACTTAATGGCGGCCACTTAAATGATCAAAACTTAATCACGACCAAACTAATCATCAGATCTCTACCAAATTTGGTAAAAACATACCTTCATATGGGACGCGTCCTGTGCCCAAACGACAAGGTCACCAGCCGTACCACTTCAAAATGGCGGCCTGTAAATTATGCAAGCATTATAACCCACAACTTAGGACCCAACAATTTCGATTTTTCTTAATGACGTTGAACGCCGAAAGTGTAAACATTATCGCGAAGGGAAACGTGCGGAGAAGGAATAGAATGTTTAATTTTTTTCATCGATACGTCAATCACCTCTACAACTACGTATGTAGTTCAAGGATTCATGATGATGATAATTGTTGTTTTAAGGGGCCTAAGATCTAGGTTATCGGTCCCTAATGGTTTGGGTGATAGTGAAAGATGAGATGAGAATGAAAACTATAACTAATACTAACTACAGACTTACATACTAGAAGAAGAAATCGTAAACAAATAAAGGATAAGGCAAATAAAGGACAGAAAGAAAAGAAATGCCCTTATCCCCCGAAGAATGAGGATTGAGGGACTTGGAAGGAAGGAGAGCCATGAAAGTCAGATAGAATAGGGGAAAGAGGAGAGGGCCCGCCTCCTAAGTCAGTGGAAAACGGGGGGGGGGGAGTGAATAAACGGACCCAGCTCAGGAATCCCCCGGGATCGTCAACTCTCAAGCTCACCAGCCGTGAGCCCCTGAGGGTGTAGCAATATCCAGGATGCACCAGAAGTGGTGGGGCTATAAACACCCTGCCTCCTTGAGGGCCTTGGACTGAAGGCAGGAGATAACATGAAAAGAAAAAAAAAGGCTGACACCTCACAGAAGGAGGGTATCAGGAAAGATGAGACACAAGCCAATTAAGGCGGGAAAGGAAGAGACTCCCTAGGCCTCAGATACCCTAATACTGTCGGGGTCGGAAGAGAACAAGAAGACGGAGAGGAGCCGGCACAAGTAAGTGGAAGCAATGCCGGACTCATCTGGGATCCTAGGGGCGTGGTGGCTCAGCGGTCTAGCTGTATGCCTCTCACCAAGGCGGTCCGGGTTCGATTCCCGGTCAATGCATGTGAGATTTTCGATGTGAAATGCCATGTCCTGTGGTTCGGATTCCACGTAAAAAGGAGGTCCCGTGGCTCATAATCACAAGATTCACGGTCACGTAAAACTACAATCTTCCTTTTTTTTCATCTGGGATCCCGTGGTCGCCAAACCACGTCTCACCAGATGTGAGCCCCTGGGGTGTCAAGATTCAAAGAAGCTTCATAAAGTAGTAAGCATATCTATTATTCTTTGCTTTCTTGTAGTGGATATATCGATATTGCTATTATTGCGTGTTAATATAGAGTACACTCACATGGTCCATGACGCTGCGGGATGCTGTAATGTTTACTCCACCCTCATAGCGTCCCGACGCCCGCCGCTGAGTCTCATAAATATTGCAAGGCGTCCGGACACTCGTGATGCTTGCCACTGTCTTACGCCCCAACTTGGCAGCTTTGTTTCGGGATTTACCTTGCTGACACTCATGGCTCAAAATTATACTCTCTAGCACCCCGCAGGGACTCACAACTTGGTGGGACGTGGCTCGGTGACCACGGGGCCCCGGCCGAGTTCAGCATTATCCCAGTCCTCCTCGTGGCGTAGTTTATTTTTTTTAAATATGGTATGGCCTCGGGTGCTGGGTGCAAGCTTTGTAATTTGACACCCAGAGGGTAGCTTGCCGGTCGAATTTCGTTGTTCCTTGAATCACTGTGAAAGTCAAGGAGGTTAAATATCTAAGCTCCTTGAACACTATAGCGCTTTATAGTAGAGAAATGAGGAACTTTGTGTTGGCGGAAACTCCCGATATTAATTTTGCCATTATGAACACGGCCTACTGAATTCAAATGGGTTCTTTGACATGCCAACATCGTATGACATGCGTGTCGTATTTTTGCCGCCTTTCAAAAATCACTTACCACGGCCAGGAGCGAACCTGCAATCTTGGGGTTAGTAGACCGACACGCTATCCACTCACCCACCGTGGCGTAGTGACTAGCATTCTTAGCTGTCACCGTGGAGGCCCAGGTTCAATTCCTACCTCAGCAATCTTGGAAGGGGTTTTCTGTGGGTTTGTACCCCTACTTGTAGTCCAGGCTAATGCTAGGGTGGTACCTTAGATAAAGGCTACGGTTGCTTCCTTCCCAAATCCTAGTCTATATTACAAACATACACACCAGTACAGCACGGTGGGAGAGAGGTAAACGTGTCGGTCTACTAACCCCAAGCATGCAGGTTCGCTCCTGGCCGTGGTAAGTGATTTTTGAAAGGCGGCAAAAATACGACACGCATGTCATACGATGTTGGCATGTCAAAGAACCCATTTGAATTCAGTAGGCCGTGTTCATAATGGCAAAATTAATATCAGGAGTTTCCGCCAACACAAAGTTCCTCATTTCTCTACTATAAAGCGCTATAGTGTTCAAGGAACTTAGATATCTAATCTCCTTGACTTTCATAGTGCTTCAAGGAACAACGAAATTCGACATGCAAGCTACCCTCTGGGTGTCAAATAACAAAGCTTGCACCCGGCACCCGAGGCCATACGATATTATTATTATTATTATTATTATTATTATTATTAGCATTCTCAGCTGTCACCGTGGAGGCCCAGGTTCAATTCCTACCTCAGCAACCCTGTGGTTTTGTACCCCTAATTGTACTCCAGGCCTATGCTAGGATGGTACCTTAGATAAAGGTTACGGTTGCTTCCTTCCAAAATCCTAGCCTATATTACAAATGTACACACCAGTACAGCAATCAGTATCACAGGTTATCAGATTTACTTATTTTCCGTGTCCGAATCAAATTACATTTTGCCAGTAAGTAGCAACAGTTATAGCATTAGTATTTGCAGCCAAAAGATCGTCTTTTGAACATATGTCCTCCATCAAGTGCAGATCAGCAGGTGTTCTGGATCTTGTAACATGGTGCAGTCGCAGAAATCATCATTGTTGACGAGCATGGTCCATTTCTTGAGATTGTTCTTGCAGCGTGAAACCCCCGTCCTCAGCCTGTTTAATAATTTCCAAGTTCCATATGGCAAGTTGTGACCAAGTAGCATTTTTTTCTGATAGAGGAATAATTGGGTCTTTGATTTCTGTCTTCCATATCTTCACACGGGCAGCTTCTTGTGAACCTTCGAGGGCCGTTACTGCCCTCAAGAAGCTGTTTCTGGACTGAAGTCTCTGTCGGGCTGGTTGTTGACCGAAAAGTGGATGCCTTGAATCGGTTTCTTGCCATTTCTACTCAGATGATGCAGCTACCATTCTTCGGACATGAGGTGGAGATATTCCAATAAGAGGGTAGATCTTCTGAAGTGGTGTTGGTCTAAGACATCCAGACACAATCCTGGAAGTCTCATTCAGAGCTATATCCACCTCTTAGGTTATCAGATAAATTCCACACCTACACACACAACTTAGTACACGGGGCCACAACGTCGCATAGTCCCTAAATGAAGCAACACCAACAGTTATAGTAGCAAGGCGGTGCACTCTTGACTGTCACAACGGAAGGCCCAGGTTTGATTCCCGATTCAGCTAAGAAATTTATTTCTGTTCTGAGCGCTGGAACCGGGCACAACACTCAACCTTGTGAGGAAAAACTGAAAAGAGGTGGGTTCGATACCCACCTCGTCCATCCTGGGAATGGTTTTCCGTGGTTTCCCACTTCTACTCCAGGAGAATCCCGAAATGGTTCCTAACTTAAGGCCACAGCCACCTCCTTCCAAATACTCACCTGAATTACAGCCACACACACTACTGTAATACAGTGAGCGTGGTGGCGCAGCAATTCGCCTCCCACCAAGGTGTTTGTGTATTTGTTTTGTGTTTTTGTCTTTATTTCTGTTTTTTATGTTTTTTTGCTTTAGAGTTTTTGTTTTTATTATTTTTGCTTTTTTGTTTTTCGTTTCGTTTTTGGTTTTGCTTTTTGTTGTTTTTCCTTTTGTTTTAGTATTTGTCTTTGGATTACTATTTGTGTTTACTTGGTTTCTGCTTTTTGTTTCTTTTTGTTTTTGCATTTGTTTTTTGTTTTTCCTTTTGTGGACCGGGTTCGATTATCGGTCAATGATGCCTCTTTGAGTTTTGTTTTTATTATTTTTGCTTTTGCTTTTTGTTTTTTCTTTCGTTTTTGTTTTTGCTTTTTTGTTTTTCCTTTTGTTTTTTTATTTGTCTTTGTATCATTACATGCCAACGGCCTAGCCGTGTTGAAACACCGGATCCCATGAGAACTCCGCAGTTAAGCAACATTGCCGGTTCTAGGCACAGCGCGCTGTTGGCCAATATAAGGAGGAGCGGAAAGGCCCTGGCCACCCTACCGCAAGTAAACTCTGGCTGGGGGTAGCCTCTTCGGAGGCTCGGACCTGCCTTCGGGCAGAATACCAATTAATTAATTAATTAATCATTACATGTATTTGTGTTTAATTGGTTTCTGATTTTTTCCTTTTTGTTTTTGAATTTGTTTCTCGTTTTTCCTTTTGTGGACTAGGTTCGATTCCCGGTCAATGCATGTGAGATTTTCTAAGTGAAATATCACGTCCTGTGGTTCGGATTACATGGAAAAAGGAGGTCACCTGGCTCATGATCGCATGGCTAACGGTCACGTAAAACTACAAGCATCCTTCCTTACACTAATACGGTCATCTCAATAACACAGGTTATCAGACAAATTGTATGCACACCTAAGTACTCGGGACTACATAACTACGAGTTGCATACGACTGTTTATGTTCGACGATAATTATTATAAATATTTTATGTTCGAACATAAATATTCATAAATATATGTCGAGATTTCGCCAGTTTTATGTACTGAACAGAGCGCATGGTACGCAGAGAATGCCTTGTATTTGACCATGGCCTCCTCGATTACCCTACTATGACACTAGGCCAGGCAGATAAATTTAAATTAGAAGGCCGTGGAACTCAGCGCATCTAATTATCTAATTGGTCAAACAACTGTTTCTTGATCTCTGATTGGTGGGTGAAACTGTTTCATAATGAAAAATAGTACTATAATGAGCCTCATTATAGTACAGTTTACTGACATATAATCGTCAGGGTCGAACATAAAGGTGCATAATAAGTTTCGTTGTCTGTTCATTCTATGGTTGGTTGGTTGGTTGGTTCTTAAGTTTAGGGGCTGCGACAACGCGGTCATGTAGCCCCGTGTACTTTGGGTGTGTGTAAAATCTGTCTGATAACCGGAGTTAATTGTGATGATTGTATTAGTGTGTGCTATCTGTTTTAATTCAAGTAAGGACTGCAAACGATCAATTTTCAAATAGTTCCTACTTTTGCCACCAAACGCCACCGTCAACGAGTACTAGTTCAGAACTTAGCTACCAGACGTCACCACAGTCGGCTCTTGGCAACGAACGTAGGAACCTAAGAGCGTTGTTGACATTCCTAACCTATACAATTTAGCTTCACACAGGTGTAATTAGTGGAAGGTTCTTTAACATGACATAAATCTATGACATGGGACCACCGGCTTTACTTCCCCTCCGAAGGAAGGCATACTGAGGGATTTTTAACGCTCTCAAAAAATCCGACGACTTCGGCTGGATTTGAACCCGCGGTCTTGGGCATAGAAGCTCAGCATGCTACCGACTACGCCACCGAAGCCGCCCCAATTCATTCTATGCACTACTTCAATATTAGTTATTCGGGCAGCCCATGGTATCTTCAGCATTTTGCGATAAATCCACATTTCAAAGGCCTCTATCTTCTAAGGAGATACGTGACGCCAAAATAATTGAACAACGGACTTCCAAAATAAAGCCTACACTGAAATTGATGACCCCACGATATCCTCATTTTCTAGGGTTGAAACAACAACAGAGTCCTATTTCACCTCCCCTTGATGGTAGAGATCTCTCATAATCTCCTTCCAAATAAGAGGAAGTTGTCTTGTTATGAAAACACGTATAAATTCTGTGTGAGTGATTCACGATCCATTATGGTATTAAGAAACATAATCCACATCTCCCATGGGGAGCAGCATTAAGATGTCTCAAGACTTATTCCATCTTCCTGCGCAGCCCATTAGTGACCGGGGAAAGAAACTTCATAACACGTAAATATTTTCTTCTAGAATCAGCGTTTTAGCCTAATTTTCTCATTTTGCAAAAATGAGGAAAATATGAGATCGATCCGGGAAAATGAGTGTCTGTCTGTTCTTCTGTATGCCTGTCTGTCTGTCTTATCAACTCCTAAACGGATGCAGCTATCGAAATCAAATTTCGTAAGAGTCAAGAGCTCTACCTGAATATCTCACGGCCATATTAGAAAGTGGCGTCAGTGCTACCAACAGCTGAAAAATCACAATTGAAATTTGAGCTCTATGTTGGATATCTCCGAAGTTATGAATGCGAACTATTCCAAAATTGGCACACACATAGATAATAACATTCCAGATTAATTTTCAGAAGTTCATACATGTTAGTGTTGCCAACATGATTTTAAGTCTGCCGATAGGTCCACTTTCTAAATGCAAGTAAATTCCGTACTATCGATTGGATTTCAACCAAATTTCGTATGTACTATGTGTACTACAACATATATGACTGTGTGTAATCTAAAGAGAACCAGGGCTGCCAACTGTTAATAAATATTCTCTCTATGTTTTAACCCTAATATCAATATATCATAAAGTATGCAAGCCAGCAGTTCTAAACTTTGCCCCCGTTTAGATAGCACTTGACATTCTAGATTAATTCGGGGTAACTAATATACCTCAGTGCTGTCAACATGATTCTAAGCTTTCTGATAGTTTCGATTTTTAAATACATGTAACTTCTATACTAACAAATGGATTTTATCCAAAATTGGCACTGTAATAGGTCGTAATATTTCACATTAATTTTGAGCATTACATACATGACATTGTTCCTAACATGATTTTACGCGTACTGATAAATCCAACATCAAACAGCATATAACGTCCATACTATCCATTGGACTTCAACCAAATTTTGTATGTGCATTTTATACATTAAGAGATTGAACTAAGAATATATTCAGAGTCACCAGGGCTGCCAACTGTAGTAAGGTACTCTATGAGGCTACACTATATCAGGTGTATTTCAAACTGCAGTACTTAGAAATGTTAGTATTTCCAACTTGATTTCGTCATTATTCTATATAGGTCTATATAGATTGGCATGAATCTTAAATTTTAAGAAAAGTAGGCTCTTTAGTTCCTACGGAACAACTTGTTATTTCATAATATTATGGTTCTCATCACCGTGTTGATCAATTCGAAACTAGTAATGGTGTGGGCCCACAGTCAGTTGAATTGGTCCCATGGTCAAGACTCTCTGTGAATTATTGTCGACCCTAGGTGAGACGAGGTGAGGTTATGTTTGGTTACGTGAGGTTAGGTTTTATTAGGTTAGGATGTGTACGCTGAGGTTAGGTTATGTAAGGTGAGGTCTGGTGGGGTTAGTTTATATGAGATTGGGTGAGGTTTTGTGAGGTTAGGTTAGGTGAGGTGAGGTTAGGTTAAGTGAGATTGGGTGAGGTTATGTTAGGTTAGGTTAGGATAGGTTAGGTGAGGTTAGGTTATATGAGATTGGGTGAGGTTATGTTAGGTTTGGTTATGTAAGGTGAGGTCTGGTGGGTTAGGTTAAGTGAGATTGGGTGAGGTTATGTGAGGTTAAGTTAGGTTAGGTGAGATTAGGTTAAGTGCGATTGGGTGAGATTATGTCAGGTTATGTAAGGTGAAGTCTGGTGGGGTTAGGTTATGTGAGATTGGGTGAGGTTATGTGAGGTTAGGTTAGGTTAGGTGAGGTTAGGTTAAGTGAGATTGGGTGATGTTATGTGAGGTTAGGTGAGGTTAGGTTAGGTTAAGTGAGGTGAGCTGATGTGAGGTTAGGCTTGATTTGGTTAGGTTGTGTAAGCTGAGGTTAGGTGATGTAAGGTGAGGTCTGGTGGGGTTACGTTATGTGAGATTGGATGAGGTTATGTGAGTTTAGGCTAGGTTAGGTGAGGTTAGGGTAGGTTAAGTGAAGTAAGCTGAGGTGAGGTTAGGCTTGATTAGGTTAGGTTGTGTAAGCCGAGGTTAGATTGTATAAGCTGAGGTCAGGTTATGTAAGATGAGGTCTGGTGAGGTTAGGTTATGTGAGATTGGGTGAGGTTACGTGAGGTTAGGTTAGGTTAGGTGAGGTTAGGTTAAGTGAGATTGGGTGAGGGTATGTGAGGTTTGGTTAGGTTAGGTGAGAATAGGTTAGGTTAAGTGAGGTGAGCTGATGTGAGGTTAGGCTTGATTAGGTTAGGTTGTGTAAGCTGAGGTTAGGTGATGTAAGGTGAGGTCTGGTGAGGTTACGTTGTGTGAGATTGGGTGTGGTCAGATGAGATTAAGTATATTGAGGTTAGGTGAGGTCGGGTGAGATGAGGTTAAGTTAAGTGAGGTTAGGTTAAGTGAGGAGAGGTTATGTTAGGTTACGTGAGGTTAAGTTAGGTGAACTGATGCTAGGTTTAATTAGGTGGGGTTAGGTTAGGTTAGGTGAGGTATTGTGAGGTCAGGTTAGGTTAGGTTAGGTGAGGTTGGATTAGGTTAGGTTAAGTTAGGTTAGGTTACGTGAGGTTCAGTTAGGTGAACTGATACTAGGTTTAATTACGTGAGGTTAGGTTAGGTTAGGTGAGGTATTGTGAGGTCAGGTTAGGTTAGGTGAGGTTGGATTAGGTTAGATTAGGTTAGGTTAGGTTACGTGAGGTTCAGTAAGGTGAACTGATGCTAGGTTTAATTACGTGAGGTTATGTCAGGTTTCCACAAGAATTTCCTTCCCTGTACCTCTAGGACTCTTGGGGTGGGGGTCGTCTTAGTTAGAATCAGGCACTCATCAGCGTAGAGGATTGTGCATTATAGTGTCCTAGTTTGACTTAGTTTAGTTTATACGAAATATTTATTTTAAAGCCTTTAAAGGACTCAGCTATGTCTTATATTGTCCAGGCTAATTTGCTTTTTATTTTTTTATTTTTAAACCTTCTCTCCAGAAACTAATTACAGAAAATAATCGACTTCTTTCCTTGTTGTTCTTCAGGAATCTCTCCTTAATTTGATACTGACCTTTTGCAAATAAAGGCATTTTTAGCCTATTTTCATTTTATGAAAAAAAAAATTGGCTTATGAGATCATCTTTTGTCCGTGTGTCTGTGTGTGCGTGTGTGTGTGATGGTGTGTGATGGTGTGTGTGTGTGTGTGTGTGTGTGTGTCCGTAATAAATTCTAAACGGCTGGAGCGATTTTAATGAAACTCGGTAAGATCATAGCACCATTCTCGCCGACCCCGACCGTGCCCATCAAATTTCATTGTCTCTCACGAATCCAACATGGCGGGTGTGCGAAATATTTCACCAGCATTCAGTATCTCCGAAACTATTACCGATATAACCCTGAAATTTTGTACGGTGATAAAGGGAACTACTAGAAGTTCACATATGAGACTTTCAAAAACCTGGTATCTACAAAACCAACATGGTGGCCAAGCGAAGTTGAGACATTTAAATAGACATTTCTCGGGATTTAACCATCCTAAAGTAATGACACATGGTACAGCAAATGTTTATACACATTGTAATACACTGGGATCTAATTTAGTTCAATTGTTTACATAACCTCAAAATGACGGCTGTGTGAAATATTTCACTGGCATTCAATATCTCCGAAACGATTTATGATATCACCCTGAAATTTTGTACGGTGATAAAGTGGACTACAATAAGTTAATCTATGTAACTTTCAAAAACCTGTTAACTACGAAAGGAACATGGCGGTCAAGCGAAGTTGACACATTCTAATGCATTTTTCTCGTGATTTAATCATATGAGCACATTGAAATGTGGTACAGTAAATGATTATACTTATTGTCATTCACTGGCATCTAATTTAGTTCAATTGCTTACATACACTGAAGATGGCGGCTGTGCGAAATTTTAAAATTAAGTTTTTATTCTTGTGTCGTAATCATGCGATCGAAGTGAAAGTTTGAATAATGAAGCTACGCAATATTTTTCCTTTAATGGTACATAACTCTATGGCCTATACATATAACAATCCAAAATGGCGAGCATCCGAAATATTTTGACGGTTTTCAATATCTACGAATCTTTTACAGCAATCAAACTGAATTTTTTAATGTTCATAGAGGCTATGAACATACGTTCGCCTATATGACTTTCAGTAACCTGGTGAGCACAAATCCAACATTGCGGCGACGCGAAGTATAAATATTTAAATGGTCATTTCTCGTGATTTTACCATCCGAGTGCAGTGAAACTTTGCACATGTTAATCCACTGGCATCTAATTTATATCAATTGTTTTCATAACCACAAGATGGCAGCTGTGCGAAATTTTAAAATCTCGTTTTTACTTCTTGTGTCCTAATCATGCGATTGAAGTCTGAATACCATACGTACACAATAATCGTCATGTAATAGTACATAAATAAAAATTCAACCTGGCGACCATCTGAAATATTTAGACGGTTCTCAATATCTACGAATCTATCGCAACAATCAAACTGAAATTTTGTATGTTGATAGAGGCAATGAACATAAGCAGGATATATGAAAATAGGCTGTATTGTTCTTCACGGAACTACTTGTTAAATTCTCGTGAACCTTTTTTAAATTGAAGAATTTTAACAGCATTTTCATGAACATTTCCATATAAACTAATGAAATTTTTGAAAAACAGTCATGTCAAAATATAACACATTTAAGGAGGAATCACATCTAGAAACCTCAGCTTTGTATGTTGTTTATATCCGAAAATAAGGGAAATTTTATGTCTAGAAAAGCATTTTAGCGAGAATTTGATTTTTTTTTCGTTTTCTTTGAACATTCCATTACCATGGATTCCTCTTGTTCCGTTTGAAGCACTAGCATCCATTTTGCTGTTGTTCCATGTTCCTTTGCTCTTCCTTCTAAACAGCCTCTTAATTAAAATGTTTATCGTATTTCTCGTCTAATAGAAAGAAGTAGTTCCGTGAAGAACTATACAGCCTATTTTCATATATCCTACTTATGTTAATTGCCTCTATTAACATTCAAAATTTCAGTTTGCTGTTATAGATTCGTAGATATTGAGATCCGTCTAAATATTTTTATATATGTGGGTCTTGGAGATATGTACTATTACATAAAGGTTATGGCGTAGGTATATTATTCAAACTTCAATCGCATGATTAGGACACAAGAAAAATTTTAACGTGATTTTAAAATAGTGCCTTACCGTGTCTTGCCGTGTCTTGTGTGGGGTTTTTCCCAGGACACCAATCTGGCTCATCAGCGGCCTCTTGGTGTGGTTGTGTTTAGAGTTTCCATGGACGTGCAATTCGGCTTTTCTCCATTTCTCTTTGAACATTTCGTTCCGCAAAATACACAGTCAAGTTAAGATTGGACGGAAGGGGGGTTTTGTTCCATGCACCTCGCCATTCTTAAATTACGTCTGACAAGAATTCGTTGCACATGCATCTCCTTGATACTAAAATTAACAGTCCAGTCATGCCGAGACGTAAAATGGATATAAGTCGTAGTTCATTGACATTGAAAGAAAAGCGCTTATCACGTAATGCATTCATAACTGTTCCCGGGCGAAGCCGGGGCGGGTTGATAGTTAATAAATACGGCAATTTTGGTACATTTTCCTAAAATGGTAAATGGTTTCTCTTTTATTTGTATTGGTAAATAGGACTATAATTAAAAACTGTCTGTAAACTTCACAATGTCAGATTTAATTCTGACCCTCCTCGTTGTGGTGACCCCTCTCATAGCCACATAATACATTTTATTCCCCCTCCCCTGCGTGTCTATTAATTTGAATATGCACGTTGAGGATTATGGACTTCATTTTGAAATTATACGGACACTACTTAGTGTAATGGGCTGATTTTGAGCGCTAACTCTAAGCTTCGTTACACCGCTATATACTTTGCATGCATTAACTTAACTAGCGTGGGCTAACAAAGTCTGCATGGATATCAACTTCACGCGTGGATACAACAAGGGGACATTCCACTGAATCATCGCACGCGTTGCTCTAAATACAGGTTCACGAGTAACGCATTGGTACGTTACTTGTCACGCCTTATTAGATACTGTTACATTTAACATTTAAATAGTACATTATGCAACAATCCTATAATGGTATAATTAATTAAGAAATGAGTATGTTTATAAAACGAGCGAAGCGAGTTTTAAAATTTCCAAACGAGTACACTGACCTACAAGAAGCACTGCCAAAACATCATGCAAAAGGTATCCGCAAGAAACAACATTCTTCGCAAGTTGACGGGTACTAATTGGGGAACCCAGCCACAAACCCTTAGAACATCAGCTTTAGCTCTGTGCTACTCTGCGGGCGAATTTGACAGTTCAATGTGGCATAAATCAGCTCACACTAAACAAGTTGACACTGCACTCAACGAAAGCTGCAGAATCATTACTGGTTGCTTGAAGCCTACTCCAGTTGAGAAAGTCCACTGCTTAGCTGGTATTGCTCCTGGGGAGATACGCAGGGAGGTAGCAGCGAACAAGGAAAGATTTAAGGCATCCACATCACAAACACACCCACTATTTGGATATTCCTCCGCCCGAACTCGCCTTAAATCTAAGAATAGCTTCCTTCGGACTACAGTCAGCCATGAAGTCAATGCTGACACTGTTAGGGCAAGAATGTGGAAGAAAAGAACTGGTCATCTGTCCGGATGGATGACCCCCTAAAGAAAGCATTCCTGCGGGCCATATGGAAGGCTGGGCAACATTGAAGGCGCTCAACAGACTACGGACTAGAGTTGGAAGAACCAAGATGAACCTGCAGAAATGGGATTTTTCGAGTGACTCTCTCCTCTGTGATTGTGGGGAACTACAGACAGTCCAACATCTTTACCAGTGCCCACTATGTCCAGCAACATGCACAATGGAAGATTCAACACTTGCCAATCCGAATGCTATTGACGTCGCCCGTTACTGGACAAAGAACATTTAATTTGGTTGCGGGTCACCTGGCAGTCAGATGTTTGTGTGTTGTTAAACTGACATGTATGTCGGTGTCCTTAATTAATATTAGATTTAGAATAGTTTGCCGAGTACTTTGTGTCTTTATTAGCCTTATTATTATTATTATTATTATTATTATTATTATTATTATTATTATTATTATTATTTGTATTTGATTCTCACTGTTTACAAGTATTTTGTGTCGTTATTAACAATCCACTTTACCCTTATCGTTATTTTTATTTGTATTTGATTCTCAGTGTTTACCATTTGTGACATATATTTGTGATTGGTGCTCCTGATACGAATAAAGAAAGTCTTAATTACCATTATAGGCGAGTTGCATACGTCTGTTTATGTTCGACGATAATTATTATAACTTTATTATATGTTCGAACATAAATATTCATAAATATCTGTCGATATTCTGTCGGTTGACTTCTTCCTCTTGGGAATTGTGTAGGCTCAGCATTTGATCTCTACCCAGTAACGGATCCCAAAGCTTTGAAACATTGTTTATCCTGAAGTTGCACCAACAGATAGCGCACAGGTATTAATTATGTGTGATCATTTTGGTATTTTGTTCAAATAACAAAAAAGAAGGCTGTTACAAACGCTTTAAAATTAAAATGTATCGTATTGTAAACTTGTTATTCTTCAAATTCGATGCGTATAGAATGTCAACGGAAGGCAAATTAATTTACTGTAGTCCCAAATAGAACAGTAACGGTATCTGGCGGAGAGGTTTCACATGAGAAATCCATTTACTGAACTGGGTGCTGGATTATAATTTCCGTGGAACTAATGTCATAAGCCTGCTTCCTCCATGACGTTAAGGTGTGTTTATGTCAACAACTGCATTCACTAAAATTGTCGGCGAAATCTTACGAATGTGTAGAAATTGGAGTTGCGGATATTAAGGTACAGTGCTATTTCTTTTGCAATATTGCCCAGTTTGTCTAAGCATTGTAACTACAATGGCTGATCCAATATAGGCTACATTGTCAACTTTCAAATCACGTAATTCATGTCCGACATGTTGGATTTTCAGTGCAGACGCTATCCTTACCTAATTGGTCAATAAATGAAATTATTGAGCTCCGATTGGTTGGAAAAACATTGTTATAATGAAAAGTAGTACTTTAATGACACCCATTATGATTAAGTTTTCTGACATTTACATATCGACATCGTCGAACATAAACATATTTTAAATGGCACTAAGAGCACTCAGGGTTCAATTTAACAAACACCTAATGTTTAGCTATTTTGACAATTGTGAAAAAAAGTTGAAAATCAAGAAGACCTGGAAGAGTGTCAAAATATGTGTAACGCTCTAGGATATTTTAAAATAAAATTTAATTTTGAAAATTACTTTCGGCTGAAATGATATTTTGGAAAACAAAAAAGGAACATGCTACAAATGCATGTCTTTAAAAATGGAATTTATTCTGCAGAATTAATGAAATTAATGTTTGATTGCCTTTATTTGTTCTTTGATTTTCTTATCTTCAATTTGTGAAAGCCGATTATTTGAATTTTTCAAAACGGAAGTAGATATTTCGATTTTGATTTGACCCTGTATGGGTCGACACTAGCGCTAGTAGTGATAGATTTAGGCCATAAAGGATGTGGACTAACGTTTGGTGTCCATTGTGTTTCTAATAATGAAGATAAAATCACTTAAATAATGTTTCTAATAATGAAGATACACCATTTGAATTGTGTTTCTAATAATGATGATAAGCTCACTTAAATAGTGCTTCTGATAATGAAAATAAAATCATTTGAATTGTGTCTCTAATAGTGAAGATAATATCACTTAAATAGTGCTCCTGATAATGAAGATAAAATCATTTGAATTGTGGTTTTAATAATGAAGATAAGATCACTTACATAATGCTTCTGATAATGAAGATAAATCATTTGAATTGTGTTTCTAATAATGAAGATAACATCACTTAAATAGTGCTTCTGATAATGAAGATAAAATCATTTGAATTGTGTTTCTAATAATGAAGATAAAATCACATAAATAATGCTTCTGATAATGAAGATGAGATCACTTAAACAATGCTTCTGATAATGAAGATAAGATCACTTAAATAGTGCTTCTGATAATGAAGATAAAATCATTTGAATTGTGTTTCTAATAATGAACATAAGATCACTTAAATAATACTTCTGATAATGAAGATAAATCGTTTTAATTGTGGTTCTAATAATGAAGATAAGATCACTTAAATAATGCTTCTGATAATGAAGATGAGATCACTTAAATAGTATTTTTAGCCTATTTTCATTTATGAAAAAAAAATAGGCTTATAGGATCACCTGTTGTGCGTGTGTCTGTGTGTGATGGATTTTTGTGTGCACCCCCCCCCTAATAACTTCTAAACCGCTGGAGCGATTTCAATGAAACTCGGGAAGTTCATAGCACTATTCCGGGCGACCCCGTCCGTGCCCTTCAAATTTTGTTACGTCTCACCAATCTAACATGGCGGCTGTGCGAAATATTTCACCAGCATTCAATATCTTTGAAACTATTACCCATATCACCCTGGAATTTTATTCTGTGATAAAGGGAACTACTAGAGGTTCACCTATGTGACTTTTGACAACCTGGTAACAACAAGACCAACATGGCGGCCAAGCGAATTAGCGACTTTTAAATGGACGTTTCTCGCGATTTAACCAACCAAACGCAATGAAACTTGGTACAGTATATGTTTATACACATTGTAATGCACCGACATCTAACTTCGTTCAATTGTTTACATAACCTCAAGATGGCGGCTGTGCGAAATATTTCACCGGCATTCTATATCTCTGAAACTATTACCGGTACCACCATGAAATTTTGTACGGAGATAAAGGGCACTACTGGAAGTTCATCTATGAGACTTACAAAGACCGGTTGACTACAAAACAAACATGGCGGCCAAGCGAAGTTGAAAATTTTAAATAGACTTTCCTCGTGATTTAATGATCCAAACGCAATGTGACTTCGTACAGCAATTGTTTATACACATTGTAATGCACTGGTATCTAATTTAGTTCAATTGTTTACATAACCTCAAGATGGCGGCTGTGCGAATTTCGAAAATTAAGTTTTTATTTCTTGTATTCTAATCATGCGATCGAAATCAACATTTGCATAATGAACGTACACAATAATCATCATCTAATAGTACATAACTCTATGGCCTACATATATTATAATCCAATATGGCGACCATCCGATATATTTAGACGGTTCTCAATATATATTAATCTACTACAGCAATCACACTGAAATTTTTTAAGTGCATAGAGGCTATAAGCATAAGTTCACCTATGAGTCGTTCAATAACCTGGCGAGCCCAAATCCAGCATCGCGGCGTCGCGAAATTTAAATATTGCGTTTTAACCATCCGAGCGCAGTGAAACTTTATACGGTATATGCTTAAAGAAATTTTAATCGACTGGCATCAAATTCATTAAAATTATTTTCATAACCACAAGATGGCGGCTGAGCGAAATTTTTAAATCCCGCTTTTATTTCTTGTGTCCTAATCATGCGATTGAAGTTTGAATGAAACATATACACAATAATCTTCAAGTAGGACTAATAGTACATAAATCTAAGGCCTATAATATAAAAATCCAACTTGGTGACCATCCAAAATATTTAGACGGTTCTCATTATCTACGAATCTATTACAGCAATCAAACTGACAATTTGTATGTTCATAGAGGCAATTAATATTAGTAGGAACTACTTGTTGATAATGAAGATAAGATCACTTAAATAATGCTTCTGACAACGAAGATAATGATCACTTGAATTGTGTTTTTGATTACTACATTGAGTGTGACACCAGCCTGCTGAAGGTAGACCAGAACAGGCCAGGTTATCTTACGGCAGACTCTGTTCCAACCAGGAGTTATTGAACGTCGGAAATCGATGTTGAGTGAGTGAGAGAGATAGGGAGAGTCAGTGAGCGGGCGGCTAACCTGCTACTTCCTTTCAGGACGAACTTATGATACTTAACATTACTGCTCCGACAAGACGTGCGTGGCTCGTATCTCAGAAAATAATCCACAGTACTAGACCTTCCGTGAATACTATTCTTTTAGGGGATATGGGCTTGGGAATTTACGTACATTGTAACTTTAGGAGATATAGACTTGGCAGTTTACGTACCATCAACCTCTAGGGCACCTTTTCAGACACGGGTGGTCATCACGCCCCCCTCCGTCGCTTCTATAACTTTTTCAATAAAGTGACGTGGAGGATATAGACTTAACCTAATAACACTACATAATGGAATAATTGTAAGAACTATAAAAGCGACCACGTCACCCCTGCTTACGAACAACTCAGCTGGTTACGACTAAATCAACGCCGCGATCTTCATTCTTTATGTCTTTTCCGACAAATACTCTTAAGTTCCTCTCCAGCCTTCCTGCATTCTCAGTTTCACTGCCTCTCACACGAACATAGTCTTGGTACACGGTCAAAAATGATTCACTCATGCTCATACCTATACACCGTACGGTACGCTACACTAACTCCTTTGTAGTTTCTACTGCACGACTGTGGAACAACCTGCCGCGCTCTGTCAGAGGAGCAACACCGTCTAGCTTCAGGCAGCTATGCCAGCTGTACATATCACAAAAGAAATGAAAGCTGAACTCAACACGTCAAATATTTGATTCCTTATGCTGAGTTATATTCGTGTTTCTAATTTACATTTTATTTATTTTCTGTTTAGTTACCTAAATGTTTTCTTACATCCTTTTAAATGCGCATTGCAAAATCAATATTAGGCTATAGTAATAACTCATCCATGATGCTTATCACCATCATCAACATCATCACATCATCATTAGGTTCTGTTTTATTAGTGTTTGCGTTTCCCTATTATTTCCTTACTTTAGCAATAATTAACTAATTACAATAATTTTTCCTACGCCATGCTTACCTGCCATTATATGTATTGTGATCGGATCTGAAATGTATTCCTGTTAGATTTAAGTACCATTGTTAAGTTCTGCAAATAATGTAATAATGTATTAATTGTAAAATCTGGTTAGATGGAAGAGAGGGCCCAATGGCCCTAATCTTGCCAGACAAAATAAAGCTATCTATCTATCTATGCAACAATAATACTGGAAAATGAAAGCAACAACTACATCATTGATGAGTTGAATCATGTCGCGTATGACCAGGTTTACTTTCACGCAAGTAGGTCCACAAAGTGTGCAATTAAACCTGCGCTGAGTGGTCTGGGAAGCTTGATAACGTATGATGGAACCAGCAAACGAGAAATTTGGAGTAGAATTATTCAGGCAAAGAACGCCTTTTATAGAAAGAAGAATCTCTTCACATCCAGAAGTATAGACCTAAAAATAAGAAAAAGACTGTTGAAGACATACGTGTGGAGTGTGGCTTTGTATGGTAGTGAGACCTGGACAATAGGGAAGTCGGAAGAGAGGAAGTTGATGGCTTTTGAGGCTTGGTGCTGGAGAAGAATGCTTATGATCAGTTGGATACAACGTATGACAAATGAAGAGGTTTTCAGAAGAGCAGGAGAAAGTAGAAGCTTTATGAAGACCCTGAAAACAAGAAGAGCAAATATGTTGGGACATATTCTCAGACATAATAGCCTGCCAGCAAGAGTCATCGAAGGGATGTTAGAAGGGAAAAACACTAGAGGAAGACCACCACTTGCATACATCACAGTTAATGACAGACACGAACACAAAATTATATCGTGAATTGAAGAGGATGGCGGAGAATAGAGAAGATTGGCGAGTTGCTGCAAACCAGCCCCAGGGCTGTTAACTTAAGAGAGAAAGAGAGTGGTCTTGTTCGTGCATCTGCTCTTAGGCTTGATTTTCACCTCCAACCTCGTGGCTCCGCAGAGGTTTGTGCCGACAGTTGGCAATTACCAGTGATTTTGACTTGGGCCGACAATCACTTGGAGAGATTCAAAAAATGTGTATTATACAAAATTTTAATATTCCAGTTAAAAATAAATAAATTGTAAATCACTTCACGCCCAACCATTATATATCCCCACGCCAAGAGCTGACGAGTTCCAAAAGTTAACATGCCCAGGAAGTTGAGATTCGAGTAAATGACAAAAAAAACATCCAGAAGATTTCCATATTAAGTTATGATTTATAAAATAATTCCTAAAATTGGTATAATCATTAGGAATTCTATGTGAAAGTTTCAGAAATCAGTAGAATATTACTACGTAAAAAACAAAGAAAATTGTATGGACATGTTAAGTTTTGGAAATAACTGCAATATTCAACACTTAATAATTACAGAATATGCCAAGTTATGGAATTTATCACTTTTCCCTCATAAACTCATTGCGTCAAAGATACAGAAACTGGCAATATCGTAATTTCGTATTATTGTGGACATGTTGAGTTTTGGAACTCATCAACCTATTTACAGTAGTACTAGCTGTACCCGGCATGCCTTGCAATGCCAATCAAAGAAAGAAAGAAAGAAAGAAAGAAAGAAAGAAAGGAAGAAAGAAAGTGTTTCTCTGTCTTTTAATTTTGTTTATTGTAGTGCTCTTTGAATTAAGACTTTCTTTGTTTTTCCATCTGGTGCGTACACGAATGAATCAGAAGTTGTTACGACATGTCAGCAGGCTACATACAGCTGTCCATGGATTTTTAAAATTTAATCCACACAAATGAACATATAAATTTTATTTGTTTCAATTTTAGACATAAAATATAACCATTTAACATGTAGGTTGGTTTTGCTAATGGAAATAATCGGACCAAAGGTATGGAAATAGGGAGGGGGAGCGGCTTTTTCGAAAAACTGAAATATCACTGTAGGGACCGGATTCTTAGGTTTTTACCTATTTTTTCCTTACTTCTATAATACAAAAGTAATAGAAAACTTTTCCGAATCACACTCAAAAGAGCCATATTCATGAATTCTGTAGTACCTAAAAAAACTAAATGATATGCGAGTACCTAAAAATACCTATTTGCAGTTTTGTTCCATTTATTGTAGTATATTTGAATCTTTAGTCCTTAATTTTTAAAAGTAAACCTGAAGACAGTGTTTATTCCAAGCTCTAGTTGATTGAGAGAAATCCTACCTGCCAGAAAATTGAAATATGTTCAGCACTTTTCAGCTTATATCTTATTGTTCTGTTATTTTCTGTTGGGAAAGTGGGGATAAATCCCTCCCTATATTATTCTGCTAAGGTCCCATTCCAGTTTTGTACCAAAAATAATGTCCCATTAACACCAAACTACACATATGGGGTACCTACAGGTTCATCATAACCCAATGCGTAAGCGGAACGCACTCACTTACTCTTTAAATGCCTAACAATTAAATAAATACCTTAAAACATGTATATTTACAATGAAATAATGAAGGAATGCAACACGGTAACCATGGTAACAGAATCTCATAGGTCCATCTATTTCTGTAAGACGCAATGCAATTCCAATTATTACATTACTGTGAATGTTTCCAGGTTTCCAAATTAATCTGTAAAATTCATCAATACATACAGTATAATGCGCTTAAAGAGGTCAAGGGGCACTCTAGAATTTTTTCACGCAATTTTCACTTTTGAGTGTGGTACGAAAGATCTTTTTCACCCGACTATAAAGGATCTCCGAAAATCACATTTAAAGGCCCTTAAATTAACAGTGTCTGTGATATTCCAAGAAAACTAACTTCGCACTGATATACGTATGAAGGAATGACAACCCCTAACCACTGCACCAGTAGCTGAATTCATAAAGTTTGATTATTCATACTAAGGATAAATCAGTCATAGCATTCATGATTGAGATTTTGCTAAGTGTACTCTTTACAACTAGAATATTCGCGGGCGAAACCGCGACGGGTAATGATAGTCTCTTATTATTTTCACTATATTCTTAATAAACAAATTTAATTAAACGGGCTAGAGTGTGAAAATCACCTCTGACATATTTGGTTTTGTTGGATTTGAATAACTAACATATTTAAGGAGAGCAAATATTGCTTAAAAGAGTGAATTTCTTGGTGGTATGATAGAAGACGAAAAATTATGTAAAATATTTATACTCTCGTTACAATCAGATTTTCTACTAAAAATTAGGCATTAATGTTATTAAGCTTTGCGCAGTTTATGTCACCTTTTGCTACACTTTAAATATAAAAATTATTTAAAAACCTGTTCTACTTATTAAAAATCTAAAATGAACTCTTTTATGTTTTTGAAAACCTAAAATGGCAATTTTCAAATCCTAAAAATACGCTCTCTAGCCTATAACTTTCTTACTATATGAAAAATCGCATCCATACTATTTTTCGGATTAGGGCCAAAAACGCATCTTAGTAAAGAGTTTCGATAGCAGCAACTATTGACCAAAGGGGTGAGAAAAATGGAGTTTAGAGAGAAAAATATACAACCCCATTCATAGGCACAATATCAAAACCGTTTAAAATAGTCAATGCTCCTCTAATTTAAAAAACACCCAAAATATTCCCCGAAAGAATGTTTGATATAACCCACCCTTACGCCAAGGGGCGAGCAAAATGTTTTCGGAATTATAAGAGGATGAGGATTCTCGTTTGCTGAGCATGGGAACTTTTGTAGGTACACAAACACTGGCAAATTTAGTGATTTCGAGGTATTTTTCTTTGCCTGGTGAAATCAACCTCTCCCTTCTGGCGTGCCAAAAGGATATTTTCATATTTGAAGTTTAATTACGTTTTTATGCTCGACGATGTCGAAATGTAAACATTATATGTCAGAAAACTGTATCATAATGAGGCTCATTATGAAACAGTTTTTCCCACCAATCAGAGCTCAAGAAACAGTTGTGTGACCAATTAGGTAAGGATACCTTCGCGCATGCGCTCAAAATCCAACATGTCTATATAAATTACCGACATGGAAAGTGGTCCATATGTTCGCGTAAATAAACTGGCGAATATGAGACAAGAAATAGCACTGTTCCTTAATATCTCCAAATCCAATTTCAACACAGCGCATTACATTCAAAATACTTCAGTGATAATATTAGTGAATGCTCGAGCTGGACGGCAGGCTGTAAACAATAGGTGTTCTGTGTTGGCAAACAAACTGAATGTTCTCTGCTTTCGGAGTGTCTTGATCCTCGCATGCGCTCGGTTCAGTCAGCAAAGCCAGCGCGCCCTGTTCACTAACTGAATTCCTCAGATATTTATGAATATTTATGTTAAAACATAGGTTCTTCACGAAGGCAAATTAACAGAAAAGATAAAGGTCAGTTCCGGAGTGAGACAGGGGTGTGTCCTTTCCCCCACTCTGTTCCTGTTGGTCCAGTATAATGTGATGAAGAAGGTAATGGGAGGACGGAAGAGGGGTATTCAATGGGGTATAAATGACAGGCTTGAAGATCTGGATTTCGCAGACGACATTTGTCTTATGGCACAACGGAACCGAAACATAGAAGATAAGTTGGGGGGTTTGCAGAGAGAAGTAGAACGTGCAGGACTGATGATCAACACCAACAAGACCAAAGAGATGAGGATAAATTCTGACATCACGACTAGTTTGACAGTCAACGGAAAGGACATTGAGCGAGTTGAGTCCTTCCTCTACCTTGGAAGTATAGTCACAAATGATGGGGGAGCAGAGGAAGATGTTCGAAGCCGTATCAGGAAGGCAAATGGTGCCTTTGTACAGCTCTACCCCATCTGGAGAAATAGAAACATTTCCAGGAAGACCAAGCTCCGCCTTTTCAATAGCAACGTAAAGTCGATTCTTCTCTGCGGCTGTGAAACATGGAAAGTCACAAAACCGATCAACAACCAGCTACAGGTGTTCATTAACAGATGTCTGCGTCGCATCATGAATGTGAGGTGGCCAGACATAATCTCAAATGAAGATCTTTGGACCATCACCAATCAACAACCGATTAGCATCCAGATCAAGGAGAGGAAATGGCGCTGGATTGGTCACACACTAAGGAAGCCGGACGGAGCTATTGAGAGGGCGGCGCTAGACTGGAATCCTCAAGGCGCCAGGAAGCGAGGTCGACCTAAGAAGACCTGGAAGAGGACGATCGAAAATGAAATTGCAGAGGTGGACAAGAACTGGAGTCAAGTGAAGAGAATGGCCAGGAACCGTACTGCGTGGAGAAATTTCGCCAAGGCCCTATGCTCCGGAAGGAGCGGCAGGAATTAAGTAAGTAAGTAAGTATGTAAGTAAGTATGTTAAAACATATAATAAAGTTATAATTATCGTCGAACATAAACTGTCGTATGCAACTCGCCTAAAATGGTCATTAAGACACTCGTATGGAAATTATAAAACTCGTTTACGCTCGTTTGATAAACATACCCGTGTCTTAATTATTGCCATTATAGGCTCGTTGCATAATGTACTATTAAGATATCTTTCTTTATTCTGCATATTTGTCATTTATGAAATAACTGGTATTTTTAACGGTTTACTCAGCGTAAGCTTAAAAGTCGCATGGACGGCAGGTCCCAGACCCAATTCAGAAAAGCCGAGGTGAACAGTGAAATTCCAAAACACATATACTCTTCTCTGATGTCTTAACTCAACGTGACTCAACAGGATGATGCTGGCCGAAGCTGGGGTGATAGGCTCGTTCGCTAGATCATAAGGTCGCTCTGAAGCTTGTCATTTAAATTTACACTGAATGGAGATTGTTGGAAGAAATTAAAACGTAAAAACACTCATAGTGGGCGATGTATTGAAGATAGGGATATGCTGTCCGGGACTTTTTGTAGAACGTTTTATAATGAACAATTCTTTCACTCATAACGGATTGCCCAGCGTAAGCTTGAAAGGCGGATGACAGGTTTTTCTTCGACTCGATTCACTGAAATCGTAACTACTTAGCTTCCTTTGGTCATAAATGAATGTTTTTATCATTTCAAATGATCTTGTCGTTATGCTTGCGTTACGGAGACGGAAGTGCCGTCATGCAGCCGCGCGGGAAGTGACGTCATGCAGTCGCGCGGGAAGCGAGTGCGTGACGTCATGCAGCCGCGCGGGAAGCAGAAGCTAATGGTTAATGGAGTCTGTTGAAAGAGTCGAGTGACCTGGGGCGTCGAGCGAAGTGAAAATAATACACGGTGACTCCTAAAGAGGTGTACAAGATGCCAGATAAGAATACAGGGTGACTCCTAAAGAGATATACAAGACGCCAGGTAAGAATACAAGGTGACTCTTAAAGAGGTGTACAAGAAGGCAGAGAAGAATACAGGGAGACTCCTAAAGAGGTGCACAAGATGTCAGACAAGAATACAGGGTGACTCCTAAAGAGGTGTACAAGATGTCACACAATAATACAGGGTGACTTCTAAAGAGATATACAAGATGTGAGATAAGAAGACAGGGTGCCTCCTAAAGAGGTGTGCAGGATGTCAGAGTAAACTAAAGTACAAGATGCCAGATAACAATACAGGGTAACTCCTAAAGAGATAAACAAGATGTCAGATAAGAATACAAGGTGACTCTTAAAGAGGTGTACATGATGGCAGAGAAGAATACAGGGTGACTCCTAAAGAGGTGCACAAGATGTCAGACAAGAATACAGGGTGACTCCTAAAGAGGTGTACAAGATGTCACACAAGAATACAGGGTGACTTCTAAAGAGATATACAAGATGTCAGATAAGAATACAGGGTGCCTCCTAAAGAGGTGTGCAGGATGTCAGAGCAAATTACAGGGTGACACTAAACGAAGTGTACAGTATGTTAGATTCAATTCAAATACAGGGTGACTCTTAAAGAGGTTTGCAAGATATCAGATTCAAATAATGGGTGACTCTTAAAGAGTTGTAAAAGATGTCAGACTCAAATACAGGATGACCCTTAAAGAGATGCCCGCGCGGGAAGCCTAAGTTAATGGGTAATGGAGTCTGTAGAAAGAGTCCTGGGGTTTCGAGCGAAGCGAGAAGCCCTCCTGAGCCTTTCTAACATGTGTAGCATTTGTAGCATGCGCCATTTGAAATGATATAACGTCTAGTCTTTCAGACTGACTGCAATTTCTTTCTACACGAACTTTCCTCGACAAATCCATTACAGAATGGTAAAACCACATCAAAATCCATCCAGTGGTTCTCGAGATAACCCATTTCATCCAAGAATAGGGAATGTAACTAAAGTTATTGTTGTTTTAAGGGGCGGAACTATGAGGTCATCTGCCCCCAATAGGGGACTTTGTTTTATATTATGTAGATGTACATAGCTTTCAAACTACAATAATCTACAATAAGGTATCGAAAACAATAGAATGGGGCCACCAGACCAACGAGACTACTGTCGACCAAAGTATTATGTGCACTCGAGTTTGAAGGTTGTTTGTGAAGTAACCAATAGACCTACATAAAATCCAATAACATCATCATTTTTTTAGTTCTATTTCAAGTTAGTTCATGTAGGTTTGGAATTTTTAATTTATATTTCAATATTTTTTATCGCAGTTGGAACACAAAAAGTGCCCGTTTTTTAACGTGTTTCAACCATGCGTCACATTTAAGAATTATTATCTCACAAACCCGTCATCAGATCGAATCTAAATTTTAACACAATGTACATTGGAATGTTCTATAACTGGTTTATTAATTTTAAAATTTTGTGTTGCCAAGAAACAAAGTTGTTATCATTTTGGTAAGCTAACTTTTTCTCGGCTCGGGGTGGTTTGAAAATGTAGTTATTGGTCGCATTGTAATCCTTATACATCAAAAACGTATCCTGTATGATTGTGAAATACGTCAAATAATTCACTTATTTTTTATCGGTTTGTATTTGTACGGGGAATTAAAACATGGTTCACCATTTAGCCGCTCCGGTGAAAGCTGTACAGCGTTTCCAAGATGGGCTCCATCACGCGTCATGGCTCACCTTGCTCGGAAGTGATGAGCTCCATATCAGCAACGCTGTACAGCATTTCCCGGAGCGGCTAGCTGGCGAACCATGTCTTAACTCCCCGTACTAATACAAAGCGATATAAAATAAGTGAATTAATGTACGTATTTCACAGTCATACAGCATAACTTTTTGATGTATAAGGATTACAACGCAACCAAGAACTACATTTTCCAAAGACCCCGAGCCGAGAAAAAGTTACCTTACAAAAATGATAACAACTTTGTTCTTAAACACACAAACTTTCGAAATTAATAAACTAGTTATACAACATTCCAATGTATATTGTGTTAAAATTTGGATTCGATCTGACGACGGGTTTGTTAGTTAATAATTCTTAAATGTGACGCATGGTTGAAATACGCTTAAAAACGGGCACTTTTTGTGTTTCAACTGCGATAAAAAATATTAATATATAAATTAAAAATTCCAAACCTACATGAACTAACGTAAAATAGAACGACGAAAATGATGATGTTATTGGATTTTATGTAGGTCTATTAGTTACTTCACAAACAACCTTCAAACTCGAGTGCACAAAATATTTTGGTCTACAGTAATAACGTTATAAAATTCCGAACGCCTAACGCAGGCTTAACTTTTGCTAAGGACTGTAATAACCTGACGGAAGACATGTTAACTCTCTGAACGATCTTCCTCAGAGACGTATCGTATCGTATAAATATATTTTATTTTTACAGTATGGGTCGCCAACATGTATATTTATCTGCAAACATCAGGTGCAAGGTTGGTTGCAGTTCCCAGGGGTAGTTTCAGCTGACTGCTGCTAGCCTACGGAGCTGTAAACCTTGTGGCATACTCCCCAGGGGCAGGCGGCTCCGGTACAGATCGCCACAATAACATTAGAGCGCACCACACAATCTTGGTCACAAGAGTGCCAACATCTAAACATTATTACTAGATCGAGCGCAGTAGCGTTGGCCTTCGAACCCCGAGGTTAAGGGTTTGATCCCGGCTCAGGTCGATGGAAATTATAATAATAATAATAATAATAATAATAATAATAATGTTATTGGTTTTACGTCCCTTTTAACTACACGGGCTTTTAGAGACGCCGGGATGCCGGAATTTTGCCCCGAAGGGGATCTTTAACGTGCCAGTAAATCTACTGACACGGCTCCCTCGCATTGGAGCATCCTCAAATGCCAGCTGACTGCGCCAGGATAAGAAGAATTTAACGTAATATAATAACACATTAATCATAAAATAATGAAAATCAATAAATGTAAAACAAAAATATTGGAATGCAGGCAAAAGGAATCAGGAAGCCCTATGGACTTCGAATTGGCAGGTGAAAAGCTAAAGGAAGTAGGAGACTTCTGTTACTTAGAAGGCAAATAACCAGTGATGGACGAAGCAAAGAGGTTATAAAAAGTAGGTTGGCTCAGGCAAGGAAAGCATTTCTACAGAAAAGGAATCTGTTGACATCTAACATAAATTTAGGTATTAGGAAGTAATTTTTGAAAGCCTTTGTCTGGACCGTGGCGCTCTATTTTAGTGAAACTTGGACTATTGGTGCAGCAGAAAAGAGGATAATTGAAGCGTTTTAAATGTGGTGTTACAAGAGACTTATTATGACGAGTGGGAGAGGAGATATGTTTCCGGTGAAGAAAAGAGATAGGTTGTTAGGACACCAACGAAGAAAGCTAAGAACAACTGACTGTTTGAAGTTGAAAAATACATTCATGAAATAGACATTTCAAGTGATGTGGTACTTACAGAGAGAACTAGTTGACAATCATCAATTTTTAGACCAGGCAAACATTGCATTCAACAAAACCTGGTCGGAGGAGCGCAGAAACGATTACCCACCAGCCATGGCGTTACTAAGTAGCAGAAAATTGTAACCATTACTGTAAGCGTTCCAAACTGTTGATGATGTTGATGATAATTGCTGCTTTTAGGGGCCTAACATCTTGGTGTGTGTGTGTGTGTGTGTGTGTGATCGTATGGCCTCCGGAGAGGCCTAGTGCAGGTCTTTCTAGTTGACGCCCGTGGGCGACCTGCGCGTCGTAATGAGGATGAAGTGATGATGAAGACGGCACAAACACCCAGTCCCCGAGCCACGGGAATTAACCCCAGGAGATTAAAATTCCTGATGGCTCGGCCGGGAATCGAACCTGGAGCACTTTGGGCTAAAGCCTAGCGCGCTAATCATTTAGCCACAGAGCCGGACAACATCTAGGTTATCGGCCCCTTATGGTCTGTGAGATAGCGAAAATGACAGTGAAATGGAAACCAGAACGAAATTGAAATGACACTGAGATTACTTACAAAATGGAACTCAGATTGAAATGACTCACATAATGTAGAGTGGAAATACTAAAAAAAAAAAGGTAATTTAGAAGGAAAATACTCACAAAAGGAATAGATTGAAAAAATACGCACAAAAGTAGTTTAGTTTCAAAATACGTACAAATTGCTATGTAGATTAGAAATACTCATTTGAATTGAATTGACAATACTTACAAAATGCAATTTAGAATGAAAATGCTTACAAAATGTAATTCAGATTCAAAATACCCACAAAATGCAATTGAGAATCAAAATACTTACAAAATACCCACCGTACAAAATGCAATTTAGATTGAAAATACTTCCAAAAGGTTGAAAATACTTACAAATTGAAATTGAAATTCAAAATACCCACAAAAGTGCCTCCACCTACATTCAATGACTTACTCAAAAGAAATTTAGATTGTCAATTCTTACAAAATGCAATTGAGGTTGAAAATACTCGCAAAATAGAATTTAGATGGAAAATACTTACAAAATGCAACTTAGATTGAAATTACCTACAAAATGTAGTGTAGATTCAAAAAATTCGCTAACGATAATTTAGATACTCGGGGGGCCAATTCACAAAAGCAGTGCGTGGATCTGAAAGGGAAAAGGAAACAAGAGGTCTGACCCCTCGAAGAATGAGGGATCAGGAAATATGAATTAAGGCGGGAAAGTGAATGACTCCATAGGCCTCGGATACCCTTATACCGTCGGGGTCGGAAGAGAACAAGAGTTGACCAAGAGAGGTCGACAGGAAAGAAGACAGAGAGGAGCCCGGCACAAGTAAGTGGAAGCAATGCCGGACTCAGCTGGGGTCCCGTGGTCGCCAACCCACGCCCTACTATATGTGAACCCCTGGGGGGTTCCAAACAACCGCTACCTGGTAATTGCAGGAGTATCTTATGTCTAGAATATACATTAAATCCCACTTTGCGATGAGTAACTGGCAGGTATCCTCCTATTATTATTATTGCACGATACACGAACGTTAATGGTGATGGATCCTGTTTTATAAAGCTTCAAAGTTAATTTGTATTCAAGTCTTGTTTCAATATTGTCACATTAGCGTGATGAACGAGCTGTATGGTTGACAGTGAACCCTTCTCAGCGAGCAAAATCATTGAAGATTTTACCAGAACCTCGTCGCATTTTATCAACATTCAGTTGTTGGTTTGATTTATTTATTTATGTAAAACAAAAATATTGGAATACAGCCGAAATAAATCAGAAACCTCTATGGACATCAATTTGGCAAGTGAACAACTAAACGTTTCTTAGGAAGCAAAATAATCAGTGATGGACGAAGCAAAGAGGATATAAAAAGTAGGTTGGCTCAGGCAAGGAAAGCATTTCTACAGAAAAGGAATCTGTTGACATCGAATATAGTTTTAGGTATTAGGAAGTCATTTTTGAAAGCCTTTGTCTGGAGCGTGGCACTCTATTGAAATGAAACTTGGACTATTGGTGCAGCAGAAATGAAGAGAATTGGGGTGTTTGAAATGTGGTGTTACAGGAGAATTATGAAGATCAGTTGGGTAAATAGGGTTACAAACGAAGAGGTATTAAGACGAGTGGGAGAGGAGAGATGTTTCTGGCTACTGCTAATAAAGAGAAGAGATAGGTTAGTAGGTCACATACTAAGACACCCAGGAATAGCAAGCTTAGTTATGGAAGGAAGGGTCGAGGACAAGAACTGTAGGTGTAGACCGAGGTTAGAATATGTAAAACAGATTGCCTCGGGTGTACGGTTTGGTAGCTATGTAGAGATGAAACGATTAGCTCAGGACAGGGAGGCATGGATAGCTGCATCAAACCAGTCAATAGACTGAAGACTCAAACAGGGGCTAAAGGCATCGTGGTCATCTACCCCCGTGTATGTAATAATACATTTTATGTTCGAGGATGTCGATATGTCATTATATGTCAAAAAACTGTATCATAATGGGGAGTCATTAAAGCAGTCTACTGTACTACATGTCATTATAACACAGTTTCCACAACCAATCAGAGCTGAATATTTTCATTCATTGACCAATTAGGTAAGGATAGCTTCTGACATGCACTCAGAATTCAACATGTCGGCCATGAATTACATGATTTGAAAGTTGACAATGTAGCCTATATTGGATCAACCATTGTAGATACAATGCATAAACAAACTGGGCAATATTGCAAAAGAAATAGCACTGTACCTTAATATCCGCAACTCCAATTTCTACACATTCGTAAGATTTCGCCGACAATTTTAGTGAATGCAGTTGTTGACATAAACACACCATTACGTCATGGAGGAAGCATGCGTATGCCATTAGTTCCACGGAAATTATAACCCAGCTCCCTGTTCAATAAATGTATTTCTTATACGAAACCTTTCCGCCAGATGGCATAACTGTTCTATTTGGGACTCAATTGATTTTCCTTCCGTTGACATTCTATACGCATCGAATTTAAAGTATAACAAGTTGATAATACGATACATTTTAATTTTAAAGCTTTTGTAACAGCTTATTTTTAGCCTATTTTGAATTTTGAAAAAATAGGCTTATGAGATCACCTATTGTCCGTGTGTGTGTGCGTGTGTGTATATGTGTGTGTGTGTGTGTGATTCGTGTGTGTGTCCCCCCTAATAAAATCTAAACGGCAGGAGCGATTTCAATGAAACTCGGTATGTTCATAGCACTATTCCCGGCGACCTCGACCGTGCCCTTCAAATTTTGTTATGTCTCACCAATCTAACATGGCGGCTGTGCGAAATATTTCACTAGCATTCAATATCTCCGAAACTATTACCGATACCGCCCTGAAAATGTGTACGGTGATAAAGGGCACTACTAGAAATTCACTTATGAGACTTTCAAAAACCTGGTGACTACAAAACCAACATGGCGGTCAAGCGAAATTGAGACTTTTAAATAGACATTTCTCGCGATTTAACTATCCAAACGTAATGATACTTGGTACAGCAAATGTTTATACACATTGTAATGCACTGGAGTCTAATTTAGTTCAATTGTTTACATAACCTCAAAATGGCGGCTGTGCGAAATATTTCACTGACATTCTATATCTCCGAAACTATTACAGATATCATCATGCAATTTTGTACGGTGATAAAGGGTACTGATACAGGTTTACCTATGTATATTTCATAAACCTGTAAAGTACAAAACGAACATGGCGACCAAGCGAATTTGAAATATTTTAATAGACTTTTCTCGTGATTTAACTCTCTGAGCGCAGTGAAATGTGGTACAGTAAATGATTTTGCAGATTGTAATGCACTGCCATCTAATTTAATTCAATTGTTTACATAACCTCAAGATGGCGGCTGTGCGAAATTTTAAAATTGAGTTTTCATTCTTGTGTCGTAATCATGCGATAGAAGTGAAAGTTTGAATAACGAAGCTAGGCAATAATTGTCCTCGAATGGTACATATCTCTATGGCCTATACATATAACAATCCTAAATGGCGAGCTCCGAAATATTTAGATGGTTCTCAATATCTCTGAATCTTTTACAGCAACCAAACTGAATTTTTTAATGTTCATAGAGACTATGAACATATGTTCACCTATAGGACTTTCAGTAACCTGGTGAGCACGAATCCAACACGGCTGCGACGCGAAGTATAAATATTTAAATGGACGTTTCTCGTGAATTAACTATCCGAGTGCCGTGAAACGTTGCACGTTAAATGCTTATACAAATGTTGATCCACTGGCATGTAATTTATTTCAATTGTTTGCATAATCACAAGATGGCTGGTGTGCGTACTTTTAAAATCTCGTTTTTACTTCTCGTGTTCTAATCATGCGATTGAAGTTTGAATATCACACGTACAATAATCTTAATGTAATACTACAAAAATAAAATTCCATCCTGGCGACCATATGAAATATTTTGACGGTTCTCAATATCTACGAATCTGTTACAGCAATTAAACTGAAATTTTGTAATTTGTATTTGACCTAATAACAAAATGATCGTACATAATACATGTGCGCTATCTGTTGGTGCTACTTCAGGATATACAATGTTTCAAAGCTTTGGGATTCGTTATTGGGTAGAGGTCAAATGATGAGCCCACACAATCCCAAAGAAGAAGAATTCAACCGACAGAATCTCGACAGATATTTATGAATATTTATGTTATAAAGTTATAATTATCGTTGAACATAAACAGTCGTATGCAACTCGCCTATAATGGTAACTAAGACACTCGTATGGAAATTATAAAACTCGCTACACTCGTTTTATAAACATACTCGTGTCTTAATTATTGCCATTATAGGTTCGTTGCATAATGTACTAAATTTCAGCCAAATGGCCATAATGGTGTTATCTATGAGATAAGTTTTAATAAGCCGACACCTGTCCATTGCACTAGGGACACGAATCCCTAGATGTTACGTTTTCGGCATTCTACTCTACGGTTGTTGTTTGTTGTTTTTTTTTTTTGCTTTTTTTCGGTGGAAGGGGGAGGGGGAGGGAGCGAAAATGTTCCCGAACCCCCGCGTGGCAGCCGACCTTACTACTGCTTCCTCCAACATGCTGTTAAACTATGATACTAGAAGAGACAGTATGGGGGATTGGAAAGGAAATGCCCTTTGAGGCTTAGCGCCTGTCTGATTGAAGTTGCAATTTACTAGGCATCATTGTAGATATTAACATAGGTAATTAATATATATGGCCGGCCCCGTGGTGTTGGGGTAGTGTGCCTGCCTCTCACTCAGAGGCCCCGGGTTCGATTCCTGGCTCCATCAGGGATTTTAGAAACTGTCGTGAGGGCTGGAACGGGGTGCACTCAGCCTCGTGAGGACAATTGAGTAGCTGTCTGACAGTGAGGCAGCGCCCCGATCACGAAAACCAAGATTAACGGCCGAGGGCACTCGATGCACTGATCACGCGTCACCCCAATATCTGCAGGCTAAATGGCTGGGCAGCGGTCGCTTGGTAGGCCTAGGCTCTTCATGGGCTGTATAGTGCCAGGGGTTATTATTAATTAATATATCGAAGTGAAATGCCATGTCCTGTGGTTCGGATTCCACGTAAAAAGGAGGTCCCGTGGCTCATAATCACAAGATTCACGGTCACGTAAAACTACAATCTTCCTTTAATTAATATATATATGTATATATAAATATATGCATATACAAAATCCAGGACACATTCTTCACACCTAGACGAAGAAATTATGTTATATGAACATGCGTCCGGAAACGCTTTGTATCCATGTTATAACTAATTGTTTCCAACTCATTTATCATGGGAAACACACAAGAACAGAACGTACCAGCATATCACATGCAACTCTTGCTCACAGGAAATGTTCAATATGCCCTCCGTGCATCAACCCACCGTCGTAGTGAATCTCGGATGCGCTGATGTATCCCTGGAGGATTGCGAATGGTTTCTCAGCCTTCCATAATACGGACACGGAGACTCTGAACATCTTGTATTGGGTTAAATACACAAGAGCTTTCAAATGCCCTCACAAATAAAAGTGCAGTGATTTTAGGTCCGGAGAGCGTGGAGGCCAGGCAATTGGCCCACCTCAACCTATCCGTCACCAAATCTGTTATTTAGAAGCCGACGGACATTAGCACTAAAATGAGGAGGTGCTCCATCGTGCATGAAGTACATGTTTTGTCGCACAACTTAAGGCACATCTGCTAAGTCGCATGGCAACGGGGCCATGTAAAACAAACCCCTGGCGGTGCACCTACGATAATGACAACGTAACCAGACGTAACCAAGAGTGCATGTTCCCCACGATTCTAACGTTCTGTTCTTGTGTGATTCCTTCCCATGCGTAATGAGTTGGAGACAATGAGGTGTAACATGGAAACAAAGCGTTTCCGGATCCATGTTCATATAACATAATTTCTTCGTCTACGTGTGAGGAATGTATCCAGCGTTTTGTGCCCTGCATTTTTGTTACACCCTGTATATAAGGGTTGGATTGAAGTGCCAGGGGAAAACCACATAGGTAGAAAACCTGGCAGAAAACGTAAAACCTGGCAGTTTGGTGATAGCACTTGCAAGGAATGTGGAAGGACAAGAGTGGTTATTGTTAGTATTATTGGAAGATGGTATCATGCACCGGATCTATGTCCATCTTCTCGCCTGTTTGTCTCCGGGGAATCCGTTAGAACTCGGCACTTCTGTGATCAGTGCAGGCCTTTCCGTCTACGGAGCAGGAACGCAAGCACTCCAAGAACCTGCGCCATAACCCGGTCTCCATGAGGTCCCTGGTACCAAGTCTCCGTCACCGAAGAGGGACTCTACAGCTTCGAAGCATGGACATTAACTGAAACCATGTGGAAGAAGCTACAAAAATTTGAAATGTGGACGTATCGAAGGATGCTGAAAATACCTTGGACAGCCAAAATTACCAATGTAGAAGTTTTGCAGCGTATGAAAAAAAGAACCTGAAATTCTCAATGTCATCATGAAAAGAAAGCTAGAATACTTTGGTCATGTGATGCCAAACAGTAAATACCAACTCCTTCAATTAACACCCCAAGGAAAAATTAAAGGAAGAAGTCTGGGATAAATTAAGTACAGGCGATCTCAGATCACTTGAAAAAGTCAAAGCGCGATACTTAAAGGCTGCCCTAGGAGTATCAAAATACAAGCGCTCCAGACTTGTTTATCAACTTGCCAGGGATTTTTTTCTTATTGAAGACTTAAGATTTCGATTAAAATTGCCTTCTACAAGACAGGAACAGGAATTCCTAAAGATGAGACAAAGAAAGCGAGCGGAAATCGAGCTGGAATTCTATGGGACTGATGCCATGTCTCAGAGAAATTGGACTGAACCTAACAATGCAATGAGGAGTGCTCTGAATAGAATTGCTGTACACGGCTTCCATCATAAGCTGTGCATGCGACGTGGCTTTCATGAACCTTTTGAACAGTGTGTATGCCTATTATCTGCTAAAGAGTGTGGTAGATACCATTTTAGTGAATGCCCTAAGAGAACACTTTACTTATTAGATTACTCTAAAATGTAATGCGCATTTGTTCGCAGTTCCTTTCCTCTTCTTCTCTTCAACTGCTAGGTTGGTGGGTAACATGCCTGTCTTCCAAAACGTCTTCTTCCTCTGGCCTGTAGTTTCAAATGGCAGTAAGTGTGCTTGCCTTTAATGCTGTCTATAAATCGAGTCCTTGGTCTTCCTCGACTCCTCTTTCCTTCTAGCTTCTCTTGGAAGAGTGTGGGCACAAGTCAGAATGACGAATCAAATGGCCAACAAAACTATTCCTTCCACTGTTTAAAGATTCAACCAAGGTACGTGTCTCCTTTGCTCTTTTGAGAACATTTTCATTCGTCACTTTATCAGTCCAAGGTATCTTTAGTAGTCGTCGCCAGCACCACATCTCGAATGCCCTAAGTTTTGATACATCTGCGTGTCGCAGAGTCCATGTTTCAGAGCCATAACTTGCAATACTCCATACAAAACTTTTCACGAAGTGTTTTCGCACCTCTAAGTTAACAGTCTTGGATGTTAGTAAAGACTTCTTTTTTGAGAAGGCTTCTTTTGCCTGTGCGATTCCAGCATTTACTTCTCTCGTTCACTTTCCATTTGATGAGATCAAGCTCCCCAGATATTTGAAATCCTTTACTTGGGCTAGTTTTTCACCATACATTAGCACATTGACTATTTGGTCGCCATCCCTAGTGCAGTTCCTTTATTATTATTAAAATTAATGTAAGACGTGGTCCGGGACGAAGAAAGATATCGTGGCTCGACAACTTAAGCCAGTGGTTTGGAGTGACAAGGCTTGAACTGTTCAGAAGAGCTATGGACAAGAAACAGATCATGCTACTAATCGCCAACGTCTGAGAGGACACGGCACTTGAAGAAGAAGAAGAAGAAGGGATTTATTTATTTATTTATTTATTTATTTATTTATTTATTTATTTATTTATTTATTTATTTATTTATTTATTTATTTATTTATTTATTTAGCGTATGGCTATAAACATCACTAAAAATAAAAATGATTGAAAAATTACATATTAATGTCCAGGCCACGAATATAGTCTATTGATCCCTACGTCATCACCAGGGACTCGGTTTGATCGCCAGGGAAGGCTCTGAGGGGACATTCCTTAACCACATGCTGAATAGTCTGCTTTTCAGCGCCGCAATCACAACTTGGAGAATCTTTTGTCTTCCACTTGTGCAAATAATCAGCACACCTGCCAGTGTTGGTTCTTATACGGTTAAGAACTGACCAGATCTTCCGCGGTAATTCAAAGCCAGGTGGCTTGGTCGTTATGCATGGCATCTTCAGTTGTTCTGCTGTAGCGTTAATCTGCCATCTATGCTTCCAACATTCATTGGTATTAAAACCTTTGCTGATCAACATCCTTGCAGTTTCCAGGGGTGGGAGACGAGAGCGAAGTCTTCCTTTATTAATGATTGGGATGTCTTCATGAACAGGGAGGTGAGGATTTTTCTGTAATTTCTTGTGTTCACGGACAAGTGGAATTTCCCGCCGCAGAGATGAAGGTGGTATGTGGATAAGTATGGGTAGCCAGAAAGTAGGTGTAGGTCTGATTTTACCAGAGATAAGGCGCATGGTATGGTTGAGCTGCGTGTCAATGAGAAGAGGAGATAACATTTTATTTCATTTCTTATGCTTCCTCGACTTACAAGGCCGCTAATTTACATAGCTTAACAATCATAATGAGGTGAAAGAAGAAAAATTAGAAGGTTAACAAAATACGACTAATGTATGATACATATATAAATTAGAATAAAAGACCTGGAGATTGGGCAAGCCACAACTAAAGATAAATAATTAAAATAGCTATTCAGCCTTAAAATACACATGATTTACGAATATAGTTGATTTCTCAAAAAACTAATAGATCCTTTAAGGGCTGTTACTGCTATGGTTTGGCCTGTTCGCCATCTCTTGATGTATACAGTACTTTTGCATTTGTCAGTTGGCACAGGCTAGAGTAAAAGGTGGCTTTTCACCGATGTCTCAGTCTCACCCATGGCTGTGATTATATGGAAGCTACTGAGGTATGGGTGGTGCTTAGTAATGGCATTCGGGGCACAGTCAGTGCCTGTGAATGCTGTGAAAGGTTCAACTCATAGGGTTAGGACTACTGTTCTGACTCAGTGAGGAAAGCAATGGCAAACTACCTCACTCCTCTTCTTGCCTAGAACGCCTCAAAATAGCGCTGCCTTGGGTTTTTGTGGGTATCTACTCACATAACGTAACGGCGGTACTTTTTGAGGATCCAACCAGCCTTCGGGCTGACTACCTAACAGACTGCTATGGTGTTAATGGTGGCATTTGAGATACGAAATGTTCTACTCGTAGCAGCACAGAGAGAAGGTATTGTTTCCCGGGCCCCCACTAATGGCCCAATAACCTCTATTTCTTGAAGGTGATATTTTTCCTTGTAGAAAGGAACTGTAGGCCCATAAATATCCTTCTTTTCTTTGTTTACTTCATCTGGCTGCTCGGCATGGGTTTCAAAACGCACGGTTGGATCCAATATATAACCCTTCTTTTTTTATCTTCCTTGTAGGCTATGATGTCAATGCGCCTGGTACTGCCTTGCGTGGCTAACCCTGAAACTTCTTCATGCACCACGAAGCCAACATCTCTCAGACTCTCCGCGAGGATGGATCTTACTGAGTGATGTCTTGTGTTACGTAGAGCCTCACCATAATTGCAGAACCCAAGGACATGAGGGATGGTTTCAATCTCGTTGCCACAGCGGCGACAACGGTTATCGTCCCGGCTTCTGCCTGGTACAACTCTAACTGCGGCTACATTACATACAAGCTTCAGCCCATCCTTCCATTCAGAGCTGGAAAGACCCTTGTGGTGCCACACCCATTTATTAGGTAGCGTGAACTGCTTGTAGAGAATGACCCCTTTTCCTTTCTTACAACATTTACAATAAGTAAAGATGAACCGCAGAAATGAGCATTAAGGTTTGCAATATTCCAATAAAGATTTTCTTATCTTGGAATATTTGTCAAAGTGATCGATTTCGCACTGTTTGTTGCAAAAGCACAAACACCCTCACACTGTTCAGACGGGTCGTGAAATTCAGGGCGTGTGCATAGTTTATGGTGGAATCCATGTGTCGCCGGCCTGTTCAAGGTACTTCTGAGGTCCTTGTTTGGACCAGTCCAACTTTGATTCAGTATGGCACAGGAGCCTATATGCAACTCTTTTTCAGGGGGTGGGGGCTCTCTTTCTTCTTCTTTCTTCTTCATTTCCCGTTTCCAGTTCCCTGGGTCGGGTTGCAAATCAAGGACCTCCACAGTTGTCTATGCCTCCACCATTCATTTCGATCTTTCAATACTTTTGTTCCTTTTCCTCCTCTTTTCTCTATGATTTCCTTCACCGTATCTATCCACCTCTTTCTGGGCCTTCCTCGTGGTCTTCTTCCTGGTATCTTCTCCATAAATATTCTTTTTGGTACTCTATATTCTTCCATTCTCATCATATGTCCGTATCACTTCAGCTTACTGGTCTTGAGAACCCAGTTCTCTCCCTAATGTCCACATTTCTGATTTTATCTCTTTATCCTGGAAAATTGTGAGTATTCTCAGGAGATTGTCACCGAAAAATACACAGAAATATCATTCAATATCTTAAGAGCATATAACTTTGAGTAATCATTCTAGATAAATGTTAATTGTAAAATGCTAAGTTTATATAGCCTACAATTAGCGGCAATACAAACAATTTTTTTAAAACATCACAACACACAAATACAAATTTATACTTAATGAATTTCCTATTATTGACTATGATCATATCGGTGAGTCTGCTCTTTGGCAGGTCTTTTCGGAGAATTTTGCGTTCTATTTTGTTTCAGTTTTAGTTCTAGTTTACATTTCATTATCATCTTCACGATCACCCGGTAACCTAGATGTTAGGCCCCTTAAAACAACAATTATCATCATAATAATTATTAATAATTTTAGTTCTTGTTTTCTTTAACATTTTATTGCTCATAATTACTTTTATAATTTTACAATAAATTAAGATGATAAAATTATTAGAAATTTCATTTTTATAAGCTTATTTATTTTCAAAATTTAAAGGCATATTAGGAATTATTAAACAATTAAAAATAGTAAACAATTAAAATTAAATAGTAAAGGAAACTAGGATAATAAAAATAAAAATGCATTAATTTTATTACCATTTTTTATTTTGTACATTTTTATTTTTATTGTTTTTATTAAAATATTTATCTAGCCCCATAGGTCAAGGAGATAAACTAATAATATTTGGTTAACAGAAACATTAACACTTCCACAAGAATTAGTTGAAATATGAGCGAAAGATTCGATCGTCTGTATCTTTGACAATATAAATCGTTCTTTGGGTAGGTGGTTAATATACAGACCACAAGCCTATGAAAATGAAAATCCACAGCCTGCTTCCAGTCTCCGACCGGGTCCCAGGAATGGAATGAATGAAACCCCCATCTAGCGGCGAGGATATGGACTGTGCCGGCTGCCGAGGCCTGACGCACTCCTCTGGGGCAATGATTAAATGAATGACAGATGAAATGAAATGATAGTGGAGAGTGTTGCTGGAATGAAATTTTGACAGGGAAAACCGGAGTACCCGGAGAAAACCCTGTCTGCCTCCGTTTTGTCCAGCACAGATCTCACATGGAGTGACCGGGATTTGAACCACGGACCCAGCGGTGAGAGGCCGGCGTGCTACCGCCTAAGCCACGGAGGCTTTGACTATGGAGTATGAATGGCAAATATTTAAGTATTTGTCAATTTACTAAGCAGAAATTTCTTTTTTAATTGATAATTTTTTCTCAAAAGTACCGTACTGTGCAATTCTCAGTTTTACCTCACAAGGCTGAGTGTACCCCGTTCCAGCCCTCACACCTGAATTAAAATTTCTTGGCAGAGCCGGGAATTGAATTCAGACCTCCGGGGCGGCAGCCAATAATGCTAGCCACTACACCACGAGGTAGTCTAATTTAAATCTTAATATTGTTTGTAACTTAGCCAATAAGTTAAGATTAGGATACAACAAAATTTACAATTATTGTATGCTTTTACCAAAGCAACACTTTCTTAATTTATATTGGCTTGTTTTGTAGGGGGGGGGGGGCTCTGGCTCTCACAGCTCCCCTCTTATATATACGCCCCTGGTATGCGTAAAAGTCCAGGTCGATTTCTGCCCGTTTCATCTGTCTGGTTAGAAGGAATTTCTGTTCTTGCCTTGTGGATGGAAGCTGCAGTCTAATTCCCAAATCCTCTATTAGGATGGTTGGTTGGTTGGTTCCTCAGTTTAGGGGCTGTGACAACGCGGTCATGTAGCCCCGTGTACTTTGGGTGTGTATAGATTTTGCCTGATAACCGGTGTTAATTGTGATGGCTGTATTAGTGTGTGTTATCTGTGATTCAGGTACAAGGACCGCATATGGTGATTTTTTTCAAGTAGTTCCTAACTTTGCTACCAAATGCTACCGTCCGCGACACCTAGCTGCGGACGAGGCTACTAAATGTCAACGCAGTCAGCACCTGGCGGCGAACGTTGGAACTAATATACCGTTATCAAACTAACCTACAAATTTTAGCTTCCACAAGTGTAGTTAGTGGAAGGTTCTCTTTCATGCCACAAATCTATGACATGGGACCGTCGCGTCGGCTTTATTTGCCCTCCAATGGAAGGCATAATGAGGGATTTTAACGCTCTTAAAAAATCCGACGACTTCGGCTGGATTTGAACCCGCTATCTTGGGCATGGAAGCTCAGCGTGCTACCAACTACGCCACCGAAGCCACTCTATTAGGAAGAAATTTGTCTTTCTGATGAGCTGGGCCATTGTACGAGTGTAGGACTAGGATTTGGGTAAAATCTGGCAATTATCTTATTAGTACGTACCATCTCAGCTTTTGCCCAGAAACCATGGAAAAACACTTTGACAGAGGCTGAGTTCTGTCTCTTGAGGTTGAGTGTACCCCGTTCCATTACCCCTGAGAACAAAGTTAAATTTCTTAGTGATGACAGCCAAGAATGCTAACTATTATACCATAAATTGGTGTCAGATCTTGCATCATCACTCTCCGCCCCTCCCCCAGGTACTAACAACCATTCGGTAAGAGACCACGGGATCCCAGATGAGTCCGGCATTGCTTCCACTAACTCGCCAACATTCCTGTCGACCTCTTTCGGCTAACTCTTGCTCTCCTCCTACCTCGATGGTATTCGAGTAAACGAAGCCTAGCGTGTCTTTCATTTTCCCGCCTTAATTGGCCCTTGTATCTGTTTTCCTGATACCTCATTTTTTGAGGGGTCAGACAAGAAGAGGTCTGATCCCTTCGAAGAATGACGATATCAGGAAAGCTGAGACATGGGTATTTCCTGCCTTCTGTTCAACGCTCTAAAGGAGGCAGGGTGCGTGTAGCCCTACCTCTTATGGTGCACCCTGGATGGAGTTACACCCTCAAGGCTAACGGATGGTGAGTTCGGGAGTTGGCGACCCTGAGGGGTGTAGCGTTGAAGTCTTCTCTCGTCTTTGAATGTAGCGTTTTGCTGGCTCCTCCACACATGTGACCATGGTGCAAGTCAATACAAGAATTGAAATATCTTTCTTCTCTGCTCTTTGAATGTAGCGTTTTGCTGGCTCCTCCACCTAGGTGGCCATGGTGCAAGCCAACATAGGTTTTGAAATATATATTTTCTCTCCTCTTTGAATGTAGCGTTTTTCTGGCTCCCCCACACAGGGGGCCTTGGTGCAAACCAACACAGATATGGAAATACTTTTCTTCTCTGCTCTTTGATGAATGTAGTGGTTTGCTGGCTGCTACTCACAGGGGCCATGGTGCAAACCAACACAGATATGAAAATACTTTTCTTCTCTGCTCTTTGATGAATGTAGTGGTTTGCTAGCTCCTACTCACAGGGGGCCATGGTGCAAACCAACACAGATATTGAAATACTTTTCTTCTCTCCTCTTGGATCAATTTAGCGTTTTGCTGGCTCCACACACAGGGGGCCATGTTGCAAACCAACACTGAAATTGAATTACATTCTTCTCCTCTCTTTGAATGTAGCGTTTTGCTGCATCCTACTCACAGAGGGCCATGGTGCAAACCAACACAGATATGGAAATACTTTCCTTCTCTGCTCTTTGATGAATGTAGCGTTTTGCTGGCTGCTACTCACAGGGGGCCATGGTGCAAACCAACACAGACATTGAAATACTTTTCTTCTCTGCTCTTTGAATATAGCGTTTTGCTGACTGCCATACACAGGGGGCCATGGTGAAAACCAACAGAGACATTGAATACGTTCCTTCTCTGCTTTTAGAACGTAGCGTTTTTCTGGCACCACACAGGGGGTCATGGTGCAAGGCAACACAGATATTGAAATACTTTTCTTCTCTGCACTTTGAATGTAGCGTTTTGCTGGCTGCTACTCACAGAGGGCCATGGTGCAAACCAACACAGACATTGAAATACTTTTCTTCACTGCACTTTGAATGTAGTGTTTTGCTGGCACCACACAGGGGGCCATGGTGCAAGGCAACACAGACATTGAAATACTTTTCTTCTCTGCTCTTTGAACGTAGCGCTTTGCTGGTTCCACACACAGGGGGCCATGGTGCAAACCAGCACAGGAATTGAAATACATTTCTTCTCTGCTCTTAGAATGTAGCGTTTTGCTGGCTCCACACACAGGGGGCCATCGTGCAAGCCAACACAGAATTTAAAATACTTTTCTTCTCTGCTCTTTGATGAATGTAGCGCTTCGTTGGCTCCACACACAGGAGGCCATGGTGCAAACCAACACAGATATAGAAATAATTTTCTCCTCTGCTCTTTGAATGTAGCGCTTTTCTGGCTCCACACACAGGAGGCCTTGGAGCAAATCATCACAGATATTGTAATACTTTTTTTCTCCGCTCTTTGAATGTAGCGTTTTGCTGACTCCCACACACAGGGGGCCATGGTGCAAGACAACATAGACTTTGAAATACTTTTCTTCTCTGCTCTTTGAATGTAGCGCTTTACTGGCTCCTACTCACAGGGGGCCATGGTGCATGCCACCTGTTTCGACATTGTGTAGCTAGGGAGAGGGTGTCTGGTAGCTTCGATCCAAGCAGCCCCGAGTGAGGGAACCTGAAGCTCACTTCAGCCCGTGTTTACATAGCTCGCTTGCTATCGACAAGACAAATGTGCCCTGGCTACACGGCTCTGCGCCACGCCATCTTGTAGCCAGATCAGAAAACACGCTTTAAAGGAATTATAAAATGTTTTAAAACTCCAATCGACAATTGTCAAAACAAACAAAACTCGCCTTCACGTTCTTTGAAAAAGTTTCAATTTGGTATATTGGCTTTCACGGCCGGTGAATTAAAACTCAGCAATTCTTCTAGGTTTGTGCCGTGTCAGGTGTGGGGTTTCGCCTAGGACACCAAACTGGCTCATCGGCGGGCTCTTGGTGTCCCCGCCCGGACCCCCACAGGAGTGATGAACTGCGCGCCACCTCCCTTTATATTAGTTGCAACTGCACCACTTGACTGCGAGAACTAAAAGCTCAAGCCGCCTTAACCTCCCTATGAAGGCTTCCAAAAATATGGTATACTGGCTTTCACGGCCGGTGAATTAAAACTCAGCAATTCTTCTAGCTTTGTGCCGTGTCTTGTGCAGGGTTTCGCCTAGGACACCAAGCTGGCTCATCAGCGGGCTCTTGGTGTCCCCGCTGAGCCAGCATAGTGTCCTAGGCGAAACCCCACACAAGACACGGCACAAACCTAGAAGAATTGCTGAGTTTTAGTTTCAATTTGCTTTGCATTTGCTGTTTTTCAAGGTTTGGGGAGTTCGCTTAATCGATTTATGTTCGATTAATTGAATAATTCATTATTAATCGATTGAACGTTCATTGGATTGAACGACTAACGGATCATTAGATTAATCGGCTAACCAATGGATCGATGAATTGATTAGTAGATACGAGATAAGAAAAGAAGTTTAAATGAGAGGTCATTGCTTAAGTTGATTAACGCTTATTTTTGGATTATTTTTTTTTTCGTGTAGCCTCCTGAGAGGCCGAGTGCAGGTCTTTCTAGTCGACGCCCGTGGGCGACCTGCGCGTCGGGATGAGAGATGGAAAGGATGAAGATGAATGAAACTGGGCAAGGATGTGGAAGGAAGCGGCCGTGGCCTGTCAGAAGGTACTGTCCCAGCATTTGCCTGGTGTTGAAAATGGAAAACCACGGAAAACCATTTCAAGGACAGCCGACGGTGGGGCTCGAACCCACGCGTCTACCGAGTCAGCAGAGAGCTTGGCCCCTTGACCTAACGCGGAGCTTTAGCCCGCGTAGCCACTACTGTCGGTATTTTTGGAATGATGAATAGAACTTTATAAAAGTTACTTATATTATACAGTGCCGCTAATAATAATTCACAAAAATATTCAATTACCTTATAAAATTTAATTATGGTTATAATTATTATAATATAGCCGGCCCCGTGGTGTAGGGGTAGCGCGCCTGCCTCTCACCCGGAGGCAGTGACAGTGAGACAGCACCCCGATCACGAAAACCAAGATTAACGGCCGAGGGGACCTGACGCGCTGATCACGCGTCACCCCAATATCTGCAGGCCGAATGGCTGGGCAGCGGTCGCTTGGTCGGCCTTAGCCCGTCATGGGCTGGATAGTGCCAGGGGTTGACTTTTATTATTATAATATGTTAATATTAATACAATAAAGCAATAATAAGTAGTAAATTACGGTATAATATTTTATCTTCCTACCTTAATACGACAGTTTTTTTTTACTATCGAATTTCGCCAACTATGGACCGCAAGGATCTCAAGACTTATTGGCTTTCTTTCTCTTCCCAGTACTTCTTCATCCTGTCACTTCTTTGTTTTCTCTCCTTCTCGGAAATGATCCGTTTGGGCCTCCTGCTTGGTGGTTTCTCCTGAAATGATTTTACTCCAACTCCACTGCGGAACTCTCTTCTATCGTAGGCCATCGGTGGAGTAATTCCAACTTTCACTGCATCCCTCTTCACCTCATCTACCCTTTTAGATGTGACCTTTAACCCCATGATGTATCTGAAGATCCTTTTGGTCTGCCTGCCTTCATCCATTGGCGTAGTAAATGTCCGTAGAACTTTAGCCTCCGCTTCTTCATTACGTCTGTGATCTTTTCGGTACACTTGTAAAGTTCCTCATTTTTCCTCTTCTTCCATGTCCCATCAGTAGTCTTCTGTGGTCCCAGTATTTTTCTCAGAATCTTCCCTTCTCTCTTTTCTAGTATTAGGAGTTCTCCCTTTTGTACTACCGATTTGTAGTGTCTGATTTTGTCCTTGTATGATAAAGCTCGTTTTTTGTATTTATTCTGGGTTAGTTTGTAGGACAGGTCCTGTTTTCTGGTTCTTCCTTTGATTGCTTCCTTATCCAGTCCGTTGGGTTGGCTCCATTCCCACAGGTATTTAAACTTCTCTGTCCTCTTAATCTTCCCATGATTTACAGTTATGTCGTTACTACTGTATTTTAAAAACTTTACTTAAAACTTAATATACAAATAATGTTACTACCATGTCCAATTAATTTCTCCTTTCATATTACATATAGTCCACTTAGTTTAAGGAGTTATTTATTATCCAATTTTGTATTCCTTTTTTGTTTTGCCATACTCTCAAAAACCAGCAGTGATTGTGGTAGCTTGTTGAATTCATTATTTGTTTTAGGAATTACAAAATGTGAGTTCTTAAATCTTGTTTCCTTTTGATGTTTTAAAACGGTCATTGGTTGGTTGGTAGGTTGGTTCCTCGGTTCCTCAGTTTAGGGGCTACGACAACGCGGTTATGTAGCCCCGTGTACTTTGGGTGTGTGTAGAATCTGTCTGATAACCGGTGTTAATTGTGATGGCTGTATTACTGTAGTCTGTGTATCTGTTTTAATTCAAGTAAGGACTGCAGACATTGATTTTCTTTCAAATAGTTCCCACTTTTGCCACCAAACGCCACCATCAACGACCAACAAGTTCAGAACTTAGTTACCAGATGCCACCGCAGTCGGTTCTTGACGACGAACGTAGGAACCTAAGAACGTTAGTCAAATATTTAACCTATATAATTTAGCTTCACACAGGTGTAATTAGTGGAAGGTTCTTTAACATGCCATAAATCTATGACATGGGACCTCCGGCTTTACTTCCCCTCCGAAGGAAGGCATACGTTCTTAAAAAAATCCGACGACTTTGGCCGGGTTTGAACCCGCGATCTTGGACATAGAAGCTCCAACTACGCCACCGAAGCCGCTTAAAATGGTCTTTGAAACTACTACTACTACTCGCACATCATTTGGAAATATTATGGCCCCCAAGATGTGAAGCGTTGCTATGACAACATGTGATGCACACTAGTTATGAGTTACCCCGTCAGCGCCTTCTCGCTCGTTCTGATAAATCAGGGAGAGCAATAATGTAGACGTGAGATAATGGGGCTGGTACAAACTCGCAATTAACAAGTAAAACACGTCAATTCATCAGCAAAGCCTGCAGCTTCCCTGCCGGTAGCGAGAGCAATCAATAGCACGGCACTGCATCCCTCTCGCACCGCGATATTTTACTCTTTATTTAGTTACTGTAGTTACCACTCCACACTAAAATGACTGCACTTCAAATGGATTAAAGACATTCAAAATGGTAAGTGTTTCATACCCACCGCATGTTTACAGTGATCTTTACATATACCCTACGATTATTTATTCATTCATTCATTCATTTATAGAATAGATATATCAATAGCTATTCAAGAACAGAGACTAACATGTTAGAAAAGTGCACCACTAGGTGCCTCACTACTCTTTAGGACTGCTCACCTAATGAGTGTAATGGAGCAAAATCCCTGCCTAGACAGGAGGCCATTGCCCTTAGGGGATTAAAGGGCTGTATTTATTATTATGTCACCTCCGTAGCGTAGCGGTCAGCATGGTTAGCTGCCACCCCGGAGGTCCTGGGTTCGATTCCCGACTCTGCCCCGAAATTTGAACAGTGGTACGAGGACTGGAACGGGGTCTACTCAGCCTCGAGTGGCCCAAATGAATAGAGGGGGTTCGATTCCCCATCAGCCATCCTCGAAGTGGTTTTCCGTGGTTTTCCACTTCGTCTTCGGGCAAATGTCGGGATGGTACCTTCTTCAAGGCCACGTCCGCCTCCTTCCCTCTTCCTTGCCTATCCAACCTCACCATCCCTTACCTTCCCTCATGAGGACCCTGTTCGCTTTGCAGGTGAGGCCGCCTGGGCGAGGTGCCAATCCCACCTCACCAGTTGTATCCCTTCCGATTCGATGTTCCCAGCTCTAGGACGCTGCCCGTAGAGGCGGTAGTGGTGAGCTCCCTCGCAGAGTCCGTGGGTTCCACCAACCTGGAGGGTAAACGACTAAATAATAATAATAATAATAATAATTATTATTATTATTATTATAATTATTATTTATTTTTACCTAAAGGCAATATTTAGTATATTGAAACCGTATGGGTTTTGGTCACATTCTAACCTACTTCAGCGTGGTATATGATGAGTACCATGGTGGCGTTGCATGCTAAATGAAAAGAAATTGGAGAAGTCTGCTTATGGTGAAGTAATGTGGTCGTATGAATGAAGAGAACTTGAAAAATAATATTAAAAAACTTGTTACCTTCAGTAAAGAAATTATTTATCCGAATATAGCTGGAAGTATGAAATGTGAATTTAAAGAGGAGAATTGAAGCGTTTTGAAATGTGGTGTTACAGGAGAATGATGAAGATCAGATGGGTAGATAGGGTTACGAACGAAGAGGTATTAAGACGAGTGAAAGAGGAGAGATGTTTCTGGCGACTGCTAATGAAGAAAAGAGATAGGTTGGTAGGACACATACTAAGACACCCAGGAATAGCAAGCTTAGTTATGGAAGGAAGGGTCGAGGACAAGAACTGTAGGGGTAGACCAAGATTAGAATTTGTTAAGCAGATTGCCTCGGATGTAGGGTGTGGTAGCTATGTAGAGATGAAACAATTAGCTCAGGACATGGAGGCATGGAGGGCTGCCTCAAACCAGTCAAAAGACTGAAGACTCAAACAACAACAACAACAACAAATTCACCATATGATTGTGTTGTATAATTCAAATGTGAACGTGGTCATTTGAATTATACAATACACCGTCCGTAATGTTTGCATAAACAAAGTGCAGAATATTGCAAAGTAAATAGCACTGTACCTTAATATCCGCAAATCCAATTTCTACACAGGGCATTGCATTCGTACGATTTCACCGACAATTTTAATGAATGCTGTTGTTGACATAAACACACCAGAACGTCATGGAGGAAGCAGTCGTACGTATGACATTAGATCCACAGAAGTCAATAACCCAGTTCTATTCAGTAAAGGGATTTCTTATGCGAAACGTTTCCGCCAGATGTCATGAGATGTTCTATTTGGGACTCCATTGATTTGCCTTTCATTGACAGTCTATACGCATCGAATTTGAAGAATAACTAGTTGCTAATACGATACATTTTAATTTTAAAGCGTTTGTAACACCCTATTTTGTGTTATTTGACCAAAATAATGAAATGAACCCACATAGTACCTGAGCGCTATCTGTTGGTGCTAGTTCAGTTGTTATTGGGTAGAGAGCAAATGCTGAGCCCACACAATTCCCAAGAAAGGAAGAACAAAGCTTTGGAAGGACTTTGATCCTTTGAGGGAATCCAGCGCATGCGCTCTTGACTTAAGTCAGCTGACAGAATCTCGGCAGATATTTATGACTATTTACTGTATGTTAGAATATATAATAAAATTATAATTAACGTCGAATATGAAGAGTCGTATGCAAATGGCCTATAATGGTTATTAAGACACTCGTATGGAAATCATAAAACTCCCTTGGCTCGTTTTATTAACATACTCGTGTCTTAATTATTGCCATTAGGCCTATAGGCTTGTTGCATAATGTACTATTTCGATATTTTCACCATTGGAACTCCCCATAAGAAACTTGGTAAATAAGCTTTTCAATTGTTTCCAGGATCATAAAATTTGTAAATTATCCAGACTTGAATTTCATAATCTCAATTTCGCCCCCAAACTGATGAATATATCGCTTGCATTCCCATCAACGACAAAACAGGCGGCTTCGGTGGCGTAGTTGATAGCGTGCTAAGCATCTATGGCCAAGATTGCCGGTTCAAACCCGGCCGAAGTCGTCGGATTTTTTAAGAGCGATAAAAATCCCTCAGTATGCCTTCCTTCGGAGGGGAAGTAAAGCCGGTGGTCACATGTCATAGATTTATGGCATGTTAAAGAACATTCCACTAACTACATCTGTGTAAAGCTAAATTATAAGTTAAACATTTGACAAACGCTCTTGGGTTCCAACGTTCGTCGCCAGGAGCTTACTGCGGTGGCATCTGGCAACCAAGTTCTGAACTAGTAGTCGTTGACGGTGGTGATTGGCAGCAAAAGCAGGAACTAGTTGAAAAATGCAATGTCTGCAGTCTTTACTAGAATTGAAAACAGATAACACACACTAATACAGCCATTACAATTAACACCGGTTATCTGAGAGATTCTACACACACCCTAAGTTCACGGGGCTACATGACCGCGTTGTCGCAGCCCCTAAACTGAGGAACCGGTTGCCACGGTGGGTGAGTGGTCAACGTGTCGGTCTACTAACCCCAAGCTTGCAGGTTCGCTCCTGGCCGTGGTAAGTGATTTTTGAAAGGCGGCATAAATTACGACACCATGTCATGCAATGTTGGCATGTCAAAATCCCATTTGAATTCAGTAGGCCGTGTTCATAATGGCAAAATTAATCTCGGGAGTTTCCGCCAACACAAAGTTCCTCATTTCTCTACTAGAAAGCGCTATAGTGTTAGAGCTTAGATATCTAACCTCCTTGACTTTCATAGTGCTTCAATGAACAACAAAATTCGACATGCAAGCTACCCTTTGGGTGGCAAATAACAAAGTTTGCACCCGGCATCCGAGGCCATACGATATTATTATTATTATAACTGAGGAACCAACGACAAAAGAGATTATAGGGGATCAAGAGATTGCATCTTTATTCGCTTCTAATCGGTATTTATCGAGATTGGACTGTTTTTTTTTTACGAGCACACTAAAGCACATATTTAGTTTGCAATTGGTTCACTGTGGAGATACCCCCATATTAATAAACCCTGGGAGACGAATCTCTGGGGGGTAACATGAGGTGTGTACCGGATACAAAACAAGCTTTCGCCCGCTCTGCCGGATTATCCATCAGCAATTGATCCTCCCGCCAGGCCTGCCAACTTTAATCTACTTTTGTTTTAAAATACGAGCCGCCCAATGTAGTAAAATCTCAGGTATTTGTGAATCCTGTTCGCGTAATACGCGAGCCAGACTCTGAGCTTATGCCTGTGAGGATTATTGAGTCCGGCTGGGCTCACTGTATGTATACCGCAAGCTCTAAACATGTGCTATAAACTCATAGCCATCTCAACGGATAATAATACGGAATACATTGGAACTTGTACATCTAATTGTATTATTATCATTAATACTATTATTATTATTATTATTATTATTATTATTATTATTATTATTTCCTATTATTCCCCTTCAAGAGAGCGTGAGAACTTGAGCCAATCACAGCTTCACTTCCTTTTCCTCTCTTGTTTTCTTCCCAAAACCTCTTCATTAATTCACTGTGCTTTTTCTTCCTTTCCTCTGTCCATTGTCGCCTCCGTAGCGTAACGGTCAGCATAGTTAGCTGCCCCCCCGGAGGTCCTGGGTTCGATTCCCGGCTCTGCCACGAAATTTGCAAAGTGGTAGAAGACTTGAACGGGGTCTACTCAGCCTCGGGTGGCCCAAATGAGTAGAGGGGGTTCGATTCCCACCTCTGCCATCCTCGAAGTGGTTTTCCGTGGTTTCCCACTTCGTCTTCGGGCAAATTCCGGGATGTTACCTACCGTCAGGCCACGGCTGCCTCCTTCCCTCTTCCTAGCCTATCCATCCCATTCTTCCATCCCTTCCCATCCCTCATGAGGCCCCTGTTCGCTTTGCAGGTGAGGCCACCTGGGCGAAGTGCTGATCACACCTCCCCAGTTGTATCCATCCCGACTAGATGTTACAAGCTCCAGGACACTGCCCATAGAGGCAGTAGTGGTGAGTTCCCTCGCTGAGTCCGTGGAAACCACCAACCTAGAGGGTAAATTGACTAAATAAAAAAAATCCTCTGTCCATTTCTCCCCTGATGTGTCCTTCCTTCCCAGTGCTCGGGGTTGATAGAGTAAAAGGTATATGGATGTCCATACATCCAACTCACTAGTGTCTGTCCTGGCATCCAGCGGCTAGTGAGCAGCGTCTGTTCACCTAGTTGATGCGGCTGTTCGAAGTCGCTTAATCTCAACAAATAAGTCTTAAAGTCTTTGATCTCCATCGGAGGTCACCACAAACAATCTTCAACTTGAAGCAACAATTATTATTATTATTATTATTATTATTATTATTATTATTATTATTATTATTATTATTATTATTATTATTATTATTATTCTTTTCTTTTATTCGTTTCGGTCGTCTATGGACCACGTTATTTCAACTGCCTTTTCCCTCGTTCTTTCACATTGGCCCAGTATTCGCGCATTTTTCTTCGGTGAGCTTCCCTTCGTTCTTCGGTCCATTTCTTGCCGGTTTCCAATATAGCTTTTGGCTGAAAACTCTGTATCTCCCCAAGTTTCTTCTTCAAAGAGTCACGTTCCAAGATGTCCTCATGTGATATCCCCAGTTCTTGTAGGTCTTTTTCCACCTCTGTAAACCAGATCCCTTTGGTTTTCTTTCCCACAAAGTAGGCACAGATTCGATTGGACAATCTTCCGGAGTTCATTCGTGTTAAATGGCCATAAAAGAAGAGTCTTCTTTTGCGAATGGTGTCCGTTATTTTCTCCACATGTAGATAGAGTTCATCGTTGTGTCGTCTTCTATACTCTCCTCGTTCCTTGACCGGGCCCAAGATCTTTCTCAGAATCTTCCTCTCTTTGGCTTCGATTTGTTCTGCCAGGCCTTTCTTATTCATCGCCAGGCATTCTGATGCATATAACGCCTCCGGGCGAATAACGGTAACGAAGAGCCTCAGTTTGGCCTTGAAGGACATTGATCGTGATTTGTAAATGTATTTGCTTAAATGGTAAGCCATTTCCATTTTGTTAATCCGTGCCACGAAGGCTTCCTTTTCACGAATGTTGGGCTCAATCCATTCACCCAGGTATTTGAATTTCTCTACCTGTGTTATTTGTCCTCCATTCACCGTAAGTTCTCTGGGTTCCGACTTGATGTTCGTTATAAACTGCGTTTTCTCAAACGAAATCTGAAGACCTGCCTTTGCTGCATGCACCTGTAATTGATTGATTTGTTGTGTGGCTGTGTCAAGAGAAAATTGCAACATCATCTGCGAAAGCTAAACAGTCGATTGTCAGGTTTTTGTTCTTACAACCTAGTCCGACCCCATTCTCTATACCATCCTTACACAATTCTTTACACCATTCTCGAATAACTTTCTCAAGAACACAGTTGAATAAAAGAGGCGAGAGCCCATCTCCCTGTCTCACCCCTGTCCGTATTGCGAAGGATTCAGAAATCTCTCCCCTGAATTTCACTTTGGAAGCCGTATCCAATAGGGATTGGTGAATGATTGCTCTTGTCTTATTATCTAAACCAAATTCTCTTAAAACCTGGATCAGGGTACTTCGATCCAGCGAGTCGTAAGCCTTCTTGAAATCAACAAAAGTCACAACAAATTTCTTACTTCTCAGATTCATGTACGATAGAATTGATTTTATATTCATGATTTGCTCAACACAAGAGCGCCCCTTTCGAAATCCACCTTGGTATTCGCCCAGGTGTTGATCGAGCTGTGCTTCCGCTCTCGTTTGAAGCGCTTTCGCGAGAATCTTGTATGTTATCGAGAGGAGTGATATGCCACGATAGTTGTTTACGTCCGCTTTATCACCTTTCTTGTGCAGGGGATGAATTAGGGCCGATGTCCAATCACTGGGCAGTTTCTCTGTTTCCCAAATCTCCCGGATGATATCCGTTAGCTTGTCGACTGGTTTTTCACCTGCGTATTTCCAGAGTTCGGCAACTATTGAATCCTCACCTGGTGCTTTATTGTTCTTAAGTGAGTGAATGATCTGCTTGATTTCTTCCCTAGTTGGTGAACTTGAGTCTGGATTGACGAGCACATTATTCTGAAAGGAAAATTTCGATGTTGGCGCCTCACAATTGAGAAGGGACTCAAAGTATTTCGCCAGGATCTGGCAGTTGTCTTTGTCATTGTAAGCAACTTTCCCATCGGGATTCCTAAAGTGAAGACTGGGTGGAGTGTATTTACTGAGATTTTGCTTGAAGGTTTTATAGAAATCACGGGTGTTGTTCTTTTTGAAATCTTGGTCTATCTGTGCCAACTGATTTTTTTGGAATGCTCGTTTTATCCCGCGTATGGTTTTATCAGCCTGCTTTCTCATGACCAGGAATCTCTCTCTCTGTTTTCTTCACTCTTCTGTTTGTTCCATCGCAACCAGGCAAGCCGCCTTTGGTGAATGGCATCGTCACATTCATTAGTCCACCAAGGATGCCGCCTCAACTTTGTCAGTGGGATGGTTTCCTGAGCCGTTTCAAGAATTGCTTCTTTGAGTTGTTCCCAATTCTGTGGCTCAAGTGTTTCAAGTTTCTGACTGAATTCGCTTTGTGTTTTCAGTTTTTCCACATCAAACCTGTTGATCTTTCTTCCCTGAAATCTCTTGGTGGATCTTGGAAGAAGTTTTAATTTTATCTTTGAAAGATAGTGATCAGAGTCAAGATTCGCGCTTCTTAAGACTTTTACATTCTGGATTTCTCTACGAGATTTACGAGAAATAGCAACGTGGTCAATTTGGAATTCGCCGAGATGGGGATTTGGGGATGCCCATGTTTTCTGTTTTGCAGGAAGTCGTTTGAAAGCGGTTGACTTCATCACTAGGTTGAACGCCTTGCACAACTCCACTAACCTCTCTCCATTGCGGTTTGTTCTTCTGTGGGCCAGGTATTCTCCGATAATATTCTTGAATTTCTTTTCCTTACCGAGCTGAGCATTTAAGTCCCCAAGAAGGACGATGATGTGTTCCTTGGGAATCTTGGATAGAATATCTTCAAGCTCTTCCCAGAATATTTCCGTCCCTTGTGGATCGATTCTGTTAGCTTGATTAATTGGGGCATGGACGTTCACCATGGTGTAGATTTTATTTGTGCTTCGAAACGAAAGGATCGAGACTCGACTGTTGGGGGACGTGACGTTGGTGATGGACTCTAAAATCTTCTTACTGACCACAAATCCTGTGCCAAGGTGGGGGATGGATTTTACTACACGTTTTCCGACTTTACCTTTGAAGATTCTATACCCCTGGGAGTCAAAAGCTTCTGCATCAACAAACCTTGTTTCCTGAATTGCTGCGATCAGGATTTGATGATGTTGTAGGGTGTCAATCAGTTGTTTCAATTTACCGACCTTCATAAGGGAGTTCACGTTGAATGTTGCGAAGAAGTTGCGTCGTTTGTGTCTGATCTTGTTTGTAGGAGTCTCCGATACCTCCAAGCATGTCGTTGCAGGCTCCTCAGAGTCCGAAGGCCTGCATGCGTCGTGCAAGACGACGGTGGATTGGTTACCTCCTGGGGTAGTTGCTTCAGCAGACGTTTCCTCCATGCTTTTCACAGTTGAAAAAAATGTAGATAGGGGGCCAGTGATATTGCACACTGACCAATGTACTGCCAAGGTTGTGAGCCTTGGAGTCCCCAGCACTGATCGGCTTGCCGACCCAGCTTCCCGCTGGGAGTGGTTACCCAACCTTCCACTGGGTTGCTCGGCTTAACAGGGGGCACCTCTTGTAGGTTACATGCTGGAGTTGGAGTGAAAGAGGCAAAGTTGGATTCTCTTGCTGAATCCAATATGTTCAAGTCGCAGCTGACATGCAACAACGCATTTCACTCCCATTAGCCCAGAGCCGTAAGGACTCCTCCCAGGTTGATTCCTGGTACCCTATTATTAATATTATTATTATTATTATTATTATTACTATTATATTATTATTAATATTATTATTTATTATTATTATTTATTAATTAATCAATTGTACCCCTTTAGGAGAGCGATTGAACTTGAATACATTATTTCATCTTCTGGCGTTTTCCCGCTTCTCTTCCCAAAATCTCTTCATCCTCTCAGAATGCTCCTTCTTCCGCTCAGCTGTCCATTTTCTTCCAGGCTGTCGTGATAGTCTATCCTCAAACTTAACATGTTTGATTTTATTCCTGCACTCAGTGCGGTCCTCGATTTTTTCTATGTTGACCTGTTGTAGATCCCTCTGAACCTCTGCCAGCCACTCCATGCCACACTTACTCTGTCTTATAACGTTGAGCAATTTCTTCGCCGTTCTGAAGTTTTTTATCCTGTAAATGTGTGTATAAAACTGCGCTCGGCGTTTTCTGATTACGTCCGTTATCGTGTGGATCTTCCAATAGAGTTCGTTTTGAGGTATCTTCATCCAAATACCGTTATTATTAACTGCCCCGTAAATCTTTCTGAGAATTTTTCTTTTAGGCCAGGCGACAGGTCGAAAAAAGCCTCAATAAGGAAATAATTAGTGGAAAGCTGGAAATTGCCTTAATCGCTTTATTTGGACCCAGGTATTACTCTCCCAAGTTTTCCCCCTCGAGCAAAGTCGGCGTTGGCCCTTCTGACCCTAAGAAGGTACCATTTTTCCTTTTTATTTGCAAATATCTCCCAAACCACCAACTTTATCAACAAAATACTTATTATAAAAATAATCTCGAGTAAATTTCCTACTGATATGTTCGGTACCTTTTGTCTCTAATGTGAACCGTTACGATGCTACGACCATTCAAAGTGGAGCCCTTTTTTGATTCTTGCGGAAAAGCTATGGAAATGATATGCCATATCAAAGTTTCTTCATGTTATAAATATTTGTCAGCATTCCAGGTTCACAAGCTGTTAACTTGTTAAAAGTATAACAGCTTTTCAATGTAATCAGCTGTGGCAAAGTACCTACCATTAGTATTATTATTGCGTAGTATTGGCATAAAATCACGCTTTTCCACACCACCTGGCGATAGAGTAACATTTCTAGAGAAATCCTTTACAGAATGGTGAAAAACGCATCAAAATCTATCCAGCGGTTCTCGAGATTACCCGTTACATCCAAGAATCGAGGACTTTGTTTTATACAATGTTTTTACATACCGGAATGCCATCCATTGCTTTTGTGTGTGTGTGTGTGTGTGTGTGTGTGTGTGTGTGTGTTTTACCGTGTTGAAACTACTTGAGTCACATTACACTTCTTGCTGTTCACGTACACTTAGCCTATGACCCTGATGTCCCCATGCGCTAACTGAAATAACTACAATTGTATGCCATAACTGTTGTTTGAAGTTAAAATACCATAAAATGATGTTCTAATTATCAGAAAGTATTATGATGTCATGTCATTGTATGGTGAGCTGAAAGAATCATTGGCAGGAGGATTAACACTGCGGATCATATCGCTAAATTCAAACAGTCACGTTTCATGTTACAATAAATAATTAATTTTTGAGTTTGTTGATATCATGTTACAAGTTATCGCCCTTACTTTTCGACATATATAGGCTACTGAACAAGCAATGAAGGGAATGATAACACCTCGTGGGGTAGTGGTTAGAATTCTTGGCTGTCACCCCGGATTTCCAAGTTCGATTCACGTCTTTGCCATCCTGGAAACAGATTTTCGTGGCTTCCCACTTTTAGTCTAAACAGGTTACAAGTTCCGCCTGATTAATACTTTTATTAATAAAATCACTGTATGGTCATTGATGGGACATGTTTCGAGGCCTAAATAATATTATTGGCCCCTTTATCAGCCGATATGACATAACGATACAAGTTGTGTTTTTTTACGTAGCACTTCAAATTCCCTTAAAATTTAATCTCTCTTTATGGTGCACCATACAAGATTCAATTTTAGGGGAATTTTAAGATCTCTCTTTATGGTGCACCATACAAGATTCAATTTTAGGGGAATTTTAAGATCTCTCTTTATGGTGCACCATACAAGATTCAATTTTAGGGGAATTTTAAGATCTCTCTTTATGGTGCACCATACAAGATTCAATTTTAGGGGAATTTTAAGATCTCTCTTTATGGTGCACCATACAAGATTCAATTTTAGGGGAATTTTAAGATCTCTCTTTATGGTGCACCATACAAGATTCAATTTTAGGGGAATTTTAAGATCTCTCTTTATGGTGCACCATACAAGATTCAATTTTAGGGGAATTTTAAGATCTCTCTTTATGGTGCACCATACAAGATTCAATTTTAGGGGAATTTTAAGATCTCTCTTTATGGTGCACCATACAAGATTCAATTTTAGGGGAATTTTAAGATCTCTCTTTATGGTGCACCATACAAGATTCAATTTCAAGGAAATTTTATATCTCTTTATGGTGCACCATACAAGATTCAATTTTAAGGGAATTTTAAGATCTCTCTTTAAGGTGCACCATACAAGATTCAATTTTAGGGGAATTTTTAGATCTCTCTTTATGGTGCACCATACAAGATTCAATTTCAAGGGAATTTTATCTCTCTTTATGGTGCATCATACAAGATTCAATTTTAAGGGAATTTTAAGATCTCTCTTTAAGGTGCACCATACAAGATTCAATTTTAGGGGAATTTTAAGATCTCTCTTTATGGTGCACAATACAAGATTCAATTTTGAGGGAATTTTAAGATCTCTCTTTAAGGTGCACCATACAAGATTCAATTTTAGGGGAATTTTAAGATCTCTCTTTATGGTGCACCATACAAGATTCAATTTCAAGGGAATTTTATCTCTCTTTATGGTGCACCATACAAGATTCAATTTTAAGGGAATTTTAAGATCTCTCTCTAAGGTGCACCATACAAGATTCAATTTTAAGGGAATTTTAAGATCTCTCTTTAAGGTGCACCATACAAGATTCAATTTTAAGAAAATTTTAAGTGCTACGTAAAAAAGTAAAAATATTATTGTATCGTTCTGTCATATCGGCTGATGAAGGGGCCAATAATATTATTTAGGCCTCGAAACATGTCCCATCAATGACCACGCAGTGATCTTAATTAATAAAGAATTGATCAGGTGGAACTTTTAACCAGTTTAGACTAATTAGTTTGTCAATACAGAACTAGAATGAACCTTTTAAGTTCCCACTTTTATACTCGTAAAAACCAAAAACATAGGAAAATATAAGAAAATTGCCGTATTCATTAATAGATAACTGAACTGCTCCTCCAATCAATACAAATTATAATTATTCAAATATTGGTACACGCAAGACACGGCACAAACCTAGAAGAATTGCTGAGTTTTAATTCACTGGCCGTGAAAGCCAATATACCACCTTTTTGGAATCCTTCATAGGGAGGTTAAGGCTGCTTGAGCTTTTAGTTATCGCAGTAAAGAGGTGCAGTTGCACTATATATAAAGCGAGGTAACGCGCAGTTTTCTACTCCAGTGGGGGTCCGGGCGGGAACACCATGAGCCCACTGGTGAGCCAGCTTGGTGTCCTAGGCGAAACCCCACACAAGACACGACACAAACCTAGAAGAATTGCTGAGTTTTAATTCACCGGCCGTGGAAGCCAATATACCATCTTTTTGGAATCCTTCATAGGGAGGTTATGGCGGCTTGAACTTTTAGTTCTCGCAGTAAAGAGGCACAGGTGCGATTCATAAAAAAGGAGGTGGCGCACAGTTCACTACTCCAGTAGGGATCCAGGCGGAGACACCAAGAGCCCGCCGATGAGCCAGCTTGGTGTCCTAGGCGAAACCCCGCACAATACACGGCACAAACCTAGAAGAATTGCTGAGTTTTAATTAACTGGCCGCGAAAGCCATTATACCATCTTTTTATAATGTATATCCTATTTTTGTTGTGATGGGTGTAAATGATATTGTTAGTAACTTATTTAAGGTGACATGGACTATATATAATCACCATGTTTGTAGTGATGGGGGAGTAAGTTTAAGGTAGCTTATTGTAGGTGATGCTTTACATTTTATAATGGCACTTCCGATCTATTTCCTCTGCCCCTTTGTACAGTAATAATGATAACCAGTCCATACATGTCTTGATGACGCACCTGAGAGTTTATTTCCATCCTCCAATTAAGTCCACTGCCCTGTGATGTCCTGCACTGCTTGTTTATTGATTGGGTCTGTCTTTGATTTGTATCTGCGGAGAGCTGAGTGTTTGATGTGAAATTATGGCTGTATCGATCAGTTCGGCAAGAGCACTTAGAGGCTGGCCATATTGTGTATTCTTTTTGTGTCTCCACTAATGCACGAGGCTTCGTAACGAACTCATCTTCTCGATCCACAGCCTGTGCGAAAAATCACGCCTTGCGTCGATACCCCCACTACACCTTACCTTATAACAATCCTCACCCTGATATATCTCGGAATCACATCGGAACGCACACTATCGCACAGGAATCACCTCACGTCAGTAGCAGATTAGTTAACGAGTAGTTCATTGAAGAACTATAATATACAGCCTATTTCATATATCCTACTTATGTCAATTGCCTCTATCAACATACAAAATTTCAGTTTGATTCCTGTAATAGATTCTTAGATATTGAGAACCATCTAAATATTTCGGTTGGTCGCCATGTTGGATTCTTATATATGTTGGCCATAGAATTATGTAACATTAGATGACGATTTTTGCGTAGGTTCATTATTCAAACGTTCACTTCGATCGCATGTTTAATACACAATAAAAAAAAAACTTAATTTCAAAATTGCGCACAGCCGCCATCTTCAGGTTATGTGAAATATTGAACTAAATTAGATGCCAGTGCATTACAATGTGTATAAACATTTACTGTACCATATTTCACTGCGCTCAGATGGTTAAATCGCGAAAAATGTTTCACGTTTGCTTGGCCGCCATGTTCGGTTTGTATTTTACAGAATTTTGGAAGTCTCCTAGCTGAACTTCTAGTAGTGCCCTTTATCACCGTAAAAAGTTTCAGGGTGATATCATTAATACAGTAGTTTCGGAGATATAGAAAGCCGATGACATTTTTCACACAGCCACCATCTTGAGGTTATGTCGACAATTAAACCAAATTAGATGCCAGTGCATTAAAATGTATTTAAACATTTGCTGTACTAAGTTTCATTGTGATTGGATGATTAAATCGCGAGAAAAGTCTATTTAAAAGTTTCAACTTCGCTTTGCCGCCATGTTCAATTTGTATTTAACAGGGTTTTGAATGTCCCATAGGTAAACGTTTAGCAGTGCCCTTTGTCACCGTACAACATTTCAGGGTAATATCAGTTATAGTTTTGGAGATATAGAATCCCGGTGAATTATTTCTTGGGGAGATCAAGGTGACACTGTCCGTATTGCGGCCTTGTCTCTTGTATACACAGTGGCTGAATAGTGTACATGTCAGTAAGGTGGATGTTCAATTGAACAACACCCTGAGAATCATCACGCAGATCAACACCTCTACCTTGGCTGCCTACTCACAGCAACATTGCTCCACCACATAGGAGACGACAGGAAGCAGTGACCCGTAAATGGGAAAATATTAAAGGCTACCTGTCTAGAAAATAGTGCTCTGTCCACCCAACATGCGTCTTAAATCAAGGGAAATCATTCTGGACAGCTCGTGAGATGCAACCACTCAGGATAGAAGATGTGTGGAAGGAACCATGGAAAAGCAACGCCAGTATACATCATCACGGCCACAAAGATCCCACACATATATCAGGGTTGCAACTGCCTAGAAGAACCTAGTAATAATAATAATAATAATAATAAAATATCGTATGGCCTCGGGTGTCGGGTGCAAGCTTTGTTAATTGAAACCCAGAGGGCAGCTTGCATGTCAAATTTTGTTGTTCCTTGAAGCACTATGAAAATCAAGGAGGTTAGATATCCAAGCTCTTTGACACTATAGAGCTTTCTAGTAGAGATATGAGGAACTTTGTGTTGGTGGAAAATCCCGAGATTAATTTTGTCATTATGAACACGACATACTGAATTTAAATGGGATCTTTAACATGCCAACATCGTATGACATGCGTGTTGTAATTTTAGAACAACCTAGTGTCAACAAAACAGAATCCGGACGAATTAATAATCGAATGAATAAATGGACGAATGAATGAATGATCGAATGAATAAATGAACGAATGAATGAATGAGTAAATGGACGAATGTATGAATGCTCGATTGAATAAATGGACGAATGAATGAATGATCGATTGAATTAATGAACGAATGAATGAATGATCGATTGAATAAATGGACGAATGAATGAATGATCGATTGAATAAATGAACGAATAAATGAATGATCGATTGAATAAATGGACGAATGAATGAATGATCGATTGAGTAAATGGACGAATGAATGAATGATCGATTGAATAAATGGACGAATGAATGAATGATCGATTGAATAAATGAACGAATGAATGAATGATCGATTGAATAAATGGACTCATGAATAAATGATCGATTGAATAAATAAACGAATGAATGATCGAATGAATAAATGAACGAATGAAGGAATGATCGAATGAATGAATGATCGATTGAGTAAATGGACGAATGAATGAATGATCGATTGAATAAATGGACGAATGAATGAATGAATGATCGAATGAATAAATGGACGAATGAATGAATGATCGATTGAGTAAATGGACGAATGAATGAATGATCGAATGAATAAATGAACGAATGAATGAATTATCGAATGAATGAATGAATGAATGATTGAGTAAATGGACGAATGAATGAATGATCGAGTGAATAAATGATCGAATGAATGAATGATCGATTGAATAAATGGACGAATGAATGAATGAATGAATGATCGATTGAATAAATGGACGAATGAATGAATAATCGATTGAATAAATGGACAAATGAATGAATGATCGATTGAATAAATGAACGAATGAATGATCGATTGAATAAATGGACGAATGAATGAATGATCGATTGAATAAATGAACGAATGAATGAATGATCGAATGAATGAAAGATCGAATGAATGAATGAATGATCGATTGAGTAAATGGACGAATGAATGAATGAATGATCGATTGAATAAATGGACGAATGAATGAATGATCGATTGAATAAATGGACGAATAAATGAATGATCGAATGAATAAATGGACGAATGAATGAATGATCGATTGAATAAATGAACGAGTGAATGAATGAATGATCGATTGAATAAATGGACGATTAAATGAATGATCGATTGAATGAATGGACGAATGAATGAATGAATGAATGATCGATTGAATAAATGGACGAATAAATGAATGATCGAATGAATAAATGGACGAATAAATGAATGATTGGATGAGTAAATGGACGAATAAATGAATGATCGAATGAATAAATGAACGAATGAATGAATGATCGATTGAATAAATGGACGAATAAATGAATGATCGAATGAATAAATGGACGAATAAATGAATGATTGGATGAGTAAATGGACGAATAAATGAATGGTCGAATGAGTAAATGGACGAATAAATGAATTATCGAATGAATGAATGGACGAATAAATGAACGAATGAATGAATGGACGAATGAATAAATGAATTCAACATGCTCAACGTCTAGGCAGAACAATATAAGGGGCCGAGTCTAGTCACGAAGTGTGTCTCCATGTGACCAAGTCCTCTCGAAAGTAATCAAGAAGTTTAGCTCGCTCCGCGAGGAATCAAAGAAAGCTTGCATTACCGGTAATGGGATAAATTTTACCGGCAATTTATCAAGTCTCAAACTTATAGACAACCTTTCAGCAAACTCGAATTATACCGGGGTAAGTGCTCGTGAAATGTCTCTTAAGAACCTACAGGCAGTTAAAGGAGTAATGTTCTCAAACCTTAACATACTCCTCGCACATATCTTTATATAAGATATTAATAGCAATAATAATAATTACAATAATAATAATAATAATAATAATAATAATTATTATTATTATTATTATTATTATTATTATTATTATTATTATTATTATTATAACTAGAGGAGAAGCCTCCGTGGCTTAGGCGGCAGCACGCCGGCCTCTCACCGCTGGGTCCGTGGTCAAATCCCGGTCACTCCATGTGCGATCTGTGCTGGACAGAACGGAGGCAGACAGGTTTTTCTCCGGGTACTCCGGTTTTCCCTGTCAAAATTTCATTCCAGCAACACTCTCCACTATCATTTCATTTCATCTGTCATTCATTTAGTCATTGCCCCAGAGGAGTGCGTCAGGCCTCGGCAGCCGGCACAGTTCATATCCTCGCCGCTAGATGGGGGCTTCATTCATTCCATTCCTGACCCGGTCGGAGACTGGAAGCAGGCTGTGGATTTTCATTATAACTAGAGGACCCGTGCGAGAACTCTCGCATTATGGGTTGTGTGTGCCCCATTTGTAACTTACAGACTACCCGCGTGGCTCTATTGCTATGCGGGCTGTAGGCGACAGAGTTCTAGCAGGGGCTATCGTCTTGTTTATTTGTTTAAAAGCACTTTATATACAAATATATATATTTCCGTTGACTTTTCAAGAAACGTAAGATATTTCCTGTATTGTTGAGACAGTGTAGAATATTTTGGTACAAACCACGCCTTCTGGCTCCCTCTGGTTTAGGAGCTTGAGTTTTGTGAAACATACACCTTAGCATTTTATATAAAACTAGCGGACCCATGCAAGGACACTCGCATAATGGGTTGTGTTTGCCCCGTGTGTACAGACTACCCGCCCGGCACTAGTGCTAAACGACTTGGACGTGACACAGTTCTGAGAGGGGCTGTCGTCTTGTTTGTTTGTTTGCTTGTTTGTTTAAAACAGGGCCATCCAGACAGCGCTCCCCGAGCTCTAGCGCTCCGGCCACACTCGAAGCCAGTTCTCCGAGCGCTTTGTTGGAAGGTAGTTTTAGAAGTGGTGGGAGGAGCTTGGCTGGCTGAGCGCGCTGAAGTGTGCAGCCGATCCATCAGTCGCTAGTCTAGTCCAATGCGCTTTGATGACAGCGCGTAAGTAAATCAGTTTCGCAGTGGTCATGACTGAACAGCATTCAAAAAAGGAGTGGTGAAGCAGCAGTCTTTAAAGCAGAATGGGAAATATCATTTTTCTGTACAGCTTATAAAGGGCCTGCCAAACGTTTAGATGTAATGTGTTAAAAAGACAAAATTTTTTGTTGAATTTTCATCTCTAATATGTTCACCTTTCAGTTTGGAATAAATCACAATATGCTTTACTTAACACTTGTGTTCGTTTCCTGCACATTCCATACATCGGAGTTCCATTCGATTTGTATATGCGGTATATTTGTTATGGCAAAGCAGCCCTATTAATATGTCAACAATCCCACAAGAGCCGTCGACCGCACCACTGTACGTACATATCTGATCAGCGTGGTCCGAACATCGTCCGTCTCCTCGCTGCCACAGTGTAGTGGTGGTAGGGGAAGGAGCACTAGTCTGACTGCCCAGTGCTCCCCGAACGCGGCCGCGCTCCCGGAGCGCAATGATTGGATGGACCTGGTTTAAAAGCACTTTATAAACAAATAAATATATTTCCGTTGACTTTTATATATTATATAATAAGTAGATGATACGCTTCGGTGGCGTAGTCTGTATCATGATGAACTGACATGCCCAAGATCACGGGTTCAAACCCTGCCGTAGTCATCGTATTGTTTAGAGCGTTAAAATCCTTCAGTATGCCTTCCTTCGGAGGGGAAGTAAAGCCGGCGGGACCATGTCATAGATTTACGGCACGTAAATGGACCTTCCACTAACTGCAATTGTGTAAAGCTAAATTTTTAGGTTATATATGGCTAGTTATAAACGCTCTATCAAGTTCCAACGTTCGACGCTAGGTGTCAATGACAGTAGCATCTGGTAGCCAAAGTTGGAACTAATTGAATTGTTGGGAGCCCTCGGGCGTTCAATCACACATACCCAGCTATTGCCATTGGCTGTATTTGATACATGATACAAAATAATCATAATAACGTGGAGGAATTAGTGACCCGATGCAAAACGAAAGGTTGAATGTACAGTATAATGGCACGTGATACGGATGACGTCAACAAGAATAACCAAGAGCATTTTTACTTTCCTCCAAGAATAACAAAAAGGAAGCCCGGATCAGTGAGATACAAAAAGATTGGGATCTCATGTGAAGATATTATGATGCTGATAATTAGGGCCCGGATGTTGATGCAGAAAAAAGTTTTAGAAATGCACTTAAAATTTTCAAAAAAAATACTGTAATAAATGACCTATAAATTCGAAAAATGCACTATAAAATGGAGAAAATGGACTTATAATAATAAACTCACCAATAATTCAAAAATGACATCTTAAGCTCAAACTGAAAAAAATCATTCAAAATAGATTTATAACACTTAACAAATGGTTTATGTTCACTTAAGTCTCAGTTGCACTGCACTACGAATGTCATTCTGATGTTGTCAAATGTAAATGATCTGCGGTTATCAGCCAACAAGCTCGAAAAGCTGCGTTCAGCATCAACTGATGTGAATGGAGCGTACTTGAAGTGAGGAAGGTCGTTTGCTCGGAGAGACGTAACTCCCTCATATAAAGCAGTGACATGACTAAATTGAAAGAAAGAAAAAAGATCTTAAAAGGCCGATTTCTCTAAAATATGACCCTAAAAATAGCAAATTGCGTGCTTAACAGGAGAACTTAGTATGTTTAGGAGTTCTCCTGACCACATACGTAATTTGCCAGAAAGTGGTGGCCAAATGGCAACATATCTTACAGGGGAGTTCTCTCTCTTGTCTACGAGTCGGTGGGACTCACGATCGGCGACACGATTTCAAAAGCTTGTCAACACACCCACACATGGGCGACTGTTGCCGTAATGGTGTCTCAGCCTTGCCAATAGATGCAGGTACACAGCGCACCTGCACGGAATGCCGACCACAGCGCTGCAACGGCGTAATATCACAACGGGTATTACTTAAGAAACGAGCCTCGTAATATCTGGTGGAGCCGGGAATCAAATTCGAACTCAGGGATGACAGACAATAACGCTTACCTCTACACCACGGAATGAACAACGCAAGAAGTAGTGAACAACGAGAGTGCCTGGAATAGAATTACAGTTTGATGACGCGGTATGTAGGTCACTAGGAAACAAGTCCGCTTTGATGATAGCTATATTAATAAAAAATGAAGCGACCGGTCATTAATTGAGCCCGAAAACTAGACAATAGCATAGAACTTCTTTTTTCCGTCTTTTTAATCGCATTAATATTACAATGGGCCATAGACGTCGCCGTTAAGTTGAGAAAGAAGAAGACTTGACTTCATAAATAATTTACCAAGCAACTTAGTGACACGACCTCTGAGGGGTCTGCAAGTTCGGTAGGAGAATGAGGGTGCGGTTTGAGGGGTGCCCCCTGAGTTTGGTGCTGAGAAGGAGGTAGATGCCATTACCGTGACGTATGTTGTAGATAGCCCCGGTCTGCTGGGCAGTGCAGTTTGTCACACTTTATATAAAGCCCTCAGGGTCTCACATCTAGTGGGACGTGGGTTGGCGACCACGGGGACCCAGCTGAGTCCGGCATTGCTTCCACTTCCTTGTGCAAGCTCCTCTCTGTCTCTTTCCTGTCAACCTCACTTGGTCAACATTTGTTCTCTTCCAACCCCGACGGTTTTAGGGTATCTGAAGCCTAGGAAGTCTCCTCCTTTCCCGCCTTAATTGGCCCTTGTCTCATCTTTTCTGATACCCCCCATCTGCGAGGGGTCAGGCTTCTTTTTCTTCTCACGTTATCTCCTGCCTTCTGCTCAAGGCCCTCAAGGAGGCAGGGTGTGTGTAGCCCCACCACCTCTGGTGCACCCTGGATAGTGCTACACCCTCAAGGGCTCACGGCTGGTGAGTTCGGGAGTGGCGACTCCGAGGGATTACTGAGCTGGGTCCGGTTTTCCCCCTTTTATCCATTACCTCTGGGGCGGACTCTCTCCTCTTTCACTTTACTATCTGCCTTTTATAGCTCTCCTTCCTTCCAAGTCCCTTAATCCGCATTCTTCGAGGGTTGAGGGCATTTCTTTCCTCCTGTCCTTTATTTGTCTTATTCCCCTTTTGTTTTCCATTTATTCTTCTAGTATATACGTTAGTAGTTAGTATTAGTTGTAGTTCACATTTCATTATCATCTTCCCGATCAGCTAGATGTTAGGCCCCTTAATACGACAGTTATCATCATCATCAACAACTTTATATAACATGGATAGGCTTTTGGGCTGAGGGTCTATCTTTGGGGCAGATGACCTCGTAGTTCCGCCCCTTGAAACATCAATAATAGACTAACTAGGGTCTATCCGGAACTAGAGTGGGACAAATGTCTGACAGTTACCATGGCAACAAATGCAAGAGCACTAAGATCCTACACGTTGAAGCGAGTTCAGCTACAACGACCGACATTTACACAGGTGGACAAATTATTATGATAAAGCTAAATAGAGCCAAATTTATGTATAGATTCCCTGTATCGTTAGAGGGATAAATTGTTTTTGTGGCGTCTTAACCACATCAGCCTTTGTCGCCAATTCAGGTAACGTGGTTGGAAATTTCTTAAATTAATGATTCACAGTCGATGGTTTGCAATGCGATAATTCCTTCTATTTAAGACATTCGTTTGCCACACATTACTCGAAAGAAAAGAAGATACGACGACAGATGTAATAAAGTTCCAACACTACACCGTTTTTCTTTCTTAGCAATTGGCCTTTTTATGTCTATTGTTGAGTCGCCTCCGTAGCGTAGCGGTCAGCGTAGTTAGCTGCCGCCCGGAGGTCCTGGGTTCGATTCCCGGCTCTGCCACGAAATTTGAACAGTGGTATGAGGACTGGAACGGGGTCTACTCATCCTCGGGTGGTCCAAATGAGTAGAGGAGTTTCGATTCCCACCTCAGCCATTCTCGAAGTGGTTTTCCGTGGTTTCCAACTTCGACTTCGCGCAAATGCCGGGATGGTCCCTCCTGTAAGACCACGGCCACCTCCTTCCCTCTTCCTTGCCTATCCATCCTAACCTTCCATTACCTTACCTCATGAGGCCCCTGCTCGCTTTGCAAGTGAGGCCGCCTGGACGAGGTGCTAATCCCACCTCACCAGTTGTATTCCCTCCGATTAGATGTTCCCAGCTCTAGGACACTGCCTGAAAAAAGGCGGTCGGTGTGAGTTCCCTCGCTGAGTCCGTGAGAGACACCACCCTGGAGGGTAAACTCGATTTTTTTAATGCATCGTATCTTGTTTTGCAATAAAGAATTCGGTTCTAATCGGCCTTACCATAATAATTTGGCCTTCTTTGTATTTTTTATGAAAACAGGGCCGATAGATTAGCCCGTAGCATTTTTAGCAAAGCCAATATATCGGCCCCCAGCACTAAAAGGGGTAAGTTTCATTCGGCCCATAGTTGGCCAAATTTGGAGAAGAAGTAGAAGGAGAAGAAGAAGAAGAAGAAAAACTTGGGGTTGATGACCTAGATGTTCCAAGCCCCCAAAACGAATAAATAACAATTAATTCCCACTAAATACTTTTACCCGTGCATTGTCTCTATTGTTCATCCCATACGACTTAACTTTGTACTTATGGCACTCCGAGCAGAGACTTGCCACATTTAGAGAGTGTTATATCTTTGGAGATATTATGTTTGACGCTACAAACAAGACGTTGCTAAGTGCTCTTCTCTCTTAGCTCTTATCCACTCGTAAACCGCCGTCACTAATTACTGAGTGACATCACCATCAAGTACCTTGTCAGACCGCTCCAAGACGTGACTCCATCAGGCATGTACGTGTGTGTGTAAGCCCGTTGCTCACGGTAAAATGTTTCTTAAAATTTATTGTACAACTAATTCTATATAAATTTGACGAAAGCAACCTGTGTTGTTCACGGTAAAATTATTTGATAAAATCCGTGGATGTATCAGGATCGCCATCTACCGATAAACTTGTGAACCAAGAATCAGCTGTTCAACACTCATTGGTTTGAGAGTATGTTATGGCTCCAAAAAAGCAATAATTGCTGCTTTAGCTCCAATTTACGGTGGTAAAAAAGGAAGAAAATAAATGCTAGGAAGTGCTGGACTCGGGAATGGATAAAACGAAGAGAAGAAGGTAGAGGAATGCTTCCCTTGGTCGAAAATGAGTTGAGGTTAGAAGATCAGAATTCATATAGGAATTTTCTAAGAATGTAGGAGATTTCTGCCTTCCTTCTTGCATTTCTATTGTGGTATATGGGCGTTTTAACCTCATACAAACACGGATATTTCTGGTACTCGTCTAGTAAAACACTTTTTCTTTTTTGACAGCTTCCTTAGTCCAGCCGGAGCCTGCCATTTTCGAAGTGTTTGATTACAAGCGAGCTTCACAATCTTCTCACCACGTGGCGCCAGCATCATCGTCATGTCAGCTTCTCTGATTGGTTTGTTTTGCAAAATTAATTTTACGGAATAGAACATGTCCTATTTTATGGAAAGTTTTATCAAAGGTTTTATAAAACTTGAATTTGACCGTGAGCAACAGAAATTTTATAAAATTAAATTATTGTACAATAAATTTGAAGGAAAATTTTACCGTGAGCAACGGGCATTTAAGACATATCTACTTAGTATAAAACAAAGTCCCAGATTCTTGGATGTAACAGGTAATCGCGAGGACCATTGGATGGATTTTGATGCAGTTTATTGTAGAAAAACGCAGTTCCGTGGCAATCTAAAGAGCCTACTTTAATTAAAATTTAAGATTCATGCCAATGATTAATCTATATAGAACTATCTACAGTAGAATAATGACGAAATTTAGTTGGTAATACTGAGTTAGTTAGTTAGTTAGTTATTGTTTTAAGGGGCGGAACCACGAGGTCATCTGCCCATAATACTGAAACTTTTAATTAGTTCGAAATACACCTGAAATAGTTTAGCCTAATATAGCACTATGGTTGGCAGCCCTGGTGACTCTCTTCCATCTCTTAAGGTACAAAATGCACATACAAAAATCGGTTGAAGTCCAATGGATAGCATGGGAGTTACATGTTGCTAGACATTGGATCTACCAGGACGCGTGAAATCATGCTGGCAGCAATGTCATGTATGTATTGCTCAGAATAAATCTAAAATATTATGATCTATTATTGTGCCAAATTTGGTTGAAATCCATTTGTTAGTCTATAAGTTGCATATATTTAAAAACTAGCAGAAGTGCCCATTCTTCGAACGGTCTTCCGTATTAATAACCAGATGTTATCAATTGAGCTACTGTTGCAATGTTTAGGGGCTTGGAACCTGTTTGTTGGCAAAGAAAAATGATAAGTCAAAATGTGCTCTCAAACTAAATTTACCTAACGTGTTCTTCCTTGCGTGAAAATAAAATTGAAAACCTCGTAGACGAATCGCAATACACGTCACATACGAACTGACCCTAACCGTTGTGTCAAGTGCCCAACTACAGGAAGACCCCTTTTATAAATTACTAGCTGAAGTACCCGTGCTTCGCTACGCGTCATAATTAAATTAAAATGTGAAGGTGACAGTGTAAAAACAGGGTATAGGCGAGGTGCTGCGCAGAGGGAGATTAAGGATGGAATATTTTGTCCAACTACACCGCTCGGCGTTGACCGTGTTTTATAGCACAAATTTAGGTTTTACTCGCTAACCGTTGGAGATACCTTTCGGATAGAAAATGTAATTTTAAACCTCGTATATCCCATCAAAAGTTTGCTATTTCTTAACGTTCTCTTTTTATTTGAAATGGAAATATGAAAGTTTTAAACCAAAGGATGTAGAGACGTCACTAAAATGGTCACCATCTTTAAATAGGGCAAAGTATTAAAATCAAAAGAAACCTACATGTTAACCAGCTAAATCAGCTACTTCCATGTAAAAATTCATGTAAATCGGAGCAGTGGTACTTGCGTGATTGAGTAATACACAGACACACACCATCTCATTTCTTGCCTCGCTTCGCTCGCGTCATAGTCGTGTCATATTGTTATTCAATGAAATGCAGGTTTAACCCCGTTACCACCACATTAGAACCTGAATATCCAAAAATCCCTCCTTAGTAGACTTTTTCGACACTCAACAAACATATCCCCAAAATATCATTCTTCTAACTTTAATAGTTTGGGTTAGTCGATGAGACTGAACATCCAAAAATCCTTCCTTAGTGGACGTTTTTCTTCCAGAATTTCACCCCTCCCCATAGGCCCCTTAAATTGGATTTATGAAAAAACGGTCGAACACCTATTTATTTTATTTATTTATTTATTTATTTTTAATCTGATTATTTTCTTCCGAGTTTCAAACTCCTCGCCTATGTCGTTTAAGAGATACACGCTCCGTTAAGAATCTTTCAACCCCCCCACTTTTCATCCCTTTCACCTCATAATATACACTACATCTAAAAACTATTAGACATGTGTCAGTTTATTTTTAATGATTAGTATATATGCCAAGTATCACATCCCCAAATGAAACCACTCGTGAGATATTGTTATTCAATGAAATGCACGGTTACCCCCTTAACACCTATTTAGAACCTGAATATTCAAAACTCTTTCCTTAGTGGACGTTTTCGACATACAACGAACATATCCTCAAAATTTCATGTTTCTAACTTCAATAAGTTTGGCTGGGCGATGATGAGTGAGTCAGACAGGACATTTTCTTTCATTTATTTTTGATAATTTCACCCCTCCCCATGAACCCCTTAAATTGGATTTATGAAACAAACGTTCGAACATCTACTTACTTATTTAAAACCGTTTTCCCCCTGAGTTTGATGAGTGAGTAAGTGAGTCAATCAGTTAGGACACTTTCTTTCCTGTTTTTTCCCCCAGAATTTCACCCCTCTCCAAGGGCCCCTTAAATTGGATTTATGAAAAAACGGTCGAACACCTATTTACTTGTATTTTAAGCTGATTTACCCGCCGAATTTCAAACTTCTCGCCTATGTCGTTTAAGAGATACACGCTCCGTTAAGAATCCCTCAACCCCCAATTTTCTCCCCTTTCACCTCATAATATACACCACATCGATAAACCCTTAGACATATGTCTGATTATTTTTAATGATTAGTTTATATACCGAATATTACATCCCCAAAGAAACAAATCATGATATATCATTATTCAATGAAATGCACGTTTACCCCCTTAACATCTCGTTAAAACCCGAATAAACAAAAATCATTCCTTAGTTGACGTTTTCGACATACAGCGAACATATTCCCAAAATTTCATGTTTCCAACTTTAATAGTTTTCGCTGGGAGTGATGAGTGAGTGAGTCGACAGGACATTTTCTTTCAATTATTTTTACCACAATTTCACCCCTCCCCATGGGCCCCTTAAATTGGATTGATGATAAAGCGCTTGAACACCTATTAACTTATTTTTTAAGCTGTCTTTTTCTCCTGAGTTTGAAGAGTGAGTGAGTTAGTCAGTCAGTTAGGACATTTTCACTCCTTTCTTCCCCCAGAATTTCACCCCATCCCATGGGCCCCTTAAATTAATTTATGAAAAAACGGTCGAACACCGATTTACTTATTTTTTTAGCTGATTTTTTCCCGCTGAGTTTTAAATTTCTCGCCTATGTCGTTTAATAGATAGGCCAACACGCTCCGTTAGGAATCCTTCAACCCCCACTTTTAACCCCTTTCACCTCATAATAATACACCACATCGAAAAACCCTTAGACACATGTCTGCTTATTTTTCATGATTAGTTTATATGCCGAGTATCACATCCACAAATGAAATCACTCGTGAGATATTGTCATTCAATGAAATGCAGGTATAACCCCCTTAAGACCCCTTTAGAAACTGAATATCCAAAAATCCTCCCTTAGTGTACGGTTTTGACATACAACGAACATATCCCCAAAATGCCATGTTTCCAACTTCAATGTTTTTGGCTGGGCGATGAGGAGTGAGTGAATGAGTCTGGACATTTTCTTTCATTTTTTTCTTCAGAATTTCACCCCTCCCGATGAACCCCTTCAATTTGATCGATCAAAAAAACCTGTCGAACAGCTATTTACTTACTTTAAAGCATTTTTACCCCTGAGTTTGATGAGTGAGTCAGTCAGTCAATCAGTTAGGACATTTTCTTTCCTATTTCCCCCCAGAATTTCACCCCTCCCCATGGGCCCCTTAAATTGGATTTATGAAGAAACGGTCAAACACATATTTACTTATTTTTTATGTTGATTTTTTTTCGCTGAGTTTCAAACTCCTCGTCTATGTCGTTTAAGAGATACACGCTCCGTTAGGAATCTTTCAATCCCCACTCTTCACCCCTTTCACCTCATAATATACACCACATCGAAAAACCCTCAGACCCGTGTCTTCTTATCTTTAATGACGAGTTTATATGCCGAGTATCACATCCCCCAATGAAACCAATCGGGAGATATTGCTATTCAATGAAATGCAGGTCTACCCCCTTAACACCCCTTTAGAACCTGAATATGCAAAAATCCTCTCTTAATGAGCATTTGCGTCCCTTGGGGAAGCTGCATACCAAATTTCATTCCAATCCGTTCGGTGGTTTCTGAGATTTCGTGATGAATGATTGAGTGAGTGGTATTTGACAAATATATAGTAGAAGATGGTGTCAAGTCTTTGTTATGCTAAACTCGGTTGACAGTGCTGTGTGAGTAGGTGAGTAACTAACGGGATTTCAAGTAAAGATCCTCATTTTCTATACCGGTAGTGCAGAGCGCAAATGGCATCCAGTCGGCCGTGTCTCGACTTGAGCTATGTTGCCATGGAATCTTTCTGCCTTGCCATTCCTTCATGAGTATATTTTATGATTTGATTAGCCTGTGTTTGAGTGCAAAAGGGCCGAAATCAAAAGAATGAGAAAGACTATCGAAAATTCATGTAGCCAGCGGTTCCTTCTGGGTCCTAAACTATGTGTATGCAAAATTTGGTTGAGATTGGTGGAACGGTGTAGATTTGCATACGGAACAGATCCACATACATACATACATACAGACTTTCACTTTTATATATAAGATAAAGGCTTGTGGTGCATGAAAATTCAGTTTTTTTTTAGCCACCAATGGCCCAAATTCCTAAAATCAGCAAAAAACAGTCTACTATTTCAAATCAGGAATTTTTTAAAATGATGTTGCTGTTTGGAGATATAATAGACCTTCTGTACGACATATCGCACGTGTAAGTCGTGTGAAAAAAATCTAGGGTACTCCTTGAACCCCTTAAGCGCATTGATGGATTTTACAGTTTTAGTTGGTTCCGTGATAACCGTATAGCCATTTGCAACCTTTCACAGAAATGTAATGAATGGAGTGTCATTACTTATTCCAGAAATAGATGGAAAGTTGGATGCCATCTCTTGAGATACTGTTGTTATGGTTAGTGGCTTGCATTCCTTCTTTACTTTAATAAATGAAATTAGTTTTCTGGAAATATCTAAGAAACTATTTAAAATATAGTTTTCGGGGACCCTTTACGGCTCTTGAGGGGCCCCGAGTTTTGTTTCTGTCACCAAGGGTTTGAAAATGAGCTTTGTCTCGTCGTTGTACGCCATAATAATGATAATAATTAAAAGAATAGTAATAATAATATAGCAATATAGAGATAGGGATATAATAGACCTTCCGTACCATACCCACACGTGTAAATCGCGTTAAACATTTCTAGAGTACCCCTTGACCCCTTAAGCGCATTATATGTATTGATGAATATTTCAGCTTAATTTGGATCCGTTATAACCTTATTGCCGTTTGCAAATCTTCACAGTAATGTAATAAATGGAATTGCTTTGCGTCTTACAGAAATAGATGGACCTCTGAGAATCTGTTGCCATTGTTACCGGCATGCGTTCCCTAATTAATTTATTAAGTGAAATTAGTTTTTTTGGGAATATCCCAAAAACTGTTGGTTTTAGGGCCTTAAAATGTGGTTTTCGGGGTCCTTTTAGGGCCCCCGAGTTTCGTTTCTCACATTGAGGGGCTGAAAATGAGCTTTGTCTCACCCTTCTACGCTTATTTCAGCATGTATTTTAATGGGGTAGGCCCCCTGTTATGTGAGGTACGGAGAAGAGTTACATCAATGATTAATGTCGTGCCTCTGATGGATATCTGTATCAAATTTTACGTTAATCCACCCAGCCGTTCTCGAGTTATAAGGACACAAAAAATTGTCCACAGACAAACAGACAGACAGACAAAAAAATATGTTTGCGTGCATCCGTCACAAAACAGTCTGAAACGGGCAAATATGTCGAATTTCCATGGAAATGCAGAACAAACAGACAAACATTCATTTTTATATAATAGAGAAGGGATATAATAGACCTTCCGTACCACACCCGCACGTGTAAAACGCGTGAAAAAATTCTAGAGTCCCCCTTGACCCCTTAAGCGCATTGTATGTATTGATGAATATTTCAGCTTAATTTGGATCCGTTATAACCTTATAGCCATTTGCAAACCTTCACAGTAATGTAATAAATGGAATTGCATTGCGTCTTACAGAAATAGATGGACCTATGTGATTCGGTTGCCATGGTTACCGTCATGCATTCTTTCATTAATTTATTAAGTGAAATTAGTTTTCTGGGAATATCTCAAAATATGTTGGTTTTAAGGCCTTAAAATGTGGTTTTTAGGGCCCCGAGTTTCGTTTCTCACACTGAGGGGCTGAAAATGAGCTTTGTTTCACCCTTCTACGCCTATTTCAGCATGTATTTTAAGGGGGCAGGGCTCCTTTTATGAGAGGTACGGAGAAGAGTTACATCAATGATTAGTGTCGTGCTTTTGAAGGATATCTGTATCAAATTTTACGTTGATCCACTCAGCCGTTCTCGAGTTATAAGGACACAAAAATTGTCCACAGACAGACAAACAAAAATTTTATTTTTGCGCGAATCCATCATTAAACAGTCTGAAACGCGCAAATATCGCAAATTTCCGTGGAAATTCAGAAAAAACAGACAAAATTTCATATTTATAGTCTATATATAGAGATTGGACCTATCACCAGGCTTAGAATCATGTTGGCAGCACTGACGTATATTAGTACTGTACGTGTGTAAAGTTGAAAGCTGTTGGCTTGCATACTTTCTGATATATTAATATTAGGGTAAAAAAATAGAGACAGCATTTATTAATAGTTGCCAGCCATGGTTGCTGTTAAGTATACGCATGGTTGTATGTGTTATGGTACACGAGGCACATACGAAATTTGGTTGAACTCCAATTGATAGTATAAAAGTTACATGTAGTTAAGAATAAGGACCTATCAGCAGGCTTAGAATGATGTTGGCAGCACTGACGTATATACGTTACTCCAAATAATCTAGAATGTCAGGTACTACAGTTTAAGTGTGCAAGGTTTAGAATTGTTGGCTTGCATGCTTTCTGATAGGCATTGGTATTAGGATAAAAATAGAGAGAGCATTTATTAACAGTTGGCAGCCCTGGTGGCTCTTATGAATATGCATAGTCATATCTGTTGTGGTACACATAGCTCATACCAAATACGGTTGAAATTCAATTGATGATATAGATGTTACATGCATTTAAAAATTGGACCTATCAACATGCTTAGAATCATGTTGGCATCACTGTTATGCATGGGCTCCTGAAACGTTTTCTGTAATATTATTATCTGTGTGTGCCAGTTTTGGAACAGTTTGCATACAAAACTTCTGAGATATCCAACATAGAGCTCAAATTTCAATTGTGAATTTTCAGCAGTTAGTAGCACTGACGTCATTTTCAAATATGGCCGAGAGATATTCAGGTATAGATCTTTACGCATACCAAATTTGGTTTCGATATCTGCAGCCGATTAGGAATTGATTGGGGGTGGGGACACACAGATAGAAAGATGGACAGATAGACGGACAGACAGACACACATTTGTCCGGATGATCACATAAGACTACTTTTTTCATTATGTTGAAAAACGTTAAAAGTAGGCTAAATATGTATTTATGACCAAAGGAAGCCGAGCAGGAACTATTTCAGTGAATCAAGTAAAAAAAAAAACTGCCGTCCGTGCGCCATTTAAGCTTACGCTGCGTAAACCATTAAAAATATCTGTATACTATGAGTGTTACTACTCATCCTCCTCCGATGCCTTCTACTCCTCCTCCAACTACTCCATCCTCTTCCTGCTAGCCACTACGCCACGAGGAGGTCAGAGTTAAGGGCAAGCGACCTTTAAAAGTGTCTTTGATTTCCACACGAATGACACAACATGTTCTGGTTTCCAGTCAGAATTCGAATCTCCTGCTCTTCGGGCGAAATTTCTCCTGGTTGGACCGTTACCCCATCGGCTTTAATGTCTAAACTCTCATTCATTCATTCATTCATTCATTCATTCATTCATTCATTCATTCATTCATTCATTCATTCATTCATTTATTTGCAATTGGGGGTGTGTGTCCCCCGGTGGCAAATTGGATATACATAACAAATAAATAATTAGACATAACAATTCAATAACAATTAAACTGGAGTATTAACAAAAATCGTCAGTCTTTTCTTAAACACACCTAGGCTATATGTTTGGGAAAAGGCTCGTAAGACTGCGGCAGGTGGAGAGTTCCCGTTATCAATGGCACGGTTTATGAATGAATATTTACCATAATTTATACGCTGTGGTCGGGCCTTAACTTTGAAAGAATGATCACTCCTACTCATGTAAGTGGGCTTTCCCATTAAAGTCACTGAGCACATATCTAGCGGCCTTTCTATGTACCATTTCCAACTCATTTATGAGCCCTACTTGATATAGATCCCAAACCCCCGAGGCGTATTCCAGAATAGGTCTTACAAGTGACAAATATCCTAATTCTTTAGCAGAGATACTATATCCTTTTAATACCCTCATAAAAAGTGCAGGGATTTGTAAGCTTTAGAAACTACACATCCTACATAACTACTCCATTTCATATCATCCCTTGCGTGAACGCCTAACTATTTGCAAGAATCTTCTTCTACAAGTATTTCCGCGCCAATGTTATATTGAAAATCTTGCCTTCGCCCTTTCCCTATTTTTATGAGACTATATTTTCTTGTGTTTATTTTTAGCCTATTTTCAATTTTGAAAAAAAAAAGGCTTATGAGATCACCTTTTGTCCGTGTGTGTGTGCGTGTGTGTGTGTGTATGTGTGTGTGTGTGTGTGTGTGTGTGTGTGTGTGAGGTGTGTGTGTGCGTCCCCCTAATAAAATCTTAACGGCTGGAGCGATTTCAATGAAACTCGGTAAGTTCATAGCACTATTCTCGGCGACCTCGACCGTGCCCTTCAAATTTTGTTACGTCTCACCAATCCAACATGGCGGCTGTGCGAAATATTTCACTAGCATTCAATATCTCCGAAACTATTACCGATATGGCCCTGAAATTGTGTACGGTGATAAAGGGCACTGCTAGAAGTTCATCTATGAGACTTTCAGAAACCTGGTGACTACAAAACCAACATGGCGGTCAAGCGAAATTGAGACTTTTAAATAGACATTTCTCGCGATTTAACAATCCAAACGTAAAGAAACTTGGTACAGCAAATGTGTATACGCATTGTAATGCACTGGAGTCTAATTTAGTTCAATTGTTTACATAACCTCAAAATGGCGGCTGTGCGAAATATTTCACTGACATTCTATATCTCCGAAACTATTACAGATATCACCTTGCAATTTCGTACGGTGATAAAGGGTACTGATACAAGTTTACCTATGTATATTTCATAAACCTGTAAAGTACAAAACGAACATGGCGACCAAGCGAATTTGAAATATTTTAGTAGACTTTTCTCGTGATTTAACTCTCTGAGCGCAGTGAAATGTGGTACAGTAAATGATTTTGCAGATTGTAATGCACTGCCATCTAATTTAATTCAATTGTTTACATAACCTCAAGATGGCGGCTGTGCGAAATTTTAAAATTAAGTTTTTATTTCTTGTGTCGTAATCATGGAATCGAAGTGAAAGTTTGAATAATGAACCTAGGCAATAATTGTCCTTGAATGGTACATAACTCTATGGCCTATACCTATAACAATCCTAAATGGCGAGCTTCCGAAATATTTAGACGGTTCTCAATATCTATGAATCTTTTACAGCAACCAAACTGAATTTTTTTATGTTCACAGAGACTATGATTATATGTTCACCTATAGGACTTTGAGTAACCTGGTGAGCACAAATCTAACATGGCGGCGACGCGAAGTATAAATATTTAAATGGACGTTTCTCGCGAAATAACTATCCGAGTGCCGTGAAACGTTGCACGTTAAATGCGTATACAAATGTTGATCCACTGGCATCTAATTTATTTCAATTGTTTGCATAATCACAAGATGGCTGCTGTGCGTAATTTTAAAATCTCGTTTTTACTTCTTGTGTTCTAATCATGCGATTGAAGTTTGAATACCACACGTACACAATAATATTAATGTAATAGTACAAAAATAAAAATCCAACCTGGCGACAATCTGAAATATTCAGACGGTTCTCAATATCTACGAATCTGTTACAGCAATTAAACTGAAATTTTGTATGTTGATAGAGACAATTAACATGAGTAGGATATATGAAAATAGGCTGTATAGTTCTTCACGGAACTACTTGTCATTTTATTTTCAATCGCCCACTTATAGACCAGGTTCAGGTCATCTGAAAGTACCTGTTTTGAATAGAATTCCTACTGCAGAACTTTCAACTCTTATTCAGCAGATTATAATCTGAGGATATGTGTGCCTAAATGAGGTCCTGGCTTGTGTTATTTAAGACCTTCTTCTGTTTCAGGGCGACCTCTTCAGTGGACTGAACGACGGACTGCTGAGTCGGGCGGAGGCGTTGGCTGCGGTGGATATCGGCAAGCACCAAGCCAACTCGACCCCGGGACTCCCACAGCTGAAGCACGATATGATGTACCACCACAGTATGGGAGCACCACATCCTGGAGCGCCTAATGCTCGCCCGCATCAGGTATTTGCTTCAATACTATCATAGCCATTTAGCCTGGGTTCGATTCCTTGTCATGCAGTAGGTTATGCTTAATTATCTTGGTTCGGAGAAGAGGTTTGTGTGGCACTTCATACTCATCTCGACGTGAAGATCATCCACGGATATACCCGAAGAAGGCCTCTATGGAACCCGGCAGTGGTCGCGGGGGGAGGGATTATCTCACTTTGGAAATGTCATGCTCGTAATATCGCAGCCTGCATGTGGATTCACCTACCCTCCTAGGAATTCCTAGTAGGGGGCATAACGAGACACCTCCCGCAACAATAGCAAGTTAACACTTGAACATTCACACGGTTATTATAATTGTACGCGCTTGCAGAGAAGTGAGACTTTCCCTCACCCGCGACCATAAACGTAACTATTTTTGTGTTACTTTCCGTTGTATAGTTTGTTCTCTAGTGAATTTAAAAATGGCTAATAAACTAGAGGAACATTTTATGGTATAGCAGGATGAGGTGGAGCAAAAATTAAGAAGAAATTGTGACGCAGATGAGGATTTGTTGGAAGTTGGCAGTGTTAGTAATGAGGCTAATATAGAATGAAGTGATTCAGTGCTTCAGATATTTCTGATGATCAACTGGATAATCCTGTGCACAGTACTCGGGGGAAAATGGACGCACAACCTGGTACATCCATTGCTCACAATGCGTTGCAAAAAAAAAAACAGACAAAAGAACCTTGTTCGACGCCTTCCAGGATTAAACAAGATGTTCAGTAAAGAACATATAGCCTACTTTCTCCTAAATGCATGGGTATTGTTATAACTCTTATTCCTTTTCAAGGAGTATGATTGAATGTTGGTTGTAGTAGCCTGTTGAAATACAACGTGCTATAGGGATATTAAACATGAATATGAGGTGCCCTTTGCTAGTGCTACCTCTGTACCAAATTTCGTTCAATTCGGTTTCACCGTGTTTGAATTGATAGGGGGAATCGATTTGCACACATACTTGGCCACCATCTGCAAACTATTGGGCTGATGTTCTTGCAGTTTAGTCTGAATATGTTTCCCACATAAAGATATGGTGTTGCAAAATTTGGTAGAGACTAGATTATTAGGTTGGTCGTAATTACATTTTAGCTTTTAACATTTGGGTGGCCGCGATTACGTTTCCGTCAAGATAGCGGTGATATAAAACATGACACTGAGGTGCCCTTTGCTAGTGCTACCTCTGTACCAAATTTCGTTCCATTCGGTCTCACCGTGTTCGAATTGATAAGGGGAATCGATTTTCACACAAAGATGGCCGCCATCCGCAAAATATTAGGCTGATGACCTATTAGTTTGGTCAAAGGATGCTCCCTCCATAAAGGTATGTTGTTGCTAAATTTGCTAGAGATCGGATGATTAGGCTAATCGTAATTTGATTTAAGCGTTGAACATTTGTGTGGCCGCCATTACGTTTCTGTCAATATGGCGGCGATATAAATCATGACACTGAGATGCCCTTTGCTAGTGCTATCTCTGTACCAAATTTCGTTCCATTCGGTTTCACCGTGTTTGAATTAATAGGGAGAATCGATTTTGACACAAAGATGGCCGCCATCCGCAAACTATTAGGCGAATGACCTATTAGATTGGTCAAAGAATGCTCCCTCTATAAAGGTATGTAGTTGCAAAATTTGGTAGAGATCGGATGATTAGGTTAATCGTAATTTGATTTAAGCTTTGAACATTCGTGTGGCCACCATTACGTTTCAGTCAAGATGGTGGCGATATAAAACATGACACTGAGGTGCCCTTTGCTAGTGCTACCTCTGTACCAAATTTCGTTCCATTCGGTTCCACCGTGTTCGAATTAATAGGGGGAATCAATTTTGACATAAAGATGGCCGCCACCCGCAAACTATTAGGCTAATAACCTATTAGATTGGTCAAAGGATGCTCCCTCCATAAAGGTATGTAGTTGCAAAATTTGGTAGAGATCGGATGATTAGGTTAATCGTAATTTGATTTAAGCTTTGAACATTCGTGTGGCCGCCATTACGTTTCTGTCAAGATGGCGGCGATATAAAACATGACACTGAGGTGCCCTTTGCTAGTGCTACCTCTGTACCAAATTTCGTTCCATGTGGTTTCACCGTGTTTGAATTAATAGGGGGAATTGATTTTCACACAAAGATGGCCGCCATCCGCAAACTATTAGACTAATGACCTAGTTATTTGGTCAAAGGATGCTTCCTCTATAAAGGTATGTTGTTGCAAAATTTGGTAGAGATCGGATGATTAGGTTAATCGTAATTTGATTTAAGCTTTGAACATTTGTGTGGCCGCCATTACGTTTCCGTCAAGATGGCGGCGATATAAAACATGACACTGAGGTGCCTTTTGTTAGTACTACCTCTGTACCAAATTTCGTTCCATTCGGTTGCACCGTGTTCGAATTAATAGGGGGAATCGATTTTCACACAAAGATGGCCGCCATCCGCAAACTATTACGCTGATGACTTATTAGTTTGGTCAAAGGATTCTCCCCCCATAAAGGTATGTTGTTGCAAAATTTGGTAGAGATCGGATGATTAGGTTAGGCGTAATTTGATTTAAGCTTTGAACATTTGTGTGGCCGTCATTACGTTTCCGTCAAGATGGCGGCGATATAAAACATGACACTGAGGTGTCCTTTGCTAGTGCTATCTTTGTACCAAATTTCGTTCAATTCGCATTCACCGTGTTCGAATTGATAGGGGGGGACAGACATTCAGAGTACACACACTCACACACACACAGACACACAGACACACACACACACAGACTCACACACACACATACACACAGACAGACACACTTTTTTCGCCCTGTGTTGATCTCATAAGTCTACTTTCATTTTTTGCAAAAATCGAAAGTAGGCTAAAAATGAGGGAAAAATGTTGACTTCCCGCAGTGAGGCGTGGAGATGGATTTTTCCTCCGGAAACTATTCAAGACTGCACTAACATACAAATGTCAAAATTGGTGAAAGGGGGACGCTCGAAACACTGTGAAGAAATAACTGCATTATTTGGCCTATTCTATCTCTCAGGCATTTTGAACGTTTCTCGTGTGAATGCCGAAGACTATTGGGCAATATCTGCCTTATTTCTTTCTAACAGCTCCCGCTTCTGACAATCCTTTCTTCAGCAAGTCTAAAAGGGAAACCGATAAAAAATAATTGCCCACAGTGGAGTTCCTTCCAGTATTCTCAATAGGATATGCTAGTCGTTTGACAACCTCTGCAGGCTTGTTCACAACACAGTAAGGTCCAAAGGATTGCTTTCAAATATAAACTTCCATTTTGTATCTATGGTTAATAAATGCGAGCGTCCGCCAGAGAATATAATATATTTAGATGCCATATTTACATATATAGCAACAATATCCACTTTGCAATACAAAATGATTTTATATAATGTCCTTAACTTTTTTGATACATGTTTCGGTTCTTGTGAACCTTCTTCAGTCAAAACACATTCTCATGTGACAATCTTGTTACACTTATATAAACTCTTTTTTACATTCGCCAAAATTGTTTAAAATAGACATAAAATACTAAAAGAATTCGATTATGTATTTGAAGTTCAGGTCTTAGACCCTTCGTCGTTGAAATCCCAAATTTTAAACTCAGGATCCCATTGTACAAGTGTCTTGTTAAAATCGTGTATAAAAATCTTTGCGGCTATGGGTGAACGGAAGATCCTTGCTTAAAACTTGTTATTGTTGCTTTAACTACCGCAGATTTGAAGATGTTGGAGATAGCACCTCACTGTTTAAATGATGTACAGATGTGTTGTTGAAATGCTTTGTTCACTGGCACCAGTTTGCCAAAAAAAGTTAAGGACATCATATAAAAACATTTTGTATTGCAAAGTGGATATTGTTGCTATATATCAAATCAATACGGGAAAATCTAGAAGAATGACAAAAGTCATAGATATTGATAATGATGCCATATTTTGGGTGCTCTGATTTAAAGCGTTTAATTATTCATTTTGGTCCGGCAAAATTAAAGTATCATTTTATGTAAATATCTATTAGATACTTCAAGAAAGCAAATAAACCTATTACCGTATCTTTCAAAACAATCATTTGTGTATAAAGCTTCAACTTACGAAGGTGAGCGAAAATCTCACCCGCGACCACTTACGTCGAAATTTCTCCGCGACCACTGCCGGTTTAAATGTGTTGTTGTTGTTGTTGTTGTTGTTGTTTGAGTCTTCAGTCTTTTGACCTGTTTGATGAAGGTCTCCATAGCTAATCGTTTCATCTCTACATAGCTACCACATCGTAAATCCGAGACAATCTGTCTAGCATATTCTAACCTTGGTCTACCCCTACAGTTCTTGTCCTCAACCCTTCCTTCCATAACTAATAAGGGAACGGATTGCGGTGTAAATTTCTAATCTGGTTGGAATTTAGTACATGATATCCCTACAAAGTTGTACAATGACGTAGTGAAAACCGCACGGGCCACTTTCAATTTTGAACGCCGAAAACCTGCCGGGTGAAGGCATGAGCGAGGAGGTGGGAAGAGGTAAAGCACGCGATGGCTCGCGGCCACCAGGCATTTCGTTACATTCCCCTCCTTCCACCTTCCCCTGACCCTGTCACTCCCTTATCAGTTCGGTAGGACTATTCAAAACAAAAGTGATGTTTCGGATGAACAGGTCCCAAATCGTTCCTTCATCAAGCCATGTAGGTGTGGCATTTTAATTTTGTCTGTTTTTAACTTTACTGGCATAGACAACAATTAATGTTAAACATAACTTTACAGTCAAAATATTTACAAATGTCAGAGAGTGACAACGGCGATGTTCAATTGGAACACCTTCCAAATGTTAATTCTTTAAATGAGTCGTCCAGTTGCAAAACGCGTTTAATCCACTTGTGAATAAGGATCATGTCGTAAAATTATTTTTTAAATTAGTTTATTTTATTTTGTTTAATTTTATTATATTTTGTTTTGTTTTATTTTGATTTTAATTTTTTATTTTATTTCGTTTTATTTTGTTTTAAATTGTCTTCTTTAATTTTTTGTTTGTTTTTTGTTTTGTTTATTTTGTTTTATTTTGTATTGTTTTGTTTTATTTTGATTTTGTTTTGTTTATTTTGTTTTATTTCACTTTGTTTTGTTTTATTTTGATTTTCCAGAAAACAAACATAAAACCGAAAACAAAAAACACGAAGCAAAATGAAAAATTCAAAAACAAAAGCAAAAGCAGAAAACAAAAAACAAGAAACACAAAGCAAAAAGGAAAATTCAAAAAAGCAAAAGCAGAAAACAAACGCAATACCAAAAACCAAAAACACAAAGCAAAAAGTAGAAAACAACAAACACAAAAGATACGCGGAAGAAACGTTTCTCATGAAAATGATTCTTATTCACAAGTGGATTAAACGAGTTTTGTAACTGGACGACTCAAATGTGGTAGTTTGTCTACAAAGATGCTTTGCTGAAAGTTATCGCTATGAAAATTGGTGGCCGGGAGCCATCGCGTGCTGCTAGGATTCAAGGCCAGCTTTACCTCTTCCCACCTCCTATCTCATGCGTCGCCCGGCAGGTTTTCGGCGTTCAAAATTGAAAGTGGCCTGTGCGGTTTTCACTACGTTGTTGTAGAACTAGGTAAGAATATTCTTTAATACATTTCAACCAGATTATTATCTTACACCGCAATCCGTTCCCTTGTAAGTTTGTTATTCTTGGGTGTCTTAGTATGTGTCCTACCAACCTATCCCTTCTCTTCATTATCAGTCACCAGAAACATCTCTCCTCTCCCATTTGTCTTAATACCTCTTCATTTGTTACCCTATCTTCATAATTCTCCTGTAACACCACATTTCAAACGCTTCAATTCTCCTCTTTTCTGTTGCACCAACAGTCCAGGTTTCACTTCCATAGAGCGCCACGCTTCAATATTAAACAGATTTCACACTCACCCAAGAAAAACGGGGAGGGTAACCTACACATCCTAATACTCAACAATGAAAACAAAATATCATTCTATAAATTATTGGTTTTGTTTATTCATTGAGGAGCTTCGCTATATCGTGGTCAAATATTCCCGTGTGTGCATGATATGTTTAATAACCTGTGTCACTGTGATGGCTGTATTAGTGTGTGTGGTTGTACTTCAGATGAGGATTTTGAAGGAGAAGGCCGTGGCCTTAATTTAGGTACTATCCCAGATTTTACCTGGAATAGAACTGGAGAAAACCCACTGAGGTTGGAATCAAATCCTCCTCTTTTCAGTTTTTTCTCACCAGGCTGAATGTACCCCATTTCAACCCTCGGACCGGAATTATATTTCTTGACAGAGTCGGAAATCGAACCCGGGCCTCCACGATGATAGCCAAGAGTGATCAATCTATAGGCAGTAGATCTTAAATGTTAGATTACCTCAATGTTCCGCCCTTTAAAACAACAATAAGTAACTAGTTGTTGTTGTTGATTCTTTTATGGGTTTTGCGACAACTTAGTATTGGGTTGGATGGTTGGTTCCTCAGTTTAGGGGCTGTTACAACGCGGGCATGTAGCCCCGTGTACTTTGGGTGTGTGTAGAATCTGTCTGATAACCGGTGTTAATTGTAATGACTGTATTAGTGTGTGTTATCTGTTTTTAAATCAAGTAAGGACTGCAGACATTTAATTTTTAAGTAGTTCTTACTTTCGCTACCAAACGCCACCGTCAACGACCAACTAGTTCTGAACTTGGTTACTAGATGCCACCGCAGTCAGCTCCTGGCGACGAACGTTGGAACCTTAGAGCGTCAGTCAAATCTAACCTATAATATAGCTTCACACTAGTGTATTTAGTGGAAGGTTCTTTATCATGCCATAAATCTATGACATGGGACCGCCGGCTTTACTTCCCCTCCGAAGGCAGGCATACTGAGGGATTCTTAACGCTCTTAAAAAATCCGACGACTTCGGCCGGGGTTTGAACCCGCGACCGAGGGCATAGAAGCTTAGCATACTACTAACTATGCCACCGAAGCCGCCTTAGTCTTCAGTGTATGTGTATTTTGCCTTATAACTCGTGCCGTTGTGTTGGCTATATTAGTGTATGTTGGCTATGTACAATTTAGGGCTGAAATTGGTACAGGAGGTTTGATTTAGGAATCATCCCGGCATTTTCCCGGAGTATAAATGGGAAACCACGGAAAACCACTTCCAAGATGGCTAAGGTGAGAATCGAACCCACCTCTTCTCAGTTCTGACTCGCGAGGTTGAGTGTAAACCGTTCCAACCCTCAGACTAGAATACAATTTCTTGGCAGAACCGGGAATCGAAACCGGACTTCAGAGGTGACACTCAACTTTGCAATGAGGTGGAAAATATCATTATATATACTATTTCAGTAGTATAGATCCCTCCTGCGACACTCACAACCGACCGATCGTGATAAATGAGCAATCAAATGAAAGAGAATAGACATTAGCAGTGATGAATTGCACTCTAATTTCATAAATATCGAATAACCGGTGAATGTTATGATGATCAGATTTTCAGTGATTGCCTTCTTAAGTTAGGGAACGTAGAACTTGGAATTCTAACTGAAATGTAAATAGTGCTCTATTATCATTTGGTTGAAATAAAAACATAGCAACCTTTCTCCTTAAGTCTCTCATTATAAACCTATTGGGGAAAGTGTGGTTTATGAACATGCGAGATTTCTCGCACGGGTCCCCTAGTCTGTCTAAATAGAACAGCAAGGGATCCACCAATGTGGGAGGATATCAAAGCAGGGAGTTGTGACATTCGCGTGAAGAGAAGCCGGAACGGTTCCAAGAACTCGACTCTGGATTTATTGTATCGTTCGTGGAACAGATAGCGTCCTGATTGTAGGGAGCATAACAGAGTAGGGGTTACAAGGTCAATTACAGTAGTAGGCCATCACTGTTGTTGTTGTTGTTGTTGCTTGAGTCTTAAGGACACCACGTACGCTTGGGCATAACACATAAGCTGCTATCATTATACTGTAGGCCTACTATGCAATTTCTGGGTTTCTGGTAAAGGTGTTGTGTTGTTTGAGTCTTCAGTCTTTTGACTGGTTTGATGCAGGTCTCCATGCCTCCCTGTCCTGAGCTAATCGTTTCATATCTACATAGCTACCACACCCTACATCCGAGGCAACATATTCTAACCTTGGTCTACCCCTACAGTTCTTGTCCTCGACCCTTCCTTCCATAACTAAGCTTGCTATTACTGGGTGTCTTAGTACGTGTCCTACCAACCTATCTCTTCTCTTCATTAGCATTCGCCAGAAACATCTCTCATCTCCCACTCGTCTTAATACCTCTTCGTTTGTAACCCTATCTACCCATCTGATCTTCATCATTCTCCTGTAACACCACATTTCAAACGCTTCAATTCTCCTCCTTTCTGCTGCACCAATAGTCCAAGTTTCACTTCCATAGAGTGCGACGCTCCAAACAAAGGTTTTCAAAAATGTCTTCCTAATACCTAAATTTATATTCGATGTCAACAGATTCCTTTTCTGTAGAAATGCTTTCCTTGCCTGAGCCAACCTACTTTTTATATTCTCTTTGCTTCGTCCATCACTGGTTATTTTGCTTCCTAAGTAACAGAAGTCTCCTATTTCCTTTAGTTTCTCCCCTACCAATTTGATGTCCATAGAAGTTTCTGATATATTGCGGCTGCATTCCAATATTTTTGTTTTACATTTATTAATTTTCATCATGAATTCTTTCCTCAAGACAGAGTCCATACCATTCAAAAACTGGTCAAGCTACAGCTATGATTATTCTAACATGTAAAAAATCAGTATATTCTGAGCTGATTATGACCAGGAAATGCTACTTTTTCTTTTATAGAATGTGTGAAATGAGTACGAATTTTGACATAGAAATGTTTTGAAAATAAATTGTATTAGTTACTTCAGTTACTTCGGAGGGGAAGTAAAGGCGGCGGTCCCATAGATTTTTGGCATGATGAAGAACCTTCCACTAATTACACTTGTGTAAAGCTAAATTATAGGTTAAATTTGATTAACGCTCTTAGGTTCCAACGTTCGTCGACAGGAAGCCGACTGCGGTGGCATCTAGTAACCAAGATCAGAACTAGTTGGTCGTTGATGGTGGCGTTTGGTAGCAAAAGTAGGAACTACATGAAAAGTCCATGTCTGTAGTCCTTACTTGAATTAAAAACGGCTAACACACACTAATTACTGCCATCACAATTACCACCGGTTATCAGACAGATTCTACACACACCCAAAGTACACGGGGCTACATGACCGCGTTGTCGCAGCCCCTAAACTGAGGAACCAACCAACCATTCTGAATAAAGATGGTATATTGGCTTTCATGGCCAGTGAATTAAAACTCAGCAATTCCTCTAGGTGTTTGCCGTTCGCCTAGGACACCAAGCTGGCTCATTAGCGGACTCTAGGCATCCCCGGTATCCCAGGTGAAACCCCCACACAAGACACGGCACAAACCTAGAAGAATTGCTTAGTTTTAACCATTTTGCTTGCTGATATTACATAATTCTAGCCCTGGTGATAAGGTGTAGCCCTGCCTTACACCTTAATTTCTTCATTTACTTTTCCTTGATTCTTTTTTTATATTTTTTTCATTTTCTTATTTTGCTTCCTTGCCATTTCTCCTTCCATTACTGACTTGCTACTCTGTGTGACTGCCGCAGCCAATAGATCGTGGTCCCGAGTGAGAGACCGTGCCGATACTGGGGCCAGAGCTCCATGATTCACGCACAACTCGACCGGGATCCCTGAGGTAGAATATTTCATCATTACCGCGGTGTAAAGTGGCCATTTGAAGGATGGAGGAGACCAATTTAGGGTCTGTAAATGGAAACACACGAACCCGTCCCCGGCTTCATTTGTCGGTACTGGGGAGGGAAATCCCCGAGGAGAAGTGAGGTGGGGGTGGAGTGGGGTGGGGTGGGGTGCAGGCACATACACAATAGTACTCCACCGCCTGTCGCTGCCATCAAACCTATTCCTTTATATATCTATAGCACCAAGTGCTCAACAAAAATTACACCTCTATACAATTTCATTCCAAAACACTCAATATTACAGAGGTGTAAAATTATCAGGTGCATTCAAAAAGTAACGAGCCGGAGGCTGTAATGCGCAAACTGGTGATGACATCGGCTAATCGTGGCGTGTGTAACGAGGTGTGGTTCCGACCAGATCATGGAAGGTCACAGCCCGTCACTAGAGGGCTCGCGTGCACGTCACGAGACGATACAAAGCGAGCAGCAGCATGCATCAATCGTCCAACCAAGACCAAGACAGAAGGCCATTCGACATGCTTCCTGGTGTGGTTGAAGACTTTGGGGCACCCATTGGGCACACACGTTCCGCAAGTGCAGTCGTTCCTTCATGGTGGTGTGCACCCTTCCGACGCTCAATCCGACCACGGCGGCTATGGCGTTCACTGTCACTCGGCTGTCCTGGGTAATGAGTGCATCAACCAGCTGGACGTTGTCATCGGTAATGCAGGGGGGTGCCCCAGACCGGGCATCATCGGTTAACGACACCCGTCCTTCCCTGAAGCGCTTGTGCCACGCCTTGACCCTTGCAAGGGACATGCAGTGTTCGCCGTACACTTGTGACATTCGGCGATGAATGTCCGTTCCCCCTACTCCTTTCGCTGTCAGAAACCGAACAACACCTCTTTGCTCTTCGTTTAACGCCTCCATGTCACTGTTTGGAATGCCACTGGCAGCGTTGGACGATTGATGCATGCTGCTGCTTGCTTTGTATCGTCACGTGACGTGCACGTGTGCCCTCTAGCGACGGGCTGTGACCTTCTACGCTCTGGTCGGACCTCACTTTGTTACACACGCCACGATTAGCCCATGTCGTCACCGGTTTGAACAGTATAGCTTCCGGCACGTTACTTTTTGAATGCACCTTATATTAGAATCAAATTAAGAATTTGTACCAATCACACATTTTATTTTATTTTTTACCAACTTTTCTTGCCCTACTTAGTTATGTTCTCTTCCCCGTGAACTTACACATTTTCCCATAAACAGTTGCGTCTGGAAACTTTTAGAATAGGGGATTCCGTGGGTTACCTGAGCAGGGTCCGTTTTCTATTTTTCATTGACTTTGGAATGCACCCTCTAAGTCAGGTGATATCAATCCATGGTCCATGAATCGTTGGTTGGTTCCTCAGTTTAGGGGCTGCGACAACGCGGTCAAGTAGTCCCGTGTACTTTGGGTGTGTGTAGAATTTGTCTGATAACCGTGTTAATTCTGATGGCTGTATTAGTGTGGGTTCTGTTTTTTATGCAAGTCAGGACTGCAGATAATAATTTCAAGTAGTTCCTACTTTCGCTACCAAATGCTACCGTCCACGACACCTAGCTGTGAACTTGGTTACTTCTAGATGCCATTGCAACCAGTGCCTGGTGATGAACGTAGGTACTTAAGAGCATTAATCAAACTTCACCTACAAATTTTGATTCATACAAGTTTAGTTAGTGGAAGGTTCTTTTACATGCCATAAATCTATGACATGGGCCCGCCGGCTTTACTTTCCCTCCGAAGGAAGGCATTCTGAGGGATTTTTAACGCTCTTAAAAATCCGGGTTTGAACCCTCGACCATGAATTTTTGAACACCTCAAGAGCGGATCATCAGTAAAAAAGAAAAGACTCTAAATCTCTCAGCTCTAAATTCAAACGAAAAGTAGAGTGAAGTAATCAAAACAAAACGTGTGGCATTTTGCATCTTTCATTCAAATGATAAATATGAACGGTATAGGCCTAGTACAGTACGTAAGTTTCTGTTTATATATAGCATGGAAGTAAGGTTAATTATTTGGGTTCCTGGATGCATTACCATTCTTCATGGCATTGTTTCTTCACATAACAATAGCAATTCTTTGACATGATGCTCTTTCCCGCGGAAAGATGTGCACGCCATCGCTATCGTCAACAATGCAATGCTTTATTCTTTTTTCTTTTGCCACTTGTTGGCATAGTAAAAGATCAATACAGCCACATCCTCGGTTGTCCTTGTGCAATTCCGAAACGAATATACGCTTGAGGACTGAAGATATTGCCAGGGCAATGGCTCTGACCGAAAATGGTGGCGCGCACATCTTTTCGCGGGAAACAGCATCATATCAATGAAACACTATTGTTAAGTGAAGCAATGACATGAAGAATGATAATAACTAACAGAAAAGCGCACAAATGTGCATAACATAGATTTCCACTAGTTTAGTCCTAACCATAATCGCACAGTGATTTCTGGTTATTTTTAGCCTACTTTTCACATTTTGCAAAAATGAGGAAAAAGTAGACTTATGAGATCGATCCGGGAAAATGTGTGTCTGCCTGTCTGTCTGGCTGGCTGTGTGTGTGTGTGTGTCCCTATCAACTCCTAAACGGCTGCAGCAATCAAAACCAAATTTAGTATGAGTAAAGATGTGCACCGGAATAGCTCACATCCATATTTGAAAATGATGTCAGTGCTACCAACTGCTGAAAAAACGCACTAGAAATTTGAGCTCCATGTTGGATATCTTGCAAAGTATGCATGTGAGCTATTCCAAAATTGGCACACATGTAGATAATACTATTTCAGTTTAATTTCCAGGAGGTCAACCATGACAGTGTTGCCAAAATAATTTTAAGCCTTCTGATAGGTCCAATGTTTAAATGCATATGACTTCTACACTATGAATTGGATTTCAACCAAATTTTTTATGTAATATCTGTACATAAACAGATATGACTGAGCGTATTCTTAAGAGCCACCAGAGCTGCCAACTGTTAATAATTGTTCTCTCTATTTTTTTTATCCAAATACCAATATATCAGAAAGTATGCAAGCCAACAGCTTTAAACTATGCACACGTATATTCTGACATTTTAGATTAATTTGGAGTAACTTTTATACGTCAGTTCTACCAACATGATTTTAAGCCTGCTGATAGTACCAATTTTTAAATACATGTAACTTCTATACTATCAGTTGGATTTCAACCAAATTTCGTATGTGCTATGTGTTGTTAGAGTCTTCAGTCTTTTGACTGGTTTGATACAGCTCTCCATGCCTCCCTGTCCTGAGCTAATCGTTTCATCTCTACATAGCTACCACACCCTACATCCGAGGCAATCTGTTTAATATATTCTAACCTTGGTCTACCCCTACAGTTCTTGTCCTCGACCCTTCCTTCCATAACTAAGCTTGCTATGTGTACCATAACAGATATGACTATAAGTATTGTTAAGAGCAATTAGGGCTGCCAACTGTTAATAAATGCTGTCTATATTCTTTTTACCCTAATATCAATATATCAGAAAGTATGCAAGCCAACAGCTCTATACTTTGCACACGTATAGCACCTGACATTCTAGATTAATTTGGAGTAATTAATACAAGGCAGTGCTGCCAACATGATTCTATGCCTGCTGATATGTCCAATTTTAAAATACATGTAACTTCTATACTAACAAATGGATTTCATCCAAAATTGGCACAACAAGATATCATAATAATTCAGATTACTTCTGACCAGCACGCGCATGGTATTGTTGGCAACATGCTTTTACGCGTGCTGATAGATCCAGTTTCTAACTGCATGCAACGTCCATTGGACTTCAACCAAATTTTGTATTCTGTACCTTAAGAGGTGGAACTAAGAATATATTCAGTCACCAGGGCTGCCAACTGTAGTGCTCTATTAGGCTACATTATACCAGGTATAATTTGAACTAATTAGATATTTCGATATTACCAACTTAATTTCGTCATTATTCTAGACAGGTTCATATACTGTAGAATAATCATTGTCATGAAAAGTAGGCTGTATAGTTCTTCACGGAACTTCTTGTTACATCGTGTGATGTGATAGAACTGATCACATAACGAGCACACGCAGAGTTCATTTGGGGCGTGGTAGGACATGCTTTTACATATTTGATGGTGGGACCCGTGCACTGCTAACATGGAGGAAAGAAAGGGAGGAGATGCCTTCGCTGCGCTGCCTAGTGCAAGCTGCTGAAGCCAAACGGCTCGCCCACTTTGGTTGCAAGAAAATGGCTGTCCCTATGCTTAAAGCCGAAAACCATTCCAACTAGTAATGGATTTTAGTGACATAAAACTGCAATGACAAGTCAAGATTTTTTCTTGGATAGGCTGAATACACTCTGTACATCACGGTACTTTGCAAAAATAAGCTGCGTTATCGTTTTAAAAGCCAATTTAAATATAAATATGAGAGCACCTTTGCGAGGCTAGTTTTCTAAGAAAGACGCAGCAAAACGTAATAATACGCTGAAACATTGATTAAATTGAATACAAGTGTCTGAAGATGCGAGCTATACCAAAAAAGGAACATCTAGGGAATTAATGATGCCGAACTAATTACGGTATTTACACCAAATTGAGTTTTATGTTCTTATTGGTGTTGAGGCATTCATCAGTTTTTAGGCCTAATTTCCAACACACCCACTTTCACTCATTGGTCGTACACATTTTGATATTCAAGAATACGAACCTCAAAATTAATAAACAAAACAATTTAAAAAGGACGCATATTTGCACAAAAATACGGTATAGCCTATACTTTTCGGTACCGTAAGGTATTTTCTTTGTGGGGGGGGGGGGGTAGAAACTTGACGATTAGCCTCGAATTGATTAATTACGTAGGCCTACCGTAATTATTGACCGACAGCCGTTTGATAATTTGGGATTTGCAGAGGAATGATTTTAATTTTTTTGGTATATAGGCATAGGGTAGGCCTACACATGCTAAGATTAGAATTGAAGAGCTTTTTTTAATAACTTATCACTACTGTTATTAGTTTTCCAAAGTTGCATAACCGGAGCGCGATGAAAACCAGGGCCAAAATAAGGTTTAGCCATGCACAATGCCTCATGCAAGTCACAGAACACCGAATACGAGTTAAGGTTACGCCCACTTTGGTCGCAGCGCTTGGCTTCACTCAAACGAGCTCAGGACATCTCCTCTTATTCTTTCCTCCATGACTGCTAACTTTATCACCACATGTCTTAGTTTCTGACTAGCGTTGGTCCAGTTCCGGTTGATCATGGCATCCGTGCTGTAAAATTCTAGCGGCATGACTTCTCTCTTCTCTCTGCTAAATGCGCTTCAGCATTCTTTGAGGATGGAAGCTGTAATTTTGTCCTTATTTCTTCGACGAGGGAGGGTACCCGTGCTAATTCATATGTAAGGCAGGAGCGCGTGTATTTTGAGATGCCCATTAGGGTTTTCAGGAATTGGGCTTTAACTCTTTCGATGGTGGCCATATCTCTCTTCAAGTGGATCCCGTAAGTGAGAATTGGTAGGATGTTTTCATCAAACAGATGCATAACTATTTTTAAAGATAAATGATAATACATCCAGGAAAACAACTAACCTTACTTCCGTGCTATCAACGGTAACTTACGTACTAGGCATAGAGCGTTCATATTTATGATTTAAATGAAAGTAATGTTGAATTTTCAATGATCGGTTTTCTTTGCTAGTCAGTGTAAATGAGAAAGGAAGGAAGCTTTTGGTTTTACATGACCGTTAATCATAAGATCATGAGCCACGGGACCTCATTTTTACGTGGAATCCGAACCACAGGACATGGCATTTCACTTCAAAACTCTCACATGCATTGACCGGGAATCTTTCCTTAGTGAGAGGTCTACAGCTTGACCGCTGAGCCACCACGCCCACAGTGTAATTAACACCCTTCGTTAAACATTTGAAGTAAATTCAACGTCTTGCAAACATATTTAGTGCATTAAGCCGTGAAAAGTATAAATGGAATTATTGAAAACTGCCGTCAAATCTAATAATATGTACGTACACCTCTGTAACTTCTGAGGTATTTCACCGTATCTGAAAGACTCAATAAATACACGAAAATTCTACAGTAAAACCTGCCTAAACCGGTCACTTTATATACCGGAAACTTGGACAAACGGAAAGCGGAGGTATTTCCTATGTAAAATGACAGTGTAAACCGGAAAACTGCCTAACGCGGAAACGGACAGAAATTCCGGAACTGTAGGCGTAAATAACCTGACGAAGACGGATTATCTTATCCATAATACAAAGCTATGTACTAAATTTTGAGTGAGACTATACTTGTACCAAAGTTCTCGGAAGCATTAACTCTAATTTTTCCTCAAGGATGCAGAGGGTATGCTACATTTCACAACATCTGTAAGTGAATTGACTGTTTAGTTACTTCCTCCAACCCTCTCGTAATACACACAGTTTCCTTGTGACAAAGAAGAGTAGAAGAAAAGAGTGAACTGGACTAATCTTTAAAGGTGTTCTTTTTACTGTGTACTGAAATTCAGTGACAATGACTTCTAAATAAAATACACATACACTGGAGGAGAGTTATTGAAGAACACGAGAAAAACAATCGTCCGGCTAAAGAATTAACTGTGTTGTTTAAACTGGGAAAAATTCAAGTTATTTCGTAGTAATCCTTTGCGATAATACAGTATTTCTTTACCGGGTGAGTTAGCCGTGGTGGTTACGGCATGACTGATGGCAGTCGCTCACATCCGGGAGGCGAGGAGGTTCGAATCCCCCCGCCGGCAACCTTGAAGATGGTCTTCTGTGGTTTCCCATCTTCCTTCCAGGCAAATGCCGGGGTTGGTCCCTAACTATAGGCCACAGCCGCTACCTTCCAACTCCTCGCCATTACATTCCAACTTCCCTCCTTCCCTCCCCAACGGTACTTGTAACTCACCCATTGGGTGTCCGTCTCGAAGTAGCTACAAAACTGGCGAGCCGAACATGTCCTCGGACACTCCCGGCACTAAAAGCCATACGCTAAAAAAAAAAAGTATTTCTTTGTAGTATATTTTGTCTTATTAAAACTCAACCCTTTGTAAAACGGAAACCTGTGAAAACAGAAAAAAAAACTTAACGATTGATTTCCTCATTAGGCAGGTTTTACTGTAATAATAACCAAATTGAAGTGATAGATGCGATATTTCAGTATTGCCTAGTTCTCTATAGACAATCAAGTACACATGAACATCGTTTATCCCAGCGATTCCCAAACTGTGGTACGCGTACCACGGATGATGTTACGAAAAATATAAAGATATAAAAATAAAAAATATATTAAATTTAGAATTATAAAAACAATGACTATTCAGACTTAGCTGGATTTTTACTCACTACTTCGTAATTGTGTGAGACTGCATTTTCTTCACTTGTTTATCTCAAGAATAAATACCGGAATAGGCTCCTTAGGCCTACAGTGGAAAATGATTTTCGTTTGAGATTCAGCAAACTTAAACCAGACATTCCTTAGTTGACTTCTAATCTTCAAGCTCACATTTTACATTGGAAGTTGTTAGTTGGACTTTGGTTTTTATGTTTAATTATTAAGAGTTATTTTATTAATATTACTCGTAGTGTCATTTCTGAATGTTTGAATTGAATAGGCCTACTTATTGTAATAAATAATAAAACAACTGGCACGATGGGGGTTATAGTTACTATAACACACAGCCATTAGGTGGTACGCGAGAGATTCTCCGGTTTATCCGGATCGAAAATAAGAAAACATAGTTTTACTGGGTAGACTACAGTATTTCTTTCACGGGGTCGACTCTTCTTGAGTGTCCTTTCCTCAAGGATAGTTAAGGACGGCAATTGAAAGTAATTTGACCATGGTCTATCAAAGGTACCGTCCCGGCATTCATCTGGAAGTGAGAGCTTATGTTAGTAAAACATCGTGTTGCGCGCAAACGCTATACAAATGTAAAACAGAAAACACTCACACGTTATTTTAGTGCATAAAACAGTCGAAAATATAAGAAAAGTTTTCCTATATTTTTTTGTTGTTTGTTTGAGTCATCAGTTGTTTGACTGGTTTGATGCAGCGCTCCATGCCTCCCTGTCCTGAGCTAATCGTTTCATCTCTACATAGCTACCACACCCAACATCCGAGGCAATCTGTTTGACATATTCTAACCTTGGTCTTCCCCTACAGTGCTTGTCCTCGACCCTTCCTTCCATAACTAAGTTTGCTATTCCTGGGTGTCTTAGTATGTGTCCTACCAACCTATCTCTTCTCTTCCTTAGCAGTCACCAGAAACATCTCTCCTCTCACACTCGTCTTAATACCTCTCCGTTTGCAACTCAATCTACCCATCTGACCTTCATCATTCTCCTGTAACACCACATTTCAAACGCTTCAATTCTTCTATTTCTGCTGCACCAATAGTCCAAGTTTCACTTCCATAAAGCACCACACTCCAGACAAAGGCTTTCAAAGCTGACTTCCTAATACCTAAATCTATGCTGCTCAAAAAAATTAAAGCACCACTTTTTTCAAAGGCCACCAAATTTTGAAAAGTTGACCGCACAAGCTCGGAATCTCAGTATGACGTTTGTCCTGACGCCTACCAAGCATATGCTTCAGCACTACTCCCCAACTTGAGTAGTTTCGGTGTAGCGCCCCCAAAACCAGCCCATTTTTGAAAACCACAAATTGAAGTTTGCGAAAAACGCTGTAGGACTTGTCGCAGGTTGCCAAACCAGTCGAAAATGAATCAGTCTTGCTCTTAAAGGTTCCACAAACACGTTGAAATCGTTACATTTGTCGTTTGAGTATTTTCAACCCCCGTCATCATCCCCTAAACATGGACTACCATTGGAGGCTTCTGAGAAGGCACCGGGTGTGTTTAACCACCTGAAAACCTGCACACCGTCTTCAGTTGCTGATTGCAGTAAGTTCTTAAGGCCCCAGCTACCCCCGTTTGTATGATTTTTCGAATCAGGCCCTTTTTAAGAGCTAAAACGAGGTCTTAATCGCTGAAAGAGCTCTAAAAGTCCTTAGAAGTAGTGGTGACACGAAATCAACCTCTTCCGATCGTTGATTGACATTCCATCCCCCAAATTTGAAATTGTTGCACCCTCAACCTTCCCTGTCTGGAGGCGTCATGGCAGAGTTTTCAGAGTTGGATGAAAATGAAGCTAATTGCCTGAAATCGAGCCCAAAACAGCAGGTTGGATAAAAATTCATCGGCAGGGTGGGAAACGGGACTAAAAAGTTTTCAAAAAAGTTAACAGCCTCTAGTAAGTACACCCATGCATAGGCAACCCATACCACGTCATTCTTCTCCCATTTCCAACCTTTGTAACCTATTGCTGATTATAGGCAACCCCCTCGCACGGGTATGATGTGGGTTGCCTATGCATGGGCGTACTTACAATAGGCTGTTAACTTTTTTGAAAATTTCCTTGTCTGAGCCAACCTACTTTTTATATCCTCTTCGCTTCGTCCATCACTGGTTATTTTGCTTCCTAAGTAACAGAAGTCTCCTACTTCTTTCAACTTTTCACCTGCCAATTTGATGTCCAGAGCGGTTTCTGATTTATTTCGGCTGCATTCCAATACTTTTGTTTTACATTTATTAATTTTCATCACGAATTCTTTCCTCGAGACGGAGTCCATACCATTCATAAATTAATTCAAATCCTCAGGCGTGTCGGCCAATATGACGATGTCAACTGCAAATCTCAGAGTTGAAATTATTTCTCCTTGAATCTTCACTCCCACTTTAAATTTTTCTCCAATTTCCTTCAATGCTTGTTCAATGTAAAGATTGAAAAGTATGGGTGATAAGTTGCAGCCTTGCCTCACACCTTTCTGAATACCAGCTTGTCTCTCATGTCCTTCAGCTCGAATGACTGCTGTCTGGTTTCTGTATAGATTGTATATCACCCTCTTATCCCTGTACTTTATTCCAATGGTTTTTTTACCATTGAAAAAAGGGATTACAACTTATGTTAATAGATTATAGGCCTATAACATGTATTTACGTTTTAGTTTCTTTCCGGATTATCCGGAATTTTGACAATCCGGATCAGTTCTGGTCCTACTTAATCCGGATAAACGAGGTTCTTGTGTACTGCCCCCGTAATTGAATTATATAGAGACCACGGTGGCTATTTTGGAAATTATAAAGAAAGTTATGGCTGTCATAGTTATGACGTGGGTAGTCATGACGTAAGCACGGATGACGCAGACGTTATGCCAGCAGGCTACTTGAGCTGAGATTCTCAGTGACGTCAGCATTTATTCGAGAAAGATCCGAGATCTACGACGCAGTCGCAGGAAACGTGGAATTCTGCTGAGGAAGAAATTATGCTATTGGAGGGGAGGCTCAAACCAATGAACGATAGTCTGAAGGAAGACGGAGATTGCTGAAACTATGGTATTTTTATTACTTTTTGGAATGCAGAATTGTGGAAATCCATTTGCAGTAGAGGCATTGTTCTGGAATTTTGGTGAAATTTATTTTCAGTTTTTGAATTTTGAAAATCCGTCATGTATTGACGAAGTTGGAACTTCTAGCGATGACGCAGTAACACGCGATGGAAGGGATAGATACGCCCCTCATGAAGTTCATAAAAGGCCTTGCGCAGAAGAGAGGAGCCTCATTCTCTCAGATTATCAATCGTCTGATAGTTCAATCGTCAGATCTCAAATAGTTATTTCAGTGAAACGTCGAGTGAGATTAGTAGTGAAAGAGTCGTCTGTATAACGCGTGGTGAAACCACTGCATTAAACGAGAGTCGAACATACAAGCAGTGCAGGTTTACTGTGAGTAATTCTAGGTGAAGTTGAAACGACCATTATAACGCGTCTACGAGATTAGCTGTGAACAGTTAGCGGTCGCCTATAAGCTAATTCTCTTGTGCATTGCTACAGTAAGGAGTGTAGAAAAGTTGAACAATTTCGAGGAAGTATTTTGGAAGTTATTGACAATTTTAGACGACTGACAAAAGTGATTTTCTCGCTACATGAGAAGCACTTTGTATAGCCAGAATCTACGCCACGGCTGACACGGCTAGTGAAATAGGGAGACTTCAGATTGCTTTTGTGACACAACGCTACAGTATTATGGAACAGTTTAATATGGCAGTTTGTTCTTCTAATACTATAACCGAAGAGAAGATGGAAGGCTAAAGGACTTAATGCAATTGGGACATATTTCAACGGAGTAAGATAGCAGCATGGAACTTCGCTAATTGCTATTCCACACAAGCGAACATGTGGTAAATAACCATCTACACCCATGTTTCGTGATTAAAGGCTGAATACTATCAAACAGCAATAGAAATGATTTCATACTTTCTGAATATGAATATTTCTTCGGAAATTTCTACAAAAACTTCATGGCGATTTTCAACTGGAACTTCAGGGATTTTTCAAGAGAGGTCAGGGTTGTCCCGACTCACAAAGAAGATTATTGCCGGAAGGATGTCGTTCGTCTTCGTGAAGCAGTTCGATTCTCCGATGGTGCTGTTTCCTGTTTCGAGGATGGAGCTCAGCTTTAACTTGGTGAAATGGATCCATCAGCAGTCTTCTTTGGGGAATTTTCCTCTGGAACGTCAATCGGCAGATAAGGTAGTCGTGAACGTTTATTGTATTTGAGTTTCTTAGCAATATTTGAGCAACCATTTTTCCCATATTTTTGTCCTCATGTATTTTGCCCATATTCTTGTTTGAGATTCCTATTCTCAGTATACCTTGATGAGTTATGCCTTTTTCGACGATTTTATTAAGACATTGTTATGTCATGGGCATAGTTAAATGATTTTTGGATCAGTTGAGACTGATATTTAGATTTTTCAGTAATTGGCTTATTTGTGTAGTCACGATTTGACTGTAAGTTAATGATTTTTATGGCAGATTTAAATTCAGACAGCGTGTCACTTTATTAAAGTAATTCTACCCCAGTTTAATTACTTTGACCAATTTTCTGTCATCATCAAGAAGGAAGAACATTTAAATGATTTTAGAGCGTTAAAATCCAGTACGTTGTCGACGATCTTGGAAATACTAGTCGTTATTTGAATTGATTGCAACACAGACATTTATCGTCAGTTATGAACGATCATTGCATCATAGACCATTTTGTGAAAGATGAACTTTAATTATGAATTATTGAATGCATTAAATTCGTGAACTTTTGTTAGGAATTTTTTCTCAATTAGAGATTTATATAATGATGTTTGCATTCCCCAGTCTAATTGGATTCTATTCGACTATTTTGCAGTTAGTCGCACTTTGTTTGATGATAGTATTTTTATACTTCAATTCTTTGAAGATGTTAATCTTAAATTTTGATAGACCAGACAGGCGTATATAAGCGTATTCACTATTAAATTTGTTTGTGATTGGCAAATTTTTACTTCATTACGATTCATGAATGAAATCCACGAAAGTTAAATGACAACAGTTTTGAAACAATTCATGATTATAAGAATTTTTAAGTGGAACTATGAATGTATAATCGATAGTGCAGCGGACATGTTGAAAGTCGCTGATGTATAATGCCCTTAAATAAATGAAGGAGATTCCCACAGTAATTAATGATGATAAAGATTGTGTTAATAGAGGTTTTTGTAAATTCTGTGGAAGATTTTGATACCGTATATTTTAATATATGATGAATTTTGGGCCTAAATTTTAATGCAGTTTGTGCATTATTTTGTAAGCGAAGTATTTTCCGCTAGAGTGAATTGTCATAGTTCGTTGAAAATTAATCAAGTGAATTTACTGTTATAATTAACAAGAGTTTTGAAAGAATTTGAGATAAGATTTTGAATGAAGATTACCGTCACAAATAATTATAATTATTACAACCTTTATTAAACCAGATTGTGACATTAACATGTATAACTAACCTTCATTGGTCGATTATATTAACACGATTATGAATTTACCAACCGGATGAATATGTGGTTCAATGTATTTCTTAAATTAATAATTTAAATAATTTAAATGTTGATATTGTAAATAATAAATGTATATATCTTTGACAATAATGTGGAACGAAAGTAATGTTAAAGGCGTGTTTAAAATTTTTGTAATTATCTTCGACAATATTATAAACAATTTCTAATTGTTATAAATAATTTATGTGATTTTGTTATAAACATTTAAGAGTGTGTTTCATACTCTAAACTATGCTTATTAAACATTTGGATGATAACTTAAAAAGTTTAGGGATTGTCAGAATAATCCAGTGGTATGTGAGTTAAGCATTTGAAAGATTTGCGTCAATATATATGAGTTGTCTTGTAGACATTTAAAGCTTTGAGAGAGGAGCTGAATTCTTACGCAGTATGGCGTGACGAGTGAGCCCCATTTGACAGGCATGCGCCAGGTTAAAGAGTAGACCAGCTGGCTCGACATCTGGTTATCAGCGGGTGAGGTCGATACTCTGGCCTTGCGCCTATTAATACAAGTGTTATGTTTATTAAAAGAAACCAAATGCTCTATATGTGTCGCATCCTGACTTCCTCATCCAATCCAAACGTGTTTTGAATGTTACGTTATTTTGAGCTCATGGGAGCTAACATGTTGTATGCTAACTTTGCAAGTCCTTTAAGTGGACGTAGTCAGATTGACATGGGCTACTGATAGCCACATTTATTTTGTTGAGTTGTTAAAATCATACTCTTTATTTGAAATAAAAGCTTTTGTACAGTTCAAAGTTCTCGTCTTCGGTCTGGTTCATTTTTAAATGTCATGGTCAAGATTATTGTGGGAGCATACTTTAAAGATCCTGTTGTCAACCCAATCCCCGAGATTATTTTTAAGAGGTAAGTAAAAGTAAGTATGAAACCCCGTCTATTTTGGTGTGTTCCACAATAATTTTCTTGGTAACTTCTGTGTTCAAACCTCGGTAGTATCTGTCAGTGCCATTTTCATTGATGTAGCTGAGCCGGTGCGATTGATTGTTGGCAATCCGATTGAGGGGGCGGATATCTGACAGCCTACTATCCGGGTAAACGGGGACAGTACCTTATAATTATACCTGGGATACAAATAATCGGAATATGTGACAAGTATCGAGCAACACTACTCTCTGCATTCTGGAGATCAGATGTTTCATTTCTAGCTCCTCCTGGCCTTTTACCAGGAACTATTCCGGTTGCGGACAGCACTAATGTTAAAATTCTCACCGAGTTTACTCGCCACATCTTCCTGATTTATTTTGGTGCAAAATTGTTGATTTTTGGTGCTTGGCTAGTCTTGAAGTTTTGGCTTAGTGGTACCGAGATATTTATCAAATCTTTTGACTTGTTTTGTTAAGGGTGTTGGTACAGCATAACACCTTGAAATATTAATCTATAATTATAAGATCTGTGTCGAAGCCAGGCTGAAATGGTTCGGTCATCTCAAAAGAATGGACACCCAAAGAACAGCTAGAGTGTGGTTTGAGAAAGAACTGAAAGGCAAGAGACCAAGAGGTCGACCAAGGAAGAGATGGATCAACCAGGTTAGAAATGATCTTTCAGGAAGAGGTCTGGATTTTCAGCAAGTCGTGGAAGGGGAGACATTCTTGGAGAGAACTACAGTAAATGGAGAGCGCTCATTCACCGCACTCGGGAAACTGGAGCCGGTTCATGATTATGATGATGAATTATAAGATCCGCCTTTTCAAACACTAGAAGGTAGTTTACTAATTAAAATATTCGTACATGTTTCGTCACTATACTGATAACTTCTCCAGCGTGAGAATATCTTAGAAAACTACTGTATCTCATCAAAGAACCAAAAAGAAAATGGATATCTCTACAGAAATTCATTAATTTAAATAATTGTATGGACACAAAAAGGAATAATAAAAACATAATATTATAAATATAACGTATATAGGATGTTGTTGTTGGAAGCATTAACCCGTGACAATCTATATTTCATCATTAGATCTTAATTTCCATACTTCATTTGTTTTCACTGGCCCTAAGATTTTTATATTCTCCTATTATTATTCGGCTTCTTTTCGAATCACCCAGTTTGGGGTACGTCTGAGCAATCACTTCTTAGATGCTTGTGCTCTCCTTTTCTCCCAATAATTCTTAATTCTCTCTCATCTCCTCTTCTTTTCCCTCTTCTTCTTCTTATTTTTACATCGTTATGCAAAAAAGTTCTTGAAAAAAGCACGTGACGTTGGACTAGAAGTAAATGATGAAAAAACAAAATTCATGAAGGTAGAGAGAAATTACAAGACAAGAGGACATGGAACTTTACAAATTGATAACCCTGTGTTTGAAGAAGTAGTCGAGTTCAAATACCTGGGGACACTAATAAACAATAGAAACGAAGAAGAACAGGAGTTAGAAGCGAGGATTAAAGCTGCATCCAGTGCATCATATACAGTTAACAAACTATCCTCACCCAAATTATTATCAAGAGGGACCAATATAAAAATATATAAAACTATAATTAGGCCAGTATCACTATGTGGTGCAGAAACTTGGAGATTAAGCAAATGCACAGTGAGAGAGATAAAGGTCTTTGAAAATAACATCCTCAGAAAGATTGTCGGATCAATTTGTGAAGCAGGTGAGTGGCGAAGGAGAAAGAACAAGGGACTAAAGGAGTTGTATAAAGAATCCAATGTTGTTGCGGAAGCTGAGACAAGAAGGCTGAGATGGGCTGGTCACGTGTATAGAGGAGAAGAGGGATTTAGACTGCGAGAAGTGTGTGAGAATAAGCCAGACGACGAAAACCTATAAGAGGCAGACCAAAAATGAGATGGAGAGACCAGGTAGCCAAGGACATACAACTACTAGGAGCGTGAGAGGAAGATGCCAAGGACAGAACGAGGTGGAGGAGGCTACTTGACGAGGCCAAGGACTGACTGCGGTTTGCGGAGCCAGGATTTATTTATTTATCTATCGTATGGCTTTTATGCCGGGAGTGTCCGAGGACATGTACGGCTCGCCTGAGTCTGTAGCTGCTTCCAGCGGACACCCTAAAGGGTGAGCTACAAGTTCCGTTCAATTTCAAGTAGTTCCAACTTTCGCCACCAGATATCAATGATACCTAGTGGTGAACGTAGGAACTTTGATAGAGCGTTCTGACGAAATCTAACCTAACAATTTTGCTTTACACAAGTTTAGTCTGTGAAAGGATCTTTTATATGCCATAAATCTATGACATGGGACCGCCGGCTTTACTTCCCCTCGGTAGGAAGGCATACTGAAGGATTTTAACGCTCTTAAAAAATCCGATGACTTCGGCCGGGTTTGAACCCGCTATCTTGGGCATAGCAGTGCAGCATGCTACCGACTACGCCACCAAAGCCGCTTGTGGAGCCAGGAGAATAAAATAGAGTGAGTAAGCCGATCTGTCGAGCGTGATAGAACTTATTTTGCTAATGGTGTATTTTTCTTCTCCCAAAATCTCTTCATCTGGGCACTGAAAATTTTCCTCCGTTCTTCCGCCCATGATTTCTTGGTCCTGCTAGAAATTTTCTCAGAGAAATGGTTGGTTGTTGATTAATGTTCTGAATTGGAGTCGACCTAGTAAACATTCGTCTGTGATGCCAATTCTTGGTCTTTTCCTATTTCACTAACCCACTTTCATTGAGGAAGCAAGGTTGAGAATCCTTTTGGTGAGCCTCTCATTGTTCATTCTGAGAATGTGGCCGTAGAATTCCAATCGCTTTTCCTGAAGGTGTCAGTGATCTTTTCAGCATGCTGAGTGATAAAGCTCCTGAGACTTCCGATTCATTCAGATTCCTTCTGAGCAGACTGGACCAAGAGTTTCCCTTTCTTGTTTCTCTACGTCTTTAATAAGAGATCTGCTTTATTGTTCGACTCCGTGGCTAAATGGTAAGCGTGCTAGGCTTTGGCCCGAAGTGCCCCGGGTTCGATTCCCGGCCGAGCCATCAGGGATTTTAATCTCCTGGGGTTGATTCCCGTGGCTCGGGGACTGGATGGAAGTGTCGTCATCATCATCACTTCATCCTCATTACGACGTGCAGGTCGCCCACGGGCGTCAACTACATGGGTTGGTTTTTTAGTTTTGGCACCTTAGTTATAACTGGATTAATAACTCACTTAGATGGTTCCAAGTTTCACAGGCCCTCGATGTAGTCCCCACCGTTGCGTACAACGTGTTCCCAGCGATGCGGAAGTCGTTGGATCCCGTTGGCACTGCCCAATCTATTGATGGTACGAAGAGAGCGCTCGGCAGCCTGCTTAACTTCTTCAATCGTACGGAAGCGCTGCCATGCTGTTCCCCGAGGGCAAACCGTTAATGCGGCGTACTATTGTTCGTTTCTGCAAGACCATCTCCGAGGAGCTCCGAGAAGGAAACGGCGCCACCACATGATTACACCGCCCATCGTTCTGCATGACAATGCTAGGGCACACACAGCAGGCGTTGTGTCGGCATTGTTGGATCGCTGGGGCTGGGAGGTCCTCTATCACCCCCCATATTCTCCCGACATCAGTCCCTGCGACTATGATCTCATCCCGAAGATGAAGATGACAATGACGTTAAGCAGGCTGCCCAGCGCTCTCTTCGTACCATCAATAGATTGGGCAGTGCCAACGGGATCCAACAACTTCCGCATCGCTGGGAACACGTTGTATGCAACGGTAGGGACTACATCGAGGGCCTGTGAATCTTGGATCCAACTAAGTGAGTTATTAATCCAGTAATAACTAAGGTGCCAAAACTAAAAAAAACAACCCATGTAGAAAGACCTGCACTCGGCCTCTCCGGAGGTCACACGATGATTATCATTATCTTTATTTACTCAATTTACAATTGCTAACATGACTCATATCGGCACATTGCGTACAAGAAACTGAGTAAAGTACATTGGCTCAAAGACATGATCTATTTTGAATTTTGATTTTTTTCTTTATTCCGTAATTGCTGTTCATTATTATAATAATTAGTTTTTTTTTGTTTTATTAATTTTTGATTTTTTAATATTTAGATGTCCACCTCTAAATTATTAATCTCTTTCCAAATTTGTATACTTTAATCTATGTTAAGAGGGGCAGATAACCTCGTAGTTCCGTCCCTTAAAATTAAAGAAAAAAACATTTTGAAAAGCCTAGAGCATACATTTTCAAATAATATAACATAGACGTTTGACAGTTAATTCTTTCCAATAATGTTATCTTCCACGTCTCCTATTTTCAAGAGGGTCCAAGAAAATCCTATTGTGTATTCAAAAATCCTCTAACGATGCTGCAGGTCGTCAGAATTGCAGTCTTTTGTGCAATAGTGTGGGTGTATATGAGAAGATTTAGTGTGGCTAGATTTACTGAAAAGGATTTAGGTGTCAGGCCAGTGGAAGAAAGGAGGAAGGAAAGGATCGTCACACTCTTTTGTCTCCAGATTCTCGCTACCGTCATAGCTAGAGGAGTATATCTATCAATCTTCTGTATATATTATGGTCATTCGGGACATATATGTCAATCAAGTACGTGTGTTGGTTCTTCTAGTCAGTTAAAGTTATTTCTGGTCTATTATGAGGAGTTGTTTTGTCAGTTATTATTATTTAGTTAGTTATTGTTGTTTTAAGGGGAGGAATATGAGGTCATCTGCCCCTATTTATTATTATTATTATTTCTATTATTATTATTATTATATATTTTTATTTATTCGTTACGGTCAATTATGGACCACGTTTGACAGTTTTTACATGATTATTTGTCTTCACTCTCTGCCAATATCTCTTCATCCTCTCTCCCACTTCCTTCTCTTGTTCCTCCGAGTAAGATCTTCATTTCCTCACTGACAACTCCCCTGTCTCCTGAAAACCTGCAAACCTCTTAACCAGCCGTCTAAATCGCTCTCTGTCCATTATGTTTTCTTCATTCACCCCAATGCGATCCAAGTCCAATCTCACAACCGAAACCATTTCGGCTCAGTCTTCCTCTTCCTGAAGAATTCAAAAATCCTCTTCGTCAAACTGGCATTATTTATCCTCACCAAGTGTCCATAAAACTGTATTATTATTATTATTATTATTATTATTATTATTATTATTATTATTATTATTATTATTTTTATTATTATTATTATTATTATTATGTATAATTCGCTGGGGCCATCAAGGACCACGATAAGTCCTGTTGCATTTGACACTGAACTTGGCCTTCTTCAGAGCCCAGAGTTCCCTCATTCTTTGTGAGTTGCCCTGCTTTCTCTCCTCTGTCCAAGGGGCACCGTGTCTTGTCTTTGGTTGATCGTCTGGGCTTAGCCCGTTCGGCAATATTTTCTTGCGGAAGAGATCTGTGTTAATGGCGTCTTCAGCTGAGATATGTAGCATTTGCAGGTCGTCTTCGGTATTTCTAAACCAGGGAATTGTGGCTTTGGGTTTGAATCAAAAAGGTGAAGGATCTCTTTAGTTAACTTTCTCCCGTCCATTCTTTTCAGGTGGCCTTAAAATCGTGCCCATCTTTTTCGTATTGTGTCGGTAATTTTCTCTATTTTGCTGTAGAATTTCCCGTTGGATATCTTTTGATGAATTCCATTTTTGTACTCTGATCCCAAGATATAACAGATGAATTTAACAAGGATGTGTTTGAAAAATAAAATGTATAACCCTTGCCGTGATTTATTTGAATTCAATTAAAGGCGATGTTATTCGTCAAGGAAGCTTATTCTATGAATATTCAGACGTTTGTAGCTGTTTTTCTGAACAAAGCATGTGTTTTCTCTGTGTTTCAGATGGGCCACCACGGTATGGACGGCCTGGAGATGTTAGACCCTATCTCATCATCCTCAATGACAACCTTAGCGCCAATGTCAGACGGTTCTGGCGGTGGACACGGCGGTCATCATCCCCAGTTACACGGTCCCTCAGTGTACGGCCCGGCAGCCGCCATGAACAGTATGATGTCGAGCCACCATCACCACCATCACCACGGGGGTCCTCTCTCGGGGCACGGCCCCCCAGGCCACCACGGGCCCCACCACCATCCTGCCCATCCTGCAGCACACCATCCAGCAATGGCTGCTGCAGCTGCTGCAGCTGCTGCAGCAGGGCTTCATCCAGACTCAGACACCGACCCTAGAGAACTGGAAGCATTCGCTGAACGCTTCAAGCAGCGACGAATTAAATTAGGCGTCACTCAAGCCGATGTTGGGAAAGCATTGGCTAATCTTAAGTTACCTGGTGTTGGAGCGCTATCACAATCGACGATATGCCGGTTCGAATCTTTGACGTTATCTCATAACAACATGATTGCTCTCAAACCAATTCTACAAGCATGGCTTGAAGAGGCTGAAGCGCAAGCCAAGAACAAGCGGAGAGATCCTGATGCTCCCAGTGTTTTACCGGCAGGGGAGAAGAAACGGAAGAGAACCTCGATAGCAGCGCCGGAGAAGAGATCTTTGGAGGCGTACTTTGCTGTTCAACCTCGACCATCAGGGGAGAAAATAGCTGCCATCGCGGAGAAGTTGGACCTGAAGAAGAATGTGGTGCGAGTTTGGTTCTGTAATCAAAGACAGAAGCAGAAGAGAATGAAGTTCGCAGCCCAGCACTGACAGGTGGGGGGAGGAGGGGGCACCCTAGCTCCCCCCTCGACCCCCATGCCCGTTCAACACTGCATATAACAGCCAAACAGCAGCCATCATGAGGAGTACCGGGGTGCCTATTATTGAAGTGCCCATTCTCTCATATCTAGCAATAACTCGACTTTGTTGACCTCAAATAATTAGGAAATAAAGCTTTCAAAACTCATCATCGGATATGATGAGCTTTTGGTTTTAAGAATATCCAGTGAAATATTGATCAATGCTTTTATTAAAATTTACTATGACTATTTTCCTCATGAAAGTAACCTATCCAGTATAAGAATATCGAGGGATTTCAACGAATCGCCACTACCTATCAATTTAATCAGTTTTATTTACATGAATGTGTTATAGGGCTGGGGTTCATCTATAATAATACGAGGGTAGGGGCAGATAATCTCGTAGTTCCTCACCTTAAAACAACAATAACTAACTAAACGAATACGAGGGAAAATTAATAGTGCTCAGTATCGTTTGCGGGTTATGCTTGCAGTGCATTAGCACCATAGGGGATGCAAGCAGAGAAATATCGACCTTACTGATAACACGCGTTAGTTGGGCTGCATAAAAAAATATTATTGGGGGCAGCAGATACACCTGGTATACTTCTTTTAGAAGCTTAATGCTTTACTAGGTATTATTGCCACACTTTCTAAGTTCTCTGGCGATTTTTGTTTTGGAGAGCAGAGACTGTCTATGGTTGTCATTGTAGGTTTCTTAGTGTCTTATATATATACATTTAGATCTGAAGATGCTCCCATGACTAGCGAAACATATCATCCCTTATTTAGATCGTAGCCTTTCGCGGCCGGAGTCTAGTTTATCATCTAGGCTTACAGGATTGATCCGCGTCATATATCGGTTATTATTTCCCGACGTTTCGGCTGACATTGCAGCAGCCATAATCATGGGTAGCTACGAGTTGGTATCCGTACTCAAACTAACGGTTATTGCCAGTCAGAGGTGCTTGCGTGGCCTTCATTGTGGTCACGCTGCTCCCTGATTGGTCCACGCCCCTGACAGTCGCGCGCTAGTAGAACTTGCAAAATGTTGCTAAGTTTGAAACCATCTTCGCGATTGAAATTATTGGGATGCTTCACGACCTCTATTGCCTCTCTAATTAACCGATTTTGATATCCGCAATCTACAATAGCTGAACATGCTGACGTCACGAGACACGCCATCTAATTTGATAAGGCCGAAACTGTTGCTAAAATTCCCGGATATCAAAACAGGTTAATTAGAGAGGCAATAGAGGTCGTGAAGCATCCCAATAATTTTTATCGCGAAGTTGGTTTCAAACTTAGCAACATTTGGAAAGTTCTCCTAGCGCGTAACTGCCAGGGGCGCCGACCAATCAGCGAGCAGCGTGACGACAATGCAGGGCAAGCAAGCACCTCTGACTGGCAATAACCGTTAGTTAGAGTACGGAGTCCAACTCGTACCTACCCATGATTAAGGCTGCTGCAATATCAGCCAAAACGTCGGGAAATAATAACCGATATACGACGCGGCTCAATCCAGTAAGCCTAGATGATATACTATCATCCCTTAGTCCCCCCCCCCCCTTCGACTTAATCTCATGTAATACATTTTTCAAGTTTTCTTTTGCATATTCTAGTAATTGGAAATATGTTGTGTTGACCGACTGAAAATAGATAATATTTAGAGACATAGGCATTTCTTCACAAAGTCAAAATTGTAATTAACATTAGAAAGTTCAAACATGACCGTTTGCGCAAGTGGCTGAACACATCAGTCGTTTTCAATCAAGTGCTCCGAAGTGAAGATTGAATGTAGGTTTAGATTCGCTTCGTTCTGATTTCCAATGTTTACTTCTGCCTCCATCAGCTTTGAATCACCTCACATTGAAAAATGTTACTTTCTCCAAGAGTTGAGAGTAGCACAAGTTTATGAGAACCAAGCAAACCTTTCGTTGAAACCCTCAAATACTTTTAACACAAAAGCAAACAGCTCTCGATGTTCATATACTGTAGTATTGATTCATACTATAAAGAAAAGCATTGTGTACTTCTTTGGATTGGAATTCTCTATTTCCTTTTATTCGAAGAAAAGTGGATTGATATGAGTGGGAAGGAGCAATTTTCTCTTGAAATAAAAGAAAAAAATGTCATCAAATCGCCTCTGTGAATTGCACGATTCATGCAAGGAGTATCTCAGATATAATGACATAGAGTCTGATGTCATTACATTATCCCAAAAGGGTAGTATACAGTATAATATTAAAGTGATGGTGGTCGCAGATCTCGATTATAGGTTGACTTCCGGAAAATTTTGACATACCTTCGTGTTTCACATCCCTCAGACCCCAAAACCACCATCAGTTCAAAGGTTTATATATAATTTATATAAACTGTATGTATCACTTTTTATAAGGGGCGTGGTGACGCAGTGGCCAAGCTGTTATCCTCTCACCACGGTGGTCCAGGTTCGATTCCCGGTCAATGCATGTGAGATTTTCAAAGTGAAATGGCATTGCCGCGACACCAAATCGGTCCCTTATTCCTTCATTGGAATGTGATCCAACCTACTAATGCCACCTGTCCATCTAAGCATCTTGGTCTCCATGACACTTAGCCTGCGTTCTGCTTCCTTGGTGCTCGGCCAACATTCAGTACCATAAAGCGCCACGGGACGAATTACAGTGCGGTAAATTTTCGATTTTAGGTGGTCTTTCATCTGGTGATCGCACAAAAGACACCTGTCGTTGTTCGCCACTTCATCCACGCAGCATTAATTCTTACGTTGACCTCCTCGGTGAGAAGACCTTTAGCAGTTATCGTAGAGCCAAGATACTTACATTTTGTCGTTCGAGGCAGATCATCGCCGTCGACTTGGATTTTTCCGATTTCTTCTGCATCCGATGTCATATATTCTGTTTTAGCTTCGTTAAGCCGCAGGCTATATTGACTTTGGTTGGTTGGTTCCTTAGTTTAGGGGCTGCGACAACGCGGTCATGTAGCCCCGTGTACTTTGGGTGTGTGTAGAATCTGTCTGATAACCGGTGTTAATTGTGATGACTGTATTAGTGTGTGTATCTGTTTTTTAATTCAAGTAGAGACTGCAACTTTGAATTTTCAAATAGTTCCTACTTTTGCCGCCAAACGCCACCGTCAACGACTACTAGGCCTAGTTCAGAACTAGCTACTAGACGCCACCGCAGTCGGCTCTTGGCAACGAACGTAGCAACCTAAGAGCGTTGTTTACATTCTTAACCTATCCAATTTAGTTTCACACAGGTGTAATTAGTGGAAAGATCTTTAACATGCCATAAATCTATGACATGGGACCGCCGGCTTTACTTCCCCTCCGAAGGAAGGCATACTGAGGGATTTTTAACGCTCTTAAAAAATCCGACGGCTTCGGCCGGGTTTGAACCCGCTATCTTGGGCATAGAAGCTCAGCATGCTACCAACTACGCCACCGAAGCCGCCGTATATATTGACTTTACCGATCACTCCATTCCTGGACTTGTTGTTGGAGATCCAGCTTGTTTTGAGCGGCCAACTAAAATGTTATCAACGTAAAGAATGGTCCATAGTAACGGTTGTTGTAGATCAAGAATAAACCTGTATGTTAGTTTATTGGCATTTACTAAGATGTAATAAGCCTAGTAATATCCATTGGTATTCATCAGATTAAATCTTCATTAATGAAAGCTATTACATATCATTAAGTTCATATCATTACGTAAAATATACTCCATTTGGGGCTTGCTCGGTGGGTGAGTGGTCAAGGTATCGGTCTACTAACCCCAAGCTTGCAGGTTCGCTGCTGGCCGTGGTAGACTAAGTGATTTTTAATGCAGCCAATGGCCAATGAAAAAGTAAAAAATACAATGCAGGAACTGTCAGTCGCTACAGAATTGCGTCAGGGAAGTCAATCTTCTTTTACAGTATGCCGCATGATATCGGTCACAGGGCTCGCTACACAATTCACATATGCATGTAGCTGCATTTGGAGTGTGAAAGTTTTTTCTTCCGCATATCCTGAAGTGAAATCCATGGACTGCGAAACGCGTCACAGTGTGTCGTAAATCGTAGACTGCTCTCTTCCAGTCGGATGATAACATCGCTTCTGTCCCATAGAAGTCCAACCATATTTCCTTCTTTTTAAAATGAAATTCCGCAAGAAGTTCCTGATAGGCAGCGCTAGATGAAAGCTGCATTTGTAGTCTGATTTGCTCAATACAGAATGGTTCTGCAGAAAAAATTACGACACCATGTCATAGGATGTTGGCATTTCAAAGAACCCATTTGAATTCAGTAGGCCGTGTTCATAATGGCAAAATTAATCTCGGGAGTTTCCGCCAACACAAAGTTCGTCATTTCTCTACTAGAAAGCGCTTTAGTGTTCAAGGAGCTTAGATATCTAACTTCCTTGCCTTTCATAGTGCTTCAAGGAACAACAAAATTCAACATGCAAGCTACCCATTGGGTGTCAAATAACAAAGCTTGCACCCGCACCCGAGGCCATACGATATTATTATTATTACTCCATTTGAGATATCCCTTGCATTAATTGTGTCACTTTTGACTGAGACAATACTTCATTAATCGCATTTAATATAATGCCAATATCGAGGCCCCTGGCATTAGTATACATTGGTGGTTCTGTGGCTCGGAATAAAATGAGTGTCTGTGTGTGTGCGGACAAGCGTGTGCGCGTGTGTGTGTGTTGTGTACAGAAAAAACATACTAACAAACAAACAAAAACAAACAAGACGTCCTCTTCAGTTCTCATAGTAGTAGCTAGTCATTCACTAGTCATGCACAGCAAAGTGAATTACAAGACGATCCTCGCTTTGTGAACAAAATTACATTATTTTAGGCGTATATAAAAGAATGAACGATTTTTGTCTGCAAAAAGAATAAAGAAACACTTCAACAAAGACACATTTTTGCAGTCATTTTCTTCGTATTTGACTTAATTTATGCTATTCTGAAGAATGTAATAAAAAACTACTAACGGTGATATAAATATTCTAGTGCAATATAAAACATTAGGTTCTCTCGGAGACCTAATGGTTGTAATTTAAATATAAAGAAACAATCAAGAGTAAAGCGATGTAAATAATAAAATTAGAATTTATATTCGTGTATATAAGATATACACCCATATGCTGTACCATACATAGCTCAATTTGTTTATTAATTATTTATATTATTATTAATATTATTATAATTATTATAGGTCTGTTCCTTTGATACAAGGAAGCACCGGCGAGTGTTGTACGAGAAATCATCAGCTGATTCTACAGATTTAGTCTTGAACAAAAAGTAACGTGTTTGTGTGAAATAAGAGCACTGTGTTACTCAAGCAGGCTAACAGGCCATTTTGTATCCAAGAGGTCTTGGAGAAGAGCTAATGGATACTGTCATATCTCACGAATCACGATAGTTATTTCGCTGCAATAAACCACATATTGCTGTGCCACCGATATATGTGCCTAGAAGAACGATAATAATTCATATTTCTAATCGACTAAGTGGTTCTTTTTTAGATCCGCTGAAAAATGACGGGCTTATAATATGCCTCAAGAAACTTGCAATTCGAAAGTTAAGAGCCAACATTTCAATAATAATATCAAAGTAGGTTTCAAGTTGCTATTTGCTCCCAATCTCGAGAAAAACAAGATGAGACTTCAATGCATCTTATAATATAATTCTAGGCAATACAAACAGTGGCACAGCATTAGTTTCTTCGTAAGAGTAAAGGAATAATCGCAACTTAGACGTACAGTAATTACGTGATATATGACAGTTTTGATTACGCTAAGACCGACTATTGTATACAAAACGACCAGCTAGCATGCATGGCACACACGAACGGCTATGGTAAAATTTAATGAAGTGAAGATATTTATTTGCCCTTGAAAGTCAAGTGAGAAGCATTAAAGGATATATAATCTGGATTATCTTACTCTAACCACTCAAAGTAAGTTATTTATTCCTTGACAAAAAATTACCGTTGCCAACATAGATGTAACAGTCGTACAATCACGCTTCAATAACATAAGTGCAGGCCAATTACAAAGCTATAATATTGTGCTAATCATATGCAATATTAGGTAGTACATATAATATACAATCAACATGGAGGGTAAATATTTTGAAAATCCCTCCCTATATTATTCTGCTAAGGTCCCATTCCAGTTTTGTACCGAAAATAAGGTCCCATTAACACCAACCTACACATATGGAGTACCTACAGGTTCAGCATAACCCAATGCGTAAGCGAAACGCACTCACTTACTCTTTAAATGCCTCACAATTAAATAAATACCTTAAAACATGTATATTTACAATGAAATAATGAAAGAATGCAACACGGTAACCATGGTATCAGAATATTACAGGTCCATCTATTTCTGTAAGACGCAATTCAATTCCAATTTTTACATTACTGTGAAAGTTTCCAGACGGTTATAAGGTTATCACTGAACCAAATTAAGCTGTAAAATTCATCAATACATACAGTATAATGCGCTTAAGAGGGTCAAGGGGCACTCTAGAATTTTTTCACGCAATTTTCACGTGTGGGTGTGGTACGAAAGATCTTTTTCACCCGACTATAAAGGGTCTCCGAAAACCACATTTAAAGGCCGTTAAATTAACAGTGTCTGTGATATTCCCAGAAAACTAACTTCGCTCTGATATACCTATGAAGGAATGAAAAACCCTTAACCATTGCACCAGTAGCTGAATTGATAAAGTCTGATTATTCATACCAAGGATAAATCAGTCATAGCATTCATGATTGAGATTTTGCTAAGTGTACTCTTTACAACTAGAATATTCACGGGCGAAGTCGCGACGGATAATGCTAGTATAATATAATATATTATACCGATTTCATCCGCACTATTCAGTAACTGGCTTATAAAATGAATTAAAACTAATTGAATTAAGAGAAACTTGATAATAAGTTTTCATAAAAAAATATTCAAAAAAATTGTTACAGATCTGTTCTTAATACTTTTTCTGAAAAATTAGTATCAAGGAAAGGGAAAACCTAAGGTAAATATTAATCAACATTGCTCGTAATTCAATTAGTTTTAATTAATTTTGTAAGACAGTTACTGAAAAGGGTCACAATATGGCCGAAACTGGTATAATGTATTATATTTTCAAAACTATGTATTGACTAAGGTGTATAAATTTAGTAAATATTCATGGTATATGAATTATGATTATAACGTCAATAAGGCAACCTTCTTAATATGATTAATTTCATATAATTACATAGACAAATATTATTCAAATAAGTAATAACTTAAGTTTTAGTGATTTCAGTAAGTTGATTTCGATGATACAGCAATACGACTGAGTACATCACTCGCAAACCAGTGTAGCGCTATTGTAGCAAAGGAAGAGACCTAATCATTATTAAACTTAGAAGGTGATCAAATACACCTGTTCTCAGCAATACTACAACGAACTGGATAGCATTGCTGCAGTTCATTCTTTCAAAATACTGTACTCATTTATTTGTTCTAGTCAAAAGAAATGTCGTACAAAAAGGATCGTAATATATTGGATAATAATGTTGGCTAGTCTGTTTCGTTTCTAGTCATGTTGCTCAAAACTTATTACTAGCAATAACAAAAAAATAACAAAGAAATTAAATAATTTTTACATTTGAAAATTGCTTTAATTTAAGCTTATCGTCATTTAAAGAAAAAGAAAATATGTATCAAACTTTTGAGATAAAACGCAAAGAAATAAAGCTTCAGAATAATTTATTTCATAATATTTCGCCTGAAAATCTATTTCGTCAGCTCATGTGTAAGCTTAAGTATTCTTTGTTAAGGAAGTGTTTATTTTTGTTACTTGTCATTGTTGTTCTTTGGTCTTATATGTGTCATATTTCTAGTCATTAGTTCTGTTAACAAGATTTCAAATACAACTCAACAATCATGTTTAAATTTTCTTTTCGTCACATATGTTTTATCTTACTTCGCACCTCTGCAATGTGGCAGACACAAGTCAAAATATATTGTATTAGCCACGTTTCACCGTTATATTTTAACCCTAAGCTCTTCTAAACAATGTATATGCATTTTCAGCTTGATTAGGCTAAAACAGTGGTTTCAAAAAAAATCATTGATTTGCGGCCCGAAAAAGCTTTGCTTTTCACAGAATTTATCAATAGTAGCTCGAAACACCTCTCTATTTCAGGTCCAATGCATTTTTATATTTATTTATTTATTTATTTATTTATTTATTTATTTACTGATTTATTTATTTATGCATAGGCCTATCTCCTTTAACCGGAAAAAATGTGAGTCCCGCTCATTTCCGTCGAAGACAGGTTATTTGTAATCTCTCTCATTCATATCCTTGTCCTCCAAACCACAAATATTCCCTCTTTGATCCACTCTGCCAAAGTCCTCCATCTTCGAAAGCTAGTATCTATAATGTGTAATATCTGCCACTTCAAGTTAGTTGTACAGTGATTTTATTTACATTTTAACGTAGTATATATATATTGCAGATCTTTTAAAGAAGTGGATTGCCTGACTTGTGACAGTCTTTTGCCAGAGGTGCGACTTTCCCTAGAATCAATTTTTAAAATATCGTGATAAATACATTAGTATCAAAATGAAAGTACTGAAACTTTTTTCAATGTGTTATTGACTTGATCTCGATTTCTACTGTTAAAATATTAAAACCTACAAGTGTATTAAATTTCATCAGGTGAAGAAATGCATGTTTATCCATAACAGCCCAACAATCTGAGGCCATTAAGTGGAGGGAAATGAATTAATATCGATTGATTGTCTCATTATTTAGAAATATAATAGAAAAGGAAGATCATCTTTCTATTTATAGTATTCTGTGTTCCTGTTGTTAAGTAGGAGCAGGCCCACGACACATAAAAGGGACTGCGCGAAGCGCTGCGATCTGGTGTTCTGCCGACAAATGAAGACTCAAATCTAGCAATAATCGATTGATCAAATGATTTGAAATTAATCGGAAACGATTAATCGAATGACGGTTAAATCGATTAATCGACTAACCAAGGAATCGATTAATTGATTAGTAGATACGAGATAATAAAAGAGAGGTCATCGCTTAAGTTAAGTTGATCTTATTTTTGGAATGTTGTTTAGAAATCTATAATAGTACATTTTAAAGATTAATAGCTCAGACTTACAACAAGTCAAATCCTTCACTTACCTAGGTCAAAAGATTACAGAGGACGGAAGGTGCACCACTGAAGTTAAATGCCGCATTGCTCAGGCAAAACTAGCTTTTATGCAAACGAGGAGGTTACTGTGCACCAGTCGGCTTAAGCTTTCCCTCCGAATGAGAATGCTACATGCTTTTGTATGGACAGTTGCGTTGTATGCCTGTGAAACGTGGACACTAAATACAAATGAAAAGAACCGTCTTGAAGCCTTTGAGATGTGGTGCTATCGTAAGATGATAAATGTGACGTGGAGAGACAGGATATCGAACAAAAGGGTTCTCGACACCGTGAACCAACGGAGATCAATCCTACGCACAATCCGTAAACGTCGTCTCGCATGGTGGGGTCACACAATGCGCCACTCCAATTTGATGAGAATTGTGGCAGAAGGGTTCATTGAGGGAAAGAATCCACGAGGAAGACCTAGAAATACCTTCCTTAAACAAATGCTAAACGACACCCAAGCACAGAATTATAATTCAATGAAGGAAGCGGCAAATGACTGGACGATCTGGACATGTTTTTATGGCAACTGACCAGTCTTAGGACTGCAAACCAATGATGATGATGGATAGTACATTATGCAACGAGCCTATAGTGTCAATAATTAAGACAAGAGTATGTTTATAAAACGAGCGAAGCGAGTTTTATAATTTCCATACGAGTGTCTTAATTACCATTATAGGCGAGTTGCATCTGACTGTTTTTGTTCGACGATAATTATAACTATTTTATGTTCGAACATAAATAATCATAAATATCTGTCGAGATTTCGCCGATTGTATGTACTGAACAGAGCGCATGGGACGCAGAGAATACCTTGTAATTGACCAAGGCCTCCTCGAATACCCCCACTATGACACTTGCCACGCAGTGAAATTTAAAATAGGAGGCCGTGGAAGTCAGCGCAGGTCCGATGCTATCCTTATCCAATTGGTCACACAACTGTTTCTTGATATCTGATTGGAGGGAGAAACCGTTTCATAATGAAAAATAGTGCTATAATGACCCTCATTATGATACAGTTTTCTGACATATAATATTTACATTTCGACATCGTCGAGCATAAAAGTTACTTTTTGCCTAAATATACAAAGTGTCCTTCCTTGTTCTTGTTAACAATAACCGAATAAGAGTCAGTGACAGTGGAAGGACAGACATCAATCAAATTGAGATGAGTTTCGTAAAAAGAAACCAAGAGTTTTCAGCAAAGATTTTGAAATCTTGTTCAATGTTTACAATTTTGACCAGGAACAATTTTTCTTTTACATTTTCTTTGGCCTAGTTTTCACAAAGTAGCTGTACCACTAGTAGTAATAATATCCCAACTCGTACTGGTAGAGGCTTCCATGCCAACGAGTTTCGGGTTGTCTAGAATTGGATGACATGTTCCTGCCCTCAATTTAGGTTATGTTTGCGCCACTAAGGCCCAGTTGTACGAACTCGGGTTATCCATCGGAATAGCTATACCTGGGCTAGCGTCTTCCTTGGTATATCTCCAAGGGTGGGTTGTACGACAAGATTTTATTCCGGGGCTCGCTATTCCATGTTTGTCTGAGAGACTAGCTAAGTTGGTAACAAACGGAGCTAACTTTGTGGACATATTGACACGAAATTTGAACTTCTTTGGAAACAGATGAATATCGAATTGACCACTGCGATACTCCATGAGAGGCCGTGAGAATAACAAACCACGGCCGTGGACAAACATACCGTAATAAATCCATGCATTGGTTACAAATAATAGTATAAATCGTAGGCTATACATAAATATAATGCGAACTAATATAGCATATCCAAGAATTAAGTGCCGGTAGGTGCAGGATAGGCTACTACATGTTATTATCATACATTTTACCTGTCAGTCATATGTTCCTGTCCATCGATAATTTGGTATAATAACCTCAAAACTGTGTATTTTTCCTGTCTGAACCGTATAAAGAATTAATTTTCATCACAGTTCAGAAAGTGAGCCGGCCTCTGTCTGATCTTCTTTGCTTTTCTCCTTTGCAGAAATATTATTTCTATTAATGGATCCTCCGCATCAGCATGAATGCTCATGAGTACGGTATCCTAGGCTCTTGGCTGACGCAAAGTTATTATTAATACCCCGTTGAACCAAGGATCACCCCAAATGATTACCGGTACATATATAAGATAATACAGAAATACCAAGCATAACATAAAAACAAAAAAAATAATAAGCAAAAACCATTGGACCACTGCGACATAGCGTTCAGTGCCGAAGACAATGCATATGATGCTTATATTTGTAATGTCGCTGGTTTGCTTTGGTATTTTGTCTGTAAAAATGTGTATGTAATTATTGTGCTGCTATTAAAATTATACTTTCTCATGTAAATTTATGAATAGCTCACTGAAATTAAGAGTTTGCGATGATTTAACTTCGGATGTTGTAGCGGTCTCTCCCGTCCGCCATATATATACTCGGTATAAGCAGATAGCTCGCCATTCCATGCCCGGTTAGCTATGCCGTCGTTTATACCCGGATTATCTCTTATACCAATGTCGTACAACTCAATTCTGCCCTAACTACGGAGATAACTTTAGCCGAGGTATAACCCGAGTTTGTACAACTGGTCCTAAGGCTAGTATTTATTCTTTCTCTTGCTTCAATAGGATGCTGGCTTTGGTCTGCTCTGGTTGGTTCTTTCTCCATTTTTCCACTAGAGCGCAGCGCATGACTTGGGCCTGAGCTCGCAACTTAGATGGCGATGGTAAGGAATGCAGTGGGTGGATCGAGATTAAGTATTCCATGGCAAGAGATAGATTAGATTGTTGTAAAAAAAATGGCTTCCTACAGCACGTGAAAGGCAATAACTAATCAAAACCTGCTACATACGCAGTAATACTCCATACTAACACACGATTAGTTTACTATATTATTAGCTAGATGTGATTAGGTTTGTAAAATAAAATGTGACAATACGCTTGACGGGTAATTATAAGGGCAGGCAAGGGAAGGCAGTAAAGGCGATAAAAATATGACACACGTAATACGCTCGGTATCGGAAGAAAAGACCAGTTGAACAACGAAGGTCGTAATGAAATATGACGAGAGGAAGTTTGGTGAGAGCTCTCTATGGTTGCCAAATCTCCTCCTTGGGGCTGTGTATTTAATTCATTTCTCTGGACCTAATCGCCTCAAATCTGATGTTATGGATTTAAGTGGTTGTGAAGGTTTGCGTTGCACTGATTAATAAGTAAGTAATTTTGGTTTTATTGTTTTAAAAAATCAATCCCATACAAAATAATGAGCTGTATATGAAGAGAAGAATACCTGAATCGTACCCAATATGCCTCCTAAATGCTAGCACATTCAAAGCTGAAGTTGGGTCCTAGATCATCACACTGTTTATTTCTAGAGGATAGTCTTCTTAGCGCCACAGCAGACATCATCACAAGATAGGACAAAAATAGACCCTTTTCAAATGTCATTTCTAACTTGCTCCACCAAATCCTAGGTGACTTAGCAATAATTACACTTGTAAGCCTGACTTCAGCCGCAGATATTATTTTTAAACAACCTTAGTACAGAGTTGAACCCTTCTTGGAGATCAATGACTTGGGACAGGACATACCGCAACTTTTAATAGTATTCATGCACCAATGCCTTTTTATAATGTGTAAGGATCGAATACCAGTCAATAAATTCGAATCCACATGCTACTGTTTTGTTGTTATGTGTGTTTTTCATGTTTTTGACTTTGGATTAAGCATTCTGTATTTCTTCCTTTTGTATTTGCTGTTTTTTTGTGATTTCTTCGAGTGTTTTTTATTTTATATAGTTTTTTGTTTTTGTATTGTTTGTGTATTTGGCGTTATTTTATTTCGTTTTTTCGTATTTTGTATGTTTTAATTATTTTCGTGATTTTTTTAAATTGTATGTTTTGTGATTTTTGCTTTTGTTTTCTGTTCTTGTGTTTTATGTTTCATTTTTTGTTTCCTTGTGATTGTATTAGTTTTTGTGACTTTTGGTTTTATGTTCATTATTGTTTTTAATTTTACTTTTTTGTGATTTTTGGTTGTTTATTCATTTTTATTATTAATTTTACTTTTGTTTTTAGTGATTACTCTTGTGATTTTTTTTGTTTTTGTTATTTTTGTTTTATGTATATTTTTGTTTCTTATTTTACTTTTGTTTTGGTGTTTTTGGGCGATGGGAGGTTGTTTTTTATTTTTATTTTTAAGTTTTTGTTGTTTTTGTGTTTGATATTTTTTGTTTGTGTGTTTTGTGATTTTTGCTTTGGTTTTCTGCTCTTGTGTTTTATGCTCCTTTTTGTGTTTCTGTTTTTTTTGTTTTGTTTTTTATAATGCTTTCTTGTCTGGAAACGTTCCTTAATACAAAGCTTGGCTCAACGGTAACACTTACGTCTACGGAGCCCTAGATTGCAGGATCGAATTCCAGTGCAGTCATTACAAAAGAAGGAAGGAAGATTGTAGTTTTACGTGACCGTGAATCTTGTGATTATGAGCCACGGGACCTCCTTTTTACGTGGAATCCGAACCACAGGACATGGCATTTCACTTCGAAAATCTCACATGCATTGACCGGGAATCGAACCCGGACCGCCTTGGTGAGAGGCATACAGCTAGACCGCTGAGCCACCACGCCCCCTTGCAGTCATTACACATTTGAGGGAACACACATAAAAAACTCCCCTTCAGGGCAAAATATTAAGTAGGTAATAGGATCCCTAAAGAACCATTCTGAAAACTGATCGTCACTGATGTTTATTAATTTATTAATTTATTTAATTATTCTATTCCATTTTTTGCTTATTTATTTATTTATTTATTTATTTAATTATTCATTCAATTGTTTACTTATTTATTTAGTTAGTTATGTACTTATTTATTTAATTACTTATTTATTTTATTTCTGTATAACGCCTTTCTGGAATAAGGAATTACATTCCTGCACATTATACGAAGGTCAGCATTGACGATACATTAAGACAAACAATACAGGGAAAAAATGATAATGCCAGAAAAATCAGCAATCAATGAGATGCTCACTTTCTAAAGTAGTCACTAAATAAATTATCAATTAACTCAAAAATATGTTGTGGTATTCAACGACTTGTCCCAAACATCATTTTTTATGAAGAAAACGTTCACTCTGGTACTTTAAAGTAAGTAAGAAAATAGTCTAATAATTACTTGTATATATAATAAAATATAATAAGAAAAAATTATTAAATAAATTTGAAAAATGACTTCACCAATGACCAATCTTGTACGGAACCTGTCTCACGTTTCTTATATAAGTTCTAGTATTCTTGTCGGAATACGCCATGTTAAAGAAAATGTTTTTTTTAAATAAAAATGTGCTGTTACAGGGTAATTAATCATATCAAAACTACATTAAATAAGGAAAGGAAATAAAGAAGCAACATTTGTGAGATCGAAACCCAAAAGACTACAATATAATGATAAAAAATGAACACTGTTTAATGTCAATTTCTTTCCTTTTTTAAATAAAAATTTTGATTCTTGAAGAAATTTCAAGAAAGAATGGACACATTGTAACATGTAAATACAGAGACAACATATCACTAACAGGCAGATTACTTCCCTGCTTGTTCGAATATAAAAATAATAAGGTTACAGAATAAATTAAATTAAAAAAACACATGTTCTTGTATAGTAATATTAATAATATGTGCCATCATCTCTTTCTAAAGAAAAAGAATACAAAGTGGCTTCTCATATGAAAGGCCAATTTTTATATTTAGTCTCCCAGTAGAAAAAGGCCTGAATCTAACAGAATATGTTATTTATCATTTTATGAGTTTTTGGTTTTCTTTCAGTGTCATGTTCTAAAAAATACTTCATTCATTCCAAATAAAGTCTTGGTGTTATGAAAATATGTGACGTTGGTATTACTTATTTGACTATTCCCCTCATTGTCCTTTCGTCATCATCAAATGCAGATAACTTCGTTATACAAGCAGAAGAACTAGTGTCTTTATGGGGAGGTTGTAAGCCCTATCTCCGCCATGTTAAATGTGGAAACTTCATGTTCCTCTTTATAATTAAGTATTTACCCTATTGAAACAAAACCTTACAGATATTTATATCTATATTTTATCTTTAAATGGCTGTTTTTGGAAATGTGTGTGTGTGTTTGTAAATAATGTTTTAAATATATTCTATTTCAAATGTTAAATTTTTAAACTTATTTCTCTACTAAAAATTAAATGTTATTTTTCTATTTATTATAAAATCACAAGAAAACATACAATCCTTTAGTTGATCAGATTGAATCACCGAAAAAAATCAGAGCGCTATTGTTAATACTTCCTGAGAGAAAGGAACATTTGTCTCGAAAAAAAAGGGAAGAAAAATGCTGTTAAAGGTAAGTGTTACCTTAGGGCCCTTATTCAGGATCATTTGGATTGTCTTCAGCTTCTCTTCTCCTCTTCTGGTTTCTTTTTAACTTCCTAGCTTCTTTAGAGAAAGTGAAGGACAGGAGAAATAGAAGAGGGAGAAGAAGGAGCAGGAGAATAAGAAAGAGAAGAAGGAGCAGGAGGAGGAGGAGGTAAATGAGCAGGAGGAGAAGGAGAAATAGAGGAAGGAGCAGGAGAAGAAGGAGCGGAGAGGGAGAAGAAGGAGGAACAGGAGAAAGAGAAGAAGGAGGAGGAGAAGGAGCAAGAGAATAAGGAGGGGAAGGAGAAACAGAAGAAGGAGAAGGAGACGAAGGAGGAGGAAAAGGTCGAGGGGAAGAAGGAGAAGGAAAAGGAGAAATAGAATAAGGAGAAGAAGGTGCTGGAGAAGAAGGAGAAGGAGGAAAAGAAGTAGAAATAGAAGAAGGAGGAGAAGGAAAATAAAAAGTGGCAGGGGAAAGTGAAGAAGGAAGAGAAGGAAAATAGAAGAAGGAGCAGGGGAAGGAGAAGAAAGAGGAGCAGGAGAAGGAGGAGGTAAATGAGCAAGAGAAGAAGGAGCAATAGAGGAAGGAGCAGGAGAAGAAGGAGCGGAGAGGGAGAAGAAGGAGGAACAGGAGAAAGAGAAGAATGAGGAGGAGAAGGAAAAAGAGAAGAAGGAGGGGAAGGAGAAACAGGAGAAGGAGACGAAGGAGGAGGAAAAGGTCGAGGGGAAGAAGGGGAAATAGAAGAAGGAGAAGAAGGTGCTGGAGAAGAAGGAGAAGGAGGAAAAGAAGTAGAAATAGAAGAAGGGGGAGAATGAGAAAGAGAAGAGGAGCATGAGAATGAGAAGGAGCAGGAGCAGGAGAAAGAGAAGAAGGAGGAGAAGGTGCTGGAGAAGAAGGAGAAGTAGGTGCTGGAGAAGAAGGAGAAGGAGGAAAAGAAGTAGAAATAGAAGAAGGAGGAGAAGGAAAAGGAGAAATAGAAGAAGGAGAAGAAGGTGCTGGAGAAGAAGGAGAAGGAGGAAAAGAAGTAGAAATAGAAGAAGGAGGAGAAGGAAAAGGAGAAATAGAAGAAGGAGAAGAAGGTGCTGGAGAAGAAGGAGAAGGAGGAAAAGAAGTGGAAATAGAAGAAGGAGGAGAAGGAAAAGGAGAAATAGAAGAAGGAGAAGAAGGTGCTGGAGAAGAAGGAGAAGGAGGAAAAGAAGTGGAAATAGAAGAAGGAGGAGAAGGAAAAGGAGAAATAGAAGAAGGAGAAGAAGGTGCTGGAGAAGAAGGAGAAGGAGGAAAAGAAGTAGAAATAGAAGAAGGTGGAGAAGGAAAAGGAGAAATAGAAGAAGGAGAAGAAGGTGCTGGAGAAGAAGGAGAAGGAGGAAAAGAAGTAGAAATAGAAGAAGGAGGAGAATGAAAAGAAAAAGTGGCAGGGGAAAGTGAAGAAGGAAGAGAAGGAAAATAGAAGAAGGAGCAGGGGAAGGAGAAGAAAGAGGAGCAGGAGCAGGAGAAAGAGAAGAAGGAGGAGAAGGAGAAAGAGAAGAGGAGCAGGAGAATGAGAATGAGCAGGAGCAGGAGAATGAGAAGAAGGAGGAGAATGAGAAAGAGAAGAGGAGCAGGAGAAAGAGGAGGAGCAGGAGTAGGAGAAGAAGGAGGAGGATGAGAAAATATGCCAGTTCTCAGGAACAGCTCTTCAAGGGGACGTGGCTTTAAATGACCTATAACTGGCGTTTAGCAAACATTTTCAGCAAATAAGCACATGTACATTATAAATTGGACTTAAGGCTATCAAAATAACATACAATCTAAAATTCCACTTCTTGACACAAAGCAGCTTACAACCTCCCCTTAAGAGTCTTCTGAATCTTACTCGGGTTTCACCCCTGATATCCGGGTTCGATTCCCGGCTCTGTCAAGAAATTCAATTCTGGTCTGAAGGCTGGCACGGGGTACAACACTAAGCCTCGTGAGGCAAACCTAAGAAGAGGCGAGTACTGTTCCTACCTCAGCCATCCTGGAAATGGTTTACCGTGGTTTTTCACTTTTGCTCCAGGCAAATGCCGGGATGGTCCCCAACTTAAGACCACGGCCGCTTCCTACCCAAATCCTCCCTCAATTACAAATACATACACTAGTAGAATAGAATCAAAATACTTCTTTATCATCTGTTCTAACCAAAATTCTTTAAGGTATGCATAAGTCGTAGTCATAGTGAAATCCGTCATTTCATGGAAATCCTAGGTAGGCCTACTTCATGAAAAACCCCCATATGATGTAAAAATGGACAATAGCACTATCTGACGCGTTTCTTCATGAAGTGACGGACCTATTTAGGCAGATGGTGTAAGAAATGACTTTACGTTATCAGCCGAGGCACTTCATGAAATCCGGTGTTTGTGGATTCGACTCTTCGTGAAATGATTGACGCAATGGAGTCATACATTACCGTTATACACGAACTATTCCAAGAAATAAATGAATGATTCTTTATTATAGTTTAAGGGGATCAAAATTTGTCATTTTTCAATTGTTTTTTCTCCGTTTATTGATACTTCCTCTTCAAATCACTGCAACAATTTCTTTGATATGTATAATACTTTTGAAGTTATGACCAAAAACGTGCAGGACTGTCACCGACGTTTTAGAAGTTTTCCAACACATTTATTAGTCCCTTCGTTGCTTATTTCCCGAAACTTTGGATTTTCATATCCGTTTCCTTAGTAACTACCAGAGTTTTCAATATAATGAAATAAAATTTAGTATACATGTGTATCTTATAGGGAAGAACAATATGACCCAGAACTGTTGCTGTATATGTCATAGTTTAATTTCTTTAAGATATTAAGTGAAAAAACTTGCAAAAAGTTACAATTTAATATAAGCTTTAAAAAAAATAGTTTTTATTTATAGACTCCAATGATTCTAAGTCAATCTCTAGCTACTGCATTAGTAAATACAATGAAAAAAGAATTTTTGAAAAGAAATGATATTTGTGTTAAATATTAGGGAAACGGTGGGACAGAGGACAATATGCAGCTGCCATTTTAAATGTCTAATTTCCAGAAATGCATTCACCATATGACTTGTAAATACACGAACATATTGGGAAAGCATAGTGTGATTGGCAGACCAAATTACAATTCTTTAGAAGGCAACTTTCTGTTGCTGAGGAATAATAAAGTTAAATATACAGGATTTTTGGATCCTTATAGGTGTTTACAACAATAGTAGAACAACATAACTATATTAAAATGTTCAGGATAAAAAAAAAATACAGAAATCCTTAATTGGCTAAAATTCTCAAGAAACAACAGCCTTTGAACGTCCTTGGTGACTTCCATGCCGTATTTTGCCATTATTAATTCTTGGAAAGCACCACGAGAACACCGCTAGCGCTACATCATGAAGTGTCATTTCATGAAACCACGCGTCAGATAATGCAACTATCCCTATTTACATCATATTCCGGCTTTTCATGAAGTGCCTAGGCTTTTCATGAAATGACGGATTTCAGCATCTGACTACGACGTACGTATATACGTTTGAAATGGCATTCTTATCAAAATTTCAACTGTCTTTTTTCATTGTAAATAGAAGCCTTATTTGTTTGCTTCAAATTAACATATATTTCATGTCAATATTCCACCTGTAAATAGTTTAAAAACTATTTTAAGAGGACTCGTGTGCACTTGTCTAGGGGGAGTGGCTCCACAGCATCTTACTTGCATCTAAATATCCCGGAATACAAGAATATCATGAAACTGGAGTTACATGGATTTTAAATTGAAGCTATTAACAGGCATAGAATCATGTTGGCAGTATCAACGTAGGCCTATATCAGTTACTCCAAATTAACCTAGAATGTCAGGGACTATACGTGTGCAGAGTTTAGAGATGTTGGCTTTCATGCTTCCTGATATATAGGTATTAGAATGAAAAACATAGGGACATCATTTATTAACAGTTGGCATCCCTGCTGGCTGTCAATAATACGCATAGGCAAATCTGTTATGATACACAAAGCACATACAAAATTTGGTTGAAATCCCATGGTTAGTATAGAAGTTACATGTATTTAAATGTTGGACCTATCAGCAAGCTTAGAATCATATTGGCATCACTGTCATGTATGGGCTCCTGAAAATTAATCTAGTATGTCATTATCTCTGTCTGTGCCGATTTTTGAACAGCTCGCATGCATAACTTCTGAGATATACAACATAGAGCTCAAATTTCAATTGTGATTTTCCAGCAGTTGGTAGCACTGATGTCATTTTCAGATATGGTCGTGAGATATTCACGTATTGATCTTTACTTATATCTAGTTTGGTTTTGATAGCTGCAGCCGTTTAGGAGTTGATAGGGGGAGACACACAGACAGACACACATAGTCCCTGACATTCTAGATTCATTTGGAGTAACTGATATACGACGATTCTGCCAACATGATTCTAAGTCTGCTGATAGGTTCAATTTTAATTGCATATAACTTCTATACTAACAAATCGATTTAAACCAAATTTTGTACAGTATGTGCTTTGCATAGAATGCAAACACATTTGGCATTGATAAAACAAATGTTTTAAATATCCGTATTGATAGTAGAATTAATGTTTAAAATTATACGCCAAATCAATACTCATAACAGATATGACTACACGTATTCTTACGAGCCATCAGGGCTGCCAACTGTTAATAAGTGCTCTCTCTAGATTTGTATCCTAATTCCAATATATCAGCAAGCCAACAGCTCTAAAATTTGCACACGTATAGAACCTGACATTCTAGATCAATTTGGAATAGCTGATACATGTCAGTTGTGCCAACATGATTCTAAGCCTGCTGATAGGTTCAATTTTTAAATACTTGTAACTTTTATATTAACAAATGGATTTTATCCAAAATTGGGACAATAATAGAATATAATGTTTCAGATTTATTATAAGCAACACATACATGACACTATTGCCAACATTATTTTACGAGCGCTGAAGGATCCAATGTAACATTTCATTTCTGATATAGGCTATACCTTGTAGATTATTCATTGGCATAAATCTTCATTTTTAAGAAAAGTAGGCTCTTTAGTTCGTCACGGAACTACTTGTTACAAAATGTGGAAAGTAGCCTACAAATTGACATAGAAATATTATTGATACATCAAATTAAAGCTAATGAATGTAGAAATGCTGTGAACTAGAGATTATTGGATACTTTGAAAACTTTATTTAGCCACCTTGTTTATTTTAAGCAATAATAAAATTGGATTGTTTGAAAAATTAAATTAAAATAACTCCTACACTCTGTCTGTTGCAGATAACTGCACGAATGAAGTTCAGAACATTATATGTGTCAAATAGAAGAACTCAGTAAAATAAATTTGATAATTGAATAATACTTAGTAATTTTATGGCATTTTGAAAAATTGACATTTTTTATTCTATTTTTCAAAAATTCAGAGAACTGAAGAGAAAACCAAGTTTCTGATCCAAAACAAATTGATGTTTGGGTTTCATGTGTGATGTGGTAAAAGTTTCAGAAGAATTAGTTAAAAATTTCGATTTTCTTCCTAGGCATATTTACATATCTTAATCAAATACTATTTAATATACAATAAATACAGGGATTGTACAAATAAGATCACTCTCATACCTAACTTTCAAGTAAAAATATAGGATTGGTTTACATATTTTACACCGTTTAAGGTCACCACACACAGAAAGCTAAACTAAGCTACGCTACGCTATGCTATGCTAAGCAATGCCAAGCTATGGTGTGCTATACACGAACAAAAAGCTAAGCTAAACTAAGCTAGACAGCATATTTCTTATTACATGCTTTCCTACTAATGAAAATGTACAGTATCATTATTGGAAGAGATCCTACAGGATTAAATTAGATTAATATTATTATTATTATTATTATTTTAATACTGCTTTCTAAATTAATTTTTGTGTAATACTGTATATGTAACATAAAAATAGGAACGTAGCCAGGATTCTGTTTTGGTGGGGGTCCAGGTGTTACTATTTTATTAAGTAAAATTATGGCCCACTATAGCTATGTATAAGATACGTGTTTTTTTTTCTAAAACTATTCAAATTTGCCTATACGTATATAACATAGCAATAGAGTAGATACTTCTATATTACCGTATTTGAATAGCCTATGTCTTCATTTAAAAATGATATTATTAGATTATTCACGTTATCAACTATATTCAATACTATAAGGGTTACCGTATTTGACAAAATGAATTTAAAACGGTATAATTACCGGCACTACTAACAAGAAAATAAGAATAAAACGATAATATCACAATTGTCAAACGATAAGTTTGCCTCTTTGTTTAATTTCGGAGAGAATCCGGACTGCCCCCCTCCTCTGACTACGTCTCTACTACAAATTGAAACTAAATACTTAATTAATTAATTAATTAATTGCCTCCGTCTTGTTCGTTATTTATAATTACATTTTGTTGTTGGAGGCTGGATGGACCAGTATGGGTAGCCTATTATGTGAAGATAATGCAAGATGATTATTATTTCTTAAAGCTAAATATTCCTCTTCTGCAGTGGATACACTAAATACTTTAAGGGAGAAAGGGGAAGAAAACATATTGAAACTTATAACATTCTCCATGAAGTCTTGAAATCTTACGCGGAATTCGGTTCTTAATTCTGATATAATTTCTGCGTACTTTTGAGAATTTTGATTATCACAGTTTTGTAGGGCTGGGGAATGAACAAAGTTGTTCTTTTGGCCTGTCATCCATTGTATAAATAAAACGAAGTACGGTACTACCTGAATCACTACACTATACTCACACGATACGGCTACGCACACAACTCAAGGTCAACGACAGCCCGCCAGATCAACTGTTCCGGAATGAAAAGCGCATGCGCCAGGCCAGCTACAGCCAAGAAAATCGCCTGCCTAGCGATCTGTCTAGCTTAGCTTAGCATCGCTTCGCATAGTATAGCTTAGCATAGCGGCCTGTATGTGTCACTGTACTTAAATGCATTGAGAGCGATATTTTTCATAACACCGCGTAGCTTAGCTTAGCTTAGCCTAGCTTTCTGTGTGTGGTGGCCTTTTACATTCTGGATGTTTACTTTATAGTTGGAGAATTATGAAAGATAGGAGTAAGGCCCGTAACACAACCATAAGGACCATGGCGAGCGAATTTTAATCAACATCCAATAGCATCGGCACGTCAATGATTGATCTCTTAGATCATAATTCATTACCTCACCGAACATAAGCTGGAAACGACTGATACTCTCATATTTCCCCCTTACAAGAAACCACAACATCTAAAACTACCTTACCATAAATCACTACCAAAGCAAAACACATATTTTTGGAACTAACTTAAGCATATTTTAACCTTTTAAGTGCTGAGTTTTTTCATTCGCATTTAAAAAGTAATAATTTACGAGCCTTACAGTAGTCGTGTAACATGTGACATGTTATCCTACTATGTGTCTGCCGGGAGCGCAAATACCTTGTTAACAGTGAACTCTGTTGGTCATTGACATAACTACTTGTAAAACTCCTGTGTCAAATCCTTTCAGCAAATGAGTAGTTAACGACATTTGCACCCGTGACGACGAGAGTCGTTAATGAAACTTAGGTTGCAAAACCCGCTATTTAATATTTTTACGAATGCCATTTGGATGAGATTTTTAATAAAGAACTATTTTAGGTTCAATTTGGTTTATTAGGAAAATATATTTTGAAAAAATAGACCACGTCGGGTGCGATAAAAAGAAAACAATTTTTTATATACATCCTAAACACCGTGCAACGTCATTAGGCAGCATAAAAATTTTCAAACTAAGAAAGTGCTCAAAACAAGAAAAAAATGGCACTTAATTTAGGTCAGATCATCCTCGACACCGTCCATCAGCTCAAAATCTGCTGCTGCTTCGTCTTCTTCCTCTTGACGTCGGACGATATTGTCGGGAATGGCTTCTTGCTCCTGGAAGACCTCACTGAAGAATTTTAGGTTGCCGTTCGCTGGCCAGTTTTCGCCGAAATACAGCTCTAAATGCCGTCAGACGTCTTGTAGTTCAGTTTCTTCGAGTGCAACATCTACTTGAATAGGTGAGGGACCCGGATGTTGGTTAAAATTCGTTCCACATTTCGTGATGCTCTTTCCCTCACCAACCTCAAAATTGTAGAACGGCTCCCCTCGGACCAGACATTTTATTTTTTTGTTTTGCCAATTGTGAACACTATTTTCTTCGCTTTTTGGAATTGGAAATTCTTACTACCCGGATTTTTTACCATGCCATCCACATACGCTTTCCAATCCCTAACAGGATATTCATCTTGTTCCAGGCGAACTACTGTCGCAAATTTCTCAATGTGCTTGATGTATCCGGAAGGATTTTCAAAGACACTCACTGTGCGAAGTTGCCGTTCAATATTTCCAAAAACTCTTGTCTGGTGGGATAAATTAGCGGCCCACAATTGGGAACCATAGCTGTATTTCCTCTAGACATGCGGGAGCTTCTAGCAGTAATCAGTAAGATAGCATGCTGATCATAGTCTTGTTTTTGTTCTGACCCCCACAGCCATCAGAGAATAATCAAAATATTTTCCACCTAAAAAATTTATGCTGGCCAGTTTGTGAAGATTTCTCGACGCTATTTGGTTTGATCCTTTGGCATGTTAATGTTCTAACCAGACGGAAGAAGTTGTTCTCTACTCTAATATCAACGGGTTCAACTTCTTCAACTTGCACTATTTCTCCCACTACTTCTGCCGTTTCTGTTCTTCCCTCCGTATTTGGAACATCCACAATAGTATTACAGTCCACAAATACAATAACTGCCTCAATTAAATCACCAAGAACACTAATTTTTCTGGCTTTAAATTAGCCCAGTCATTTGGTGCTCAGAAGTGCCTGTTTCAAAAAAAAATTAGGGTAGAAGGTTTCTCGGCGGATTCTTATGTTTTTCGGTGTGCTGAATCCGAATCTGAAGTTTGCCAACAAAAAAAATGACGGCTTCACTGTGAAAATCGCAAAAAATCCTAAAAATTTCGGACTTTTTTCACAAAATCGCTTATAAGATGAAAAATATGCAACCTAGTGAATTTCTCATTATTTACAAAATTAAAGTAGACAAAATTTCTTTCAAAATGCACTGGGCACTTTTAGTTTTTGAGTGCAGGGTATCGCCGCTAGAGCGCGCTGAAAAAGAGCGGCGTTTTGGCACTTAGGCAAAAACGAGAGAAACTCAGCACTAACTAGCCCCAGACACTTTCTATTCGTGTTTCCTCCATTAATACGTGTTTTATTCATGTTCTATGCTGGTAACATGATTGAAAGTTCGTTGGAAAAAAATTGATAAATTAATATATTCAAGTTAAGTCCATCTGAACTTATCCACCTAATGGTAAAGTGTGAAAGTGATGAGGTGAGTAATGTAAAACAGTTTTTGTGATTTTTCACTCAACATCTCACCATGTCACACATATCTCACACATTCCTAATAGCCCAGTCAAATGGTAGTCTTGACCAAAAAAAATTAGGGTAGAAGGTTTCTCGACGGATTCTTATGTTTATCGGTGAGCTGAATCTGAATCTGAAGTTTGCCAACAACAAAAATGACGGCTTCAAGTGAAAATAGCAGAAAAAACTAAAAATTTCGGACTATTTTCACAAAATCGCTTATAAGTTGAAAAGTATGCTTCCTAGTGAATTTCTCATTAGTTACAAAATTAAAGTAGCCAACATTTCCTTCAAAATTCACTGGTCACTTTTAATTTTTGAGTGCAGGGCACCGCCGCTAGAGCGCGCTGAAAAAGAGCAACTTTTTGGCACTTAGGCAAAAACGAGAGAAACTCAGCCCAACTAGCCCCAGACGCTTTCTTATCATGTTTCCTCCATGAATACGTGTTTTATTCATGCTCTATGGTGGTTACAAGATTACGAAGCCCTTGAAAAACATTGCCCACGGAGTGGTAGGAATTCATAAAGGACCGATCAAGCCGTTTTATTATTTATTTAAAAATTAAATTAAATGAATATAATGAAAAGGAATGTAATTGCAATTAACTATTATTACATTACAATTGATTTCAATTCTTTAATTGAGCTTCCTCCTTTTTGGCCTTGATGGAGCAGCCTCCGGTTACCGATCAGAAGGTCCCGGTTGATCGCTACCGGTCGGTAATTCCACTGGAAAAGGAATTTTACAAATTATTGTCCACAATACTTTCAGGTGTCGAGTTGGAAAACTGTTCGAAACCCAGTGAAATAGGGTGTATTACAAACAGGCAGTTTACCTTCTGCTGAAGTCTCCGCTATCGTCGTTGGTGATTCGACCGAGATGGAATCGTCAGGATCCTCGGACAACTCTAAAAAAGAAATCGTACGAATACATTAGAGGGTGAAGTAAGCAGACCGCATTGGAATAAGGTGGTATACAAACATGCTATTTACCTTGTGCTGATGTATCCAGGATTGTAGGTGGTGACTCAACCGGAGAAGGGTCATCAGGGTCACCTTCATTGTCGATGTCGCATGAGTTGTCAAGGTTCAGACAGTTTCCCTCGCAGATGGTACAAAGCCTAGAGCAATATAGACCCACACGTCGACAACCGCAGGTTCTTCGAGAGTCGCCTTTGCATTTGCAAGAGACCTTGCAGAGAAGCTTGTCAGGAGCTGGGGCCTTAGCTGTTCTCGTGGGAGTGAGGCCGTTCCTGGATGACTTCCACCCCCACTGTTCTGGGTTGAGCTGATTGTCAGCCACTGCTGGATCTGGTGGTAAACTCGCAGAAAGTGCTCACGGGCTGCAGCTTCAGTGGGAGGGTTCGAGGCCATGTTTCCGGTGACTTTATATGCTGTACTGAGGTACAGCTTGTACCTCAGTTCGTTTAGACGAGTGGTATGGTGGTCACCACCATATAAGGCCACTAGAAATTTTTCGCCAGCATTCACTAGCTCCTCGACTTGTGCTGTGGGTCCATGTAATGCTCATGGTAGTTTACAAGATCTGGGTTCTTCTTGAGGATCTTCAAGAATTTCGTCTTACTCTGGTTTAACATGGCGGATGTGGTGTCACAACCACTGACAGCGTGGAGGAATAAAATATGATGGCTCAGGGGCTCCTCTAGCGAGCTGCCAGGGCTATATAGCGTCAGTGGTACTTTTTCTTTTCCTGGTTTCAGGAAGAACACGTTAGGAGAAGTGCGGATGCCTATCATGATGACGAGAAGGTCAACATCTTCTCCCACCACTGCAACTGTGCCATGCGTGTAAGCTATGGATTGAGCCGTTCTTATGATCAGGGCATCAGCATCCTCAATGGCTTGTCGTGATTCAATCCCTGCCTCACTCAGAGGAGCTCTGTGAATCTACTCTTGTTCTTGTCGTTTGAAAGAAAGTTCGAGTTTGATCATCCAGAGGCTCCTCACAAATTGCACATTCACGACGCAACATTTTCGTCCCTCACATATTCACTAATATTAACATTAGTTCACTTGAAAACACTGAACGAACGGAAGAAATCCGAAGAAGAACGCTTAGCAGTCCCACGAGGAGGAGAGAGCAAACTAAACTAAACCCGAATGGCAGAGGAGTTGGCCGGAGGCATGTAGGGGGACCTGTCAAGGACAGATGTGTCGGCAAAAAAGGGACCCTTCCTATTGAGGGCTTGAGGGTGAACATTTCACACAAAGGGGAAACGACTCCGGTTTCACACTATCAATATATTAAATATATCTCTTTAGGAATGTGTGAGATATGTGTGACATGGTGAGATGTTGAGTGAAAATCACAAAAACTGTTTTACATTACTCACCTCATCACTTTTACACTTTACCATTAGGTGGATAAGTACAGATGACTTAACTTGAATATATTAATTTATCAATTTTTTTTCCAACGAACTTTCAGTCATGATACCACCATAGAACATGAATAAAACACGTATTAATGGAGGAAACACGATTAGAAAGTGTCTGGGGCTAGTTAGGGCTGAGTTTCTCTCGTTTTTGCCTAAGTGCCAAAACGTCGCTCTTTTTCAGCGCGCTCTAGCGGCGATACACTGCACTCAAAAACTAAAAGTGCCCAGTGCATTTTGAAAGAAATTTTGTCTACTTTAATTTTGTAAATAATGAGAAATTCACTAGGTTGCATATTTTTTAACTTATAAGCGATTTTGTGAAAAAAATCCGAAATTTTTAGGATTTTTTGCGATTTTCACAGTGAAGCCGTCATTTTTTTTGTTGGCAAACTTCAGATTCGGATTCAGCACACCGAAAAACATAAGAATCCGTCGAGAAACCTTCTACCCTAATTTTTTTTGGTCAAAACTACCATTTGACTGGGCTAAATGCCAACAACCAAGAAACAACCTGTCGATCAAATTTGCTTTTAAACGGTGTATTTCGACAAGGCAGCATGTCATTGTTGCGTACGCTTCCTCGATAGTGCAGCCAACTCAAATCTGAAACACAAAACTCTCCTTCCCGATCGCAATAAATAATTATTTATTCTAAAGAAATTCTGTGGGAGGAATATTGGCAGTTCTTGTACCAGTTAGCGGGTTTTGCAGCCGAATGTGGCGAGGCAGACGCCATACTTACGGAACTTAGCAGTCTTTGGACACGTGGAACATTAAACTGGCTTTGCAACCGTAGCCAACATGCATTTAGCGGTTTATGCAAACGAATGCGATTTTTGTTGGCCATTTTCAACGGTTTAGAGCGGGATATGCACCCTGAAACTTATTCCATCGTGTAGCCAGTTAAAAGACGAACGTGACGGTTTGCTCAACTCAAAATCGACAAAAAGTGCACTTAGCGGCCTTTGCATCTGGGCTACTCAAATATGATATGATGAATATTTTCACACCAAAGAATGACAACTTGAAGATTATTTATTGTAGGAATAGCTTTAATGGGGCCTCCAAACCTTGAAGTAAACCCTATGCAATATACATTCCACAAAAGGCTGTATGTTGGCCGTCAGAACCTCAAATGCTTACTTTAAATAAGAATACAGCAAAAGTATAAAGATTTAATAAATCATAATTGTTTTCAACATATATGATATAGTGAATCACTTGAAGATGATCTATTGTAGGAATATCTTTAATGGAGCCTCCAAACCTTGAAGTAAACCGTATGTGATATACATTCCACATAGCCACATGGCAGACAGTACGTCGTGGTACCAATCTCCGCCACCGCGCGTGGTCATTGTTTACTCTTACACATTTCCGCCCCTTTTCCAAAATCACTCCCACAAAAATATCCAGCAACCGAGTGGAAAGATGTTACACATCAAAAAATAGTTCTTGTGCACCGTTTATAGACGGGTCAAAGGACAGCGCACCATTCTAAAACTACCATACCACAATTTTTTCGGTGATGTTCTTATTGACACAGACTTTTAGAAAGCAAATCAAAAATTCCATAATTATAATTCATAAACATTTCCAGGTGGCAAAATTAAAATTAAGTAAAGTTTTAAAGACAGACGTGTTATAACACATTTAAGGGGGAATTACACACATCAAAAAAAGTTTTGCATCACCTCGGTTCCAAGAGTTCCGGAACCTTTAAATACAAAGGGAATAGAGATCAACACAAACAACATTTCAGCTCGTTTTATTGCTCATGAGACCCACACATTGCATGTTGTACCATCATACAGCTAGACTTTCAGCATTTGTGGTCCAGATTGCAGTACACACCACTACCTCTAATACCCAGTAGCACGTCCTCTTGCATTGATGCATGCCTGTATTCGTCGTGGCATACTATCCACAAGTTCATCAAGACACTGTTGGTCCAAATTGTCCCACTCCTCAACGACAATTCGGCGTAAATCTCTCAGAGTGGTTGGTGGGTCAAGACGTCCATAAACAGCCCTTTTCAACATATCCCAGGCATGTTCGATAGGGTTCATGTCTGGCGAACATGCTGGCCACTGTAGTCGAGCGATGTCGTTATCTTGAAGGAACGCATTCACAAGATGTGCACGATGAGGTCGAGAATTGTCCATGAAGACAAATGCCTCTCCAATATTCTGCCGATATGGGTGCACTATGGGTCGGAGGATGTCATTCAGGTATCGTAAAGCCGTTTCGGAGCCTTCCATGACCACCAGTGGCGTACGTCGGCCCCACATAATGCCACCCCAAAACATCAGGGAACCACCACCTTGTTGCACTCGCTGGACAGTGTGTCTAAGACGTTCAGCCTGACCAGGGTGCCTCCAAACACGTCTCCGACGATTGTCTGGTTGAAGGCATATGCGACACTCATCGGTGAAGAGAACGTGATGCCAATTCTGTGGGGTCCATTCAGCATGTTGTTGGGCCCATCTGTACCGCGCTGCATGGTGTCGGGGTTGCAAAGCTGGACCTCGCCATGGACGTCGGGAGTGAAGTTGCGCATCATGCAGCCTATTGCGCACAGTTTGAGTTGAAACACGACGTCCTGTGGCTGAACGAAACGCATTATTCAACATGGTGGCATTGCTGTCAGGGTTCCTCCGAGCGGCAATCCGTAAGTAGCGGTCATCCACTACAGTAGTAGCCCTTGGGCGGCCTGAGCGAGGCCTGTCATCGACAGTTCCTGTATCTCTGTACCTCCTCCATGTCCGAACAACATCGCTTTGGTTCACTCTGAGACGCCTGGAAACTTCCCTTGTTGAGAGCCCTTCTTGACACAAAGTAACAATGCGGACGCGATCGAACTGCGGTATTGACCTTCTAGGCATGGTAGAACTACAGACAACATGAGCAGCGTACCTTCGTCCTGGTGGAATGACTGGAACTGATCGGCTGTCGTACCCCCTCCGTCTAATAGGCCCTGCTCATGCATGGTTGTTTACATCTTTGAGCAGTTTTAGTGACATCTATGAACAGTCAAAGGGATTGTATCTTGGATACAATATACACAGTCAACGTCTATATGCCGGAGATCTGGGAACCGAGGTGATGCAAAACTTTTTTTGATGTGTGTACATCTAAAAATGCCAGCTTTGTATGATGAAATATCCGAAATAAAATGGAGAATTATGTCTAGAAAATCATTTAACTGAGAAATAGAAATCAAAGATTTGACCGGTATTTAGAACATGTAATTTCCATAGGATTGCTCTCCATCCACTTGAAATCATATATACAATTAAAATAAATAATCTTATATATATATATATAAAAAGGAATGTCTGTGTGTTCGTCTTTTATGCGTTCATAAACCATTCATTCGATTGCGATCAAATTTTGGTGAGTTGTTGTAAACACTTCCGGGATGATCATAGGCATAGTTAATCCATTTCACAATAGATAGCGCGCGAGTAGTTTAAACAAATGCGTAATGGCGATGCGTTCATATACAATTCGTCCGATTGCGATCAAAGTTTGGTGAGTTGTTGTGCACAGTCCCGGAAAAGTAATAGGCGTAGTAAATCCAATTTACAATAGATGTCGCGCGAGTAGCTTCAACAAAATGGCGTACGTTTGTTTCAAGAAAGTCCCACATGTGTTCATATACCATTCATCCCATTGCGTTGAAACTTGGGTGATAAGTTCTGTACACTTCAGGTAAGGTTTCTGTCTTAGTGAAACCACTTAACAATAGGTAGCACACGAGTAGATTCAACAAATGAGCGACGACGGGCGAAGCGATTCAACCAAGTCCTGTATGCGTTCAAATACTATTCGTCCGATAGCGATGAAACATGGGTGAGAGGTTGTGTACACTACAGGGAAGGTTTCTGGCTTAGTAAATCCACTTAACAATAGATATCGCACAAGTAGATTCAACAAATGAGCGACGACGGGCGAAGCGTTTCAACAAAGACCAGTATGCGTTCACATACCATTCGTCCGATAGCGATGAAACTTTGGTGAGAGGTTGTGTACACTACAGGCAAGGTTTCTGACTTAGTAAATCCATGTTATAATAGGTAGCGCACGAGTAGATTCAACAAATGAGTGACGACACGCGAAGCGTTTCAACATAGTCCCGTATTGTGCCCGTTTAGACCGGAGTCCGCACGACCACATATGCATTTTACCAAGAATCAGTCAGCACGAGAATCAAAATATCCCGGGGCGCCAGATGGGTTAAAGCTAATCGCAAAAACGACATCAAATGAAAAAAATGCTTTACTGATTTTTGGCTTAATGCAACAATAAGGATAGAAGGAGATTCAACTGGGCATAACACATCATGTAAAATTATCTCATTTTATTTTGAATTTAAAATTGACTGCAAAATAAAATGCTCAAAGCAGCATCACTCATGTGTGGCGACCCACATTCCTATTTACACAATGTACAGAAATTTTCCAACACATTGGACAATTATCTTTGGAGACACAAGTCTGATTATTAGTCCTGTAGACTGTGTTCCAAAACTATATCGATTATTTATGATTAAATCCAGTTCAAATTTAATTGTCTTTACTGGAAATACTGTAGTTCACTGTTTGAATTTTTACATAATATTAACACTCGTAGAATAAATGTTCATAGAATTTTTAACTTTCACTTATTTTTCCAGTTTCAAAAAAAAATATTGTCAAAAAATATTATTATCTCTGGATCAACACAAATTATTTACACATATTAATAACAACATCTGAAAAGTATTTGACCATTGAGCATAGCATCGAAGAACTGTGCGAAGCACAACAAAATTAATTGTTCTTCTGACATTAAACGTTTCGAGAAGTGACTCGATTATGAACTTCAAGTTCCTAACAAAATATATGATTTCTGAATCATCAACTTGATCAATAAATTGTTGGACCATCCAACTATTCAATTTTCCACTTGGAATCATTATTAAGAAAAATATTTATATTTGTGGCCATTTTAGTAACTTTCACAACTTGCAATTCTTCGACAGAATGCGGAAATAAGAATTGTAGCTTCATAATAAATTCATTTAGTTCATGGCACTAGGATTGAAAACATCCTTCAAATTATTCGTGGTTATAGAAATGAAAATCCACAGCCTGCTTCCAGTCTCCGACCGGGTCAGGAATGGAATGAATGAAGCCCCCATCTAGCGGCGATGATATGAACTGTGCCGGCTGCCGAGGCCTGACGCACTCCTCTGGGGCAATGATTAAATGAATGACAGATGAAATGAAATGATAGTGGAGAGTGTTGCTGGAATGAAATGTTGACAGGGAAAACCGGAGTACCCGGAGAAAAACCTGTCTGCCTCCGTTTTGTCCAGCACAGATCTCACATGGAGCGACCGGGATTTGAACCACGGACCCAGCGGTGAGAGGCCGGCGTGCTGCCGCCTAATCCACGGAGGCTTTCGTGGTTATAGAATTATTTTTAATTGGCAGTGGCCCATTCTATTATTTTTATAAGAACACAATATTCCAACAACAACGGCAGAGGTCTTCCTCTGAAGAAGAATAAAATACTATCATGACAAATCCGGGTTCTAGCAAAATCAAAGTCTTAAAGGAATTCGTAAACAAGGTTGAAATAAGAACTGATGGTTTTTAAGAAATAACCTTCGGGTCATTCATACGAAGCAATGTGTAGTTCCAATACTCCTTCTTTAACACTGAGTCATCGAACCTGCTATTTGATTGATGCTCAAATAAAAACCTCCTCATTCCGGCGACTTAAACATGCGCACCTGGGAATGGCATTTCAACTACTCCACACACATAAATTTTCTTCCCAAAATTTATACAATAAATCAAGCCTCTGCTTGTTATCAACACTGGAAGATTTATAAACTTACAAGTTTATTTTATTTTACCATTCAGTTCAACCCGTGAATTTACCATACTTATGACAATCTTTATTTCACTTTCGAATGTGTATCTACGTCATGATTTTATATAAATACAAAAATATCCTAATTGATACAAATATCATTTGCTTCCCGTTTCATGCCTCTCCGTGTTATCTGAAAAATATACTTTGCTCATTGCAAATGTTAACTGTTCAACCAGAACTGTCATGTTGGTTGAATGCGGGATTGCGCTAACCACTCTCCTTCGGAAAATCACCTGTTCCAAACTAGAAATGATTAAACTACTTCATAGGCTCTCTCGCAATTAATGTGATTATTAGAAAATATAAGATCCAAGAATTATTTAGAAAAGTTATGAAAATCATTATTATTATTAATGGATTATTATTATCATTATTAGTTATATTATTTTAAATATATTTAATTATTATTTAATTATGTGAGAATCCACATGTTCGAATCTTCGAATATGGATAAAATATCCATTCCTCAACAAAAATAATTATTAACTTTTACAGTTACATCGGCTGTTTTCCGTGATTATCCAAAAATATGAAATATTCAAATAAATGCCCGTTATGCTCGGTCATCGATCCTAAACTGTTCTGAGTGCTGAAAATACTCAGAATAACCCTAATATGTCTTGCGTAAATCATTGCAAGATTTAAATACGAAGAAAAATAAATGTGTTGGTCATCTGCAGAAAATGAGTTTGTTCCAATTAGCTAGGCATAATATAAAGTCAAAATGTGGCTTACATTTCTCGTTGGTCTTGAAGCGTAGTGAACCTGGTCTGTACCAGATTTATCCAGATACATGCCCTATCGGACACGCACGTCTAATCCTTGTATCGGCCGCCATTATATACCCACAATCTGTCTAACAAGACATAGTGGTAATATCTCTTGAAGTTTGAAGTAACTGTTGATCCATTTTAATATTTACTTCTGTTAACGCCATAACAGTTTGCTTAAATGGGGTCAGATCTAAATGATCTATTCTCAAATATGTCAGTTGTAACTTAACTCACGGTAATCTTTTCAGTACAAGAAAACACTGACAGTCTAAATCAATCAACGGCTGTTCTGAAGATCGTTCCCTGGGCATGGCTTATCACCATCTATCATGCGCGAAGCAACATATAGTTTCCCTTTGTCGGCTAATGAACAACACCGTGATAGACTGGCCTTCAATATACTGAAAGATCGGAGTGGTTATTAAGTTACAAATATGAAACTGACTGAATTGGACTAAAATATCCATGTATTAGATTATTATTACTGGACTGTGACAAAGTACTTTCCAGACAAAGTCTAGCATATGTCCATATAGAAATAAAATATTTCACCAGTGTCCGTAGAAAAATATCAATCATCTTAGTGATTCTCTCTGTCGTAAACTTACTAAGTTCCACATGTATCGCAGCACTTTTGTGACTATCACAATTTTGAAGATAACTTCTGCGTAGATCCGGCAACCATGTGCCTTGGCTCAGCGTAGCAGCACCTTGCTATGCAAGAGCTTGGTTCGAAGTGAGCTGATTTTGCTTGGGCCGGCCGGCTTTTATTCAAAACGGTCAGGGCCACGCTGCATCACGCTGAAATCTAGAAATCCTCATATCTCTGGTATCCCTGGTCCGATTTACTTGATACTAAGTGCATTCTCTTTCATTTGGCCGTGCCAGTAATCTGATCCAAGTCTCAAGTCTCTACTCCATGGCTAACTATTTAATCAACAAATAGTCTCGACCTCTGCTACTACTTGCTACGTCACTTGACATGTTCTTGGCTGCATAAAATTTCCATTTCCTTCTGGAAGGAATGGAGCGCGATATTCAAATATCTCAACTTTCAAAAGCGGCTGTAGCCTTTCCCTTGATATCTAGGTGTCTGAATCTTGGAATACCCATTCCTAGAGTTGGGCACAGTATGCGTTCATATACTATTCGTCTGATAGTGATGAAACATGGCTGAGATGTTATGTACACTTCAGGGAAGGTTTCTGGGTTAGTAAATCCACTTAACAATAGGTATCGCACAAGTAGATTAAACAAATGGGCGACGACGCGCGAAGTGTTTCAACATAGTCCCGTATGCGTTCATATACCATTCGTCCGATAGCGACTAAACTTGGGTGAGTTGTTGTGTACACTCCAGGGAGAGTTTGAGGCTTAGTAAATCCATTTTTCAATAGGTAGCGCACAAGTAGATTCATCAAATGGGCGAAGTCGCGCGAAGCGTTTCAAGAAAGTCCCGTATGCGTTCATATACCATTCGTCCGATAGCGATGAAACTTGGGTAAGATATTGTGTACTTATCATTAAAGGTTTCTGGCTTAGTACATCCACTTTACAATAGGTATCGCACAAGTAGCTTCAACAAATGAGCGATGGCACGCGAATCGTTTCAACCAAGTCCCGTATGCATTCATATACCATCCATCCGATTGCTATGAAACTTTGGTGAGTTGTTGTGAACACGTCCGAAATCATTATAAGCATAGTCAATTCAATTTACAATGGACAGCGCGCGAGTATATTAAACAAATGAGTGTTGGCGATGCGTTCATATAACCTACAATTCATCCGATTGCGACCAAATTTTGGTGGATTGTTTGGCACACTTCCGGGATGGTTATAGGCATAGTAAATCCAATTAACAATAGATAGCGCACCAGTAGTTTAAACAAATGAGTGTTGGTGATGCGTTCATATACAATTCATCCGATTGCAATCAAATTTTGGTGAGTTGTTGTGCATACGCCAGGATAAGTTATAGGCATAGTAGATCCAATTAACAATAGATGCCGCGCGAGTAATTTCAGCAAAATGGCGTGCGTTTGTTTCAACAAAGTCCCACATGCGTTCATATACCATTCACCCCAATGCGATGAAACTTGGGTGAGATGTTGTATACACTCAGGGAAGGTTTCTGGCTTAGTAAATCCACTTAACAATAGGTAGCGCACGAGTAGATTCAACAAATGAGCGACGACACGCAGAGCGTTTCAACAATGTCCCGTATGCGTTCGTATAGCCTACTATTCGTCCGATAGCGATGAAACTTGGGTCTGATGTTGTCTACACTTCCGGGAAGGTTTCTGGCTTAGTAAATCCACTTTACAATAGGTAGCGCACGAGTAGATTCAAAAAATTAGCGACGGCACGTGAATCGTTTTATCAAAGTCCCGTATGCGGTCAGATGTCATTCATCCGATTGCGATGAAACTTTAGTGAATTGTTGTGTACACCCGAGGAAAGGTTTTCGAGTTAGTAAATCCATTTTACAATAGGTAGCGTACGAGTGTATTCAGCAAATGGGTGACGGCACTCTAATCGTTTCAGCAGTCCCGTATGCGTATATATATTATTCATTTCATTGCGATGTAACTTTCGTGAGTTGTTGGTCACGCTCCCGTGAATGTTTCTGAGATAGTAAATTATTTTTTATAATAGTTTAGAGGTGGTTAACGGAAAAAGAAGAAAATATTGGGAATCCAAAAGCACTGCAACTAACAAAGTCAAAACCCCAACACTTTCTTTGATTGGCATTGCAACGCATGCCGGATACATATAGTTATAAATATAAATAAATATTAATATAAACATTTTATTCTCATTTATTATTATTATTATTATTATTATTATTATTATTATTATTATTATTATTATTATTATTATTTATATTATTATTATTATTATTATTATTATTATTATTATTATTATTATTATTATTATTATACTTTCCTGACCGGGTCGGAGACTGGAAGCAGGCTGTGGATTTTCATTTTCATTATTATACTACAGAAGGGATCCGTAGAGTACAAGTCACGGCTGGGGCTGCCCAGGGTTCGATTCTAGGACCTGATCCCTGGAATGTTACATACGACAGCTTGTTGAGGCTTGAAATGCCTGATGAAACTATTCTACAGGGTCATTATCTATGTGCACCCCGGCAAACACGGCAAGCTAAGCCGGCTGTGACTGGCGCAGATCGCGGGCGCGGGTACCCAGTTCAGTCGGTGGTGGCGCGCACTTTCACACTATTACCGAACATGTTCAATAATGTGTACTTACAGTGCTCATAGGCGATGCTGAAAATGTCCTCCCTCTCTTGTAACACACACCTGACTTCTTCTGATGAAAGAATGTCTGTCAACTTTTTTATTATTTACGGAGCATGTTTCCTTGAATAGTTTAGCGAGCCTTCTAATTGAACTGGCATTAGGCACAGGTCTTCCTGGAAACTTGATTCGAAATGTTCATCTTGTTTCAGAACAAGACTTTCTGCTTTTCATAGGCCTATACGAATTATAGGTATACACACGTTCGCACAATGTGAATTGGTGTCTAGGCATGACCAACAATCACAGTAATCACAATACTCACAACACGTGCAACATTAACGTCTAAGCTTTGCAGATACACGGTCCATATGAATGACAAAACACGTGTGAACAAACGATATGCATGATGACCAGTGCCGTCCAGCTCTAGCATTCACTAAAATTGTCACCGAAGTCGTTTAAAAGCAATGCGCTGTGTAGAAATTGGGGTTAGGGATATTAAGGTACAGTGCTGTTTCTTGTCTCATATTCGCAATGACTTGATCTTGGATGGAAATTGCGAATCCCTCTGTTCCTCCAAACAGTCGACCACTTTGTAACCATATACATGATGCTTTTTTATCAATACTCTGTTGGGATAGGGTGCTGTAGTATTTTCCATGGAGGGTCTTTTCTCCCCTTGCCTTTTCTTTTTCATGTAAGTGTAGTGGCTGGCTGATGTTCATCAGAGGTTGTACGAAGGCTCAATACAGTGAGCTTATCAGCAAGTACAATGGCTTTATGGAGAATACTATTTTCCTTTCTTTGATAGAAATATTTTCTAATGGGTTTAATTAGATTCTGGAGCATAATTTTTAAATCCAGTAATCCTCGACCTCCCATCTTTCGTGGAAGAGTGACCCCTTCTATGCAGGCTTTTGGATGATGTAAACGGTAAGTAGTGAGAAGGGTCCTTGTTTTTCTCTGCAGGCTTTCTATTTCTGTTGCTGACCATTTCAGAATCCCAAATGAATAGGGGCAGAGAAGATGAAGGCAACACAGGTGAGCCAGAATATGGGCCTGGTGCAGCTAATACTTATCTTTAAGAGCATTTTTCTCCAATTTTGTACTTTTCGTAGACAAATGTTCGTTTTACTCAGGAAGAATTAACAATAGCGAATTGATTATTTTTCGGTAATTCAATTTGATGAAATAAAGGATTGTATATTTTCCTGTGAATTTATCATCAATAAAAAAACAAGTAGTTCCGTGAAGAACTATACAGCCTATTTTCATATATCCAACTTATGTTAATTGCCTCTATCTACATACAAAATTTCAGTTTGATTGCTGTAATAGATTCGTAGATATTGAGAACCGACTAAATATTTCGGATGGTCGCCATGTTGGATTTTATATATGTAGGTCCTAGAGGTATGTACTGTTACATGAAGATTATTGTGTACGTGTAGCATTCAAACTTCAATATCATGATTAGGACACTAGAAGTAACAAGGAGATTTTAAAATTTCGCACAGCTGCCATCTTGTGGTTATGGGAACAATTGAAATAAATTAGATGCCAGCGGATTAACATTCGTATAAGGATTTACTGTAACAAGTTTCACTGCACTCAGATGGTTAAATTGCGAGAAACGTCCAAGTGAATATTTATACTCCGCGTCGCCGCCATGTTGGATTTGTGATCACCAGGTTATTTAAAGTCCTATAGGTGAACTTAAGTTCATAGCCCCTATGAACATTAAAAAATTCAGTTTGATTGCTACAATAGATTCGTAGATATTCAGAGCCATCTAAATATTTCGGATGGTCGCCATGTTGGATTGTTAAATGTATAGGCCATAGAGTCTTGTACCATTAAAGGAAAATTATTGCGTAGGCTCATTATTCAAACTTTCACATCGATCGCTTGATTACGACATAAGAAATAAAAACATAATTTTAAAATTCCCAAAGCCGCCATCTTGAGGTTATGTAAACAATTGAACTAAATTAGATACCAGTGTATTGCAATGTGTATAAACATTTCCTGTACCAGATTTCATTGCGTTTGGAACATTAAATCGCGTGAAAGGTCTATTTAAAATTTTCAAATTCGCTTGGCCGCCATGTTCGTTTTGTAGTTAACCGGTTTTTGTAAGTCATATAGATGAACTTCCAGTAGTGCCCTTTATCTCCGTACAAAATTTCAGGGTGATACCGCTAATAGTTTCAGAGATAAAATGCCGGTGAAATATTTCGCACATCCGCCATCTTGTGGTCATGTAAACAATTGAACCAAGTTAGATGACTGCATTACAATGTGTATCAACATATACTGTACCAAGTTTTATAGCGTTTGGTTGGTTAAATCGCGAGAAACGTCTAATTAAAATTCGCAAATTCGCGTGGCCGCCATGTTGGTTTTGTAGTTACAGGTATTTTAAAAGTCACATAGGTGAAATTCTAGTAGTTTCCTTTATCAACCTAAAAAATTCCAGGGTGATATCGGGAATAGTTTCGGAGATATTGAATGCTGGTGAAATATTTCGCTCTGCCGCTATGTTGGATTGGTGAGACGTAACAAAATTTGAAGGGCATGGTCGGGGTTGTTCGGAATAGTGCTATGAACTTACCGAGTTTCATTGAAATCGCTCCAGCCGTTTAGAAGTTATTATGGGGAAACACGCACACGGACAAAAGGTGATCTCATAAGCCTATTTTTTTTTTTTTTCAAAATTGAAAATAAGGCAGAAAATATGGTATGTTCTCGTAGAAATTTAAATTCTAATGATTTTTAGCCTATTTTCATTTTATGAAAAAAAAAACAAGATGTTCAGTAAAGAACTACTTTCTCCTAAATCCATGGGTATTGTTATAACTCTTTGTCCTTTTCAAGGAGTATAATTGAATGTTGGTTGTAGTAGCTTGTTGGAATACAACGTGTTATACGGATATTGCACATGAACATGAATATGAGGTGTCCTTTTCTAATACTGCCTCTGCACCAAATTTTGTTCAATTCGGTTTCACCGTGTTCGAATTGATATGGTGAATCGATTTGCACACATACATGGGCACTATCTGCAAACTATTGGGCAGGGGACCTTGTAGTTCAGTCAAAGGATGCTTCCTACAAAAGGGTATGTTGTTGCAAAATTTGGTGGAGATCAAATGATTAGGTTGGTCGTAATTTGATTTTGGCTTTTAACATTTGGGTGGCCGTCATTCCGTTTCCGTCACGATGGTGGCGATATAGAACATGACAATGAGGTGCCCTTTGCTAGTGCTACCTCTACACCAAATTTCGTTCAATTCGGTTTTTCCGTGTTTGAATGGATAGGGGGAATCGATTTGCACATGTGCATGGCCGCCATATTCAAACTATTAGACTGATGACCCTGTAGCTTGGTCAAAGAACGCTTCTCACATAAAGGTATGTTGTTGCAAAATTTAGTAGAGATCAGATGATTAGGTTGATCGTAATTTGATTTAAGCTTTTAACATTTGGGTGGCCGCCATTACGCTTCCGGCTAAATGGCGGTGATATAAAACATGAAACTGAGGTGCCTTTTATGTGTGCTACCTCTGTACCGGATTTCGTTCAATTCAGTTTTACCGTGTTTGAATTGATAGGGGGAATCGATTTGCACACATGCATGACCGCTATCTGCCATCTATTTGGCTGATGACCTTGTAGTTTTGGTCAAAATATGCCTACCACATAAGGGTATGTTGTTGCAAAATTTAGTAGAGATCAGATGATTAGGTTGATCGTAATTTAATTTAAGCTTTTAACATTTGGGTGGCCACCATTACGTTTTCGTCAAGATGGCGGCGATATAAAATTCATAACACTGAGGTGCCCTTTGCTATTGCTACCTCTGTACCAAATTTCGTTCAATTCGGTTCCACCGTGTTTGAGTAGAAATGGGAAATCGATTTGCACACATACATGGCCACCGTCCGCAAATAATTGGGCTGATGACCTTCTAGTTTGGTCAAAAGATTCTTCACACGTAAAGGTATAATGTTGCGAAAATTGGTAGAGATCGGATGATTAGGTTAGTCGTAATTTGATTTAAGCTTTGAACATTTGGGTGGCCGCCATTATGTTTCCGTCAAGATGGCGGCGATATAAAACATGAAGCTGAGGTGCGCTTTGCTAGTGCAACCTCTGTACCAAATTTCGTTCAATTCGGTTTCACCGTGTTCGAATTGATAGAGGGGGACAGACATTCTGAGTGCACACACTCACAGACTCACAGACACACACACAGACAGACACACAATTTTTCGACCTGTGTTGATCTCATAAGCCTACTTTCATTTTTTGCAAAAATCGGAAGTAGGCTAATACGTTGAATGTTTGAAGAGAAATATATTAAAAACTCTATTTACAAACACAGAGATTATAGTTTCAATAGGTCAAATACTTAATGAGAAAAAGGAACATGAAGTGTCCAAATTTAGCCTGGCGTAGATAGGGCTTACAACCTCCCCTTAATCCATTACAAATTCCATTATTAAAAACAGCTATTCCTCTTGCATCTACTAGCAACCATTTTGCTGTTGTTCCATGTCCCTTTGCCCTTGTTTCTAACACAGCCTCTTTCATATTGTTTTTAAATCTATCATCTAATAGAAATAAAAATGCACTTTGGTGTATTTACTAGCAGGACGCACGATTGTGGGAAAGTATAAGGAAAGATTGTAGTTAATCGTGAAAGAAAGAAAGAAAGAAAGAAAGAAAGAAAGAATGAATGAATGAATGAATGAATGAATGAATGAATGAAAGAAAGATTGAATTTATGAATGAATGAATGAATAAATAAATAAAAGAATGAATTTATGAATGAATGAACGAATGAAAGAATGAATTTATGAATGAATGAAAGAAAGAAAGAATGAAGGAATGAATGAATGAATTTATGAATGAATGAATGAATGAATGAATGAATTTATTAATGAACGAAAGAATGAATGAATGAATGAATGAATGAATGAATTTATGAATGAATGAACGAAGTCGGAGACTTCTGTTACATAGGAAGCAAAATAACCAGTATGGACGAAGCAAAGCAGATATGAAAAGTAGATTAGCTCAGGCAAGGAAGCATTTTTAATGGAAAGAAATTTGTTGACATCAAATATAGATTTAGGTAATTAGGAAGTCATTTTGAAAACCATTATATTGAGTGGAAGTGAAGATTGGACCGTTGGCTCAGCAGAAATGTGGTGTTACAGGAGAATGATGAAGATCAGATGGGTAGATAGAGTAATAAATGAAAAGGTATTAATACGAGTGTCAGAGGACAGATGTTTCTGGCGACTGGTAATGAAGAGAAGATGATGACGATGATGATAATTGTTGTTTTAAGGGGCCTAACATCTAGGTTATCGGCCCCGAATGGTTTGGGTGATAGTGAAAGATGAGATGAGAATGAAAACTATAACTAATACTAACTACAAAAGTCAACAACCCCTGGCACTATACAGCCCATGAAGGGACTAGGCCGACCAAGCGACCGCTGGCCAGCCATTTGGCCTGAAGATATTGGGGTGACGCGTGATCAGCGCATCGGGTCCCCTCGGCCGTTAATCTTGGTTTTCGTGATCGGGGCGCTGCCTCACTGCCAGACAGCTACTCAATCGTCCTCACGAGACTGAGTGCACCCCGTTCCAACCCCCACGTCAGTTTTAAAATCCCTGACGGAGCCGGGGATCAAACCCGGGGCCTCCGGGTGAGAGGCAGGCGCGCTACTCCAACACCACGGGGCCGGCAATACTAACTATAGGCCTACATAATAGAAGAAGAAATGATAAACAAATAAAGGATAAGGCAAATAAAGGACAGGAAGAAGAGAAATGCCCTCAACCCTCGAAAAATGAAGATTGAGGGACTTTGGAGGAAGGAGAGCCATGAAAGGCAGATAGGAAAGGGAAATAGGAGAGTGCCCGCCCCAAAGTCATAGGGAGAAAGGGACCAAACGGACCCAGCTCAGGAATCTCTCGGGGTCGTCAAATCCCAAACTCACCAACCATGAGCCCTTGAGTGTGTAGCAGTATCCAGGGTGCACCAGAAGTGGTGGGGCTACACACACCCTGCCTCCTTGAGGTCCTTGGGCAGAAGGCAGGAGATAACATGAATAGAAAACAAGGCTGACCACTCGAAGAAGAAGGGTATCAGGAAAGATGAGACAAGGGCCAATTAAGGCGGGAAAATGAAAGATTCCCTAGGCCTCGGATACTCTAATACTGTCGGGTAGGAAGAGAACAAGAGTTGACCAAGAGAGGATGACAGGAAAAAAGACGGAGAGGATCCCGGTACAAGTAAGTGGAAGCAATGCCATACTCAGCTGGAGTCCCATGATCGCCACGTTCCACTAGATTTGAGCCCCTGGGGGGAATGAAGAGAAGAGACAGGTTGCTAGGACACATGCTAAGACACCCAGGAGTAGCAAACTTACAATAGTTATGGAATGAAAGGTGGAGGTTAGAATATCGTAGAATAGAAATTCGTGTCGGATGTAAGGTGTGGAATATACGTAGAGATGAAGCGATTAGCTCAGGACAGGGAGACTAGGACGGCTGCATCAAACCAGTCAAAATGCTGCTACGATGTACTTCTTGTTATCAAATCGCTTTCCCCGCAGCGGTTTCTTCACTTGCATGGAGCACCAAAACTGCTATTGCTGTTTCACACATGATAATGGGGCAAAGTGGTAATCAGCTCTGTCATTTAGAGAATGTTTTCGACGGAAATAAATTATTATTGGAATTAAACACAATGTGTACAGAATCATTATAGAAGAGATATCATTGGCATTCGTCCTTTGCATAGTGCGAGATCGGCATTGTTCTTTGTGTACATTCAAATAGGATTGGTTGCAGAGTTCACAGCCGCATTGAATTTCGGCGTTGTGGTAACCTTTCCTGTTGCAGATTTTATGGTGGAAGCCGTGTATTGCTCCTCGGGTGTAGAGGTGTCGTAGTTCATAGCCGGCTTATCTCCATTCCTTCTCCTTCATGGCTGGGGTGCGGTAGAAATCGGGGTGTATTTCTGTTGATTTTTGGGCTCTTCCTTCCAGGAACTTGATGCATGCTTGTGTATGAATCAGGTTGTGTTTTAATATTAGGCTTTCTATAAATGTCTTTGTTCCCTCCAGTTGATAAACTAATCTGGTTGGGGCGTACTTAGATGCGCACAGGGTTTTCTTGAGGTACCTGGCTTTGACTCTGTCCAGGTCTTTGATGTTTTTTGTAGTTCAAGTGTGGCCAAATTATTTCAATTGCGTATGATACTATTGGGGCGATTTTCAGATTGAAGAGTTAAATTGCTGTTTCTAGTGAAAGGCTATGAAGTCTTTTGATTTCCATGGTGGCTTTTATTGCGGAGATTGATCTTTCCTCACCATGTCTTGCGAAAGTGAATCTGGTGACCCGCAGAGTTATCCCTATGCCTTCGCTATGCCCGGAAACAAATGCGTTCACAATTTCCCAGTGACATGTTGTTGAGTTGACCAAACAATAGCAGAGCAATTAGGGACTGCGTGGGATTTGTGAATCTACTGTATTATGTATGATACAACATATCATGTATGTGGGTCATAGAATGGGCATGAATATTAACACGCTAGCAGTTAAATACAGCTGTCACCACAATATCTGGTAACAAGGAGAGTTAGGAACGTTTTCTTAGGGGAAAATTCAAAAAAATTATTGGCCTCAAATCAGAATTTAACATTTTTGTAGAACTGGTATCGAAACCCGACACCCTCATTCCAAGAGCCTCTGTTAATTTATCTTCCTATTTATTTCTTTATTTTAAAATCATTCAAGCTTTTAGGATATTCCCATGTGAAAATAAAATGTAAAAATCTATACGAAAAAGCCATAAATAATATTATCATTTAGACTGTCACGGCCCGTTATATTATTCATAATGTTGAATTTTGGGCTTATGCCGTGTATTATTATATTAAAATTCGACTCGTTTCGAAAGAAACCATGTCTTTGTTCGTCAGGAATCGCAAAATATCCTCCCCTTAGACGTTTCTAATATTATCATTTAGACTTTCACGGTCCGATTCCTGACGAAGAAAAACATGGTTTCTTTCGAAACGCGTCGAATTTTAATATAATAAAACACGACATAAGCCCAAAATTCAACATTATGAATAGTATCACGGGCCGTGAAAGTCTAAATGATATTAGAAACGTCTATGGGGAAGATATTTTCTGATTCCTGACGAAGAAAAACATGGTTTCATTCGAAACGCGTCGAATTTTAATATAATAAAACACGACACAAGCCCAAAATTCAACATTATGAATAGCATCACGGGCCGTGAAAGTCTAAATGATATTAGAAACGTCTATGGGGAAGATATTTTCCGATTCCTGACGAAGAAAAACATGGTTTCTTTCGAAACGCATCGAATTTTAATATAATAAAACACGACATAAGCCCAAAACTCAACATTATAAATAGTATCACGGGCCGTGAAAGTCTAATTATATTAGAAACGTCTATGGGGGAAGATATTTTCCGATTCCTGACGAAGAAAAACTTGGTTTCTTTCGAAACGCGTCGAATTTTAATATAATAAAACACGACATAAGCCCAAAATTCAACATTATGAATAATATAACGGGCCGTTAAAGTCTAAATGATATTAGAAACGTGCATGGGGAAGATATTTTCCGATTCCTGACGAAGAAAACAGGTTTCTTTCGGAACGCGTCGAATTTTTATATAATAAAACACGACATAAGCCCAAAATTCAACATTATGAATAATATAACGGGCCGTTAAAGTCTAAATGATATTAGAAACGTGTATGGGGAAGATATTTTCCGATTCCTGACGAAGAAAAGAGGTTTCTTTCGAAACGCGTCGAATTTTTATATAATAAAACACGACATAAGCCCAAAATTCAACATTATGAATAATATAACGGCCTGTGAAAGTCTAAATAATATTAGAAACGTCTATGGGGAAGATATTTTCCGATTCCTGACGAAGAAAAACATGGTTTCTTTCGAAACGCGTCGAATTTTAATATACTAAAACACGGCATACGCCCAAAATTCAACGTTATGAATAATATAATGGGCCGTGAAAGTCTAAATGATATTAGAAACGTCTATGGGGAAGATATTTTCCGATTCCTGACGAAGAAAAACATGGTTTCTTTCGAAACGCGTCAAATTTTAATATAATAAAACACGACATACGCCCAAAATTCAACATTATGAATAATATAACGGGCCGTGAAAGTCTAAATGATTTAGAAACGTCTATGAGGAAGATATTTTCCGATTCCTGACGATGAAAAACAGGTTTCTTTCGAAACGCGTCGAATTTTAATGTAATAAAACACGACATAAGCCCAAAATTCAACATTATGAACAATATAACGTGCCGTGAAAGTCTAAATGATATTAGAAACGTCTATGGGGAAGATATTTTCCGATTCCTGACGAAGAAAAACATGGTTTCTTTCGAAACGCGTCAAATTTTAATATAATAATACACGGCATAAGCCCAAAATTCAACATTATGAATAGCTATAAATACGTGCAAAACGAACAAAAAAGGAATTAGAATAATTGGACAACAAATCCGTTGTATTCGCTTTGCAGATGATATAGCAGTGGTTGCAGACTCAGAAAAGGAATTATCCAAGATGTTGAATATACTGTCATCATATTTAGTAGATTTACACTTAAACATTAACGTGAAGAAGACAAAAATATTATTGTGGTGTTTGAAGCCATATTTTCAGTGTTGCCTTAGCAAACAAGAGTTTAGTGCTTTTCAGTCGGTCAACACGAATGTACCCAAAAGAGATGGGTTATGCCCTAATCCTGAAATAAATTACACGAGATTAATAAAACACTAGGATGACCAGTTTTGATCGTCAAGTGATCATCATCAGATCCATTACACTTAGGCTATAAAATCTATGTTTGAAATACAGGTGAAAACATTTACAATATGTACAATTATTTAATTGCAGTATTGGTACTGCAACTGTCAGTGTATGCTAAATGCAGTATATATGATGTTAGGTGAAATGCTAAATGGTGATAGCTATCCGGAGTTTGTACTTTGGAGAGATTATATGGTTGTAAAAATCAACTATGGTTAAACTATAAAATTATAGGCTAACTACTTATCTGATTGTCTTCCTTACTACAGCTACTCGCAGTTTCCGTGCTCACTGTAACTCACGGTGCGGTCGACTGCGGTGGTTATCTTAACGACTGTTTTTCCCCTGCCTTCTCCCCCCTGCCCATACGTGTTGTGCGGAGTCATAGCGATGTGTTTATGTGAGGTGTTGCCAACCTAGATAAGATGTATGTTATTGAATGAGGTGGGTCTACAACTATTAAAGACCGTGGATTAGCCCTCACCACCCGTGGACCATAAGCCATTCGAACTAAGCGTTGGCGGTCTTATGAGGACGTCCCGGCACCTTTAATACTGCCGCGAATATGGGCCTTGGTTTATTGCAGAAGAAAAGTACATCGTACACCTGATCCAGATAACATTTACCTATTAAAAACCCCTAATTTCTCCCCCTTTTTTATCTAGCTTGGCTGTGTCGCTAAATTGTGTCTTGGTTCCGACAGGGTGTGTTTTTAGTAGCGTGAAGAGGGGTGAGCTCTCCATGAACGTGTGTTCTTTTAGATTGTTGGGATTGTTTCGTTTGGCTAGGTGTATCTCCATTGCTTCCTTTATGTCAAGAGCTCTGCCTTTCGATTCGTGATGGATTATTTTAAGGTCCGACTCTATGTTGGTAAAGCTGTGCCCCGCGTCATACATATGTTCGCACACGGCTGAATGTGTTCCGTATCTTATCGCATTCCTATGTTCATTATAACGTGTGTCTACTCGTCTTCCACTCTGCCCGATGTAATTAGCTTGACAACCGGTGTCTTAACTCGACACGACTCAGCAGTTTGATGTTGAACAAAGCTCGTGAACTCGCTCAGAAGCTAGTAATTTAAATTTCCACTGAATGGAGATTTTTGGAAGAAATGAAACCGTAAAAACACTTATAGTGGGCGATGTAGGCCTATTAAAGATAGAGATATGCTATCACGGAGTTTTTTTTAGAACTCTTCATGCTGAACAATTCTTTCACTCGTAGTGCATACCGTAGATATTTTAACGGTTTACCCAGCGTATGCGTAAAAGGCGCACGGACAGCAGGTTTTTCTTCGACTTGATTCACTTAAATCGTTAGTGCTATGTTTCCTTTGATCATAAATGAATGTTTTTCTACAAACACCTGCCTCGAGGTATCCTTTAGAGAATGGTGAATACCGCATCAAAATCCATCCAGTCAGTGATTCTCTAGATCACCCGTTACATCCAAGAATCGGGGGCTTTGTTTTATACCAAGTAGAGGTTTATTTATTCATTTACAAGCTGTACCCGGCATGCGTTGCAATGCCAATCAAAGAAAGTGTTGGCGTTGAAATTCTGTTTCTTGAAGTGCTTTTGGATACACAACATGTTTTTCAATTTCCGTTAACTGCCTCTAAGCTATCGTAAAATGGATTTTCTAATTTAGAATCATTCGTGCGAGCGTGCACAATAACTTTCAAAAGTTTCATCGCAATCGGATGAATGGCATATGAACGTATACGGGATTTTGTTTGAACGATTCGTGCGCTGTCACTTATTTGTTGATTCTACTCGTACGCTACCAATTGAGAAATGGATTTACTAACAGTAAGTCGAAACCCTACCCTGGCGTGTACACAATAACTCATCAAGGTTTCATCACAATCGAAGAAGGTTATATGAACGCATAGGGGATTTTGTTGAAACGCTTCGCGCGTCGTCACCCATTTGTTGCATATACTCGTGCACTACCTATTGTGAAATGGATTTACTAAGTCGAAACCCTTCCCTGGCGTGTACACAATAACTCATCAATGTTTCATCGCAATCGGATGAATGGTAGGCCTATATGCACGTATACGGGGTTTTGTTTAAACGAATCGTGCGCTGTCACTCATTTGTTGAATCTACTCGTGCGCTACCTATTGTGAAATTTATTACTAAGTCGAAGCCCTTCCCTGGCGTGTACACAATAACTCATCAAGGTTTCATCGCAATCGAAGAAGGTTATATGAACGCAATAGGAGATTTTGTTGAAACGCTTCGCGCGTCGTCACCCATTTGTTGCATCTACTCTTGCGCTACTTATTGTGAAATGGATTTACTAAGTCGAAACCCTTCCCTGACGTGTACACAATAACTGATCAATGTTTCATCGCAATCGGATGAATAGTATATGAACGCATACCCGATTTTGTTTAAACGATTCGCGCCCCGTCACTCATTTGTTGAATCTACTCGTGCGCTACCTACTGTAAAATGTATTTACTAAGTTAGAAACCGTCACGTAAGTGTCCACAACATCTCACCCAAGTTTCATCGCTATCGGACTAATGGGATATAAAGTCATAGGGGACTGTATTGAAACGCTCCGCATGTCGTAGTTCATTTGTCGAATCTACTCGTGAGCTACCTACTGTTAAATGTATTTACTAAGCCAGAAACCTTCCTTGGAGTGTCCACCATATTTCACCCAAGTTTCACCGCTAACGGCAGAATGGTATATGACCTTATACGAGACTTTGTTGGAACGCTTCGCGCGTCGTCCCTCATTTGTTGAGTCTACTTGTGCGCTGCCTATTGTATAGTGGATTTACTAAGCCAGAAACCTTCCATGAAGTGTACACAACATCTCACCCAAGTTTCATAGCTATCGGACGAATGGTATATGAATGCATACGGGACTTGGTTGAAACGCTTCGCGTGTCGTCGCTCATTTGTTGATTCTACTCTTGCGCTACGTATTGTAATATGGATGTACTCAGCCAGAAACCTTCCCTGGAGTGTACACAACATCTCACCCAAGTTTCATCGCAATCGGATGAATGGTATGTGAACGTATACGGGACGTTGTCGAAACGCTTCGCGCGTAGTCACTCATTTGTTGAATCTAAACGTGCACTTCGTATTGTAAAATGGATTTACTAAGCCAGAAACCTTTCCTGGAGTATACACAACAATTCACCAAACATTTATCACTATCAGACGAATGGTATATGACCTTATACGGGACTTGGTTGAAACGCTTCGCGAGTCATCGCTCATTTGTTGAATCTACTGGTGCACTACCTGTTGTAAAATGGATGTACTGTGCCCAATCGGTCACGGCAGACTGGCATCAAACTCAGGTCTTATCAGAGAAGACCAGGCACATGATTCTGCCTAGAGTCGAACCATTGACCTCTGAGGGGGAACAGTTACAGGGAACCCGAAGAGCAATGAGATGTATAATGACATATGATAATATAGCATGATTTCACGGCCAGAATGTGAATATCATAGCTGTTTAAGGGAATAATTGGCAGAAATTGCAGTCATATGTACGTTTTCATAGTATGGAAACGTGAAAGCAGGCCAGCTTGACATTTTACTAATTGCAGCTAGCGAATGGGAGGAGATTCAGGGCGCTGGTGGAACTTTTTCCGTCTGGACCGAGGAGACAGCTCGAAATTAATGACCCTGGGAGTCCCCAATGGACAACGCTTGAGACTGTAGTGGGGATGATTGCCCACGGAAATTAATTGATTGCAGCCAATTGGAGCATCGATATGGAGTGAAATGTACACCCAGGTGAATATTCTGGGAGAGATAATTTAGGAGTGGTCCTACACCTAAATTAAAGCCTATATCTCCAAATGAGCATGTTAACACCGAGCCTACGCTCGAGAGGAATGATTTGGTGACCAGCCAGAGGGGAATCACCATGGTGGCGTCATGACGCGATGGAATAAGGCAATTAATTGTAATTAATTGGCCGAAGCGATCGCTTGCACGCAAGTGATTATGGGACCTCCACACCTAGATGAACAAGGTGTATACGTCATTTGGAATGGAAATACATTATTTCAAGAAGGGAGTCGCTCTCGTGTGTCCTGTGGACTACATTTTACGAGAAACCTTTTTATAGGGGAGCAGCTCAGACCAAGCCAGTTGTCTTCGAGTTGTTCTTCAGTTATTCTTCACTCGTCTTGAGTTCATCGTCAGTTCATCTGCAGTCTACACGTAAACTAAACGCTGCCAATAAGTGCGCAAAATGTTAGAGTGTATTTGAAGAACAATGGAAGTATCATACAGCTTCTAAATATAAATCATGAATCGCATAAGATTGAATTTACAGAAGATATTTATCCATTATTATACGCAAGTGTAGTTTGCTACAGCGGAGCAATAATTTAGGATGGTTTTGGACACTGAATACTAGGAGGTATTGTCATATTTAGAAATGACGCAGTATCGTCAGGATCATTGCAGTTATGGGAGCCAAGAGGCATCACAAGTAATCATGACGGTGAAAGAAACAGTATTGGAGGGAACGAGAATCGAACGCACGGATACGCAGATAGACTTTCACGGAGACCAGCGGTTGTCATAGTCATCGCATCTCTGGGGTTAGGCGTTAGGAGGAGTCCGACTAAGGATTAACCTGTGAAATAGTGAAAAAGTGTATATAAATCTTATTATAGTGTTTTCAAAAGTGTTTATGTGTATTGTGATTAATATGTATTGAGTAAAAGTGAGAAAGGCCACTGATAAGAGTATGATTATCATGTGGGAAATATGTGAAATCAAGTGTCGTGTGAGATATAGCATGATGGCTTAAATCAAGCGTCATGATAGGCCCGGAGCTGGCGTGCTGGTATAATCCAGCGAAAATGAAAAAGTGAGTACCAATTTACAATGTTATTCTAACTAAATAGTTCACCATACAACGATGCATCACTTTGAGACTAAGATGTAACAGTCACTTATTGTACGAGCTTTCACCACTCGTATTTGGTAGAATATGGCTTGGAAGGTGATTTGTTTATGGCCAGTCAGGCTAAAATTGTGATGAATGTAACGGTAACGTTAAATGATAATAATAATAATAATAATAATAATAACTGGGGTCGGTAACAGTGAAGTAAAGTAATAGGCACTTCTGGCCTAAAGAACGTTCAAAGTATGCCATGTCTAATATAACGATACTGTATTTTGGTAAACAGTAAGAAAGTAACGTGAAATATAGCGAGATACGAGAGTTTTTCAGTGTCAATGAAGTGTTGAATGAATATTTAATATGGTCAATTCTTAGGATTGTTTTTGAGTACCATTAAAGTAATGTAAGCCAGTAAATTTTATATTTTGTTTTAGGAGCTATTTGAAGCTTTGGCTTAAGTGTAATTGCAGAGGGGACGCGGGTACCTCAATAATTGAGTCATCTATGAGAAGTATTGTTTGAGCCGCATTGAGCGAGCAATGTAATGTAGAATCCAGTGATTTACGTAAATAAAGTTGCGGGGACCAAGCTAGCATAGCTTGCACGTTAGGTGAAAAGTTGGCTAATCTACGAGTTAGTACCGCCGTGGAGCGTACTTATATTATTCGCAGCGAATTGGACAGAGCCTGTCTGTATCCATCGCTTGCAGGAATAGTTGCCACAAGGGATGTTCTTCGAGACTCCGTGAGCACATGTATTGGTTGATCTGCCCTGAGAGGTAAGAATCAAAATTCGTCGTTTAGGAAACGCAGATTTCCTTATATTATTGAGACAGCTGCTGGTGAGAATCTTGTATTTTCATTATGATGCGCGTCCAAAGCCACTAGTATTCACCATAGAACGGCAAGGCTATTACAGAATCCATCCCCAGCCATGAATTTTGATTAAGGAGCCGAGTTGAGCCCATTACACTATAAATATAGGTGTTAAATAATCTGACTCAATTACTTGAGACAATACTCTGGGTCACTCCACTGTACTGCAATTGTAAACAAAGATGACCTTGCTAGCAGATGAGAGGGGTATGGAAGTAGTCCACTGAGACAGCGGCCATCTTGCGCGGCCAGCTGGAACTAATTTTATTGCCTGCTAGGGGAAGGGGAGGTCTGTCGGCCGGATCCTGTTAAACTAGAGTCATAGTGGGACACTGAAGAATCTCGATATTTCGAAATGTAATTAAGATATGATTGTTATGATGATGCCAATTGAATTAGATGATGTGTTTCAACACACATACATTGTCGGATCATTGAAATCGGATAATATTTGGCCCAGTTATTCTCTGAGGAGGAACGCTGAACCAAATAAACGTAGGCATCTTTTTAAAGTGCATTTTTGCCAGTTGACGCTAATTTATGCAGACGGTAGATGATTTCTAAGAACATGACACGTTTGTAACGATAATAATTCCGACCAGACCCAGAAAATCGTTGTATGGTGAAACTATAAACATTTTTGTCCATGTGTATTTTGGAAGGGAAACGTACCACTTTTTAGCGTTTCATATTGATGGAAAAGAGGAAGATGATTCACACGACACAACAACATTTGTTAATTAAGGCATAGAATAATGAATTTATGCTAATGAAAGTAAATGCCCGTAAGAAATGGAGTAATGTTTTATTATTACAGAATTAATGTCATTTTAGGTGATATGTGACTTTTGTGTTGTGATACTCCTGTTAAGTAAAATTGTGTCACATAAAGAACACTATGGAGACTCGTAGAGGTCTGAAAGTATCAATGATAGGATGCTAGAAATAGATTTGAGTGCAGTGTAGCACTAATTAAGAAGAGACTCACAAAATAACCCTGATTTGCATTGTGGGAAATTAAATGTATATTATCCTATGTTTGTATTTTATTGTATAGCCATGACTTTAGATCAGTAAATGTTTTATTTAGGAATATGTTGTTTCTTTCATGTAGAGTAGTTACCTGGTAGACTCAAATCCTGAGCATGTGGTCGTATGGTGGGCAGGAACGTCCCATACCTCGAAAGACCGTGAGTTAGCTGGGATACGAACACATGTTCCACATGATGACAGTTGGGTACAGTACTAAGCCAGAAACCTTCCCTGGAGTGTACACAACATCTCACCCAAGTTTCATCGCTATCGGATGAATGGTGTTTGACCTTATATGGGACTTTGTTGAAACGCATCGCGCGTCGTCGCTCATTTGTTGATTCTACTCGTGCTCTACCTATTTTAAAGGGATTTACTACGCCAGAAACCTTCCCTGAAGTGCACACAACAGCTCAGCCTAGTTTCATCGCTATCGGACGAATGGTATATGAACGCATACGTGACTTTGTTGAAATGCTTCGCGCGTCGTAGCTCATTTGTTGAATCTACTCGTGCGCTGCCTATTGCAAAGTGGATTTACTAAGCCAGAAAATTTCCCTGAAGTGCACACAACATTTTACGCAAGTTTCATAGCTATCGGACGAATGGTATATGAATGCATACGGGACTTTGTTAAAACGCTTGGCGTGTCGTCGCTCATTTGTTGAATCTACTCGTGCGCTATCTACTGTGAAATGTATTCACTAATTTTTAAACCTTCACGTAAGTGTATACAACATCTCACCCAAGTTTCAACGCTATCGGACGAATGGTATATGAACACATACGGGACGTGGTTGAAACGCTTCGCGCATCGTCGCTCATTTGTTGAATCTACGCGTGCGCTACCTATTGTAAAATGGATTTACTAAGTCAGAAACCTTCCTTGGAGTGTACTCAACATCTCACCCAAGTTTCATCGTAATCGGATGAATGGTATATGAACGCATAGGAGACATACACACCCACAGACAGACAGACAAACTATCACGTAAAATTGATTTTTATATATAGAGATTTATTTATTATTTATTTATTTATTCATTTATTTATTTATTTATTTATTTATTATGTGTACCCGAAATGCATTGCAAAGGCAATAAAAGAAGGAATAAAATTTTAAAAAGAGTGATTGTGTTGTAATTATTTTATTGTAGTGCATTGGGTACACTTTTCTGCCGTCTGGTGCGTAGGCCGCGTCAATAAATAAGAAGGATTTCTGACGCGAGAGCTGGTCACATATGAGAAGCATGCATTTTCCAAATTTAGTTCAAAAATCTTAGAGTCAATTGGAATTAATGAAACCTTTTTAAAGATCTTAACTTAAACCAAAAAGTAATAGTTAAATTGGCGAAGAAATGACATGAGAAATTGGACTGCGAAAAGGAGTGAGACGAGGGTGTTGTTTATCACCTGATCTATTTAATATAGGCTATATTTAGAAGAAAATCTTAAAGAATGTTTTGATGGAAAAAGAGGTGTATGCTTAGGAAGTAAAAGATTTGAGTATATTCGTTTTGCAGATGGGCGAAAGACAAGCAACACAAATGTTGAAAGACCTAGATAAAATTTGTAAATTATATGGAATTAAAAGAAATGAGAAAAATACAAAATGTATGGTCATAGGTGGAAAAGGTGAAAAAATTACAATAAAATTAGAAGATGAAATTGAACAATTATAGTTTTAAATATCCAGGAAGTTGGGTTACACAAGAAATGATATGCACTAAAAAAATTAAAACAAGGATTGCAATAGCAAAAGACGCCTTCAATAAGAAATGAAAATTATTTTGTGGAGCAATGAAAGTAAGCCTAAGGAAGAGATTAGTGAAATGTTTTGTTTAGAGTGTAGCGATGTATGGAGCGGAAACATGGACGCTTAGGAAAGAAGGCGAGAGAAGATTAGAGGCTTTCAAAATGTGGCTGTGGAGAAGAATGGAGAGTTAAAGCTGGAAGGACAAAGTGAGAAATGAGGAAGTATTAAAGAAAGTAGGAGAAGAAAGAATGATGCTAAAGAAGATATGCAAAATAAAAATGAATTGGATTGGACACTGCATAAGGGGAGATGGTTTGGTGAAAAGTGCATTAGAAGGGACAGTCCAAGGGGAAAATCTGAAGAGGACGAAGAAGGTTTCAGATACTGGATTCCATCAAGATTGATAAATCTTATGAACTGATGAAACGTGCTGCTGAAGACCGTATAAGGTGGAGAGACCGACCATGAGTAAACCTGCCATCAGGCAGATACACTGATGACGATGATGAAGAGTTCACACACTTATAGCAATTGTCACTGTTGACGATCATCGCGAATGCGAATCACACTGGAAACTGCAAACGTTTGGAAACACATAAATTGCCACTAAACTGTGTGATATACACTCATTTGTTGAAACGATTGGTGCACCAACATGCATTTGTTAAATCGACTCATGTACTAATAACAGAAAATTTCGCGGACATGCACGCGACGACTAACCAAAGTTAGTTTGTTGAAACGACTCCTGTGCCAACACGCAGTTGTTGAAACGACTCGTGTGCCACCTATTCTAAAATAAATTTACTAATTTAGAAACCTTCGTGGGAGGGTGCACAATAGCTCAATAAGTTTCATTGGAATCGGATGAATGGTATATAAACGCAGATGGAACTTTGTTGAAACGATTCGCGCACCATCACACAATTGTTGAAACTACTTGTCCGCCACCTTGTGTAAACAAACTTACTAATACAGAAATTATCACGGGAGTGTGCACAACAACTCACCAAAGTTCCATCGCAATCGGATGAATATTACATGAACGCATATGTGACAAATAAACGATCAAGAAACATATGTTTTATATTAAAAGATAAATGCTGATGAGGCCCAAAACAGCCAGGGAGAAGATGATAATATCCGGTGAGAAGGCAGGTTGTTTGGTCACTGCAGCTAATGGGTTATTCAGCACGATAAACCTTCCCCAACAATTATGGAGATGAAGGAAGGAAGGGACGCGACATAACTTGACCCTTCACTTGCCCACTCAATCTCCGTGAGATTAACTGTCGTAGGTCCGGTGACAAGGGGACAAGTAGCTACAAGGTGTTTAGGAAATTATGAGCCTCGGTTTATCGTTTGTACATCTTAACTTGATTAGATACTTTTCAGTCGGTTCACACCATTGTGCCCAAATAAGATTGGACGGGGATATTAATTTATCACTTAGTGCCTGAACTAAATTATAAATATTATTTATATACCTAAAAATGTTCTTAATTAATATAAAGATAAATTTATAAATTTGTTAAGGGATCAAAAACGGAAAACAAATTTGTTATCATTTTCAATTTAAAGAAATTTGAGATAGATTAGATTGTTCATTAAGTGCGTAAATTGGTTGATAAATTAAGAAAAAAGTGACAGTCAGTCTGAAAGACTAGACTTTGTATCATTTTAAATGATACAAATGCTGAAAAATGCTAGAAAGGCTGGAGGCTTCTCGCGAACTTATCTTGCTTATCTTGTTTCAAATTACTCGCGAACGGCAAGTGCAAACCAAGGGCAAAGCAAGGTCAAGCACGCGGGATGCCGCACGCTCACCAGAGTGCGCGGGGATGTGCCCCTTCCATCCAGTCTAAAAACGCATATATTGGGTGATGTATTGGAGATAGAGATATGCTCTCGCGGACTTTTTTGTAGAACTTTTCATGCTGACCAATTCTTACGCTCATAGTATAGTGATATTTTTAACGGTTTGCCCAGCGTAAGCTTAAGAAGCGCACCGACGCCAAGTTTGTTTTCGACTTTTTCACTGAAATCGTTACTGCTTGGCTTCTTTTGATCATACATAAATTATTTTCTACAGAATCTTTCCTCAAGATATCCTTTACAGAATGGTGAAAACCGCATCAAAATCCATCCAGTGGTTCTCGAGATTACCCGTGACATCCAATAATCGGGGATTTTTGTCTTATACTAACGAAGTAGAGATTGTCGGAGAACACATGCACCAAGCGGTACTATGACGTCACACACCTCAGTGCATCTGGGTACATTTCGTCCCGTCACCGTAACGTAACGCCAGACCCCAGCGTAACGACGAAGTCGACAAGATCATTTTAAAATGATAAAACAGTTAATAATGGAAAATAAGATTAAGGCAATAGAAAATATTGAAAATTAAAATAATCATCTTATATGGGCTATTAGAGGAATAAAGGAATATTATTATTATTAATAATTTTAGTATGACATACTAATGTCAATTTTTAACTAATTTCGTCTTCAAAAGTAGGCGTTAATTACTACAAAATGGTTTAAAAAACCACTACTTACTTTCAGTCATCTGATGAATTAGCATTAAGAATTCAGTTAATAAATGTTTTAGTATTAACTCTTTCTAAAACGATGGGTATAAAACTATGATTAGTTCCACAAATCTCTGAACATAGACCATATTATAAACCAGGCCGATTAATAATTTAATTTGATTTAATCCACTTGGAGTAGCATCTACTTTTACACCTCCAGTGGCGGCCAGTAATATGGTTGCAAGGTTGCACAACGACCAGAGTAATTTTAAGAACAATTAATACCGTAATAATATTTATGTTCGACCCTGACTATTTTGTGTCAGAAAACTGTATCATAATGAGGCTCATTATAACACTATTTTTCGTTATGATACAGTTTCTCCCACCAATCAGAGCTCAAGAAACAGTTGTGTGACCAATTAGATAAGGATACCTTCGCGCATGCGCTCAAAATCCAACATGTCTATATAAATTACCGAAAGTGCACCGTCCATATGTTTGCGTAAATAAACTGGTGAATATGAGACAAGAAATATCACTGTACCTTAATATCCCCAACTCCAATTTCTACACAGCGCGTTGTTTTTAAACGACTTCGGTGACAATTTTACTGAATACTGGTGCACAATCTGAACATATGGCATTGAAGCACATAGAGCGCATGCGTCGGTCGGCCAGAGAGCTTGGAAAACAGAGATATACTACCCAGCGCAGCACCCGATCACAACATTCTAGTGACTGAACAGATATTTATGAATATTTATGTTAAAACATATAATAAAATTGTAATTATCGTCGAACATAAACAGTCGTATGCAACTCGCCTATAATGGCTATAATTAAGCCAGGAGTATGTTTATAAAACGAGCGTATGCGAGTTTTATAATTTCCATACGAGTTGCATAATGTATAAGAATTCATAATTCTGTTCTTTAATAATTCAGGAAATCTTAGAGTAAGTTACTGTGAACTGACTGAGAAAGCGAAGCGCGCCAACTGTCTAGGAGCGTTTGTTCGTTTGGTCGTTGCCAGGCCCAAGCACCGACCAGATATGGAGGGTATGGCAGAGATGCTAGACCGAGTAAGTGCTATCCCCACAGTTAAATCGCCTGGTCGTTGCCCGCTGATTGCAACAAGAGAGCCGATGCGCGGACGGAGACATCCGTGACGCTCCGTCAACGTCCTATACTCCTGTATGTCTTGCTATGTATTTTGAGCGTTCTTTCTCGCCCTCGTATATAACATACGTTGTTTTATAAATAATTCATGTTTTATGGGCTAATGCCGTGTGTATTTAGATTAGAACCATACGTTTCGGAAAAACCTTGCCTCCTTTTTCAATGGAAATCAAACAATGTGGCCAAATAAAGTATAATATCAATGAGATAAGAATCTCTGTTTCGCGGGCTTATAGGTCGTGTTCCAAGGACATTTTGTCGTCCTGACGTTTCGCTGAATACTGCGTTCAGCATGTTCACAGGTTACATTAAGCGAGGTAAAACAAGTAAACAGAAGATATACTGTATAAATAGTCAACAACCCACACATAGAGGCTACCATAGCAACGGCGTACCACATAAAAGTAATGCATCAAGGACAGGGCTGCTCGTCTGTTGCATCTTCTCGTCTACGACGGTCAATAAGGGCAGGCTTGAGGGGATTAAGGACTGGAAGCCAAGCTCTGTTCACATGTTCTGTTTTCTCCTTAAGATTGAAGCTGTTAGTATGCTTCAGGATTTCAATGGCCTCCCTTTGTAACCTGGCATGATAAGACACCGTGGTGGACAGAACTTTGGTGTCTCCATTTCTTATATCGTTACATGCGAGTAGTGAGTGTGCTGCTACAGTGGATTTATCTGTTTGTCCCAGCTGGCTGTGTCGTTCGTGCTCCTTGAGGCGAGTGGCAATACTTATTTTCGTTGTTCCAATATATACTTGGCCACAATCACACGGGATTTTATAAACATGTTATAAACAAGATAAGCGACATCCTCATATCGCGGCAGGGGTTTATAAAATCCCGTGTGATTGTGGCCAAGTATATATTGGAACCACGAAAATAAGTATTGCCACTCGCCTCAAGGAGCACGAACGACACAGCCGGCTGGGACAAACAGATAAATCCACTGTAGCAGCACACTCACTACTCGCAGGTCGCGATATAAGATATGGAGACACTGAAGTTCTGTCCTCCACGGTGTCTTATCATGCCAGGCTACAAAGGGAGGCCATTGAAATCCTGAAGCATACTAACAGCTTCAATCTTAAGGAGAAAACAGAACGTGTGAACAGAGCTTGGCTTCCAGTCCTTAATCCCCTCAAGCCTGCCCTTATTGACCGTCGTAGACGAGAAGATGCAACAGACGAGCAGCCCTGTCCTTGATGCATTACTGTTATGTGGTACGCCGATGCTATTGTAGCCTCTATGTGTGGGTTGTTGACTATTTATACAGTATATCTTCTGTTTACTTGTTTTACCTCGCTTAATGTAACCTGTGAACATGCTGAACGCAGTATTCAGTGAAACGTCAGGACGACAAAATGTCCTTGGAACACGGCCTATAAGCCCGCGAAACAGAGATTCCTATTTCAACTCCGTTCGTGAAAGTCTAAATTTTTACTTATATCAATGAGATTACTAAAATTACAAAAATTACAAAAAATATAGATAAATTCCTCGGTTCGTCACCAGAGAGCAGCTGCCAGAAATTACTGTATGGACCATGGTAGAACGGTGGACAGAGTAGTACGTAAGGAGAAGGTAAAGGGGGCGGGGTGAAAATATAGAGACTCCTCGAAGAATGAGGATGTCCAAAAGAAGAGGGGGGGGGAGGGTTAGATGGATATAAGGAAACATAAACAAAAGGGAAGTGTATCTGAACGATACCTAACGTCATACAGGCAACGGCGAAAAAACAGATGGAAACTCCTCCAGTGACGAACAAAGGAGAACAAATCCAGGCTCTGTAGCCATAGAGGAAAAACGTACAATTTGAAAAAGAAGGCAAGGTTTCTCCGAAACGTATGGTTCTAATCTAAATACACAGGGCATTAGCCCAAAAAACATGAATTATTTATATAATCCGGGCCATGAAAGCCTTAATATACACATACGTTGTGTTGTTCTCGTGATGGTTCTTGGCTGATCAGAACATCCGACACTCTCCAGTCATTGACAACTAAAACATTGCGTTCTGGAGTGGCAGAGAAGTGGACTCAGGAAACGAAAGCAACCCATGGTACAAGGATGAAGGCATACTGGGCTAAGAAGAAAGCTCGCCAGGGTTAGGAACCTCGTGGTCCGAGGGCCCTCAACGTATCAAGAATGCGAGAGCATTTGTAATCCTCAAAGTTAAAGCGAATGCAGTGAAAATTTAATCGAAGGAATCTGGTGGAAGTATATCATTGTTGGGTAATGTGGAACTGTTAACCAATGCCAGGCACTAATTAATAACTGCTAATGAAGAGAAGAGATAGGTTGGTAGAACACATATTAAGACACCCAGGAATAGCAAACTTAGTTATAGAAGGAAGGGTCGAGGATGAGAACAGTAGGGGAAGACCAAATTAGAATATGTTAAACAGATAGCCTCGGATGTAGGGTGTGGTAGCTATGTAGAGATGAAACAATTAGCTCAGGAGTGGGAAGCATGGAGAGCTGCATCAAATCAGTCAAAGACTGAAGACTCAAACAACAACAACAACAACAACAACAAGTAGTTCCGTGAAGAACTAAAGCCTATTTTCATATATCCTACTTATGTTAGTTGAAGCTATCAACATACAAAATTTCAGTTTGATTGCTGTAATAGATTCGTAGATATTGAGAACCGACTAAATATTGCGAATGGTCGCCATGTTGGATTTTTATATATGTAGGTCTTAGAGTTATGTACCGTTAAAGGACAATTATTGCGTAGGTTCATTATAAAAACTTTCACTTCGATCGCATGATTACGACACAAGAAATAAAAATTTAATTTTAAAATTCGCACAGCCGTCAACTTGAGGTTATGTAAACAATTGAACTAAATTAGATACCAGTGCATTACAATGTGTATAAACATTTGCTGTACCAAGTTTCATTGCGTTTTGGATCATTAAATCGGGAGAAAAGTCTATTTAAAACTTTCATCTTCGCCTGGCCACCATGTTCGTTTTGTAGTTAACCGGTTTCTGAAAGTCTCATAGATGAACTTTCAGTAGTGCCCTTTATCTCCGTACAAAATTTCAGGGTGATACCGGTAATAGTTTCAGAGATACAGAATGCCGGTGAAATATTTCCCACAGCCGCCATCTTGAGGTTATGTAAACAATTGAACGAAGTTAGATGTCGGTGCATTACAATATGTATAAACATATTACCACGTTTCATAGCGTTTGGCTGGTTAAATCGCGAGAAACGTCTATTTAAAGGTCGCAACTTCGCTTGACCACCATGTTGGTTTTGTAGTTACCAGGTTTTCAATGTTCACATAGATAAAATTCTAGTAGTCCCCTTCATCACCGTACAAAATTCCAGGGTGATATCGATAATAGTTTCGGAGAAATTGAATGCTGGTGAAATATTTCGCACAGCCGCCATATTGGATTGGTGAGACGTAACAAATTTTGAAGGGCACGGTCGGGGTGTTCCGGAATAGTGCTATGAAATTACCGAGTTTCATTGACATCGCTTTAACCGTTTAGATTGTATTAGGGACACACAAACACGAATCACACATGCACACACACAGACACACGGACAAAAGGTGTTCTCATAAGCCTATTTTTTTATAAATGAAAATAGGCTAACTATAAAATACGTAAACATTAACCAATATGAAGATGGTAATAATTTTTATCCGTGTTGAGTGATCGTAATCTGAAATTGAAATCCGCCTTATAAAATATTATAGAATGTAGTTTAATAATTGAATTATATGTACAAGTTTCGGTCAGCGTAGAATGAATAATAAATGAATCTTAAACTATGTTAACAAATGCCAAAGAGAAAATGAATATCCTTACAAACAAGTAGTTCCGTGAAGAACTAAGGACTATTTTCATATATTCTACTTATGTTAATTGCCTCTATCAACATACAAAATTTCAGTTTGATTGCTGTAATAGATTCGTAGATATTGAGAGCCGACTAATATTTCGGCTGGTCGCCATGTTCGACTTTTATATATGTAGGTCTTAGAGTTATGCACTATTACATGAAGATTATTGTGTACGTGTAGTATTCAAACTTCAATCGCAAAAGTAGGACACAATAAATAAACAAGAAGTAAAATCGAGATTTTAAAATTTCGCACAGCTGCCATCTTGTGGTTATGAAAACAATTGAAATAAATTAGATGCCAGTGCATTACAAAATGTATAAACATTTACTGTACCACATTTCACTGCGCTCAGATGGTCAAATTCCGAGAGAAGTCTATTACAATATTTCATCTTCGCTTGGTCGCCATGTTCGTTTCGTACCTTACAGGTTTTTAAAAGTTACACAGGTAAACTTGTAGTAGTGCCCTTTTTCATCGTACAAAAGTTCAAGGTGATATCGGTAATAGTTTCGGAGATATAGAATGCTGGTGAAATATTTCGCACAGCCGCCATCTTGAGGTTATGTAAACAATTGAACTAAATTTGATCCTAGTGCATTACAATGTATTTAGACATTTGCTGTACCAAGTTTCATTACGTTTGGATAGTTAAATCGCGAGACAAGTTTATTTAAAAGTTTCAACTTCGCTTGGCCACCATCCTGGGTTTGTAGTTACCAGGGTTTTTAAATTCTCATAGATGAATTCCTAGTAGTGCCCTTTATCAGCGTACAAAATTTCAGGGTGATATCGGTAATAGTTATGGAGATAATGAATGCTGGTGAAATATTTCGCACAGCCGGCATGTTGGATTGGTGAGACGTAATAAAATTTAAAGGGCACGGTTGGAGTCGCCCGGAATTGTGCTCTGACCTTACCTAGTTTCATTTAAATCGCTCTAGCCGTATAGAAGTTATTAGAGGGAGACACACACAAACACACACACATACACACACACGGACAAAATGTGATCTCATACGCCTTTTTTCTTTCATAAAATGAAAGTAGGCTAAAAAATCATTAGAATTTAAATAAAAATGAAAGATAACAAAAGAATTAGAGAATATATAACAGAAATAAGAATAACGTGAATATAAATATTCCTTAATAGGCTGTCTTACACTTCTTCAATATGGTTCAATATTATAATGAATTGGACCTCGCTGTTGAGTGAAATAAGATGTTGTTTCCATGTATAATGATGTGGTACAATGCGTAAAAATATTTTATTTTCGACGATGTCGATATGTAAATATTATATGTCAGTAGACTGTTTCATAATAGGGGTCATTAAAGTACTACTTTTCATTATAACACTGTTTTTCCAACCATTCGGAGCTCAATATTAGGTAAGGATAGCGTCTAACATGCACTGAAAATCCAACATGTCGGACATGAATTACATGATTTGAAAGTTGACAATGTAGCCTATATTGGATCAACCATTGTACTTACAATGCATAAACAAACTGGGTAAGGGGCGTGGTGGCTCAGCGGTCTAGCTGTATGCCTCTCACCAAGGCGGTCCGGGTTCGATTCCCGGTCAATGCATGTGAGATTTTCGAAGTGAATTGCCATGTCCTGTGGTTCGGATTCCACGCAAAAAGGAGGTCCCGTGGCTCATAATCACAAGATTCACGGTCACGTAAAACTACAATCTTCCTTCCTTTCCTTCAAACTGGGCAATATTGCAAAAGAAATAGCACTGTACCTTAATATCCGCAATTCCAATTTCTACACATTCGTAAGATTTCGCCGACAATTTTAGTGAATGCAGTTGTTGACATAAACACACCAGAACGTCATGGAGGAAGCATGCGTTGGACATTAGTTCCACGGAAATTATAATCCATCTTTCTGTTCAGTAAATGGATTTTTTACGTGAAACTTTACCACCAGATATCATAACTGTTCTATTTGGGATTCAATTGATTTTGAATTGATTTAGGAATTTGAAGAATAACTAGTTGATAATGCGATACATTTTAAAGCGTTTGTAACAGCCTATTTTGTGTTATTTGACCAAAATACCAAATGATCCAACATAGTACCTGGTGCTAATTCAGGATAAACAATGTTTCAAAGCTTTGGGATTCATTATTGGGTGTAGATCAAATGCCGAGCCCACACAATTCCCAAGAAGAAGAATTCAACCGACAGAATATCGACAGATATTTATGAATATTAATGTAAGAACATACAGTATAATAAAGTTATAATTATCGTCGAACATAAACAGTCGTATGCAACTCGCTTCACTCGTTTTATAAACATACTCGCGTCTTAATTATTGCTATTATAGGCTCGTTGCATAATGTACTATTGATGGATAACGTCATCTAACTTTGAAACAATCCACTTGAATCCTATTTGACGTTTATAATATGTTGCTTCCGGCCGGCCCCGTGGTGTTGGGGTAGCGCACCTGCCTCTCACCCGAAGGACCCAAGTTCGATTCCCAGCTCCGTCAGGAATTTTAGAGTAACGTGAGGGTTGGAAAGGGGTGCACTCAGCCTCGTGAGGACAATTGAGTAGCTGTCTGACAGTGAGGCAGCGCCCCGATCACGAAAACCAAGATTAACGGCCAATGGGACCCGATGCGCTGATCACGTGTCACCCCAATATCTGCAGGCCAAATGGCTGGGCAGCGGTTGCTTGGTCGGCCTAGGCCCTTCATGGGCTGTATAGTGCCAGGGGTTGAATATGTTGCTTCCAGATGGACGAACAGCGTAAAAAATGTCTATGGTAAAATTATCTAACCTCGAATCAACCAGATAATTCCTACTTGTTGGTTATCTCTATTGAACTAGCTGCACAATAGGGTAAAAATTAATGAATTAATTAATTTTAAAAAAAGTTTCCAGTATTGGTAAATTTTCGGCAAATAAGAAATGCCCGTCGTCACTAATAAATTAACCTTCGTAAATAAAATCACACATCCTCCTAAGCAAGTACAGTAGATTCTCTTTCCGTTGCATCGTATAAGTCTTTCCTGTGGAGAGTAAATTAGCACAGACTTCCCCAATGATTATTGTTTACATTTTTACCGCAGTAGTCTTTACTTCCCGTACATATTAAACATTGAAGAAACACTTCTCCGTCAACATTCCGTATGAGCACACACTTCTTCAACCGGAAATATACAATACCTGCTGTATGCGTACTGTATATTTTTTTTAAAGGCTGGGACTCCTCTGCGTAATAATTGAAGCCTTAAGATTAATGCAGAGGGGAACGTGTTTGGCCGAGTTTGCTAACATACTGGCTTGCTCTTTCCTTTCTCCTTGGTTCTGTTTTACTTCCTCGGTGGTTCCATGAGGGCAGATTTCATTCCAGGGCTGAGGAAGTCAAATTGTTTGAAGATTAAGAAGAATCCATGACACTTCAAGTCATACAAAGTTTGGTGTTTACATGGCAAGATCAATTAAATCTCACAAGGAGAGGTCGCCAAGTGGTTTTCTAGAAAAGTGTTCAAATTTGGAGGGTTTGCTCTTCATAAGAAAATATTTTGGCCGTGTTCGAGCGTGTTTGCCAATGGGCCTTAGTGTGTTCAAAATTGAACGTTTAAAATCAATCCTCACACTTGTGTAGTCCTATTCTCGCACACGTTCCCGGATCGTTTCTGTGGCATAGTCACTTGCGCATTGACGTGGGGAATTAAAGGTTTCGAGTTCGAGTCAGACCTAGGTCAAGATTTTTTTTACTGTTATTGTCTTTTGTGTTTTCTAACGTATTTGCTGTGGTCTCTTCCGTTTTGGAGCTATGTACAAATTTTTTGATAGCGGGATTTTAAGAGCGTTAAAAATCCCTCAGTATGCCTTCCTTCGGAGGGGAAGTAAAGCCGGCGGTCCCATGTCATAGATTTATGGCATGTTAAAGAACCTTCCACTAATTACACCTGTGCGAAGCTAAATTGAATAGGTTAAGAATGTAAACAACGCTCTTAGGTTTCTACGTTCGTTGCCAAGAGCCGACTGCGGTGGCGTCTAGTAGCTAAGTTATGAACTTGGCCTAGTAGTCGTTGACGGTGGAGCTTGGCGGCAAAAGTAGGAACTATTTGAAAAATTCTAAGTTGCTCTCTGTACTTAAATTAAAAAACAGATAACACACACTAATACAGTCATCACAATTAACACTGGGTATCAGACAGATTCTACACACACCCAAAGTACACGGGGCAACATGACCACGTTGTCGCAGCCCCTAAACTTAACAACCAACCAACCTACAATATTTTAACATCATTATTATTCGTGCGGTCGCCTCCGTAGCGTAGTGGTCAGCATAGTTAGCTGCCGTCCCGGAGGTCCTGGGTACGATTCCCGGCTCTGCCACGAAATTTGAAAAGTGGTATGAGGACTGGAACGGGGTCTACTCAGCCTCGGGTGGTCCAAATGAGTAGAGGGGGTTCGATTCTCACCTCAGCCATCCTCGAAGTGGTTTTCCGTGGTTTCCCACTTCGTCTTCGGGCAAATGCCGGGATGGTACCTACTGTAAGGCCACGGCCGCCTCCTTCTCTCTTCCTAGCCTATCCCTCCCTATCTTCCATCCCTTCCCCTCCCTCATGAGGCCCCTGTTCGCTTTGCAGGTGAGGCCGCCTGGGCGAAGTGCTGATCACACCTCCCCAGTTGTATCCATCCCGACCAGTTGTTCCAAGCTCCAGGTCACTGCCCATAGAGGCGGTAGTGGTGAGTTCCCTCGCTGAGTCCGTGGGAACCACCAACCTAGAGGGTGAATTGACTAAATAAAATAAAATAAAATTATTCGTCTTTGATGCTTGAACGAGTTGTAAGATTTATTCGTTAAAATTTAAATGCAGCGTGGCCGGCGACGCTACGTTCATTCGCACTGCGCCGAGTCTAATGCAGAAACTCAAGAGCCCATCCCTCTGTTCCACTCTGCTCCACCATCAAGCTAAACTGTCTGTATCCGGAACTCGTGTGAGTAACATCGCGGGACACTCTTCGTCACGCAAGTGTCGTTTAAGCGGGTTCGATTGACGCTTATGCGTATTCAATATTACGTATCAACAGTATCTAGAACGCAAAAGACAATAATAACAGTAAAGCCTGAAAATGGAGTCAGATTGGGCTACAAAAAACAGAACCTGATAGTTGACTGCCTAGCATTCGCAGATGACCTCGCAATTTTTTCAGATTCCCTCGATGCAGCCGCAGCGCAAATTAATGAACCTGGTTCATAAATGGGCAGTTGACAACAACATGAAGATAAATAAGAGTAAATGTAGTCTCATGAGAATAAGGAGAGGGCGAAGGCGTGATTTTCAATATAATATCGGCTCGGAAATACTTGTAGAAGAAGTTTTTATTTATTTATTTATTTAGTCAATTTACCCTCTAGGTTGGTGGTTCCCACGGACTCAGCGACGGAACCCACCACTACCGCCTCTATGGGCAGTGTCCTGGACCTTGGAACATCTGATCGGGATGGATACAACTGGGGAGTTGTGATCAGCACTTCGCCCAGGCGGCCTCACCTGCAAAGCGAACAGGGGCCTCATGAGGGATGGGAAGGGAGGGGAAGATTGGGATGGAGATGCAAGGAAGCGGAACGGAGGCGGCCGTGACCTTACAGTAGCTACCATCCCGGCATTTGCCCGAATACGAAGTGGGAAACCACGGGAAACCACTTCGAGGATGGCTGAGGTGGGAATTGAACCCCATCTACTTATTTGGACCACCCGAGACTGAGTAGACCCCGTTCCAGTCCTCATAACACTTTTCAAATTTCGTGGCAGAGCCGGGAATCGAACCCAGGACCTCCGGGGCGGCAGCGAACCATGCTGACCGCTACGCTACGGAGGCGACTTCACTTTGTAATGCGGGTAATAAAAGGCAGTACATCTACCGCAAAAGAATTAGGATATTTAACCCTCGTGAGGCCAATCTTGGAATACGGCTCAGCGGTTTGGGACCCATATCAGGTAGGGCTCGTCAATGAGCTGGAGATGGTACAAAGGAAGGCTGCTAGGTTTGTGCTCAAGGATTTTAATCCTAGAAGTAGTGTAACTCGAATGATAGATAAACTAGGGTGGGAATCTCTGGAAGGTAGGTGGACTTAATCCAGACTGTACGCTATGTTTATGCCGGCCGCGTGGGGAGAACTAAGCAAAGTCTGGGAAATCCCACCTACCTGAGCAGGGCAGATCATCCACATAAAGTCAAGGTCTGACCACAGCGTACAAATTATGGGAAATATTGATAATTGTAACTCATTACCTGCCACAGTCTTTGAGCCTTTCCCCAAACATATTGCTGTATTTAAGAGAAGACTGAAATTTTGTGCAAATACTACGATGTAATTACTCTTACTTAGTTCCCAAGTTGCGAATTGAGTATATTGTGTTTGATGTAATTGTTGGTGATTTTCTGTATTTGTACAATTTGCCACCGGAGAATTACCCCCATTTGCAAATATTATATATAATAATAATAAACACGACCACGATATCGCAAAGACCCTAAATGACTCAACAACAACAACAACAACACAATTACTTTTTATTCCGTGCTAACTTGTGTATCCATGGCAATCTGAGTAACCTGACTTGTTACTGTATGAATTGCAGAACCATGGCATTCTGAACAACTATACTTGCACCTGTACTAACCTGCAGAACCATGGCCTTCTCAGCAATTCTACTTGTTTCTGCATTGACTTGTAGATCCATGGCCTTCTGAGCAATACTTTTTGTTTATGTAATGACATATAGATCCATGGCCTTCTGAGTATTCCTACTTGTTTCTGAATTGACTTGTAGATCCATGGCCTTCTGATCAATCCTACATGTTTATGTAACAACTTGTTAATCCATGGCCTTCTGAGTAATCCCACTTGTTTATGTAACGACTTGTAGATCCATGGCCTTCTGAGTAATCCTACTTGTTTATGCAATGACTTGTAGATCCATGGCCTTCTGAGTAATCCTACTTGTTAATGTAACGACTTGTAGATCCATGGCCTTCTGATCAATCCTACTTGTTTATGTAATGACTTGTAGATCCATGGCTTTCTGATCAATCCTACTTGTTTATGTAACAACTTGTAGATCCATGGCCTTCTGATCAATCCTACTTGTTTATGTAACAACTTGTAGATCCATGGCCTTCTGATCAATCCTACATGTTTATGTAACAACTTGTTGATCCATGGCCTTCTGAGTAATCCCACTTGTTTCTGTATTGACTTGTAGATCCATGGTCTTCTGAGTAATCCCACTTGTTTGTGTAACGACTTGTAGATCCTTGGCTTTCTGATCAATCCTACTTGTTTATGTAACAACTTGTAGATCCATGGCCTTCTGATCAATCCTACCTGTTTATGTAACAACTTGTTGATCCATGGCCTTCTGAGTAATCCCCCTTGTTTCTGTATTGACTTGTAGATCCATGGCCTTCTCAGTAATCCCACTTGTTTATGTAACAACTTGTAGATCCATGGCCTTCTGATCAATCCTACTTGTTTATGTAACAACTTGTAGATCCATGGCCTTCTGATCAATCCTACATGTTTATGTAACAACTTGTTGATCCATGGCCTTCTGAGTAATCCCACTTGTTTCTGTATTGACTTGTAGATCCATGGTCTTCTGAGTAATCCCACTTGTTTGTGTAACGACTTGTAGATCCATGGCCTTCTGAGTAATCCCACTTGTTTATGTAACAACTTGTTGATCCATGGCCTTCTGAGTAATCCCCCTTGTTTCTGTATTGACTTGTAGATCCATGGCCTTCTCAGTAATCCCACTTGTTTATGTAACGACTTGTAGATCCATGGCCTTCTGAGTGATCCCACTTGTTTATGTAACAACTTGTAGATCCATGGCCTTCTGAGTATTCCTACGTGTTTATGAATTGACTTGTAGATCCATGGCCTTCTGAGTAATCCCACTTGTTTATGTAACGACTTGTAGATCCATGGCCTTCTGAGTATTCCTACTTGTTTATGTAACAACTTGTTGATGCATGGCCTTCTGAGTATTCCTACTTGTTTATGTAACGACTTGTAGATCCATGGCCTTCTAAGTAATCCTACTTGTTTATGTAACGACTTGTAGATCCATGGCCTTCTGAGTAATCCTACTTGTATATGTAATGACTTGTATATCCATGGTCTTCTGAGTAAGCCTACTTGTTTATGTAGTGACTTATAGATCCATGGCCTTCTGAACAATCCTACTTGTTTATGTAACGACTTGTAGATCCATGGCCTTCTGAGTAATCCTACTTGTTTATGTAATGACTTGTATATCCATGGTCTTCTGAGTAATCCTACTTGTTTATGTAGTGACTTATAGATCCATGGTCTTCTGAACAATCCTACTTGTTTATGTAACAACTTGTTGATCCATGGCCTTCTGAGTAATCCCACTTGTTTATGTAACAACTTGTAGATCCATGGCCTTCTGATCAATCCTACTTGTTTATGTAACAACTTGTAGATCCATGGCCTTCTGAGTAATCCCCCTTTTTTATGTAACAACTTGTATATCCATGGTCTTCTGAGTAATCCCACTTGTTAATGTAACAACTTGTAGAGCCATGGCCTTCTGAGTAATCCCACTTGTTTATGTAACAACTTGTTGATCCATGGCCTTCTGAGTAATCCCCCTTGTTTCTGTATTGACTTGTAGATCCATGGCCTTCTGATCAATCCTACTTGTTTATGTAATGACTTGTAGATCCATGGCTTTCTGATCAATCCTACTTGTTTATGTAACAACTTGTAGATCCATGGCCTTCTGATCAATCCTACTTGTTTATGTAACAACTTGTAGACCCATGGCCTTCTGATCAATCCTACTTGTTTATGTAACAACTTGTAGATCCATGGCCTTCTGATCAATCCTACATGTTTATGTAACAACTTGTTGATCCATGGCCTTCTGAGTAATCCCACTTGTTTCTGTATTGACTTGTAGATCCATGGTCTTCTGAGTAATCCCACTTGTTTGTGTAACGACTTGTAGATCCATGGCCTTCTGAGTAATCCCACTTGTTTATGTAACAACTTGTTGATCCATGGCCTTCTGAGTAATCCCCCTTGTTTCTGTATTGACTTGTAGATCCATGGCCTTCTCAGTAATCCCACTTGTTTATGTAACGACTTGTAGATCCATGGCCTTCTGAGTGATCCCACTTGTTTATGTAACAACTTGTAGATCCATGGCCTTCTGAGTATTCCTACGTGTTTATGAATTGACTTGTAGATCCATGGCCTTCTGAGTAATCCCACTTGTTTATGTAACGACTTGTAGATCCATGGCCTTCTGAGTATTCCTACTTGTTTATGTAACAACTTGTTGATCCATGGCCTTCTGAGTATTCCTACTTGTTTATGTAACGACTTGTAGATCCATGGCCTTCTAAGTAATCCTACTTGTTTATGTAACGACTTGTAGATCCATGGCCTTCTGAGTAATCCTACTTGTTTATGTAATGACTTGTATATCCATGGTCTTCTGAGTAATCCTACTTGTTTATGTAGTGACTTATAGATCCATGGCCTTCTGAACAATCCTACTTGTTTATGTAACGACTTGTAGATCCATGGCCTTCTAAGTAATCCTATTTGTTTATGTAATTACTTGCAGATCCATGGCCTTCTGAGTAATCCCACTTGTTTCTGTATTGACTTGTAGATCCATGGCCTTCTGATCAATCCTACTTGTTTATGTAACAACTTGTAGATCCATGGCCTTCTGAACAATCCTACTTGTTTATGTAATTACTTGTAGATCCATGGCCATCTGGGCAATCCTATTGTTTCTGTATTAATAAGCAGATCCACGGCCTTCGGAGCTATTCAACTTGATTCTGTAATGACGTGCACATCCTTGGCCCTGTATGTAAGCCTACTTTCCTGTGTACTGGCTCTATAATTGTGCACATGACGTCAGGTATTTATTTCCTTTCATCATGACATGCATCAGTGTCAGAAAAGTTTGGAAGAGCCCTAAGGTGGACATTATAAAATATTTAAAAAGTCCAGCCCAGCAGTGGCATAAGTTTGTTTATTTGTGTATGACTTATTATGAAGCAAACATCTTACTTAGCAGCAGCACACAATGTTGGTGCTAGTTAATGTTCGATGACGTCACCATGTCCAGGTCTCTGCAGGCCTGGCCTCCTGTGAGTGAAATATTGTCTTGCTCTCCATACAGAACGAAGAGATGAATTATTCCACGTGCTATTCATTGGCGACGCCTCACATGAGTCCTGCATTAAACACGACTCTGATGCCATATGCTATCTTCACTTAACTCACCGCTACTGCTTCATTTATCACGTGCAGACCCTCACCGGGGACGGGGCATACAGCCATCGGCCATGTCCACAAAGAAAGATTACCAACTCCCAGATTAAAATATTGCTTATAAATTAACGTGACTTGTTCAGTGAATACGTTTTGAGGGATTTGAATATTGACAGAATTGTATTTATTCACATACAAGCATGCATGTCCAATTCGGATGCAGTCAGCATGGAGCGTAAAATTGCTATAGATATCCGCTTGGTGATTAGCTGCAACCCCGGAGGTCCTGGATTCGATTCCCGGCTCTTCCAAGAAATTTGAACAGTGGCATGAGGACTGGAAAGGGTTCTGCTCAGCCTCGGGTGGTCCAAATGAGTATATGGGGTTCGATTCCCACCTCAGCCGTCCTCGAAGTGGTTTTCCGTGGTTTCCCACTTCGTCTTCGGGGGTAAATGCCGGGATGGTACCTACTGTAAGGCCACGGCCGCTTCCTTCCCTCTTCCTTGCCTATCCCTCGCAATCTTCCCCTTTCCTTCCATTCCGTCATGAGGACCCTGTTCGCTTTGCAGGTGAGGCCATCTGGGCGAGGTGTTGATCCCATCTCCCCCGTTGTATCCCCCCGACCAGGTATTCCTAGCTCCAGGAGACTGAACTTAGAGGCGGTAATTGTGGGATCCCTCGCTGAGTTCGTGGGAAAAAACAACCTGGAGGGTAAAATCGACTAAAAGAAAAAGAGATATCCACGTCAAGAGCAAACAATTTTATAATGATCGTTGATGTACACTAAATGTTTCGGTACATCTCGTCATAATTGTTACTAACCAAAGTTCTCACGACTAGTTTCTCTACCACATGGCAGCTTCTTCAGGTGAACGGTTACAACTGCGCTCCGCCATACGGTTTTAAGATTTTGCCGTGCCTTTAGCGGTTTGTTATTGGAAGTCCTAGATTGTTTATGGGTAGCATTGTGAGTTTTTGGTAGTGTTTTGTAGAACTTATTTTTTGTATTTTTGGATCTGATGATGCTCGCTTGACGAGAGAAACATGTTATCCAAATTACCCAATTTTGTTAATAGAATAAACGACAGAGGAAAAGAATGTTCTCTACCCTTCTCAAAGAATTAGGAGACTGACTTGGATAGAAGTAGAGCCATGATAGGTAGATAGAAGAGAGAGAGAGAAACAGGAGAGATCCTACCTGACAGAACAGGGACTTCTTGAAAATAACAAGGCATTCTATCTGGTGATCGATGGGGTCCTAATAATATCGAGGGATGTTATGGAAGGAAGAACGAACTGGTTGAGTCAACAAGCAGGATGTGAGTCGATATTCTAGATATTAGTGAAGTTTAGTTAAAGGGAGATATAGAGAAGGAAGTAGGAGATTTCAAGGTGTAAAACAATGCAGGGCTGTCTGTAAGAAAATGATCATGATTGGTTGGTTGATTCATTGATCGACTCTGTGATTGGTTGAATATGTGAGTGATTGATTGATTTATTAATTAATTGCTTGGATTTAAGAGTATGAGTGACTGAAGTAGGCTAATATAAGCTTATGTCATGAATATATTTTGAATGCTTGTTTTAATGTTTTGTACGACCTGCGGTGTGTGTGTTTTCTACATCCTCGGATATGTTGGAATCTAAGACCGTTAGTCAAATGTAGCCCACATATAATTTAGCTTCACACAAGTGTAATTAGTGGAAGGTTCTTTTACATCCCATAAATCTATGACATGGGACCACCAGCTTTTTCATCCCCTCCGAAGGAAGGCATACTGAGGGATCTATTTTAACGCTCTGAACAGAACCCGAAGACTTCGGCCGGGTTTGAACCCGCGACCTTAGGCATAAAATCTCAGCATGCTACCAACTACGCCACCGAAGCCCCTAAAATGGGTTCCATTACAAGGTGTGCAGCACAAGCTTGTATCATACATCCTATGGAGAGTGCGTGTGCAACCTGTGTAATGAATAATGCCCAAAATACCATATCCTATCATACAAAAGAAACACCAAATCAATCATGGAACTAAGCACAAAAGACTAAACCAAAACATTCATCGTGGCCTTTCCACTTGATTAATTCAGTCAATAGGCTACTTCATAGTATTATTTAATTGATCTATGGTCATTTGACTGCAATAAATACTTTATTTATTATACATAGATTATCTTATCTTCGAGCTATATTATCCTCCAAGTGTCTCATCCATTGTCTTATCGTAGAGTTATCCTTGAGCGATATTATCCTAGAGTGATTTTACACGTGGATTATCTTATTGAGCTACCTTATACTCGGGTTTTCCATACATTGTCTTATCCTAGAGCTATCCTTCCAATTATATATACCCTTAAGCTGTCGTATCCTAGAATTGCCCTATCCATCGAATATCACATTTTTGAGTTATATTATCCTTGAAGTGCCTTATACATGGATTATCTTATCCTAGAATTATCCTTGAGCGATATTATCCTAGATATTGTCTTACCTTTGAACTAATTTATCTTCGAGATGCCTTGTCTATCGGTTATCTTATTTTTGAGCTATCTTATCCTGCAGATTATCTTATCCTTGAGCCTATTTTCTCATTGAATTGTTTCATCCATGGATAATGTTATTATATGTGGCTCATGATCTCGCGATTAACGGTCACGTTAAACTACAAGCTTGCTTGCTTGCTTTGGATAATGTTATCCTTGAGCTATGTTATCCTAGAGTTGTCTTAGCCATGAATTATTTTATCCTAGAGTTATTCAACACATTGTTAAAATTATCCTTGAGTAATCCTACCTCATATTTGTCTTATCCATCGTTTATGTTCTACTTGAGCTATTTTAACCTGAAGTAGTATTATCCATGGTTTATTGAGATTTTATCTTAGAGTTATCTTACATTTTAAATTGCCATGTCATTAAGCTACCGTATCCATGACTGATCTTATCCTTGAGCTATTTTATTCTAGAGTTATCATATCCATGGATTTTTGTAACGTGAGTTATCTTACCCTGGAGTTGTCTCAGCAATGAATGATCTTATCCTAGAGTTATTTTACATATGGATAATTTTATATTATCCTTGAGTAATCTTATCTCAGTTTTGCCTTATCAATGGTTTATGTGGTCCTTGAGCTATCCTATCTTGGAGTAGTTTTATCAATGGTTTACTTCTTCATTTAGCCTCTTATCTTAGAGGTATCTTAGAATTTAAAATATCGTATCCTTCAGCTACCTTATGCATGGATATTCTTATTTTATTCTAGAGTTTTCTTATCCATGGATTGTTTAATGCGAGTTATCTTATCCTATAGTTGTCTCAGGGATGAATTAGTTTATCCTAGAGTTATTCTACACATTGATTGTATTATCCTTGAGTTATCTTATCTCAGATTTGTCTTATCCATGGTTTATGTTATACTTGAGCTATTTTATCCTGGAGTAGTTTTATCCATGGTTTATTGTATCTTATCTTAGAGTTATCTTAAATTTTAAATTGTCGTCTCCGTAAGCTATCTTATCCACGGATAATCTTTCCTTTAGCTATTTTATCCTACAGTTTTCTTATCCATGGATTGCTTCAACGTGAGTTATCTTACCCTAGATGATGAATTATCATCTACAAGAGTTATTTTACATATAGATAATATTATCCTGGAGTAATCTTATCTCATTTTGTCTTGTCTATAATTTATGTTGTCCTTGAGTTATTTTATCCTGGAGTAGTTTTATCCATGGTTTATTTTATCATTGAGCTTCTTAAATTGTTGTGTCCTTAAGCTACCTTGTCGCCTCCGTAGTGTAGCGGTCAGCATGGTTAGCTGCCGCCCCGGAGGTCCTGGGTTCGATTCCCGGCTCTGCCACGAAATTTGAAAAGTGGTATGAGGACTGGAACGGGGTCTACTCAGCCTCGGGTGGTCCAAATGAGTAGAGGGGGTTCGATTCCCACATCAGCCATCCTCGAAGTGGTTTTCCGTTGTTTCCCACATCGTCTTCGGGCAAATGCCGGGATGGTATCTACTGTAAGGCCACGGCCGCCTCCTTCCCTCTTCCTAGCCTATCCATCCCAATCTTCCATCCCTTCCCATCCCTCATGAGGCCCCTGTTCGCTTTGCAGGTGAGGCCGCCTGGGCGAAGTGCTGATCACACCTCCCCAGTTGTATCCATCCCGACCAGATGTTCCAAGCTCCAGGACACTGCCCATAGAGGCGGTAGTGGTGGGTTCCCTCGCTGAGTTCGTGGGAACCACCAACCTAGAGGGTAAATTTACTAAATAAAAAATAAGAAATAAGCTACCTTATCCATTGATAATCTTATTATAGTATCGATGATGTGTTCACGAGTTTGATGCCCGGGCGGGTAAGAGTGCACCACTGTCACCGATAAAGGGGGTGGAGGGTGGGGGCAATGAGTGAACTATCCAGGCCCACAATTAATCAGCCCGCACATTACACGAACCACTGAACCGTTTCCTCGCCGTTCCGCCTGGCTGCGCCAGTGTGATTGATAACCTTGCTTTTGGTCGTCACAAATTATTAATATTCCGTTGTTGCTAATTACAGTCTGAATGCAATCAATCAATGATATTAGCCAGCCAGAGCAAGAGCACATGCCTCACTCTCCAATCTCCCTCTTCCATCGCAATCCATCCCTCACTCACCCTCCCTCATCTCATGATCGCTAGATCACGGGTTCGATTCCCGACAGAGTAAGTTGGAATTTTGAAGGATAACAAAAATTCTCGACACACTGAGCTTTCAGTCGGTCTACATAAGAATCAATCCAATTATTGGAATATGTGAGAAACCCTGAAATAAATTACATGTGATTAAAAATTAAACAAAAGTTTGGTGCTTTTCAGTCGGTCAACACGATTGTACCCAAATGAGATGGGTTATTCCCTAATCCTGAAAAAAATTACATGAGATGAATAAATACACTTGGATGACCAGTTTCGATCGTCAAGCGATCATCATCAGATCCATTACACTTAGGCTATAAAATATAAAATATTTACAATATGTACACTTATTTAAGGCAGCTTCTGTGGCGTAGTTGGTAGCATGCTGAGCTTCTATGCCTAAGGTAGCGGGTTCAACCCCGTCTGAAGCCTTCGGATTTTTAAGAGCGTTAAAATCCCTCTGTATGTCTTCATACGGAGGGGAAGTAAAGCCGGCGGTCCCATGTCATAGATTTATGGTATGTTAAAGAACCTTCCACTAATTACACCTGTGTGAAGCTAAATTGTATAGGTTAGGAATGTAAACAACGCTCTTAGGTTTCTACGTTTGTTGCCAAGAGCCAACTGCGCTGGCGTCTAGTAGCTAAGTTCTGAACTAGGCCTAGTAGTCGTTGACGGTGGCGTTTGGCGGCAAAAGTAGGAACTATTTTAAAAATTCAAAGTTGCAATTCTTACTTGAATTAAAAGAACAGATACACACACTAATACAGCCATCACAATTAACACTGGTTATCAGACAGATTCTACACACACACAAAGTATTCGGGGCTACATGACCGCGTAGTCGCAGCCTCTAAACTGAGGAACCAACCAACACTTATTTAGTAGCTGTATTGCTAATGCCACTCGTCAGTATTTGTTAGTTGTAATCTATGTGATGTTTTGTTGAGATACTGGAAGAGGTGATTGACCTCCGGAATTTGCTTGTTTGGAGTGAATATGTGGTTGTTGTAAATTTCCAGTCAGTCGAGTGCAATAAGTGTCCAAGTGAACTGCTCTCAACAGGACCGCGCAAGTCCCTAACCAGATAAATAGCCTGTACAATACAATACAACCAGAATTGACCATTTACAACAACCACATATTCACTCCAAACAGGCAAATTGTCGCCTCCGTAGCGTAGCGGTCAGCATGGTTAGCTGCCGTCCCGGAGGTCCTGGGTTCGATTCCCGGCTCTGCCACGAAATTTGAAAAGTGGTATGAGGACTGGAACGGGGTCTACTCAGCCTCGGGTGGTCCAAATGAGTTGGGGTGGTTCGATTCCCACCACAGCCAACCTCGAAGTGGTTTTCCGTGGTTTCCCACTTCGTCTTCGGGCATATGCCGGGATGGTACTGCCCCCGTAATTGAATTATATAGAGACCACGGTGGCTATTTTGGAAATTATAAAGAAAGTTATGGCTGTCATAGTTATGACGTGGGTAGTCATGACATAAGCACGGATGACGCAGATGTTATGCCAGCAGGCTACTTGAGCTCAGATTCTCAGTGACGTCAGCATTTATTCGAGAAAGTTCCGAGATTTACGACGCAGTCGCAGGAAACGTGGAATTCTGTTGAGGAAGAAATTATGCTATTGGAGGGGAGGCTTGAACCAATGAACGATAGTCTGAAGGAAGACGGAGATTGCTGAAACTATGGTATTTTTATTACTTTTGGAATGCAGAATTGTGGAAATCCATTTGCAGTAGAGGCATTGATCTGGAATTTTGGTGAAATTTATTTTCAGTTTTTGAATTTTGAAAATCCGTCATGTATTGACGAAGTTGGAACTTCTAGCGATGACGCAGTAACGCACTATGGAAGGGATAGATACGCCCCTCATGAAGTTCATAAAAGGCCTTGCGCAGAAGAGAGGAGTCTCATTCCTCATTCTCAGATCATCAATCGGCTCATTCTCAATCGTCAGATCTCAAATAGTCATTCCAGTGAAACGTCGAGTGAGATTATTAGAAAGAGTCGTCTGTATAACGCGTGGTGAATCCACTGCATTAAACGAGAGTCGAGTATGCAAGCAGTGCAGGTTTACTGTGTGTAAATCTAGGTGGAGTTGAAACGCACATTATAACGCGTCTACAAGATTAGCTGTGAACAGTTAGCGGTCGCCTATAAGCTAATTCTATTGTGCAGTGCTACATTAAGGACTGTAGAAAAGCTGAACAATTTCGAGGAAGTATTTTGGAAGTTATTGACAATTTTAGACGACTGACAAAAGTGATTTTCTCGCCGTCTGAGAAGCACTTTGTATAGCCAGAATCTACGCTACGGCTGACACGGCTAGTGAAATAGGGAGACTTCAGATTGATTTTGTGACACAACGCTACAGTATTATGGAGCAGTCTAATATGGCAGATTGTTCTTCTATTACCATGACTGAAGAGAAGATGGAAGGCTAAAGGACTTTATGCAATTGGGACATATTTCAACGGAGTAAGATAGCAGCATGGAACTTCGCTAATTGCTATTCCACACAAGCGAACATGTGGTAAATAACCATCTACACCCATGTTTCGTGATTAAAGGCTGAATACTATCAAACAGCAATGGAAATGATTTCATACTCACTGAATATGAATATTTCTTCGGAAATTTCTACAAAAACTTCATGGCGATTTTCAACTGGAACTTCAGGGATTTTTCAAGAGAGGTCAGGGTTGTCCCGACTCACAAAGAAGATTATTGCCGGAAGGATGTCGTTCGTCTTCACGGAGCAGTGCGATTTCCGGAGAAGGAAGCAGTTCGATTCTCCGAGGGTGCTGTTTCCTGTTTCGAGGATGGAGCTCAGCTTTAACTTGGTGAAATGGATCCATCAGCAGTCTTCTTTGGGGAATTTTCCTCTGGAACGTCAATCGGCAGATAAGGTAGTCGTGAACGTTTATTGTATCTGAGTTTCTTAGCAATATTTGAGCAACCATTTTCCCATATTTTTGTCCTCATGTATTTTGCCCAATATTCTTGTTTGAGATTCCTATTCTCAGTACACCTTGATGAGTTATGCCTTTTTCGACGTTTTATTAAGACATTGTTATGTCATGGGCATAGTTAAATGATTTTGGATCAGTTGAGACTGATATTTAGATTTTTCAGTAATTTGCTTATTTTATTTGTAGTCACGATTTGACTGTAAGTTAATGATTTTCATGGCAGATTTAAATTCAGACAGCGTGTCGCTTTATTAAAGTAATTCTACCCCAGTTTAATTACTTTGACCAATTTTCTGTCATCATCAAGAAGGAAGAACATTTAAATGATTTTAGAGCGTTAAAATCCAGTACGTTGTCGACGATCTTGGAAATACTAGTCGGTATTTGAATTGATTGCAACACAGACATTTATCGTCAGGTATGAACGATCATTGCATCATAGACAATTTTGTGAAAGATGAACTTTAATTATGAATTATTGAATGCATTAAAGTCATAGAATTTTGTTAGGAGTTTTTCTCATTTAGAGATTTATATAATGATGTTTGCATTCCCCAGTCTAATTGGATTCTATTCGACTATTTTGCAGCTTAATCGCACTTTGTTTGATGATAGTATTTTTATACTACAATTCTTTGAAGATGTTAATCTTAAATTTTGATAGACCAGACAGGCGTATATAAGCGTATTCACTATTAAATTTGTTTGTGATTGGCAAAGTTTTCACTTCAATTCGATTCATGAATGAAATCCACGAAGGTTAAATGACAACAGTTTTGAAACAATTAATGATTATAAGAATTTTTAAGTGGAACTATGAATGTTTAATCGATAGTGCAGCGGACATGTTGAAAGTCGCTGATGTATAATGCCCTTAAATAAATGAAGGAGATTCCCACAGTAATTAATGATGATAAAGATTGTATTAGTGGAGGTTTTTGTAAATTCTGTGGAAGATTTTGATACCGTATATTTTAATATATGATGAATTTTGGGCTATTTTTAATGCAGTGTGTGCATTATTTTGTAAGCGAAGTATTTTCCGCTAGAGTGTATTGTCATAGTTCGTTGAAAATTAATCAAGTGAATTTACTGTTATAATTAACAAGAGTTTTGAAAGAATTTGAGATAAGATTTTGAATGAAGATTACCGTCACAAATTATAATAATTATTACAACCTTTATTAAACCAGATTGTGACATTTACATGTATAACTAACCTTCAATGGTCGATTATATGGAAACGATTATGAAATTACCAACCGAATAAAACATGTGGTTCAATGTATTTCTTAAATTAATAATTTAAATAATTTAAATGTTGATATTGTAAATAATAATGTATATATCTTTGACAATAATGTGGAACGAAAGTAATGTTAAAGGCGTGTTTACAATTTTTGTAATTATCTTCGACAATATTATAAACAATTTCTAATTGTTATAAATAATTTATGTGATTTTGTTATAAACATTTAAGAGTGTGTTTTATACTCTAAACTATGCTTATTAAACATTTGGATGATAACTTAACAAGTTTAGGGATTGTCAGAATAATCCAGTGGTATGTGAGTAAGGTATTTGAAAGATTTGCGTCAATATATATATGAGTTGTCTTGCGGACATTTAAAAGCTTTAAGAAGGAGCTGAATTCTTACGCAGTGTGGCGTGACTAGTGAGCCCCATTTGACAGGCATGCGCCAGGTTGAAGAGTAGACCAGCCGGCCAGACATCTGGTTATCAGCGGGTGAGGTCGATACTCTGGCCTTGCGCCTATTAATACAAGTGTCATGTTTATTAAAAGAAACCAAATGCTCTATATATGTCGTATCCTGACTTCCTCATCCAATCCAAATGTGTATTGAATGTTACGGTATTTTGAGCTCATGGGAGCTAACATATTGTTTGATAACTTTGCAAGTCCTATAGGAGGACGTAGTCAGATTGACATGGGCTACTGATAGCCACATTTATTTTGTTGAGTTTGTTAAAGTCATACCCTTTATTTGAAATAAAGCTTTTGTACAGTTCAAAGTTCTTGCCTTCGTTTTGGTTCATTTTTAAATGTCATGGTCAAGATTATTGTGGGAGCATACTTTAGTGATCCTGTTGTCAACCCAATCCCCGAGATTATTTTTAAGAGGTAAGTAAAAGTAAGTATGAACCCCCGTCTATTTTGGTGTGTTCCACAATAATTTTCTTGGTAACTTCTGTGTTCAAACCTCGGTAGTATCTGTCAGTGCCATTTTCATTGATGTAGCTGAGCCGGTGCGATTGATTGTTGGCAATCCGATTGAGGGGGCGGATATCTGACAGCCTACTATCCGGGTAAACGGGGACAGTACCTACTGTAAGGCCACGGCCGCCTCCTCCCCTCTTCCTCGCCTATCCATCCCAATCTTCCATCCCTTCCCATCCCTCATGAGGCCCCTGTTCGCTTTGCAGGTGAGGCCGCCTGGGCGAAGTGCTGATCACACCTCCCCAGTTGTATCCCTCCCGACCAGATGTTCCAGGCTCCAGGACTCTGCCCATAGAGGCGGTAGTGGTGAGTTCCCTCGCTGAGTCCGGGGGAACCACCAACCTAGAGGGTAAATTGACTAAATTTAAAAAAAAACAGGCAAATTCCAGAGGTCAATCACCACTTCCAGTATCTCACCAAAACATCACATAGACTATAACTAACAAATACTGACGAGTTGCATTTCTAATACTGCAACTAAAAAAGTGTAAATATCTTCACCTGTATTTTCAGACATCGATTTGATAGCCTAAGTGTAGTGGATCTGATGATGATCGCTTGACGATCGAAACTGGTCATCCAAGTGTATTTATTAATCTCATGTAATTTTCTTCAGTATTAGGGCATAACCCGTCTCATTTTGGTACAATCGTGTTGAACGACTAAAAAGCACCAAACTTTGTTTATACTAAGGCAACGCTGAAAAATGGCTTCAAACACCATAATGATTAAGATTTATATACAGGGTATTGATCGTGTGACCTCCTGACAGGCCGAGTGCAGGTCTTGCTAGTCGACGCCCGTGGGCGACCTGCGCGTCGGGATGAGAGATGGAAAGGATGGAGATGAATGAAACTGAGCAACGATGTGGAAGGAAGCGGCCGTGGCCTGTCAGAAGGTACCGTCCCAGCATTTGCCTGGTGTTGAAAATGGGAAACTACGGAAAACCATTTCAAGGACGGCCGACGGTGGGGCTCGAACCCACGCGTCTACCGACTCAGCAGAGGGCTTGGCCCCATGGGCTAACGCTGCGCTTTAGCCAGCGTAGCCACTGCTGTCGGTGAAGTGATGATGAAGACGACACATACACCCAGTCCCTGAGCAACGGGAATTAACCCCAGGAGATTAAAATCCCTGATGGCTCGGCCGAGAATCGAACCCGGGGCACTTCAGGCCAAAGCCTAGCGTGCTAACCATTTAGCCACGGAGTCGGACATGTACAAGGTGATTCAACTGAGTTGACCGCGTCACATATCCACCGATCCGTTTGAGATATCGACATTCTGTTTTCGAATTCGTGAATTGTCAAGGGGCTCATTAAACACAGTCCATTTTGTCTCCATCACCTACAGTAGGCCTACGTTTTTACCGCGAAACCGGTAGCAACGTTGTTTCTTTAAAGGGGACTATGCTAATTGCACCCAATAGAACAGTTAAGAATCAAGCGGCACGTTCAGTGATGTGCTGCTTTTGTACATCCGACGAGTACTTTCGGAGATATTAAAGGTTTTCATTTGTATCGGCATTTGACAGAACGACGCTGTAATGTCCAGTTCAGGATTTCCTAGCGTGACCCACTCCTTGTTGGCAAACACCCCCCAGGGGCTCACGACTAGTGGAACGTGGGTTGGCGACCACGGGACCTCAGCTGAGTCCAGCATTGCATCCACTTACTTGTGCCGGGCTCCTCTCTGTTATCTTTCATCTCGACCTCCCTTGGTCAACTCTTGTTCTTTTCCAATCCCGACAGTATTAGGGTATCCAAGACCTAGGGAGTCTTTCACTTTCCCGCCTTAGCCCATCTTTCCTGATCCCTCATTCTTCGAGGGGTCAGACCTCTTGTTTTATTTTTATTGTATCTCCTGCCTTCTGCTCAAGGCCCTGAAGAGGGCAGGGTGTATGTAGCCCCACCACTTACGGTGCACCCTGGATAGTTCCATACCCTCAAGGGCTCATGTCTCATGAGTTCGGGAGTTGGTGACCCCGAGGGCTTCCTGAGCTGGGTACGGTTTTCTCCTCCTTCCATTGCCTTTGGGGCGGTCCCTCTCCTCTTTCCCTTTCCTCTCTGCCTTTTCTGGCTCTCCTTTCTTCCAAAACCCTTAATCCTCATTCTTTGAGGGTTGAGGTCATTTTTTCCACCTGTTTTTTGGTTCCCTTACCGTATTAGCCTATTTTCAATTTTAAAAAATTAGGCTTATGAGATCACCTTTTATCCGTGTGTGTGTGCGTGTGTGTGTGTGTGTGTGTGTGAGGTGCGTGTTTGTCCCCTCCCCCTAATAACTTCTAAACGGCTGAAGCAATTTCAATGAAACTCGGTAAGACATAGCACTATTCCTGGCGACCCCGACCGTGCCCTTCAAAATTTGTTACGTCTCACCAATCCAACATGGCGGCTGTGCGAAATATTTCACCAGCATTCAATATCTCCGAAACTATTCCCGATATCACCCTGGAATTTATTACGGTGATAAAGGGAACTACTAGAAGTTCAGCTATGTGACATTTGAAAAACTGGGAACTATAAAACCAACATGGTGGCCACGCGAATTCGCGACATTTATATAGACGTTTCTCTCAATTAAACAAACCAAACGCAATAAAACTTGGTACAGTATATGTCTATACACATTGTAATGCACCGACATCTAACTCGGTTCAATTGTTTATATAACCCCAAGATGGCGGACGTGCGAAATATTTCACCGGCATTCTATATCACTGAAAATATTAGCGTTATCACCCTGACATTTTGTACGGAGATAAAGGGCACTACTGGAAGTTCATCCATATGACTTTCAAAAACCGGTTAACTACAAAACGAGCATGGCGGCCAAGCGAATTTGAACATTTTTAATAGACCTTTCTCGCGATTTAATGTTCCATACGCAATGAAATCTGGTACAGGAAATGTTTATACACATTGTAATGCACTGGTATCTAATTTAGTTTAATTGTTTACATAACCTCAAGATGGCGGCTGTACGAATTTTAAAATTAAGTTTTTATTTCTTGTGTGGTAATCATTCGATCGAAGTGAAAGTTTGAATAATGAACCTACGCAATAATTTTCCTTTAATGGTACATGACTCTATGGCCTATACATTTAACAATCCAACATGGCGATCATCCGAAATATTTAGACAATATCTACGAATCTATTATAGCAAACAAACTGATTTTTTATGTTCATAGGGGCTATGTACTCAAGTTCACCTATAGGACATTAAATAGCCTGGTGATCACAAATCCAACATGGCGGCGACGCGAAGTATAAATATTCATATGGAAGTTTCTCGCAATTTAACCATCCGAGTCCAGTGAAACTTGGTACAGTAAATCCTTATACGAATGTTAATCCACTGGCATCTAATTTATTTCAATTGTTTCCATAACCACAAGATGGCAGCTGTGCGAAATTTTAAAATCTCGTTGTTACTTCTTGTGTCCTAATCATGCGATTGAAGTTTGAATGCTACACGTACACAATAATCTTCATGTAACAGTACATAACTCCAGGACCTAAGTTCCGTTTGGTAATAACATTAAATTGTGTACAGATACAGAAAAAAATTTTATTGCACAAAATTCTACAACCCTTAAACTACTTTTCCACATAACTGCCAAAATGTTGCAGGCATTTGTCATAGCATGGCACGAGTTTTTGTATACCTTCTTCATAGACGTGTGCCGCCTGTGTCTTCAACTAGTTGTACGTTCCGCTGCAGCGCAGTTCCGCATATGCGCGGTCGACGCTCTGTATCAAGGAGAAGAAACGTGCGCCATTTGGAGAGCGCTGTCAGCCACGTACGCGTTGTTGTGCATGTTTACTCGTACAATGTCGGTGTTGATTGAAAATCCCGCGGCTTGTGAAATCAGATCTGTGATTCGTTTTCTGAACGCTAGGAAAGTGAAACCAATTGAAATTTATCGGCAAATTTGCGAAGTGTATGGACGAAATACGATGAGTGATTCAATGGTGAGAAGATGGGTCCGACAGTTCAATGAAGGACGTAGTGAAGTGCACGATGAAGAACGAAGTGGGCGTCCATCTTTGGTTACAGAAGAACTGGTTCACGTGATTGATGACAAGATCTGGGAAAACCGCAGGTTTACAATTAGTGCTCTCGCTTTGAAATTTCCCCAAATCTCACGATCACTAATTCATGAAATTGTTACCGAAAAACTGAACTTTCGTAAACTTTGCCGACGTTGGGTACCAAAGATTCTTACGGAACAACACTGTTCACACATCATCATCATCTTTCCTTGGCGGTCAACACTTCAACAATGACGACGAGCTGGAAGAAGATGTTTCCAACTGGTTGAAGACACAGGCAGCAAACTTCTATGAAGAAGGTATCCAAAAACTTGAGCCACGCTATGACAAATGCCTGCTAAAGGTCGGCAGTTATGTGGAAAAGTAGTTTAAGAGGTGTAGAATGTTGTGCAATAAATACTTTTTCTGTATCTGTACACAATTTAATTTTATTACCAAACGGAACTTACTTTCTGGACGTGCCTCGTATATAAAATCCAATATGGCGACCATCCGAAACATTTAGTCGGTTCTCAATATCTACGAATCTATTACAGCAATCAAACTGAAATTTTGTATGTTGATAGTGGCAATTAACATAAGTAGGATATATGAAAATAGGCTGTATAGTTCTTCACGGAACTACTTGTTTTTGTTTTCCATTTTCTCTTCTAGTTTGTAAATATGTAGTTTGTTTTAGGTTTAGTTTCATTTCGTTCACATTAACAGACGATAACCTACTGTCGACCAAAATATTATGTGTACTCGAGTTTGAAGGTTGTTTGTGAAGTAACCAATAGGCCTACATAAAATCCAATAACATCATCATTTTCGTCGTTCTATTTTACGTTAGGTCATGTAGGTTTGGAATTCTTAATTAATATTTTAATATTTTTTATCGCAGTTGGAACACATAAAGTGCCCGTTTTTAAGCGTGTTTCAACCATGCATCACATTTAAGAATTATTATCTCAGAAACCCATCATCAGATCGAATCCAAATTTTAACACAATATACATTGGAATGTTGTATAACTGGATTATTAATTTCAAAATTTTGCGTGTCCAAGAAAAAAGTTGTTATCATTTTTGTAAGGTAACTTTTTCTCGGCTCGGGGTGGTTGGAAAATGTAGTTCTTGGTTGCGATGTAATCCTTATACATCAAAAAGTTAAGCTGTATGACTGTGAAATACGTAAATTAACTCACTTATTTTATAACGGTTTGTATTTGTAGGCGGAAATAACACATCGTTCACCAGCTACCCGCTCCCGGGAGAGCTGTACAGCGTTGCCGAAATGAAGCCCAACACGCATCATGGCGTGCCTCGCTCGGAAGTGATGGGCTCCATCACAGCAACGCTGTACAGCTTTCCCGGAGCGGGTAGGTGGTGAACGATGTGTTATTTCCGCCTACAAATACAAACCCATATAAAATAAGCGAGTTAATTTACGTATTTACAGTCATACAGCTTAACTTTTTGATGTATAAGGATTACATCGCAACCAAGAACTACATTTTCCAACCACCCCGAGCCGAGAAAAAGTTACCTTACAAAAATGATAACAACTTTTTTTCTTGGACACGCAAAATTTTGAAATTAATAATCCAGTTATACAACATTCCAATGTATATTGTGTTAAAATTTGGATTCGGTCTGATGACGGGTTTTTGAGATAATAATTCTTAAATGTGACGCATGGTTGAAACACGCTTAAAAACGTGCACTTTATGTGTTCCAACTGCGACAAAAAATACTAAAATATAAACTAAATAATCCAAACCTACATGAGCTAACGTAAAATAGAACTTCGAAAATGATGATGTTATTGGATTTTATGTAGGTCTATTGGTTACTTCACAAACATCCTTCAAACTCGAGTGCACATAATATTTTGGTCGACTTTTTAAATGTACTGTCGCTCAAACATTGGTTGAGTGCACGGTATTTAGGAAGTATCTCTCAGGTACATCTACTCTTGCGGTTACAAGGGGAGGATACGATGTATGGGTCACCGATTCGAACCATCTTTAGTACATTTGTAGGACATGACCAGGCGTATACCAGGTGCAAATAGTAAGGTGCGCTTCTCAGCCGTTTCCGAGAAAATAATTAATTGCAATTGCGGCGTCCATGTGCGTTGTAAGCTCGCAAGAAGCCAACGACCACGTGGTACAGCGGTAAGACCCCTGCTTCGTAAGCGCGGGATTGGTGGATCGAATCCCACTCGTGAGCTTTTGCAGTGTGTTGTGGTTTTTTGTTGTTGTAAACATTGGCAATTCGTACAAATTTAGGTGTCGTGAACAAAATTTTTGTTGACCCTGACTATTATATGTCAGAAAACTGTACTATAATGAGGCTCATTATAACACTATTTTTAGCCTATTTTCAATTTTGAAAAAATAGGCTAATGAGATCACCTTTTGTCCGTGTGTGTGTGCGTGTGTGTGTGTTATTCATGTGTGTGTGTCCCCCCTAATAAAATCTAAACGGCAGGAGCGATTTCAATGAAACTCGGAAAGTTCATAGCACTATTCCCGTCGACCTCGACCGTGCCCTTCAAATTTTGTTACGACTCACCAATCCAACATGGCGGCTGTGCGAAATATTTCACCAGCATTCAATATCTCCGAAACTATTACCGATATTACCCTGACATTTTCTATGGTGATGGAGGGAACTACTATAAGTTCACTTATGTGACTTTTGAAAACCTGACAACTAAAAAACCAACATGGCGGCCAAGCGAATTTGCGACTTTTAAATAGACGTTTCTCGCGATTTGACCAACCAAACGCAATGAAACTTGGTACAGTATATGTTTATATACACTGTATTGCACCGACATCTAACTTCGTTCAATTGTTTACATAATCACAAGATGGCGAATGTGCGAAATATTTCACCGGCATTTTATATCTCTGAAACTATTAGCGGTATCTCCCTAAAATTTTGTACAGAGATAAAGGGCACTACTGGAAGTCCATCTATAATATTTTCAAAAACCGGTTAACTACAAAACGAACATGGCGGCCAAGCGAAATTGAACAATTTAAATAGACCTTTCTCGCGATTTAATGTTCCAAACGCACTGAAACTTGGTACAGGAAATATTTATACACATTGTAATCCACTGGTATCTAATTTAGTTCAATTGTTTACATAACCTCAAGATGGCGGCAGTGCGAATTTTAAAATTAAGTTTTTATTTCTTGTGATGTAGTCATGCGATCGAAGTGAAAGTTTGAATAATGAACCTACGCAATAATTTTCCTTTAATGGTACATGACTCTATGGCCTATACTTTTAACAATCCAACATGGCGACCATCCGAAATATTTAGACGATACTGAATATCTACGAATCTATTTTAGCAATCAAACTGCATTTTTAATGTTCATAGGGGCTATGAACTTATGTTCACCTATAGGACTTTAAATAACCTGGTGATCACAAATCCAACATGGCGGTGACGCGAATTATAAATATTCACATGGACGTTTCTCGCAATTGAACCATCCGCGTGCAGTGAAACTTGGTACAGTAAATCTTTATCCGAATGTTAATCCACTGGCATCTAATTTATTTCAATTGTTTCCATAACCTCAAGATGGCAGCTGTGAAACATTTTTAAATCTCCTTGTTTTTTCTTGTGTCCTAATTATGCGATTGAAGTTTTAATACTACACGTTCACAATAATCTGCATGTAACAGTACATAACTCTAGGACCAACATATATAAAATCCAACATGGCGACCATCCGAAATATTTAGTCGGTTCTCAATATCTACGAATCTATTACAGCAATCAAACTGAAATTGCGTATGTTGATAGTGGCAATTAACATAAGTAGGATATATGAAAATAGGCTGTATAGTTCTTCACGGAACTACTTGTTCATTATGAAACAGTTTCTCCTACCAATCAGATCTCAAGAAACAGTTGTTTGACCAATTAGATAATTAGATGCGCTGAGTTCCACGGCCTTCTAATTTAAATTTCACTGCCTTGCCTAGTGTCATAGTAGGGTAATCGAGGAGGCCATGGTCAAATACAAGGCATTCTCTGCGTCTCATGCGCTCTGTTCAGTACATAAAAATGGGGAAATCTCGAAAGATATTTATGAATATTTATGTTCGAACATAAAATAGTTATAATAATTATCGTCGAACATAAACAGTCGTATGCAACTCGCTTATAATGGTAATTAAGTCACTCGTATGGAAATTATAAAACTCGCATACGCTCGTTTTATAAACATACTCGTGTCTTAATTATTGCCGTTATAGGCACGTTGCATAATGTACTATTATTTTACAGTCAATTGTAATAACGTGTTATGTGAGCGAGAAAAGGGATTCTGTAATCATCGGATGGGGGGGGGGGGGCAACGTTTGTGACATTACAAAATGTCAAGTATCGGCATTATAGACGGTCGGGTGTATTCTATTATATGTACCGGTATACATTTATACTTTGAAGGCCCAGTCTGTTCCGTTCATTGCACGCCTGTAAACTATCAGACCACTCCGTACCCCACAAGCAGTGACTCATGCTATGTCTATTGGTTGGAAATTGCCAATGGTTACAAAATGGTCATGTCCTACACGTGTACTAAAGATGGTTCGAATCGGTGACCCATGCAACGTACACTCACCTTCTAAGCGACCTCGCTCGGTTGACGTGTTAATGAACAGCACCCCATGTTCGAATACACCAAGTGCGATGGTTCATCTCAAGTGTAAATGAGCTGAGAGAGATATGGTTGGAGGGGCATGGACATCATGGCCATTTAGCCCTGTGTACTTGTGCGTGTGTGAAGCCTCCGTGGCTTAGGCGGCAGCACGCCAGCCTCTATCCGCTGGGTCCGTGGTTCAAATCCCGGTCACTCCATGTGAGATCTGTGCTGGACAAAATGGAGGCAGACAGGTTTTTCTCCGGGTACTCCGGGTTTCCGTGTCAAAATTTCATTCCAGCAACACTCTCCACTATCATTTCATTTCATCTGTCAATCATTTAATCATTGCCCCTGAGGAGTGCGTCAGGCCTCGGCAGCCGGCACAGTTCAAATCATCGCCGCTAGATGTGGGCCTCATTCATTCCATCCCTGACCCGGTCGGAGACTGGAAGCTGGCTGTGGATTTTCATTTTCACTTGTGCGTGTGTGAGTGGTTTTTTCTGATAACCTGTGTTATTGTGGAAGGATTATTAGGGTATGTATTTGTAATTCATATGGGGATTGAGAAAGAGTCGGAAGGTAGGAACCATATCGCTATTTGCCTGGAGTAGAAATGGGAAACCACGATACATTATTTGTAGGATGGTTGAGGTGGGAATCTATCCCACCTCTTCTTAGTTGTGCCACACGAGGCTGCGTGTACCCCGCTCCAGCCCCCAGACCAGTATTAAAATGTCTTGGCTGAGCCTCCAGGGGCTCACATCTAGTGGGACGTGGGTTGGCGACTACAGGACCCCAGCTGAGTCCGGCATTGCTTCCACTTACTTGTGCCGGGCTCATCTCCGTCTTCGTTCCTGTCGACTTCCCTTGGTCAACTCTTGTTCTTTTCCGACCCCGACGGTATTAGGGTATCCGAGGCCTAGGGAGTCTTTCACTTTCCCACCTTAATTGGCCCTTGTCTCATCTTTCCTGATCCCTCCTTCTTCGAGGGGTCAGACTTCTTGTTTTCTTTTCATTATATTTCCTTTGCTCTTTAAGATTCCCGCACTGTTTTTGTTAATTGGTTCCCCGTATAGGCTATCCAAATTACCTTAAGCGGATTTTTTGAATATTACACTACATTGTGTAGGTATTTTCAATCTAAGTTGCATTTTGTAAGTCTTTTGAATTGCAATTGCATTTTGAAAGTATTTCGACTCTACATTGCATTGTGTACGTATTTTGAACCTAAACTTTATTGTGTGCCTGCTTTTTTTCAATCTATTCCTTTTGTGAGTATTACCAGTCTCCGTTTCAATCTGAGTTATATTTTGTAAGTATTTTCAGGCTCACATAGGCCTACTTTCCATTATGGTTTTCATTTCATTGTCATCTTCGCTATCACCCCGACCATTAGGGGCCGATAACCTAGATGTTAGGCCCCTTAAAACAACAATTATCATAATCATCATCTTAGCAGCTTCGGTGGCGTAGTCGGTATCATGATGAATTTCTATGCCCAAGATAGCGGGTTCAAACCCGGCCGAAGCCGTCGGATTTTTTAAGAGCGTTAAAAATCCCTCAGTATGCCTTCCTTCGGAGGGGAAGTAAAGCCGGCGGTCCCATGTCATAGATTTATGGCATGTTAAAGATCCTTCCACTAATTACATCTGTGTGAAGCTAAATTGGATGGGTTAAGAATGTAAACAACGCTCATAGGTTTCTACGTTCGTTTCCAAGAGCCGACTGCGGTGGCGTCTAGTAGCTAAGTTCTGAATTTGGCCTAGTAGTCGTTGACGGTGGCCCTTGGCGGCAAAAGTAGGAACTATTTGAATAATTCTCAGTTGCAATCTGTACTTAAATTTAAAAAAAACAGATAACACACACTAATACAGTAACTCCGCCCCTGCCGGTCGCAAGCCCGGGGCCTCATTTCGCGTGTGATGAGGAAGGAGGAGCGGGTGGAGTATCAACCTCGTAAAAAAACAGGGTCCATCTGGCTCCGGATGGTAGCACCCTGTCATAGGGCCCCTACCTAGGGTTACTAGGCGAAACCTGGTCAACGGTCTCAAAGGCGGAAGACGAATTTCATTTCCCAACGGCTGAGAGGGCGGAAGAACCTAGTGGAGTCAACCACGAAAAATAAATGAATTCAGACTGTCAGTCTGATTTTAAAATCCAAGAGCGACTGTTCCCATATTGGGCGGTCTTTGGTCAGCGTCTGTCTCCATGTTAGGGGCGGCTGTAAATAATCCTCGGTTGTAAAAATGGTGGCTCTAGAAGTCACCTCCAAAACTAAAAGAATTATCAATCATGGAGCGGTGTGATGTGAAACTATTTACCTCAGGTGGTCAATCCACAAGCAGACATTCGGATTCTGGGGAGTCTGCAATGTCACACAAAGACGAGTCGGAGCGTCTTGGAACTTCGAACACAATAAAATACAGGAAAATAAACTACCTAGCCACTTTCAATGCAAATTCACTTTTGAAATTGGGTAAACTTAAGACTGTAACAGACACACTAAATGAACATAGAATTATCATAACGGCTGTGAAAGAGACCAGATTCCTAGATGAGAACAGCTTTGAATCGGGAGGATTCAGGATACTCAAGGGGAAACCAGGGGCCAGAGTAATGAAGAATGTTCCTCATCTTGGGACAGGATTCATAGTTGACAAGAAAATACTAGACTCCATCATAACCTTCGAGTCCACCTCTGAAAGGCTATCCACACTCACGTTCAAGTCGACCAACAAAGTTTATACAATTGTGAATATTCATGCCCCTATAAACATCGACAACAAAAAGGATAAGGTAAAAGTAGAACTTTTCTGGGATAAACTAGACGATACGATCCAGAAGATCCCAGACAAAAATAACGTCATCCTTTTAGGGGATTTTAACGCCCAAGTGGGGAGAGTAAAGAAGTTCAGGCATATAGTGGGATGCTACCCGGCACATAACAGAACGAACCAAAATGGTATCAGGCTCATTGAATTATGTCAGGCACATAACTTGGTCTTAAAATCGACTAGCTTTAAGAAACTGCCGAGAAAACAGAAGACATGGATATCACCTAATCCCCTCCTCGGAGAATTCCAGTTGGACCGTGTTGCAATAAAGCGGAAGTTTCATAAGGAAATTCAAAATGTTAGGGTTCTCCGAGAAGCTAACCTTGACTCAGACCACTACTTGTCAAAAGTTAAACTGAAGATTATTCCTAGAAGTAACTTTCAAAAGAACAACCGTATACGAAGAAGATATGATCCAAACAAAATTAAGGAGAACATGGAAGAATGGGACACATTAACCAGAGACCTAGAAGGCCAGGATTGGAGGCAGATGGAGAAGAGTCTTCTAACCAAGGCAGAACAACTTTCTCCTGTTACAAAGACGAAGAAGCATAGATGGTGGAACAACGAGTGTGATAGACTACTTGATCTGAGGAAGAAGGCGTGGCACGTTTGGCAAACCAAAAAGGACGAGAGTACCTGGCAACACTTTGTGGAAACCACGAAGATGATGTCCAAGGGGATGAAGAAAGTAAAGAAGGAGCACGGCGACCAACTACTCAGGAAGATAAATGATGACTTTGCGAAGAACAATATGAGAAACTATTATCGGGTGTTCAAGGAAAACCTAAGCAGATATGACCCCCAACTCTCCAACTTCAGGACGAAAACGGAAACGTGGCATATAGTAACAGGGTTAACTGTAAAATTCTAGCCGGCTACTTTAAAGAACTCCTAAATTGTGATGAACCACTCCAAAAGATGTGTTTCGATTGTGGGCCAAAATCGTCTCCCAACCATGATTCTAAACCCCCGTCTGTAAGAGAGATTCAGAAGATACTGACTCGTATGGAAAATTTCAAGGCATCTGGAGAAAATCAGATAACAGCTGAATTATGGAAGTATGCCAGTGAAGATGCGATTGGCTCACTCCAAAAGCTTTTTGAGGAGATATGGAAGACAGAGATCATTCCAGTGGAATGGAAAATGGCCCTGATACACCCTCTTCACAAAAAAGGTTCGAAATCGAATCCTAGCAATTACCGAGGGATCTCACTGCTGGACGTGACATACAAGATATTTTCAAGAGCGTTATTAGAAAGAGCAGAACCACAGTTGGACTGCCAACTTGAGGAGTATCAAGCAGGGTTTAGAAAGGGGAGATCTTGCGCTGAACAAATTTTAAATCTCAGAAACATTTTAGCGTACCAGAAGCAGAGGGCTAAACCGTATATAGTGACCTTTGTAGACTTCCAAAAAGCTTACGATTCCATCGACAGAGAGTCGTTGCTCAATATTTTGGAAGAGTTTGGCCTGGACAGGAAAACCCTAGCCCTCATAAAGGAGACGCTCACGAATACGTCCTCTAAAGTTAGATTCATGGGTGAACTGTCTGAACCATTTGAGATCAGAACAGGGGTCCGGCAGGGGGATGGTCTCTCCCCACTGTTGTTCAACTGTGCACTTGAAAAAGTTACAAGAGAATGGAATGCGAAAACACGAGGGGGAATACGTCTAGGAACAAAAAACAAAGGAATCACGATTAAGTGTTTGGACTTTGCGCTGCTCGCAGAAACATGGGAGGAAACCAAAGAACAAATCACAGAATTACAAGAGATGACGGGGAAAATAGGACTTAAAATTTCCTTTGATAAAACGAAAATTATGTCAAATAGTTTGGATGTGCCCAAGAAAGTTACAGTAGGATCTAATAAAATCGAGGTGGTTAATAGTTTCAAATACTTAGGAGAATGGATCGACTGGAATAACCTTGAAGTAAAAACAATGGAGGCGAGAAGAATCAAAATGGAACTAGCCTTCCAGAAAACCAAAAATACATACAATAAGAAAACCCTCTCCTGGAACACTAAAATCAGGCATTATAACACCGTAATTAAGCCAGAGGCACTCTTTGCAGCAGAAACACTAGTCTTGAGGAGACAAGGGCAAATGGAAAAATTGGAAATCAAAGAGAGAAAAATTTTGAGGAAGATCATAGGTCCTAAATTCCAAAATAACAAACAAGTTTTCTATAGGAACGACACCCTGTATGTGAAGTCGGAGAGAATTTCAGATACCATACGGAAAAGTAGGATTGATTTCTATGAACACATCTACCGGATGAATCCTGCCCGATTAACCAAGAAAATCTTTGAATTCTTTTCCAAAAAGAAGATCAAACCTAATTGGTTTACGGAAGTGGAAAAGGACCTGCGAGAGCTTCAGATTACTGAAATCATGTTGATGAATGGTACAGCAAAAACCGTGACCAAAGACAACACCAAGAAGTTCCAAGCCAGAGCCGTCTCCAGAAAACCGATGCAGATATCACAAGAGGAAAGAAAGAGGAGATCAGAGAGAATGAAGAAGTATTGGGAGAAAAGGAGAGCACAAGCATCTAAGAAGTGATTGATCTGACGTACCCCAAAGTGGGTGACTCGAGGAGAAGAAGAAGAAGAAGAAGAAGAAGACACTAATACAGACATCACAATTAACACCGGTTATCAGACAGATTCTACACACACCCAAAGTACACGGGGCTACATGACCGCGTTGTCGCAGCCCCTAAAGTTAAGAACCAACCAACATTATCATCATCTTGGTTGAGCAGGGAAGTAGACCCAGATCTCTGGGGTGACAGGCAACAATGCTAGCCGCTACACCAGAGGTAACCTGAGAAAGATCAATATTATGTGAGTGACTTCACATATTTCTTCTGGTGATGGTGCTTGTGATTGTTAATTTAGCGTGGAACATCGCGACTACCAGCCTTTCGTAATCTTTACTAGTATAAAACGAAGTCCCAGCTTCTTGGATGTCACAGGTAATCTTGAGAACCACTGGATGGATTTTGATACCGTTTTCACCATTCTGTAAAGGATATCTCGAGGAAGGTTTCTGTACAAAATAATTTATTTATGATCAAAGGAAGCCAGGCAGTAACCATTTCAGTGAAAAGGTCGAAAAAAGGAAACCTGGCGTCCATGCGCTTTTTAAGCTTACGCTGGGCAAGCCGTTAAAAATAGCTATATTCTATGAGTGTAAGAATGTTCAGCATGAAAAGTTCAACAAAAGAGTCTGTGACAGCATACTTCTATCTTCGATACATTGCCCACTATAAGTGTTTTTACGTTTTTTTTCTTCCAACAGTTGTGCCCCAGTTTACGAGCTAGCTGTCTGGCAAGCGAGCCTATCACCGCAGACACTGTAGAGTCGTGTCGAGTTAAGACTTCAGAGAGGAGTGGATGTATTTGGAGTTTCCCAGGTAGTAAAACTCGGCTTTTCTTTACTTCGCCAGTGAACTTTTCGTTCCGCAGAATACACAGTCAATTTGTGTCTGTAAGCTTTGCTATAGGCTTCCTTGTTTAATCTGTTTTGGTGGACGCTATTCTTGTATTGGATCCCATGATTCCTCTAATGATTCTGCGCTCTTTCTACTCCAGCTCTTCGAAGAGGCCATGATCGGCATTTAGGGAAAGGGTTTCGGCTGCATACATAGCTGCTACCTTCAGAACCGATTCATAGTGATTATTATTATAACTCTTCTTCTTCTCTCTTCGATTCGACCAACTAGGGACCACGTCAGTTCAACTGTCTCTTCTTCCGAGCTCTAACTATCGCTCAGTGTTCCCGCATTCGTCTCCGGTGTTGTTCTTTTCTCTCTTGGGACCAAGCCTACCCTGCCTTCAGATTCGGCTTTTCCTGGAAACCTTTGTGCGTAGCCTACGAAGTTTTTCCTGAAGTGGAACACGCTCCTGGATATCTTTAGGGGAAATTTCCATTTCACGAAGATCTTTCTCAACTTCTGTGAACCATGCCCCTTTGGTTTCCTTATCTTGAAAGTACGTCAATATCCTTTTTGATATCCTGCCCGGGCTCATTCGTGTCACGTGACTATAAAAGGCAATCGTTATTTTTCGACTCGTGGCACTGATCTACTCCACGTGCTTGTATAATTCGTGGTTGTGACGCTTTCTCTACTCGCTGTTTCCTTTGATGGGACCCAGGATTTTCCTCAAAATCGTCCTTTCTTTTGCCTCTAGTTTTTCCATTAGACCTTTATTGTTCATAGTGATTATTATAATAATTATTATTACTAAAATTATTATTATTATTATTCCGCTAGTAGAATGAATGGCTCTGAAACAAGTTCTGCCTAGGGCCTCGCAAATCCTGGAACCGGCTGTGGCCCACTGCGGCCCATCTAACGAGATGTAGCAGGAAGCATATGGCTAGCGTGTTTTCTTCTCAAGAGCGCCTCCCTCGCGAGCAGAACACAAACATAGTCAGAACACAATACACACATCCCATATGGATATGTTGTTAGTCTTGCCAACTCTTTGTCCGCAGTCTCAAGTGGACTCGCTCTGTACACAGCCCCGCCTGGAGATTAGCAATAGTGAGGGCTCGCGAGACTCCATGTGCAGCTTCACTCGGGAATGTTCCAACATTTTGGCTTCCTTCATGTGTGGTTTTAAGGAAAGAGTAATACACAAAACGTCATCTGCTTTGCATTCGCCAATATCTAAGAATATCATCGGCTTTGCATACGTCAATATCTAAGACTAACTTCTGCTTTGCATACGTCAATATCTATGAATATCTTCCGCTTTGCATTCGGCAATATCTAAGAATATCATCGGCTTTGCATACGTCAATATCTAAGAATATCTTCTGCTTTGTACACGTCAATACCTAAGAATATAATCGGCTTTGCATACGTCAATATCTAAAAATTTCTGCTTTGCATACGTCAATATCTAAGATTATCATCGACTTTGCATACACCAAAATCTAAGAATATCATCGGCTTTACATACGCCAAAATCTAAGAATATCAGCTTTGCATACGTCAATATCTAAGAATATCTTCTGCTTTGCACACGTCAATATCTATGAATATTATCGGCTTTGCATACGTCAATATCTAAGAATAAATTCTACTTTGCATACGTCAATATCTAAGAATATCAACGGCTTAGCATTCGCCAATATCTAATAATAAATTTTGCTTTGCATACACCGATATCTAAGAATAACTTCTGCTTTGCCTTCGCCAATATCTAAGAATAACTTCTGATTTGCCTTCGCCAATATCTAAGAATAACTTCTGATTTGCCTTCGTTAGTATCTAAGAATAACTTTTGATTTGCCTTCGCCAATATCTAAGTATAACTTTTGCTTTACCTTCGCCAACATCTAAGAATAATTTCTGCTTTGCCTTCGCCAATATCTAAGAATATCAACGGCTTTGCATACGCCAGTATCTAAGAATATTAACGGCTTTGCATACGCCAGTATCTAAGAATAACTTCTGCTTTGCCTTCGCCAATATCTAAGAATGACTTCTGATTTGTCTTCGCCAATGTTTAAGAAGATCAACGGCTTTGCATACGCCAAAATTTAAGAATAAATTCTGCTTTGCATACGCTAATATCTGAGAGTATATTCTGCTTTGCCAATATCTAAGAATATTAACGGCTTTTCATACACCAATATCTAAGAATAACTCCGTCGACTTTGCATTCGCCAATATCTAAGAATATCGTCATCGGTTTTGAATTCGCCAATATCCAAGAATACCTTCTGCTCTGTCTTCGCCAATATCTAAGAATATCATATAATAAAATAAGTAAAAAGAGAAAAATGTCCCTTTCTCCAGTAGCTTTGAACCCGAGCACCTCCGATTACCAAGCAGACGCGTTACCACTCGTACACTTTTCTAATAATTGTTGCACTCCTTAACACGTATGGTAGAATGATTTCAGTTAAATCCTAAATACTGATTGCAATGCATTCAATCACGTCAGTACCTGGCATGTTTTCAACTTCACTTAAAGCAACTTTCATGACCGCTTTGCGTTAATAATGTGAATCGGCAGAAAATATTAACCTCAATCGACAACCCTCCCCCATGTTTAATTCCTTACTGCACCCCTATTCAATGGCTTCGTGTTCTGAGCTACATTCCTCCACCCCATCTCCGCAGATGTAATATCCAGGTCAAAGCATACCACAAGATACTTCAAAATCAGGATCTCCCTATTCATGCTGATATACCTGCTGCTTGTCTACCCAGACTTCGCTCAAGGCAGCCCCCTGTGAAGACAGCTACGAGAGTTATCAATGAGAACTTTGACATAGTCCAGCAGGGGTCTCATGATTGGAAGATTTTTGCTCCACAGGAGTGCTCAGACATGCCATCTGTCACATCTAAAGTACGAGGGCAGATCAAAAAGTAAGTTGCACTTCCCAGTTATGGCCATTTATTACATCACCTATACAACAGCAACACGTCTATAATGACAAACAATGTAACTTCACTTTTCCACATAGTTTCCAAGACACTCCAAACATTTCTGCGAACGCACAACCAACTTGTCGATGCCGGATGCATAGAAAGTTCCTCCAGCGTTCTGCAACCACATGGAGACAGCGGCCTTCACCTCCTCATCGGTCTGGAAACGTCGACCACCGTGCTCCGTTTTGAGCTTACCGAACAGATGAAAGTCACATGGCGCTAGGCCGGGACTGTAGGGTGGGTGTTGCCAGACCTCCCACTTGAAACGCTGCAGCAGTTCGCTCGTTTGGCGGGCCTTGTGAGGTGTTGCGTTATCCTGCAACAAAATCACACCTACGCTCAATTTCCCCCGGCGCTCCTCTTTAATCGCTTTACTCAACCGGTGCAACGTTTGGCAATACGACGCCGCGTTGATCGTCGTTCCTTTCGGCATGAATTCCACGTGCAGCGTCGCGATTTCTCTCAGGTGAATGCGCCGGTTCTGTTTAATGATCGCATTCACACTGTTGACATTTGCACGGGTCCTGGGCGTTGCGGGCCTGCCCTCGTGATATTCGTCCGTGATATCCGTGCGTCCGGCTTTGAATTGCTGACGTCACTTTACGATCCCTTGCCGGGAAATGGCCCGCTCCCCATACACAACACTAATTTCACGATAAATGTCCGTGCAATTCTTCCTTTTGGCCCATAGGAATCGGATTGTCGCACGCACCTCATATTTGGAGTGAACGTTCAGCCGACGCATTGCATTTGGCCGCTATTCACACCATACAAGACGAGACACCACAGCGACCTGCCTAACAGATGTGTGGGCAGTGTCTGTCCCTTTCTCCGCTGTGCCCACTAACATTTTGTTCCACCTTCGTACCTGGCTTTGATCTTCCTCGTCGAAATTAAACTGGATCAGGAACAATTCTGATGGTGGTAACATAATGGAATTGATTTTATCTCAGTGAATCCTGCATCAGTGGACTATATCTTAAATTTAGATGTTAAATTATGAGATTTCTTCCTTCCTCGATTTTGGCTATCTCTGGACGTGTAAAATAACCCATTGCATTCACTGTCTCTTATTTCCTTTATCCTTTCTTGCCTTCCAGTAGTTCTTCATTACTTCACTTTGTCTCCTTTTCTCTCTTCCGTGCAGATGTCAAACTGCTTCTTCTTTTCCTTCTCCTAGAAACCCTTGACATTTTTTATCATATTTCTGAAAAGTGGTCTGTCCTGAATAATATATATTGCTACTTCCATTTCTTCCATATCCCTTTTCATACTTTGTACCCATTGACTGAAAATTTGTTTTGTGAGTCTGGTGTCATTCATCCTCATTACGTGACCAAAGAAATTAAGCCTCCTTTTCCTGATCGAATCATAGATTTTTTCAATTCCTTTATTTTTGTAGAGGTCGTGATTTTTTAGCCTACTTTTCACATTTAGCAAAAATGATGAAAAAGTAGACTTATGAGATCGATCCGGGAAAATGTCTGTCTGTCTGTCTATCTGTCTGTCTGTCTGTCTGTCTGTCCTTCTGTCTGTCTGTCCTTCTGTCTGTCTGTCTGTCTGGCTGTGTGTGTGTGTCCCCCTATCAACTCGTAAACGGCTGCAGCAATCAAAACCAAATTTAGTATGAGTAAAGATGTGCACCGGAATATCTCACGTCCATATTTGAAAATGATGTCAGTGCTACCAACTGCTGAAAAAACTCACTAGAAATTTGAGCTCCATGTTAGATATCTCGCAAGGTACACATGGGAGCTATTCCAAAATTGGTACACATGCAGATAATACTATTTCAGTTTAATTTCCAGGAAGCCAACAATGACAGTGTTGCCAAAATAATTTTAAGCCTTCTGATAGGTCCAATGTTTAAATGCATATAACTTCTACACTATCAATTGGATTTCAACCAAATTTTGTATGTAATATTTGTACATAAACAGATATGATTGAGCGTATTCTTAGGAGCCACCAGGGCTGCCAACTCTTAGTAATTGCTCTCTCTCTCTCTTTTTTATCCAAATACCAATATATCAGAAAGTATGGAAGCCAACAGCTTTAAACTATGCACACGTATATTCTGACATTTTAGATTAATTTGGAGTAACTTATATACGTCAGTTCTACCAACATGATTATAAGCCTGCTGATAGAACCAATTTTTAAATACATGTAACTTCTATACTATCAGTTGGATTACAACCAAATTTCGTATGTGATATGTGTACCATAACAGAATGACTGTAAGTATTGTTAATAGCAATCAGGGCTGCCAACTGCTAATAAATGCTGTCTATATTTTTTTACCCTAATATCAATATATCAGAAAGTATGCAAGCCAACAGCTCTATACTTTGCACACGTATAGCACCTGACATTGTAGATTAATTTGGAGCAATTAATACAAGGCAGTGCTGCCAACATGATTCTATGCCTGCTGATATGTCCAATTTTAAAATACATGTAACATCTATACTAACAAATGGATTTCATCCAAAATTGGCACAACAAGATATCATAATATTTCAGATTATTTCTGACCTGCACACGCATGGTATTGTTGGCAACATGCTTTTACGCGTGCTGATAGATCCAGTGTCTATCTACATGTAACGTCCATTGGACTTCAACCTAATTTTGTATTCTGTACCTTAAGAGATGGAACTAAGAATATATTCAGTCACCAGGGCTGCCAACTGTAGTGCTCCATTAGGCTACATTATACCAGGTATATTTTGAACTAATTTGATATTTCGATATTACCAACTTAATTTTGTCATTATTCTAGATAGGTGCATATACTGTAGAATAATCATTGGCATGAAAAGTAGGCTGTATAGTTCTTCACGAAACTTCTTGTTCTGTATCTGAACTCTCCACTTTCTGTTTTTAATGGTCCCAATATTTTTCTAACTATCCTTCTTTCAAATTATGAGGCTATCTGTTCTTTTTTATATTAAGCTGTGATGTGAAGTAAGTGTGTACCATACCATAGATTAATAATAATAATACAACAAAAAGTCAATATCCCTGAACGCAAAAAGGCATTATTGCACTGTCATACGACCAGAGGCTCTGTAAGCAGCGGAATGTCTCGCTATGAACAAGAAAGGCCTGGTAGAAAAATTGGAGATCAAGGAAAGAAAGATCTTGAGGAAAATTCTTGGCCCGATTAAAGACAACGGTGAATAAAGACGACGGCATAACTATGAGCTGTATATTCATGTCCAGAAGATCTCTGATGTAATGAGGAAAAGGAGGATTGCATTTTATGGCCACTTGCTTAGAATGAAACCCACACGATTGACGAACCGGATCTTTAACTATTTTAAAAATAAGAAGACCAAGTCAGCCTGGTTCGAAGAGGTGGAAAGTGACCTGCAAAAGATGGAAATTACCTATGGGGATATTCAAGAACGCAATACCCTCAGGAAGAAACTACACGACCACCAGGGTTTTCAAGAAAAACCGAAGTTGAAGACGGGAAAGATGTGGACGGAAGAAAGAAAAGAACAACACCGGCAACGTATGAAGGAACACTGGGCAAAGATAAAGCCCAGAGAAGCCAGTTGAAATAACGTGGTCCTTAGTTGGCCGATACGATTAAAGTATAATAATAATAATAATAATAATAATAATAATAATAATAATAAAAATAATAAAGAAAAACTGATAAGTTTGACGGAGACAAGCTAAGGAGCAACCGAGAATTCACCCACAATTTGGAAACTTTAAATCCAGAGAATTGGGAACAATTACAAGAGGCTATAGTCAGAACTGCAAAGGAGACTGTCCCACTCACAAAATCAAGAAAGAATCCTTGGTGGGATCATGAATGTGATACAGCAGTTCAGCTAAGAAAGGTTGCGTGGCAGAAATGGAATTGTCACAAAAATGAAGAGAATAGGGTCAACTTCCTAAACGCGAGAAAATCTGCATCAAAAACCATCCGTGGCGTGAAACGTACGTTTAATAGGGAACAGTTGGTACAGATTGAGCAAGACTTCCAGAAAAATAACACACGTAACTTCTATAAAACCTTCAAGCACAGTCTGAACAAATACAACCCCCCAAGTCTACAGTTTAAAGATTCCAACGGGAAATTGGCTCACAATGATAAAGATAATTGTCAGATTCTAGCAAGTTATTTTGAAAACCTCCTCAACTGTGAGGCTCCTGAAACCCCTTTCGTTTATGAAATAAATCCAAACATCCACCCTGATTCGTCCCTTCCTACGAAGGCTGAAATCACGAAGATCATCCAAGAGCTGAAGGACAACAAGGCACCGGGTGAAGATTTGATAATTGCTGAACTGTGGAAACATGCAGGGGAAAAAGCAGTCGACAAGCTTGTTGCAATTATTCAAGAGATCTGGGAGAGCGAAAAACTCCCAAGTGGATGGACCTCTGCCGTAATTCATCCACTAAATAAGAAAGGGGAGAAAACCGATGTGAACAATTACCGAGGCATCTCGCTTCTGTCAATAACTTACAAGATCCTCTCAAAAGCTCTACAGAATAGGGCGGAACAACAAATCGATCCACAACTGGGGGAATACCAAGGGGGTTTCAGAAAGGGACGGCCATGTGCTGAGCAGATTATGAATCTGAAGTCCATCCTTTCATATCTGAAACTCAGGAACAGGGAATTCGTGGTGACCTTTGTTGATTTTAGAAAAGCGTACGACTCAATTGATCGAACCACCCTATTGCAAATCCTTGAAGAGTTTGGCTTAGAAAACAAGACACAATCAATTATCCAGCAAACCCTGACCAACACCACCTCCAAAGTGAAGTTCAGAGGAGAGATGTCTGATGCCTTTGAAATCAGGACAGGAGTGAGGCAAGGAGACGGACTCTCACCTCTACTCTTCAACTGTGTTTTAGAAAAGGTCATCCGAGAATGGCGGAAGGAAATGAAAAATTCAAGGGTAGAAAATGGGGTAAGGCTAGGGTACAAGTATATGAATCTTACAATCGACTATCTAGCCTTTGCAGATGATCTAGTGATCTTTTCAGATTCCATTGATACGGCAGAAGAACAACTTAACCAACTGAAAAATCAAGCACTGAAGGCTGGGCTTCAAATCTCCTTTGAGAAGACACAATTCATGACAAACATAAAATCAGCGCCCAGGGAACTGGAGGTCGGACTAGGAAAAGTTCAGAAGGCAGAAAAGTTTAAATACCTCGGTTAATGGATAGAGCCTAACCTATCAGAGAAAGAAGCCTTCGTGTCACGCATTAATAAAATGGAAATGGCATACAACCTGACTACAGACATCTACAATTAGAGATCGATATCCTTAAACGCCAAAATTAGACATTACTGCACTGTTATTCGACCAGAGGCTCTGTATGTGGCAGAGACTCTAACAATGAACAAGAAAGGTCTAATGGAAAAACTAGAGGCGAAAGAAAGGAAGATTTTGAGGAATATCCTGGGTCCTATCAAAGAAAACAGCGAGTACAGAAGGCGCCACAACCATGAATTATACAAGCACGTGGAGAAGATCAGTGACACGATTCGAAAAAGAAGGATTGCCTTTTATAGCCACGTGACACGAATGAGCCCAGGCAGGATATCAAAACGGATATTGACGTACTTTCAGGATATGAAAACCAAAGGGGCATGGTTCACGGAAGTTGAGAAAGATCTACGTGAAATGGAAATTTCCCCTAAAGATATCCAGGAGCGTGTTCCACTTCAGGAAAAACTACGTACGCACAAAGGTTTCCAGGAAAAGCCGAAGCTGAAGACAGGGAAGGTGTGGTCCCAAGAGAGAAAAGAACAACACCGGAGACGAATGCGGGAACACTGGGCGGTAGTTAAAGCTCGGAAGAAGAGACAGTTGAACTGACGTGGTCCCTAGTTGGCCGAATCGAAGAAAGAATAATAATAATAATAATAATAATAATAATGCCTTACAACCTGGCGCACAATATGCTAGCGTGTGGTACTTCGACATTATTGTTAACTTTCATTTGGTGAACACAATTACTGGAATATGCGAAACAGTAACCCCTAAAGAAATTATATGTGATTAAGATATACAGTCGCCCCTAATAATATTGTTTTATGAAGCCCAACTAACGCTTGTTATCAGGAAGGTCGATATTTCTCTGTCCGTATCCCGTATGGTACTAATACAGTGCAAGCATATCCTGCAAACGATACTGAACACTATTATTTTTCCCTCGTATTAGTGTCTAATCACAGAGGTATGTTTAACGGTTTATCGAGCGTAAGCTTTAAAGGGCGCAAGGACGGCAGGTTTTTCTTCGACATGATTCACTGAAATCGTTACTGCTTGGATTCCTTCGGTCATAAATTAATGTTTTTCTACAGAAACCTTCCTAGAAAAATCCTTTACAGAATGATGAAAACCGCATCAAAATCCTTCCGGTGGTTCTCGAGATTACTCGATACATCCAAGAATCGGGGACTTGGTTTTATACTATTAATACACATAATCAAAGGTGAAGCAGTTCAAAGAGTTCAGAAATACGGATATTTAGGAACCATAGTTAATGATACCAACGATTGCTCTCAAGAAAGTAAGGCATGGATAGGACAAGCCAGAAGTGCATTCAATCAAATGAGAAATTTATTGTGCAATGCAGACTTAGTTTAAATTTAAAACTAAGGTTGCTAAAATGTTAAGTGTTCTCGGTACTCTTCTTCGGTATGGAAGCTTGGACACTCAAACAAGATATGATTAACAGACTAGAGGCGTTTGAGATGTGGACATATCGAGGGATCTTACAGGTAAGCTGGATGGATAGAATCACAAATCTTGAGATATTGCGTAGGATAGGTAAAGATAAGGAGATAAGGAAGTTACAATACTTGGGTCATAGAATGAGTTATCAATAAATGATAAAAATGGTCCGGTTAGCTCAAACAATGCCAGCGTTTCGTCCCAGTGTGCCGTTGGGCTCGTCAGTTGGTACAGACACACCTCACCAATACGCATGGCTAGCACATACTGAGAAGGCCATGCAAGACACAAAATACAAGCAGTATTGACGTCACGAGCATGCCAATGTGCTACGGGAGTCAAACTCCCTTTCATAAAAAAAAGCCTTACCTTGGCAATCCAAATTTGGATTGCCAAGGTAAGGCTTTTTTTTTTTTTTATGAAAGGGAGTTTGACTCCCGTAGCACATTGGCATGCTCGTGACGTCAATACTGCTTGTATTTTGTGTCTTTCATGACCTTCTCAGTATGTGCTAGCCACGCGTATTGGTAGGTGTGTCTGTACCAACTGACGAGCCCAACGGCACACTGGGGCGAAACGCTGGCATTGTTTGAGCTAACCGGACCATTTTTTATCATTTATTGATAATTCATCCGCTAAAATGGAAACTACATCATATTCCCTTCGGGAATATTCAAAACCTTATTCATAGAATGAGAGGAGACAGGTATCGTCCTCTACAAAAAATTATTCAAGGGAAGGTTGAGGGCAGAAGGAGTCAAGGAAGAAGAAGGATCTCTTGGTTGGACAATTTAAAAGAAAAAAAAAGGTTCAAGTGTAGTTCCAGTATTTTACGATATTTTTTCGGATATTCCATTAATTGGAAGTAACTTATATCGTATTGACCGACTGAAAGTTACACTGATAATTGTCATTAAAGCCCGTATCACACGACACTCGTTGCCATGGAAGCTTCTACCAGTACGGGTATGATAGCTGGTATAGACGGGTCTAGCACCGTGTGATTTGTACCTTCTAAGCTTGGTTCTGCTTTCCATTATACAGGGCGCCAGGAAATGTTCTCCACAGTGTCCACGCGCAGCTGCGAGAGGTTGCGTCATCAGTTTAGTTGGCAGCATGGTGTCCTTGATAGGGTGAAGGCCACATGTGTGGGCTGTGGGCTGTCGAAATCGTCAGTGCGTATAGTTAGATTATTGGAAGAGTGCAACAGTATGTTGAGAGTATAAAGTTTACTGTTTGTTACTTACGATACAAGCGACAGCCGTGCTGCCAAGGTAACTGGTGACGTAACCTCTCACAGCAGCACGTAGGCACTGCGGAGAACATTTCCTGGCGCCCTGTAGCTTCCATACAACTCATGGAATTGAACAAGTGTCATTTTTCCCGGCAGTTTGCATGGAAGATAGAGAACAAGAACCAATCCTAGTGGCAACATAAACAATCAGATTTATTATGTGGATAGAACCACAACAGCTTCCTTGCCAGCGAGTGCCATGTGATACGGGCTTTAAAGGCCTGGTATAGAAGCTGCTGTGATCACTGGAAAAAAATCCTGTATGATTCTGTTCTGGTCGCCTCCATAGCGTAGCAGTCAGCATGGTTAGTTGCCGCCCCGGAGGTCCTAGGTTCGATTCTCGTTTCTGCCACGAAATTTGAAAAGTGGTATGAGGACTGGAACGGGGTCTACTCAGTCCCGGGTGGTCCAAATAAGTAGATGGGGTTCAATTCCCACCTCAGCCATCCTCGAAGAGGTTTCCCGTGGTTTCCCACTTCGTATTCGGGCAAATGCCGGGATGGTAGCTACTGTAAGGCCACGGCCGCCTCCGTCCCGCTTCCTTGCATCTCCATCCCAATTTTCCCTCCCTTCCCATCCCTCATGAGGCCCCTGTTCGCTTTGCAGGTGAGGCCACCTGGCGGGGTACTGATCACACCGCCTCAGTTGTATCCACTCCGACCAGATGTTCCCAGCTCTAGGACACTGCCCGTAGAGGTGGTAGAGGTGAGAACACTCGCTGAGACCTTGGGAAGCACCAACCTGGAGGGTAAAATCGATTTTTAGCCTATTTTCATTTTATGGAAAAAAAAATAGGCTTATGAGATCACCTTTTGTCCGTGTGTGTGATGGCGTGTGTGTGTCCCCCCACCACCACCACCTAATAACTTCTAAACGGCTGGAGTGATTACAATGAAACTCGGTAAGATCATAGCACTATTCTGGCCGTCCCCGACCGTGCCCTTCAAATGTTATTGTGTCTCACCAATCCAACATGGTGGCTGTGCGAAATATTTCACCAGCATTCATTATCTCCGAATCTATTACCGATATCGCCCTGAAATTGTGTGCGGTGATAAAGGGCACTACTAGAAGTTCACCTATGAGACTTTCAAAAACCTGGTGACTACAAAACCAACATGGTGGCCAAGCGAATTTGAGAATTTTAGATAGACTTTTCTCGCGATTTAACTCTCTGAGCACATTGAAATGTGGTACAGTAAATGATTTTACATATTGTAATGTACTGGCATCTAATTTAGTTCAATTGTTTACATAACCTCAAGATGGCGGCTGTGCGAAATTTTAAAATTAAGTTTTTATTTCTTGTGTCATAATCATGCGATCGAAGTGAAAGTTTGAATAATGAACCTGGGCAATAATTGTCCTTGAATGGTACTTAACTCTATGGCCTATACATATAACAATCCAAAATGGCGAGCATCTGAAATATTTAGACGGTTCTCAATATCTATGAATCGTTTACAGCAATCACACTGAAATTTTTTAAGTTCATAGAGGCTAAGAATATATGTTCACCTATAGCACTTTCAGTAACGCGGTGAGCATAAATCCAACATGGCGGCGACGCGAAGTATAAATATTTAAATGGACGTTTCTCACGAATTAACTATCCGGGTGCAGTGAAACGTTGCAAGTAAAATGCTTATACAAATGTTAATCTACTGGCATCTAATTTATTTCAATTGTTTGCATAATCACAAGATGGCAGCTGTGCGAAATTTTAAAATCTCGTTTTTACTTCTTGTGTTCTAATCATGCGATTGAAGTTTGAATACCATACGTACACAATAATCTTAATGTAATAGTACAAAAATAAAAATCCAACCTGGCGACCATCTGAAATATTTAGACGGTTCTCAATATCTACGAATCTATCACAACCTTCAAACTGAAATTTTGTATGTTGATAGAGGCAATTAACATAGTTCTTCACGAACTACTTGTTTTAAATGATTCTGTTCATCCTCGTCATTACACTCGCGTTTATGACGGAAGTACATCACACGATGTCATATCATGCGCCAAGTTGTCAGAAACCAAACATGGAGGAGGGTTGTCATTTGAAGGTAATATTTGCAGTTGATTCTCATTGTTAACGCAAAGCGGCCGTGAAACTTGGTTTGAGTACATTTGAAAACATGTCAGGTACTGAATGAAATGAATGAATATCCACAGCCTGCTTCCAGTCGACCGACCAGGTCAGGGAATGGAATGAATGAAGACCCCATCTAGCGGCGTGGGTATGAACTGTGCCGGCTGTCGAAGCCATTCACACTCCCCCTGGGGCAATGTTTAAATGAATGACAGATGAAATGAAATGATAGTGGAGCGTGTTGCTGGAATGAAAATGTGACAGGGAAAACCAGAGTACCCGGAGAAAAACCTGTCTGACTCCGCTTTATCCAGCACAAATCTCACAAGTCCGTTGAAAAAGTGTGCGAGTGGTATTGCGCCTGCTCACTTGTTTAAAGATCCCGGGTTCAAGGCTGTCCATCGGCGAGAAATTTTACCTTTTTTAAATTATTTTATTGTAGACACCCTATCTCGCATGTTTTCAGCTTAGTTTTATTCATGTGATCTACGAGGGTGATTGGGAAACTTGTTTTCTTCTCTAATTTCAATTTTCCCTGCATACTGTTCAATACTGTGTGTGATAATTATTAGCTCAGTATTTACCCCACAATAATAATAATAACAATAACCATGTGACTCGTTCTGTATTTACTGTAAGTGTATAGCGAGTGCTTTTCGCACCGTTTAAAGAAAATCTAGTTTCGTCTGATCTTTATATTGGTGGGCCTACCCACATAACAAATGTATTTGTTTATGTTTCCACTAGGATCTTAGAATGAGAAAAGCAATCCGATTGGTTGTTGTACTCAAACTTCCTTACAAACTGCCGGGGAAAATGGCACCAGTTCAATTTCGTGAGTGTTATGGAAGCTATCATGGAAGGCAGAACCTATCATGAAAGTCGCGTCTATACCAGCGTGTATACCTGTACTGGTAGAAGCTTTCATGCCAACAAGTGTCGTGTAATACGGGCGTAATTAATAATAGTGTAATGTCTTTGACTCCAATAAACCGTCAGCAAAACGATTACAGGGAGTCACGTCGATGTAATATAGCGTTAGTGCTGTCACTGAATGATATACAGGGTCTTTCATATAAAGTAAGAACGCCAAGCGGCGGGTTTGTTATCCGCTAGTGCGGTGGCCTTGACCGAGCTTGTGGCGAAACGTGGCCCCCTGCTCTAAGCGTGTGTACAATCCTCTATGAAATATTACCTTATAAAAGGTCCTGGAAGTGTCGTCCTTCCTGGGTTATACAGGCATTGTATCTGGTAACCACATTTTGGCTGACGAGAGTGAGTCATGCCACTGTATTTTTTCTGATTTTTTATTTTGTGTTTTTTATTGAGACTGAACCAGTAGTGACAAAGTTATTTACAATTACGTGAATCTGTGCTAGAGAAGGTGGCACTTCATCAGGAAATTGCTGAACAAATGCATCACGTATCCGCCGAGTCGAATCGTAATTAAAATAAATTTTACATACAAAAATACGATGTTGCAATGATAACTGTCTCAACATGTTAGCAGCTGTGGTTCAGACTGGCGACTGACAACACCTGCACGCTTATTGGAAGGTCAAGTTTGTACTATGCGCGCGCCTTCAATACTACAGCAGGGGGCCGTGGCGCGTCACAAGCTCGGCCAAGCCGGCTTCAGCAGCGAATGACAAAACCGCCGCTCGCCGTTCTTACTTTATATGAAAGACCCTGTATATAGGGCCATGAAACCGTTATCTTACAATACTAATCCACCTGAATAACAAAAGACTATCTCCAACAGAACGTCAAAAAAAAAGTAAAGTAAATTATATAATGAACCAACCGACACATAACTCCTTTGTATAATGGAAGACCAAGACGGCGAAGAAAACTGTGGAATTTTGTTAAACGAGGCAGAATTAGTTTGGAAAGCGAAGTGGAGCTTCCCACATAGACCAAAAACTAATCCTTAATCCGTTAGGGAGCCCAGCCCGCTTGTGTTCTAGAAGCTTCTTTCTTAAACTTTAATAGGGGTGGAAATATTCTATTTAATCCCTTCCTAATCCCATTCCCCGCCCCCTTCTCCCCCCTCCTAAACACAACTGCCAGCAAATAATAATAACATGAGTTAAATTAGGCGTAAAATATGGAGAGCTGGTAATCCCTGCGGAGATTAAATCCGGGGGGTTCGGGGGGAAAAGGGGGGTAGGAAAGAGGTAAAGCCCGCCCGCCACACACAGACACCTCATGGGAGTTCCTGCGCATTCAACGTTCCAATAGAAATAAAACGTACTGAGCACGGGGATCATAACGTAAGAGATAGCCTATTACATATCGTACACCCTTAATAAGAAAGCGTCAACTTGTATCCTGATATTTGAGTTTGACTTTCTTTAAAATATCCTTATCATCACAAGCATTATCATTCTCAACTTCTCCTCCTTATTCTCCTTCTTTTCCCACTTTACCTGTAATCTATTACATTTCGTACACTGTGACAAGAAAGCGTCAACTTTTAACCTACGGTATCATGATAGTTGAGTTTGACTGTATTTAAAATATCCTTATCATCACAAGCATTATCATTCCCAACTTCTCCTCCTTATTCTTCCACTTTTCCCACTTTACCAGTAATCTATTACATTTCGTACACTGTAACAAGAAAGTGTCAACTTTTAACTTACGGTATCCTGATAGTTGAGTTTGACTTTCTTTAAAATATCCTTATCATGACAAGCCTGATCATTCGCAAATTCTTCTTCTTCTTTTCCCATTTTACCTGTAATCTATTACATTTCGTACACTGTGATAAGAAAGCGTCAAGTTTTATCCTGACATTTGAGTTTGACTTTCTTTAAAATATCCTTATCATCACAAGCCTGATCATTCTCAACTTCTTCATCCTCTTCTTCTTTTCCCATTTTACCTGTAATCTATTACATTTCGTACACTGTGATAAGAAAGCGTCAAGTTTTATCCTGATATTTGAGTTTGACTTTCTTTAAAATATCCTTATCATCACAAGCAGTGTCATTCTCAACTTCTTCTTCTTCTTCTTATTCCTCTTCTTCTTATTCTTCTTATTTTACCATTTTACCTGTAATCTATTACATTTCGTACATTGTGACAAGAAACCGTCAACTTTTATCCTGATATTTGAGTTTGACTTTCTTTAAAATATCCTTATCATCACAAGCATTATCATTCGCAACTTATTATTATTATTATTATTATTATTATTATTATTATTATTATTATTATTATTATTATTATTATTATTATTATTATTCTCTTGCTTTCCTCATTTTCCTACATATTGTACATTGAAACAAGAAAGCGGCAAGTTTTATCTTGTTGAAATAAAATAGTGATACTTGAATTTGGCTTTCTTTAAAATATCCTTATCATTACAAGCATCATGATTCTCTTGTTATTATTTTTTTCTTTCTTCATCTTCTTCTTCTTCTTTTACCATTTTCCTGCAATCATCGTACACTGAAAAAAGAAAGCGTCAACTTTTATCTTGTGGAGGTAAAATAGTGATTATTGTTTTTCCTTAAAATATCCTTATCATCAACATCATCAAAATCATTCTCAACTTCTTCTTTTACTTCTTTCTCTACTTCGCCTTATTTTCCTGTAATATGTTACAAATCGTACACTATCACAAGAAATCGTCAATATTTATGCTGTCGAGATAAAATAGTGATTCTCGAGTTTCTTTAAGCTGTCCATATAATCATAATCATTATCATTCGCAACTTCTTCGTCTTCTTTTCCTCGTCCTCTTTTCCCATTTCGAGAGTACTGCTCGCTTATGCGCTTTCTTAACCTTTAAGTTGTTAGATGGTTTAAAATTACATATGTGGTTAGGTGGGGTGCTGAGATCACCCCAAAGTTTTGCTGGAATATCTCGGACATACATTTTTCAGAAAATTTCTTACTTATTTTGCATACTATTCACATCCTGTTAAGCCAGTTTCAATTACCTTACAACAATAAATTAATTCACTAAAGAAATTAAAGCCTTTGGAAGATATGCCTATATTTTTTCGTTACTTGATTCTACATGTTGCTATTTCAAGCATTTTGCGTTCGCTCATTTCTTAGAAAAGTTCAGTTTTGTGTTTTACTAATCCAAACATAACACACATCCATAAAACAACACAAAATTAATGATATTCTGTTTTACAATGAGAAATGTTGAAAGAGAAGGAGACTGATAATCATTAATAAAATTTGGAAAGTTTCTGTCTTTAGTACCAAAGTTCATGTAAAAATCACTCACTAATGTAAAGATTACATTGTCTTTTTAATACACCTATGTCACGAAACCATTACTGAAATCTTAACAGTCGTCAGTGTCATCAGAGGTAGAATCATTGCAGCACGTGCGGCATATACTCTCCATATGATTCAGGCACATGAACTCTTGACATCTGTAGCAGAAGTGTATGGTTTTCTTGTCTGACTTCTTCAGTTCCTTCTTCAAGTATTCTCCTTATACGCTGTTGTTCTTTATCGGAAGACATGGTAAGGCAAACAAAGCTTCTACACAGAACTGGGTGTATAATCTCAAAAGGACTTCGTCAAAAAGGTGTTACGCAAGTTGTTAGGTGAGGTATATACAGCACCCCAGTGTCAATAAACGTTTATAGCATTCTATCAGTTTGTTACTTATGGCCAACCATGAGTTTATTTCAAATGACAATGTTCGGTGAGAAGCTACTGAGCCCGCCACCATCATAGTCAACATAACAAACAATAATGCTGGGGTGTTGTGAGCACCCCACATAACCACTGTATCGAGCATCATTAAATATACAGGCGAGGGTAACCTTTAGTTTCATATCGTTACGCTATTTGATTTCGGAGCTACGGAGGTGTATGCTATCAACATTTCCAATTGATTAACTTGAATTTGGCGGTAATTTAGTTGAAAATTGTATAACTCATAATATATCCTTGAGTAGCATTTGTATAATCCCAAATCAAAGCCTCCATTCAAAATGTACAGTCGCACAACTTTCTATACCACACTTCATCAATTTATTCTAATCTTCGAATAGTTATGATAAAGATTGTATTCCGCCATCTTATATCAGATATAAATTTAAAATATATTGAATTAGTTACGTTGTATTTCCGTTATAGGTAGGGGCTGTATTTTTTGGTAATAGCGATACGCGCGAACTTATTTCATATCTTCTTTCTTGCCTATATATGACCTTCTAGGTACTTAAAATTACCGTATTTTAGCAAAATGAACTCGCGAAAAAACACGAAATCCGATTTATTGCGCGAATTGCGGAAATAATCACAAATTATTCTACACTTGGTACGAAAAATGCTAGATATTATCGCAAATGCTCTCCTATAAACGTTTAAATGGTTCTGAGGAATTGACCGTCGTGGTTTCCTTCTCATTTGAGTGATAGTGCTGCATATTCTCTACCCAAATGCCCACAAAGCCGGAAGTATGTGTATTCAGTTCCGAGATCTCTAAGGCTATCGATGAAAATTGATATCTGCAGTGCGAGTTCGCGACTGATAAAACTTTATCGGCAAACACCCAGCATTTAAGTTTAAAAATGCCGAAAACTAAAGTCACAACAGTTTTCTCTAGGGTCGAGGAATACGACAGTTAGGGGTTCTATGTACTGTATTTGACGCTGCAAGAAAGATTCTAAAGTGTAAATTCTGCAATCATCATATAATTTGTTAGATTTATCCCATACTATAAGGAAGATTTAAGAAGAAACATCGATCATTATGGCAATTTATTTCGCGAAATATCCTCCCAAATAGTGTCAGTTTAACACCAAAATCAACAGTTTTATTAATGATCTTTCTTTTCTTAACTTCAAGTCTCTCGATCGGTCCAGCTGTGTGGTTTGTAAGGCAATCCGCTGCATACAGTGCTTCCAGTTTAATCACAGTTTGATAGTGTCTTCCTAGAGATGGACTTTTTATTGTACAATTGGTGTGTGAGATGGAAGGCTGTTTCGAATTTATTGACTCGTGTTGAGATGGCGAACTTTTCAGAATTATTCGGTTCGATCCACTCAACAAGATATTTAAACTTTTGAACCTTTAAAATCTGGCCGTGGGTGGTTTGAAGATGAGCGGGAGCTTCTTTTATATTTGATATGAATTGGGTTTTAGTGTAAGATATCTTGAGTCCTATTTTTGATGCACAATCATGTAAGCATTTTTTTAAAATCGATTTTACCCTCCACGGTGATGACTCCCACGGACTCAGCGAGGGATCAGACCCCTACCGCCATTCCAGGCAGTGTGCTAGAGCTGGGAACATCTGGTTGGAGTGGATACAACTAGTGAGGTGTGATCAGCACCTCGCCCATGCGGCCTCACCTGCAAAGCGAACAGAGGCCTCATGAGGGAAGGGATGGGAAGGTGATGATGGATAGGCAAGGAAGAGGGAAGGAGGCGGCCGTGGCCTAACAGTAGGGACCATCCCGGCATTTGCCCGAGACGAAGTGGGAAACCACGGAAAACCACTTCGAGGATGCCTGAGGTGGAAATCGAACCCCCTCTACTCATTTGGACCACCCCAGGCTGAGTAGACCCCGTTCCAGTCCTCATACCACTTTTCAAATTTCGTGGCAGAGCCGGGAATCGAACTCAGGGCCTCCGGGGCGGCAGCTAACCACGCTGACCGCTACGCTACGGAGGCAACTTGTAGGTAATTTACTTGTTGAATTGCTATTTCCGTTGATTCCCCCTAAGGAGAGCGTTAAAACACAATCTATTTCAGTGTTTCTTTTTCTCTTTCTCTCTTCTTTCTTCCCAAAAAACCCACATATATTCACTGTGTTTCCACTTTCTGTCTTCTGTCCACTTTTTTCCTGTATTTTTTTTTTCTTCTCTATGGGCGTTTGCTCAAATTTCTGTTTCCTGAGTTTGTCTCTGTACATTTTCCTCTCTGCCATGTCTTCCGTAGAGATGTTGAGTTCCTTGAGGTATTCCACGGTTTCATTTACCGTATTGGTTTTCAGTGTACTGTGTACTTGGTCAGTCTATCTTCGTTCATCCTATGTATCTGTCCATAATTTGTTTTCCTTCTTTTCGTGATGTTGTTTGTAATTGTCTCTGTCTGTTTATATAGTTCTATTGTCGGACTCTTTATCCATACTCCCTCTTTCTGAACTGGCCCCTAGATCTTTCGCTGTATTTTTAGCCTAAATTCAATTTTGAAAAAATAGGCTTATGAGATCACCTTTTGTCCGTGTGTGTGTGCGTGTGTGTGTGTGTGAGGTGTGTGTGTCCCCCCCTAATAAAATCTAAACGGCTGGAGCGATTTCAATGAAACTCGGTAAGTACATAGCGCTATTCCCGGCGACCTCGACCATGCCCTTCAAATTTTGTTACGTCTCACCAATCAAACATGGCGGCTGTGCGAAATATTTCACTAGTATTCAATATCTCCGAAACTAATACCGATATCGCCCTGAAATTGTGTACTGTGATGAAGGGCACTACTAGAAGTTCACCTACGAGACTTTCAAAAACCTGGTGACTACAAAACCAACATGGCGGCCAAGCGAATTAGAGACTTTTAAATATACTTTTCTCGCGATTTAACTATCCAAACGTAATGCAACTTGGTACAGCAATTGTTCATACACATTGTAATGCACTGGAGACTAATTTAGTTCAATTGTTTACATAACCTCAAAATGACGGCTGTGCGAAATATTTCACTGACATTCTATATCTCCGAAACTATTACAGATATCACCCTGCAATTTTGTACGGTGATAAAGGGTACTGATGCAAGTTTACCTATGTATATTTCATAAACCTGTAAAGTACAAAACGAACATGGCGACCAAGCGAATTTGTAATATTTTAAGAGACTTTTCTCGTGATTTTACTCTCTGAGTGCCATGAAATGTGGTAGAGTAAATGATTTTGCAGTTTGTAATGCACTGCCATTTAATTTAATTCAATTGTTTACACTGTTTAATATTAAGTTTTTATTTCTTGTGTCGTAATCATGCGATCGAAGTGAAAGTTTGAATAATGAACCTAGGCAATAATTGTCCTTGAATGGTACATAAATCTATGGCCTATACATATAACAATCCTAAATGGCGAGCTTCCGAAATATTTAGACGGTTCTCAATATCTATGAATCTTTTACAGCAACCAAACTAATTTTTATATTGTTCATAGAGACTATGAACATATGTTCACCTATAGGACTTTCAGTAACCTGGTGAGCACAAATCCAACATGGCGGCGACGCGAAGTATAAATATTTAAATGGACGTTTCTCGCGAATTAACTATCCGAGTGCCGTGAAACGTTGCACGTTAAATACTTATACAAATGTTGATCCACTGGCATCTAATTTATTTCAATTGTTTGCATAATCACAAGATGGCTGCTGTGCGTAATTTTAAAATCTCGTTTTTACTTCATGTGTTCTAATCATGCGATTGAAGTTTGTATACCACACGTACACAATAATCTTAATGTAATAGTACAAAAATAAAAATCCAACCTGGCGACCATCTGAAATATTTAGACGGTTTTTAATATCTACGAATCTGTTACAGCAATTAAACTGAAATTTTGTATGTAGATAGAGGCAATTAACATGAGTAGGATGTATGAAAATAGGCTGTATAATTCTTCACGGAACTACTTGTTCTCTCTTGTTTTGCTAGTTCCTTGATCTTTGTTCTTCGCTTGATTGCTGTCGTTTCTGAAGCGTATAAGGCTTCTGGTAAGACTACTGTAATGTAGTGTCGTAGTTTGGCATTGGTGAAGATACTGTTCTTTGTTATAGTGGTTTCATGTAAGTTTGTATGCAATTTTTTCTAAATAATCGTTTCGGTCTTCTATGGACCACGTTATTTCAACCGCCTTTTCCCTCATTCTTTCACATTGGCCCAGTATTCGCGCATTCTTCTTCGGCGAGCTTCCTTTCGTTCTTCGGTCCACTTCTTGCCGGTTTTCAATATAGGTTTTGGCTGAAAACTCTGTTTTTCCCCTTCAAATAGTCACGTTCCAAGATGTGTCGTGTGGCCTCCTGAGAGGCCGAGTGCAGGTCTTTCTAGTTGACGCCCTTGGGCGAGCTGCGCGTCGGGATGAGAGATGGAATGGATGAAGATGAATGAAATTGGGCAAGGATGTGGGAGGAAGCGGCCGTGACCTATCAGAAGGTACCGTCCCAGCATTTGCCTGGTGTTGAAAATGGGAAACCACGGAAAACCATTTCAAGGACGGCCGACGGTGGGGCTCGAACCCACGCGTCTACCGAGTCAGCAGAGAGCTTGGCCCCATGATATAACGCTGTGCTTTAGCCAGCGTAGCCACTGCTGTCGGTACGTTCCAAGATGTCCTCGTGTGATATCCCCAGTTCTTGTTGGTCTTTTTCCACCTCTGTAAACCAGATCCCTTTGGTTTTCTTTCACACAAAGTAGGCACAGATTCGATTGGACAATCTTCCCGAGTTCATTCGTGTTAAATGGCCATAAAAGAAGAGTCTTCTCTTGCGAATGGTGTCAGTTATTTTCTCCGCATGTACATAAAGTTCATCGTAGTGTCGTCTTCTATACTCTCCTCGTTCCTTGACCGGACCCAAGATCTTTCTCAGAATCTTCCTCTCTTTGGCTTCCAGTTGTTCTGTCAGGCCTTTCTTATTCATCGCCAGGCATTCTGATGCATATAACGCCTCCGGGCGAATAACGGTAACGTAGTGCCTCAGTTTGGCCTTGAAGGACATTGATCGTATTTGTATGCTATTATTATTTATATTATTATTATTATTACTATTATTATTATTATCAGGGGCCATGCGTCATCAAGGTCTGCAAAGGCCCCACCCACTCAGAGCCGTATTGCACATTTTATTGTATTAATGTATTTAAAAATTACTTTAAATTACAGAAATTCTACTGAAAATAAGTGATCTTCCCTTCTAGAATCTCTAAAAGGAATTCAGAATACATAACTCACCCCTAGTTTCAGTTCCTGGCAGTCTCGTACGATGTATGGTCATAGCAATGGCCGCTCTACTGAGCCCTCCGTGCAAAGTATATGGAGTGAAGGACCGGGTGAGAAAACATTGGACATAGCACTGTCTTGCATGCAAATTCTTCTGTGCTATGAAGGGATTTTCTTTTCTATTCAAGGGCCTGAGGAATCGCCCCATAAAGTTCCGTTGGAGTGAAATATAAGTAGAACATCTCATCATTTCACTTCCTGCTTCTATTTGAAGGTCAAACTGGTGTAGGAGAGATGGGTTCACCCCACACCCTTAAACAGGTTGCTGAAGTTAAGATTTTATAATATAATAACTATCAACCCTGCCCGGTTTCCCCCCGGGAACAGTTGTGAATGCATTACGTGATAAGCACTTCTTTACGATGTCTATGAACTACGATCTATATTCGTTTTACGGCTCGGCATGATAGGTTAAAATCACTGACTGGTCTATTAACTACATTATCATGGAGATGCATGTGCAACAAATTATTGTCAGACGTAATTTAAGAATGGCGAGGTGCGTGAAACACAAATCCCCCTTCCGTCCAATCTAAAAACACTTATAGTGGACGATAATTATATTGAATGTAGAGATGTGCTCTCGCGTACGTTTTTGTAGAACTTTACATGCTGAGCAATTCTCTAACTCATTGTATATTGATATTTTTAATGGTTTGCCCAGCGTAACCTTAAAAATCGCACGGATGCCAGGATTTTTTTTTCGACGTTTTCTCTGAAATCGTTACTGCTTGGCTTCCTTTGATCATAAATACATTATTTTCTACAGAAACCTTCCTCGAGGTATCCTTAACAGAATGATGAAAACCGCATAAAAATCCATCCGGTGGTTCTCGAGTTTACCCGTAACATCCAAGAATCGGGGACTTTGTTTTATACTAAGTAGAGACTAGCAACCCGCCCCGGCTTCGCCCGGGAACAGTTATGAATGCATTACGTGACAAGCGCTATTTTCGATGTCAATGAACTACGACCTATATCCGTTTTACGTCTCGGCATGACGGGTTAAAATCAGTGACTGAACTATTAATTATATTATCATGGAGATGCATGTGCAACGAATTCTTATCAGAAATACTGTAATTTAAGAATGGCGAGATGCATGAAACACAAATCCCCTTCCGTCCAATCTCAACTTGACTGTGTATTTTTCGGAACGTAACGTTCAGATGTGACATGAAGAAAAGCCGAGTTGCACTTCCAGGGAAACTCCAAACACATCTCTGAAGTCTTAACTCAACACGACTCGACAGTTTGCTCTGGCTGTATCTTGGGTAACGGTTTGCCCAGCGTAAGCTTAAAAAGCGCACGGACGTCAGGTTTCTTTTCGACTTTTTCACTGAAATCGTTACTGCTCGGCTTCCTTTGATCATAAATAAATTATTTTCCACAGAAACTTTCCTCGAGATATCCTTTACAGAATGGTGAAAACCGTATCAAAATCCATCCAGTGGTTCTCGAGATTACCCGTGTCATCCAAGAATCAGGGACTTGGTTTTATACTAAGAAGAGATATATTTATATATTTTCAGTAGTCTGGTGTTCCAAGTGCGTTAGGGAGTTCTGTGAATGAAGTTAATTTCTATAAATAAATGTGTTTCTAACTCTTGTGGTACCGCGCTGATTGTGTGCAACAAAGAAAAATGAATGAACGAATCCATGTTATTCTATTGCTCTGATTTTAAAGTTTAACATTTAAAAATTAGGGCCTCATCAACCAAGCTGATAGATAAATATGCTTTATCCCAGCACAGGAGAGGAGAATATATTCGAGTGCATGCAGTCACCAAGTGAACTGCTCCCAACAGGACCGCACAAGACTCAACCTGATACAGTAAGTAGCCTGTACAATACAATCAGAATTGTCCATTTAGAACAACCAGATATTCACTCCAAACAAGCAAATTCCGGAGGTCAATCACCACTTCCAGTATCTCAACAAAACATCACATAGACTACAACTAGCAAATACTGACGAGTTGCATTATATCAACTTATACTGCAACTAAATAATTGTATATATTGTAAATATATTCACCCATATTTTCAGACATAAATTTTATAGCCTAAGTGTAATGGATCTGATGATGATCGCTTGACGATCGAAACTGGTCATCCTAAGTGTATTTATTAATCTCATGTAATTTCTTTTCAGGTTTGGAGAATAACCCATCTCATTTGGGTACAATCGTGTTGACCGACTGAAAAGCACCAAATTTTTGCCTCCCATGTTTATAGGAGTTTTTGGATTTTTCATTTTTTTAAGTGGGTGAGGCACAACATGATTCAGTAGGAGACAACAGAGGATCGATCAGGTGTAGCGATCGATATGAAAGATAGAAAAGAAAGCAGTTTGATTAACAATGCAATGTGTATTTGAATCCAGTGTGATGTATATAACGTTTTGTGATTTAGCCTCGTGCGTGTAAAGGGGTCTGCGTGGCGCACTGAGCTTCTAACTGAAAGAGAGTGGGTTCGATCCCCACCTAGGTAGTGGATTATAGAAACAAAACTACCATTTTCGGAAACGCAAAAAGCCCTTGGGTTCACTCAGCCTACTCCAGAATTGAGTGCAAGGGTAATTCCTGGGAGCAAAAACGGAGCTGACAACTCCATCCCGTCTAGAGCCGATGTCACAAAAAGGAAAAGCCTCTACCTTCCTCTACTCCCAGGGACTCCATGACCTGGACGGAGTAGGCTTTGCTTTGCTTTGTTAATACATATACAGTAAATATTAGCGAAGAGTGAGTGGTGAGTATCGATTTGTACCTACAAATTGGTGACCCCGACGTCATCGAAATAATGACTGAAAATAATAATGCTGATCGATCATCCAATGCCCATGCAAGTGAAGTTGAGCTTAACAAAGTTTATATTAAATATCCACCGTTCTGGATCCATGAACCAGAAATTTGGTTTTACCAGATTGAAGCGCAATGTTCGTTTAACAGAATAACATCCGAAGAGACTAAATTAAATTACTTTGTTTCGCTATTAAAACCGATATATGTGGAAAACATTTGGGACATAATCAGTAGTGGTAATTCCAGTAAATACTCCGCGGCAAAAGAAAGAATCCTCAACATAAAGAGAAAATAGAGAGATTAATGAAAGGTATTGACATAGGGGACTGAAATGGGGCTCCATAGTCTGAAATGAGGCTCCATAGTCAGAAATTAGGCTCCAGAGTCCGAATTGAGGCTCCATAGTCTGAATTGAAGCTCAATAGTCTGAAATGAGGTTCCATAGTCTCAATTGAGGCTTCATAGTCTTAAATGGGGCTCACTAGTCTGAAATGAGGCTCCATAGTCTGAAATGGGGCTCCATAGTCTGAAATGGGGCTCCAATGCCTGAAATGAGGCTCCGTAGGCTGAAATGGGGCTCAATAGTCTGAATAGAGGATCCAAAATCTGAAATGAGGCTCCATAGCATGAAATGGGACTCCATTGCCTGAAATGAGGCTCCATAGCTGAAATGGGGCTCAATTGCCTGAATTGAGGCTACATAATCTGACATGGCGCTCCATAGACTGAATTGAGGCTCCATTGTCTGAAATGGGGCTCCATTGCCTGAATAGAGGATCCATAGTCTGAAATGGGGCTCCATAGTCTGAATTGAGCCTCCATAGTCTCAAATGAGGGTCCATAGTCTGAAATGGGGCTCCATAGTCTGAATTGAGTCAGCTGCTGCGCAAAATGCAATTCCTAGTCGGCGCAGATATTTCGAACAAAGGTTTAAGGGCACTATCGTTAGAAAGAAAAAAGATCCGCCAAGGACGGTCCCAAGCCCGACTGAAAAAGGAGGAGGGTGGGATTGGATATTTCGTCCCACTCTGGAAAACCAAACTAGAGAAGAGTTGAACATCTGTGAGCACGGGCACAGTGAGGAGGCAGCCCCTCCACCATGATAGGGTGCTGTGGGCCAATCACTCACACATCTGAACTTATTCGATTACTGAAACTGCAACAGAAAATAACCGTACTGATAAACAGTTGACGATTTTTTGGCATTAAAAATATTACGAAAATTGGATGCTGGAATATAAGAACTTTACGCCAAACAGGCAGGCTAAAGCAGGTCTGCGCAGAAATGAGAAACTACCAGTTAGACATTCTAGGATTGAGTGAAGTACGTTGGAAGGACTTGGATGCCTGGAGAAGAAGTGTTGAGGGGGAGGGAAGGCGACTGGCAAATCCTGGGCAGACCTGCAGAGGCTGGCTGGGAGAAGAAATCAGTGGAGGAATTTTGTTGCAGCCTTTTGCTCCGAGAGGGGACATAGGAATTAAATCAAGTGAGTCATCGTTAGAAAAACTTCCGTATTCATTAAATAACATATTGCTAGTTAGCGATGAGGAATTGTAGAAAATGGCAATTATGGTTCAGGCAAGGAAAACATTTCTACAGAAAAGGAATCTGTTGACATCGAATATAGATTTAGGTATTAGGAAGTCAGTTTTGAAAACCTTTGTCTAGAGCCTGGCACTCTATGGAAGTGAAAATTGGATTATTGGTGCAGCAGAAAAGAGGAGAATTCAAGTGTTTGAAATGTGGTGTTACAGGAGATTGATAAAGATCAGATGGGTAGATAGGGCTACAAACGAAGAGGTATTAAGACTAGTGGGAGAGGACATCTGTTTCTGGCGACTGATAATGAAGAAAATTGATAGGTTGGTACGACACTAACTAAGACGCCCAGGAATAGCAAGCTTAGTTATGGAAGGAAATGTCGAGGACTAGAACTGTAGGGGTGGACCAAGTCTAGAATATGTTAAACAGATTGCCTCGGATGTAGGGTGTGGTAGCTATGTAGAAATGAAACGATTATCTCAGGACAGGGAGGCCATGGGGAGCTGCATCAAACCAGTCAAAAGACTGAAGACTCAAACAACAACCACAACAACTAATAATAATAATAATATCGTGTGACCTCGGGTGCCGAGTACAAGCTTTGTTATTTGTCACCCAGAGGACAGCTTGCATGTCGCATTTTGTTGTTCAAGTAAGGACTGCAGACGATCAATTTTCAAGTAGTTCATACTTTTGCCGCCAAACGCCACCGTCAACGACTACTAGTTCAGAACTTAGCTACCAGACGTCACCGCAGTAGGTTTTTAAGGAATGAGTAGGCCTACTCAAATCGTATAATTTCATAAATATCGAATAACCGGTGAGTGTTACAGCAGACTCAGCACACAAATGACATTATCAGTGACAAATTCCACTCTAATTTCTTATAAATCAATTTTTTGTAAGAAGTGTTCGATTTGCAAAACCTATTGGGGAAAGTGTGGTTTATGAACATGCGAGATTTCTCGCGCGGGTCCGCTAGTTTACATATATTAGGCTACATCACAAAACGTTATATACATCACATTGGATTCAAATACACATTGTGAAGCTAAATTATAGGTTAGATTTGACTAACGCACTTAGGTTCCATCGTTCGTCGCCAATAGCCGACTGCGGTGGCATCTAGTAATGAAGTTCAGAACTAGTTGTCGTTGACGGTGGTGTTTGGTAGCAAAAGTAGGAACTACTTGGTAATTGAATTTCTGCAGTCCTTAATTGAATTAAAAACAGATAACACACACTAATACAGCCATCAAAATTAACACCGGTTATCAGACAGATTCTACACACATCCGAAGTACACGGTGCTACATGAACGCGTTGTCGCAGCCCCTAAACTGAGGAACCAACCAATACATTGCATTGTTTGTGAATTTTCTTTTCTTTCATATCGATTGGTACGCCAAAACGATCCTCTGTTGTCTCCTACAACTCTCTCTCTCTCAAACCTTCGTGCCTTTAATTAGTGATTCTATAAAACGTTCAGAATAATTCCTTGAGTTTCCTCATTTGCTTGAGTCTTCAGTCTTTTGACTGGTTTGATGCAGCCCTCCATTCCTCCCTGTCCTGAGCTATTCGCTTCATATCTACATAGCTACCACACCCTACGTCCGAGGCAATCTGTTTAACATATTCTAACCTTGGTCTATCCCGACAGTTCTTGTCCTCGACCCTTCCTTCCATAACTAAGCTTGCTATTCCTGGGTGTCTTAGTATGTGTCCTACCAACCTATCTCTTCTCTTCATTAGAAACAGAAACATCTCTCCTCTCCCACTAGTAGTAATACCTCTTCGTTTGTAACCCTATCTACCCATCTAATCTTCATCATTCTCCTGTAACACCACATTTCAAACGCTTCAATTCTCCTCTCTTCTGCAGCACCAATAGTCCACGTTTCACTTCCATAGAGCGCCACGCTCCAGACAAAGCCCTTCAAAAATGAATTCCTAACACCTAAATCTATATTCGATATCAACAGATTCCTTTTCTGTAGAAATGCTATCCTTGCCTGAGCTAACCTACTTTTTATATCCTTTTTGCTTCGTCCATCACTGGTTATTTAGCTTCCTAAGTAACAGAAGTCTCCTAGTTCCTTTAGTTTTTCACCTGCAAATTTGATGTCCATAGAGGATTCTGATTTATTTCGGCTGCATTGCAATATTTTTGTTTTTCATCATGAATTCTTTCCTCAAGACGGAGTCCATACCATTCAAAAACTCATTCAAATCCTCAGGCGTGTCGGCCAAGATGACGATGTCATCAGCAAATCTCAGAGTTGAAATTATTTCTACTTGAATCTTCACTCCCACTTTAAATTTTTCTCCAATTTCCATCATTGCTTGTTCAATGTAAAGATTGAAAAGTATGGGTGATAAGTTGCAGCCTTGCCTTACACCTTTCTGAATACCAGCTTCTCTCTCATGTCCTTAAGCTCGAATAACTGCTGTCTGGTTTCTGTATCGATTGTAGATTACCCTCCTATCCCTGTACTTTATTCCAATTGTTTTCAAAATGTCAAACAATTTAGTCCAATCAACGTTATCAAAAGCCTTTTCTAAGTCTACAAATGCCATGAACGTTCTCCTATCTTTCCTTATTCTACCTTCCAAAAACAGCCTAAGACTTAGTACAGCTTCCCTTGTTCCTACATTTCTCCTGAGACCAAACTGTTCTTCACCCTCGGAATAAAAATGAACTAATAGCGCCTAATGAATTAATAATGTGGAAATGAGTGAGATTCATATTACCCCTTGATTGATCAACAGTAGTTTCCGTTCCAAAACTGTATCTGATGTATGTTAGTTCATTGATCTGCATTTGATCGAACACTGTGTGTGTGTGCGTCTAATAACTGGACTCGAACCGACCCCACTGGCTGTGACGAATGGCGCGCGATGCTGGGCCGGACCGTCCCAGGGGAGCCAACCCCGAGCGCTCGGTCTGATGAACGGCCGACACAGCACATAACTCAGCGCCACCATTGTTACGTTAGTTTCAAAGGGCTCTGGACTCCGCTAGGCTGGACCAGACTTCTGCACAGTGCACAGTGCAGAGGACTTAAGTCTTCAAGCTTCTCAGAATGAACCTCAACTTAGTACATTATGCAACGAGCCAATAATGGCAATAATTACCATTATAGGCGACTTGCTTACGACTGTTTATGTTCGACGATAATTATAACTTTATTTTATATTCGAACAGAAATATACATAAATATCAGTCGAGATTCAATCACCTGAGTTTAGTTTAGTGAACAGAACGAATGCGCTGTGTTCCCAGCAAGGATCAAAGACCTTCTCAATGTCATGTTTCCAAGGCTTTGAAAAATTGTTTATTGTACTTTAGGAATATCCTGAACTAGCGCCAAAAGATAGCGCAAAGGTAGACTACTAAGTGGGATCATTTTGTTATTTACTTCAAATAACACGAAATAGGCTGTTACAAACGCTTTAAAATTGAAATGTGACGTATTATCAACTTGTTATTCTTCAAATTCGATGCGTATAGAATGTCAACAGAATGCAAATCAATGGAGTCCCACATGGCGGAAAAGGTTCGCTTAAGAAATCCAATTAACGAAGAGAGAGCTGTATTATAATTTCCGTGGAACTAATGGCCAACGCCTACTTCCTCCATGACATTCTGGTGTGTTTATGTCAACAACAGCACTCACTAAAATTGTCATCGAAATCTTAGGAATGTGTAGAAATTGGAGTTGCGGATATTAAGGTACAGTACTATTTCTTTTGCAATATTGCCCAGTTTGCTTACGCATTGTAACTAAAATGGTTGATCCAATATAGGCTACATTGTTAACTTTCAAATCATGTAATTCATGTCCGACATGCTGGATTTTGAGTAAATGTGAGAGCTATCCTTACCTAATTGGTCAATGAATGAAAATATTGAGCTCTGATTGGTTGGAAAAACTGTGTTGTAATGAAAATTAGTACTTTAATGACCATCATTACGAAACAATTTTCTGACATATAATATTTACATATCGACATCGTCGAACATAAACAGTCGTATGCAACGAGCCTATAATGGCTGTAATTAAGACACGAGTATGTTTATAAAACGAGCTTTAGCGAGTTTTATAATTTCCATACGAGTGTCTTAATTACCATTATAGGCGAGTTGCATACGACTGTTTATGTTCGACGATAATTATAACTTTATTACATGTTTTAACATAAATATTCATAAATATCTGTTCAGTAACTAGAATTTTGTGATCGGGTGGTGCGCTAGGTAGCACATCTCCCTGTTCCAAGCTCTCTGGCCGGCCGACGCATGCGCTCTGTGTGATTCAATGCCAGATGTGCAGATCGTGAACCAGTATTCAGCAAAACTGTCACCGTAGTCGTTTGAAATCAACGCGCCGAGTAGAAATTGGATTTAGGTATATTAAGGTACAGTGCTATTTCTTGTCTCATACTCACCAGTTTATTTACGCGAACATTTGGACGGTGCACTTTCGGTAATTTATATAGACATGTTGGATTTTGAGAGCATGCGCGAAGGTATCCTTATCTAATTGGTCAAAAAATTTGTTTCTTGAGCTGTGATTGGTGGGAGAAACTGTTTCATAATGAATAATAGTGTTATAATGACCATCATTATGATACAGTTTTCAGACACATAATAGCCAGGGTCGAACATAAAGAATGTATTACCCTGTCGCACTATTATTACGTTAGTTTCAGGGGGCTTTGGACTGGGCTAGACTGGGCCAGATTGCTGCACAGTGCAGGGGACTTAGTCTTCAAGCATCGGAGAATGAACCGCAAAAGAATGTATTTCCCTGTCGCACTATTACAGTTGAACCTCGATATCTCGAAACATTCGACTTATCGATGATTCGAGTTATGTAGGGAAAATGTTAAATTATCTACAGGATGGGCGATGAGATGCGATGAATGTCTATGTGGCGGGTGCATTTCCCGACGACAAACTCATCAAAGGTGAAGGTGAATGAATCTGGGCAAGGGGATGGATAGAGGGAAGCATCCGTGGCCTGCTCACATTTGCCTGGAGTTGAAAATGGTGAAAACACGTAAGACAATTTCAAGGACTGCCGAAAGAGGGGTTCGAACTCACGTCTATTCAGTCCACAGGTTGCTTCGGCCCATGGTCTAGCGCTACGCCTTAACGAGTGTAGCTACTGCTATCGGTGTCTTTTAGAGATAAGTCTAATGTATATCTATGACCTTAGCCTTACTGAAGAAGGCTCGATAGGCTGAAACATGTATCAAATGAAGTTGTGGTTGAAAAAGTATTGTATTGTAAAGTGGAAATGTATTACAGTATAATAGATGAGATGAGGCTGAGTTAATAGTACATTATGCAACGAGCCTATAATGGCCATAATTAATACACGAGTATGTTTATAAAACGAGCGTAAGCGAGTTTTATAATTTCCATACGAGTGTCTTAATTACCATTATAGGCGAGTTGCATACGACTGTTTATGTTCGACGATAATTATAAAAAAAAGGAAGATTGTAGTTTTACGTGACCGTGAATCTTGTGATTATGAGCCACGGGACCTCCTTCTTACGTGGAATCCGAACCACAGGACATGGCATTTCACTTCGAAAATCTCACATGCAATGACCGGGAATCGAACCCGGACCGCCCTGGTGAGAGGCATACAGCTAGACCGCTGAGCCAACACGCCCCTCCGACGATAATGATAACTTTATTATATGTTTTAACATAAATATTCATAAATATATGTGGGATTCAGTTAATTCAGTTAGTGAACAGGGCGCGCTGGCTTTGCTGACTGAACAGAGTGCATGCGTGGGTCAAGGCACTCCGAAAGCAGAGACCATTCACTTTGCTTGCCAACACAGAACACCTATTGTTTACAGCCTGCCGTCCAGCTCTATAGCATTCACTAATATTGTCCCCGAAGTCGTTTGAAAGCAATGCGCTGTGTAGAAATTGGAGTTGGAGATATTAAGGTACAGTGCTATTTCTTGTCTCATATTCGCCAGTTTATTTACGCTAACATATGGATGGTGCAATTTCCATGTCGGTAATTTATATAGACATGTTGGATTTTTAACGCATGCGCGAAGTTATCCTTACCTAATTGGTCACACAACTGTTTCTTGAGCTCTGATTGGTGGGAGAAACTGTTTCATAATGAAAAATAATGTTATAATGATACAGTTTTCTGACAAATAATGTTTAGGCTACATCGAACATAAAATGTTCTTTGTTAGCCTATGTGTCATTCATTTCAATGCCGTAATTTCATAAGATTGCATGTGCCTTCTTTCTAATGCGTCCGCCTCCTGCCGTAGTGGATAGGATTATTTGCTATTACAGGGTTCGATTCTGACTCTGTCAAGAAAATATATTCTGGTCTGAGAGCTGGAACAGGGTACGCTCAGCCTCGTGAGGCAAAATTGAGCAGGGGTGGAAGCAGCTTTCCATGGTTTCCCTCTTCTACTCCAGGCAAATGCACTGATGGTTCCTAATTTAGGCCACGGTCGCCATCTTCCCAATGCACACCTGAATTGCAAATACACTCACTATTACAGACATCACAGCGATAGAGGTCATCAGACAACTTCTACACACACCCAAGTGCATGGGGATAGATGATCACGATGCCGCAAAGCCCGTAAAGAATCAGCAAAAACTCTTTTTAATCCAAACACCGTTTTTATTTGTCTAAAAATTTATTGAGCATTTCTTCTCTATTGTTTCTCGAGGTCGTTTTAAAATAAGTAATAATAATAATATTGTATGGCCTCGGATGCCGGGTTCAAGCTTTGTTATTTGCACCCAGAGGGCAGCTTGCATGTCGAATCTTATCGCTCCTTGGAGCGCTATGAAAGTCAAGGAGGTTAGATACCTAAGCTCCTTGACACTATAGCGCTTTCTAGTAGAGAAATGAGGAACTTCGTGTGTTGGTGGAAGATCCCGAGATTAATTTAGCCATTATGAGCACGGCCTACCGAATTCAAATGGGTTATTTAACATGCCAACAACGTATGACATGCATGTCGTGATTTTTGTCGCCTTTCAAAAATCACTTACCACGCCCAGAAGCAAACCTGCAATCTTGGGGTTGGTAGTCCAACACGATAACTACTCAACCACCGTGGCAAGCTTTAAATAAGTGACATGCCCCAATCAAAGCTTAGTAGCATAAAGCACCTCTGGTGTGATCACAGTATTGTAGTAACGTTATTATTATTATTGTTTGAGTCTTCAGTCTTTTGAATACCCCAATAATTACCTAAAATTTTTGATATGACCCACCATTACGTCAAGGGATGAGGAAAATGATTTCGGAATTATAGGAAAATGCCAAGTGCCATCAGAGGTTGCCATAACAACGCTACTAACTTGATGAGGGATGAGCTATCATAGGTTGCCATGACAACGCCATTGCACGAGATCACATTCAGTTTCCCATCTGACTCTGTGGGAAGTGGCTTCGGTGACGTAACTGGTAGCATGCTGAACTTCTATGCCCAAGGTCACGGGTTCAAAGCCGGCTGAAGCCGTCGGATTTTTAAGACAGCTAAAAATCCATCAGTATGCTTTCCTTCGGAGAGGAAGTTCCAACGTTCGTTGCGAGTTCTGGTTGCGGTGACATATAGTTGCCAAGTTCACTGCTAGGTGTCATTGACAGTAGGATTTGGTACCAAAATTAGGATCTACTACTTGAAATTTAACATCTGCAGTCCTTACCTGAATTACAGACTAATACAGCCATCACAATTAACACCATTTATCAGACAGATTCTACACACACCCAAAGTACACGGGGATACATGACCGCGTTGTCGCAACCCTAAACTGAGGAACCAACCAACATCTCTGCGGGAGATCAAATTTTGCGTGAAGAAGTAACAGACTGTTAGACAGTTACACATCAGTGTCGAAACCTTGCATAAGGACAGTGTGACCACAAGTATAAAAATGGACCCCAATTAACGAGAAGGTTACCGTCCCCATAAGACAATGAAATGTTTAAAAATATGCATAGAAAGACGAAAAACAAAGTTTATTAAGCTCCAATTGTAAAATACTTTCTCGCAATAAATGAGGTCTGATCCTTCTACGAAAACCTGCGGATTGTGCCTATTATAGCCTATCCCCTAGTTGGCCCGGTGAAATCTACCTCCGCCTTCCGTTGTGCCGAGAGGAATTTCTATATCCTCTTTGCTTCGTCCATCACTGGTTATTTTGCTTCCTAAGTAACAGATGCTATCTACTCACTTTATACTGTAGTTTTACCTGCTAATTTTACGTCACTAGGGGGTTTTGATTTATTTCGGTTGCCTTCCATTTTTTTGTTTGTTTTACATGTGTTGATTTTCATTATGAATAGACCTACTTTGATATTATTATTATTATTATTATTATTATTATTATTATCCCACCACCTCACTGGTGTATAAAAGGCGTTAAGCATGAATCTTGAACATCGCTCTAATGGAATAGACTTGTCGTGTTGTTGCTATTTTTTCCTCCTCGTCCTGTGATTGACTGGACCACGTGATTTCCGACAGCTGTGCTGAATAATGAATATTGACTCTTCAGGAGCTGATGGATCACCACCAGCGGTACCTCTGTGTTCTACCTGACAAAGCGCGAGCCAACTATTTTCCTTTGCGTGGCAAAAATAAGTTGTTATTGTTGTTGGAGTCTTCAGTCTTTTGACTGGTTTGATGCAGCTATCCATTCCTCCCTGTCCTGAGCTAATCGTTTTATCTCTACATAGCTACCACACCCTACATCCGAAGCAATCTGTTTAACATATTCTAACCTTGGTCTACCCATACCGTTCTTGTCCTCGACCCTTCCTTCCATAACTAAGCTTGCTATTCCTGGGTGTCTTAGTAAGTGACCTACCAACCTATATCTTCTCTTCATTAGCATCGCCAGAAACATCTCTCCTCTCCCACTCGTCTTAATACATCTTCGTTTTTAACCCTATCTACCCATCTGATCTTCATTTTTCTCCTGTAACACCACATTTCAATCCTCCTCTTTTCTGCTGCACCAGTAGTCCAAGATTCACTTACATAGAGTGCCACGCTCCAGACAAAGGCTTTCAAAAATGACTTCCTATTCCTAATACCTAAATCTATATTCGATATCAACAGATTCCATTTCTGTAGAAATGCTTTCCTTGCCTGAGCCAACCTACTTTTTATATCCTCTTTGCTTCGTCCATCACTGTTTATTTTGCTTCCTAAGTAACAGAAGTTTCCTACTTCCTTTAGTTTTTCACCTGCCAATTTGATATCCTTAATGGTTTCTGATTTATTTCGGCTGCATTCCAATATTTTTGTCTTACATTTACTAATTTTCATCATGAATTAATTCCTCAAGACGGAGTCCATACCATTCAAAGACTCATTCAAATCCTCAGGCGAGTCGGCCAAGATGACGATGTCATCAGAAAATCTCAGAAGTGAAATTATTTATCCTTGAATCTTCACTCCCACTTTAAATGTTCTCCAATTTCCTTCACTGCTTGTTCAATGTAAAGATTGAAAAGTATGGGTGATAAGTTGCAGCCTTCTCTGAATACCAGCTTCTCTCTCATGTCCTTCAGCTCGAATGACTGTTGTCTGGTTTCTGTATAGATCGTAGATCACCCTCCTATCCCTGTATTTTATTCCAATCATTTTCAAAATGTCAACCAATTTAATAATTAACCAGGTCTCCTAAATATTAGTCAATTAATGGTGATGTGAATAAAATTCCATAGTAATACTTTCTTAGATAACCCCCTCACCAATGGTAAAAGTAACTAGGTGATCGGGACATAATAAAGACAGCTTTTCAGTGTTGCCATGTTGACAAAGATGAAGGAGTCTTTAAATGGTATGGATTCTGTCTTCAGGAAAGAATTCATGTTGAAATGTAAGAAATGTAAAACAAAACTATTAGAATGCAGAGCAATTAAAAAAGAAACCCCTATGATCATTGAATTGGAAGGTGAAATGCTAAAGGAAGTCGGAGACTTCTGTTACTTAGGAAACAAAATAACCAGTGATGGACGAAGCAAAGTGGTTATAAAAAATAGGTTAGCACAAGCAAGAAAGCATTTCTACAGAGAAGGGATCTGTTGACATCGAATACAGATTTAGGTATTAGGAAGTCATTTTTTAAACCCTTTGTTTGGAGCGTGGCGCTCTGTGGAAGTGAAACTTTGACTGTTAGCGCAGCGGAAAAGAGGAGAATTGAAATGTGGTGTTACATGAGAATGATGAAGATCAGATGGGTAGATAGGGTTACAAACGAAGAGGTATTAAGACGAGTGGGAGAGGATAGATGTTTCTGGCGACTGCAAATGAAGAGAAAAGATAGGTTGGTAGCACACATAGACTACTAAGACGCCCAGGAATAGCAAACTTAGTTATGGAAGGAAGGGTTGAGACAAGAACTGTAGGGGTAGACCAAGGTTAGAATATGTTATACAGATTACCTCGGATATATGGTGTGGTAGCTATGTATAGATGAAACGATTAGCTCGGGACAGGGAGGCATGGAGAGCTGCGTCAAACCAGTCAAAAGACTGAAGACTCAAACAACAACAACAACAACAACAACAACAACAACAAAATTTTGCAAGACTAAGAAATTACAATCTCAACTACAATCTATGAAAGTTTAGCTACTATACCTGTGATATACTTAAGCAATAAGCGCTAAACTAATGTAGAATTGAGGCGTGTAGATGCAAAAGGGACATTATTCACTGTTTTAAAATTAGAGTTATTGATACTGCCATTCTGTGGAAGTAAATATTCATCTTGAAGCAGTAGCATTTTACGTCAAAATGGACAATATCCTGGTTAAGTTACACATTGAATATTGCATCTTTCTTCATAAGGGACATTATCTATGCAGCAGTGTACTGCTAAAGATACACTATCCTCTCCATCAATGAGAGATATGAATACGTAGTCACATGATGTCCACTCTGCCAGTGAGGGGGGGGGGGGGGGGGGGACGGGCAGGATGTAAAGTACAGTAATTTGATAACAGAAAGTGGTTTTGTAATAAGTATTAATTTGTTAAATGGAAGAATATGCGACACATATACCTATTAGAGGGGTAACAAGGAAAAAATCAAGGGCACCAGGACAGTGGTACTGGGGAAGATCCATGAACTCCTGGACAGTGGATTTGGGGAAAATCAAGGACACCTGGACAGTCCATACATTATGTAATATTATGAATTACTATTTATTCAATACGCCAATACAGTCCACTCATCAAGTAGCTATGAACTTAGCTATTTAACCAGAGAATGAGATCAAGGTCCCGATTAACATCCATTCATAACCCAAATGAAAAATGCAAATGTAAACTATGCAAACAAACTCGTGATCGTTATCACATAGAATTATGTTCCCAGAACCGGGTGAGTTAGCCGTGGTCGTTACGGCATGACTAATGGCAGTCGCTCACATCCGGGAGGCGAGGAGGTTCGAATCCCCCCGCCGGCAACCTTGAAGATGGTCTTCTGTGGTTTCCCATCTTCCTTCCAGGCAAATGCCGGGGTTGGTCCCTAACTATAGGCCACAGCCGCTACCTTCCAACTCCTCGCCCTTCCCTTCCAACTTCCCTCCCCAACGGTACTTGTAGCTCACCCATTGGGTGTCCGTCTCGAAGCAGCTACAAAACTGGCGAGCCAAACATGTCCTCGGACACTCCCGGCACTAAAAGCCATGCGCTAAAAAAAATGTTCCTAGATAAGTCCATCATTATGATAAGATGTGAGAAAGATCAGTAATCTAAATTGGTATTGTAATATTGTTACCCTATTTGGCTGCATCTCGACTGGTACATAAAACTAAGTCACCGATTCTTGGATGTGACGGGTAATCTCGAGAACCACTGGATGGATTTTGATTCGGTTTTCACCATTCTGTAAAGAATACTTCGAGGAAGGTTTTTGTAGAAAAGAATGTATTTATGATCAAAGGAAGCCGATTAGTAAAAATTTCGTTGGAAAAGTCGAAAAAAGCCTGGCGTCCATGCGCTTTTTAAGCTTGGGCTGGGCAAACCGTTAAAAAATATCAATATACTATGTGTGTGAGGATTGTTCAGCATGAAATGTACTACAAAAAATCCGGGAGAGCATATCTCTATCTTCAATACATCGCCCACTATAAGTGTGTTTACGTTTTCATTTCTTCCAACAATCTTTATTCAATTACTGAGGTGACAGTTTACGAGCTAGTTAAGGGCGAGACTATCACGATAGTTACAGCCTAGCTAGTAGGCGAGCCTATGACCCCGATACAGCCAGCAGCAAACTGTCGATTCGTGTTGAATTAAGACTTCAAAGAAGAGTGATTGTGTTTGGAGTTTCCCTGGAAGTGCATCTCGGCTTTTCTTCTTTTCGGCTGTGAACTTTTCGTTACGCCAAATACACAGTCAAGTTAAGATTGGACGGAAGGGAGATTTGTGAGTTCATGCACCTCGTCATTCTTAAATTACATCTGGCAAGAATTCGTTGCACATTCATCTCTATGATAATATAATTAATAGTTCAGTCAGTGACTTTAACCCATCATGCCGAGACGTAAAACGGATATACACTGGTGGCCATAACTATGGAAACAACTGCCGACGAGGTGATTCTGGATTAAAAGCTCTTCCTGTCCATTAGGGACTTGAGCGTCTGCAAGATGGTTTAACATGCAGTACTGCAAAGAGTATTATGCAGTGTTTATAGGACATGTACATAACGATTTTAAAATGGTTTGAAAGTAGTTTGGATTTTTATCCGATAGAAAATCTCAGTTCAAATTTGATATTTCTTGGGTCAGAAAAATTCCAAGCAACACAGTTTAGTCGATCGAGGCCATTGTCAACAGCTAATTCCCTGTATTAACTGGAGGATCTGGAATATCCTGGGGACTCAACGCTTGCTGTACTATAAAGACAAAACTTCCAGAGCGTAACATGTATCTTCACCATCATTCAGTTAAAAATCTGCTTTAAGTAACTAAACTTACCGAACATTACATGCATTCTTCTTATCATTAGGTTTAAATATAACACTTTCAATAATAATTAACAGTACTACATAATACTTTACATTTGTTCATTCAAGTGATTTTTGTGCAATTGCAAACGGTTCCCTATAAAATGTATGCTTGAACAATTAAAATTACTGAATTTCTTACAAATTTTCCAGAATTATGGCCACCATTCGTAGTTCATTAACACCAAAGAAAAAGCGCTTATCGCGTAATGCATTCATAACTGTTCCCGGGTGAAGCCGGAGTGAGTTCCTAGTTAAATACACTAGCCTATATTAGGACCACGGACCTCCTGCTGTATTGCTTTAAGCACGCTTGTTAATGGCAAGGTTGAAGAAGTTAACGCACGCTCGACTACATCCATGATGAGGCAGACTTGTGATAGTTATTCATACACCGACCATGAGCGCTTGTCAATTTTCTAGTCAATTTTCAGTGAATGGGGTAGCTAATCCCGGAACAAACCCCCCAGCCCACCCTCCAACATTAGACCGTGCTGTTTTAACCCGAGATAGAGGGTAGGGGAGTGGAGGCTTGTATTGTAGTAATTTGATGAAGGGTATGTCCCAGACGTCCCCCGGGACTCCACTCTGCCAGTGAGGGGGGCAGGATGTAATCGGCTGCTAATTCATGACAGTACAACTGTTACCCTCATAACACTTGTAGCCACTGACAATGGGATTCCTTCTGTAATAAGACACAAACGATAATAGTTAGCGGCTTTTCTTATTAACATTGAGTGTCACTGATCGTCTCGGAACTAGGTTATAGTACAAGAAAGTTGTACAGCCAACAAGTGATATAAGGCAGCTAAACTACTAATATCTAAACTATTATATTTATTTAGCGTATGGCTTTAGATGGTTGGTTCCTCAGTTTTAGGGGCTGCGACAACGTGGTCATGTAGCCCCGTGTACTTTGGGTGTGTGTAGAATCTGAATGATAACCGGTGTTAATTGTGATGGCTGCATTAGTGTGTGTATCTGTTTGTTTTTTTTTTAATTCAAGTAAAGACTGCAACTTTGAATTTTTCAAATAGTTCCTACTTTTGCCGCCAAACGCCACCGTCAACGACTACTAGGCCTAGTTCAGAACTAAGCTACTAGACGCCACCGCAGTCGGCTCTTGGCAACGAATGTAGGAACCTAAGAGCGTTGTTTACATTCTTAACCTATACAATTTAGCTTCACACAGATTTAATTAGTGGAAGGTTCTTTAACATGCCATAAATCTATGACATGGGACCGCCGGCTTTTCTTCCCCTCCAAAGGAAAGCATACTGAGGGATTTTAACGCTCTTAAAAAATCCGACGGCTTCGGCCGGGTTTGAACCCGCTATCTTGGCCATAGAAGCTCAGCATGCTACCAACTACGCCACCGAAGCCGCCAGATGGCTTTAGAGACACAATATGTTCACAGATGATAATTAGTTTACAAACTATATATTTATATCTAAATTGTTTATGTAAGTAATTGTCTCTGGTGATCCATGAGCGATATCTGTGGCGTTACCGCTGTACTTTCCTTTAGGACACTTGGTGATGATAAGCTGGATGGTCTGCTTAGGGGCGCCACAATCACAGTTAGGTGAAGAAATTATTTTCCATCTATAATGGAAGTCTACACAGTTGTCATGACCCGTACGAATCCTGTTGAGAGTTGACCATGTTTTCCGAGGAAACTCAAGTCCAGGTGGTAGCGATGATCCAATGCGTGGTAAGGTTAATCCAGGCCTAGTATCCTGTCTTCCAGTACAGTAGTGTATTTGTGGCGGTTCTGTGACCACCTCCACCTCTCCACCTTCAAGATGGCGGCCGTAGCTTAACTTAACCTAGCCTAACCTAACCTAATCTCACCTAAAAAGTTCCAAAATGGTGGTCATAGCTTAAACTAACCTAACCTAACCTAACCTCACCTCACCAAACCTAACCTAACCTCACCTAACCTAACCTAACTTATGAGGTGTGATCAAAAAGTTCCAAAATGGTGGTCATAGCTTAACCTAACCTAACCTAACCTCACCTAACCTAACATACGAGGAGTGATCAAAAAGTTCCAAAATGGCGGTTATAGATTAACCTAACCTACGAGGTGTGATCAAAAAGTTCCAAAATGGCAGCCATAGCTTAACTTAAGCCTAACCTAACCTCTAACCTAACATACGAGGTGTGATCAAAAATTTCAAAAACGGCGGCCATAGCTTAACCTAACCTAAAAGAGTCGCAACTGAACGCTCGGCTACGCTGACCCTTCAGCCTACTTTCTCACGAACTTTGCCGATATTTCACGAACGCATGATTAGATTTGGACATGTGACGTGTCAGATGGTTTGTCTCGAAGCCCTCTTTATGTTGTTAATAGGTTAAAGTTTTTGTGAATGAGGAAAAGAGACTTTTTGGGTGTAAAACCATGATTTTTAGACTTTTTGTTATATCTAGCAAACCAATAACCATAGAGACGTGTATGAGGGGTGGTAGGACATGGGGTGACACCCCCTTAAAGCCTTTCGCACTCCCCCCTGGAACAATGATTAAAGGAATGTTAGTTGAAATTAAATAGCCTAATAGTGAAAAGTGTTGCTAGAATGAAATTGTGACAGTGAAAAAACTGGAGTACTCAGAGAAAAACCTGTCTGCCTCTGCTTTCTTGAGCACAAAACTAACATGGAGTGACTGGGAATTGAATCACGGATGAAGTGGTGAGAGATTGACATGTGGCTACCTAAGCCATGGAGGCTTCTAGGCATGAGTGGCATACACTCAGTCTCTGAGCTACAAGAATGAATTCTAGGAGATGAAAAAATCCTAATGGGTTGGTAGGTTTTAGCGTTAGGGCTAATGCACACACCCTAGTACACAGGGCACAAGCAATTTGAGGACAGGTCAAGGGACCTAAGTGAGAAACTTGGTGGATGGATGTGTTCTAACGAGTCATTTCTAGTTGAAAGAGAATAATGCATGTTCTTAAGATGTTAAAACTGAAGAGATTGTACGTATAGTGAGCCGTCTTGTTATTTCCGGTGTCATGTTGCCGACATGGCAGAGAGCACACAGTTCTGTTGCAAAAAAAATCCTGATGAGTTGGAACCTGGAACACTTTAGGTCATAGCCTACCGTGCTAACCAGTTTGTATCACTAGCCACTCGCAAGCTAACAGTGGCATGCTCGGAGTATAACCTTATGATGTACTGTACTTTTGTGATCTTTTATTATTTTTTGAACCCCGGATTATAGAAACTTGAATAAGGGACTGTACAGACAGTGGGTTCGCTTTAACATTTAAACATGATTTATCTTGTCGCGTGACGTAACGGGATGTCAATGTGTGTGTGTGTGTGTTAAGGAATGCTAAGTCTCTGTTGCTAAGCTCGAGTCAGCAGTTTATACTTGAAACATATGACGCATGAGTTGACCTTGAACGTTAATCCTACACGTGTATCATAACCTGATGCTACAAGCGTGGGAAACATAATGATTATAGATGCAATGTGATATATAATGATACGTCGCTAACATCTCCACTCGCACTTATGTGACTACGTTTGAGCACGCTACAACGTTGTGTGAAACACTTGGCCTTGTTTAACAGTTTTGGTGTTGGTGGGAAATATTGGAATTAGTAGTGAGCTGTTTGTCGATAACCTATACACTTATCATGTCTGATAAAGAGATCATTACACCCTTAAGTCTACAAGAAGGAAACAGCAAGACATTACAAGTCAAGGTAAGGTTTTGTTTTTTAATAACATGTTTAATTTTTGTGTGATATTATATGTTTTTATGAAATGCATGTATTAACTTTAATTTAGGTATTTATGGCGGTTTATTTAATTTATTTCTAGAAATTTGGAAAGAAAAACGTTACCGCATTAGCAGTCGCTGAAAATCCGAGACGCTCTAGAGTGGAACTATTACCAAGCAGTGAACTATTCAAAATTCCGGTAAGACTAACTTAAAATGATATACTATTTTACCACTATTGAAACCCCTGGACAAAATGCATTACCTGTACATGACTGAGACAATGACTGCTTTCTTAGTTAATGGCTGTGTATTGACAACCGGCAGAAGACCATAATGCATGTCAATCTAAAAAAAGAACAAGACCATGTATGATGTTTTTAATTGAAAATTTAAATTCAAATGGCATGTTGTTCCTTATGGACTTAACTAATGTCCATAGGTTTGAACAAGATAAACCGGACTATTTTTCTTGGTTTATGACCCTTAACAGTGATGAAATAATGAATCCTATTTGTGAGGAGGATGTGAGTGACTGCTTTTTTTAAATTAAAAATGTAAGTAAATGGGTTACTGTTAGTGGTGAGATACAGTTTATTTTTGAATGGTGTTTAGATCTTTAATGCTAATGAGCGTTAAAGTTTTATTTACAAGAATTGATTGATTGATTGAATATTTTGTTTCTTTTTAGGTGTGGTAATGCCACTAACGTAGTGAACTGACAGTGAACAAGTATACATTGTGTTTTAAAGTACTCTGTGCTCTTGTGCAACGTTAATAACTTAAAATAAAAGAAGTTTTATTATAACACATGGCTTTAATATCAAATACAAGAAGTGAGCAAGTGGGTTTACCACCTGGGTTAAATTTAAAATCAGAAAACGATCGTTGGTTAACATTTGAATCTTGGCCTGTACGCTTTTTGTCAGCACATAAACTTGCTGCAGCTGGTTTCTCTTACTTGAACCGAGAAGATGTACGGTGTGTGTTTTGTAGTGTTGAACTTTCACACTTGGAAGAAGGGGACGATCCCTTTCGAGACCATTTGCGATGGTCTTCTTGTTGTCCTTTCATGCTTAGAAAAAATGTGGGTAACATACCAGTATATCCATATTTCCGAATCACAAGTCCATTCACTACTACTTACTTTGCTCAATCAGAAATAAATAATAGTGATGTATTACCAGTCAACCAAAGTGTTGATATATGTGGCCCATATGGAATAGACAGTGTTGAATTGACATCTGCTTTTGAAAAATTGGGAGTTCGCAAGACTAAAGCGCCAGCACATCCACAGTACAGGCCTGTTGAAAAACGTTTAGAATCTTATAAAAATGTTTGGCCATTAATATTAAAACGCCTTGTAAAACAGCTAAGTGGAGCTGGATTTTTTTATTCCGGTGAAGGGGACAAAACAATATGTTTTCATTGTGGATTTGGTTTAAAGGATTGGCAAATAACAGATGACCCTTTTGTGGAACACGCTCGTTGGTTACCTAACTGTAGATACATTGTGTTGCATAAAGGTCAAGAATTTGTGAACACTATTCGTAAAGAAAACGTAATTGTGGCCCAAGACATAAAAGTGCCTTCAGAGCTTGAACACGTAGTACAAATACATCAGGCTGAAAAAAAAAGACTTGTCTCACCAACAGATACAAAAATTCGACCAACAATTATGTAAAATTTGTAATCAAGAAGAACTAGGTGTTGTATATTTACCTTGTGGACACTTGATAGCATTTGTGAAGTGTGCATTAACACTTAATACTTGTGCTATATGCAGAAAAGTAGTGTATGCTACAGTTAGGGCATTTCTTGCGTAAATATTACAATTTATTAACAATGAATAGTGCAATGAAGAATACCTATATCAACATTGTTATTACAAGCAGTTCAAAAGTGTAATCGATATGCTTTTCTTTTGTTTATAGCCTACTACAATGAATGTTCTGAATGCTACAGGGCAAGCCTGTGGCTTAGATACAAAAAAGCTCAGCGAATTGCCAACGCATATTCCATTCCGCATTATGAAGATTCGGAAATTGAAAACAGCATATGGTGATCGTGTACTTAGTGTATGTGAAAAATTTGAGACATTTCTTCCTACACTGTTTAATGATATGTCAGAGAGTGTGCTTCAAGAAGTGAATAATGCTATACATCCAGTACACCTAATTTATGAAGGATTTAAAAACAATAGGTGTATGGTACTGTACGCATTTGGGGAGACGAGACAGAAAATTATACAAGTAGTGGAAAGTTTTCTAAATTAGCCCATGTTAAAATTTATCGATGCTGGAAGCGAACACAAAACTGGTTTGGTTAGAGAGTGAATTAACTGAGTTAATTCGGCCGGCCAATAGCAAATTAGTAGTCGCAAGGGGACTCGGAACAAGCTTCGCTAGGATGACTAAGAACCCGAGCAGTCACGAGGACGCCCGAGTGAAAAAGAATGGGGAGAGGATCTAAGCGTGTGGCAAGAGAAAGAAGAGGGAGCCGACGCGAGACCTACACGCGACCATGACCAATGGGAAGCCGCCTATTAAAATTAACTCCTACAGAGTAATTAATATATATAATTACTAGGACAAAGTTATTACATTAAACCATCACGAAGAGTGTTAAATGATAATTAAGAACGATCGAATATAATTACAGCCGAGTTCTTAAGTTCTTAATAATGAAGAGTTTGATCAATTAATATAAGCAACCAATCAGAGCCATGGATTGAAAAGGACGCGGTTTTTGGAAAAGAGACGTGGAGAAAAGACGAGAGGAAGCGAGGCTCTTATCAACCACGACTTCGAAGTAGAAGGACGTTACAACGAACTAGTCTCCAAGTTGAACGAAAGAGATAGAATTATTCATCGAAGGCACTCAGTAATCTGCATGTAATATTAACATAGATATTCAGCGAGGAAACAATATTAAATTTATGCGACAAAGCTACAGCTTCAAGATGATAAAAATTCAAAAGTTGAGGGAGGAATTTCATGAAGATTCTACAGGCGTCGTGATGAACGCTTAAACAATTATGGGAACAACGCTATGATGGCATCAAGAACATCCGAAATGACTTAAAATCAACATCTCGGGGGAGATTAACATCTCATCTCTCCCGTAATAGAAAGTCTACAATCATCAGTCATTTTACTATCTCAAATGACGATCTACAGGGAACTATGGGGGGAGAAGACAGCAAGTTATTCATGTACGAGGGCGACCAGGGAATTACCTGGTGCTGAAGAGAGAAAGGGCTATCCCATCTCAATCAGAAGAGTCATCGGCGGAAGGAGGAGACAGCACGATGATGATCGAGTTCGAATCCCAGTACCTGACCGCACGAGATATTCGGAGGGAGATTTGGACAAGAATGCTGACCACCACGCAGTCTTAAGCCGCTAGAAACATTCCGTTTCTAATGGGTAACCAAAGGGAGTCCACTTCATGTCAACTCTAACCCAGCACAAGGTAGTCCAAGGACCAACGCTAAATATCCCACTATGTAGAATTGTAGATCATGAATATCCGACAACTATTGTTGAATGCCATTTTTCTATATTGTTTATTAGTTTATTGCAGTTTTCAATGTTGTATTTGTAAAAACATCATGCGGATGTTTGATAGTATTTTTCGACAACTTCGGAATTTTAAGGATTTTTCATTTCGATTTTCGATTTTTGCGATATTCAAAATTTGAAGGGAGATTTTATAGTTTAATTCAGATTTTATACTTTAGCTCAGGATTTTATAGTTTGTTCAGAATTGTTATTGTAAAGTTCAAACGTGTATTAAATCGAACGATATCTATGTTTTATCAATAAATGTAATAATGGAAATGTTTTCCAAGTATGTGAAAGGAAGTATATGTCAAAGAATGTAATTACGAAAGATCTATTGTAGAGATCTAGAGAAAGTCACGAACTGAGAAATAATGAAACGAATTTAGTGAAGAAAGTTTGTAAGTAATGGTTTTTTGAAAGTATTAGAATTTGTTGAACAGACAGTAAAGAAAGAATTTGTGAAGTATTACAATGTGGAATTAACAGATGCGAACGAGAGCATATTTTGAAGTAAGAAATAACGTAATGATGAAATGGAAGAAATGTTACAGTTTGTTGAAAGAATTTTGAGAAATGTGAGTGAAGTAAAGAAATAAGATTTTATTTAAAGATTATCATTTTATCGCATTACCTATTAAATTGAGGCAGGGAGAGAACCAGTATTTTTATTATATGTTCATTAAGATTGTGATGACTGAAAGAAGAGTTTATTATTGGAAAGTGTAGAGAAAGAAATGTTATGGAAGTTTGCGAAGTATCTCGATGGATGAGATTTATTATCCCCGTTGTAGACGGAGGTATTTTTTATGAGACAATGAGCCAGTGTATAGCCATTGATCTATTTTTGAGGAAATGTCTGTAGGGACAGACGCATGTATTTCATGAAAGTAAGAAGTTATAAGAGAATTGTTACGGAAGTTTATTAATTGTGGATGTTATTGAAATAGTCTCAATAGAGTTGAAACTCCTTGAAATTCACAGGACAGCGGATCCTGGATGAAGATAAATCTGATAGAAATTATAGGGTTTAATGGATCTTTGTTGAAGCTGAGAGTAAACTGAGATCTATTAAATGGTTCTTATCCTAATATTTGTCATTTATGGTAATTATTCAACGAGTGGAAATGTGTATTTTTAGCCTACTATCGATTTTTGCAAAAAATGAAAGTAGACTTATGAGATCAACACAGGGCGAAAAAAGTGTGTCTGTCTGTGTGTGTGTATGTGTGTGTGTGAGTCTGTGTGTGTGTGTGTGTGTGTGTGAGTGTGTGTATTCTGAATGTCTGTCCCCCCCCCCCTATCAATTCGAACACGGTGAATGCGAATTGAACGAAATTTGGTACAAAGGTAGCACTAGCAAAGGACACCTCAGTGTCATGTTTTATATCGCCGCCATCTTGACGGAAACGTAATGGCGGCCTCACAAATGTTCAAAGCTTAAATCAAATTACGACTAACCTAATCATCCGATCTCTACCAAATTTTGCAACAACATACCTATATGGGGGAAGCATCCTTTGACCAAACCAATAGGTCATCAGCGTAATAGTTTGCGGATGGCGGCCATCTTTGTGTGAAAATCTATTCCCCTATTAATTCAAACACGGTGAAACCGAATGGAACGAAATTTGGTACAGAGGTAGTATTAACAAAAGGCACCTCAGTGTCATGTTTTATATCGCCGCCATCTTGACGGAAACGTAATGGCGGCCACACAAATGTTCAAAGCTTAAATCTAATTACGATTAACCTAATCATCCCATCTCTACCAAATTTTGCAACAACATACCCTTATAGAGGAACCATCCTTTGACCAAATGAATAGGTCATTAGCCTAATAGTTTGCGGATGGCGGCCATCTTTGTGTGAAAATCTATTCCCCTATTAATTCAAACACGGTGAAACCGAATGGAACGAAATTTGGTACAGAGGTAGCACTAGCAAAGGGCATCTCAGTGTCATGTTTTATATCGCCGCCATATGGACGGAAACGTAATGGCGGCCACACAAATGTTCAAAGCTTAAATCTAATTACGATTAACCTAATCATCCCATCTCTACCAAATTTTGCAACAACATACCCTTATAGAGGAACCATCCTTTGACCAAATGAATAGGTCATTAGCCTAATAGTTTGCGGATGGCGGCCATCTTTGTGTGAAAATCTATTCCCCTATTAATTCAAACACGGTGAAACCGAATGGAACGAAATTTGGTACAAAGCACTAGCAAAGGGCATCTCAGTGTCATGTTTTATATCGCCGCCATATTGACAGAAACGTAATGGCGGCCACACAAATGGTCAAAGCTTAAGTTAAATTACGACTAACATAACCATCCGATCTCTACCAAACTTTGCAACAACACACCTTTATGGAGGGAGCATCCTTTGACCAATCTAATAGGTTATTAGCCTAATAGTTTGCGGATGGCAGCCATCTTTATGTCAAAATTGATTCTCCCTATTAATTCGAACACGGTGGAACCGAATGGAACGAAATTTGGTACAGAGGTAGCACTAGCAAAGGGCACCTCAGTGTCATGTTTTATATCGCCGCCATCTTGACTGAAACGTAATGGCGGCCACACGAATGTTCAAAGCTTAAATCAAATTACGATTAACCTAATCATCCGATCTCTACCAAATTTTGCAACTACATACCTTTATGGAGGGAGCATCCTTTGAACAATCTAATAGGTCATTCGCCTAATAGTTTGCGGATAGCGGCCATCTTTATGTCAAAATTGATTCCCCCTATTAATTCGAACACGGTGGAACCGAATGGAACGAAATTTGGTACAGAGGTAGCACTAGCAAAGGGCATCTCAGTGTCATGTTTTATATCGCCGCCATATTGACGGAAACGTAATGGCGGCCACACAAATGTTCAAAGCTTAAATCTAATTACGATTAACCTAATCATCCCATCTCTACCAAATTTTGCAACAACATACCCTTATAGAGGAACCATCCTTTGACCAAATGAATAGGTCATTAGCCTAATAGTTTGCGGATGGCGGCCATCTTTGTGTGAAAATCTATTCCCCTATTAATTCAAACACGGTGAAACCGAATGGAACGAAATTTGGTACAGAGGTAGCACTAGCAAAGGGCATCTCAGTGTCATGTTTTATATCGCCGCCATATGGACGGAAACGTAATGGCGGCCACACAAATGTTCAAAGCTTAAATCTATTTACGATTAACCTAATCATCCCATCTCTACCAAATTTTGCAACAACATACCCTTATAGAGGAACCATCCTTTGACCAAATGAATAGGTCATTAGCCTAATAGTTTGCGGATGGCGGCCATCTTTATGTCAAAATTGATTCTCCCTATTAATTCGAACACGGTGGAACCGAATGGAACGAAATTTGGTACAGAGGTAGCACTAGCAAAGGGCACCTCAGTGTCATGTTTTATATCGCCGCCATCTTGATGGAAACGTAATGGCGGCCATACAAATGTTTAAAAGCTTAAATCAAATTACGACTAACATAACCATCCGATCTCTACCAAACTTTGCAACAACATACCTTCATGGAGGGAGCATCCTTTGACCAATCGAATAGGTCATTAGCCTAATAGTTTGCGGATGGCGGCCATCTTTATGTCAAAATTGATTCCCCCTATTAATTCGAACACGGTGGAACCGAATGAACGAAATTTGTTACAGAGGTAGCACTAGCAAAGGGCACCTCAGTGTCATGTTTTATATCACCGCTATCTTGACGGAAACGTAATCGCGGCCACCCAAATGTTAAAAGCTAAAATGTAATTACGACTAACCTAATAATCTAGTCTCTACCAAATTTTGCAACACCATATCTTTATGTGGGAAACATATTCTGACCAAACTGCAAGAACATCAGCCCAATAGTTTGCAGATGGTGGCCAAGTATGTGTGCAAATCGATTCCCCCTATCAATTCAAACACGGTGAAACCGAATTGAACGAAATTTGGTACAGAGGTAGCACTAGCAAAGGGCACCTCAGTGTCATGTTTTATATCGCCGCCATCTTGACTGAAACGTAATGGCGGCCACACGAATGTTCAAAGCTTAAATCAAATTACGATTAACCTAATCATCCGATCTCTACCAAATTTTGCAACTACATACCTTTATGGAGGGAGCATCCTTTGACCAATCTAATAGGTCATTCGCCTAATAGTTTGCGGATAGCGGCCATCTTTATGTCAAAATTGATTCCCCTATTAATTCGAACACGGTGGAACCGAATGGAACGAAATTTGGTACAGAGGTAGCACTAGCAAAGGGCACCTCAGTGTCATGTTTTATATCGCCGCCATCTTGATGGAAACGTAATGGCGGCCAAACAAATGTTTAAAGCTTAAATCAAATTACGACTAACATAACCATCCGATCTCTACCAAACTTTGCAACAACATACCTTTATGGAGGGAGCATCCTTTGACCAATCGAATAGGTCATTAGCCTAATAGATTGCGGATGGCGGCCATCTTTATGTCAAAATTGATTCCCCCTATTAATTCGAACACGGTGGAACCGAATGAACGAAATTTGGTACAGAGGTATCACTAGCACATGGCACCTCAGTGTCATGTTTTATATCACCGCTATCTTGACGGAAACGTAATCGCGGCCACCCAAATGTTAAAAGCTAAAATGTAATTACGACTAACCTAATAATCTAGTCTCTACCAAATTTTGCAACACCATATCTTTATGTGGGAAACATATTCTGACCAAACTGCAAGAACATCAGCCCAATAGTTTGCAGATGGTGGCCAAGTATGTGTGCAAATCGATTCCCCCTATCAATTCAAACACGGTGAAACCGAATTGAACGAAATTTGGTACAGAGGTAGCACTAGCAAAGGGCACCTCATATTCATGTTTAATATCCCTATAGCACGTTGTATTTCAACAAGCGACTACAACCAACATTCAATCTTACTCCTTGAAAAGGACAAAGAGTTATAACAATACCCATGCATTTAGGAGAAAGTAGGTTATATGTTCTTTACTGAACATCTTGTTTTAAAGTATTTTTATTACATGAACAGATAAGTTGTAGGAGGTTTTTGAACTAGTCTCTACTTAATTGTATGGATTATGGAATCCCAGATGTTAACGTAAAACACGAATAAGACTAAGTAGAGTGAAGTAATATTTTTCTGAAGCCCGTTGAGATTTAGAAGTAATGTGGAAGGACAGTTACATGTTGTATTGTCGGGAGAAAGGAACGAACGTGTTGTAAATATTTTATTTCTAAGTAAGTAACTGACGAACTACGACGTGATTATTTTCATTGTATAGAATGTTATATTAAATGAATTTCAGATAAATTCGTAAATAGATTTTGGAGTGTTTTATATTTTAAATTTAAACCTTAAAACTTTGTGTAGAGATTTTGCGCTTCTTAGAGGAAGAAATATTAATATTAGGGTGCGGGAGATGAATTGTATAGAGTAATGATTAGTATTTGTAATGACGGAGATCTACGTCATGGGTAACGTCATTTATTTTTGGGATTAATTAAATTTTTAACTTATAACATTTTTCTTGTTATAAACTCCCGTCACGTAGGGCACAGCAGTTGTTCGCTGTATAGAAGCTTATTTAAGCTTACACGTAACAATTTTTACGGTTTCTTAGCGAAACAATTTGTACTTGTATATGGATTAATGACACTTAGTCATATATTTTATTTCATGGTTTATTTTCGAGAGCATTTAATCAAGGCTCGGTGACACGAGATGTGTATTGTCTTTTTTAATAAATAGACGGATTCGTGTTGACGATTTCTTGAATGTTTTATAGGAAACGGGCATTATACTTGTAGTTAGATGGTAGAGGAATGTGCTGTAGGGTGGAAGTTCCCGAGGGACCTAATCCGTATCCTTACGCCCGAGATTTTTATAGAGTTATTTTTCTTTAACCTAAGTAGTTAGATGACCCTACTGTTCTGTAGTTAGATACTGCAGCACATTCCGTTTGGGAAAATACCTGTCCCTTATTCTGAGTGTTTTCGCCAAGTGGCACCATGTCGTTTTTAGCCGGGGCGTCAAGATGCTATAATCCCAGATTATTTCCAGCCGGAGGATATTGGTGGATCATCCAGATAGAAGGGTACAGTACGTTTTAATTAAATAAATAAAAAAGAAACATAAATGTCAAATAATAATGGAAATATATATTATGAAAATGGACTAAAAAAGAAAATATGTGTGCATAAAACAATAATATTTTAGTTTTTAGTATTGTCTAAAAAAAATATAACCATGAATAAATGTAAATAAATGTATATAAAGTTTGTAAATAAATGGAAAAGATGTTACAATGCTGTTTTATTTGATACAAAGTTAGAATATTTAATATTGCAGAAGATGCATGATTATAATGTTGTCTTAGGTTTTATGTAAGTAGTTACATTATGATTAACTTTCAAAACATAATAATAACATAATAGATAAGATTTAGGTTGGATAGAGTTAGGTTAGGTTAAATGAAGTAAGGTTGGATGGGGTTAGGTTAGGTTATATGTTACATTAGGTTAGGTGAGCTAAGTGTGACGTGATAGCCTGGCTTAAAGCAAGTAAAGTCTAAACTTGTAGAACATGTCACGTGACAAGGTTATGTTAGGTATAAGTGTAAAGTAAGTCTAAACTTGTAGAACATGTCACGTGATAGAAAACAGCGGCTGCCAGTTAAGTGAGCTAAGTGTGACGTCATAGCCAGTCTTAAGGCATGTCTAAACTTGTAAAACATGTCACGTGATAGAAACCAGCGACCGCCTGTTAGGTGAACTAAGTGTGTCATCATAGCCAGTCTTAAAGCAAGTCTAAACTTGTAGAAGATGTCACGTGATAGAAACCAGCCGCTGCCAGTTAGGTGGGCTAAGTGTAACGTAATAGCCAGTCTTAAAACAAGTCTAAACTTGTAGAACATGTCACGTGACAAGGTTAATTTATGTAAAGTTAAGTTATGTTAGGTGAGCTGAGGTTAAGTCTTTAAATATATCCTTTCATTGAGATACTTTCCAAGACCAAGAATAAAAATCCCCTAAATACATTGACAAAACTAACTTGTCAAATAAGCCAACACAAAACCGATATATAAGCTAACACAAAAGCCAACGAAAAAGCCAACACAAAAGCCAATACATAAGCCAACATAAAAGCCAACACAAAAGCCAACACATAAACCAATATATATAAGCTTATGGTAAATCACTTCATCACCAAAACAGATGTAACCTTTGTAGTGTGAACATCATACTGACAGGTCAGTTACTGCTATGGAACTTACTACAACCAACAAAGGTAGGCAACGTGCACTCTATCAAGGCTTCTCTTATAACTTTAATCGTCAGAATGTGAATGGAATAATATTCTGGCGATGCTCAAAAGAGAGGTCAAGAAAATGTCGAGGCAATCTAAAAAGTAAAAATGGAAAGGTTTTAAGTGTGAGTGTTCATCAATGTAGTGCTCCAAACAAACCACGGTTGCTGTTTACGAAAAATCATGAAAATGCTAAAAAGCAAGTTCAAGAAAACGATATTGCTTCTCAACATAGTGCAGTGTTTGTTCAAAAGCACTTATCATGTCCTCAAAAAGTCATGTTAGGACAGTTGTCAACGTCTAAGAAACCCTCAACACTATCAAAGTCCACACAGACTATGGAAGAGGTCTCTATGGAAAATAAACAAAAGGAATTGAATAGTTTTTATGATGTTGAGGATATTGTTGATTACAATGATGGTGATTATAATAATAGTGATAAAGATGCTGAGGATGATGATGATGATGATGATGATGATGATGATGATAATGATAATGGTAATGCTCTGTTTACCCTTAAAAAGTCATTTGTTAAATGTATTTATTGGAACAATCCCAGTAAGCTAATCCAGCGGCTTCAGCTCGTGCACACCTGTAAACAGGCTGGTCATACTGAATATGAGGAAGAACTATTGAATATAGAAAATGAGCTTCGTCATGCTAAAATTATTATGTAATAGATCCACATAACCGCTTAAACTATTTCTTAACAATTCATGTGATATTTTTCTACCACTTTGCTATCACTTTGCTCTCACTTTTGCTGTCACTTCAAACTGTACATATTAAATATAAAAGCCAACGCTAAATAATTCTATCACCAGAAGAGTTATAACCTTTGTAGTGTGAAAATCATACTGACAGGTTAGTTGCTACTATGGAACTTACTACAACTAACCGTGGTAAACAACGTGTACTCTATAAAGGCTACTCTTATAACTATAAACGACACAATGCAAAAGGAATAATATTCTGGCAATGCTCAATACAGAGGTCAAAAAATGTCGAGCCAATCTATAAAGTAGAAATGGTGAGGTTTTAAGTGTGAGTGATCATCAATGTAGTGCTCTAATTAAAACACCGTTAGTGTCAACAAAAAATCATGACAATGCTAAAATGTCAACAAAAAATCATGACAATGCTAAAATGCTAGTACAAGAAAAAAATGTTGCTACTCAAAATAGTTCGGTGTTTATTCGAGAACGTTTAACCCCTGTTGTAAAAGTTATGGTTAATCCATCTTCCACGTCTCAAGAGTCATTAACATCACAGGCTATGCAAAAGGTGGTGTTTCTGTTGTTTTAATTGGCTCAACTACAAGGTCATCTACCATTGATATGCAGGAGGTAGTATTGCAAGAGGATCAAAAATAATTAGATAGAAATAGGGAAAAATGTATTTTGTATGTAACTATTGTATAAATACTTACATTAAATAAATAACAAGAAGTTCCGTGACGAACTAAAGAGTATACTTTTCATGCCAATGATTATTCTACAGTATATGAACCTATCTAGAATAATGACGAAATTAAGTTGCTAATATCAAAATGTCTAATTAGTTAGAAATACTGTATACCTGGCGTAATGTAGCCTAATAGAGCACCACAGTTAGCAGCCCTGGTGACTGAATATATTCTTAGTTCCATCTCTTAAGGTACAGAATACAAAATTTGGTTGAAGTCCAATGAATAGCATGGAAGTTACATGCAGTTAAACATTGGATCTAACAGCGCGCGTAAAATCATGTTGGCAACAATTTCATGCATGTATTGGTCAGAAATAAACTGAAATAATATGATCAATTGTTGTGCCAATTTTGAATGAAATCCATTAGTTAGTATAGAAGTTACATGCATTTTAAAATTGGACCCATCAGCAGGCTTAGAATCATGTTGGCAGCACTGACGTATATTAGTTACTCCAAAGTAATCTAGAATGCCAGGTACTATGCGTGTGCAAAGTTTAGAGCTATTGGCTTGCATACTTTCTGATATATTGATATTAGGGTAACAAAAATAGGGACAGTACATATTAACAGTTGGCAGCCCTGGTTGTTCTTAAGAATACGCATAGTCATATCTGTTATGGTACACATAGTACATACGAAATTTGGTTGAAATCCGAATGATAGTATGGAAGTTACATGTATTTAAAGTTGGACCTGTCAGCAGGCTTAGAATCATGTTGGTAGCACTGACGTATATAAGTTACTCCAAATTAATATAGAATGTCAGGTACTATACGTGTGCATAGTTTAAAGCTGTCGGCTTGCATACTTTCTGATACATGGGTATTTGGATAAAATAAATTAGGAGCATTTATTAACAGTTGGCAGCCCTGGTGGGTCTTAAGAATACGCTCAGTCATATCTGGTAATGTACACATACAACATACGAAATTCGGTTGAATTCCAATTGATAGTGTAGAAGTTATATGCATTTAAAAATTGGACCTATCAGCAGGCTTATAATCATTTTGGCAACACTGCCATGTATGGCCTCCTGGAAATTAAACTGCAATATTATTATCTATACGTGTGCCAATTTTGAAATAGCTCCCATTCATACCTTCCAAGATATCCAACATGGAGCTCAAATTTCAATTGCGATTTTTTAGTAGTTGGTAGCACTGACATCATTTTCAAATATGGCCGTGAGATATTCAGGTATAGGTCTTTACTCCTACCAAATTTTGTTTCGATTGCTCCAGCCGTTTAGGAGTTGATAGGGGGGGACACACACACAGCCAGACAGACGGACAGACAGAAGGACAGACAGACAGACAGACAGACAGACAGACACACATTTGCCCGATCTCATAAGTCTACTTTTTCCTCATTTTTGCAAAATGTGAAAAGTAGGCTAAAAATATTGTATGGATATTGTCTGTTTTTCTTAATTGATATCCCCAACGTCCTACTATTAATGCAATTGTTAACCATTAACAGTCTCTAGCTATGTTTAGAAAGAGAGAGGTCTTAAACAATACACTCCTAACTGTTAATAATTTACAATATAAAAACGAGTAAAATATTAAAATGTTAAATATTCCCTATGAATGCTAGTATAGCTAAAACACATAGCTCACCTAACCTAATGTAACATATCTTAACCTAACCTAACCCCATCTAACCTAACTTTATGTAACCTATCCTAGTGATGGTTTTGTGTTGGCTTATGTGTTGACTTTTGTGTTGGCGTTTATATAGGCTTATGTATTGGCTTTTGTGTTCGCTTTTGCGTTGGCTTATGTATTGGCTTTTGTTGGCTTACGTATTGGCTTATATATCGGTTTTTGTGTTGATAAACATTAAAAAAAAGGATTGAGAAATTGATATTTCTTTTTATTCTATTTTATAAAAGCCCTATTGTCTATGAAATAAAGAACAAGGTTTATTAGAGCATGATATTTTTAATTTAAAAAAACTGATTATAGTCATTTCTTGATTTTTATTTTTTCACACATGGATATTTACAATTTTTTATACATTTTATAATAGCACATTTTATTTACATTACCCTTGTTCAGTTTTCACATTTTGTACATTTTTTAAAATTTATTTTTATGCATAATATAAAAATGCAGCACAGTAAAATGTATTACTTATACTTAACTACACTAGTCTAGCATTATACAGTATACTTACAGTTTTTACAAATTATATTACAATATAAAACACATTACAAATAATGCAATATGGTGAACATTAGACTTAAGTAAAGTAATATTTGTCAATGCAACTGTTCCCCCAAGCAAGAGTATTAAATGAGTTGGGTATAACAAATCGTTTATTGTATTCATTACTTAAAGCATCTTTGTTCAACAAATTGGTATGTAGCTGATGATTTTACTTCTAAATACACACATTTTCTTATATAATATAGGACTAAACAGTTCTTATAATCACTTATATCTAACTCTTTATTAACAACATTCTTCTTCACTCCTTTTAATTTTTTATTACTACAATTGTCATATAGCTGTATGATTTAGATTTTGTGCCTACAAAGGTGTCTATAACAACACCAGCACATTCATCCTTAAATTTTCCAAGAACCTTATGTTTACAAGAGGTGAATGGTAAATATTATCCTTGGGATAATCACTTGTATCAAACCTATTTAGCTCAGTTTTGATATCCTCATAAAAATCGTCAGTTTTAAACTCATAAATAAAGGAATCTGTATCTGTATAAAGTAATTTTGCATTATCATGATAGTTTTTCTTAACATAATCATAGTGAAATTCATACATAAGTGTTTTTGACAATTCCAGAATGGCGTAACCCACATATATGGGTTTGTTGTAAGTTACTTTAAGACGATTCATTTGTATTACAACTAAATCCTCATGAATAATTGAACAGCTATTGAAGTTAGGCTTGCTTATTAAGTTGCTCGCACCATACCTTTTACCATCATTCTCCCACTTTGTTTTCAGCTTTACATCAACTCGCTTATCAACATTCTCCATAGTCTTTCCAAAAACACTATTATTCATACGTTTATAAAAATCTTTTTCAAAAGCATTTGTTGATAGTGTTCTTAAATTATTGTTCAGATCAATATACGGTTTGAGCCATGCTGACTGATGAAATTGTAATACACGATGAATTTTCGTTAGTTTTAATCCATGCTGTAGACACTGTTTTAAGTTTTGATAATGTATTACATATTTACATTTATCATTTACATTAGCAATTAACATTTTTGTTCGTGATGTTATGTATGGAGATTTCATATTCTCAGGACAAAATGGTAAATCATTATGTTCATCATGTAACTCTTTAGGGTACTCAAGATTTACCTCTAAAATATATCCTTTCTCATCGTTATCATTTAAAGTGTTAACACGTAAAACATCAATTTCAAGTTGTGTCAGCCAGCGAAAATCTTAGTGGTATATATTGACTCATAGCCCAACCATATTGGTTATTTGCATCAAGGTAGACAATATACTTCGATTCTTCACAAGGATTGTAGCTAGGCATGTATTTATTATTCGCTTTAGAATATCGTCCACTACATTGGCTTAATCCACCTCGAATTGATGATTTTATAAAATTAATCATGTCTATATCAGTCATCAATTCTAAATTTACTTTTGTCTTTTTCAACATTGAACTAAAACTTAACCCAGGAGCAGTAAAATACTGACAAGGATCAAGGTCGTAAGTTTTCATACAAACATTTCGAACATTTTCAAAAACATCTGCTAATAATAATACATCTGTCTTCAAATATATGTCTGAAAATTCACCTAAAGTTTGAATGTCAAACTGTGTCCATACACGTTGTGCATGTAAATATTCCTGATCACTGATATGGCTTGTGTTTAAAGAACTGTAAAATGCATCTTTTGGTGGCAAAGAACATTCCTCAAGACGATATATTCATAAGGAAATATACCCTTTTGACGAATCAAATTAAAATCATCTTCTTTTGAAAAGACGCGTTGAATTTCACAAAACTGATCTGATTTTAAATTGCTAGCAAGTTTATCGAGACTACTTGGCATAAAGCGGAATGAATATAAAAATCGCAGTTTGATAGTTTTTTCAGTGTCAATTTTGATATATTTTGTAAACGATATGTATTGTTCCTTATTATTTGGAATTACATCAATTTTCTCATCTAAAGCTCCAAATTCTTTTACAATAAAGTGGTTATCGTATTTGCTATCGTTATGTAGAATGACTGGAATGAATTTACTTACTTGATACTTTAAATTACATTCTTGGTGAGCAGCACCACGATATTTTCCTGTTAAATGGTCATGATCGCGAACCCTGTCCGTATATAAACATTCACCACATATAAAACAATTAGTTTCAGTTTCAAAACGCATTTGCTGTAAGGATGTTAGTGGCTCCATTGGAATAATAGTATCTAAAATAGAGGATATATGGATTGCATCTTTTTCAAGTCTTTCCATAAAAAAGTTAGGTGCATCAGGTCCTCTATAGAGCTCAAACTTATTTAAAGAGTCATCATAACTACATTTAATATAATATGCAAAGCTAAAAGGTTCATGAATGTGAGTAGTGTTGGTAAAAGGTTTGGCTGGATTCGATGAACATGTATTAAAATGCTTTAACAAAGCTTCAAAGTCAGCATATATAACAAATGGTACTCCAAGCTGCTTTTCAAAGTCCTTAAATTTGAGAATGTTATTTCCAGGAGTAGGTAATACTGTACAAACATGATTACAACCCCATTTTGATGATGAGTTACTGTCCCCGCGCCAGCTCTGAGAACCTGGCTGGAATGTGGAGTTGAGTGAGTAAGCCAGTGATGACGTAGCACTGTACTATACTATGCAAAAACATGTACTCACCTTAGAGTTGCGGTGTTGCTAATTGAGAATCCTGGTCTTCTTCTGCCTCACTTTCGGACTCAACTCTTAACATCCACTGGAGGAATCACTATCATCACTGTCAACATCCAGGTGTATCACTATGCTATCAATGACATGAGCGACAATGCCATCCTTCTGCCAGTATTCATCCTCTACTTTCTGAACACTCCTACAGTACCCTTCCCAGTCAGTATTGGTTACAGATGTTATCGCTTTAAGAGTAATATCTCTTAGTTTCTGAAGGGATGAATCCCCGGTAACATTTCCTTCGCGCAACACGTTTCACCTTATTCCAAGCTAGTTCGATGGCATTCAGATCACACATGTATGGGGGAAGACGGACCACGGTATGTCCCAAGGATTGCAAATGAGTCAATTTTAAACAATTTCTCTTTTAGTTTAGCCACTTCTACTAATTTATGCTTGCCACGGTGGGTGAGTGGTCAACATGTCGGACTACTAACCCCAAGCTTGCAGGTTCGCTCCTGGCTGTGGTGAGTGATTTTTGAAAGGCGGCAAAAATTACGACACGATGGCATACGATGTTGGCTTCCCCAAGGGGCTCACATCTTATGGGACGTGGGTTGGCGACCACGGGACCCCAGCTGAGTCCGGCATTGCTTCCACTTACTTGTGCCGGGCTCCTCTTCGTCTTCTTTCCTGTCGACCTCCCTTGGTCAACTCTTGACCCCGACGGTATTAGGGTATCCGAGGCCTAGGGAGCCTTTCACTCTCCCGCCTTATTGGCTCTTGTCTCATCTTTCCTGATCCCTCCTTCTTCGAGCGGTCAGACCTCTTGTTTTCTTTTCATTATATTTCCTTTTCTCTTTAAGATTCCCGCACTGTTTTTGTTAATTGGCTCCCCGTGTATCTAAGTTCCAAGTAGTTTTTTTTTTTGCATCTACCCTCCATTTTGTAGGTGTTTTCAATCTCCGTTGCATTTTGTAAGTCTTTCCGATCTAAATTGCATTTTGTGAGTGCTTTCGACCTCAATTGCATTTTGTAAGGATTGGCAATCTAAATTGCTTTTTAGTAAGTCTTTGAATATAGGGTCTGGGACTTTTGTAAATATTTTGAATTTCAATTGCATTTTGTAGGGTGAGCATTTTGCAAGTAATTTGATTCTCAATTGCATTTTGTGGGTATTTTGAATCTAAATTACATTTTGTAAGTATTTTCAAACTAAATTGCATTTTGTAAGTACTGTCCATCCAATTGAGTAGTTTGAATCTACCATACAATTTGTAAGCATTTTCAATTTCAATTGCATTTTGTAAGTATTTGAATATCAATTGCACTTTGTGATTATTTGGAATCTGAAATGGGCATTTTTCAATCTAAATTGCATTGTGTATTTTCAATTTCAATTGCATTTTGTAAGTATTTTGAACCTCAATTGCATTTTGTACGTATTTTCAATCTCCTTTGTATTTTGAAAGTATTTTGAATTTCACTTGCATTTTGTAAGTATTTCGACTGTGCATTGCATTTTGTACGTATTTTGAGCTTAACCTACATTTTGTGCGTATTTTTCAATCTATTCCTTTTGTGAGTATTTTCGTTCTAAATTCCTTTTTGTAGGTATTATCGCTCTCTATTTTGTGAATAGTTTCAATCTGAGTTCCCTTTTGTAAGTATTTTCCTTCTCACTTAATTTTCGTTCTGGTTTCCACTTCATTGACATTTTCGCTATCACCCAGACCATTAGGGGCCGATAACCTAGATGTTAGGCCCCTTAAAATAACAATTAACATCAACATCATCATCACGATGTTTGAATTCAGTAGGGAGTTTCCCCCAACACTAAGTTCACCATTTCTCTACTAGAAAGCGCTATAGTGTTTAAGGAGCTTAGATATCTAACCTCCTTGGCTTTCATAGTGCTTCAAGGAACAACGAAATGTGGCATACAAGCTACCCTTTGGGTGCCAAATAAAGCTTGCACCTGGCACCCGAGGCCATACGATATTATTATTATACTAATTCATATAGTGCCTCTTTCCTCATGGACTCGTTGCAAGTAACTCCTTTGTTGCGTAACCACGATATCATATCTGATTTCACAGAGTACTTTGTGGGTGGTTTTTCTATCTGTGTGCAGTGATAGGATGCGTTATCTAACACAACTACAGATAAAGGTGGTAGATTGGATTCAAGCTTCTCGGTGGCCCTCTTAATGAAATTCACACTGTTCATCTGCCCGTGATAATCCCCACTTGCCGTACCGGCTTTATAGATGAGGAAAGCATTTTCTATGAATCCGTTTATACCCCCAGCGTCAACCACTATTAACCTATTACCTTAATTCACGTTAGCTTGTACTCCAAATACTTTCCAAAAGTTAAATTACTATCTATCCAAGTTTCGTCAAGATAAATTACCTGTTGTCCACTTTGCCTGAGTTGTTTTATTCTCACTAGATAGTCGTGCCGCAACGATACGATGTGAGGTCTTTCAATTAAACTCTTCCTCCGATTTTGAGATTTTTCCCACCGGAAACCGATTTGTTTTACTACTTTTCGTAATGAAGTGTGTGACTAAGGGAACGTTATTGTGCCTTGTGTCACAGGCAGGAGTTTTGGAATGGTAGGAACACGTTTTTCTTCCACATAAAATGCTTGAATAGCACGACGAATTACACATTTATCAAAATCATCAATGTTCACCTCAGTGTGTGATGGCCTAGTATTTCGGCTCTTACCCGGAATGGACCCTCGCCATTTTCAGCCAATTCCTTCGTTTCCTTCCGTATCTTTTTAATAAAAGATTCGGACAGTCCAGCATAGTGAGCAGCTCTTCGTGTCGCCGGATTTACTGTGAAAGCAAAACGTTTGTTTTCAGCCTCTTAATCACATTTTACAATAACGTTACTTATGATACCACGACCCTCAGAATGCACAACTTTATTTTTCTTTCACACCGACATAACACTTGAGAACCACACAGTCAAGTCTGTGTTTCCACTGAGGTAGTATAAGCATAAGCATGGTCCGGAATTCCCTCGGTCACTCTTCGTTCCCGCTCCCCTTACCTCATACCCCGCGTCCTCAGAGCTGGCGCGGGGACAGTAGTTGATCCTCTTTTCTAAAATATAACAAACAGCCATCACACAACCATTTTTTAAATTCATGTTTTGATAGCTGACTGCGAACAAGTCTGCTGAAATGCTTTATCCAGCAATAGTGGGCATTTTCACCTTCAGTTAAGTATAATAAATTAGCATGAGCATTCTTTTTTCCTGAGTATAATATAGAGGACCTACTATACTCTTGTTTTCAATTCCATACACATTAATACTTACATTGTTTAGCTCTTCAAAACGCTTAATGTCTTTTATCTCCATAGGAAATTCCATTTCTTTAAAATCGAAAACTAAAGAATAGTGCGGATAAGATGATGTTCTATCCATATGCCCCACTGCTGAATGGAGAGCTGAGGTTACAGCTCACGCAAAACATGCTTGATCACTATTCATAATATTCACAACGGCTTTCTTCCGTTTGATCCATGCAGGTAAATCAATGTATGATGATGCTCGAAGGGGATTATATTTATTCATGTTGGTTTCTAAATAAAGTACTTCAACCAACGCCCAGCCTGACTCTCTTTCCTGGAACTCTTCACAATGATAGCACTTGCAATATCTTGGTACATATCACTGATATTAGTTGATTCACTAACAATTATGTTCTTTGTATTCAAGGATTTGATATCAGTAATTTCACCTTCACTCCCGGTTTTTACATACAGCCCGAATAGTTCGAAATTCATTTTAAATGTTTTATGCTTTACTAGAACATTATCTACCAAACCAAACAAAATAGTTTGAACATTTTTTTAAAATGTTTCAATACTTTGAGTTTTTTCTTCACTATAATGTCTGTAACTAGCAATTCGACTTTTAAACGCACTACCAATTTGCTGAATATTTGCAGATTTTTTTTCATGACAAGCATTATTTTTATGTTTAATACTGCGCAAATGTCCCTGAATCATTGAAGAAGGTATACCAATATTGCATACATCACAATGCGTTATTGAAGGTTCACCATTATTAATTCTTTTTGATGAATAACTATCTTTACAATCTTTAGAACGTTTATCTTTTTGAGCATTTTTTTTTTCAAGATGAACACTCTCTACTTCATTACATTAAATTATTGGTTCTGTGCTAGTTGATGGTTTTACAGTTTTTATTTCCTGTTGTTCACCATGCACTTCAACCATGTGGGATGATATCGCTTTACAGAAGAAAATCCAAGTTCACAAACTAAACATGAGAAAGGTGCTGAACTGACATGCTTTAAATTTACATGTCGTGTAAGATTATCCTGTCTGTTAAATGTTGTACCACAATGACTGCATACAAACATTTTGTGATCATGTTTAGTACTTGCATGACGTTGAAGGCTGTCAGGTCTTGAAAATTGTTTATTACATTCACCACACTTAAACAAGATGATCACTTTCCAAATTACCTATAAAAGAAAGAAATCATAAATGTTAATAAAAGATAAAACAAAGTGAAATATAAATAGTTTAATTATTATATATTAATTACAGCCAATGGATATAGCAGGGTATTTAAATCGATCAGCAGTGGACTCATACAAAGTCTAATTTTAAATAGTTACAACTTTGGTTACCAAATACCATTGTCGCTAACACCTAGCAGTGAACATTGGAACATAATAGAGCGTTAATAAAATCTAACCTACAAATTTAGCTTCACACACTATTGTCAAGTAGTTCCAACTTTGGCTATAAAATATACCATTGTCACTGACATCTAGCGGTGAACGTTCAAACTTAATATATAGCGTTAAACACACATTTTACTTGATCTCCTGTTTTTAAATAATAAAAACCAACAGCCGCCAGTTAGGTGAGCTAAGTGTGACGTCATATCCAGTCTTAAAGCAAGTCTAAACTGGTAGAACATGTCACGTGATAGAAACCAGCGGCCAAAAGTTAGGTGAAGTAAGTGTGACGTCATAGCCAGTCTTAAAGCAAGTCTAAACCTGTAGAACATGTCACGTGACAAGGTTAAGTTAGATAAAGTTAGGTTATGTAAGGTGAGTCTTTAAATATGCCCTCTGTAACTGACACCTAGCAACGAACGTTCAGATTTAATAGAGCGGTAATCAAATCTAACCTACAAATTTAGCTTCACACACACCATTGTCAAGTAGTTTTAAATTTGGTTATCAAATATACCATTTTCACTGACATCTAGCGGTGAACATTGGAGTCATTAAGTATGTGTTCAAAGCTCGTAAGATTTAGGTTGGATGGAGTTAGGTTAGGTGAAGTTAGGTTAGATGGGGTTAAGTTAGGTTATGATATGTTACATTAGGTTAGGTGAGCTAAGTGTGACATCATAGCCAGTCTTAAAGCAAGTCTAAACTTGTAGAACATGTCACGTGACAAGGTTAAGTTAGGTAAAGTTAGTTTATATTAGGTGAGCTGAGGTTAAGTCTGTAAATATTCCCTCTGTCACTGACACCTAGCAACGAACGTTCGGACTTAACAGAGCGGTAATCAAATGTAACCTAAAAAATTAGCTTTACAAACCATTGTTCAGTAGGTCCATCTTTAGTTACCAGATCACATTGTCACTGACACCTAGAAGCCAACGTTCAGACTTAATAGAGCGGTAATCAAATCTAACCCACAAATTTACCTTTACACACCATGGTCAAGTATTTCCAACTTGGACTATCAGATATTCCAATGGCACTGACATCTAGTGGTGAACATTGGAAAATATCGCTCTAGCTGTTTAAAAGTTATTAGAGTTGTACTTACATTTAATAATTTATCAACTGCTGCCACTGATTGAACTAGGTATAGAAATCTGCTAACCTTACAGGTACCCAATTATCTGTAAACAAATAAATAAATAAATCAATCAATCAATAAATACATTTCAATCAATAACTTCAACATCAATTAGTAATAAAATACTACAATCCATTAATAATAAGTACTTACCTTGCAAAATAATTTAATGATTTTCTACCAAAAGGCTTTTTGCAACTCTTAAGCAGTAATAGAGCACTGTTCACTCGTAGCGAGTAATAAAGACAGACAGTAGGGAAATATATGACACTTCTCTTATATAGACTCTTATCGCTCGTGTCAGCAGTTTTTGCAGATCATTGCAATTCCTTTCACAGTACAAATGAGAGTCCAAAGTGCAAAAGGAACACCTGTGTAATATCCAATGACTGCTGACTTTGCATTATCCATTGTCAAGATGAACACCTGCGGTTTTAATTACTGCAGCGTTAGTCATAGCAACAGCAGTGTGCGCTCTCTGCCATGTCAGCAACATTACACCGGAAGGAACACCTGTGTAATATCCAATGACTGCTAACTTTGCATTATCCTTTGTCAAAATGAACACCTGCGGTTTTAAATTACTGCAGCGTTAGTCATAGCAACAGAACTGTGTGCTCTCTGCCATGTCGGCAACATGACACCGGAAATAACAAGACGGCTTACTATACGTACAATCTCTTCAGTTTTAACATCTTAAGAACATGCATTATTCTCTTCAACTAGAAATGACTCATTAGAACACATCCATCTACCAAGTTTCACACTTAGGTCCCTTGACCTGTCCTCAAACTGCATGTGCCCTGTGCACTAGAGTGTGTGCATTAGCCCTAACGCTAAAACCTACCAACCCATTAGGATTTTTTCATCTCCTAGAATTCATTCTTGTAGTTCAGAGACCGAGTGTATGTCACTCATGCCTAGAAGCCTCCATGGCTTAGGTAGCCACATGTCAATCTCTCACCACTTCATCCGTGATTCAATTCCCAGTCACTCCATGTTAAATTTGTGCTCAACAAAGCAGAGGCAGACAGGTTTTTCTCTGAGTACTCCAGTTTTTCACTGTCACAATTTCATTCTAGCAACACTTTTCACTATTAGGCTATTTAATTTCAACTATCATTCCTTTAACCATTGTTCCTGGAGGAGTTCTATAGGCTTTAAGGGGGTGTCACCCCATGTCTTACCACCCCTCATACACGTCTCTATGGTTATTGGTTTGCTAGATATAACAAAAAGTCTAAAATCATGGTTTTACACCCAAAAAGTCTCTTTTCCTCATTCACAAAAACTTTAACCTATTAACAACATAAAGAGGGCTTCGAGACAAACCATTTGACATGTCACATGTCCCAATCTAATCAAGCGTTCGTGAAATATCGGCAAAGTTCGTGAGAAAGTAGGCTGAAGGGTCAGCGTAGCCGAGCGTTCAGTTGCGACTCTTTTAGGTTAGGTTAAGCTATGGCCGCCATTTTAGAAACTTTTGATCACACCTCGTATGTTAGGTTAGAGGTTAGGTTAGGCTTAAGTTAAGCTATGGCCGCCATTTTGGAACTTTTTGATCACACCTCGTAGGTTAGGTTAGGTTAATCTATAACAACCATTTTGGAACTATTTGATCACACCTCGTATGTTAGGTTAGGTTAGGCGAGGTTAGGTTAGGTTAAGCTATGACCACCATTTTGGAAATTTTTGATCACACCTCAAAAGTTAGGTTAGGTTAGGTTAGGTGAGGTTAGGTTAGGTTAGGTTAGGTGAGGTGAGGTTAGGTTGGGTTAGGTTAGGTTAGTTTAGGCTAGGTTAAGTTAAGCTACGGCCGCCATCTTGAAGGTGGAGAGGTGGAGGTGGTCACAGAAACGCCACAAACACACTACTACGGTGGAGGTGGTCACAGAACCGCCACAAACACACTACTCATGCCATTCTTTACTTATGTTGAAGTTGGTATTCTCCAAGTGTATTGCAGTCCTCGTTGATGGATTTCGGTTCAGGCGAACTTCAGCAATATATTGGTAGTTGTGGGTTATCCATTATTTTTTTGAACTCCCTGAGCAGAGCGTTTTTACGACGAAGATCTGGTGGAGGGATGTGGCTAAGGATTGGTAGGCAATGTGTGGGTGTAGACCTTATTGTGCCAGTGATTAGGCACATGGTGGTGTTGAGCTTAGTTAGTATTGAGGTTAGTGTGAGGGCTATTCAACCAAACTGGGGCACAGTACTCTGCAGCTGAAAACACAAGTCCCAAAGCTGTACAACGAAATGTAGTTGCCGATGGAACCCAAGTTGTGCCACATAGTTTTTGGACTATATTGTTGCGGGTTCTTACTCTGGATTGAGTATTGCGGAGGTGTTGTCTAAAGGAGAGTGTCCTATCTAATGTAACCCCTAGGTATTTAGGGAATCTATTATGTCTCAATAATTGATTTCCAATGAACACCTGTAATTCTTTATTAGCCATCTTGTTGTTTAGATGGAAGCAGCATAGGCCTACTTCTGTTTTGTTAGTATTAAGTGTAAGTCTCCACATCTTAAAATATTGTGTCAGTTTTTTCAGGTCGTCCGTTAGGGTCATCTCTATTTCCTCAAATGTTGTGTCTCTAGTAGCAAATGCCCAGCCATCTGTATAACCAAATTTCCAAGGTATAAGACGTGATCAAGAAGTTTCCTTTTCAGGGCACGACTCCGATGCGGGTATGCACGGTGTATCCGTGATGATGGTACAAACTTTCAGGTATGATGGAGGAAGTGAAATCTATATAAATAACAAGATGTTTAGTAGAGAACATATAGCCTACTTTCTCCTAAATGCATGGGTATTGATATAACTCTTTGTCCTTTTCAAGGAGTATAATTGAATGTTGGTTGTAGTAGCTGGTTGAAATACAACGTGCTATAGGGATATTAAACGTGAATATGAGGTGCCCTTTGTTAGTGCTACCTCTGTAAAAAAATTCATTCAATTCGGTTTCACCGTGTTTGAATTGATCTGGGGAATGGATTTGCACACATACATGGCCGCTATTTGCAAACTATTGGGCTGATGACCTTGTAGTCTGTCATAAGATGCTTTCCACAAAAAGGCATGTTGTTGCAAAATCCGGTAGAGATCAAATTATTAGGATGGTCGAAATTTGATTTAAGCTTTTAACATTTGGGTAGCCGTCATCCCGTTTCCGTCAAGATGGCGGCGATATAAAACATGACACTGAGGTGCCTTTTGCTAGTGCTACCTCTGTACCAAATTTCGTTCAATTCGGTTTCACCGTGTTTGAATTGATAGGGGGAATCGATTTGCACACATACTTGGCCACCATCTGCAAACTATTGGGCTGATGATCTAGCAGTTTGGTCAGAATATGCTTCCCACACAAAGATTTGTTGTTGAAAAATTTGGTAGAGACTAGATTATTAGGTTGGTCGTAATTACATTTTAGCCTTTAACATTTGGGTGGCCGCGATTACGTTTCCGTCAAGATAGCGGTGATATAAAACATGACACTGAGGTGGCCTTTTCTAGTGCTACCTCTGTACCAAATTTCGTTCCATTCGGTTTCACCGTGTTCGAATTAATAGGGGGAATCGATTTTCACACAAAGATGGCCACCATCCGCAAAATATTAGGCTAATGACCTATTAGTTTGGTCAAAGGATGCTCCCTCCATAATGGTATGTTGATGCAAATTTTGGTAGAGATCGGATGATTAGGTTAATCGTAATTTGATTTAAGCTTTGAATATTTGTGTGGCCGCCATTACGTTTCCGTCAAGATGGCGGTGATATAAAACATGACACTGAGGTGCCCTTTGCTAGTGCTACCTCTGTACCAAATTTCATTCCATTCGGTTTCACCGTGTTCGAATTAATAGGGGTAATCGATTTTGACACAAAGATGGCCGCCATCCGCAAACTATTAGGCTAATGACCTATTAGATTTGTCAAAAGATGCTTCCTCCATAAAGGTCAAGTCAACCCCTGGCACTATCCAGCCCATGACGGGCTAAGGCCGACCAAGCGACCGCTGCCCAGCCATTTGGCCTGCAGATATTGGGGTGACGCGTGATCAGCGCGTCGGGTCCCCTCGGCCGTTAATCTTGGTATTCGTGATCGGGGCGCTGTCTCACTGTCAGACAGCTACTCAATTGTCCTCACGAGGCTGAGTGCACCCCGTTCCAACCCTCACGTCAGTTTTAAAATCCCTGACGGAGCCGGGGATCGAACCCGGGGCCTCCGGGTGAGAGGCAGGCGCGCTACCCCAACACCACGGGGACGGCTCTCCATAAAGGTATGTTGTTGCAAAATTTGGTAGAGTCGGATGATTAGGTTAGTCGTAATTTGATTTAAGCTTGAACATTTGTGTGGCCGCCATTTCGTTTCCGTCAAGATGGCGGTGATATAAAACATGACACTGAGGTGCCCTTTGCTAGTGCTACCTCTGTACCAAATTTCATTCCATTCGGTTTCACCGTGTTCGAATTAATAGGGGTAATCGATTTTGACACAAAGATGGCCGCCATCCGCAAACTATTAGGCTAATGATCTATTAGATTTGTTAAAGGATGCTCCCTTCATAAAGGTATGTTGTTGCAAAATTTGGTAGAGATCGGATGATTAGGTTAGTCGTAATTTGATTTAAGCTTTGAACATTTGTGTGGCCGCCATTACGTTTCCGTCAAGTTGGCGGCGATATAAAACATGACACTGAGGTGTCCTTTGCTAGTGCTACCTTTGTACCAAATTTCGTTCAATTTGCGCTCACCGTGTTCGAATTGATAGGGGGGGACAGACATTCAGAGTACACACACTCACACACACACACACACACACAGACTCACACACACACATACACACACACACAGACAGACACACTTTTTTTCGCCCTGTAGTGATCTCATAAGTCTACTTTCATTTTTATTTGCAAAAATCGAAAGTAGGCTAAAAATGAATTGCTGTTCGTTAGTCTCGCTAAAACTCGAGAACGGCTGGAAAAATTTGGCTAATTTTGGTCTTGAATTATTTTTGGAAGTCCAGAGAAGGTTTAAAAGGTGAATAAATATGAAAGTTGTAGCGCACGAGTAGATTCAACATATGAGTGACGGCACGCGAATCGCTTAAACAAAGTCCCGTATGCGTTCATATACCATTCATCCGATTGCTATGAAACTTTGTTTGTATCGTTGTGTACACTCCAGGAAAGGTTTCTGACTTAATAAATCCTCTTTACAATAGGTAGCGCACGAGTAGATTCAACAAATGAGCGACGATGGCCGAAGCGTTTCAACAAAGTCCAGTATGCGTTCACATACCATTCGTCCGATAGCGATGAAACTTGGGTGAGAGGTTGTGTACACTACAGGCAAGGTTTCTGGAGTAAATCCATGTTATAATAGGTAGCGCACGAGTAAATTCAACAAATGAGCGACGCCGAGCGATGCGTTTCAACTAAGTCCCGTATGCGTTCATATACTATTCGTCTGATAGTGATGAAAATTGGGTGAGATGTTGTGTACACTTCATGGAAGGTTACTGGCTTAGTAAATCCACTTAACAATAGGTAGCGCACAAGTATATTCAACAAAAGTGCGACGACGCGCGAAGCGTTTCAACAAAGTCCTGTATGCGTTCACATACCATTCGTCCGATAGCGATGAAACTTGGGTGAGAGGTTGTGTACACTACAGGCAAGGTTTCTGGAGTAAATCCATGTTATAATAGGTAGCGCACGAGTAAATTCAACAAATGAGCGACGCCGAGCGATGCGTTTCAACTAAGTCCCGTATGCGTTCATATACTATTCGTCTGATAGTGATGAAAATTGGGTGAGATGTTGTGTACACTTCATGGAAGGTTACTGGCTTAGTAAATCCACTGAACAATAGGTAGCGCACAAGTATATTCAACAAAAGTGCGACGACGCGCGAAGCGTTTCAACAAAGTCCTGTATGCGTTCACATACCATTCGTCCGATAGCGATGAAACTAGGGTGAGAGGTTGTGTACACTACAGGCAAGGTTTTTGGCTTAGTAAATCCATGTTATAAAAGGTAGCGCACGAGTAAATTCAACAAATGAGCGACGACGAGCGAAGCGTTTCAACAAAGTCCCGTATTCCTTCATATACTATTCGTCAGATAGTGATGAAACTTGGGTGAGATGTTGTGTACAACTCAGGGAAGGTTTCTGGTTTAGTAAATCGACTTAACAATAGGTAGCGCACGATTAGATTCAACAAATGAGCGACAACGGCCGAAGCGTTTCAACAAAGTCCTGTATGCGTTCAAATACCATTCGTCCGATAAAGATGAAACTTGGGTGAGAGGTTGTGTGCACTACAGGCAAGGTTTCTGGCTTAGTAAATGCATGTTGTAGTAGGTAGCGCACGAGTAGATTCAACAAATGAGCGACGACGAGCGAAGCGTTTCAACTAAGTCCCGTATGCGTTCATATACTATTCGTCTGATAGTGATGAAAATTGGGTGAGATGTAGTGTAAACTTCATGGAAGGTTTCTTGCTTAGTAAATCCACTTAACAATAGGTATCGCACGAGTAGATTCAACAAATGTGCGACGACGGGCGAAGCGTTTCAAAAAAGTCCTGTATGCGTTCACATACCATTCGTCCGATAGCGATGAATCTTGGGTGAGAGGTTGTGTACACTACGGGCAAGGTTTCTGGAGTAAATCCATGTTATATTAGGTAGCGCACGAGTAAATTCAACAAATGAGCGACGACGAGCGAAGCGTTTTAACAAAGTCCCGTATGCGTTCATATACTATTCGTCTGATCGTGATGAAACTTGGGTGAGATGTTGTGTACACTTCAGGGAAGGTGTCTGGCTTAGTAAATCCACTTAACAATAGGTAGCACACGAGTAGATTCAACAAATGAGCGACGACGGGCGAAGCGTTTCAACAAACTCCTGTATGCATTCACATACCATTCGTCCGATAGCGATGAAACTTGGGTGAGAGGTTGTATACACTACAGGCAAGGTTTCTGTCTTAGTAAATCCATGTCATGATATGTAGCGCACGAGTAGATTCAACAAATGAGCGACGATGCGCGAAGCGTTTCAACAAAGTTCCGTTTGCGTTCATATACTATTCGTCTGATAGTGATGAAACTTGGGTGAGATGTTGTGTACACTTCAGGGAAGGTTTCTGGTTTAGTAAATTCCCTTCACAATAGGTATCGCACAAGTAGATTAAACAAACGAGCGGCGACGCGCGAAGTGTTTCAACATAGTTCCGTATACGTTCATATACCATTCGTGTGATAGCGACTAAACTTGGGTGAGTTGTTGTGTACACTCCAGGAAAGTTTCAGGCTTAGTTAATCCATTTTACAATAGGTAGCACTCAAGTAGATTCAACATATGAGCTAAGGCGCGCGAAGCGTTTCAACAAAGTCCCGTATGCGTTCATATACCATTTGTCCGAAAGCGATGAAACTTGGGTGAGATGTTGTGTACACTTCAGGGAAAGTTTCTGGCTTAGTACATCCACTTTACAATAGGTATCGCTCAAGTAGATTCAACAAATGAGTAACGGCGTGCGTATCTTTTTAAAAAAATCCGTATGCGTTCATATACCATTCATGCGATTGCAATGAAATTTGGAGAAATGTTGTTTCCACTCCCGCAAAGATTTCTGATTTAGTAAATCCATTTTACAATTGGTAGCGCATGATTAGATTCAATTAACGGGCGACATCGCGTGAATCATATCAACCAAGTCCCGTATGCGTTCATATAACATTCATCCGATTATCATAAAACTTTGGGGAGTTGAGCACAGTCCTGCGAAGGTGTATGAATTAGTAAGTCCATTTTTCAATGGGTGGCGCACAAGTAGTTTCAACAAATGAGTGTCGTCGCGCGAATCGTTTAAGCAAAAACCCAGATGCGTTCATACGCCATTCGTCCGGTTGCGATAAAACGTTCATGAGTTGTTGTGTACACGCCAGGGAAGGTTGTCACATAGTAAATAGGTACAATAGGTAGCGTACGAGTATATTCAACAAATGGGTGACGTCGCTCGAATCGTTTCAACAAAGTCCTGTATGCGTTCATATACCATTCATTTCATTGCGATGAAAATTTGGTGAGTTGTTGAGCACGCTCCTATGATTTTTTTGAGATAGTAAATCAATTTTACAATAGTTTAGAGTTGGCTAACGGAAAAAGAAAAACAATATTGGGAATCCAAAAGCACTTCAACATACAATGTTACAATGCCAACACAGCTAGTGGTTAATAAATGACAAATTGAGGGATTTGCGATTAATTTGTGTGAGGGTTGTAGTGCATTTTTAGCCCAACATGACTTTATTTTAAGTACTGTAGGTAACAATTTTGGTCATTTTCTTAAACTTTAATACTTAATAAGGAGCAATGTCTTTTACTGACCAGAGAAAAGATGTAGTTCCATCAAAATCCCAGCCCTAATGATGATTCTAATAGTGATGATGATTTTGATGATGAAAATTATGATAATTATTCTGATATAATGCTGACAATGATGATAATAATGATGCTGACGATTATAATGATAAGGATGATCGTAATTATTATAATGATGCTGATAATTATTAAGGTGATGATAATGACGCTGATAGTAATGATGCTGATAATTATAATGATGATAATGATGCTGAAGATGATAATGATTATGATGACGAAAATGATGATTATCATTCTGATAAAAAAGGCTAATAATGATTGATATTAATAATGATGCTGATAATTATAATGATAATGATGATAATAATTATGATAATTAAGCTGATAATTATGAAGATAATGTTAATGATGCTGATAGTGATGATCAGGATGATGATATTGTTCATAATGATGTTGATGAAGATGATGATGATGATGATGATGATAATGATACTTATAATAATGATGATGGGCATAATGATGTTGATGAAGATGATGATAATGATAATGATGATGTTGCTCATAATGATGTTTATCAAGATGATAACGATGATGATGATGATGATGATGAGCATAATGATGTTGATGAAAATGATGATAATGGTGCTAATAATTATGATGATGTACATAATGATCTTGATAAAATGATAGTAATTATGCTGATAATAATTACAGTATAATGATGATGATGATAATGTTGCTGATAACTATGATGATAATAATGTTGATGAAAATTATTATGATACCGGTACGCATAATGATTTTGATGACAATTGCGATAATTATGCTGAGATAATAATAATGAAGATGATTATGATGCGCATAATGATGCTGATGATGCCGATAATGACGAAGAATGATTTAATGATAATATTGCTGATAATGATGATGATGCAGCTGTTAATGATGAAAATGATGACGATGATGATGATGATGATGATAATAATGATACTTATAATAATGATGATGGGCATAATGATGTTGATGAAGATGATGATAATGATAATGATGATGTTGCTCATAATGATGTTTATCAAGATGATAACGATGATGATGATGATGATGATGAGCATAATGATGTTGATGAAAATGATGATAATGGTGCTAATAATTATGATGATGAACATAATGATCTTGATAAAATGATAGTAATTATGCTGATAATAATTACAGTATAATGATGATGATGATGATAATGTTGCTGATAATTATGATGATAATAATGTTGATGAAAATTATTGTGATACCGGTACGCATAATGATTTTGATGACAATTGTGATAATTATGCTGATAATAATAATGAAGATGATTATGATGCGCATAATGATGCTGATGATGCCGATAATGATGAAGAATGATTTAATGATAATATTGCTGATAATGATGATGATGATGCAGCTGTTAATGATGAAAATGATGACGATGATGATGTAGATGTCAATCATTTTAATGATAATGATGCTGATAATGTTGTTGCTGCGGATGAGATGATGATGCAGCCGTCAATGATGATAATGATGACGATGTTGATGATTCATCTGTTAATGATGATGATGATGATGATGATGATAAGAAGAAGAACACGTAAGCCTTGCTCCCTGTTAATTGGAGTTGAAGTAATCTCGGCAGCAATACGTCCTAATCGCGAGTGCTATGATGAGACAGGCAGGCAGCAGGCGACAGGCGGTAACGAAGCGCGCGCCAAGTACCCCCTTAAGGGTAGTTAGCACCGTGCCACTCATCTTGCTGCCCCCACCTCCCCAGCCCACCTGTCAAACTAACCAACCAACTAACTCCTTGTCGCCACAAACACATCATCTTCTTCAACTCTAACTTCAGTCTGCAAGAAACTCTCATTTATGACTGAATCAAGACGACTATAGTGCGTCTCTACCTTAAAAGACAGTACGCATTAAATGGGGCGCGCTGATGCCAGATCTACTGCATATACAAAGTTCTGCAAGGACGGGCACATGATGTAATATAACTCGTATACAGGCGTGTTTTACGCAAAACTCGGGAAATTTCCAAAATATTTGTTTGTCGTATATAACTGTAGCTCATAACTTCCAGCGAACAACGCTACAATATTTAGATATGATACGCCGAACCTCAGAGCGCGAGTTTAATGCACACCTTATAACAATTTATATTTTCAATTATTCATGAATATGAAAATATTATAATATGTTATTCCCGGGATGAACAAAGGCAAACCACCCGTTCCAGCCCTCAGATCAGAATTAAATTTCTTGGCGGAGCCGGGATTCAAACTTGGGCCTCCACGGTGACAGCACGGTGACAGCCAGGAATGCTAGCCACTACGGTACGCAACGAGGCGGACAATTTATAAAGAACTCAAGGACCACTTCATTTCACAGTTTAACTTCACACCATCACACCATCAGTCGGGGAGATACTGGCCTGAGTAAACAAACTTACGCAGCGTCAGCGCTGGGCGGGAGGAATAAGTGCGATAACTTATGAATGCTATCTGATATCGAGCTCTGGTTTGTTTTAAAAACTTTTTCACATATTAATGAACATTTCTTCTCGCTTAGTCACCAACGTAAAGTCAATAGCAAAAAGGTTTGTCGCAACGTAACTTTCCTGTGATACCATCTCAGATTTTTCAAGTAACATTTAAGAAAAAAAAATCATAACTTTCTTACTATGAAAATAATTACTGCCCTGAGAAATAGAGTATATTCTACCAACATCAGGCAATCTAAAAATAAATTCTTGATCTGTTGCGATCATTAGTTCATTATCTATGGCGTGATAAGTTTTATATCTGCGAAAATATAGATTCGCGCTAAAATATCGTAATTGTGAAAATTGGGCCATGTCTTAATTATTTATGGCCTTTATTTTTACATCATCATAAAGAGCGGAAAATTATCTATAAGACCACGCACACAGTTCCTTAGATTTGTCACTTTCAATTATTGGAAAATGGCAACATCGCCGGGGCGGAAGAGGACGAAGCTAATTACAGGACATAGGAGTGCGAGTGAGAGGCAAATACTACATTTAATTCCATACTGTCTTTTAAGGTTGAGACGCTCTATAGAGAAAAATTATCGTATTAATAATAATAATTTTCGCACTCAAGAATATATTCTCAACAATTCACGGCTTTGAAGGAAGGTTAATAAATTTAAAGGGTTTCAGGAAAAACCAAGGTCAACTGGTCTGAAGAAAGAAGGAAAGAAAGAAAGAAAGAAAGAAAGAAAGAAAGAAAGAAAGAAAGAGGAGACTCAGCGAACGCTTGAAGAAAGTCTGGGAGGAGAAGAAGAGATTGGCAAGTCGGCCGATTGTTCAACGCAGTCCTGCGAAGCAAATAAAGAAGGAATTTCCAAATTACGTCTATTTAAGAGTCGCAACTTCGCTTGGCCGCCATGTTGGCTTTGTAGTTACCAGGTTTTCAAAAGTCAAATAGTTTATCTTCCAGTAGTTCTCTTTATCACTGTAAAATATTCCAGGGTGATATCGGGAATAGTTTGGGAGATATTGAATGCTGGTGAAATATTTCGCACAGCCACCATGTTGGATTGGTGAGACGTAACAAAATTTGAAGGGCACGGTCGGAGTCGTCCAGAATAATGCTATGAAATTACCGAGTTTCATTGAAATCACTCTAGCCGTTTAGATTTTATTAGGGACACACACACACACACACAGACAGACACACGGACAAAAGGTGATCTCATAAGCTTTTTTATTTTCATAAATGAAAATAGGCTAAAAATCAATATCTTGGGAAGCAAAACTTGACTCTATAATACAGTAAATCCCATTGCTACATATGTGATCTTCATCATCTGGAACAAATTAACCATCAGGAATATGGTGAGAATTGAAAATGTCAAAACTAGATTTTTGAAAAGAGCTCTTGGAGCATGGAAGTACGCTCAAAATAGGATGATATACGCCCTTTCCAGAGAAAGTTTCTTCCAGGAGGACTTAAGGATTCTGCTACAGCTACCATCTACAATACAGTGATAGCCAGACGAGAAAGAAAGCAAGAAGAAATCATTGAAGAATTTTTTGGAACTGATGCTATGATAAACAGAAATTGGACAAAAACAAACCAAACGCAGAGGCATGCCACTATTACGCTTGCCATACATGGTTTTCACCATAAGTTATACACAACCAAAACAAGAAGTTCCGTGAAGAACTATACAGCCTACTTTTCATGCCAATGATTATTCTACAGAATATGAACCTATCTGGAATAATGACGAAGTTAAGTTGGTAATATCGAAATATCTAATTAGTTCAAAATATACCTGGTATAATGTAGCCTAATAGAGCACTACAGTTGGCAGCCCTGGTGACTGAATATATTCTTAGTTCCATCTCTTAAGGTACAGAATACAAAATTTGGTTGAAGTCCAATGGACGTTACATGCAGTTAGACATAGGATCTATCAGCACGCGTAAACGCATGTTGCCAACAATGTCATGCGTGTGCTGGTCAGAAATAATCTGAAATATTATGATATCTTGTTGTGCCAATTTTGGATGAAATACATTTGTTAGTATAGAGGGTACATGTATTTTAAAATTGGACATATCAGCAGGCATAGAATCATGTTGGCAGCACTGCCTTGTATTAATTACTCCAAATTAATCTAGAATGTTAGGTGCTATACGTGTTCAAAGTATAGAGCTGTTGGCTTGCATACTTTCTGATATATTGATATTAGGGTTAAAAAAATAGACAGCATTTATTAACAGTTGGCAGCCCTGATTGCTCTCAACAATACTAATAGTAATATCTGTTATGGTACACATAGCACATACGAAATTTGGTTGAAATCCAACTGATAGTATAGAAGTTACATGTATTTAAAAATTGGTACTATAGCAGGTTTATAATCATGTTGGTAGAACTGACGTATATAAGTTACTCCAAATTAATCTAAAATGTCAGAATATACGTGTGCATAGTTTAAAGCTGTTGGCTTGCATACTTTCTGATATATAGGTATTTGAATGAAAAAAAATAGAGAGAGCAATTATTAACAGTTGGCAGCCGTGGTGGCCTTAAGAATACGCTCAGTCATATCTGTTTATGTACAGATATTACATACAAAATTTGGTTGAAATCCAATTGATAGTGTAGAAGTTATATGCATTTAAACATTGAATTTACCAGAAGGCTTAACATTATTTTGGCAACACTGTCATGGTTGGCCTCCTGGAAATTAAACTGAAATAGTCTTATCTACATGTGTGCCATTTTTGGAATAGCTCCCATGCATACCTTGCAAGATATCCAACATGGAGCTCAAATTTCTAGTGCGTTTTTTCAGCAGTTGGTAGCACTGACATCATTTTCAAATTTGGACGTGAGGTATTCCGGTGCACATCTTTAGTCATACTAAATTTGGTTTTGATTGCTGCAGCCGTTTAGGAGTAGATAGGGGGACACACACACACTGCCAGACAGACAGACAGACACACATTTTCCCGGATCGATCTCATAAGTCTACTTTTTCCTCATTTTTGCAAAATGTGAAAAGTAGGCTAAAAATCCACCATAGAACAATGTATATGTGTATTGTGTGACCAAAAATGTGAATATTATCATTTTATGGGGTAAAAAAGAACAAAAATATCAGTGACTATTACAAAGACAATTGTAGAGAATAATCATGTCATGTTATGGTATATAGTATTATGTTTATTTTACAATTTTGTAACTAATGGCTTTTCAGCCATATATAATACTGTAATCAAACCTGAAGCGTTATATGCATCAGAAACCTTAATCATTGGTGGCGGATCTTTAACCAAACACATAGAGAAACAAGAAAGGACAATTTTCAGAACAATTTGTTTTGGCCCAGTTTGTAGAGAGGCCCCCCGGGGACTCACATCTAGTGGGGCGTGGGTTGGCGAACACGGGACCCCAGCTTACTTGTGCTTCCGTCTTCTTTCCTGTCGACCTCACTTGGTCAACTCTTGTTCTCTTCCAACCCCGACGGTATTAGGGTATCCGAGGCCTAGGGAGTCTCTTCCTTTCCCGCCTTAATTGCCCCTTGTCACATCTTTTCTGATACCCTCTGATACCCTCCTTCTGTGAGGGGTCAGCCTTCTTTTTCTTTTCAAGTTACCTCCTGCCTTCTGCTCAAGGCCCTCAAGGAGGTGGGGTGTAAGTAGCCCCACCACTTCTGGTGCACCCTGGATATTGCTACACTCTCAGGGGCTCACGGCTGGTGAGTTCGGGAGTTGGCGACCCCGACGGATTCCTGAGATGGATCCGTTTTTTTTTCTTTTATCCATTACCTTTGGGGAGGACCCTCTCCTCTTTCACTTTCCTATCTGCCTTTTATGGCTCTCCTTCCTTCCAAGTCCCTCAATCCGCATTCTTCGAGGGTTGAGGGCATTTCTTTTCCTCCTGTCCTTTATTTGCCTTATTCTCCTTTTTTTCATTTCTTCTTCTAGTATATAAGTTAGTAGTTAGTTTTAGTTATAGTTTGCATTTCATTATCATCTTCACGATCACCCAAACCATTAGGGGCCGATAATCTAGATGTTAGGCCCCTTAAAACAACAATTATCATCATCATCATCATTATTGTATAGAGGGAATATGGAGGAAAAGAATCGTCCCTGGAAATATATTGTCATTCTGAAAAATTATCTCACACTTTTCGGAAAAGAAGCTTGAAATTTTATGGACACATTATCAGAATGAACAATAACAAATTAAAAGAATTCTCAATCTGGCCCTTTCATTAAAAACCAAGAACAGCCGGCTTTGTGACGTTGAAACAGATCTCCGGGAAATCGACATCTCCGAAGACAATGTACGCGATAGTTGTAATTTCAGAACCAAAATCGACAATCACCAATTTGGAGACAAACCCAACACCAGAGCCGCTGTAACTTGGACAGAAGAGCGAAGGAAGAAGCTTAGCGAGAGGATGAAGAGATTTGGGGAGGAAAAGAAGGCCAACACATCAGCTAAGCAGGTTCAATAGAGTAGGGCATAACGATGTTTAAAAAATGTAGCCAAAATTGTACATCAATGGTTTGCTACAACAGAAAAACTGCTGGAAACGACCATGGAGTTTTATAACTACCAGTCGTCCACCGAGTTTGAAAACGAGGGGACTAACTCTACTGCAACTGACCTGTCCTAATGGACCAGAAAATCTTGGCTAATCGGCCAGATATCATCTACCTCAACAAAACGAACCAAAAGATCTATTTGATACGCATTGCGATTCCACTAAGCCAAAACCTCAAGACCACTCAGTCACAAAAAAAAACAGCGGATCCGTGCGAGGACTCTCACATAATGGGTTGTGTGCACCCCATGTGTACAGACTACCCGCCCGAGGGCTTTACGCGACACAATTCTGCCAGGGGCACTTTATAAACAAATAAATATATTTCCGTTGACTTTTCAAGAAATGCAAGCTTTTTCCTCTACTATAGAGACGATTTGGAAGATGTTGGTACAAATCACACCTTCTAACTCCCTCTGGTTTAGGAGCTTGAGTTTTATGAAACATACACCTTAGCGTATTAAATAATAAGATAATAATTATAATAATAATAATAACAGGAATGCAAAGTTAAGACACTATCAAATTATGATTAGACCGGAAACACTGTATGCAGCGGAATGCCTAACAAACCACGCAGCTGGTCCGATCGAGAGACTTGAAGTTAAGGAAAGAAATATCATTAGGAAAATTCTTGGTCCTAAGTTCAAAGATGGAGGTTACAAGCTCTGGAGCAATTCAGAAATATACTCCCACACTGAAAAGATCTCAAGTGTAATCCGGAAACGGAGAATAACATTCTATGCCCACCTCCTCAGAATGCCAGTCAGTAGATTCTCCAACCGTCTATTATCATTCATCCGAGGTTTAAAGGTGATGCCTCTTTGGCTGGTGGAAGTGGATAAGGACCTTTTAAAGTTTGAAATTTCTGAATCAGATATCTTGCTCAGAACCCCATTGAAACAGAAACTCCGTCAGGTTCATCAAGAGGCAGTAAAACCCAGCAAGAGATATGTTCACTCGGATGAATGGAAGAAATCCCATTCCGAAAGGATAAAGGCGTGGTGGGCTAACAAGAAGAAAAACAGTTGAGATCTCGCAGTCCCTAGAGGCCACAACGATAAAAGTAAAGTAAGTAATATTAATAATAATAATAATAATAAACAAAGATTACCGTTGGAAGAAGAAATGTGGTGAGTGAGAATTTTACCATTGGTGATGTCAGCAGCGAGAATGGTTCCTATGGCTCTGGTATTTCAGATTAAATCTGATTGTGAGCAACACATACATGCCATTGTTGCCATCATAATTTTACGCGCACTGATAGATCCAATGTCTAACTGCATGTAACGTCCATGCTATCCATTGGATTTCAACCAAAATATTGCATGAGCATTCTATACCTTAACAGTTGGAACTAAGAATGTATTCAGTCACCAGGGCTGTCAACTGTAGTGCTCTATTAGGCTACATTATTTCAGGCATATTTCGAACTAATAAAAAATTTCTAGATACGTCTAGGCCTATATTATAAATTAATAATTGGCACGAATCTTAAATTTTAAGAAAAGTAGGCTCTTTAGTTCGTTACGGGTCTGGAAGAGCTATAAATGTAACATCTGATCGCCAGAATGCAGAAGACAATGTTGCTAGAAGCATGTTACATGTATTGTTTCAACGAAACCAAGCGAGTATCGTCTGTCTTCGTCTTCTGTTGGCGAGGTTTGCCTTTCTTTGAAGTAATTTCATTTGTAGCTGTTGACGGTGTCTGGGAGATTAATACATTTCGACAGTATAAACAACTGGGGATGGTGACAGGTGACCGCTAACTTGTGGTCTAAATAAGGAAGGGTCAGGAAAGGGATTTTGGAAGGAACCGTCCCGGCATTTGCCTGGTGGTGAAAATGGGAAACCATCAGAACTATTTTCAGGGCGGCCGAGGTGGGGATTCAAACTCATGCTCTCCCGATGCCAGTGAGATACGAGGTAGCGTGTTAGGTCTTTAATTATTGTCGCCAACGCTGGACCAACTGATCTATTACGGTAAACACTGTCATTCGCATTTTTAGCATATTTCCACTTTAAGAAAATAAGACTTATGAGATCACCTTTGATCCATGTGTATGTGTGTGTGCGTGTGCGTGTGTGTGTGTGACCCTAATAAAATCTAATCAGCCAAAGCGATTTCAATGATAATCATCGTGTGGCCTCTGGAGAGGCCGAGTGCAGGTCTTTCTAGTTGACGCCCGTGGGCGATCTGTGCGTCGTAATGAGGATGAAGTGATGATAAAGGCGGCACATACACCCAGTCCCCGAGCCATGGGAATTAACTCCAGGAGATTAAAATCCCTGAAGCCTCCGTGGCTTAGGCGGCAGTTCGCCGGCCTCTCACCGCTGGATCCGAGGTTCAAATCCCGGTCACTCCATGTGAGATCTGTGCTGGACAAAACGGAGGCAGACAGGTTTTTCTCCGGGTACTCCGGTTTTCCCTGTCAAAATTTCATTCCAGCAACACTCTCCACTATCATTTCATTTCATCTGTCATTCATTTATTCATTGCCCCAGAGGAGTGCGTCAGGCCTCGGCAGCCGGCACAGTTCATATCCTCGCCGCTAGATGGGGGCTTCATTCATTCCATTCCTGACCTGGTCGGAGACTGGAAGCAGGCTGTGGATTTTCATTTTTCAGATTAAAATCCCTGATGGCTCGGCCAGGAATCGAACCCGGTGCACTTCGGGCCAAAGCCTAGAGCCCTAAGAATTTAGCCACGGAGCCGGACAGAGATTTCAATGAAACTCGGTATGGCCTACACATATGACAATCCAACATGGCGACCGTCCGAAATATTTTGACTGTTCTCAATATCTATGAATCTACTACAGCAATCAAACTGAAATGTTGTATGTTGATGGCGGCTTCGGTGGCGTAGTTGGTAGCATGCAGAGCTTCTATGCCCAAGGTCGCGAGTTCAAACCCGGACGAAGTCGTCGGATTTTTTAAGAGCGTTAAAAATCCCTCAGTATGCCTTCCTTCGGAGGGGAAGTAAAGCATTGTACAGCCTCCCAGGGGTATGCACCCCTTGGAGTCCATCCCCCCGGCATCTGGCTAAATCCCCTAAATGGCAACCCTTGGAAAGCCGGCCCAACATCCATAAAACGTAGCAGGGACAGCTTGCCACTCTAAGAAGCAGCTCAGTCCTTGCACAATGGTTACACATACCTACATACTAGTAACTGGGCCAACACATTGCTGACAACATAGCGCCAGAGAGTATAAGAAGGCATCCTAATGAGGTCAAAGGATCTCTCCATTATCAGTGCTTCATCGAGACGGCCGGAGGCTACGCTGGTGTCAACCAAGGTGAGTCAGTCAATCGTGTTCAGAGTTCCTACTTTTGTAACCTGTAACCCACCACTTGTACTACATTGTGAACATAATTACATTCCCTACAAGGGAGTCATACTCAGAACTACAGACCAATAAAACACTTGGTCCACACTCTACACTAGCATTACTGTTTATACGCCTCTTTACATCCCAACGCCCTTCCTTATTCCCGTCACGGTAAAGACGTGACAGACGGTAGTCTAATAGCGCTAACTCAGGTACCTTTGTGTTCCCCGAGCCGGCTCAGCTGCCAGCAAGCAGCACGTGCCACTCGGCTGATACGAGCAGATTCAATTACATAATAAACAGTCAGCTGAGCGACTAGCACAGTGACTCTTACATTGGGTCCCATCCCTTCAAACACTACTACATTATTTATTGGAACGCCCCCTAGTTCCTAGCACACCACAACACTCTACACTGGTCAGCTTGCCCTGCCAAGGGAAGCTACCCTTTTTAGGCACAACCTTATAAATTAGTACAATAACTCTCCCTTTTAGATCCACCCCCAAATAAGGGATCTAAAACACTGGTGGAGGCGCCGTACTACGCATAGAGAACGGGACTCAACCAACGAGCCCTCGTAGTTAAAACGACCCCTTCCGTACCGCAAAAAGCCAAGCAAATAGTGAGAAAATTTTTCCCCCAGACAAAAAGCACCATTTTTTTTGTGTGCTCCAAACTAGCTACACAGGGGAAATTCTTAATAAACCAACCCCCTAGCCCCATACAGAATCAGAGAAATATAAGAATACACTGTCAAACAAGCACAGATTTTTTTTTATTTATTTATTCGTATTGTGGTCCCATACACTTTAGTCAGAATGGCACCTCATGCAGAGATTGCAAGCCATAGAGGCAATAGGGGTACGACAACAATACTTACACTACAACTCACCCTCATCGTAAGCGGGATCCTCACAAGTGCCTTAAAACAAGCCCCAAGAGGGGCGAGGGTAAAGATTACCCCCGGAGTACATTGGAAACACATACGGGGGCAGACGGTTTACCAGGCCAATATACCCATCACCTATGACGTACCGGTAAAACAAGAATACGTACCGGTACCGTCGCCTACACTAAATGATGGCCACAAATCCCAAATATACTCACTATGGGAGGCCATCGAACAAGCACTCAACATACACGGTGATACAGAACAATCCCCTCGGAACAAAGGGACGAGAGGGAGTTGAAGCCAGGGCCATTAAACACACATGATATGACAAGGAAACAAAGGGACATAACCACGTCATGGTCTGAGGACGTAGAGCCCGCCCTACAGTACATAAAGCCTACATATACGTACACAGATAGGCTAACACATTGGCAGGAGTCGGCCGTGGCCAAATGCCAGAAAGCGGTCAGGCTACAAGCCACCACATTGCCAGGGCATAAACAGGCAGTTAAGCGGCCTTTACCGCCAGTTCAAAGGACAAATTTGCCAGAACGAAGGCGAACACCGGTATTAGTCCCTCAGGATGCACGATATACGCACGAACATTTTGACCGGGCACTACCACACCCTACACGGGGATTAGGAAAAGTGTTATTAACTATCCCACAAAACCACGCAGTCAAATATATACACACTCCCGTAAAATCTACTAGGGCAGCGTCAAGCACAATTAGGCCCTCGAATACAGGTACACTCAAACCTATAGACACGCGCTACGGTGGAAGTAGGCCAAAGCTTACTTTGCTAGAAATTCCGCCGGAAGGTAGCAAAGGAACACCCCAGTGGATTTCCGAGGCCTATAATCTAATAACGGGGCAAAACCCTTCACCTTTCTGAGCACTGAAGCTCGAAAGAAGATAACGACTTCCACCAGGGCCACAGAAATAAACTAACATCACTTGCACCAACATTATAGGATACATAAGTTCTCTTACACGGGGGCGATAAGAAAATAGTCCAACAAGTACATAATAAACATAAAATTGCATATTTTTCTCTTCCTCGCTTATTTTATGTATATACAGTGAAACATAGCCAAATTAGAAGGAATAATTCTAAACCCTTCTTGTTTTTTTTTCTTTCTTTTCGAAACCATAGCATTTTTCTCTCAGGCCAGCAATGGTTATTGGGCGAAGTGGTTAACACCATCACGTAAAGTCTCTAATATGCAAGCCAAGTGGAAGCCAAGCAGGCTTCAGGCCGAAAAGAGATATTTTTGAACACAGCTTAAGCATAAAATCACAGCATTAAGCTTCAGTGAGTCTTTCTAGGTAGAAATGACTAAACGTTCTATGTTATGGTTCCACAGTTTGGTAGATTCTCTTGTTGCGGGCGAAAGCCGTAAGTGTGGCAAGAATTAAGAATCTCAAACTAGTTTCAAAAATTTGGTGAGGTGTGCTTTAACCAACTGAAAAGCCCAATTGCACACCGGGACGAGACACTGTCATCTTGTTGAGTTACAATTACTTTGAAGGGCAGGTTTGACTCCCATAGTGCACTGGCTTTGCTCGTGACGTGGATACAAGTGTATCAACTACGTCTTGCAATGGCCTTCCCAATGTGTACTAGACAGTGTCGGTAGATTCCCCTGAGACGTAACCAGATTACGGTAGTACTCACGTTACCAAAATGGTAAATACTACACTCAGGTCCCCAGCACCATTTTTTTTAAACATTTTTTATAGTGTTCACGACATAATTTTCAGAGACTATCGCCACCTGCTATTATTTTCTTTCAAAGTGCTCTCTTAATCCAGAGCGGGGCATAGCTCATTTTTTTTTCTATGACACAGGCATTAGGCCCGATGAAAGAAAGGTGGCCAAGTTAAACATATATATATATTTCATACATAGATACACGCTAAAGATTACACGCCTCTAACATGACTTTTTCTCAACGACAGATACGATCCTAACACCCCACAGAACTGTCCCGGAGACACGCGGGCATAATGACATTTCGTACCATTGTAGGGACATAATCGAACCACGGCACAATAACACAAAATCTGGGGACACAAATGTAGTCAATGGAAGGTTCTTCTACAGTACGGCCAACGCATATGTGATCTCCGAAGTGAAATGCCATGGCCTGTGGTTTGGATTCCAAGTAAAACGGAAATCCCGTGGCTCATGATCTCCAGATACGGTCACGTTAAACCACAAGTTCCCCTCTTTTCTTTTACGAATGCGAACAGCACTAATCGCGGTCACAGAGAGTAAACCGATTAAAAGCACATGTGCCGGACACACAGCGTTATCAGGACAAGTAACAAGCGAGCGCGCAAGACATTGTAATCCGATACCACCATACTCAGCAACAACGCAGGCCTCAGTGATAACCTGCAAGCTTACAGACAACAGCTCTCGGAGCAGAGCGCACGGCATCATTCACGCCCGATTTAGAGACCCTATATCTTCCAAAATTACACTACGAGGGGAAATCAAAAAAATACAAACTCTACACAGGTATGCATGCTTTCATATGCGCATTGCACATCCACGGGAACGTGCCATATTATATGCGGCACGGAAATGATCACACCAAATCTTTACAGACAACCGGATTCGAACCCATGACCACACACCACACGCGTACCAAAAACTAACTATCCAATGGTATTTTTGGTACACGGAACACAAGCAAAAACCACACTGGGAAAGCCCCAAGCCCTATAACACAACGCAAACATAAAACACAGAGAATGACATAAGGTCACGGGTCTGAGTTCCAGAAAAAAATTAGACACAAAGGAGAACAGCTATTCAGGCGTCCAATCATACTGAAATTGGCCCATACAAATGCATGAACAGGGAATACTACATTTCCTCCCACCAAAAGCCAGACATAAAATTTCGAATTACACCAGGCATAGAGGATACATTTCACAGACACAGGTAGGAAAATTTCACAAGACACAAGTCTTAGGGAACAATGGCCACACGACGTCATTACCTAACTAGGACGAATTGCTACATTAGGCCGCTAGGAATCCAAAACAATGACCACACTTGCATTCGTGCAGAAAGGCACATGCCAGCGGATGACAAACAGTAACTTCCCAGCCTGGCATTACACATACCAACTGCTGACTGCAGACTATTCACACTGCAATACTGCGGTGACGAGACACTATTGCGTATCGCCAGTGACCGTGAAATTACACACACATAACAATTATAACACCATACATTTTTTTCCCACACTGCAAAAACATTTGGCAATGGACAAGACGTGACACAGCGGAACTTATCTTGGGCCTAGAGGGCACGTTCGCAAGGACGTTGGCAAGCCACGGGCGCCTTCTGCCCACACAGGCGATACATATTACGACTTGGCCTGCAACAGTCCAACCGTCCGCGTGGTGTAGCGGTACATAGTCACACACACGCACACGCACTCAACAATTAGGAGCGAACACAGACAAGATCTCCCCCCTAATAACTTCTCTTATCGATCGTAAGGCATAAGAGTCATTACAGATGACTAGCACATGACCAGTCGCACTACGACCACTGGCCACATCTACACTGCAAATGGCCGACCAGATTAGGTCATGCAGCTCTACTATCCCAAGGCGCGGATAGAAAGCCAACATGGACCAAGGGAGGATAACAGGAGAACAGGCTACCAGCGTACCACCTTACTCCCTTCCCATAACCTTCTCACGCCCAACATAAACAACGCAGACACATCTACACGACCAAAAACAGCTACACTACATTACAAAATACACACAAGGGGTTGATGGACTTCATGCGTCTAAAGAGCAGGCATGCTACGCCTTGAGCCACGATGCTACCACCCGAGTATTAGGGGTGGCTCAGCAAACATTAAAGAAGCATAATGCGCCTCTCCAAATGAGAGAGGAGACCATAGATATATATTAACCATTCTTTAGTACTTAAACACTCCCGCATGAAAGGAATATATTGGTATTATGCCCCACCCTACACCTATCCGTACATGAAGGCAGAAACTTCATATCCAGACACATGCATGAATATCCCATCCATTTACCAGGGATTTTAATATCAAACCTGCATGAATTTTCGTATCTTTGCAATCCCGGGAATTACCTCCCCACTCCACTCACTATAGAAGCATCCCAGTGGCATCACCGGTTTCAGGCCACCACTAACGTGGAACCCAAAGGTGCGCAAACCCTTCCTACCATACTTTAAGCCCAATCAACAAATAACTACCCCCAAATCCTAATAACAGGGTACCTGACATTACAGACCCTACTAACACCTCCATTAAGGTAAAGAAAGCATTATTGCTGGAAAGCTGACGTAGCGATGGTAGGCCAGAAGTAGCCTATGTACTTAGAAGATCTACAACCCCGCAACATTGGAAATATTTTACATTTTACACAGAGATTAAACTATTTACACAGGTTACGACACATTTTTTTTTCTTACAAAGGAATCTGATACGATCTGATTGTTGACAACGGTGTAAGCCGAAGGTCGGGAGAACCACACTTTGAGAGCTGGGGAAGGCGATGTGGACCCTTACCCCAGTTGGCCGACAGCGCAGTGACCTCACTTAACTGACGACTAGACCAAACAGACGAACTACGTAAGGTCAAAGCATTCGGGACCGGACACGGGCAAACATCGAGATCTAGGGGTGCATATTAGCCCATCCCCCTTGTCGGAGAAAGTTACACCCACTATGTGTCACGATCGTCGAAGCCCAGACCTGCAGGGAGACTTTCTGAGAATGGCGGGAGAAATAGCTCACTCACCGCCGGCCTCGGGAACTATCCCTAGAGACGACCCCATTATGACTAGACTTCTAGTTAAGTTTAAATTTAAGTAGGCACGGCTTCCATAGCGGGAAGCAAAACTCCTATGCGTTGGAGTGGAAGATAACTGCGAAATACATATTACTGCGGCCCATAGCGGCAAAATCATATATCAATGCGAAAAGCATACTACGGCGGCCCATAGAGGCAAATATTACTGCGAAAAGCAGATTGCGACGGCCGATAAAGGCGAAGACAATATTATGCCATTGGACCACACTGTCCAATGCCCACATAAATGGCGACGCATCGGGCAACCAGAGGGCATTAAGAGAGGGGCAGTGCGCGCACCTCACAGGAGCCAAGTGGGCGGCTCAACTACGATAAATCGGAACAGCAAACGGTCATGAACAAGGACGTTACAGCGGGCGAAACGGTTAGCTTAGTGGCACCGTAAGTCGCCTGCGATTAGATTAGTACTAGTATTAAGACCTAGAATAGATGTCGACAATAGTATTAAAACGGAGGGGACTACGAGACATTGTCGGGTTCCGGTCCCGGCAATGTACTACAAGGGCACCCGCGAGAGAAATCGGACGGACGAGCCTCCATCTAAATTTTAGTATTTAAGTTACAGTGCCATTTTTAAGGTCACTTAGATGTAAGCAAATTTACTAACAGCTGTTGCTAATAATAGCACAGCACATTTCGGCTTTAGAATAAGGTCCACTCGGCATGTAAATACAGAATAGTTTCACAGTTAAGTAATTTTATCAATAAGTAACATAAGTAGTGTAAGATAACGCCGGTCGGCTCCTGATGACCGCCAAACCCGGCATCAGGGTAAGTCCGACAATACACTATAATATAGGATAATATATAATATAGTACAATAGGCATAATCAAAGTGGAATATATCGGCACCCGGTAACCACAATTCCGCTACCGGGGTAAGACCAACTACATATTATTTACGGCATTACGGCACCGTATAGGGTAAGCCCGGTCATGCAGCAAATTAACATTAATCATGCTATTTTTTTTTTCAGAGAAAGAAGAGCTTCAGCCAGTAAAAACTACGACACAGGAAGCGACATAGAGAATATGTCATACTAATATGTTTTTTCTAAACCTCGCCATTTTTTCACAGGCATCGTCACCAGATACAGGAAACTGGTGACAGGAATTTCACTACCATATAGCAGTGTCATATTATTTACGGCATGCCATGATGATGTACTATTTTTTTTTTTATTTTTTATACGTCAACTTGCACTAATCCCAACACACTCTCAAACACTCACCACATTTTTCTTTTTCAGCTACACACTCCAAAAAAAATCTGCACAGCAGGACTGGTGCCTGTGGGGTACCAGGCTTACTGGCAGATCAACTAAATAGAAACACATAAAGCGTCAAAATGCGACGCAGATTACGACAATGAGGGCGCAACCGATTTGTGGCAGTGACTCTCATTGTCAAGTGTGAAAGCATTCACCCACAGAGGATGCTTCACAGATTAAGTATTAAGAATACATGCAAGCGGTACGACCACTATACCGTACCAAGAAGTGGCCGTACAGGATCAGCCGTGAGACGGCAATCGTACGTACAGACGGGTAGCGTGCACGCGAGGTACCTCACAAAAACTAGAATTATAAGGGATTAGCGCACTTAAGTTAGACATAAGGTCACTGTAATTCATAATTTTTAAGGATAAACTTCATACAATTATTCCATTAGACATAAGGTCACTGTAATTCATAATTTTTAAGGATAAACTTCATACAATTATTCCACTAGACATAAGGTCATTGTAATTCATAATTTTTAAGGATAAACTTCATACAATTATTCCACTGGAAAGCGACAATAGTCCTAAATGTCAGAATCGCAACATAGTACATTAAACACTATATATTTTTGTTTGTTTATCAAGATTCCAATGTACATAATGTGTATGATTTGTTTTCTTTCATTTTTCCTTCTTCTAACTTCCCCATTTGTCAGGGTGTTCCGTTTTTTCCCAAACAAATAAATACTTTGAATATATCCCTTAAATTATACCCTGGAACACCCATTTTTCTATTTTCTTCTACCTTTCTTATTGCAGGGAGCACTTTTTCCCTAAGATAGGGCGGACGACGCAATCATCCGTTCGGCCCTGGGTTTTTCCTCCCTGCACAACTATGTAACGAATCACCATCAGAAACCATGTTTTTTTTTGAAACTAGCAATATGCCAGCAACAGCAAGGGCAATTTTTTTTACATGTCGAATTTCTTTTCATGTTAAATTTTTCTCAAATGTCAATTTTTTTTCCCAATGTTAATTTTTTCTAGATATCAAATTTTTCGCAATGTCAATTTTTTTGTTTGTTTTTTTCACAATGTCAATATCAGTGTATACATATATCTGTACATCCCATAACCCTCCCCTCTGAACACGGGCTGACCTCACACCCACACTTCGATACGACACCACCAGGAGATACGAGGGGGTTTCAAGGACCACTACGTCAACGCCCCAACCTCCAGTTCCGTTCCCGTTCGCGAGGACGCGAACAAATGAAGGAAGACGCTTGTACAGCCTCCCAGGGGTATGCACCCCTTGGAGTCCATCCCCCCGGCATCTGGCTAAATCCCCTAAATGGCAACCCTTGGAAAGCCGGCCCAACATCCATAAAACGTAGCAGGGACAGCTTGCCACTCTAAGAAGCAGCTCAGTCCTTGCACAATGGTTACACATACCTACATACTAGTAACTGGGCCAACACATTGCTGACAACATAGCGCCAGAGAGTATAAGAAGGCATCCTAATGAGGTCAAAGGATCTCTCCATTATCAGTGCTTCATCGAGACGGCCGGAGGCTACGCTGGTGTCAACCAAGGTGAGTCAGTCAATCGTGTTCAGAGTTCCTACTTTTGTAACCTGTAACCCACCACTTGTACTACATTGTGAACATAATTACATTCCCTACAAGGGAGTCATACTCAGAACTACAGACCAATAAAACACTTGGTCCACACTCTACACTAGCATTACTGTTTATACGCCTCTTTACATCCCAACGCCCTTCCTTATTCCCGTCACGGTAAAGACGTGACAGACGGTAGTCTAATAGCGCTAACTCAGGTACCTTTGTGTTCCCCGAGCCGGCTCGGCTGCCAGCAAGCAGCACGTGCCACTCGGCTGATACGAGCAGATTCAATTACATAATAAACAGTCAGCTGAGCGATTAGCACAGTGACTCTTACATTGGGTCCCATCCCTTCAAACACTACTACATTATTTATTGGAACGCCCCCTAGTTCCTAGCACACCACAACACTCTACACTGGTCAGCTTGCCCTGCCAAGGGAAGCTACCCTTTTTAGGCACAACCTTATAAATTAGTACAATAACTCTCCCTTTTAGATCCACCCCCAAATAAGGGATCTAAAACAGCATGTACAAGAACCTTCCACTAACTAAACTTATGTGAAGCAAAATTTGTAGGTAAGACTTGAGTAATGCCCTAAGTTCCAACATTCGTTGCCAGTTGCTGGTTGCGGTGGCATCTAGAAGTCAAGTTCACAGCTAGGTGACGTTGACGATACACACACACACACACCCAAAGTCCACGGGGCTACATGACCGCGTTGTCGCAGCCCCTAGACTAAGGAACCAATCAACCAATCTGTATGTTGTTAGAGGCAATTAATATAAGTTCACATTCGATGACCTGGTGAGCACAAAAACCAACATGGCGGTGACGCGAAATATAAATATTTAAATGAATTTTTCTTGTGACTTTTCATCTGAGCGCTGTGAAACGTGGCACGGCATATCTTCATACAAGTCTTAATATACCTACGTTTAATTTAATGGAATTATATGCAAACTTAAAAATGGTGGCTGTGCATTTTTTAAATCTCGTTTTCATTTCTCGTGTCGTAAGACCAGTAGGATATACAGGGAAATTTATCTATGTGCGTCCCGAGAAACACGACAAGCTAAGCCGGCTGTGATTGGCGCAGATCGTGGGCACGCGTACGTGGTTCAGCTGGTGGTAGGCGCGCTCCGCTGACTCGTATCGTTTGTTCACACGTGTTTTGTCGTTCATATGGACGTGTATCTGCAATGTTTAGACGTTATTTAGTGAGTATTGTGATTGTTGGTCATGCCTAGATACCAATTCACATTGCGGGAACGTGTGTGTATCCATAATTCGTATATGAATAGCAGAAAATCTTCTTCTGAAACGAAAATTTCGAATCAAGTTTCCTGGAAGACGTGTGCCTAATGCCAGTACAATTAGGAGGCTCGCTAAACGATTCAAGGAAACAGGCTCCGTAAATAATTTAAAAAAATCACAGACATTCTTTCATCAGAAAATGTCAGGTGTGTTTTAGAAGAGAGGGAGGACATTTTCAGCATCGCCTAAGAGCACTGTAAGTACACATTATTGAACATGTTTGGTAAAAGTGATAAAGTGCGCGCCACCGCTGGATGAACCAGGTACGCGCGCCCGCGAATTGCGCCAGTCACAGCCGGCTTAGCTTGCCGTGTTTATCGGGGCACACATAGATAATGACCCTGTAGCTGCGAAATATGCTATTTAGTTCTTCACGGAAAGCCTCCGTGTCTTAGCGGCAGCACGCCGGCCTCTCACCGCTGGCTCCGTGGTTCAAATCCAGGTCACTCCATGTGAGATTTGTACTGGACAAAGCGGGGGCAAACAGGTTTTTCTCCTGGTACTCCGGTTTTCCCTGTCAAAACGTTCATTTCAGCAACACACTCCACTATAATTTCATCTGTCATTCATTTAATCATTGCCCCTGAGGAGTGCGACAGGATTCGGCAGCCGACACAGTTCATATCCTCGCCGCTAGATGGGGGGCTTCATTCATTCCATCTCTGACCCGGTCGGAGACTGGAACAGTCTGTGGATTTTCATTTAGTTCTTCACGGAACTACTTGTTAGAATTATTCGTGGGGATTTGTATAGCCACCTGGGCTGTAAGGAGCAGGTCTGGCTTACGGCAGCAAGGAGACTGAGCCGGCCGCACGTTAATCAGAGAGAAGATTAATCAAGTAGAGCAGCTTAGCGATGAGGCTCTCGAGTATTACCAACTTGTGTGTTGTGCAGCGCAACTTTCAGCCTCACTCACATAGCCCGCTCGGTAGACCACCAGAGAGCTACTGCCGCCGCCGGGACTTGAACCATATCTCTGCTTCACAACACAGATGGCAGATCCACATTTACAAGAGCATGTTTGTCACTTTGTTATCCACCAGCACCCATTGCTTGGGCGGCGTGAAATAACTCAAACCAGCGGACCCTTGCGAGAACTCTCGCTTAATGGATTGTTTCCTTCCCATGTGAACAGACTAACCGCCCGGCTCTAGTGCTAAGCGGGCTTTACGTGACACAGTTCTTTCAGCGACTATCGTCTTGTTTATTTGTTTAAATGCACTTTATAAACAAAAACATATGTTTCCGTTGACATTTCAAGAAATGCAAGATTCTTCCAGTACTATTGAGACGATTTGGAAGGTTTTGGTACAAACCACACCTTCTAATTCCCTCTGGTTTAGGAGTTCTGTGAAACATACACCTTAGCGTATTATATAATACGATATATAAGAGAAGAACATACAGAACAAAGCTTGGAATATTGAGATTACGACCGGTCTATATGCAAGTACTGCTCTATCCAGATGATAAAATATTGGTAGCTGACACACCAGAGTGACTTCAGCAAGCTTGCATGTCGAATTTCGCTGATCCTTGAAGCACTATGAAAGTCAAGGAGGTTAGATATCTAAGCTCCTTGAAGACTATAGTGCTTTCTAGTAGAGAAATGAGGAACTTAGTGTTGGCGGAAAATCCCGAGATTAATTTTGCCATTATGAACACGGCCTACTGAATTCAAATGGGTTCTTTGACATGCCAACATCGTATGACATGCGTGTCATAATTTTTTCCGCCTTTCAAAAATCACTTACCACGGCCAGGAGCGAACCTGCAAGCTTGGGGGGTTGACAGTCCGACACGATATCCACTCACCCACCGTGGCAAGCTATGTAAGAGAAGAACATACAGAACAAAGCTTGGAATGTGGAGATTACGACCGGTCTATATGCAAGTACTGCTCTAGGCAGATGATATTGTTTTAGATCCCTTATTTGGGGGTGGTAGGATCTAAAAGGGAAGAGTTATTGTGTTGATTTAGAAGGAGGTGTCTAAAAGGGGTAGCTTCCCGTAGTCGGGCAAGCTGACCAGTGTAGAGTGTTGTTTTAGTGTTGGGGTGCTCTTATAAATAACGTAGGAGTGTTTTAGGGGATGGAACTCACTGCAAGGGTCACTGTGCTGGTCGCCCAGCTGTCTGGTTAGATAATCGACTTGTTATATAACTGAACGTGCTCGTGTCAGCTATGTGGCGCTCGCTGCTCTTAGCAGTCGAGCCGCCGCGAGGAATACAATGATACCTGAGTTAGCACTGTTGGGCTACCGTATGTCACGTCTAGCCGTGACGGGAATAAGGAAGGGCGTTGGAATGTAAAGAGGCGTATAAATAGTAAGTCGGGTGTAGTGTGTTGACCAAGTGTTTATTGGTCTGTGATGTTGAATTATGAGTCCCTTTCAGGGAATGTAATAATGATCACAATGTAAAAGTACAATCTGTGGGTAAAGGTTACAAATATAGGAGATCTGAACACGTCTGACTCACCTCTGATGATAACGTCGATAGCCTGCGGCCGATGCACTGTAAGACTGGTAATGGAGAGATCCTCTGACCTCCTTAGGACTCCTTTTTATATTCTTCGGCGCTATGCTGTCAGCATTGTGATGGCATAGCTGCCCCAGTTAATAATGTGTCGCTGTGTGTAATAATTGTGCAAGGATTGAGCCGCTTTCTAGAATGGCAAGCTGTCCTTGCGGTGTTGATGGATGTTGGTCTGGCTTTACAAGGGTTGCCAGTTAGGAGATTTAGATAGATGATGGGGGGATGGTCTCCAAGGGGTGCATACCCCTGGGGTACTGTACAATATACTGCAGTATTGGTAGCTAACACACCAGAAAGACATCAGCAAGCAATGGTGGAATCGTATGAAGACTTAAAAAGGAAGAGAATGATAGTGAATGAAAAGTAAAGTAATGAAGGTCTCAAACAGAATGAACAGGAAGAAGATCTCAATATCCTCTGTAATGGAAAGCCTCTTGAGAAAGTAGAAACTTTTGAATATCTAGGAACCATATTAAGTAATGATGGAAAAATTGAACCCGAGGTACTAAATAGAACTAAGAAAGCAGTATCAGCTTACTATCAGATTAATACCACAATAGTAGGGAGGAAGGAGATAAATCTGAAGACCAAAAAGCAGATCTCTACTGAGAGCGTAGACGTGAGTCGGAGATGTACTTATATGAGGTCCCGATCAGTCGTAGCTAAGTCCCTGCGTGTAGCATGTATCTGCTCTCGCAGCATTGAGCGCTCAGCTCTGTCGTAAATACGGTGAGCATGTGCCTATAGAAGACATTATAAGCAACATCGAGGCTGCCATACACCGTTTACCCAGGGAGCAGGCCGAGGAAGTCCGCTCAGAGGCCTCACGCATCCTTCGTAAAGCTCCAGCGCCCAGCAGTAACCTCACACCTCAAGAGAAGAATGCCTTTAAAACCCTTAACAGGGATAGAAGCATAATCATTCTACCTGCAGATAAGGGCGACGCCACGGTAGTCATGTCATCGGAAGACTACGACACTAAGATCCTGTCGCTACTAGAACCTCAGACATACCGAAAACTCACGAGAGATCCCACAACACGGATACTTAGAGAGACCAACAGGTTAACCAAGGCCTCTTCACTACCAGAACACGTGAAGAAGGATACATGCAAGAGTGAATCTCTACCTCCCAGGCTGTAAGGTCTACCCAAAATACACAAAACTGATATACCTCTGAGACCTATCGTGAGTGCTATCGGCTCTCCAAACTACAGCATCGCCAAGCATCTCTCCATCATTCTACAACCGCACATCGGTAACACTGAGACTTACGTCAGGGATTCAGGCCATTTTATTGAGATATTGCATAATATACGTCTGGAACCTGAAGACCGCCTAGTCAGCTTTGACGTAGTATCCCTCTTCACGAAGGTGCCTATGAAAGAATCCATAAATCAGATTGCCGAGCTCTTCACGGAAGACATCACTGACTTGTTTCGCCACTGCCTCGCCACGAGCTACTTCCTATGGCGCGAGAACTTCTATGAGCAAATAGAGGGGGTTGCCGTGGGTAGCCCACTAAGCCCTGTGATTGCGAACTTCTACATGGAAAAGTTCGAGCGGTTGGCGATCGAGACTGCACCCCTCAAACCGAAAGTATGGCTACGTTATGTTGACGATAGCTTCATAGTCTGGAGTCACGGAGAGGAAGAGCTGGAACGTTTCCTGGACCACCTTAACAGCCTCAACACCAGCATAAAATTTACAATGGAGAAGGAGAAAGACAACTGCCTGGCCTTTCTTGACGTGCTGATCACCAGGACTAATGACCTTCGCTTGGGGAACACCGTATACCGGAAACCCACACACCGACCAGTATCTACACAAGACATCTAATCACCACCCCCGACAGAAACACGGAGTTATTAAAACATTGGTAGACCGTGCTAGGAGAATCTGTGAGCCATCCAACCTCAACTAAGAGCTGCAACATTTAAAGAGAGCTCTATGTGCCAACGGATAAAGCAATAAGGCAATTGAGCGAGCCTCTCATCCCAGGCGCCGAAGGACGAGGAAAAAACCTGAGGAAACTGCGGTGGCCACCGCATTCCTGCCGTACGTGAAGAAGGTGACGGACAGGATAGGCAAATTACTCAAGTCCTATGGGGTGAAAACGGTTTATAAACCCACCGCCAAAATCCGGGACTTGCTGTGGGCAGGTGTACATAGGAACGACGAAGAGGAGCGTGACCACCAGACTCAAGGAACATAACAGACACAGCCACCTGAGTCAAACTGAGAAATCGTCAGTCGCTGAGCATTCTCTCTTGCCCGGTCACGATGTGCAGTACGGCGACTCGGAGATACTCTCCACGACCACACACTACCCCGCCAGGCTGCAACGGGAAGCGATAGAAATATTCAAACACCCAGACAACTTCAATCAAAAGGAAGAAATTGAACGTGTGCGTAATACATGGATTCCGGCCCTTAGGAACACCAAGGCCAAGATATCACGCACACTTCAACCTGAAGGACCTTTCCGCTACAGCCCGGCAGTTGCCCAGGGAACACCTGACCCTCACAAGCTCGGTCGCCGAAGCCGGAGCAGGCACCGCATCCCGCAACATGTACGCGAGACCAGACGATCCAGCCGGAAGGCGAAGAGAACGCTCGGCTCACCATGCTAATTTGATGATCCTAACTGCCTTCCAGCCGTTAATTCATCGCCAAGATCCAACCAACCAACAGTCATATTCAAGCTACAATACCCTACTACAAACCGTTACCCATTATTTCAAGCCTCTTCCTCATTCCACTGCTGACCAAGGAAAGGAGCGGAACCCTTGATAATGCCGGACGCAGATTCCGGTGAAACGTCGGGAGATATCCTGTCTGGACCACGGCCTACAAGCCCGAAAAACTTGTACTTAATTATGAACGCCGGCCTTGAAATCCTAAGCTGTTATATTGACTAGTTGCATTATCTTACTGCTGGAACTAAATAAGTGTGCATGTTGTGAATACTTTTACCCGTAAGGTAAAATGCCCGAAATCCGTCCCCTCACTTTAATTCGTCCCCCAATTCGTGGACAGTGCTACTACTTCCAGCTCTCCTTCTTCTCTTTATCCTTCTCTTCCTCCTTCTTCTCTTTCTTTAAAGAAGCTAGGAAGTTAAAAAGAAACCAGAAGAGGGGCAGAAGGATAAAGAGAACCCAGATGATCCTGAATATGGGTCTGGTGCACGAACACTTATCTTTAAGAGCATTTTTCTTCATTTTTTTTCGAAAAAAAAAGGAAGGAAGCTTGTAGTTTAACGTGACCGTTAATCTTGAGATCATGAGACACGGGACCTCCTTTTAACGTGGAATCCGAACCACAGGATATGGCATTTCACATCGAAAATCTCACATGCATTGACTGGGAATCGAACCCGGTCCACCTTGGTGAGAGGCCAACAGCTTGACCGCTGTGCCACCACGCCCCTCATCTTTTTTTTCGATACAAATGTTCCGTTTTCTCAGGAAGTATTAACAATAGCGCTCTGATTTTTTTTAGTAATTCAATATAATCAACTAAAGGATTGTATGTTTTCTTGTAATTTTATCATGAAAAGAAAAAATAATATTTTATGAGAAATAAGTTGAAAAATTTAACATTTGAAAACAAATATATTAAAAATATTATTTACACACACATTTCCAAAAACTACCATTTAAGGATAACATATAGATATACATATCTGTAAGGTTTTGTTTCAATAGGTTAAATACTTTATGAGAAAAAGGAACATGAAGTTGACAAATTTAACATAGCGGAGGTAGGGCTTAAAACCTCCCCTTAATTCGTCCCCCAATTCGTGGACAGTGATACTATCTTTCAAGAGGAGCAGAAAACTCTTCAGAACTATTCAGTTGACCACTGGCAGGGACACACCTGCTTTGTTCTGTTCTATTACGCTATAATTTTTAGCCTACTTTTCACATTTTGCAAAAATGAGGAAAAAGTAGACTTATGAGATCGATCCGGCAAAATATGTGTCTGTCTGTCCTTCTGTCTGTCTGGCTGTGTGTGTGTGTCCCCCTATCAACTCCTAAACGGCTGCAGCAATCAAAACCAAATTTAGTATGAGTAAAGATGTGCACCGGAATATCTCACGTCCATATTTGAAAATGATGTCAGTGCTACCAACTGCTGAAAAAAAACACTAGAAATTTGAGCTCCATGTTGGATATCTTGCAAGGTATGCATGGGAGCTATTCCAAAATTGGCACACATGTAGATAAGACTGTTTCAGTTTAATTTCCAGGAGTCCAACTATGACAGTGTTGCCAAAATAATTGTAAGCCTTCTGATAGGTCCAATGTTTAAATACATATAACTTCTTCACTATCAATTGGATTTCAACCAAATTTTGTATGTAATATCTGTACATAAACAGATATGACTGCGCGTATTCTTAAGAGCCACCAGGGCTGCCAACTGTTAATAATTGCTCTCTCTATTTATTTATTTTATCCAAATACCAATATATCAGAAAGTATGCAAGCCAATAGCTTTAAACTATGCACACGTATATTCTGACATTTTAGATTAATTTGGAGTAACTTATATACGTCAGTTCTACCAACATGATTATAAACCTGCTGATAGTACCAATTTTTAAATACATGTAACTTCTATACTATCAATTGGATTTCAACCAAATTTCGTATGTGCTATGTGTACCAAAACAGATATGACTATAAGTATTGTTAAGAGAAATCAGGGCTGCCAACTGTTAATAAATGCTGTCTATATTTTTTTTACCCTAATATCAATATATCAGAAAGTATGCAAGCCAACAGCTCTATACTTTGCACACGTATAGCACCTGACATTCTAGATTAATTTGGAGTAATTAATACAAGGCAGTGCTGCCAAGATGATTCTATGCCTGCTGATATGTCCAATTTTAAAATACATGTAACTTCTATACTAACAAATGGATTTCATCCAAAATTGGCACAACAAGATATCATAATAATTCAAATTATTTCTGACCAGCACACGCATGACATTGTTGGTAACATGCTTTTACGCGTGCTGATAGATCCAGTGTCTAACTGCATGTAACGTCCATTGGACTTTAACCAAATTTTGTATTCTGTACCTTAAGAAATGGAACTAAGAATATATTCAGTCACCAGAGCTGCCAACTGTAGTGCTCTATTAGGCTACATTATACCAGGTATATTTTGAACTAATTTGATATTTCGATATTACCAACTTAATTTCGTCATTATTCTATATAGGTTCATATTCTGTAGAATAATCATTGGCATGAAAAGTAGGCTGTATAGTTCTTCACGGAACTTCTTGTTTTAAATATAGTAGTTGTGAGAGGCTGCAAGAGTGTCAAATCATCTTGAAATTGTTATATTGACACCTCACGGTACGTTTGGTATCATTTAGCGATCGATAATTATACTTTACTACTTGAATATTGCGTATTACTTCGATATAGCCGTGTGGCTGAAGTCGTTTGATCAGGAGGCGTCACCATTTTTGTTTTAACTGTGTAACCGTACATTCCGGGGTCATGGTTGATTACACTCAATGAGGGATACTTTTAACAAACAAAAACACATCTTTCTCCATTTATTGTTCTCACTCTAATTTCAACTTCTCAAGCACACACACAATAATCTCCTCACTTCTTCCCCTCCATATCAACATCTCAATAATCTAATCGATGAATTGCACAGATACTCTCATAAAAATCTTCCAGTATGGACTCCTCACAAGAATAGTCATAGAGTACTAATAAAAACCAAAGATATAAAAAAAACAGAAGAACAACGTAAATAGGAATAAAAATACAGATATGTCACTCAATTTAGCATGGCCCTCTTCTCCTTTACTGGTTCACCATTACCAGGAATCTCTAAGCTTTGCGCTGAGGCCTGCAATAGCTCAACAGCAAAGAGTAGCCATGATCAAAACCAAAAGTCATAGAGATTGTACTGTGACAATACGCCCTCACAAGTGAGAATCACATATACAGTGTGGTCCGCCAGCCCCTTATTTTTTTTGGAGGAAGGCAACCCAACTAACGCGTATATCACAGTCATTCTAAAAACATTAGTACCTGTTCCTTTACGTCCATTGTACAACTTTACCGTTGAGTACATCCTCGCGAACATAGTAGAAATTAATAGTGGCAGTTTTCTTTCAATGACCTCAAATATAATGCATGATTGAAACGATTAGAGCTCCGAATAACACATGCTTACGTTTTGACAGGAAGTGTCTACGAATAGATTTAATGCGTGCCAGCAACATACCATGGCTATCGGTAGCTATGGTGGCTAAATCAAGAGTAGCGTTAAGGAAGTCGCATTGTAGTAGGTTCGAATCTTGAACTAGTACTTTTTTTTCCTTAATGTCGTTTATTGTGGATGTATTATGGACGCATATCTATCTGTTCCAACGAGTGATTTTTTATTTGGTCCTCAAAAGGACCGTACTTATCCGATGGTACGCAGCCAGATTGGACGACGACATAATGATCTGTAGAATCGAAAGAAAGGTATCCTGTATATTCAAGGTAGCAAGTGTTCGAAATTTTGACCACCTTTGTTTAAAGGAAAACTCCGACTCACTCAGACGACCCACATAACAAATAAATAAATACATCAGACCGAAACTATAATTTCTTTCAACGGCGTCTGTGCGAAAAGCGCTTGCTATACACTTACAGTAATAGTTAGTTAGTGAGGTTTTAAGGGGCGGAACTACGAGGTCATCTGCCCCAAACCTAAAGTAAATACAGATAATTATGACATTAATGGTTTTACGTTCCTTTTAACTGCTCTGGCTTTTAGATACGCCGGGGTGCTGGAATTTTGCTCGGAAGGGGATCTTCAACGTGCCAGTAAATCTACTGACACGGCTCCCTCGCATTTGCGCACCCTCAAATGCCAGCTGATTGCGCCAGGATGCGAACCTGCAACCTTAGGCACAGCAAGCGAGAACGTTACCGCTGAGCCTCGCAGCAAGCCAGTAATTACAGAACGTGTCATATTATTATAAATATTGAACTATTAAAATTCTAATTATCACGAATAGAGTAGCCTCCGTTGCGTAGTAGCGTGATTAGCTGCCACCCCGGACGTCCTGGGTTCGATTCCCGGCTTTGCCATGAAATTTGAAAAGTGGTATGAGGACTGGGACGGGGTCTACTCAGTCTCGGGTGGTCCAAATAAATAGAGGGGGTTCGATTCCCTCCTCAACCATCCTCAAAGTGGTTTTCCGTGGTTTCCCACTTCGCCTTCGGGCAAATGCCGGGATGTTACCTACCGTACGGCCACGGCCGCCTCATTACCTCTTCCTTGCCTATCCCTCCCTATCCTCCCCACCTTTCCCATCCCTCAAGATGTCCCTGTTCACTTTGCAGGTGAGGCCCCCTGGGCGAGGTGCTGATCCCACTTCCCCAGTTGTATCCCCAGACGAGATGTTTCAAGCTCCAGGTCAATGCCCGTAGAGGCGGTAATGATGGGATCCCTCGCTGAGTCCGTGGGAAAACCTAACGTGGAGGGTAAAATCGACTAAAAAATTATTAATTATAACGAATAGTATTCATCCATGCTTTAGAACAGTTTTTTTTTTTAATTTTATTTAGTCAATTTACCCTCTAGGTTGGTGGTTCCCACGGACTCAGCGAGGGAACTCACCACTACCGCCTCGATGGGCAGTGTCCTGGAGCTTGGAACATCTGGACGGGAGGGATACAATTGGGGAGGTATGATCAGCACTTCGCCCAGGTGGCCTCACCTGCAAAGCGAACAGGGGCCTCATGAGGGATGGGAAGGGATGGATAGGCTAGGAAGAGGGAAGGAGGTGGCCGTGGCCTTACAGTAGGTACTGCCCCCGTAATTGAATTATGTAGAGACCACGGTGGCTATATTTGAAATTTATAAGGAGAGTTATGGCTGTCATAGTTATGACGTGGGTAGTCATGACGTAAGCACGGATGACGTAAATGTTATACCAGCAGGCTACTTGAGCTGAGATTCTCAGTGACGTCAGCATTTAGTCGAGAATGTTCCAAGATTTACGACGCAGTCGCAGGAAACGAGGAATTCTGCTGAGGAAGAAACTATGCTATTGGAGGAGAGGCATGAACCAATCAACGATAGTTTAAAGGAAGACGGAGATTGCTGAAACTATGGTATTTTTATTACTTTTGGAATGCAGAATTGTGGAAATCCATTTGCAGTAAAAGCATTGATTTGGAATTTTGGTGAAATTTATTTTCAGTTTTTGAATTTTGAAAATCCGTCATGTATTAACGAAGTTGGAACTTCTAGCGATGACGCAGTACCACGCTTTGGAAGGGATGGAAACGCCCCTCGAGAAGTTAATAAAAGGGCTTGCGCAGAAGAGAGGAGCCTCTTTCGTTCTCTGATCATTCTGAGATCTCATTCTCAGAGCATCGAAGTATAATTGTGAAAGTTCTTTTCTTATACATTCATTATAGTGAGACGTCGAAGTGAACAGCAGTGAAAAGAATCGTCTTTATAACGCGTGGCGAGGCCACTATATTAACGAAATCCATGTCAAACTAGGTGAAGTTAAAACGGACCTTAGAAAGCTTCTACAAGTTTAGCTTCGAACAGTTAGCGGTCACCGATAAGCTAATTGTATTGTGCAGTGCTACGTGCAGTAATAGAGAAAAGCTGAACAATTTCGACCGATTAATTTGAAAGATATTAGCAGTTTTATACGACTGACAAAAGTGATTATCTCGCCACAAGAGAAGCACTTTTGTATAGCCAGAATCAACGCAACGGCTGACGCTGCGAGTGGAATAGAAAGACTTCAGATTGCTTGGTTACAGAACGATACAGTATAATGGAGCAATTGAATACGGCAGTTTGTTCTTCTGACACTACAACCGAAGAGCAGATGGAAGGCTAAAGGGCTTATTGCAATTGGGACATACTTCAACGGAGTAAGATAGCGACATGGAACTTCGCTAATTGCTATTCCACACAAGCGAACATGCGGTGAATACCATCTACACCCATGTTTCGTAATTAAAGGCTGAATACCATCGAACAGCCATAGAAACAATTTCATACTCTGAATATGAATAATTTCTTCGGAAATTTCTACAAAACTTCATGGCGATTGTCTACTGGAACTTCAGGGAATTTTTCAAGAGAGGTCAGGGTGTCCCGACTCACAAAGAAGATTATTGCCGGAAGGATGTCTATTCGTCTTCGAGGAGCAGAGCGATTCACGGAGAAGGAAGCAGTTCGATTCTCCGAGGGTGCTATTTCCTATTTCGAGGATGGAGCTCAGCTTTAACGTGGTGAAATGGATCCATCAGCAGTCTTCTTTGGGGAATTTTCCTCTGGAACGTCAATCGGCAGATAAGGTAGTCGTGAACGTTTATTGTATTTGAGTTTACTAATGATGTTTGAGCAACCATTTTTCCCATATTTTTATCCTCATGTTTTTGCCCTATTTTCTTGTTGAGATTCTTATTCTCAGTACACCTTGATGAGTTTTGCATTTTTCGACGATTTATTAAGACATTGTTTTGTCATGGGCATAGTTAACGATTTTGAATCAGTTGAGACTGATATTTAGAATTTTCAGTAATTAATATATTTTTTTGTAGTCACGATTTGACTGTAAGTTAATGATTTTTAATGGCAGATCTAAATTCAGACAGCGTGTCATTTTATTAAAGTAATTCTACCCCAGTTTAATTACTTTGACCAATTTTCTGTCATCATCAAGAAGGAAGAACATTTAAATGATTTTAGAGCGTTAAAATCTCTTACGTTGTCGACGATCTTGGAAATACTAGTCGTTATTTGAATTGATTGCAACACAGACATTTATCGTCAGTTATGAATGAACATTGCATCATAGACACTTTTGTGAAAGATTAACTTTAATAATGAATTATTGAATGCATTAAAGTCAAGTACTTTTGTTAGGAGTTTTTCTCAATTAGAGATTTATAGAACGATGTTTGCATTCCCCAGTCTAATTGAATTCTATTCGACTACTTTGCATTTTAGTCGCACTTTATTTGAAGATAGTATTTTCATACTACAATTTCTTTTAAGATGTTAATCTTAAATTTTGATAGACCAGACAGGCGTATATAAGCGTATTCATTATTAAATTTGTTTGTGATTGGCAAGTTTTGACTTCATTTCGGTTCATGAATGAAATCCACGAAGGTTAAATAAAAACAGTTTTGAAACAATTAATGATTATAAAAAATTTTAAGTGGAACTATGAATGTATAATCGCTAGTGCAGCGCGTGTTGAAAGTCGCTGAAATATAATGCCCTTGGATATGAAGGAAGTTCCCACAGGAATTAATGTTAAAGAATTATTTGTGGAAGTTTTGTAAGTTATGTGGAAGTTTAATGCCATATAGATTAATATATGATGATTTTGGGCATATTTTTTTTAATGCAGTTTGTGCATTAACTTGTTAGCGAAGGATTTTCCGCTGGAGTAAGATTGTCATAGTTCGTTGAAAATTAATCAAGTGATTTACTGTTATAATTAACACGAGTTTTGAAAGAATTTGAGATAAGATTTTGAATGAAGGTTGCCGTCACAAATCATTATTAAAACCTTTATTAAACCAGATTGTGACATTAACATGTATAACTAACCTTCATTGGTCGATTATATTAAACACGATTATGAAAATTACCAACCGAATGAACCTGTGGTTAATGTATTTCTTAAATTAATAATTTAAACAATTTAAATGTTAATATTGTAAATAATTGCTGTAAATATTTTTGAAAATAATGTGAAACGAGAGTGATGTTAAAGGCGTGTATATAATATTTTTATTGTCTTTGACAAATATTATAAACAATTTCTAATTGTTATAAATAATTTATGTGATTTTGTTATAAACATTTAAGAGCTAATTATACAATTGGATTGAACTTAACAAATTTAGGGAATTAACATAATGATCCAATAGGATGTGAGCAAAGTACTTGAAAGATTTGCGTAAATATTAATGTGAGTTGTCTTGTAGACAGATAAAAGTTTGAGAGAGCAAGCTGTATTCTTACGTAACTTAGCATGTGAGAAGGGAGTCCATTCGACCACTATGCAACAGGTTGGAGGGTAGCTCGCAGCTGGGCCAACATCTGGTTATCAGTGTGAGGTCGTCCGCACTCTGGCCTTGCGACTATAAATACCATTCTCATGTTTATTAAAAGGAAACCAAATGCTCTATATATATGTCACACCCTGACGTCCTTCTCCAATCCAATAGTGTTATGAATATTACGTTATTTGGAGCTCTTGGGAGCTAAAATGTTTTATATCATGTTGTATGATAATTTTTGCAAGTCCTACTGGAGGACGTAGTCAGATTGACTTGGGCTTCTGATAGCCACGTTGATTTTGTTGTGTTAGTAAAATCATACCCTTTATTAGAAATAAAGCTTTTGTACAGTTCAAAGTTCTCGTCTTCGTTCTGGTTCATTTTTAAATGTCATGGTGGAGGTTATTGTGTGAACAGACTTTAGTGATCCTGTTGTCAACTCAAACCCCGAGATAATTAAGAGGTAAGTAACGGTAAGTATGAACCCCCGTCTATTTTGGTGTGTTCCACAATGATTTCCTGTGAACTTCTGTGCTCTTATCTCGATAGTATCTGTCAGTGCCATTTTCATTGATGTAACTGTGCCGGTGCGATTGATAATTGGCAATCCGATTGAGGGGGCGGATATCTGACAGCCTACTATCCAGGTAAACGGGGACAGAAAGATTGGCGCCCAACGTGGGGCTGAGTCAACAGAAAGATTGGCGCCCAACGTGGGGCTCGATTCAACAAAACTGGATTACCAGGTTGAACGCCAGAAAGAGTGGCAAACCTAAAACGTGAGGTTCGATTAGACTCAAATAAAGAGGTTGATTCTTTGTTAGATGTCTAGGCCAATTGTAGTATTTAAGAGTGTGATTATATAGGAATTAAATGTTGTACTGTGTTAGGAAAATTACACTCAGAAAAGATCAGATCTTATACAACTTGAGAAAGGTTAAATAGGCTGAAAACTTAGAAAAATCGCCTATGATCTGGAATCTTATTTTATTTGACCGGCTTATGACATTTTAGTCATATTAAAGATAAATTTAAATTATTTGGATTGTAAATGTAAATTATTTGCGTTAGGATATTTTAAAATGAGCCAGGGAAATTTGAACATGTGCTTGAGTTTGTTTCAACATGAAGTATCGTCGAAGGTTAATTATAAGGTAGTTATAAGTTAGATTTAAGACAGAAAATTGATCAAAATTATATATGGTGAAAAATGTTGCTCAAATGTTGTTATTTTGCTCTTTTGATGTATGTCCCTACAGCAGTCCATTTTTGAATAATATTGTAATGGCAGATGAAAGTATGAGGTTGATGTTAGAAGAATTGAAAGCTAGTATGAATGAAAGTGCGAGGGAGATGTCTGCTAATTTGAAAGCAAGCATGACTAGTAGTATGAAGCAGATGCTGAATGAAAGCATGAAGGAGAATAATAGTCGAATGGAGGAGAATGCTAGTAATTTGTCTGCTAATTTGAATGCAAGAATGGAGGAGAATGCTAGTAATTTGAAAGCTAGCATGGGTGAAAGTTTGAAGGGTATTCAAACTAGTGCTGCTAATTTGGAGGATAATATGTCGCGTTTACAGATTAATACCCTAGGAATTGAGAATACTGTAAGTGACATCCGCACAAATGTGTCTGATGTTAAAAATGATGTGTCTAAGGTACAGAGAGACCTTACAATGTTAAATCTAGATGTAGCTAATGTCCGAGGGGATATTTCTTGTGCTAGAGCTGAAGTTGTTGTTGTCAAAAATGATGTAGCGACTGTCCAAGACAAGGTCGAGGAAGTCCAAAAAGAAATTCAAAAAGCTAGAACTGATGTATCCAATGTTCAGGTAGACATTAATAACATTCGTGCGGATATAACTGAGGTGCAAAGTGACATAACTAAGATTCAGGTAGAGGTCAACACAGTTTTCGTAGATATGACTAAAGTCCAAACTGATGTAAATAAAGTCAGGGAAGAAATCGAAAACTCAAAAACTCTTTGTACGCGTAATATAACTGCATTAGCGACTAGGTTAGTCGATGAATCAGTTAGAACAACAACGTCTTTAGCAGAGTTGAAGTATGATGTAGAGGTCATGAGAACCCAGGTATTAGACCACAATAGAGTATTAAAAGAGGATATCGAAGTAGACATAGCAGAAATGTTAACAGCAAACGTAGCGGTATGGAAAGACGAGTGGAATAAGTCAAGTGGGGAACATGTAACCCAAATTCAGGAAAGGATTGAAAGAAAACTTGCCAGTACGCAGATAGAAATTAACAATGAAGTAGTACAGATTAGGAAAGATTTAAGCGTCAGGATAAATTCGCTATCCGAAAAACAAGTTGACGATAGAACACAACTAGATCAGGATATGCAAACTTTAAAATCTACATTAGAGGAACAGATGCATAAAGTTGTCTCTGATGTAAATGAAACGACGAGTAAACTGAAAAATTTGAAGTTAGGAGAGGCTAGTTTAATGCAGGACTACAAAGAAGAGATAATCAAGAAAGTCTTAACAGAAATCACCGACAAGGATACAGAAGGCTTAGCTTGCGAATTGAATAGGAATTATGCTAGAAGACATAACCTAGAGCCAGAAGAAAGAGACGTGACTCCTGAAGAACGTGTATCCAGATTCAGAGAGGAGGATGACGAGAGGAATATGGAACCTGAGTGGAATTATCGAGATAGTGGGAAAAACTATCCGGATTCATATCCGAGGAACGTGACGGTCATTAGGAATTTCGAAGACAAACCACAAAAATTCAGTAACACTGATAGTTTGACACCTATAGAGTATGTAAGGAATCTCAAAGATTATTTCATCGAAGCTCACATTCCCAGAGAGAGAGAGATGAAGATAGTAGAGAGATATCTGATTGGAGGACCCCTTGAATGGTTTCGCGCATTTAGATACACATTCAGTAACTTTGACGAGTTTGCAGAGGCATTAATCAAACGATTTTGGTCCATAGAAGCGCAGAATTCGTTAAGAGCGGAGGTGTATTCAAGAAAATACTCAGGTACTCTTCCAACGAGGTACGCTGCTTTCTTTACGAGTCAGTTGTCCCGCTTGAGATTTTTGCAACCCCCATTGTCCACGGAGCAACTAATAGATGCGATTTCTCGTATGCTGCCAGTTGAGGTGAGGAGACATCGTATGCAAATATGCTGACCCTGCGCATACAAAACTTCGAATAGTCGTGCCACCTAAACTTATTGTCAATTTAGTGTGGGTAGCTCATCATGCAACTGGACATGCCGGTTTAGATAAAACTCTTAATACACTTAAAGAGAGATTTATCTGGACTAACATGCGTTCCAGCATTGCCAAGGTCATTAGATCCTGTGACAAATGTCAAAGAGCAAAGTATGCTTCTGCTTTACTAAAGGGAAAACCGAAGGCGATGATTCCTTCTAAGCCAAACGAACTTATGGCGACGGATATATTTGGCCCCTGTCCGAAGGGATACCAGGGTAACCAATACTTGTTGGTGACCGTGGATGTTTTCTCAAAATTTGTTACAATGAGTCCCATGCAGAAAGCTAACACGAGGAACGTAGTAAGCAGACTGGAAAATGCTGTATTTCCTAAAGCTGGTATACCGGAATATCTACTGTCAGATCATGGAACGCAGTTTACGTCCGTGGAATTTGCAGCGGATATGGAAAGGCTTGGCATTAAGCACTTATTTTCAAGCGTGCGTTACCCTGAATCGAATTCCTCAGAAAGATATATGGCTGAATTTTCGAAATTCTGTCGAATTTTCTGTCCAAATGATCATTCTGGTTGGGTGAGATTTGTACCCCTTATTGAGGAATGTCTGAACTCTACAGTGCAGGAGAGCACAGGAGAAGTGCCAATGCGACTTCATCTAGGAAGAAACCCAGAAAGGCCGTGGGATAATCTATTCAACCACATACCGAGAGATCCCTACATAGGAAGACAGCAGAGGATTGACAAGGCGAAGGAACAACTCCAGAAAGCAGCAGAGAAACGATTGAAAAGAGTAGCTGGAAAACGTTTTGGTACACCCTTTCAAGTTGGAAATCTTGTATTATTACGCAGACCTGTCAAGGCTGATATGACCAAGAAAATCTACCCCAAATTTGGATTAGTGTTCCTGGGGCCGTTTAGGATTACAAACGCTTATGGAAACAACTGTTATGAACTCTACGATGATGAGAATAATGTTGTTTACGGCAAGTTCAATGCTGGAAATTTAAAAAGATACTATCCTAGAGTAAGCCAGTAATAATTCAATTTCGTGTTCAAGAGAGTTGAGATACTTGTAACACTGAGTTTAAAAACAATTTGCAACTGTTTTTAAAACGTGGTGAGAGGAGAATGCCCCCGTAATTGAATTATGTAGAGACCACGGTGGCTATATTTGAAATTTATAAGGAGAGTTATGGCTGTCATAGTTATGACGTGGGTAGTCATGACGTAAGCACGGATGACGTAAATGTTATACCAGCAGGCTACTTGAGCTGAGATTCTCAGTGACGTCAGCATTTAGTCGAGAATGTTCCAAGATTTACGACGCAGTCGCAGGAAACGAGGAATTCTGCTGAGGAAGAAACTATGCTATTGGAGGAGAGGCATGAACCAATCAACGATAGTTTAAAGGAAGACGGAGATTGCTGAAACTATGGTATTTTTATTACTTTTGGAATGCAGAATTGTGGAAATCCATTTGCAGTAAAAGCATTGATTTGGAATTTTGGTGAAATTTATTTTCAGTTTTTGAATTTTGAAAATCCGTCATGTATTAACGAAGTTGGAACTTCTAGCGATGACGCAGTACCACGCTTTGGAAGGGATGGAAACGCCCCTCGAGAAGTTAATAAAAGGGCTTGCGCAGAAGAGAGGAGCCTCTTTCGTTCTCTGATCATTCTGAGATCTCATTCTCAGAGCATCGAAGTATAATTGTGAAAGTTCTTTTCTTATACATTCATTATAGTGAGACGTCGAAGTGAACAGCAGTGAAAAGAATCGTCTTTATAACGCGTGGCGAGGCCACTATATTAACGAAATCCATGTCAAACTAGGTGAAGTTAAAACGGACCTTAGAAAGCTTCTACAAGTTTAGCTTCGAACAGTTAGCGGTCACCGATAAGCTAATTGTATTGTGCAGTGCTACGTGCAGTAATAGAGAAAAGCTGAACAATTTCGACCGATTAATTTGAAAGATATTAGCAGTTTTATACGACTGACAAAAGTGATTATCTCGCCACAAGAGAAGCACTTTTGTATAGCCAGAATCAACGCAACGGCTGACGCTGCGAGTGGAATAGAAAGACTTCAGATTGCTTGGTTACAGAACGATACAGTATAATGGAGCAATTGAATACGGCAGTGTGTTCTTCTGACACTACAACCGAAGAGCAGATGGAAGGCTAAAGGGCTTATTGCAATTGGGACATACTTCAACGGAGTAAGATAGCGACATGGAACTTCGCTAATTGCTATTCCACACAAGCGAACATGCGGTGAATACCATCTACACCCATGTTTCGTAATTAAAGGCTGAATACCATCGAACAGCCATAGAAACAATTTCATACTCTGAATATGAATAATTTCTTCGGAAATTTCTACAAAACTTCATGGTGATTGTCTACTGGAACTTCAGGGAATTTTTCAAGAGAGGTCAGGGTGTCCCGACTTACAAAGAAGATTATTGCCGGAAGGATGTCTATTCGTCTTCGAGGAGCAGAGCGATTCACGGAGAAGGAAGCAGTTCGATTCTCCGAGGGTGCTATTTCCTATTTCGAGGATGGAGCTCAGCTTTAACGTGGTGAAATGGATCCATCAGCAGTCTTCTTTGGGGAATTTTCCTCTGGAACGTCAATCGGCAGATAAGGTAGTCGTGAACGTTTATTGTATTTGAGTTTACTAATGATGTTTGAGCAACCATTTTTCCCATATTTTTATCCTCATGTTTTTGCCCTATTTTCTTGTTGAGATTCTTATTCTCAGTACACCTTGATGAGTTTTGCATTTTTCGACGATTTATTAAGACATTGTTTTGTCATGGGCATAGTTAACGATTTTGAATCAGTTGAGACTGATATTTAGAATTTTCAGTAATTAATATATTTTTTTGTAGTCACGATTTGACTGTAAGTTAATGATTTTTAATGGCAGATCTAAATTCAGACAGCGTGTCATTTTATTAAAGTAATTCTACCCCAGTTTAATTACTTTGACCAATTTTCTGTCATCATCAAGAAGGAAGAACATTTAAATGATTTTAGAGCGTTAAAATCTCTTACGTTGTCGACGATCTTGGAAATACTAGTCGTTATTTGAATTGATTGCAACACAGACATTTATCGTCAGTTATGAATGAACATTGCATCATAGACACTTTTGTGAAAGATTAACTTTAATAATGAATTATTGAATGCATTAAAGTCAAGTACTTTTGTTAGGAGTTTTTCTCAATTAGAGATTTATAGAACGATGTTTGCATTCCCCAGTCTAATTGGATTCTATTCGACTACTTTGCATTTTAGTCGCACTTTATTTGAAGATAGTATTTTCATACTACAATTTCTTTTAAGATGTTAATCTTAAATTTTGATAGACCAGACAGGCGTATATAAACGTATTCATTATTAAATTTGTTTGTGATTGGCAAGTTTTGACTTCATTTCGGTTCATGAATGAAATCCACGAAGGTTAAATAAAAACAGTTTTGAAACAATTAATGATTATAAAAAATTTTAAGTGGAACTATGAATGTATAATCGCTAGTGCAGCGCGTGTTGAAAGTCGCTGAAATATAATGCCCTTGGATATGAAGGAAGTTCCCACAGGAATTAATGTTAAAGAATTATTTGTGGATGTTTTGTAAGTTATGTGGAAGTTTAATGCCATATAGATTAATATATGATGATTTTGGGCATATTTTTTTTAATGCAGTTTGTGCATTAACTTGTTAGCGAAGGATTTTCCGCTGGAGTAAGATTGTCATAGTTCGTTGAAAATTAATCAAGTGATTTACTGTTATAATTAACACGAGTTTTGAAAGAATTTGAGATAAGATTTTGAATGAAGGTTGCCGTCACAAATCATTATTAAAACCTTTATTAAACCAGATTGTGACATTAACATGTATAACTAACCTTCATTGGTCGATTATATTAAACACGATTATGAAAATTACCAACCGAATGAACCTGTGGTTAATGTATTTCTTAAATTAATAATTTAAACAATTTAAATGTTAATATTGTAAATAATTGCTGTAAATATTTTTGAAAATAATGTGAAACGAGAGTGATGTTAAAGGCGTGTATATAATATTTTTATTGTCTTTGACAAATATTATAAACAATTTCTAATTGTTATAAATAATTTATGTGATTTTGTTATAAACATTTAAGAGCTAATTATACAATTGGATTGAACTTAACAAATTTAGGGAATTAACATAATGATCCAATAGGATGTGAGCAAAGTACTTGAAAGATTTGCGTAAATATTAATGTGAGTTGTCTTGTAGACAGATAAAAGTTTGAGAGAGCAAGCTGTATTCTTACGTAACTTAGCATGTGAGAAGGGAGTCCATTCGACCACTATGCAACAGGTTGGAGGGTAGCTCGCAGCTGGGCCAACATCTGGTTATCAGTGTGAGGTCGTCCGCACTCTGGCCTTGCGACTATAAATACCATTCTCATGTTTATTAAAAGGAAACCAAATGCTCTATATATATGTCACATCCTGACGTCCTTCTCCAATCCAATAGTGTTATGAATATTACGTTATTTGGAGCTCTTGGGAGCTAAAATGTTTTATATCATGTTGTATGATAATTTTTGCAAGTCCTACTGGAGGACGTAGTCAGATTGACTTGGGCTTCTGATAGCCACGTTGATTTTGTTGTGTTAGTAAAATCATACCCTTTATTAGAAATAAAGCTTTTGTACAGTTCAAAGTTCTCGTCTTCGTTCTGGTTCATTTTTAAATGTCATGGTGGAGGTTATTGTGTGAACAGACTTTAGTGATCCTGTTGTCAACTCAAACCCCGAGATAATTAAGAGGTAAGTAACGGTAAGTATGAACCCCCGTCTATTTTGGTGTGTTCCACAATGATTTCCTGTGAACTTCTGTGCTCTTATCTCGATAGTATCTGTCAGTGCCATTTTCATTGATGTAACTGTGCCGGTGCGATTGATAATTGGCAATCCGATTGAGGGGGCGGATATCTGACAGCCTACTATCCAGGTAAACGGGGACAGTACCATCCCGGCAATTGCCCGAAGACGAAGTGGGAAACCGCGGAAAACCACTTCGAGGATGGCTGAGGTGGGAATCGTACCCCCTCTACTCATTTCGGCCACTCGAGGCTGAGTAGACCCCGTTCCAGCCCTCATACCACTTTTCAAATTTCGTGGCAGAGCCGGGAATCGAACCCAGGACCTCCGGGGCGGCAGCTAACCATGCTGACCGCTACGCTACGGAGGCGACATGGTTTTAGAACAGTATTTAGGGAAAATAACCATTTAAATTAGACAAGAAAATAACTTTCCCTATCGTCTTCGTAGATAATGTGAACAAAACCAAGTTGAAATCTTGGTGTACGAGGTAGGGAGGGTATAATAAGATAGCTAAAAAGAATTTAAAAAATCTGCCGTTGGATGGTCTTGAACTCGGGATCTTCGAAAGAGCGAGCGGGCGCAATAACACTTGCACACATTTCCAACACACTCTGGAGGTTTTTTGTTGCGCTTCTTATTAACGCGTATGGTAAAATATTCAATTATTACAGTTAGATCTTAAATATTGATTGGAATGCATTCGTTCAGTACCTGGCAGGTTTTCTAATTTACTTAAAGCAATTTTCGCGACCGCTTTGCGTTAATAAGGCGAAAGAACAGCAGCTAATGCCCTCAAACGACAGCCCTTCGGTTTTATTTCATATAACTTAGCGTCCAAAATGCTAGCGTGTGATACACTCCGGTCATACAAGCAGGTGTACTGACGAAGAGAACAGAATTATACAGGATTTTGTACCAGCGATCACACCAGCTTCCTTGCCAGCGAGTGTCGTGTGATACGGGCCTAAAGATATGCTAAGACTTTTTGTTAAAATTTAATAACAAAACAAGATGTTCGGTAAAGAACGTATAGCCTACTTTGTCCTAAATGCATGGGTATGGTTATAACCCTTTGTCCTTTTCAAGGAGTGTAATTGAATGTTGGTTGTAGTAGCTTCTTGAAATACAACGTGCTTTACGGATATTATACATGAATATGATTTGCCCTTTGCTAGTGCTACCTCTATAAAAAAAAATTCATTCAATTCGGTTTCACCGTGTTTGAATTGATAAGGGGAATCGATTTGCACACAAACATGGCCGCTATCTGCACATTATTGATCTGATGACCTTGCAGTGTGGTCAACAGATTGTCTATACATAAAGGTATGTCGTTGCAAAATTTGGTAGGGATCAGGTTATTAGGTTGGTCATAATTTGATTCAAGCACTTAACATTAGGATGGCCGCCATTACGTTTTCGTCAACATGGCGGCGATATAAAACATGACACTGGAGTGCCCCTTGCTAGTGCTACCTCTGTACCAAATTTCGTTCAATTCGGTTACACCGTGTTTAATTGATAGGGGGAATCAATTTGCACACATACATGACCGCCATCTGCAAACTAATGGGCTGATGACCTTGTAGTACAGTCAAACGATGCTCGCCATACAAGTATACGTTGTTGCAAAATTTGGTAGAGATAGGATGATTAAGTTAGTCGTAATTTTATTTAAGCTTTGAACATTTGGGTGGCCACCATTATGTTTCCGTCAAGATGGTGGCGATATAAAACATGACACTGAGGTGTTCTGCGCTAGTGCTACCTCTGTACCAAATTTCGTTCAATTCGGTTTCACCGTGTTTGAATTGTTAGGGGGAATCGATTTGCATACATACTTGGCCGTCATATGCAAACTGTTGGGCTGATGATCTTGTAGTTTGGTCAAAATATGCTTCCCACATAAAGGTATGTTGTTGCAAGATTTGGTAGAGATCAGATCATTAGGTTGGTCGTAATTTGATTCAAGCTCTTAACAATAGGATGGCCGCCATTGCGTTTTCGTCAAGACGGCGGCGATATAAAACCTTACACTGAGGTTTCCTTTACTAGTGCTACCTCTGTACCAAGTATCGTTCAATTCGGTATCACCGTGTTTGAATTGATAGGGGGAATCGATTTGCACACATACATGGCCGCCATCTGCAAACTATTGGTCTGATTACCTTGTAGTGTAGTCAAAAGACGCTCGCCATATAAATATATGTTGTTGCAAAATTTGGTAGAGATCGGATGATTATGTTATTCGTAATTTGATTTAAGCTTAGAACATTTGGGTGGCCGCCATTACGTTTCCGTCAAGATGGCTGCGATATAAAACATGACACTGAGGTGCCCTTTGCTAGTTCTACCTCTGTACCAAATTTCGTTCAATTCGGTTTCACCGTGTTCGAATTGATAGGGGGGGGGGGGGTGAGGGAGGGGCAGACATTCAGAGTACACACACTCACACACACACACACACACACAGACAGACACACGATTTTTTGCTAATAATACAATGGGAATTTCTACGGAATACGTATACTTCGATGCAAGCACTGGCGATCAGAATATCCTTCGATATGTTGTTGTTTTGTTTCATTTGAGGGCCTAGAACATTTAGCCATGTTTACTTGGGTGTGTGTGTAGAATTTGTCTGATAACCTGAGTTATTGCGGGCTTGTAATTATGTGTATATTTGCAATTAAGGATTGGGAAGGAGGCGGCCGTGGCCTTAAGATAGAATCCGTCCCGGAATTTGGAAACCGCGGAAAACCATTTCCAGGGTGGCTGAGGTGGGAATCGAACCCACTTCTTCTCATATTTGCTCCACGAGGCTATGTGTACCCAATTTCAGCCCTCAGACAAGTATTACATTTCTTGACAGAGCTGGGAATCAAACCCGGACTTCCGGAGCAACACTTCGAGATGTTATGTTAATATTCATGCCAGTTTTTAAATTTTCTGCCATAACAGGTCACGTAGCATAACGTACCAATTCGATCGTGTTCTCTTTATAAATCATCAAAATTCAACGAACTCTTCACAAAAATTCGTCGTAAGGCAATAAATGTGGCAATGCAGTTACATCCCGACTAAATGGAATGTGGGCTTTCGTTCAAAAAAAAAAGCGTGCCTACTACTGGATTCGAAGCAACATTCTACCCGCTTGCGCCCACCAAGTACGACCAGGCATTAAACCTCGCAGCCACCAAGACATGGTAAATACCCCACGCTAAACGTGCTTTAGTTACTGTAGCCGTCCCACCTCAAACGTTTAAGTCCATCTCAAAGTCTTCAATCACGGTTTGTGGTGTTGATTTAACTTTCTACTATTACAGATCACGTGGCGTAAGCTATTAATTCGATTGTATTATGTGTATGTGTGTTATTTCAAGGAGCAGAAAGTCATATGTTAGTAGAATGGGCCATAGTATTTGGCGGGGAAAAGTTTAAGGTCGGTTTTTCTTTGCTAGACCCATGACCCAATTACATTGCTGTCACACAGTCAGAGCGCAGAGCAATATCGACCATCGGGAGAAATGCTATGTTAGTTGGGTTTCATAAAACTAAATAATAAGGGGCGGGTGGACCACACTGTATATATATATAAAATATACAAATAAACAACACATTCCACACATACACTAAAATATCACACACAACATAAAATAACTTAACTACTTCCGAAGGAACTACATAATCGTCATCAAGCTAATCCACGTTCCAAATAAGTCTCGAAGCGCCAAAGAAATTATTTCATTTGATAAAGACATGCCATCTCCACTCCTTTCATCATCCGAACCGCTACCTTCGATGCCATTACCATCTCGAATGTATAAATATTCGTTTCAATCAACATCCATAGGCTGATCATGATTTTCATCAGCATTACTCAGCGTTTCCGATTCGGCATCCTGTTCTCCACGTTTACCACTTGAAATCCTCTTTGGCGCCTTCTTCTCGGATTCGGTTTTCTTCTCTGCCTTCCATCTCGTCTTTTTCTTTATCCACCATGTCATTCCGTACCTTTTACTCCTCATCTTCCATCTCCACCGTTCCTCTCTCCTTCCCTTCCTCATTTTCTTCTTCTTCTGATCCTTCACTCTCTTATCTTCCTTTACCTGACATCTCATCTTCTTCCTACTCCTTCTCTTTGCTTTCCAACTCATTCTTTTATCTATTCTCCTAGTCCTCTTTGTTTTCATTCTCAACCACTTCTCTCTTCTTTCTTTCCACATTTTCCACCTCTTCCTCGTCTGTCTTGTCTTACTCAACAGTTCCTTTCTCTTCTTGCACTTTGTTTTCCACTGTTTCTTCTTCACCTTATCTTCTTCTAGCACGTTGTATTCTCCATGGCTCACTCTTGCACTTTCATCCTCATCTTTAGTCTCTTTTTCTAGATTGCTACTGTCTTCATTACCAACCTCATCTGATTCTCCTTTCTTTTCTTCAATTTCTCCCATATCTTTTGCTTTCTCACGCTCTTCTGTTTCACCTCCTCCCTTATCCGTTTCTCCTTTCTCTTCAATTTTCTTCCTTTTCACCTTCTCCGTTATCCGTTTCTCCTTTCTCTTGTTCTCTCTCTTGTCCATTTTCTTCCTTAAATCCTCCACATCTTTGATAATCTTCTTGTTCCTTAATCTCACTTATCTCAGTCACTTCCTCCTCTTTTATCTTATTCTCCACTTCTTCCTCCTCTATATCTTGCCCATCTTTCATTCCTTCTTCCCCTCCATTACCATCTTCTACACGCCCTCCAGCATCAGGTACTATCTCACTACAATACATATGATCTCCACTCTGTGCTCTTACAACTTCCCTTTCTCCTCCTCCTGCTCCTTCTTCTCTTTCTCCTTCTTCTGCTCCTTCTATTTCTTTCTCCTCCTCCACAGTCACACTCACCGACACTTTCCAAAATCTATTTCCTTTTCTACACCTCCTAATTCCCTTTTCAAACCTCCTATTTCCTTACTTATCTCTTTCACGGACTCTTCATTCATCTTCATATATTTGAGAAGCGACACTTCCTGCCTCTTCATAGATTCGAGAAGCGACTCTTCCTCCTTCTTCATAGATTCTTTCATAGCCGTAAGCATTTGGAGCAAACTCTCTGCTATTATGCATAATAAGGCCGTATACTTCCTTTTTCCTGCACAGTAATCACTTTGTTAAAGTTTGCATTTGTTTCTTATTTTCCTTATTCGTGTCCGCATCCCTCTTTCGATCCTCACGTTGTGGCGTCATAATTATAACCGTACATTCCGGGGTCATGGTTGATTATACTCAATGAGGGATACTTTTAACAAACAAAAACACATCTTTCTCCATTTATTGTTCTCACTCTAATTTCAACTTCTCAAGCACACACACAATAATCTCCTCACTTCTTCCCCTCCTTATCAACATCTCAATAATCTAATCGAAGAATTGCACAGATACTCTCATAAACATCTTCCAGTATGGACTCCTCACAAGAATAGTCATAGAGTACTGATAAAAACCAAAGATATATAAAAACAAAAGAACAACGTAAATAGGAATAAAATTACATATATGTCACTCGATTTAGCATGGCCCTCTTCTCCTTTACTGGTTCACCATTACCAGGAATCTCTAAGCTTTGCGCTGAGGCCTGCGATAGCTCACCAGCAAAGAGTAGCCATGATCAAAACCAAAAGTCATAGACATTGTTCTGTTACAACTGGAGTCCTATATTCGTCCCCTTTGCGTTTCTCAAATTTAATTCCGGTTTGAGAGCTGGAATGGCGGGGTACACTTAGCCTCGTGAGGCGAAATTGAGAAGAGGTGTGTTCTATTCCTACCTCAGTCATCCTGACGGTGGTCTTCCGTGATTTTGACTGGATGGATAACTTGTGCGTAGAAATGCATGAACATATTATTTACATGTCAATAAATGTGTTATAAAAGATCTTATGGCTGTCACAATACATTTTCAATAACATACTAAATATTAAATAAATAATAAATGAGTATACATAAATGGGCATCATATTCAATGTATTAGATTCGCAGATGGCATAGCAATTGTAGCGGACTCCGAGAAGATGTTGTCCAGAATGTTGAATGTATTGTCATCAGCGTTGTCAAAGTTATGTTTGAACATTAATGCTAAGAAGACCAAGGTGTTAGTTGTGAGTAAACATCCTAAGAGCATTCACACGAACATTAAGCTTACGGACAAGTTAGAGGAACAAGTCACCAGTTTCACTTATTTGGGAAGTCTAAACACCAATGACAACAGGTGTAGTAAAGAGATTAGAAGGCGGATAGCGCTCGCAAAGCAGGCTTTCAATAATAAGAAAAATCTTTTGATTAATGCAAATTTGGATATTGCAACTAAAAAGAAATTTGTCATGTCCTTTGTGTGGAGTGTGCTTCTGTATGGATGTGAATCTTGGACGATCAGAGGTCAGGATTGGAAGCGACTTGAAGCGTTTGAGATGTGGGTCTGGCGGAGAATATTAAGGGTTAAATGGATTGAAAAGAGGACTAACATCAGCATCCTGCAAGAAATTCAAGGGAAAAGAGAACCGAGACCAACTATCCATAAAAGAAAAGCTAAATTCACAGGCCACATCTTGCGACATAACGTTTTCCTAACTAATCTCCTAGAAGGAAAGATCACAGGGAGGAAAGGCCGAGGTCAACCGAGAAAATGTTTCCTGCAAGACATCACACTAACTCTTCATTATGGTTCCTACTGTGAGATGAAACGAGGCGCTGAAGACAGAGAACAATGGAACAAGGCATTGCCGCTAGAAGTTGATTGATTGATTGATTTATTTATCGATTGATAACATATATGAATAGATAATAACTGGATAGGGGGACGTAATTTGTATACCTTAATTTGAAAATGGAAATTTGCATTCGTTTGATTATTTATTGTTTTTGGTTAGAAAAGATTTATTTAGTCGAATCACACCAGCAATACTATTAGGTATGGTGTTCAGTTGCTTAAATAAGTTTTTTAATTATTTCTAACTCCAAAACAATTTTCAGAATTGAAGAATTTGCTTGGGGATGCGGTAATTGGGCACTTTACCTTACTTTTGGACATAGATATAATAGCTTAAGTGTAATGAATCTGATGATGATCGCTTGATGATCGAAACTGGTCATCCAAGTGTATTTATTAATCTCATGTAATTTTTCTTTTTTCAGGATTAGGGAATAACCGGTACAATTGTGTTGACCGACTGAAAAACATAAAATTTTGTTGATTATCTGTCTTTTTCTCCTGTTTCCTGCTAAACTAAGTACCTTTTACCATACGTGTTTTACGTCTTTCTGCCCTCCTTGTCCTGAGGAATCATAAGTTATGTTGCCGGCTGCCTGTTCTGAGAAGCTTGTATCAATCATAAGAGGCAAGAGGCTGGTTTATGTCTTGTTTTACACTAATTGAGTCAAGCTTTTAGAGTTTTAAAAGTCACATCACATCGCAACTTAATAACACTTATAAACTTTACGCACGCCACGCCACTGTCTGATTAAAGTGAGACAGGATAAGTTATACGTAATTAAACTTTTCGCTACCTTACATCACATCACACGGTGGGAATATAAAAACTTCTACCGCCCCACCATATATAATTTGTGCCGGGGATAGAGGAGGAGGAGAGTACGTTTAAAAAGCGAGAGGGTGGTTTCAATTAGTAACCCTAAGTGAACACTCTTACCCCGTCAGGGATATACAACTTCATATTGACGATGGCAAGAGGGTATAGTCGCGGTCTACCCAATACAGACTTATATTTGTTACTGTAAAGCATAGAAAATCTAAAAACGTCTTTCATCACATGAATGGGAATTCAGAGGGCAACGCATTTTCTGAAATGTTACAATATGAATTTTTCATCCATACTATTACGGACCTATAACCTAGATGTTACACAATTTTAAGAAATTGTAATCAATGATGTACATTCCACACACAAGGTTGGCTTATGTGATTGCTCTTTTTGGTCTGTATCAATTAGATATCCTATTTAAACCTGTCTTTTTCAGATTGTAATAATATAATTACATAGCCTAATTGTAAATTTAAATGTTTAAAAAAATAAGTAGGAATTGTAAGGAAACTCATAAAATGTGTACAGTATTTCTGGATTTTGTAAACTGTATAATTATTGTAACGATATAATAATAATAATAATAATAATAATAATAATAATAATAATAATAATAATAATAATAATAATAATAATAATAATAATAATTTAAAAAAAATACTGTCAAACGCGTATGTTATATAGTTTGAAAATGTATGCTAAGGGTTTTCAAAGCATGACTTGACTCATTTTCTTGAACGTAATGTACCGATATGAGTCATGTTACGAACTTTAGGTTGAGTAAATAAAGACAATAATAATGAATAGCATTACCCATCGCGGCTTCGCCCGCGAATATTCTAGTTGTAAGGAGTACACTAAGCAAAATCACAATCATGAATACTATGTCTGATTTATCCTTGGTATGAATAATTAGACTTTATCAATTCAGCTACTGGTGCAGTGGTTAGGAGTTTGTCATTCCTTCATAGGTACATCAGAGCAAAGTTAGTTTTCTGGGAATATCACAGACACTGTTAATTTAAGGGCCTTTAAATGTGGTTTTCGGAGACCCTTTCTAGTCGGGCGAAAAAGGCCTTTCGTACTACTCTCACACGTGAAAATTGCGTGAAAAAATTCTAGAGTGCCCCTTGACCCCCTTAAGGGCATTATACTGTATGTATTGATGAATTTTACAGCTTAATTTGTTTCAGTGATAACATTATAACCGTCTGGAAACTTTCACAGTAAGGTAATAATTGGAATTGCATTGGTCTTACAGAAATAGATGGACCTGTGAGATTCTGTTACCATGGTTACCGTGTTGCATTCTTTCATTATTTCATTGTAAATATACATGTTTTAAGGTATTTATTTAATTGTGGGGCATTTAAAGATTACGTGAGTGCGTTTCGCCTTCGCAATGGGTTATGCTGAACCTGTAGGTACCCCATATGTGTAGGTTGGTGTTAATGGGACCTTATTTTCGGTTTAAAAAATGGAATCGGACCTTAGCTGAATAATATAGGGAGGGATTTAATGCTTATCTTCTGGTCTTCAGAGAATGATACAGAGTATTGTTTAAAGAAAATACTGATGAATTTCGATGAAGATCTTCCGAGCACTAAAAAGCAAACGTACCAGAGACTATTACTGAAGAACTGTGTGTTGCAATTAAAGGTAAGGAAAGGAATGCGTGGTTCATAAATACTCCTGATCCACCATATGTACTTGGTTGTATCCGTTATTTGATAACAAATACATTCTTCTGTTAAGCCCCATAAAACAAACCACACTCATCATCATCATCATCATCATACTATAGACACCACAATAACACAGGTATGTAGACAAGTTTATTACAAAAACAGAAGTATACGGGTCTAACAGACGTTAGAGACCCTCAAATGAATCATGTCAACATTTCCGTCAGCTCCTCTGCACTTGCGGGAAATTGGAAGGGAATACAGTATATGCTGAGTTCGTTAGTTAGTTAGTTAGTTAGTGAGGTAGGTCGTGAATAAGATAGTTTTAATATCGTATGGCCTCGGGTGCCGGGTGCAAGCTTTGTTATTTGACACCCAAAGATAGCTTGCATGTCGAATTTCGATGTTCCTTGAAGCACTATGAAAGTCAAGGAGGTTAGATATCTTAAGCTCCTTGAACACTATAGCGCTTTCTAGTAGAGAAATAAGGAACTTTGTGTTGGCGGAAACTCCCGAGATTAATTTTTCCATTATGAACACGGCCTACTGAATTCAAATGGGTTCTTTGACATACCAACATCGTATGATATGGTGTCGTAATTTTTGCCGCCTTTCAAAAATCACTTACCACGGCCAGGAGCGAACCTGCAAGCTTGGGGTTAGTAGACCGACACGTTTAACACTCACTTACTGTCGACCAAAGTATTATGTGCACTCGAGTTTGAAGGTTGTTTGTGAAGTAACCAATAGACCTTCATAAATTACAACAACAACATCATTTTCGTCGTTCTATTTTACGTTAGCTCATGTAGGTTTGGAATTTTAAATTTATATTTTAATATTTTTTATCGCTGTTGGAACACAAAAAGTGCACGTTTTTACTTACTTTTTGATATATAACGATTACAACGCAACCAAGAACTACATTTTCCATCCACCCCGAGCCGAGAAAAAGTTACCTTACAACAATGATAACAACTTTGTTTCTTGGAGACACAAAATTGTGAAATTAATAAACCAGTTATACAACATTCCAATGTATATTGTGTTAAAATTTGGATTCGATCTGATGACGGGTTTTTGAGATAATAATTCTTAAATTTGACGCATGGTTGAAACACGCTTAAAAACGTGCACTTTTTGTGTTCCAACTGTGATAAAAAATATTAAAATATAAATTTAAAAATCCAAACCTACATGACCTAACGTAAATAGAACGACGAAAATGTTGATGGTATTGGTTTTTATGTAGGTCTATTGGTTACTTCACAAACAACCTTCAAACTCGAGTACACATAATACTTTGGTCGACAGTAGTTAGTGAGTGAGGTAGTAAGTTTGTGAGGTAGTAAGTTACTGTAGTTAGTGAATGAGGAAGTTAGTTACTTACTGAGTGAGTTAGCCGTGGTCGTTACGGCGTGGCTGCAGGCAGTCGCTCAAATCCGGGAGGCGAGGAGGTTCGAATCCCCCGCCGGCAACCTTGAAGATGGTCTTTTGTGGTTTCCCATCTTCCTTCCAGGCAAATGCCGGGGTTGGTCCCTAACTATAGGCCACAGCTGCTACCTTCCAATTCCTCATCCTTACATTCACACTTTCCTCCCCAGACAACACTCCACACACGACGGTACTTGTAGCTCTCCCCATGGGTGTTCGCATAGAAGCAGTTACAAACTCTGGCGAGCCGAACATGTCCTCGGACACTCCCGGCACTAAATACCATACGCTAAAAGAAAATACCTGTACTTACTTAGTGAGTGAGGAAGTTAGCCAGTTACTTAGCTAGTTAGTCAGTTAGTTAGTTAGGGGCGGAACAGTGAGGTCATCTGCCCCTGGTATCTGCTGAGTCTAACAAGACGTAAACGTGTCACAGTAAGATGGTCTGTCTATCCCTGACATGTGCCACACATTAAGGGTACACGAGATCTGTACACCTCGCAATTTTTTAATTTGCCAGCCACCAAGTTACGACACTTTTACACCACTCTGCTTGTTGAAATTAACTTTCTTAAGACAAGTAACGATGTGCTTGGAGGAGAAAAACTTGCACCAAGTGTCGTTAAAGATGTGTGCTCTGGTAATGAATTTTTAAATGTTTCACTAAATTAGTTTTGATTTGATTAAATTAATTTCCTGGACGAGGGCAAGAAGGGAGAGTCCTTTTCCCTTAGAGCAGGGCTTGTTCTCGAGTACAGAGCGAAACTATATTACAAGGAATCTTCTTCTTCTTCTTCTTCTTCTTCTTCTTCTTCCTAGCGTTGTCCCTCTGGTGCAGAGTCCGCTTTTTTGGTCATTGTCCTCCATTTTGTCCGGTTTCGTGCGTCAGCTGGATTTAGGCCGGTAATTTTTAAGTCACCATTTATTGTGTCTTGCCAACGCTGCTTCGGTCGTCCTCTGGGGCGTAGGCCTTCAACCTCAAAATGAAGGACAGAGTTATTAACAATATCAGGCGCTGCACGCAGGGCATGGCCATACCATCGGAGCCGTTTCTCTCTCATTTTGTCCACAATTGGGGCGACACCCATTTGCTCCCGAATTGTGTCGTTTCTGACATAGTCAATAAGGGAGATGCCCATTGTCCAACGGAGCATTCTCATTTCCATGGCATGTAGGTGACGTTCTGAAATTTTGTCGGATGGTCGACATTCAACGCCATACAGCGCAACTGGCCGTACCACTGTCCGATATATCTTGGATTTGAGACGAAGTGGCATTTTGTTGTCGCAAAGCACACCCGTGACTTCCTTCCACCGCAACCAGGTCGCGTTTACCCTGGCTCTTACTTCATCATTGAAGTTGCCATCACTCTGCGGACGAGAACCAAGGTATCTGAAGCATTCTGTCTTGACTATATTTTGTCCAGCGACTTGAATGGTACCGTCGCTTGACATAGGCCATACTAGGAGAGGCGGTTATTCCGGTCTTCAACTTGACATTGGAGTTTTTCTTGGGTGACATCAACAACCATTATGTCATCTGCATACAGAAGGGTCCAAGGAAAATTCCGTTGCAGGTCACGAGTGATGGTGTCCATCACAAGAACAAAAAGGGACGGTGATAGTTCCTAAAATAACATGTATATTAAGGTTTTCAAGCCCGGATTACTAGTCTATTAAAATTATTCGTGTTTTTGGACTGTTGCCGTGTGAAATAAAATTAAATACCAGACGTTTCAAAGGAACCTTGCCTCCTTTTTCAATTTTTTTACGGTTTTTTCTAGGGCTACAGGGCCATGATTTGATCTCATTTGATGGTCACTGTAGGGGTTTCCATCTGTTTTTTCGCCGTTGCCTGTATGACGTTAGGTATTGTTTTAATCCCTTGGTTGGGGGTAGTTGGGATAAAACACGGTTGTGTCAGTGTGCTAATTTGGAAGGCTATTTCTGGATGAGAGTAGCTTCCCGTGGTTGGGAGAGACTACTGGTGTGGTATGTTGGTGTTAGTGTTTAATCTCTTGGGGGCGTCTCTGCAAGATGCAAGTATCTGCTAGGGGATGAATGTTTAAGTGCAAGCTACTAAACTGGCCTGCCAGCTGAGCGGAATGAGTAATTCAATAAATGTGCCGAGTCAGCGGCTCGACGCTCTGCAGTCGAGTCGCGTGCTGTGAGTACAATGGAGTCTGACGAAGCAATTACTGACCGCTACGGTCAGGGGCACTTATGGCTAAGGTCAGGTGGGGTATGAGGACGTGAAGTGGAGTGTAATCAGTAATACAAGTGTAGCTTACTGACCAAGTATTTAATGGCCAGTTGATGTAATGGTATGTCCCTCTTGGGGAGTTTGAGTAAATATAAATGTAGTACAATTTGTAAAGTGTCGGGGTAGGTGTTTTACAAAATAAAGGAGTCTGAGCACAAACTGGTTCTCACCTGGCGAAAAGCTGGAACGGACGTCGGGCAGAGCCGCTGGCGAAGAACACAACAGAACAGATAATTCCTCCTGTCCAGGTTCCACTCTTATACGTTTCGGCGCTGCTTGGTCAGCATTGCGTCAATGTAGCTGCCCCAGATAGTTGTTAGTGTAAATGTTTGTGTGTGTTTTGCAAGTAGTTGGCTAACCTCCTAGGCCTAGGTGGCCGCCGCTTGCTGTGTAGAGATATGTCCTGGAGTTATGGTGTTTCCAGTTGGGGTGGTTTTGGCGAAAGATGGCGGGGTGGCTCTCAGGGGGTACTGCACCCCCGGGCTGTACAGTATCGTACAGATATACTTCCCTTTTGTTTCTGTTTCCTTATATCCATCAAACCCTTTCCATTCCCCCATTCTTCGACGATTCTCAATATTTCCCCCCGACCCCTTTACCTTCTCCTCCCTTACTACACTGTCCGCCGTTCTTATTAATATGGTGCGTTTTTCTACCAAGGTCCATACAGTAGCTTCTGGCGGCTGCTCTCTGGTGACAAACAGAGGAATTTATCTAGTTTTTTGTAATCTCACTGACACACTTTCTTTGGCCACATTGTTTTAATTCAATTGAAAAAGGAGGCAAGGTTTCTTCGAAACGTCTGGTATTTTATTGTCGACCCTGGCGAAATGTAAATATTATATGTCAGAAAACTGTACTATAATGAGGCTCATTATAGTACACGTTTTCATTATGATACAGTTTCTCCCACCAATCAGAGCTCAAGAAACAGTTGTGTGGCCAATTAGGTGAGGATAGCATCGCACCTGTGCTCACTTCCGTGGCCCTCTATTTTAAATTTCACTGCGTGGCGAGTGTCATAGTGAGGTATTCCAGGAGGCCATGGTCAAATACAAGGTATTCTCTGCGTCTCATGCGCTCTGTTCAGTACATAAAACTGGTGAAATCTAGACAGATATTTATAAATATTTATGTTCGAACATAAAATAGTTATAATTATCGTCGAACATAAACAGTCGAATTGCCATTATAGGCTCGTTGCATAATGTACTACTCTGGCGGCTGCTCTCTGGTGACGAACAGAGGAATTTCTCTAGATTTTTGTAATATCATTGATACACTTTCTTTGGCCACATTGTTTTAATTCTATTGAAAGAGGAGGCAAGGTTCCTTCGAAACGTCTGGTGGTATTTAATTTTATTTTCACACTCAATATCCAAAAAAAAACATGAATAATTCCTAAAATAAGTTTCGTCTTTTCTCCCCAGGAAGCCTTTATCGCCAAACTGACATACACCATGGTATCATGAACTATATACACCTTGCACTATTTTTCGACATTGTCGCCAAAGACCTTGAGACACCTGTCGTAGCGTGCAACCAGTTTGAAGAAGGTACTCTGGTAAAACTCGGTGCCCTGCGATGCAGGGAAGTGTTGCACAGCCTGCTCCACCTCTGATCGTCTCTGTACGGCGTGTTTGAAAATGAACTCCCTAGTTTTAAATTGTCCTAGAATCTGTACAAAGTGACATACACTATTCTAGTTTATGGTGTGTGATTCATCAACTCTCCAAGTTTGGCTCCCCTGCAGTTGTGAGGACTGCTTGACCTTGAGAAGGCCCCAGTGCTGTTTGTTTCCTCTGTTCCCTCAGTTTAATCCAGGCGTGCAGTGCTCTGCAGAGCAACTCAGTAGCAATGCACACTCCGCAACAGAAAGCGCAGTGTGTTATTTGGCTTGTGCAAACTGAGTCAGTCATAACAGTACAATGTGAACCACCTAGAGCAAAAACTATCCGTCATTGGCTAAAGTCTTTCAAGGAAACCGGTAGTGTTTTAAAAGCAAAATCACCAAGTAAACCGAGAACTTCTGAAGATGTTGTTGAACAGATCCGTGAACAGACCTCTAAACTGATGTCTAAAATTAAGTTGCATTGTTATAACTGACTCATTTTGCACAAGCCAAATAACACACTGCGCTTTCTGTTTCGGGGTACACATTGCTCAAACAGCACTGGGGCCTTCTCAAGGTCAAGCAGACCTGCCAAATGCAGGGGAGCCAAACTTGGAGAGTTGATGAATCACACAGCACGAAAAAGAATACTGTATGTCACTTTGTACAGATTCTAGGACACATTAAAACTAGGGAGTTCTTTTTCAAACACCCCGTATTTCGAGAAGGCCTTCGACAGTATCTTCAGGACTAAGATCTGGAGAGTAAAGAAGATTTTTGGCATCCCCAAAAATATCATCAGCCTAATCCATTGCATGTGCAGGGTCATTATCAATGTGCGCCCAGATAAACACGGCAAACTAAGCCGGCTGTGACTGGCGCAGATCGCGAGCACGCAATTCAGCCGGTGGTTGGCGCGCTCCGCTGACTCATATCGTTAGTTCACACGTATTTTTTTCATAGACGTGTATCTGCAAAGCTTAGACGTTAGTGTTGCACGTTCAGTGAGTATTGTGATTACTGAGATTGTTGGTCATCCCTAGACACCAATTCACATTGCGTGAACGTGTGTATATCCATAATATTCTTATAAGAAAAGCAGAAAATCTTGTTCTGAAACGAGACGAAAATTTCGAATCAAGTTTCCAGGAGACCTGTGCCTAATGCCAGTACAATCAGGAGGCTCGCTAAACGATTCAAGGAAACAGGTTCCGTAAATAATAAAAGAGTTGACAGACATTCTTTCATCAGAAGATGTCAGGTGTGTGTTACAAGAGAGGGAGGACATTTTCAGCATCGGCTATTAGCACTGTAAGTACACATTATTGAACATGTTTGGTAAAAGTGTGAAAGTGCGCACCAACCACCGGCCGAGCCGGGTACACGCGCCCGCGATCTGCGCCAGTCACTGCTGGCTTAGCTTGCCGTGTTTACTCGATCGCACATGGATAATCACCCTGTATGATAGTTACACGTGCCAGGTGGAGCATAGAGGACGTTTGACGGAACCAATTGAAGTTAAGATCGGTGTGAAACAAAGATGACTACTTTCACCTACATTGTTCCTCATCACCCTTGATGTTGTTATGAAAAACGCAATGAATCGTCGATTGGGCATCCAATGGAATCTTACTCAACGACTGGAAGACTTGGATATTTCTGATGATATTTGCTTACTTGTCCAGAGAATTAAGCTCAATGATCTAAAAGCTGAAGCACAGGAAGTCGAACTTCGGATTAATATTAATAAGACCAAAGACATGCGTGTGAGTAACCGCAACAGTACACCATTGCTACTCGATGGACAGGTTATAGAGAGCTTCTGCTATCTAGGAAGCATTGTAACGACGAATGGAGGGGCAGAAGAAGACGTTAACAGCCGTTTGAAAAAAGCTTGCGGCGCTTTTGCAACACTTCGTCCCATATGGAGGTCGAAAGAACTCAGTAAGAGAACAAAATTCCGGATTTTCAATAGCAATGTCAGGTCGGTGCTGATATATGCATGTGAAACATGGAAAGTGACCAAATTCTTGACATGAAAGATCCAGACATTCGTAAACAAATGTCTGTGGAACATCTTAGGAATACACTGGCCATATGTGGTGTCAAATGAGGAATTGTGGATGAGGACAGTTCGACTGTCGGTCGAACAGCAGATCAAGAAAAGAAAGTGGCAGTGGATTGGGCATACGCTGTGCATATGTGATGACAGCATTGCTAAACAAATCATGGAGTGGAATCCTCAGCGCCAAAGGATAAGAGGAAGACCTAGAGAATGACATGGAGGAGATCAATGGAGGAAGAGAGCGAGCAGCTTGGATACTCGTGGGTAAAGATAAAATGCACAGCACGCAACAGAACCAGATGGCGAACCCTTGTTTCGGCTCTATGCTCCTCAACAGGAGAATAAGGAATTAAGTCATGCTTCACTTCAGCATTGTTGTGAAAGGGACGTCCCGAGAGTGCGCTTTTCAATTTTTCATCGCCCGTGATAATTCTGATTCTGATGCCCATTCTTGGACTCTTGTGTTCCGGGGTCAGGCTTTTCGGTAACCCAACACATCATGGAGCATGTGATGGGCCCGGGCATGGCAAATACACACTGTGGATCCCACGTCTGACACCGTTATGCGCCTGTCCACTAACACCATTTCCTGTACTCGAGCAATGTTGCTTTCATCCGTGGATGTGGAGGGACGCCCACTTCTATCTTCATCCTCCACACTCTGCCATCCTTTACTGAACATGCAACACTAGCGACCGACCATTTGACGAGACATGACCGCTTCACCATACACGGTCTGTAGACTGACACACTACCGTCGACCAAAGTACAGGGTGGCAGGGAATGTTCTCTGAAGTGCCTAGGCACTGCTACGTTAGGTGAGAGCCGGAGTTAAGTTGGCAGCACAGTTGCTGCTGACAGCGCGGCTCCCGCCGCTTGTATCAAAATAAAACAAACAACAAACAGTCCACTTAGAGATTCCTGTTTCTTGAGCTAATTTGCGTATTGATTTACTTGGACTTCGCAGCATTATATCGGAAATTTCATCAAGTTTTTCGTCTGTTAACAGCGTAGTCCTGCCAGTTCTTAGTACATCGTGAACTGAGCCGGTCACACGAAATTTACTTATCAAATCCCGAACGGTATCCCGGTTGGACACTTTGAATTAGGAAACCGCGCCTGAAATTTTAGTTTTACATTTTCTGTAAACCGATCGCCTTCACGTAAAACGTATTCCACCAAAAACGCTCTCTCTTCAGTAGTAAACATTACCGCCTGTATCCTGTTGCACTATTCCAATAATCTAAACGCCCCCTTACTGCATTCACACTGACGCTTTCCACAGCACAGCACAGCACAGCTCACACGTGTGTTCTGATATCCTGTCGACCTTGGAGAAGACAAGCTAGTGCCTGGCTGTCGGCGAGTGAGCGAAAGGTCTGCCAACTTAACTCCGGCTCTCACCTAACGTAGCAGTGCCTAGGCACTCCGGAGAACATTCCCTGATGCTCTGTATTATGTGCACTCAAGTTCGAAGGTTGTTTGTGAAGTAACCAATAGGTCTACATTGAATTCAATAACATCATCATTTTTGTCGTTCTATTTTACGTTACCTCATGTAGGTTTGGAATATTTTATTCATATTTTAATATTTCTTATCGCAGTTGGAATACAAAAAGTGCCCGTTTTAAGCGTGTTTAAACCATTCGTCACATCCGTGTCGGCTAGCTGCGGAACCATGTCTTATTTTCCCGTACAAATACAAACCGATATGAAATAAGTGAATTAATTTACGTATTTCAGTCATACAGCATAACCTTTTGACGTATGTGCCGTCTGGCCTTTCGCAAGATGTAGTTCGCAGTGGAAGTGTGTGCCAATTAGCCTAGCGATGGGCCCATTAAACCGGACTAAGGTTATGAAGGTATCAATGAGGCGATGGATTAAACGTACATTCACTGCCATGTGAATGCAAGTTCTATTCGAATGCGCTATTCATTATGGGCCTAGCTTAGCTTAGCCTAAAGAAATAAAGACTAAATTAGGTACACATACTCAACACATAGGCAAAGGAGAGGTAATGTATTGACCAAAGAGATAACATCAAGGAATGACGAGGAAGCATTACATTCTATGAATGAGGTTAAGTGGACGACAAACATGTGATATTAGGTAAAATAACGGGCGAAAGGACCGAAACGTAAATGTCATGATCGATAGGAGATAACGGTAAAGGGGGGAACATATTTGGGAAAGTATACTCGTAAAGAGTAAAATTACATTGTGAACAATAAAGATTAAAAGGGCTAGACAAAGAGTCGGGAAATGTGAGTCTACCGCCAAAGAAGCGAACGGTAGCTCAAATAGCCCTGAAGGAGATGAGGGAGTGCGAGGGGGACGGAGTATTAATAAAAGCGCGCGTAGATATGACGTAAAAGAATAAACACAAAAAGGGGCAAGTAACCGATATTAAAAATAATTACGAGAAAGTTATTGCAACACAAAATAAAAGATACCCATCAAAATAAGTTACGTCAGGAAGGGATTAAGCCAAACTCATGGACTTGCATAAGAAAACGCACTCCTAAGATAAGAGGCAAACAAAAACATAAGAGGTATGGCATAGGTCTTACTTTTGAACACACGCTACTCAGTAAACCGGACCAAATACCTACACAAAAGATACGACGAAATGGGGACAAAGATAACGGGAACGAAACAGATACTCCATGGACATACTAGAAAAGGCCAAACGCCCTAGTATTCCATACGATGAGCAATGACAAAACTACGTAACCTACCTTGATGGTATCAGCCTTAATCCGGCATCACGGAATTACATTAAATAAACTAGATTCGCACATCTACGCGCATCTTTATAATAAACACAAACGAACGGGAAAAAACGGAATAGAAAAGCAAGGTATCTCGAAAACGAGAGCGGGTGCACACCAAAAGGTCCTACCAGGGAGACAAAAAACAGAAGACTGCCTAGAGAGTAAGCAACGGTTGTCACAGGAGACGAAAAAAAGAAGATAAAAGGAAAGAGGTGTTACTAATCACAATTCGGCATAGTAAGAAATCACTATAACGAAACTTGATCAGCAATTATAGAAATGTCCACTGATCTGCTCGGTTACCCTGGCCAGTAATAACCGAGAAGAAAAGAGAACAATTCCGATAATTGACACGCCGAAGAAAAGAAAAAAAGGCAAGTCTACAAGTGGAAAAGAAAAACGGTTCACGTATAAGGTTTACAACGCGACCAAGAACTACATTTTCCAACCACCCCGAGCCGAGAAAACGTTACCTTACAAAAATGATAACAATTCTGTTTCTTGGACACACAACATTTTGAAATTAATAAAACAATCCCAATGTATATTGTGTTAAAATTTGGATTCGATCTGATGACGGGTTTTGAGATAATAATTCTTAAATGCGACGCATGGTTGAAACACGCTTGAAAACGGGCACCTTTTGTGTTCCAACTGCGATAAAAAATATTAAAATATAAATTTAAAATTCCAAACCTACATGAGCTAACGTAAAATGGAATGACAGAAATGATGATGTTATTGAATTCAATGTAGGTCTATTGGTTACTTCACAAACAACCTTCAAACTCGAGTGCACATAATACTTTGGTCGACAATAGTTCCACGGGTCCATTCAAACCAGATAACATCACGCTCTTCCATTGGTGACCATGTTGTCAGTTCACATCTGTCTGCCACCGTGAGTTGTACTCGAATGATATCGGATTTCTATGGCACTGTACTGAATGGCCATCGTGCTCCGGCGTCGAGAATGGTTTCGCCATCCGAAGTGATGAGATTAGAGAACCACCCATTACTATTGGGTACAATGGTGTTGACCGACTGAATATCATTGAATTTATATAATGCTTCCCCTTTCTTCTTTCTGCCCATTCATAGAGCACGTTGCTCCTTCCCCGTCCTTTCCCCTTTCCCCTTTCTCCTTTCCCCTTTCTTCTTCCTCCTTTCTTCTTCCACCTTGCACCTTACTCCTTTCTCCTTTCTCCTTTCTCCTTCCTCCTTTCTCCTTTCTCCTTCCTCCTTTCTCCTTCCTCCTTTCCCCTTTCTTCTTCCTCCTTTCTTCTTCCTCCTTTCTCCTTTCTCCTTTCTCCTTCCTCCTTTCTCCTTCCTCCTTTCTCCTTCCTCCTTTCTCCTTCCTCCTTTCTCCTTTCTCCTTTCTCCTTTCTCCTTCCTCCTTTCTCCTTCCTCCTTCCTCCTTTCTCCTTTCTCCTTCCTCCTTCCTCCTTTCTCCTTTCTTCTTTCTTTTGCCTGATCCTTCTTCTCCTTCTCCTCCCAAAATCTCTTCATGATACTCACTGTGTTGCTTCTCGCGTTCTTCTTTTCATCTTGTACCAGCCCTCACCCCAAATGTGTGATTATTTACAGTGGTTCTAAATATTTCTCGGTTTTTCATCATGCCTCTCTGATGTTCATCTCATTCAGCTCTCCCTTGTTTCCTCCAGCCAATCTATCCTCGAAATTTTTGTATTAATTATATTGAATAATCTTTTTGTTAATCTATTGTTGTCCATCCTCAATATGTGCCAAACCGTCTCCTGCGTACAGTGTCTGTGAGACTATACCGGTCTACAGTTCGTCTCTTGATCCAAATTCCATTTTCTTGTGTAGGGCCGAATATTCTTCTAAGTATTTTGCGTTCTTGCTTTTCAATGTGTTCAATTTTTGAATGGCCTCCTAAAGTTATGGTTTCTGATGCTTCTGGGAGGACGACGGTTTTGTAATACTTCAATTTTGCATCACGTGACATCACTCTTTTATTGTAGTTAGTCTGAATGCCCATTGGAATCATGAGATTCTTTCTATTATTATTATTATTATTATTATTATTATTATTATTATCATCATTATTATTTATTACATTACCATGTTTCTCTCTGGCCATGGTTATTATGAAGCATACCTCCATCGAATGGGAATATCACCGAGTTCACGGTGTCGTTATTGTGATGATCAATGGGATGACGTTCAGCAGACGTTCTTTGCATGCTTGAGGTGGAGAAATCTTCGAAGGCTTCTGGAGACAAAAGTTGGAGTCATTACACCAGACAATGTGGTGGATAAAATGCTCAGCAGCAGAGAAAGTTGGGCACAGATTGCTGTCTACATCTCAGAGCTGCAGAAAACAAAAAAAGAAGAGGAACCAAGAAGATTGGTTGCTGAACACAGTGAAGATGATGATGATGAGTAATTTCATTATCATCACGTTAAATGAAATTGACTGAGACCTCTGGTCGTAACAGTGGCTCCACCCTGAAGTAAGGCTGAACAGGCAGTTCCGGGGTGGCCTTAAGCCAAGTATAGGGTTTGTGGGGTTTTGGTAGGTAAGAATCCTGCACAGTTGTAAGCACGGAAGCTTGCAATTTGTCTTTTGAAGATTACCCCACGCTTTTCCTCGAAAAATTAAAAAAATAAGTATTATTATTATTATTATTATTATTATTATTATTATTATTATTATTATTATTATTATTATTATTATTATTATTATTATTATTGACAGAGAGGAAACATGGTGAGGTTGGTTACTATCTCACTCAGTTCTTGACTGGCCATGGGTACTTCTGTTCCTATCTTAAGAAGATGGGGAAGGTGGATTCATCAGATTGCATCTACTGTATCAACGAATTAGATAATGCTAATCACACCTTCTTCTCTTGTGGACGGTGGGTCCAAAATAGGCAGTCTCTTCAAGATCACATTGATGTAGAGATATCCCCGGACAATATTGTTGCAGTGATGCTACAAAATGAGGAAAACTGGAAACTGGTAGCAAGTTTTGTTGAAGATATCCTCCGAACAAAGAAGGCGGATCTGGATCGCCACTGAAGATGATTCATTACGGAAGAGTGCCCTACAGGCAAATATAAAATGACTCTAGCCTGAAGTAATGTGCTAAACGGTTCCAGGCTAGTGTTCAGAAGTAACGGGGGAGTTTTAGTCGGTAGTCTGCTACTCAGGAGCAGGAGCCCGACACTCGGTGCGTAAATGCATTTCTTCCCCTAAAGAAATAATATTATTATTATTATTATTATTATTATTATTATGAAAACAAGAGAAGTATGGCAAAACAATATTAATGAGTTGTGTTTTGCTGAGTGGTAGGACTGTGACATACTGTCCATCAACTGACAGAGTTGTGGGAAATTTTAAGCATTTCGTATACAGCGACTGGTTAGGTTAGGATGGAGAGAGAACAAACCAAAAATAGTGTGTTTATATTCCGAGAGAAAAACCGAACACGAGCCCAGTTGTATGTGGTCCGGGGAGATTATTTAAACCAGCCCCCCATCCCCTTCCTTGGGAATACACTGACAATGTATTGCGGCGACCAATAACGGTCCAGGGAGGGATTTAAAATGTTTTACAATCACCTGGCAGGAGATTCTCTCTGGAGATAACTTAGGTGTCATTATAATGTCACTTCCACGTCAATATTACCACCAATTAATACAAACATAGGATCATTTTTCACATTGCTCTACCACGCTTAGTTTTGTCTATGTATTTCAGAACCAAAACAGTATCATATATACGTACTTGTTGTTACTTGAGTCTTCAGGTTTTGACTGGTTTGATGCAGCTCTCCATGCTTCCCTGTCCTGAGCTAATTGTTTCATCTCTACATAGCTACCACACTCTACATCTGAGGAATCTATTTAACATATTCTAACCTTGGTCTACCCCTACAGTACTTGTCCTCGACCCTTTCTTCCGTAAATAAGCATGCTATTCCTGGGAGTAGGCTATGTGTCCTACCAACCTATCCCTTCTCTTCATTAGTAGTCGCCAGAAACATCTCTCCTCTCCCACTCGTCTTAATACCTCTTCATTTGTTACCCTATCTACCCATCTGATCTTCATCATTCTCCTGTAACACCACATTTCAAACGCTTCAATTCTCCTCTTTCTGCTGCACCATCAGTCCAAGTTTCACTTCCATAGAGCGCCACGGTCCATATAGAGGCTTTCAAAAATGACTTCCTAACACCTAAGTCTATATTTGATGTCAACAGATTCCTTTCCTGTAGAAATGCTTTCCTTGCCAGAGCCAACCTACTTTTTATATCCTATTTGCTTCGTCCATCACTGGTTATTTTGCTTCCTAAGTAACAGAAGGCTCCTACTTCCTTTAGCTTTCCACCTGCCAATTTGATGTCCATGGATAATATTAATAGTAATCCGACCCGTGAAAGCCTTAGATCTACATGTGTATTTATTTGTCTATTCGTATTATTATCAGGTGAGAGCTGATACTTCTAAGTTTAAAGCAGAAGCTAGGAACGTGGTTTTGGTAGTAAATGACGATAAAACAAAATATACAGGGTGTCTCAAAATAACGTCGACAAACTGAAACCAGAGGTTCCGGCCCTTATCTGAAGCAACTTGAGATAGGACATCAATGGCTCGGAATGAACAGTTAAAAATCTGTGCGACGTTAATAAGCAACACCGCGCCGTGAAAGTGCGACTTTTTCTAATGTTTCCGTTCAATACCAGCCGCGGATGAATGCCGTCACTTCCCGTCTGGCGAACTAGCTCAGTAGTACCGAGCACGGCGCGGCGTGTTCCTTGAAACGAGTCATTTGGTAACGGTTCGAATCAGAACCAGCGCAAGTTTTTTCTTACCACTGAGCTAATTGGTAGCATGCTGAGCTTCTATGCCCAAAATCATGGGTTCAAACACAGCCGAAGTCGTCGGATTTTTAAGAGCGTTAAAAATCCCTCAGTATGATTTCCTTCGGATGGGAAGTAAAGCCGGCGATCCCATGTCATAGATTTATGACTTGAAAAAGAACCTTACATTAACTACACTTCGGGAAGCTAAAATTTGTAGATTAGTTTGATAACGCTATATTAATTTCAACGTTCACCACCAGGGGCTGACTGCGATGGCATTTAGTAGCCACGTCCGCAGCTAGGTGTCGTGGACGGTAGCATTTGGTAGCAAAAGTAGGAACTACTGGAAAAAATTAATCGTTTGCAGTCCTTCCACTTGTCTCCCATAAGTCCAACTCCTCGTCCACGTCGTGGGAGATGGGCAACGTTAGAAGTAGGGGAATGCCTGTAAGGGTGAAGTACAGTGGGGAACTCGTATGCCCGGAGACTGCTACGGTAGCTGTGAAGGCCTTGCAGGAACCCTGAAAATAGCGGCTAACGGAGCTGTGGTGAAACTACTGCCTTGTAGTGTGGAGTTGGTCCTCCAAAGGCTAAGGGAGACAACCCGGACAGATAAATCAGCAAGCGTGGAGGCTTAGGTGGCAGCCCCACCACCAAGCTCGGAAGCTGTGGGCTAATAACCTGCACATCTTAAATTCAATTATTAAAGAAACTGAAGTGAAACAAAACCGGATGGATACCTCGATGACGACCTTTGGCCCGAAACAGAAAACGAGAATTGGTTTTGGGATGTTAAAACTTTGACAGAGGAAGGTTAACTAAAGCAAGTTGAGAAAGAGATGCAGAATTATGGTTTGGAAATTCTTGGACCAAGTGAAGTGAGGTAGTGCGATTTTGGGGAGATTACGATGCAGAATGGGAACACATTTATTTATTTATTTATTTATTTATTTATTTAAGCCTCCGTGGCTTAGGCGGCAGCACGCCGGCCTCTCACCACTGGGTCCGTGGTTCAAATCCCGGTCACCCCATGTGAGATCTGTGCTGGACAGAACGGAGGCAGACAGGTTTTTCTCCGGGTACTCCGGTTTTCCCTGTCACAATTTCATTCCAGCAACACTCTCCACTATCATTTCATTTCATCTGTCATTCATTTAATCATTGCCCCAGAGGAGTGCGTCAGGCCTCGGCAGCCGGCACAGTTCATATCCTCGCCGCTAGATGGGGGGCTTCATTCATTCCATTCCTGACCCGGTCGGAGACTGGAAGCAGGCTGTGGATTTTCATTTATTTATTTATTTTGGACAGACTGGAGATGATGTTGAACGGAGAAATGGAGTGGGTATGCTGCTAAGTAAGACATCCAAGAACAGTTTAGTTGGATGGAGTCCCATCTCAGACAGAATGATGACGGCTAGATTTCAAGGTAAATTTCGCAATGTAACAATAATAGTTCGTTATGCAGCAACGGAAGTATCTGATGGTAACATGAAGGACCAATTTTACCACCAGCTGAACGAAACTGTGAAGAATATAAATAAAAGAGATATTGTTATTATTATGGGTGATATGAACGCGAAGATTGCATCAAATAATGAGGGATTATAACATGTGATTGGGAAACATGGATTAGAGGAAACGAATGATAATGGAGAGAGATTTGTAAATCTGTGTGTCAGTCAGGAAATGGTGATTGGAGGAACACTTTTTCCCCACAAAAAGTGTCATAAAGTTACATGGGTATCACCAGATCACAAAACAGAAAATCCGATCGATCATGTAGCTATTAGTAAGAAATTCAGAAGATCTCTGACAGATCTGAGGAGCAGAAGAGGAGCTGATATTGGTAGTGATCATCACCTGGTGGTGGCAGAATTTAAATTGAAAATAAAGGCTGCATCTAAGAAGTTTGACACTCGGAAAAAGAGGTTCAACATACAAAAGTTGAAAACTGAAGAGAGGAGTAAAGAATTTAGTTTGGAGTTGAAAAACCGGTTTGAAGTCCTTGCAAATCTTGAAGAAGAGGAAGAGTCAAGTGTGGAAAGGACTTGGGCGAATGTAAAGAATATGTATATGCAAACGAGTGAAAAATTAATTGGTTATAGGAGTTATCAACAGAAAGATTGGATGTCTGTGGGAACATGGGACTTAATTGAAAAACGAAAAGAAGCAAAAGCTATAGTAAACCAAAGCAGAACACGGCAGCAGAAGGCAGAAGCACATGGGAAATATTTGTAAATTGACAAAATGGTTAAAAGGAGTGTGAGGAGCGATAAAAGAAGATGGATTGATGAACAGGCAAAAATTGCCGAAGAGGAGAGCCGAGAAGAAGGGTGATAAGAAAAACTTATAATATTAAAAGGAACTTGTCAAGAGGAGGTTATAGGAAGAGTAAACCAGTGAGAGACAAACGAGGAAATATGTTGTTATCCCAAGAAGAACAGTTGAGAAGATGGCAAGAATATTTTTCAGAAATCTTAAAAAAAAGATGGTGGAAATGAACAGGAAATACAAGAAGTAAACGATGGTTTAGAAAGTGACGATCAAAGAATAAAGTTAGACCCCCCAACAAGGCTAGAAGTTGGACTCTCATTGAAACAAATGAAGAATGGTAAAGCAACAGGTATAGATAATATAGATCCAGAATTATTAAAAGCAGATGAAGAGGACACCATTAATTTGCTCCTACCATTATTGAAGAAAATATGGAAAGAAGAGAAAATTCCACCGGATTGGAAAGAGGGACTGTGAAACTTCCAAAAAAAAAAGGCGACACCACAATGTGCAAGAATTGGAGAGGAATAACACTTCTGAGCATACAAGTAAAATACTCTCTAGAATAATCCTAAACCGAGTGAAGGACTCTATCGAACATCGCCTTCGAAAAGACCATGCTGGTTTCCGTAGACAGCGCAGCTGTGTTGATCTAATAAATACGCTAAGAATAATTCTAGAGCGAAGTAATGAATGGCAGGTAACATTGTACTTGACGTTTATAGATTTCGAAAGAGCATTTGATTCAGTAAACAGGACTGTAATGTGGAACACCTTGATGATGTATGGAATACCACATAAGATCTTGAATCTTATGAAGGATATGTATGAAGGATGCAGGTGTAAAGTAGTACATGAGGGGAAGCTCACAGACTATGTGAATGTCACAAGTGGAGTTCGCCAGGGATGCGTTTTGTCACCAACACTCTTTTTAGTGGTGCTCGATAATGTTATGAGGAGAATGTTTGGTAGGAGAAAAAGAGGAATACAATGGGGAATGGGGGAAAGACTGGAAGATCTAGAGTTTGCAGATGATATTTGTCTTTTGTCCTGAAGATTTAGTGACATGAAACACAAGCTAGAAGGATTACGAAAGGAAGCAGAAACTGCAGGACTCAACATAAATGTTGATAAGACCAAGAAAATGAGAGTAAATGCCAAAATTTAAGAAAGGTTGATTGTGGCAGGAGAAGATATTGAGGAGGTTAAAACATTTCCTTATTTGGTAAGTGTAGTGACAAGAGAAGGAGGAGCAGAAGAAGATGTGAAAGCGGGAATAAGGAAAGCAAATGGAGCATTTATGCAGCTGTATGCGGTGTGGAAGGATAAAAACATTGCTAGGAATACGAAAATTAAAATTTTCAATACGAATGTTAAGTCAATCCTTCTATATGCTTGTGGAACTTGGAAGGTTACACGAACTATCACTAATCTTCTGCAAACATTTATGAACCGTTGTTTACGACGTATCATAAACATCAGATGGCCTGAAATAATATCCAACGAAGAACTATGGAGAATAGCAAATCAAGTTCCAGTTGAAGTGGGAATCAAGAGGAGAAAATGGAAATGGATAGGCCATACTTTGAGAAAGCCAGTGGGATCTGTAGAAAGAACAGCATTGGAATGGAATCCGCAAGGTGTACGGACGAGAGGTCGTCCTAGGAAGACCTGGAGGAGGACTGTAGAGGAGGAGGCACTTGAAATTGGGAAGACCTGGAAGGAAGTTAAAGCATTGGCAAGTCGACGACCCAATGGACACGTTTCACGGATGCACTATGTTCCAGTGGGAACAAGAGGAATTAAGTCAAGTAAGTAAGTCCTTCTACTTGATTCACAGATAACACACACTAATACAGCCATCGCAATTAGCACCGGTTATCAGACCAATTCTACACACATCCAAAGTACATGGGGCTACATAACCGCGTTGTCGCAGCCCCTAAACTAAGGAACTAACCAACCAACAGTCGACATTGAAGCATATAAAATGCGTAAACGTTAACCGTTTCAAAAATGGTAACACATTTATCCGTATTGACTGATGGTAATGTAATTGTGAAACCTGCCTTGTCAATACTGTGAAAATGATGTTTAATAAATATTTGAACGTACATGTTTCGGCATGTCATTGTTATCTTCTTCAGCGTAATTGAATGATATTTAATTCTTAAACTAGGTTAACAATGCTAAATATCAATGGATATCCTTGCAAATAATTTTGAATTTAAAATAAAATGAAAATCTCACAAATAGATTAAATTAGTTTAAGAATTAAATATCATTCAATTACGCTGAAGAAGGTAACAATGACATGCCGAAACATGTACGTTCAAATATTTATTAAACGTCATTTTCACAGTATTGACAAGGCAGGTTTCACAATTACATATTGAAGCATAATATTGAACAGTCTGGTCTTCTCCACAGTCATACTGAATATTACCTTGATCAGTGTAGCCCGATCTTGCCAAAAGCTTGCCACTGTGGGTGAGTGGTTATCGTGTCGGACTACCAACCCCATGCTTGCAGGTACGCTCCTGGCCGTGGTAAGTGATTTTTTTTTGAAAGTCGAAAAAAATCATGACATGCATGTAATACGTTGTTGGCATGTTAAAGAACCCATTTGAATTCAGTAGGCCGTGTTCATAATGGCAAAATTTACCTCGGGATTTTCTGCCAACACAAAAAAAATATCCTCCTTTCTCTACTAGAAAGCGCTATAGTGTCAAGGAGATTTGATATCTAACCTCATTGACTTTCATAGTGTTTCAGGGATCGATAAAATTCGACATGCAAGGTGTCCTTTGGGCGTCATTAACAAAGCTTGCACCCGGCACCCGAGGCCATACGATATTATTATTATTATTATTATTATTATTATTATTATCTTGCCAAATTAACATTTGATATGCCAACTTCAGATCTCAGTCTATTCAGGGACGTTCAAGTCGTCCATTCCTCGTCATAGCTAGGAGGTAAAGATTCAGAGACTCTTTACTAACCAGGGAGGAGGTAGGTCGAAGCCCTCCACACCTGCAACCAAGCTGCTTCAGTAGAGGTTCTAAGTTCCTTCGATGTTCTAAGGAAACTCTTCCTTGACTTCAATCGTTGCGGGTGCGGTTCATTCCCATACAGAGGATGTGTTCTTTCCTGCTCCACTGTCTATCTTTGCTAGTTCGCAGCTACAGGGTCATTATCTATGTGCGCCCCGATAAACACGGCAAGCTAAGCCGGCTGTGACTAGCGCAGATCGTGGGCGCGTGTACCTGGTTCAGCCAGTGGAAGGCGCGCACTTTCACACTTTTACCAAACATGTTCAATAATTTGTACTTAAAGTGCTCATAGGCGATGCTGAAAATGTCCTCCCTCTCTTGTAACTCACACCTGACATCTTCTGAGGAGTAAATGTCTGTCAACTCTTTTAATATTTATGGAGCCTGTTTACTTGAATCGTTTAACGAGGCTCCTAATTGTACTGACATTAGGCACAGGTCTTCCTGGAAACTTGATTTGAAATTTTCATCTCGTTTCAGAACAAGATTTTCTGCTTTTCATATATGAATTATGGATATACACACGTTCACGCAATGTGAATTGGTGATTAGGCATGACCAACAATCACAGAAATCACAATACTAATTAAACGTGCAATACTAACGTCAAAGTTTTGCAGATACACGTCCATATGAATGACAAACACGTGAGAACTGAGGATATGAGTCAGAGGAGCGCGCCTACCACCGGCTGAGCCGCGTACACGCGCCCATGATCTGCGCCAGTCACAGCCGGCTTAGCTTGCGGTGTTTATCGGGGCGCTCATAGATAATTACCCTGTATTTATCTTCGAACAGGAGGTGGTTCTATTCCTGCGAGGTGGTAAAGTCATTCAACTGGAGTGGATTTCAAGCAACCTGTTATAAATCTGCAGGTTTCGTTGAGAGCTACATCTACGGATGGCAGACTTTTCTTCGACTCGATTGAAATAGTTACAACTTGGCTTCCTTTGGTCATAAATGAATGTTTTTCTACAGAAACCTTCCTCAAGTAATCCTTTGCAGAATGGTGAAATTCGCATCAAAATCCATCCAGTGGTTCTCGAGATTACCCGGAACATCCAAGAATCGGATACTTTGTGTTATACTGTGTAAAGATGATTCAGCAGGAATTTATTTAACAACATTTTTCACTGATTTGCTTATCCTACCTCGTGAGCACCACGCGGACTCAGGGATATTTACACAAAACAAATTTTTCCTCATTTTCTTACACGTAATTGACCAAGATTTGTGCTGGTGTTATTTAATAATCCCTAAAAAGGCGTGTGTAACAACTTAAAAGTAATAAAAGGGCACGGCAAGTGTTTTACTTATTTACGTGGAGACTTGGTGGGTTCGCTAAGCTTGTGGCGACTGGGGGGAGAGGGGGGCAACATCTAGTCGAGTCTGGGGGGCCCGCCAGCCCAGCCAGAGCCGACACCTTCCAGCATGCAGACTGACAGAATTATTAACTACACATGCATTTTTAAGTGCTCGCTAGGCGAGAAAATTGTAATCCTTTACTTTGTGTTTCCTTCAGTCGCGGCTTCTCCTTGCCTTTTCCTCTCTCTTCTCTTTGCCTTACTCGCTCACTCGCCTGCTTCAAGACGTTTTACTCTCAAAAAAAACTTCGCCAAGGAAATACGCCGGGTTTCGTTTCTGCAAATACAATTTTTCAGACGATTAGAGAGTTAATTCTGTTTTAAAAGACTGGCTAGTTAAGAAGTCTGTCTGAGAAACACTCTGCTGTGGCTGTTTACACAATCAGTTCTTGTGAAATATTGTACACCTTCAAGAGTCAACACTGATTGTATGATTGTGCCTGTTATAGATCTTATACGACAATGTTTTTAATACATCTAGTTGAGCCTCTATGGACTGCGTGGTGACAACCAACTTCACCTCAGTGTCAAGGTCTGGTTTTTGTTCCGGCTTTGACTTCCTGCCAGTATCTTCTGACCCCAGCGACGAGTGCCTGTTTATATTCTTCGGACAAAGGTCCTCTCTGTCTCCCGGAATTTGATACCACTTTAAAACTTTGGTGGTTGCTCGCCAATCTTCTAAATATGTTCCTGTCAGGAATTTCGCGGTCTGGAATACAAATTTGCCTGAGATCTCTTTCGCATTCCTCGAACCATCTCGGCCTTGTTGCCTTAGACGTAATGAAACTCCATGTTCTTTTCGTTAATCGAACATCAGTAATCCTCAAGAGGTGACCGTAAAATAGTAACATTTACTGTTTGCCAAAAATGTCCGAGATAGTAGGTTGCTTTCTTGATTAAATTCTCTCACGAGTAATAATATGATCTACGCCATTTAGTTGCTGAAAAAACAGAATCACATTGGTTGTGTTGATTTTAAAAAATATTCTGAGTTGTAAGACGTAATTGGATGCTTCTGCCACACTTGAAATCGGTCGTTCCTGATCCTGTTTAGAAAATATACGAGTTATGAAATACAATAATGCGCTTTACCGTTGACGTAAAGAGTTTGAATTAACCAAAAAAATATTCGAATTATCCACGATCGTTTAACATTGTTTACATACAAAATGCTAAGGATCAAACAAAATATTCGAATTATCCACGATCTTTTAACATTGTATACATACAAAATGCTAGGGATCAAACGAAATATTCGAATTATCCACGATCTTTTAACATTGTTTACATACAAAATGCTAGGGATCAAACAAAATATTCGAATTATCCACGATCTTTTAACATTGTTTACATACAAAATGCTAGGGATCAAACAAAATATTCGAATTATCCACGATCTTTTAACATTGTTTACATACAAAATGCTAGGGATCAAACAAAATATTCGAATTATCCACGATCTCTTAACATTGTTTACATACAAAATGCTAGGGATCAAACAAAATATTCGAATTATCCACGATCTTTTAACATTGTTTACATACAAAATGCTAGGGATCAAACAAAATAATATTCGACGATTTGGAATTATAGAAGTTCGAATTATCCAAGTTCCACTGTATCACTCTGAATCAACACACCAAAAATATGAGTGGTATGTATCATTGTAGAATAGGAATAGATGTGTATATTTTTTGAAGGGTGGCGGGAGTCCATGGTGTCCTGGACTTTGAGAACCTCTGGTCTAGGGTGGTGAACAGGGAAGTGGTAGATAGATTTAATGGCTTGGCATCCTGTGCGGTATGAGACGAACTGTATTTTGACAGCGTACAGTACAGTAATTCAGGCTCAAGTTAAGAGGGAGGACTTTTTGAATAGAGCATGTATGTTCCGGTGGTCCCGGAACCGGGAGAGGACAGCGTCCAGCGTCCATGTGGTCAGCTGCCGGAAGAGCAAGAGCTAACTTCTCTCCCCTCAGGAGGCTTAGTCTTAGGAGCCAACGCTTTCTCGTCTCGCTCTGCTGCTGTTCGTTTGTTTGTTCAAATCGAGCGTCAACCATGTAGTTTCATTTTCGAGTTGGACAATAGGGAATGAATATTACTCGGTACATTTGCTCCGTAGAAAATAAACATAGGTGTTAATTAGAGTGTCCTTGTTTCTATGATAACGCTACATATTGCAGAATAGTAGTCTCCCTCCCAAAACTAGCCAACTACATTTGTATATTTGACAACACAGAATTAATTCTTAACAATATAGACGGGAAGAAAGGATAGAAGGAAAGAAAGAAAGAAAGAAAGAAAGACAGAAAGAAAGACAGAAAGAGAGAAAGAAATAAGGACGGACAAAGGACGGAAAGAAAAACAGATAGAAAGAACAAAGAAAAGAAATAAAGAAAGAGAGAAAGAAAAAAAGAAAGAACGAAGGACAGAAAATAGGACGACAGAAAATTGAGAAAAGAAAGATAGAAGGAACGAAGGACAGGACAGAAAGGTAAGAAGGACAGAAAGACAGAAAGAAAGAAAGAAAGAAAGAAAGAAAGAAGGAATGAAGGACAGAAGGACAAAAGATAGAAAGAAAGAGAGGAAAATGGAGGAAAGAACGACAGCAATAAAGATGGACAGAAAGAAGAAGAGAAAAAAGGACAGAAAGAATGAATGAATGAAAGAAAGAAAGAAAGAAAGAAAGAAAGAAAGATAGACAGAAAGAAAGGAAGAAAGAAAGAAAGAAAGAAAGAAAGAAAGAATATAAGGACCGAAAGATAGACAGAGAGAGAGAAAGAAAGAAAGAAAGAAAGAAAGACAAGAAGAAAAAAGAAAGAAAGAAAGAAAGAAAGAAAGAAAGAAAGAAAGAGAGAAAGAAGGACAGAAAGAATGAAAGAAAGAAAGAAAGAAAGAAAGAAAGACAAAGGACGGGAAGAAACGATAGAAAGAAAGAAGGACAGAAAGAAATAAAAAATAAGGAATGAAAGAAAGAAGGAACGAAGGACATAAGGAAAGAAGGACAAAAGGAAAGGAAGACAAAAGATGGAAAGAAAGAAAGAAAGAAAGAAAGAAAGACAGCAATAAAGTTGGAGAGAAGGAAAGAGGAACAGAAAGAAGGACAGAAAGAATGAAGGAAAAAAGATAGAAAGAAAAAAGAAAGGAAGACAGAAAGAGAGAAAGAATAAAATGACAGAAAGAGAGAAAAAAAGAAAGAAAGAAAGAAAGAAAGAAAGAAAAAAGAAAGGAAGACAGAAAGAAGAAAAGAAAGAAGGAATGAAAGAAGGAAAGAAAGAAGGAATGAAAGAAAGAAAGAAAGAAAGAAAGAAGGAATGAAAGAAAGAAAGAAAGAAAGAAAGAAAGAAAGAAAGAAAGAAAGAAAGGTAGAAGGAATCAAAGAAAGAAAGAAAGAAAGAAAGAAAGAAGGAAAGAAAGAAAGAAAGAAAGAAAGAAAGAAAGAAAGAAAGAAGGAATGAAAGAAAGTAAGAAAGAAAGAAAGAAAGAAAGAAAGAAAGAAAGAAGGAATGAAAGAAGGAATGAAAGAAGGAAAGAAAGAAAGAAAGAAAGAAAGAAAGAAAGGTAGATAGAAGGAATGAAAGAAAGAAAGAAAGAAAGAAAGAAAGAAAGAAGGAATGAAAGAAGGAAAGAAAGAAAGAAAGAAAGACAGAAAGAAATAAAGAAAGAAAGAAAGAAAGAAAGAAAGAAAGAAAGAAAGAAAGAAATAAGGAACGAAAGAATGAATGAAAGAAGGAAGGAAAGAAGGAAGGAAAGAAGGAAGGAAAGAAAGAAGGAATGAAAGAATGAATGAAAGAAGGAAGGAATGAAAGAAAGAAAGAAAGAAAGAAAGAAAGAAAGAAAGAAAGAAAGAAAGAAAGAAAGGAATGAAAGAAAGAAGGAAAGAAAGAAGGAATGAAAGAAAGAAGTAATGAAAGAAAGAAAGAAAGAAAGAAAGAAAGAAAGAAAGAAAGTAAGAAAGAAGAAAAGAAAGAAGGAATGAAAGAAGGAAAGAAAGAAAGAAAGAAAGAAAGAAAGAAAGAAAGAAAGAAGGAAGGAATGAAAGAAGGAAGGAAAGAAATAAAGAAAGAAAGAAAGAAAGAAAGAAAGAAGGAAAGAAAGGATGAATGAAAGAAAGAAAGAAAGAAAGAAAGAAAGAATGATAGAAGGAAAGAAAGAAGGAATGAAAGAAGGAATGAAAGAAGGAATGAAAGAAGGAAGGAATGAAAGAAAGAAAGAAAGAAAGAAAGAAAGAAAGAAAGAAAGAATGAAGGAAGGAAAGAAAGAAGGAATGAAAGAAGGAATGAAAGAAGGAAGGAAAGAAAGTAGGAAAGAAAGAAGGAATGAAAGAAGGAAAGAAAGAAGGAGTGAAAGAAGGAAGGAAAGAAGGAAGGAAAGAAAGAAGGAATGAAAGAAAGAAAGAAAGAAAGAATGAAGGAAGGAAAGAAAGAAGGAATGAAAGAAGGAATGAAAGAAAGAAGGAATGAAAGAAGGAATGAAAGAAGGAAAGAAAGAAGGAAGGAAAGAAGGAAGGAAAGAAAGAAGGAATGAAAGAAAGAAAGAAAGAAAGAATGAAGGAAGGAAAGAAAGAAGGAATGAAATAAGGAATGAAAGAAGGAAGGAAAGAAAGTAGGAAAGAAAGAAGGAATGAAAGAAGGAAAGAAAGAAGGAATGAAAGAAGGAAGGAAAGAAAGAAGGAATGGAAGAAAGAAAGAAAGAAAGAAAGAAAGAAAGAAAGAATGAAGGAAGGAAAGAAAGAAGGAATGAAAGAAGGAATGAAAGAAAGAAGGAATGAAAGAAGGAATGAAAGAAAGAAAGAAAGAAAGAAAGAAAGAAAGAAAGAAAGAAAGAAAGAAAGAAAGAAAGAAAGAAGGAATGAATGAAAGAAAGAAAGAATGAAAGAAGGAAAGAAAGAAGGAATGAAAGAAGGAATGAAAGAAGGAAAGAAAGAAAGAAAGAAAGAAAGAAAGAAAGGTAGATAGAAGGAAAGAAAGAAGGAATGAAAGAAAGAAAGAAGGAAAGAAAGAAGGAAAGAAAGAAAGAAAGAAAGAAAGAATGAAAGAAAGAATGAAAGAAGGAAAGAAAGAAAGAAAGAAGGAAAGAAAGAAAGAAAGAAAGAAAGAAAGAAAGAAGGAATGAAAGAAAGAAAGAAAGAAAGAAAGAGAGAAGGAATGAAAGAAGGAAAGAAAGAAGGAAAGAAAGAAGGAATGAAAGAAAGAAAGAAAGAAAGAAAGAAAGAAAGAAAGAAAGAAAAAAGAAAGGAGGAATGAAAGAAAGAAAGAAAGAAAGAAAGAATGAAAGAAGGAAAGATAGAAGGAATGAAAGAAGGAAGGAAAGAAAGAAGGAATGAAAGAAAGAAAGAAAGAAAGAAAGAAAGAATGACGGAAGGAAAGAAAGAAGGAATGAAAGAAGGAATGAAAGAAGGAATGAAAGAAGGAAGGAAAGAATGAATGAAAGAAGGATGGAAAGAAAGAAGGAATGAAAGAAGGAAAGAAAGAAAGAAAGAAAGAAAGAAAGAAAGAAAGAAGGAATGAAAGAAGGAATGAAAGAAGGAAGGAAAGAAAGAAGGAATGAAAGAAGGAAAGAAAGAAAGAAAGAAAGAAAGGAAGAAAGAAAGAAAGAAAGAAAGAAGGAAAGAAAGAAAGAAAGAAAGAAAGAAGGAAAGAAAGACGGAAAGCGTGTACCGTACCGTAGTATTTCGTGACCTTTAACCTCTCGATCATGGACTACAAGACCATATTTTTACGTGGAATCCGAACCACAGGACGTCACATTTCACCTCGAAATGTGATGTCACTGTGTAGATAGCTTTGGAGCACATAGTTACTGGCCATTGGGCGAGTGTCAATGTGGAAACTTGCCGTGATTTCGGAGGTCGTGTTTCAGTGAAGGACGTGAATATCGTGGGCTTCATTCTCCTATTCCTGGGTTTGTATTACAGTAGTGGGTTTATTTGCAATGGAGGCTATGACTGGGAACGAGGCGGCCGTGGCTTGGAGAAGAGGGACATAGTGAGAAAAAACACTTCTAGGATGGCTGAGGTGAGAATCGGGACCACTTTTCAGTTATCCTCACAAGACTTGTAGTCCAGTCAGAGAAACGAACCCATGATCTTTGGCACAGGAGTCTTGATATTTATTCTTGATACATGGGAGTCACCTGGAAAAGGAGCGAACTCGTATTCTTCTAATGTCAGTGTGAAGTAGGCTATAATGCCGACTGAAGAGATGTGCAATCTTGTGTTGTTGTTGTTGTTGTTTGAGTCTTCAGTCTTTTGATTGGTTTGATGCAGCTCTCCATTCCTCCCCGTCCTGAGCTAATCGTTTCATCTCTACATAGCTACCACACCCTACATCCGAGGCAATCTGTTTAACATATTCTATCCTTGGTCTACCCCTACAGTTCTTGTCCTCGACCCTTCCATAACTAAGCGTGCTATTCCTGGGTGTCGTAGTATGTGTCCTACCAACCTATATATTTTCTTCATTAGCAGTCACCAGAAACATCTCTCCTCTCCCACTAGTCTTAATACCCCTTCGTTTGTAACCCTATCTACCCATCTGATCTTCATCTTTCTCCTGTAACACCACATTTCAAACGCCTCGGATTCTCCTCTTTTCTGCTGCACCAATAGTCCAAGTTTCACTTCCATAGAGCGCCACGCTCCAGACAAAGGCCTTCAAAAATGACTTTCTAATACCTAAATCTATATTCGATGTCAACAGATTCCTTTTTTGTAGAAAGGCTTTCCTTGTCTGAGCTAACCTACATTTATATCCTCTTTGCTTCGTCCATCACTTGTTATTTTGCATCCTAAGTAACAGAAGTACTTCCTTTAGTTTTTCACCTGCCAATTTGATGTCCATAGAGGTTTTTGATTTATTTCGGCTGCATTCCAATATTTTTGTTTTACATTTGTTAATTTTCATCATGAATTCTTTCCTCAAGACGGAGTCCATACCATTCAAAAACTCATTCAAATCCTCAGGCGTGTCGGACCCGTGTACTTCTCGTATTAGGGTGTGAAATGCGATCCCGGTTGGAGAGTAATGACTAGTCTTTTGTTAGGGGAGGATATTCGGACCCGTGTATTTCCCGTGCCAAAGTATAATTTGCACTGGAGAGGAGTGGGTAGTCTTGTTGTTGTTGTTTACTTGAGTGTGTGTAGAATTTGTCTGATAACCTGAGTCACTGTGATGTGTATTTGAAATTGAGGTAGAATTTTAGGTAGGCAATGGCCGTGGCCTTAAAGGTAGGTACTATCCCGGCATTTGCTTGGAATAGAAGTGGGGAAAACCACTTCCAGGAGGGCTGACGTAGGAATCGAACCCACCTCTTCCCAGTTTTGCCTCACGTGGGTGATATGTACCCTGTTTCAGCCCTCAGAACAGAATTTAATTTTTTGGTAGAGACGGGAATCGAATTCGGGCCTCTTTGGTGACAGCCAGAAATTCTAGCCACTGCGCAACGAGGCGGAATGGGCAGTCTTGTATTGGGAGGGGGATATTTGGACTCGTGCACTCTTCATGTTAGAATGTGAAGTATAATGCCGACTGCAGGGGTGTGCCTAGTTTTTTGTTGTTGGCGGGGAGAATATTCGGACCCGTGCACTTCCCGTGCCAGTATGTAGGAAGTGTTATGCCGACTGGAGAGGTGTGGCTAGTCTTGTGCCGGCCACAATTTAATTGAGCCATGCGGCTCAGCCTCGTGTTGTAGGTGGGGGTTAGGATATTCGGACCCGTGCACTTTCCGTGCCAGTACGTGTGAAGTGTGATGCCGACTGGAGAGGTGTGGCTAGTCTTGTGCCGGCCACAATTTAATTGAGCCACGCGGCACAGCCTCCGCCGGTAGATTTGTGGCTGCCCCACCTGTGATCAATAATGCAACCCTCTCCTCTCCCCGCTCTTACCCCCTCTTCATCCCCTTCGCCGCCTCCTCGTCACGACTGTTAAACACAATTCGCTGCCCCACCATCTCATACTTTTCATACTATTGCAACACTTAAACTGTCGCGACTACTACAGTAACCTGCATTTGTTTGGTCAGAGACACTTTGCATTTTATAGGGTGGTCAGACGGCACGATTTTTCAAGACCGTATATAGAGAGCATGGGCCCTTCCATCCTTGTTCATCTTCTGACTTTCTAGATGTATTAAAAAAAACTCCGTGAAATTTTATTAGGTAGATTTCATGAGAAAGCTGCGTATTGCAAAATATGGTACCATGTTGCGACCTCCAGAAAATGTCGGCATATCATCCACCAGACCCCAAAACCACCACCAATTCCAATGGTTATACTCAGTATATAATATAGGCTATACAGGATGATTCATAATTCCTATTACAAACTTCTGGGGATGGTTGGTTGGTTCCTTAGTTTAGGGGCTGCAAGAACGCGGTCATGTAGCCCCGTGTACTTTGGGTGTGTGTAGAATCTGTCTTATAACCGGTGTTAATTGTGATGGCTGTATTAGTGTGTGTTATCTGTTTTAATTCAAGTAAGGACTGCAGACAGTAATTTCAATAGTAGTTTCTACTTTTGCTACCAAATGCTACCGTCCACGACACCTATTAGCTGGGAGGAGACAGGGCGAATCTGCAATAAGATTACATACAGTATTCGCCCTTTCAGCTGGGAGGAGACAGGGCGAATCTGCAATAAGATTACATACAGTATTCGCCCTTTCAGCTGGGAGGAGACAGGGTGAATCAGCAATAAGATTACATACAATATTCGCCCTTTCAGCTGGGAGGAGACATGGTGAATCAGCAATAAGATTACATACAATATTCGCTCTTTCAGCTGGGAGGAGACAGGGCGAATCTGCAAGAAGATTAAATACAGTATTCGCCCTTTCAGCTGGAAGGAGACAGGGCGAATCTGCAAGAAGATTACATACAGTATTCGCCCTTTCAGCTGGGAGGATGCAGGGCGATCTGCAATAAGATTACATACACTATTCGCCCTTTCAGCTGGAAGGAGACAGGGCGAATCAGCAATAAGGTTGCATATATTATTCGCCCTTACAGCTGGGAGGAGACAGGGCGAATCAGCAATAAGATTACATACACTATTCGCCCTTTCAGCTGGGAGGAGACAGTGCGAATCAGCAATAAGATTACATACACTATTCGCCCTTTCAGCTGGGAGGAGACAGGGCGAATCAGCAATAAGATAACATACACTATTCGCCCTTTCAGCTGGAAGGAGACTGGGCGAATCAGGAATAAGATTACATACATTATTCGCCCTTTCAGCTGGTAGGAGACAGTGCGAATCAGGAATAAGATTACATACACTATTCGCCCTTTCAGCTGGGAGGAGACAGGGCGAATCAGCAATAAGATTACATACACTATTCGCCCTTTCAGCTGGAAGGAGACAGGGCGAATCAGGAATAAGATTACATACTATTCGCCCTTTCAGCTGGGAGGAGACAGGGCGAATCAGCAAGAAGGTTACATACACTATTCGCTCTTTCAGCTGGAAGGAGACAGGGCGAATCAGGAATAAGATTACATACACTATTCGCCCTTTCAGCTGGGAGGAGACAGGGCGAATCAGCAATAAGAATACATACACTATTCGCCCTTTCAGCTGGAAGGAGACAGGGCGAATCAGCAATAAGATTACATACACTATTCGCCCTTTCAGCTGGAAGGAGACAGGGCGAATCAGCAATAAGATTACATACAACATTTGCTCTTTCCCCTCCCAGCTCCTGATTTGAAATCGGTATGTTACCTTTATAATTTCACCCCCTCCACCCACTGACGGTTCTGGAAAATGGAGTTTCAATAAACTTAAGCCGAAGAACACATAACGAATGAAAACAAAATGAATCTAAAAAGTACTCCACTGTCTTTTAAAAATATTATAATTCCAACTGAAAGTTTCTAATTCCAATATTGTGATCGAACTTCACAAATGCCCTGCCTGCGATGCATTATACAGATGAGTTAAAATATACGCTAAATTTATCATAAAAAACAGAGAGAGCGAGATAGAATCCATCACGGAACATTCTCACCATTGAAAGCCCAAAAGGCAAATCCTATATTCAACAAACATAATTTTACCATTTTTTTATAAAACAAGCGATTTCAGCGACGGCGACGGATAAAAAAGATATTAATGTTTCATTGTAAAAATGTAGTCCATTGAATATTTAATATCACTCAATTCACATTTGAATTGTCCAAGAGATGTCATCACAGGGTTTTTTTATTTTGTTTTTCAAATAAAAGCGAAACGTTTTATAATTTCCGGTGGTGGACAGCTAATGCCAAATGAGTAGCATTAATGAGCTGGCCACTTCAAATATTACATTTCTTTACGGGAGTAGTTTAGTTGTTACATTTTGCTCAGAAGAGTTAGAGGCAGTAATGTCTCTAGCGCTGGTATCGCCTGTAACGGTCTTTGCCCCCCCCCTAGCTATTGCTAAATGAGTAGCATTAATGAGCTGGCCACTTCAAATATTACATTTCTTTACGGGAGTAGTTTAGTTGTTACATTTTGCTCAGAAGCGTTAGTTGGAGTAACGTCTCTAGCGTTGGTATCGCCTGTAACGGTCCTTACCCCCCTAGCTAATGCCAACTGAGTAGCATTAATGGGTCAGGCACTTCATTATTACATTTCTTTACGGGAGTAATTTAGTTGTTATATTTCGCTCAGAAGTGTTAGTTGCGTTAGCATCGTCCGGTATGGTAACACAACATGTCACCATAGACCTCTTCCCGTACAATAGGCACAAAATCGTTTAAAATTGTTAATACTTCTCTAATAATTACCTAAAAGTATTGTCTGAAAGTGTCTTAGGCAGCAGCACGCCGGCCTCTCACCACTGGATCCGTGGTACAAATCCCGGTCACTCCATGTGAGATCTGTGCTGGACAAAACGGAGGCAGACAGGTTTTTCTCCGTGTACTCCGGTTTTCCCTGTCAAAATTTCATACCAGCAACACTCTCCATTATCATTTCATTTCATCTGTCATTCATTTAATCATTGCCTCAAAGGAGTGCGACAGGCTTTGACAGCCGGCACAGTTCATATCCTCACCGCTAGATGGGGGCTTCATTCATTCCATCCCTGAGCCGGTTGATCGACTGGAAGCAGACTTTGGATTTTCATTCATCATTCATAGCCTATTATCTGCACGAATCACCTAACCTTACGTCAAGGGATTAGCGAAATGTTTTCGGATTTTATAAGAAGATGGGGCTTCTCAATTATGTCGTAGGTATAAAACAATTGGCAAATTTAGCGAATTCGAAATATTTTCTATGCCCGGTAAAAGCAACCTCCGCCTTCTGGCGTGCCGAGAGGGATGTTTTTAAATATGTCGTGTGTTTAAAACTGCCTTGGAGGGTTCTTCCTTTTGTGTGTGTGGGGTGGGGGGTAAAAGTGCTATGTTAAAGACATTTAAGAGTTTAGTGCTTTTCAGTCGGTCAACACGAATGTACCCAAAAGAGATGGGTTATGCCCTAATCCTGAAATAAATTACATGAGATTAATAAAACACTAGGATGACCAGTTTCGATCGTCAAGCGATCATCATCAGATCCAATACACTTAGGCTATAAAATCTATGTTTGAAATACAGGTGAAAATATTTACAATATGTACAATTATTTAGTTGCAGTATTGGTACTGCAACTGTCAGTGTATGCTAAATGCAGTATATATGTTAGGTGAAATGCTAAATGGTGATAGCTATCCGGGGATTGTACTTTAGAGAGATTATATGGTTGTAAACTATGGTTAAACTATAAAATTTTAGGCTAACTACTTATCTGATTGTCTTCCGTACTACAGCTATTCGCAGTTTTCGTGCTCACTTGAACTCGCTGTGCGGTCGACTGCGGTGGTTATCCTAACGACTGGTTTTTCCCTGCCTTCCCCCCCTGTCCCTACGTGCTGTGGGGAGTGATCGCGATGTGTTTATGTGAGGTGAGGTGTTGCCAACCTAGATAAGATGTATGTTATTGAATGAGGTGGATCTACAACTATTAAAGACCGTGGATTAGTCCTCGCCACGCGTGGAGCATAACCCATTCGAACTAAGCGTTGACGGTCTTATGAGGACGTCCCGGCACCTTTAATACTGCCTCTAATATGGGCCTTGGTTTATTGCAGAAGAAAAGTACATCGTACACCTGATCCAGATAACATTTACCTATTAAAACCCCCCTAATTTCCCCCCTTTTTTATCTAGCTTGGCTGTGTCGCTAAATTGTGTTTTGTTTCCGACAGGGTGTGTTTTTTAGTAGCGTGAAGAGGGGTGAGCTCTCCATGAACGAGTGTTCATTTAGATTGTTGGGATTGTTTTGTTTGGCTAGGTGTATCTCGATTGCTTCCTTTATGTCAAGAGCTCTGCCTTTCGATTCGTGATGGATTATTTTAAGGTCCGACTCTATGTTGGTAAAGCTATGCCCTGCGTCACACATATGTTCGCACACGGCTGAATGTGTTCCGTATCTTATCGCATTTCTATGTTCATTATAACGTGTGTCTACTCGCCTTCCACTCTGCCCGATGTAATTAGCTTGACAATCGGTGTCTTGGCACGTTATAGAATATACCCCTGACCTTGAATACGGGTCACGTTTATTTAGATTACTATTTAGGAGGTGCCTAGCGGTTGTGTTTTTCGTCGTGAAAGCTATTTTTATGCCTTGCTTTTTGAATAGGTTAGTGATTTTATATGTATTCGCATTCACATAGTTGAAACGCGCAAATTTTTTCTCATTACTGTCCGGTTTGGGAATCGTTTTATCTTTATTTTTATGTTTGGCTATAATTTGATTTATTTTGCTTGGCGAGAAGTTGTTTTCCTTTGCTATTTGCATAATAGTTCTTATTTCCTTATTATAGTTGTCTTTTGACATGGGTATGTTTAAAGCCCTGTGCACCATTGAATTGAAACCCGCTAGTTTGTGCGTACTGGGGTGATTAGACTGATTGTCGATTGCATGCGAGGTTTGTGTTGCTTTCCGGAATATGGAATATGAAAGGTCGTTGTCTTTACGTTCAATAGTTATATCGAGATAATTTATTTTCCGGTCTATTTCGGATTCCTTAGTGAATTTGATAGAATGGTGAAGGCTATTAATGTATTGGAGAATTGTTTCTTCGCTTGTTAGTTCAGTATCGTAGATGCAAATTACATCATCTACGTATCTTTTCCATATTACTATTCCCTTTGTTGAAGTATTTTCTAAGAACGCATTTTCTAGTGCATTGATGAAGATGTCAGCGATTAACCCACTTAGTGGCGATCCCATTGCTAGGCCTTCTCTCTGTGTGTATATTTTATTGTCGAATTGAAACACGTTTTGGGTGAGAACGACCCTCAGTAATCTCACAATCTCTTCAATTTCTTTTACCGAATTGTTGGATTTTAAGTTGTTTTCGATAGTGTTGATTGCTTCAATAATCGGAATATTGGTGTACATGTTAGTTACGTCGAAGGATACTAGCCTGAAGCTAGGTTTCATTTGTAGGGTGTTCAATGCTGTTACTAGTTCTGTTGTGTTCTTTACAGAGTTGTTTTTGTCGTTGGAAAGACGGCATTTTAAGATTTTTAGTAACTCTTTGCTGATTTTGTAATTAGGGGCATTCCTACAATTGACTATTGGTCTCATTGGGCATTCCTTTTTGTGTATTTTTGGTTGTCCCCTCAATGACGGTATTTTCGGGTTCATGTTTATTAGTTTTGATTTTTCGGCTTTGGTCAGTATGTATTCTGTTTCTTTTAGCGCACTTTTTATTTGTTTTTGGAATTTGTTGGTGGGGTCTTTTGTTAATTCCTTGATTTCGTTGTTGTTTAGGAATTCGACTGTTTTTTCAATGTATTCTGTTTTGTTCAAAATTACTGTAGTGTTTCCCTTATCTGCTTTTGTGATGATTAAGTCATGTTCTTTTATTTTTTGTTTCAACGACTTTATTTCTTTGATTTCTTTGTTGTTTTGAATGTTATTGCTATCGCCCTCTCGTTTGAGGATTTTTTTGGCTTCGTTGGTGGCGAGATTTTTGGTTAATTCCCTGTCTTCTGCTGGGAGCTTGTGACTGGCTATCTCAATATCTGTGATTAACTGTTTTATATTGTGGTTCGTGTGTGCGTCTGTGCAGTTGTATTTCAAACCTTTGTCTAACATATTCATTTCACCTTGAGAAAAGGTTACGTTCGTTCTGTTGTTAACTCTGCTGTGGAAATTGAATTCATTGTTATTCGTGTGTTGTTCGTTAGACTGATGGTTCTGTGTTTCTCCTAGTTTTCTTAATTTATTTTCTAGCGTTTCATGCTTCCTCGTTGCTCTGATTTTGATGGTGTCATGTAGGTGTTCGGTGAAGCTGTCCCATTGGGCTGCGTGCCAGAAATTACTTAGTTGCAATTGAATGTCGTATAATTGTTGGTTAATTTTTTGCTTTCTTATGTATTCAAATCTTAATTCGTTTTTTATCCAAAGCGCTTTGGCTTGTTTAGTTGAAATGATCGAGGCTGGTGTGTTCGGTACGGTTTTAATTGGTACGTATTTAGGGGTGAGGTTTAGTTCTATACATTTTTTGTTGAACCAAATTGACTTGTCTAAATTCATGAGTTTAAGCCTGAGTGATTTGAATTTCTTGGCTTCACGATTTGCCTGACTAGCCGTGAACATTGTGTTGTTTGAAGCCATATTTTCAGTGTTGCCTTAGTAAACAAGAGTTTAGTGCTTTTCAGTCGGTCAACACGAATGTACCCAAAAGAGATGGGTTATGCCCTAATCCTGAAATAAATTACATGAGATTAATAAAACACTAGGATGACCAGTTTCGATCGTCAAGCGATCATCATCAGATCCAATACACTTAGGCTATAAAATCTATGTTTGAAATACAGGTGAAAATATTTACAATATGTACAATTATTTAGTTGCAGTATTGGTACTGCAACTGTCAGTGTATGCTAAATGCAGTATATATGTTAGGTGAAATGCTAAATGGTGATAGCTATCCGGGGATTGTACTTTAGAGAGATTATATGGTTGTAAACTATGGTTAAACTATAAAATTTTAGGCTAACTACTTATCTGATTGTCTTCCGTACTACAGCTATTCGCAGTTTTCGTGCTCACTTGAACTCGCTGTGCGGTCGACTGCGGTGGTTATCCTAACGACTGGTTTTTCCCTGCCTTCCCCCCCTGTCCCTACGTGCTGTGGGGAGTGATCGCGATGTGTTTATGTGAGGTGAGGTGTTGCCAACCTAGATAAGATGTATGTTATTGAATGAGGTGGATCTACAACTATTAAAGACCGTGGATTAGTCCTCGCCACGCGTGGAGCATAACCCATTCGAACTAAGCGTTGACGGTCTTATGAGGACGTCCCGGCACCTTTAATACTGCCTCTAATATGGGCCTTGGTTTATTGCAGAAGAAAAGTACATCGTACACCTGATCCAGATAACATTTACCTATTAAAACCCCCCTAATTTCCCCCCTTTTTTATCTAGCTTGGCTGTGTCGCTAAATTGTGTTTTGTTTCCGACAGGGTGTGTTTTTTAGTAGCGTGAAGAGGGGTGAGCTCTCCATGAACGAGTGTTCATTTAGATTGTTGGGATTGTTTTGTTTGGCTAGGTGTATCTCGATTGCTTCCTTTATGTCAAGAGCTCTGCCTTTCGATTCGTGATGGATTATTTTAAGGTCCGACTCTATGTTGGTAAAGCTATGCCCTGCGTCACACATATGTTCGCACACGGCTGAATGTGTTCCGTATCTTATCGCATTTCTATGTTCATTATAACGTGTGTCTACTCGCCTTCCACTCTGCCCGATGTAATTAGCTTGACAATCGGTGTCTTGGCACGTTATAGAATATACCCCTGACCTTGAATACGGGTCACGTTTATTTAGATTACTATTTAGGAGGTGCCTAGCGGTTGTGTTTTTCGTCGTGAAAGCTATTTTTATGCCTTGCTTTTTGAATAGGTTAGTGATTTTATATGTATTCGCATTCACATAGTTGAAACGCGCAAATTTTTTCTCATTACTGTCCGGTTTGGGAATCGTTTTATCTTTATTTTTATGTTTGGCTATAATTTGATTTATTTTGCTTGGCGAGAAGTTGTTTTCCTTTGCTATTTGCATAATAGTTCTTATTTCCTTATTATAGTTGTCTTTTGACATGGGTATGTTTAAAGCCCTGTGCACCATTGAATTGAAACCCGCTAGTTTGTGCGTACTGGGGTGATTAGACTGATTGTCGATTGCATGCGAGGTTTGTGTTGCTTTCCGGAATATGGAATATGAAAGGTCGTTGTCTTTACGTTCAATAGTTATATCGAGATAATTTATTTTCCGGTCTATTTCGGATTCCTTAGTGAATTTGATAGAATGGTGAAGGCTATTAATGTATTGGAGAATTGTTTCTTCGCTTGTTAGTTCAGTATCGTAGATGCAAATTACATCATCTACGTATCTTTTCCATATTACTATTCCCTTTGTTGAAGTATTTTCTGAGAACGCATTTTCTAGTGCATTGATGAAGATGTCAGCGATTAACCCACTTAGTGGCGATCCCATTGCTAGGCCTTCTCTCTGTGTGTATATTTTATTGTCGAATTGAAACACGTTTTGGGTGAGAACGACCCTCAGTAATCTCACAATCTCTTCAATTTCTTTTACCGAATTGTTGGATTTTAAGTTGTTTTCGATAGTGTTGATTGCTTCAATAATCGGAATATTGGTGTACATGTTAGTTACGTCGAAGGATACTAGCCTGAAGCTAGGTTTCATTTGTAGGGTGTTCAATGCTGTTACTAGTTCTGTTGTGTTCTTTACAGAGTTGTTTTTGTCGTTGGAAAGACGGCATTTTAAGATTTTTAGTAACTCTTTGCTGATTTTGTAATTAGGGGCATTCCTACAATTGACTATTGGTCTCATTGGGCATTCCTTTTTGTGTATTTTTGGTTGTCCCCTCAATGACGGTATTTTCGGGTTCATGTTTATTAGTTTTGATTTTTCGGCTTTGGTCAGTATGTATTCTGTTTCTTTTAGCGCACTTTTTATTTGTTTTTGGAATTTGTTGGTGGGGTCTTTTGTTAATTCCTTGATTTCGTTGTTGTTTAGGAATTCGACTGTTTTTTTCAATGTATTCTGTTTTGTTCAAAATTACTGTAGTGTTTCCCTTATCTGCTTTTGTGATGATTAAGTCATGTTCTTTTATTTTTTGTTTCAACGACTTTATTTCTTTGATTTCTTTGTTGTTTTGAATGTTATTGCTATCGCCCTCTCGTTTGAGGATTTTTTTGGCTTCGTTGGTGGCGAGATTTTTGGTTAATTCCCTGTCTTCTGCTGGGAGCTTGTGACTGGCTATCTCAATATCTGTGATTAACTGTTTTATATTGTGGTTCGTGTGTGCGTCTGTGCAGTTGTATTTCAAACCTTTGTCTAACATATTCATTTCACCTTGAGAAAAGGTTACGTTCGTTCTGTTGTTAACTCTGCTGTGGAAATTGAATTCATTGTTATTCGTGTGTTGTTCGTTACACAATGTTAAAGACATTTCTTAGGAGACAAAGTAGGGGTCTCTATCGTAGCAACAACGTAACATTAAAGGGGCAGATTTATTTATTCGTATCAGAAGTATACATTTTACATTTAAACAAGTAGTTCCGTGAGGAACTACACAGCCTATTTTCATATATCCTACTTATGTTAATTGCCTCTATCAACATACAAAATTTCAGTTTGATTGCTGTAATAGATTCGTAGATATTGAGAACCGACTAAATATTTCAGATGGTCGCCATGTTGGATTTTATATATGTAAAAAAGGAAAGGAAGCTTGTAGTTTAACGTGACCGTTAATCTTGAGATCATGAGCCACGGGACCTCCTTTTTACGTGGAATCCGAACCACAGGACATGGCATTTCACTTCGAAAATCTCACATGCATTGACCGGGAATCGAACCCGGACCGCCTTGGGGAGAGGCATACAGCTAGACCGCTGAGCCACCACGCCCTTTATATATGTAGGTCCGAGAGTTATGTACTGTTACATGAAGATTATTGTGTACGTGTAGCATTCAAACTTCAATCGAATGAATACTGTAGGACACAAGAAGTAACAAGGAGATTTTAAAATTTCGCACAGCTGCCATCTTATGGTTATGGAAACAATTGAAATAAATTACATGCCAGTGGATTAACATTCGTATAAGGATTTACTGTACCAAGTTTCACTGCACTCGGATGGTTAATTGCGAGAAACGTCCATGTGAATATTTATATTTCGCGTTGCCACCATGTTGGATTTGTGATCACCAGGTTAATTAAAGTCCTATAGGTGAACTTAAGTTCATAGCCCCTATGAACATAAAAAGTTCAGTTTCATTGCTATAACAGATTCGTAGATATTCAGAGACGTCTAAATATTTCGGATGGTCGCCATGTTGGATTGTTAAATGTATAGGCCATAGTGTCATGTACCATTAAAGGAAAATGATTGCGTAGGTTCATTATTCAAACATTCACTTCGATTGCATGATTACGACACAAGAAATAAAAACTTAATTTTAAAATTCGCACAGCCGCCATCATGAGGTTATGTAAACAATTGAACTAAATTAGATACCAGTGCATTACAATGTGTATAAACATTTCCTGTGCCAAGTTTCATTGCGTTTGGAACATTAAATCGCGAGAAAGGTCTATTTAAAATGTTCAAATTCGATTGGCCGCCATGTTCGTTTTGTAGTTTTTGAAAGTCTTATAGATGAACTCCCAGTAGTGCTCTTTATCTCCGTAAAAAAATCAGGATGATACCGCTAATAGTTTCAGAGATATAGAATGCCGATGAAATATTTCGCACATCCGCCATCTTGTGGTTATGTAAACAATTGAACGAAGTTTGATGTCGGTGCATTACAATGTGTATAAACATATACTGTACCAAGTTTTGTTGCGTTTGGTTGGTTAAATCGCGTGAAACGCGTCTATTTAAAAGTCGCGAATTCGCATGGCCGCCATGCTGGTTTTGTAGGTACCAGTTTTTCAAAAGTCACATAGGTGAACTTCTAGTAGTTCCCTTTATCACCATAATAAATCCCAGGGTGATATCGGGAATAGTTTCGGAGACATTGAATGCTGGGGAAATAATTCGCACAGCCGCCATGTTGGATTGGTGAGACGTAACAAAATTTGATGGGCATGGTCGGGGTCACCCGGAATAGTGTTATGAACTTACCGAGTTTCACTGAAATCGCGCCAACCTTTTAGAAGTTATTAGGGACACACCCACACACAGTCCTCACACACACGCACACACACGCGTACAAAAGGTGATCTCATAAGCCTATTTTTTCAAAATTGAAAACAGGCTAAAAATGTGGTACAATGCACATATCAAATCGTTTCTGTCCAAAATTTTGCCAAGTCACGGGCATTAGATGCCGCAGCCATCAAGTCCTCCATTGTGCGACTTAAAGGACACTTAATGCAGTTCATGAAATGGACTGTGGTTTGGACTTCACCACAATCACATGGCCTGGATGTGGCAGGAAAACCCCACTTTAACATATTGGTTCTTGATCTACCAACACCAGTGCGAAGCCTGTTCAATGACTTCCACGTAGACCAGTGTTCCTCATGTCCTGGAGGGAGATGTTCAATTGGTAGCATCCAGCCATCAAGTTGAGTATTTCTAGATCTCCATAATCTTAACATTGTGGACTTAGCAGATTCATGTAGATCTTCTGTTGTACTCAGGAAACTCCTCCTAGACCTCAGTCGTCGATGGGCAGGTTTATATCCGTACAATGGGTGTGCGCATGAGGTAATTGCTTTGGTTTTCTCAGTCCTGGCTGCAACTTCTCTTCTAATATCTGGTGGGGCGATTCCAGTCAAACAGTAGATTCTATCTCGTGATGTTGGTCTCAAACAGCCAGTGATAAGTCGGCATGTTTCATTTAGAGAAGTGTCAACTTGTTTAGCATGACTGGAACTGTACCAAACAGGACAAGAGTACTCTGCAGCGGAGTAACACAGTGCCACGGCTGTAGTAAGGGGCAGATGACCTCGTTGTTCCGCCCCTTAAAACAACAAAAACTAACCAACGTAAAATTAAGCAATTTCCTCAATTGAATCGGTCGAAGCATTAAGTCAAATATGGTCATTTTTAAACAATCAGTATTCTGAAGTATTGACCCAAGGGCCTTGGAACGGCATGGGAAAGAAATAAGTCAGTCTTCTGTTTAAGCCAGAAACCACAGCTACATGTAGTGTGATCAGAGGAGAAAAGCATTAAGTCATTGACTTTCTGCCTTCAGGGTACTTAATGTAGGCTGCTCTGCAAGATTACCGCGTGTTACATTGCTATTGTAAATTACAATTATACAGGGTTTAGGTGGTTTTTTAGCCTATTTTCAATTTTGAAAAAATAGGCTTATGAGATCACCTTTTGTCCGTGTGTGTGTGTGATTCGTGTGTGTGTCCCCCCCCCCCTAATAAAATCTAAACGGCAGGAGCGATTTCAATGAAACTCGGAAAGTTCATAGCACTATTCCCGGCGACCTCGACCGTGCCCTTCAAATTTTGTTACGACTCACCAATCCAGCATGGCGGCTGTGCGAAATATTTCACCAGCATTCAATATCTCCGAAACTATTACCGATATTACCCTGACATTTTCTATGGTGATAGAGGGAACTGCTATAAGTTCACTTATGTGACTTTTGAAAACCTGGTAACTACAAAACCAACATGGAGGCCAAGCGAATTTGCGACTTTCAAATAGACGTTTCTCGTGATTTGACCAACCAAACGCAATGAAACTTGGTACAGTATATGTTTATATACATTGTAATGCACCGACATCTAACTTCGTTCAATTGTTTACATAATCACAAGATGGCGGATGTGCGAAATATTTCACCGGCATTCTATATCTCTGAAACTATTAGTGGTATCTCCCTAAAATTTTGTACGGAGATAAAGGGCACTACTGGAAGTCCATCTATAAGACTTTCAAAAACCGGTTAACTACAAAACGAACATGGCGGCCAAGCGAATTTGAAAATTTTAAATAGACCTTTCTCGCGATTTAATGTTCCAAGCGCACTGAAAGCTGGTACAGGAAATATTTATACACATTGTAATCCACTGGTATCTAATTTAGTTCAATTGTTTACATAACCTCAAGATGGCGGCAGTGCGAATTTTAAAATTAAGTTTTTATTTCTTGTGATGTAGTCATGCGATCGAAGTGAAAGTTTGAATAATGAACCTACGCAATAATTTTCCTTTAATGGTACAGGACTCTATGGCCTATACATTTAACAATACAACATGGCGACCATCCGAAATATTTAGACGATACTGAATATCTACGAATCTATTTTAGCAATCAAACTGCTTTTTTTAATGTTCATAGGGGCTATGAACTTAAGTTCACCTATAGGATTTTAATTAACCTGGTGATCACAAATCCAACATGGCGGTGACGCGAATTATAAATATTCACATGGACGTTTCTCGCAATTTAACCATCCGAGTGCAGTGAAACTTGGTACAGTAAATCTTTATACGAATGTTAATCCACTGGCATCTAATTTATTTCAATTGTTTCCATAACCTCAAGATAGCAGCTGTGAAAAATTTTCAAATCTCCTTGTTTTTCTTGTGTCCTAATTTTGCGATTGAAGTTTGAATACTACACGTTCACAATAATCTGCATGTAACAGTACATAACTCTAGGACCTACATATATAAAATCCAACATGGCGACCATCCGAAATATTTAGTCGGTTCTTAATATCTACGAATCTATTACAGCAATCAAACAGAAATTGTGTATGTTGATAGTGGCAATTAACATAAGTAGGATATATGAAAATAGGCTGTATAGTTCTTCACGGAACTACTTGTTATGTTACAAATCCATTTTAAAATATCACGTGAAATATTCCTTCTAGATGGCTTTATGCCGCACTAAACTGACCACGGAGCTAAAAGACATTAAGTCACGTTTGCAAAATTGATCCGAAAAAATATGTTTATTAAATTAAAATGATATTCCGCTAACACAAACATAACCTGAATAATTGCTTCACAACATAGATGACTAATATAGTGTGTTTGTTAAGTTGTGTTCTGTCAATGACGTTTTATCTGACTCCTGAAAAGAAGTGAAAACCTGAAAACTGACTTAACGCTTTTCAAATCCGGCCGATTCAATTGTACTAAAAATTAAAGGGTTAAAGGACCTGAAAAGGTTTCATATTGAGAGTCTTGACGGGTTCTATAAAACCAACAAAACAAATTTCGGAAATCATTTCCAACCTAAATACAATTCCAGAAAAACATTCCCCGGCCGCCATCTCAAAGGAGCCATGAGTGCACACGCTCATGAAGAAAAGTGAAGTAGCCGCCCCACACTCTCACTACCGTGATGGCTGTATTAGTGTGTATATTTGTAATTCAGATAATAATAATAATAATAATATCGTATGGCCTCGGGTGCCGGGTGCAAGCTTTGTTATTTGACACCCAGAGGGAAGCTTGCATGCCAATTTTGTCGTTCCTTGGAACGCTATGAAAGTCAAGGAGGAGATATATCTAAGCTCCTTGACACTATAGCGCTTTCTAGTAGAGAAAGGAGGAACTTTGTGTTGGCGGAAAATCCCGTGATTAATTTTGCCATTATGAACACGGCCTACTGAATTCAAATGGGTTCTTTTGTCGCCTTTCAAAAATCACTTACCACGGCCAGGAGCGAACCTGCAAGCTTGGAGTTGGTAGTCCGACACGATAACCACTCACCCACCGTGGCAAGCTTGTAATTCATGTGAGGATTGGGAAGAAGGTGGCTGTGGCCTTGAGTTGGGAATTATCCTGGCATTTGCCTGGAGTAGAAGTGGACAAACCACAAAAAAAAGCACTTCCAAGGTGGGAATTGTACCAACCTCTTGTTAGTTTTTCCTCACGAGGCTGAGTGTAGCCCTCAGACAAGAATTACATTTCTTGGCAGAGCCGGGAATCGAATACGGGCCTCCAGGGTAACAGCCAAGAATGCTGACCACTGGGCATCGAGGCGGATGTTGTTACAGGTAGAGCGTCAATAATCCCAACATACTCCCTATATTTAACTACTGCGATGTTGTATTAGTAGATGCTACCGGAGAACAAAACAAGAAACTTCAGAGAGCTTTAAATTCCTGCATTAGGTTTATCTTCCCCTTGAAATTTTCCTCACACGTGTCTCCTTTTTATGATATACTTTCCTGGTTAAAAGTAGAACAACAAAGAAACCTGCACATATGTACCCTCATCTATCGACTTCTCAATGAAAGTACTCCTCACTATCTCTCTTGTAATTTTCGTTTTCTTTCTTCCTTTCATGATCGTCACACGCGATCTGGATCTATAATTGCAATTCCTCTACATCATTCTTCTGCCTTCAGTAACTCTTTCCTCGTGTCGGGAACTAGAATTTGGAATAATTGTCCTCGTGACGTTAGAAATTGTACATCCCTAACAACTTTCAAACGTGCATGTAAAGATTTCCTCTTTGAATTCGTAGGCCAACTACACACATCAAAAAAAGTTTTGCATCACCTCGGTTCCAAGAGTTCCGGAACCGTTAAATACAAAGGGAATAGAGATCAACACAAACAACATTTCAGCTCGTTTTATTGCTCATGAGACCCACACATTGCATGTTGTACCATCATACAGCTAGACTTTCAGCATTTGTGGTCCAGATTGCAGTACACACCACTACCTCTAATACCCAGTAGCACGTCCTCTTGCATTGATGCATGCCTGTATTCGCCGTGGCATACTATCCACAAGTTCATCAAGACACTGTTGGTCCAAATTGTCCCACTCCTCAACGACAATTCGGCGTAAATCTCTCAGAGTGGTTGGTGGGTCAAGACGTCCATAAACAGCCCTTTTCAACATATCCCAGGCATGTTCGATAGGGTTCATGTCTGGCGAACATGCTGGCCACTGTAGTCGAGCGATGTCGTTATCTTGAAGGAACGCATTCACAAGATGTGCACGATGAGGTCGAGAATTGTCGTCCATGAAGACAAATGCCTCTCCAATATTCTGCCGATATGGTTGCACTATGGGTCGGAGGATGTCATTCAGGTATCGTAAAGCCGTTTCGGAGCCTTCCATGACCACCAGTGGCGTACGTCGGCCCCACATAATGCCACCCCAAAACATCAGGGAACCACCACCTTGCTGCACTCGCTGGACAGTGTGTCTAAGACGTTCAGCCTGACCAGGGTGCCTCCAAACACGTCTCCGACGATTGTCTGGTTGAAGGCATATGCGACACTCATCGGTGAAGAGAACGTGATGCCAATTCCGTGGGGTCCATTCAGCATGTTGTTGGGCCCATCTGTACCGCGCTGCATGGTGTCGGGGTTGCAAAGCTGGACCTCGCCATGGACGTCGGGAGTGAAGTTGCGTATCATGCAGCCTATTGCGCACAGTTTGAGTTGAAACACGACGTCCTGTGGCTGAACGAAACGCATTATTCAACATGGTGGCATTGCTGTCAGGGTTCCTCCGAGCGGCAATCCGTAAGTAGCGGTCATCCACTACAGTAGTAGCCCTTGGGCGGCCTGAGCGAGGCCTGTCATCGACAGTTCCTGTATCTCTGTACCTCCTCCATGTCCGAACAACATCGCTTTGGTTCACTCTGAGACGCCTGGAAACTTCCCTTGTTGAGAGCCCTTCTTGACACAAAGTAACAATGCGGACGCGATCGAACTGCGGTATTGACCTTCTAGGCATGGTAGAACTACAGACAACATGAGCAGCGTACCTTCGTCCTGGTGGAATGACTGGAACTGATCGGCTGTCGTACCCCCTCCGTCTAATAGGCCCTGCTCATGCATGGTTGTTTACATCTTTGAGCAGTTTTAGTGACATCTATGAACAGTCAAAGGGACTGTATCTTGGATACAATATACACAGTCAACGTCTATATGCCGGAGATCTGGGAACCGAGGTGATGCAAAACTTTTTTTGATGTGTGTAGAACAATTTGTGTATGAATGTGTGAGTGAATGACCATAGTATAATGTTGTTAAAAATGTAAGTCAATTAAATTTTATAGCTTAGTTAATATCACGCAGTCGCCAATTTAATTTAATTTCATTTAATTTTATTTTATTTTATTTTATTTTATTTTATTTTATTCTAGTGTTTAAGTTTTTCCTAGTATTTAAGTTTGGTAGGTTAAGTATATCATATTTGAGTATTCATGTAAGTTGCACTGTGTGTTTGGTAAGTGTAAGAGAGGGCCTAGAGCCCCAACTTCGCCACAATAAAGGCACCAATAAATGAATAAATAAAAACATCAAAAATTCGAATGCCCGCTTTAAACATGTGAACTGTATTTTGCACGTCGTTGTGAGAGAGCAATGACCTTGGGAGTGTATGATAACGACATCGTAACTTCAATGCAAGAGCCAGAAAGTCAAGAAAGCAGTGACAGCGAAGAAGACGCAGCAGAAGACGCCGTACCTTCACATTCTGAAGCTTCTACGTCATTAGAGAAAGTGATACGAAGCACAGCGCGAATGCAGTCAAGCTCAGCTCTTGCTACTTAAGCAAATGAAGGATTTGGTCGGCAGAAAACGAGATTCGAAACTCACATAACCCAAAATTAGCAAGTTTTTAAAATAACATATTTTAGAGATTTCGTACAGTTGTGTTTATTTTGTATATATAAGTTACATACGTATAGTACGGTACCTACATATGTAAATTTGTAAATATGGTAAACCGTACAGTTATTGGCACTTTAAGGACACTAAGCAATTAAATGAATTGTTTTGAACAGAAAATCTGCTGTTTTTTGTCTCTTTTTTTGTCTCATGTTCTGTACATTAAAAATATTGATTATAAATATTAAGAAACTAAATATAGAGCCTTAACATATTATAAATCGGTTATGAAATATTAAGTGAGCAAACACAGTACTTGGCACCTAAATTTAGTTGTTGGCACCTTGGTCAGGTACAGTTCTTGGCACCTTCTTTTCTTTGTGTGCCTCCTGTTTTTTTAATACAAGCATGTAGAACAATATTCATTCCCAATTGAAACGCATTGCTCAAGACCTTAGACTTGGAACAAGACTGTGAAAACCAAAATCACAGTTATTGGCACAGTGTGCCAAGTAGTGCATTTCATCGTTATTTTTAATACAGTAATTGGCAACCCCATTACATAGAATAATAAATAGGTTAGAGTGCTTCATAAAAACAGAATGAATACATTAAGGCGTATTCAACATGTTTTCATACTTGCCCTTAAAATGCAGTTTGTATACTGAGCTCCGAACATCGAAGTTTGGAACTAGTAACCTGAACAAAACTGTAAGATGTCAACAAAATAACAGCAGTGATGAACAAAACCAACTTGTTCCAACATTCATTTCAAAACTGTTCACCTGGTGGCAGTAAGATGAAGTATAGAGGCCAAGGAGTAATAGAATGGAAAGATAAAACACTCTGTGGCAATGTCATTGTTGTTGTAAAGATACTATTATATTCAAATAAATGCAGCAGTGCCAATAACTGTCAGAGTGCCAATGACTGTACAGTTTACTATGTAGTGAATTGTTTTTGTAAAATGAGTGAATTTTTCTGGATTTAAAGATACAAATAAATCAAAGTACAATATGTGTGTACAAGTACATGAAGTGTTTACTTTTATTTATCTTAACATTTTTAGGCTAACTAGGAATTTCTAGGTTATATTCGAAAATCCGAACAAATCGGAAATCCAAACCCCCCTCCCAATCCCAATTAGTTCGCATTTTCGACGCTCTGCTGTTTTATTGTCTGTCTGTCTGTCTACCGTTCATCTTATCCTAATCTGTATGGGACCTGGCTCATTTTGGTGTTGCCTGGATGCCCTTCCTCACGCCATGTGATTTGAAACCTGGCCGACTGGGTGAGAGACAACGGCTGCTTCTTATTGTTCTGAAGCGGACGTCGGTCGATGACATGGGCGCCCACAGGATTTTTTACAGGAGAGGGGGGGGGGGGGGGGGGGACTTTCGCAATTTTCATTTCATTTCTTACTTGCTTCGTGATATTAATTATTTGGTTACTCTGAAATGATAGCGTGAAAATGCAAATCATTTTTATAGGACTAATACATGAAAGGATGATGATGATTAATAATTAATATCGTATGGCCTCGGGTGCCGGGTGAAAGCTTTGTTATTTGACACCCAAAGGGTAGCTTGCATGCCAAATTTCGTTGTTCCTTGAAGCGCTATGAAAGTCAAGGACGTTAGACATCTAAGCTCATTGAACACTATAGCGCTTTCTAGTAGAGAAATGAGGAACTTTATGTTGGCGGAAACTCCCGAGATTAATTTTGCTATTATGAACACGGCCTACTGAATTCGAATGGGTTCTTTGACAAGCCAACATCGTATGATATGCGTGTCGTAATCTTTGCCGCCTTTCAAAAATCACTTACCACGGCCAGGAGCGAATCTGCAAGCTTCGGGTTAGTAGACCGACACGTTGACCACTCGCCCAAAGTGACAAGAGATGTTGATGTTGAGGATGATGGCTGCCCTGAAACCGTTGGGTGCATTATCTTTATGGCACATGAATGGGAGGAATAGTCTTTTTTCAGTTAAGAGTATTTGTCCATAGAAGTTCACTTTTCTTTGAGAATCAACGTCATATTGTTCATTTCTTGAAAACAGGTAAAAAGTAGTGGTACCACTATGTATCGACAAAAATTAAAAGCAAGCAGTTCGTGGTAGTGTTAATCCAGTTCGCCGATTTTCTAAATAACAGGAGAGATTTTCAAATAATACCAAATTACTAAGTTAAATAAAACTGTGGAATTATGGCAGTTAACTATCAGTAACTCCAATTTATGAAATAAACTGGTGTGACAATGAACCATCGAAATATCGTCGGGATTCCCGAGGGGGGGGGGGGGCACGTCCCCTCCTTGTTCTCCCCTGCGGACACCCATGGTGGATGACGTAGATAGTACACCCCTTGAAACAGTAATAAGCAATCTTATCCATGGGGTCAGGGATGAGATATACGATAGTAGATGCGTAATAGCGCAGCAGTCAAGCTGCTTGCCTCTCACCAAGGTGGACCGGGTTCGATTTCAGGGTAATGCTTGTCAGATTTCCGATGAGAAATGTCTCGTCCAGTGGTTCGGATTGCAAGAAAAAAGGAGCCCACGTGCCTTATGACTGCGCGAAGTCAACGGTCACGTAAGCTTCCTCATACCATTCTTTCTTATATCCTTTCTTTTGCTTTCTTTGCTTCTTTCGCCTTTCTTCTTTTCTTTTCTTTTCTTTTCCTTTAGGGGACGTGGTGGTGCAGTGGTCAAGTTGTTGGCCTCTCACCAAGGTGAACGGGGTTCGATTCCCGGTCAATGCATGTGAGATTTTCGAAGTGAAATGGCATGTCCTGTGGTTCGGATTACATGTAAAAAGGATGTCCCCCGGCTCATGATCGCATGATTAAGGGTCACGTAAAAAAAAGCTTCCTTCTTTCGTTCGTTCTTTACTTCATTCTTCCTTTGCTTCTTTCATTCCCTTTCTCTATCCTTATTTTACCTTTATTTCTTTCTCTCTCTGTTACTTTCATAATTTTTCTTTCTTATTTCTTTCTTTGTTTCTTTGTTTCTTCATTCTTCTTCCTTTCTTTATCTCATTCATTCTTTCCTTCCATCATTCTTTCTTTCATTGCTTCTTTCATTCTTTGCTTCATTCTTTCCTTCTTTCTTTCCTTCTTTCTTTCTTTCTTTCTTTCTTTGCTTCTTTCATTCTTTGCTTCATTCTTTCCTTCTTTCTTTCCTTCCATCATTCTTTCTTTCATTGCTTCTTTCATTCATTGCTTCATTCTTTCCTTCTTTCTTTCCTTCTTTCTTTCTTTCTTTCTTTCTTTGCTTCTTTCATTCTTTGCTTCATTCTTTCCTTCTTTCTTTCCTTCTTTCTTTCCGTCCATCATTCTTTCTTTCATTGCTTCTTTCATTCTTTGCTTCATTCTTTCCTTCTTTCTTTCCTTCTTTCTTTCCTTCCATCATTCTTTCTTTCATTGCTTCTTTCATTCTTTGCTTCATTCTTTCCTTCTTTCTTTCCTTCTTTCTTTCTTTCTTTCTTTGCTTCTTTCATTCTTCGCTTCTTTCTTTCTATCTTGCCTTTTTCTTTGCTTTTTCTTTTATTGCTTCTTTCGTTCTTTCTTGCCTTTTTTCTTTGCTTTTTCTTGTATTGCTTCTTTCTTCCTTTCTTTCTTTCTTTCTTTGCTTATTTTATTCTTTCTTTCTTTCTTTCTTTCTTTCATTGCTTCTTTCATTCTTTCCTTTCTTTGCTTCTTTCGTTCATTCTATCTTCTTTTTTCTTTCCTTGCTTCTATCTTTCTTTGCCTTTTTCTTTCTTTCTTTCTCTTTCCTTAAGGAAAGAAAGAAGAAAGCAAAAAGCAACGGATGATAGAATGAAAGAATAATAATTGCCTAATTATTATTATTGGTTATTATGGTTTTAGCGCTCATTTCAAGGAAGACCGACAGTAGTCTCCCGTGTAAGGTTCTCGCTTTGTGCCAGAGTTGCAGCGTAGTGTGTTGCATGTAACGCCGTTACTACGGTAGTTACCCTAACGTTTAACGGTTTCGATGGGAATTAATAACTAAATTAAATAACCGTAACCAACGCAGCTACTTTCAATAGGTAACGAAAATGTTTTTTAATTTTTCAAGACTGTAACGCACAAAGTAGTTGTTACTGAAACATCGTTGCTATTTTTGGTAAGTAACGGCAACTATTTAAAAATTAACTTACCGAACCCTGAGGGCATATTCCTGGCGACTTTCGATTGTCTCAGTGGAGGATCGCCCACCCCTCACCAAGCCCCTCCCCTCCCCATACTTTATGAGCGCTATACACAAACTTCTCGCTAAAAGCCATCATAAATTCGATTCACAAATTTTAAAGTACCCCACGAAAGTGAGTGAGAGAGAGGGAGAACGTTAATGAAACAATTATTTTAATTATTGTAGACGGATCTTAATTTTAAATTTGATTTCACCAACATGTTAGTTCGTGAGGGTAGATTACAACTTAAAAGGAAGGAGAAATCATGTTCATTATGATTACTTGTATAAGGAAATGGGCGTACAGAATTGAAGACTGCCCAACAAGAACGTTGTATATCACATTTGTGAACTTTTCAGTATTAAAAAAACGCATTGTGCCTAAACTAATACCGAGATACTGTATGTTAAATTAAGGTCTATACAGTAAAGTATCAGTCCCTATTCCAACACTAAGCGACTATATTTCTCTTAAATGGTAGGATGTAGGACTCACCTTGATTTTAGTGCAGTTTCCCTGCAAGAACGTTGTATATCACAACCGACCTAGAACGTTGTATATCACAAGCTATTTTCTATGGCTACAAAATAAAGAAAAATAATGCTCGGATACATATATAGTATAGAATATTGTATTGCTTACAAGTCATACACAAACCAAGAAAATAATATGGGCATACGAAAACGACTCCTTAACAAAACAAATATGTTAAAGTTCTGAGGATTTGGATACTACTCAAATTACAACGTGTAGCCTACTCAGAATGTAAGGTAATTGAAAATGACATTCAGTAATTACACAGCTTCGGTATTTTTACATCCTATGCCAACAATAGGTACGTCATTAATAAGCAGTTCATAACACCTCCATAACATCAGCAAACTTCTACTCCCCATTGACAGATGGCAAGTTCTCATAAAACTGTCGGTGCTGTGGCAGTAAATACCGACACATGTCAAGTAAATCTTTCTTCTTCTCATCTTTGAGTGGAATTAAGGCCGAATAAAGAGGAGGGAACGGAATTACTGGTAGAGGTAGGTTGATTATTGCCTGATTACCACGTCTCCTCTTCATTACAGAATGTCGAATCCATGGCTGCAAAACATTATGGCTTTTCCTCACAAAGATTGCCTGGGGATCATCTGACAAAAATTTGAGCCACATGGCTTCGGTAATTTTCAATGCAGGATCACGTTTCAATGTTGCCTCCATAACACTAAAGCTCACAAAATCTGACTGATCCATTTCCTGTACAATGAATGGTCTCTGAACACATGCCTCAGCTATTACATGCTTCCAGTCAGATGGGATCATTGAACTCCTTTTCTGCTTCTCAATCCAGCAAAGTCCCTGTCGCAGGCCAAGAAGCTATGTACCGAAACAAGAAATTTCTGGTGAATTTCAGTGAAATACCCCTTTTGAATCAGATAGAGGTACAGGGCAACAACCTTCCAGTTATTGTTCTGGCCGACACAGCGGTCCGACCAGACAATCAGCTTCCGTTACTGGCCATGTTGTAGAGACTGGTATAAAGTTGTGACAAGACACGATTTCTGAAGCACCTCGATTGGCTATACACTCGTGCCACAGGTCCATGGTGGCCACATCTGTTCCCAGGTTATGAATCGCCAAGTTGTATTCCATTCGTCCGATAGCGATGAAACTTGGGTGAGAGGTTGTGTACACTTCAGGCAAGGTTTCTGGATTAGCAAATCCACTTTACGATAGGTAGGGCACGAGTAGATTCAACAAATGAGCGACGACGCGCGAAACGTAACAAAAAAGTCCCATATGCGTTCATATACTATTCGTCTGATAGCGATGAAACTTGGGTGAGATGTTGTGAACACTTCAGGGAAGGTTTCTGGGTTAGTAAATCCACTTTACAATAGGTATCGCACAAGTAGATTAAGCAAATAAGCGCCGATGCGCGAAGTGTTTCAACATAGTCCCGTATGCGTTCATATACCATTCGTCCGATAGCGACTAAACTTGGGTGAGTTGTTGTGTACACTCCAGGGAAAATTTCAATTTTCAGGCTTAGTAAATCTATTTTACCATAGGTAGCGCACAAGTAGATTCAACAAATGAGAGAAGACGCGCGAAGCGTTTCAACAAAGACCCGTATGCGTTCATATACCATCCGTCCGATAGCGATGAAACTTGGGTGAGATGTTGTGTACACTCCAGGGAAGGTTTCTGGCTTAGTACATCCACTTTACAATAGGTATCGCACAAGTAGATTCAACAAATGATCGACGGCACGCGAATCGCATAAACAAAGTCCCGTAGCGTTCAAATACCATTCATCCGATTGCTATGAATCTTTGGTCGAATTGTTGTGCACACTCCAGAAAAGGTTTCTGACTTAGTAAATCATTTTTACAATAGGTAGCGCACGAGTTGATTCAACAAATGATTAACGGCGCGCGTTTCGTTTAAAAAAAATCGTATGCGTTCATATACCATTCATGCGATCTCAATGAAATTTAGAGAAATGTTGTTTCCACTCCCGCAAATATTTCTGATTTAGTAAATCCATTTTATAATTGGTAGCGCACGAGTAGATTCAGCTAATGAGTGACAGCGCGTGAATCGTTTCAAACAAGTCCCGTATGCGTTCATATACCATTCATGTCATTGCGATGAAACTTTGGTGAGTTGTTGAGCACGCTCCCATGATTTCTTTTTTTGAGATAGTAAATAAATTTTACAATAGTTTAGAGGTGGTTAACGGAAAATAAATAAAATTGGGAATCCAAAAGCACTTCAACAAACAAAGTTACAACGCCAACACTTTCTTTTGATTGGCATTGCAACGCATGCCGGGTACAGCTAGTAGTACATAAATATAAGGCCTATAATATAAGAATCCAACATGGTGACCATCCAAAATATATAGACTGTTCTCAATATCTCCGAATCTATTACAGCAATCAAACTGACAATTTGTATGTCGATAGTGGCAATTAATATTAGTAGGATATATGAAAATAGGCTATTTAGTTCTTCACGGAACTACTTGTTACACTTGTGGCCGTCTTCTTCTCAAGGTGCGACTAGTTGCCTTGGTAACCATATAGGAGACCTAAAGGACTCATGGGGCCGATAACCTAGATGTTAGGCCCCTTAAAACAACAATTATCATCATCATAAAGGACTCATGGGTAGTACTGGAAGATTTATATTCCTACGTTGTAGAGCTTGGCCTGAGTTTAGAAGGCTTGTACCACACAAATACGATGTATTAATCCGGATCGGCTGTGAAGTGGCAGAGAGCAACGATATACTCGAAGATCATATTGCTATGTTGTAGAGCTTGTCCTGAGTTTAGAAGGCTGTGCCACACAAATACGATGTATTAATCCGTTCAACTGGATTACTTGATAAGTTTGGTGCTGTCTTTAATGCATTGCATGATATCTCCTTTAGTATTAATGCTCGATGGGTAGACCATAGAAAGACGAAAAGGATACGATGGTATTCGAACGTACTGAGCCATCGTCTCTGACGTCCTCTGGACAATTGACGAGGGTCAGCCGTGAGTTCTTGAGCCCATTATGTGAGAACTGGCGGAGAAGTGGAGGAAAAGGAATAGAAGAGGGAAGATAAGTTAGAACAGCTGAGAGCAGTAATCGTGTGAGGAGACCAGGCAGATAAATAATGCACTGCTTGCGCCTTGTTCGGTTTGACGGCATGGACCAGCCAGAAAGAGAAATCTGTGAGTCATCAAACTTGCACGAGTAAAGACCAGTAATGAGGATATCTGATAAAAGTTTCAAGAGTGAGCTCTCATCCCTTGCAAGATGGTCAAGAGCGCGCGGGAACTTGTACTAAACCGAGACAGCACCGAGACAACAAATTCTCCTTCCAGAGTAACCATAGCCATTTATTATTAATAAAACTCAAGGTGGAGGAGTAACACGCTATCAGTAAATGTTGAATCTAATAATTTAAGAGGATATGGAACGGATAAAATTGTCAAAATCAGCATTTTTTTATTTCATTATATTTTATGAAATTCTGAAGTCTGTCCTTTAAAATTATGTGTAATACATTATAGTTTAACAATTAGAAATTGCCATAATTTCAATTTACACTTGCGCTAACAATGAGATAATCACCATGCGTGGAAAGTTTTAACTGCAATTTTCTCAGTTCACTTTTAGCCGACTTTCGATTTTTGCAAAAAAATGAAAGTAGACTTATGAGATCTACACAGGGCCAAAAATTGTGTGTCTGTCTGTGTGTTTGTGTGTGAGTGTGTGTACTCTGAATGTCTGCCCCCCCCCCCCCCCCATCAATTCGAACACTGTTGAACCGAAGTGAACGAAATTTGGTACAGATGTATAACTAGCAAAGGGAACCTCAGTGTCATGTTTTATATCGCCGCCATCTTGACGAAGACGTAATAGCGGCCACCCAAATCTTAAAAGCTTAAATCAAATTACGACCAACCTAATCAACTGATCTCTACTAAAGTTTGCAACATTATACCATTATTTCCGAAGAATCTATTGACCAAACTACAAGGTCATCAGCGCAATAGTTTGCAGATGGCGGCCATGTATGTGTGAAAATCGATTTCCCTATCAATTCAAACACGGTGAAACCGAATTGAACGAAATTTGATACAGAGGTAGCACTAGCAAAGGGCACCCCAGTGTCATGTTTTATATCACCGCCATCTTGACGAAACGTAATGGTGGCCACCCAAATGTAAAAAGCTTAAATCAAATTTCGACCAACCTAATCATCTGATCTCTACCAAATTTTTCAACAACATACCTCTATGTAAGTAGCGTTCTTTGACCAAGCTACAAGGTCATCAGTCCAAGAGTATGCATATGGCAGCCATGTATGTGTGCAAATCGATTCCCCCTATCAATTCAAACACAGTAAAACCGAATTGAACGAAATTTGGTACAGAGGTAGCACTAAGAAAGGGCACCTCATATTTATGTTTAATATTCATATAGCACGTTGTATTTCAACAAGCTACTACAACCAACATTCAATTATACTCCTTGAAAAGGACAAAGAGTTATAACAATACCCATGCATTTAGGAGAAAGTAGGCTATATGTTCTTTACTGAACATCTTGTTTTAATGTATGTTCCTTTTTCTATGCAATTGTTTATCACAGAGCAGTGAAACCTCACCATAAAGTTGTCTCATAGTGGTTAATATTGTCCTGGCCCCAGCCCTTTAGGAAAGGACTGTGCCTATAAATACATAAAATATAATAAGAGATAACTACGTAAAAGGCGACATGGCAACGCGACTACGGAGTAGACCGTAGGTCATAGACCTAGCTCCAATAGCAAGCACTTGGACAGGACACAGAGGACATTACACTCCCAACATACCGCTGACTGGACTGACATCGCACCTTTTACTTATAAATAGAGGTACGAACACGCGCCGCGGTCTCTAAGCTTTTGACGCTCTAAGCTCTTAGGAACGTGGACTCTTCTGAACTGGGACGGAGTTACAGTCCTACACTCGATCGGAGTTGTGCTACGTCGGACCGATATGGGGGATGGCCCCATATCGAGTCCCAACGCCACCATCATCATGGAAGACCGGTATTAACGGTGGGGTGAGTGACATCGTGCCTGCTTAATTCCTTTTTCCCCCTAGATTATTATTTCCATCCTCCCCTATTGCAATTGCCACTATTTCTTAATAAACCCCCTTTCTGAACAGTCTATTGACTACCTTTTTATTTCGTTTAGGTTAAGAAGCCCTTCCCTTTAGATTAGTACCTAGTTTTAAGATCTACATTGAACGCTGACATGCAGGAGGCGCTGCACCGCCAGCGTGCGGCCTAGAGGTGAGCTAGGTGATTATTCATCCCTCCCGCCAATTCCCCTGTATGTAAATTGCTCTCTAAACGTGTCCGCAGTTCTTCCTAAAACAATCCCAACCTCTTACAAATTCGCCAAGCTACAACCCCAATTTAGATTAATGTCATCCCCTAGATTTAGTATTTGTATTGGCATCCCTCTCAGATACAATACAAATGGTGGGAGGCGCGGGTAAGAACTTAACATAACAGATACAATACAATATTGTAATGGAGAAGTTTCCTTGTTTAAAGTAAAACTGTTTGGATTTTGGCAGTTTATTTTAAGAAAAAGTAATTATAATTTTTGACAGTATAAAAGAAAATTCTGACTCCCCTGAAGTCCAATATATAAAACGCTCCATTAATATGACCGGCAAAGAAAAATAATTCAACTAAATTTTAATTTTAACAATTTACATATTCCCACCAACCTATTGAATCAATTTTTATTCTTTTCTTTTCTCCTCAACAACCCTAAAAAAAATATTTTTGGTTCTATTTCTTTGACTTGCAACTTAATGCTTCTTTCTTTTTAAAATGGCGAATCCTTTGCTGAGGAAGACCATAATGAGGTCGAAACCGCTTCTATAAGAATAATTAGCAACCCGCCCCGGCTTCGCCCGGTATCTTAAACGGTTTACCCAGAGTACGTTTAAAAGGCGCACGGACGGCAGGTCCCAGACCCAATTCAAAAAAGCCGAGGTGAACAGCGAAACTCCACAACACATGTACCCTTCTCTGAAGTCTTAACTCGACAGTTCGATCCTGGCCGAAGCTGGGGTGATAGGCTCACTTGCTAGTTTGTAAACTCGCTCCATAGCTAGTAATTTAAATTTCTACTAAATGGATAGTGTTGGCAGAAATTAATGAAAACGTAAAAACAATTATAGTGGGCGATGTATTAAAGATAGAGATATGCAGCTGGGGACTTTTTTGTAGAACTTTTCATGCTGAACAATTCTTACACTCATAGTATATAGATATTTTAACAGTTTACCCAGCGCAGGCTTAAAAGGCGCACGAATGGCAGGTTTTTCTTCGACTTAATTTACTGAAATCGTTGCTGATCGGCTTCCTTTGCTCATAAATAAATGTTTTTCTAAAGAAACCTTCCTCGAGAAATTCTTTACAGAATGGTGAATACCGCATCAAAATCCATCCAGTTGTTCTCGAGATTACCCGTAACATCCAAGAATCGGGGACTTTGTTTTGTACTACTGTATGTAGAGATAATTACATTATTTATGGGCTTTTCTCTTATATATGTTTTTCCCTCAAACGTTAGCCTCTCCTAAAAATGTAAGAGTCCAATCCAACTAGTATTTCAAAGTTGAAAGGTTCAGTATAAGAAAAAGTCCCCTTTTTAATACATGTAAAAGTTTCAGATCACCATCTATCATAGATAAAAGAGACCCTGAATATGGCTAAAATAACAATATGGAGATAGTTGTGGCGTGGTCACCATAATTCAGTAACTATAACGCCGTTCAATTCCGAGTGGACGACGACAAAAGTGATCTTCTATTTCATAAAATGTGGTGGGGAGATTTAAAAAGAGACAGTCAGTCTGAAAGACTAGACTTTGTATCATTTTAAATGCTACAAATGCTGAAAAATGCTAGAAAAGCTGTAGACTTCTCGCTTCGCTCGAAGCCAAAGACCCTTGACATGTTAGAAAATTATCTGCATAATACTTATCTTGCTTTATAATACTTTACCTTTTTCAAATTACTCGCGAACGGCAAGTACAAACCAAGGGCAAAGCAAGGTCAAGCACGCGGGATGCCGCACGCTCACCAGAGCGCGCGTGGACGTGCCCCTTCCATCTAGTCTAAAAACACTTATAGTGGGCTATGTATTGAAGATAGAGATATGCTCTCGCGGACTTTTTTGTAGAACTTTTCATGCTGACCAATTCTTGCGCTCATAGTATATTGATATGTTTAACGGTTTGCCCAGCGTAAGCTTAAGAAGCGCACGGACGCCAAGTTTGTTTTCGACTTTTTCACTGAAATCGTTACTGCTTGGCTTCCTTTGATCATACATAAATTATTTTCTACGGAATCTTTCCTCGAGATATCCTTTACAGAATGGTGGTAACCGCATCAAAATCCAACCAGTGGTTCTCGAGATTACCCGTGACATCCAAGAATCAGGGATTTTTGTCTTATACTAACGTAGTAGAGTTTGTTGGGGAACACATGCACCAAACGGTACTATGACGTCACACACCTCAGTGCATCTGGGTACATTTCGTCCCGTCACCGTAACGTAACGCCAGACCCCAGCGTAACGACGAAGTCGACAAGATCATTTAAAATGATAAAAACTTCCGAACTGTTGAGCAAGTGTTATGAATGCAGATTGTTTAATACATTAGTGTTTATTTTATTTTATCGATTGTTCTCCGGCGATTGAACTTGGTTGGTTGGTTCCTCAGTTTAGGGGCTGCGACAACGCGGTCATGTAGCCACGTGTACTTTGAGTGTGTGTAGTATATGCCTGATAGCCGGTGTTAATTGTGATGGTTGTACTAGTGTGTGCTATCTTGTTTTAAAATCAAGTAAAGACTGCAGACATTCGATTTTCATGTAGTTCCAACTTTTGCTAGCACACGCCACCGTCAACGACCAACTAGTTCTGAACTTGGTTATTAGATGCTACTGCAGTTGACGCCTGGCGACGAACATTGGAACCTAAGAGCGTTAGTCAAATCTAACCTATAATTTAGATTCACACAAGTGAAATTCGTGGAAGGTTCTTTTACATGCCATAAATCTATCACATGGGCCCGCCGATTTTACTTCCCCTCCGTAGGAAGGCATACTGAGGGATTTTTAACTCTCATAAAAAATCCGGTCGCGTCCGTAGCGTAGCGGTCAGCATGGTTCGCTGCCGCCCCGGATGTCCTGGGTTCGATTTTCGGCTCTGCCACGAAATTTGAAAAGTGGTATGAGGACTGGAACGGGATCTACTCAGCCTCGGGTGGCCCAAATGAGTAGAGGGGGTTCGATTCCCACCTCAGCCATCCTCGAAGTGGTTTTCCGTGGTTTCCCACTTCGTCTTCGAGCAAATGCCGGAGTGGCACCTACCGTAAGGCCACGGCTAAATCCTTCCCTCTTCCTTGTCTATCCCTCTCATTCTTCCCATCCCGTCCCATTCCTCATGAGGCCCCCTGTTCGCTTTGTAGATGAGGCTGCCTGGACGAGACGCTAGTACCGTCTCCCCAGTTGTATCCCCTTATCCGATGTCAAGCTACAGGACACTGCCCGTAGAGGCGGTAAAGGTGAGATCCCTCGGTGAGTCCGTGGGAAACACACCAACCTGGAGTGTTAAATCGATTTTTTTTAATCCGACGACTTCGGCCGGATTAGAACCCAAGACCTTGGGCATAGAAGCTCAGCATGCTACCAACTACGCCACCTAAGCCCCATTTATTTTGACTAATTTTACATTTTTGGTGCTTTTTATATTTGAAGTATTTTCTCTTCTTTTTTTTTTTTGACAAATTTCGACTAATTTTTAATGTTTTTTTGGGGGGAGGGGTTTCATGAATTTTGACTTTTTATTATTTTTTATTTTATTTTTTATAATTTTCTAATTTTTAACTTTTTTCGTGGATTTTGCTTTGTATTTTGGGACTGCCAAACACTGGTGGATATTGGACAAAAGGGAGGAGTAGGGGAAGCAGAAGTGTGTTCCGTGTTCGTCGCGGAGATGAATGCTACGATTCTAGAGTTAATCAATACTAAACTTTCGTATTTTGAACTTGATACTCTAAATATCGCGTTCCTTTGAAAATGTAATGGGACATACGAGGAGTAAGTTGTTTTAACTTAATTGTCATCTCTTTGTAACGTGAGAATAAAATAAAATGCATCCCTCTGAATAGAAGGCTGTGAGAATCGTTTCCTAGTCAGACAGTTCAGTCGGCCATGGAATTTGAGCACACTGCTACTGTATCTCTGTCTCCCTCTCTTTAGAAGGCTGTGAGAATCGTTTCCCATCCTGACAGTTTAGTCGGCCGTGGAATTTGAGCGCGTTGCTATCTCTGTCTCGCTTGTTCTTTCCCTCACAACTACTTTAAAGTAATTAGCGCTGTGATTGCCGGGCGCTGTTTTTCGGGAGCGATGGTGGGGGGAGTTGGGGGCCGAGGGGAGGGGGTGACGTCGTCCCCAGAGCCCGCCTGTCACTCAGGCCTGTCTCCAGCCAACTCCATTAAACAGGGTGGAACAGACTACTCTTCCGCAGATTCCATTCCACTCCGATTCAATTCCGAGTGGACGACAACGAAAGTGATACCGTTTCCTTCTTGGTCTCTTCTTCACTTATTTTCGTTTTTCTTCTTCCTGTAGCCTTTTTAGCTTTACGTTTCCGCACACTTCTTGGGACACAGTTATTCAATATGGTTTCTTATTACCTCGGCCATATTTTTCCCATGTTATTGTTTGAGACACCAGTATTTTGACTGTTTTGACGCAACTCTCCATGCCTCCCGGTCCTGAGCTAATCGTTTCATCTTTACATAGCTAGCACACCTTACATCCAAGCAATCTGTTTAACATATTCTAACATTGGTTTACCCCTACAGTTCCTATTCTCAACCCTTTCTTCCATAACTAAGTATGTTATACTTGGGTATCCTAGTATTTATCCATCCAACCTATCTCTTCTCTTCATTAGTAGTCGCCAGAATTAGCACCAACAGATAGCGCACAGGTACTATGTACGATCATTTTGTTATTTTGGTCAAAGAACACAAAATGGGCTGTTAATAATTAAAAATAAAATGTATCGTATTATCAACTAGTTATTCTTCAAATTCGATGCGTTTAGAACGGAAGGCAAAACAATTGAGTCCCAAATAGAACAGTTATGACATCTGGTGGAAAAGTTTCACGTAAGAAATCCATTTACTGAACAGAGAACCGGATTATAATTTCCGTGGAACTAATGTCATACGCCTGCTGCCTCCATGACGTTTTGGTGTGTTTATATCAACAACATCATACACTAAAATTGTCGGGGTAATCTTACGAATCGGAGTTGCGGATATTAAGGTACAGTGCTATTTATTTTGCAATATTGCCCAGTTTGTTTATGCATTGTAAGTACAATGGCTGATCCAATATAGGCCTCATTGTCAACTTTCAAATCATGTCATTCATGTCCGACATGTTGGATTTTGAGTGCTTACCTAATTGGTCAATGAATGAATATATTGAGCTCTGGTTGGAAAAACTGTGTTATGAAAAGTAGTACTTTAATGACCCCCAAAAAATACAGTTTTCTGACATATAATATTTACATATCGACATCGTCGAACATAAATATAACAACCTTTATGTTCGACGATGTCGATATGTAAATCTATTACGGGTATATTAAGCTCAAATACCACTCATTCATTCATCACGAAATCTCAGAAACCACCGAACGAATTGGAATGAAATTTGGTATGCAGCTTCCTCAAGGGCCGCAAACGCCCAGAAAGAAAGGATTTTTGGATATTCAGGTTCTAAAGAGGTGTTAATGGGGTAGACCTGCATTTACCGATTGGTTTCATTGGGGGATGTGATACTCGGCATATAAACTCTCATCAATAAAAATAAGAAGACACGTGTCTGAGGGTTTTTAGATGTGGTGTATATTATGAGGGGAAAGGGGTGAAAAGTGGGAGTTGAAGGATTCCTTACGGAGCGTGTATCCCTTAAACGATATAGGCGAGGAGTTTGAAACTCAGCGGAAAAAAATCAGCATAAAAAATAAGTAAATAGGTGTTTGACCGTTTTTTTTTTCATAAATCAAATTTAAGGGGCCCATGGGGAGGGGTGAAATTCTGGGGGGGGAAAAACAGGTAATATGTCTGAGTGGAAAATTATACATGGCCTATGTTGTAGACAATAACAGATTACATCTTTTTTGTCTCTTGCTATTTCATCATACGACGAATACTTAGGGAGTTATTAATGATTTTGTACTTTTTGGCTGGAATTTTCAAAGTCCTAGGAATGACATAAAAATTGATTCGAATGAAATTTCAAAAAATTGTTTCTTTTAATACTTTTATTATATTTTTCACGTCTTTTAGGGCCCAAAACCAACATGATAGTTTGATGGGTTTTTTTTCGCCCCATGCATTTTGGGTTTCAGGTGATAGAATTATTTTCCATAATGTTATAACGGGATTCCAAATGTTATTGCGGGAGAAGCCGCGGGTAACAGCTAGTATTACTATATGTCAGAAAACTGTATCCTAATGAGGGTCATTATAACACTATTTTTCATTATAAAACTGTTTCCCCCACCAATCAGAGCTCAAGAAACAGTTGTGTGACCAATTAGATAAGGATGGCATCGCACCTACGCTGACTTCCACGGCCTCCTATTTTAAATTTCACTGCGTATCTAGTGTCATAGTGGGGGTATTTGAGGAGGCCATGGTCAAATGCAAGGTGCGCTGTGTTCAGTACATAAAACTGGCGAATTCTCGACAGATATTTATGAATATTTATGTTCGAACATAAAATAGTTATAATTATCGTCAAACATAAACAGTCGTATGCAACTCGCCTATAATGGTAATTAAGACACTCGTATGGAAATTATAAAACTCGCTTCGATCGTTTTATAAACATACCCGTGTCTTAATTATTGCCATTATTGGGCGAAATGTAAATATTATATGTCAGAAAACTGTACTAATACGAGGCTCATTATAATACTATTATTCATTATGATACAGTTTCTCCCACCAATCAGAGCTCAAGAAACAGTTGTGTGACCAATTAGGTAAGGATAGCATCGCACCTGGGCTCACTTCCACGGCCTCCTGTTTTAAATGTCACTGCATGGCTAGTGTCATATTGGGGTATTCCAGGAGGCCATGGTATTCTCTGCGTCCCATGCGCTCTGTTCAGTACATAAAAGTGGCGAAATCTCGACAGATATTTATGAATATTTATGTTCGAATATAAAATAATTATAATTTATCGTCGAACATAAACAGTCGTATGCAACTCGCTTGTAAAGGTAATTAAGACACTCGTATGGAAATTAAACATACTGTTGTCTTAATTATTGCCATTATAGGCTTGTTGCATAATGCACTATTCTCCTTACGTCTCTCATTATAAACCTATTGGGGTAAAGTGTGGTTTATGAACATGCGAGATTTCTCGCACGGGTTCGCTAGTAATACCCTTATTGCTCAATCTTGACGAAATAACGATAATTTTTGCGTTGCTGTTGAAAGTAGCGGTGTTACAGTTGCTTAATGTAACGCTGAGTGAAACATGACGTGTGCGTTATGGACGGTGATATGTGGCTCCCCCTGACGGGTTTAGCGGCGACATGAAACAGATAACAATCCGATTACCAGACTTAGTGTCCTGCTGGTGAGTGCTCTGCTGCTCTGCCCTACTCTCAGTCTTATACGCGATCTGCGAGATCAACGATCAAACAGCACAGTAAAAGACCAAAAATAAGTCCCATCGATTCCCCTAATGGTCAGAATTCTGGAAATGCATTGCTTCTATCACTGAATTAAGTGCCCAAGGTCGCGGGTTCAAATCCGACCGAAGTCGTCAGATTTTTTAAGAGCGTTAAAAATCCCTCAGTATGCCTTCCTTCACTTCCCATGTCACAGATTTATGGCATGTAAAAGAACCTTCCACTAATTACATTTGTGTGAAGCTAAATTATAGGATAGATTTGACTAACGCTCTTAGGTGCAACGTTCATCGCCAGGAGCCGACTGCAGTGGCATCTTGTAACCAAGTTCAGAACTAGTAGTCGTTGACGGTGGCGTTTGGTAACAAAAGTAGGAACTATTTGAAAATTGAATGTCTGTAGTCCTTACTTGAATTAAGAAAACAGATAACACACACTAATACAGCCATCACAATTAACACCGGTTATCAGACAGATTCTACACACACCCAAAGTACACGGGGCTATATGACTGGGTTGTCGCAGCTCCTAAACTGAGGAACCAACCTTCATTGAATTAACCTTCAAGTCCGGGCTAACTTAACATGACCACTTAATCCTTATGGATTAATATTGTAGTTTTTGGGGATAAAAAAATGTAAAAGGATTGTAAATGGTTGATCAAGGAAACTTTTATGTGGGAGGTTGGTAAAAAGTTGTTGTTATTGTTGTTTGCGCCTTCAGTCTTTTCACTGGTTTGATGAAGTTCTCCATGCCTCTCTGTCCTGAGCTAATCGTTTCATCTCTACATAGTTACAACACCTTACAGCCGAGGCACTCTGTTTAACATATTCTAACTTTGGTCTACTCCTACAGTTCTTAAACACCATAACTAAGTTTGCTATTCCTGGGTGCCTTAGTATGATGTGTCCCACCAACCTATCTCTTCTTTTCATTAGCAGTCGCCAGAAACATCTCTCCTCTCCCACTCGTCTTAATACGTCTTCATTTGTAACCCTATCCACCCATCTGATCTTCATCATTCTCCTGTAACACCACATTTCAAATGCTTCAATTCTCCTCTCTTCTGCTGCACCAACAATCGAAGTTTCACTTCCATAGAGCACCACGCTCCAGAAAAAGGCTTTCAAAATGACTTTCTAATACCTAAATTGTTTATGTCAACAGATTTCTTCCTTACCTGAGCCAACCTACTGTACTCTCTATAGGCCTCTTTGCTTCGTCCATCACTGGTTATTTTCCTTCCTAAGTAGCAGAAGTCTCCTATTTTCTTTAACTTTTCACCTGCCAGTTTGACGTCCATGGGGATTTCTGATTTCTTTCGGCTGCATTCCATTATTTATGTTTTATATTTATGAATTTTCATCATGAATTCTTTCCTCAAGACCGAGTCCATACCATTCAAAAACTCATTCACTTCCTCTGGTGAATAGGCAAAGATGACGATCAGTGCCGGATTATTGTAAATTGAGGCCAAGTCCCTCAGATTTTGGGGGCCCTTTAATTTTAGCCTACTTTTCACATTTTGCAAAAATGAGGAAAAAGTAGACTTATGAGATCGATCCGGGAAAATGTGTGTCTGTCTGTCTGTCTGTCTGTCTGTCTGTCTGTCTGTCTGTCTGTCCTTCTGTGTGTCTGTCTGTCTGTCTTTCTGTCTGTCTGACTGGCTGGCTATGTGTGTGTGTGTGTGTGTCCCTCCCCCCCCCCCTATCAACTCCTAAACGGCTGCAGCAATCAAAACTAAGTTTAGTATGAGTAAAGATATATACCGGAATATCTCACGCCCATATTTGAAAATGATGTCAGTGCTACCAACTGCTGAAAAAACGCACTAGAAATTTGAGCTCCATGTTGGATAACATGGAAGGTATGCATGGGAGATATTCCAAAACTGGCACACATGTAGATAATACTATTTCAGTTTAATTTCCTGGAGGCCATATATGACAGTGTTCCCAAAATAATTTTAAACCTTCTGATTGGTCCAATATTTAAATGCATATAACTTCTACACTATCAGTTGGATTTCAACCAAATTTTGTATGTAGTATGTGTACATAAACAGATATGACTGAGCGTATTCTTAAGAGCCACCAGGGCTGCCAAGTGTTAATAATTGCTCTCTCTATTTTTTAAATCCTAAAACCAATATATCAGCCGAGAGCGTTAAACTATGCACACGTATAGTACCTGACATTCTATATTAGATTGGAGTAACTTATATACGTCGGTGCTACCAACATGATTCTAAGCCTGCTGAGAGGTCCAACTTTAAATACATGTAACGTCTATACTATCATTTGGATTTCAACCAAATATCGTATGTGCTATGTATACCATAACAGATATGACTATGCGTATTCTTAAGAGCAACCAGGGCTGCCAACTGTTAATAAATGCTATCTCTATTTTTGTTACCCTAATATCAGTATATCAGAAAGTATGCAAGCCAATAGCTCTAAACTTGACACACGTATAGTACCTGGCATTCTAGATTAATTTGGAGTAACTAATATACCTCAGTGCTGCCAACATGATTCTAAGCCTGCTGTTAGGTCCAATTTTAAAATGCATGTAAAAAAATCATATTATTTCAGATTATTTCTGATCATCAACGCATGACATTGTTGCCATCATGCATTTACGCGTGCTGATAGATCCAATGTCTAACAGCATGTGACGTCCATTGCGCTTCAGCCAAATATTATATTCTGTACCTTAAGAGATGGAACTAGGAATATATTCAGTCTCCAGGGCTGACAACTGTAGTGCTCTATTAGGCTACATTATACCAGGTATATTTCGAACTAATTAGACATTTCGATAATACCAACTTAATTTCGTCATTATTCTAGATAGTTTCATATACAGTAGATTAATCATTGGCATGAATCTTAATTTTTAGAAAAGTAGGCTCTTTAGTTCGTCACGGAACTTCTTGTTTCAAATAATATTTATTTTTTAGAACCTGTACATTTAATAAAGTATATACAAGAGGTTTTTTTCTCAAGATGAATAATACACTTTTTATTAAATCATACATACATACATTTCCATTGAAACGATCATCGTTATTTGAAAATATTTCAGATGATTTGATGAACAATTTAACAAATCATACTATTTTTACCTCAGTAAAATGTAATCAATTTTTTTCTGTTTTTTCGGTCAATTAAATCTTCTACAATGTCTACAATTTTCATCGCATTAAAAATTTAATTGATATAAGTTTATCTCAAAATTGAATGCGTTAAATATTTTAAAACATCGAGAAATTAATAATTGATTGCTTATTCTTACATTTTCACAAGCATTCTCTGTTGATTCGTTTTGTTCACCAGATGACTGAGCTGTTTAATCTAGAAGAATATTTACATATCTTAACATCTTAACAAATCAATAGGAATCATTTTTTTTTTTGGGGGGGGGCAGATAATTGGGAGCCCTAGGCCTGAGCCTAGTCAGGCCTAATGGGTAATCCAGCACTGATGACAATCATCAGCAAATCTTAGATTTGAGATTATTTACCCTTGAATCGTTATGGTATAATACCTGTATTATTGTATCTTGACCGGGAGAGATATACGAGGGCTATTCCAAAACTAAGGTCTGTTTATTTTTTTAAATTAACCGAACATTTTATTTTGAAGCCACGTTTATTTTTAGGTTTTACATACCTTCCTCTATTTTTCTACATAGTTGCCTCGTTATTTAGGCACTTGTCATACCCTAAAACTAAGTTCTCAAATCCCTCTGCATAAAAGTTTGCCGCCTGCTCTTACAACCAAGAATTCACACTTGAGGAAAATCCATTGATAGAGTGGTTATCATGAATCTTCGGTCCTAGTGAATTTTCGTGTCAAATGCAGTCACCAAGTCATCTGTGATCACAGACCTGAGCGTTCATCGTCATGAACATCTTCACGGCCACTTTTGAACACGCGTACCCATTTTCTCACTTTACCTCCCGTCATTGCATTATCACCATACACCTCACAAAGCTGACGATGAATGTCTGCAGCCGATTTGTTTCTTGCACTCAAAAAACGTATCACAGATCGTACCTCACACGCGGCGGGCGAATCGATAATGTTGAACATTGTAAAGATGCACAGTTCAGCGTACAGGTTAGCTACACAGCTGCAACTGACGCCTGCTTGTTCGCAAAGGATGCCGGGAGGTAGCGCGCAAGCTTGTTGCAGCGTGCTCACTAACTACGGGCTTAAATAAAAGACGGACCTTAGTTTTGGAATAGCCCTCGTATGTCTGGTCGCCTGTTCGCTGTTGCTCGCTTATCACCACCCTGAGGTTACGTTTAGCCTACTTTCAGGTGCAACCTACGGACGTCAGCTGCAGAGTACTGTGCCCCACTTTGGTTGAATCACCCTCACACTAACCTCATAGATACCCAGCTCACCACCATGTGCCTAATCCAGGGTTGCCAGACGTTCCGTTTTACCCGGAACAATTCCGTTATTTCTTGTTTTGTTCCGCGTTGCGTTTTAATCTGTAACGGAACGCCAAATATTCCGGTCTTTTTTATGTGTAACGTCTTTCCACACGGTAGATAGATAGATAGATAGATAATGCCTTTATTGGTGGCGAAGTTAGGGCTCAAGGCCCTCTCTTACACTTAACCACTAGAAGAGTATACATCTACATGACTTATAATTACAAATACAAATAGCACAAATAATATTAATAGCAATAAGAATAGTGATAATATGAATAATGGTAGAATCATTGATTTCAAAAATACACAAAGTAAAGTACGGTACCCCTAAATGACGTAACTACAGTAATCCGATCATTCATCTCATTCATTCATTCGTTCATTCAACATTTATCCAGGAAGTCAGCAGGCTCCACCCAGCAAATACTCGCAGCAAGCCACTTTAAACTTGCGATGAGAGGGAGAGGTATACGGATACTTTTGTGGCGCTCGGTAGCTGGACATGTTTGTGGGAGTGATTTTGGAAAAGGGACGGAAATGGATGGGACGGAAGTGCATGGGACGGAAACAATAAGCGCGCGTGGTGGCGGAGATCGGTACAACGACGTACTGTAGGTCGTGTGGCTATGGGGAATATGCATCGCATACAGTTTAGTTCATGATTTGGAGACCCCATTTAAGATATTCCCACAATAAATCATCTTCAAGTTGTCGTTCTTTGGTGTGAAAAGATTCATTTTATCATATTTGCTGAAAACAAATACGATTTATTATATCTTCATACTTTTGCTGTATTCTTATTTAATGTAAGCACTCGATGTACTGTCGACCATGTGGCTATGTGGAATCTATATCGCATCAACAAACACTCCAAACAACGTAGGAATTCAGTATATTAACGCCGACTACTAACAATAATTGAAACTTCGTTGGTCTAAACATATCACTGGGAGAAACACATTTAATATACTTTCCGCACACCTAATTTTTAATCGCTCCTATACTTGGCAGTGGGCTCTATCGGCTAAACGAGGCCATTTTCAATAACATCGCTGGCATGGATTCACTAACTGGCCGGTATAGAGCGCAGCTCGCATCAAGTAGGCAGTGGATTGCTTCCGACACGGCAAATAACAATTATGATTCATTAGGGTCAGGATTTGACATTGGAGTTATACAAGTAGTTATTTCAATGACCAACAGAGTTCACTGTTAACAAGGGATTTGGGCTCCCGGGACACACATATTAGTATAACATGTCACATGTTACACATCATATGCGACTTCTGTAAGGCTCGTATATTTTTTTAAATTTGATAATATATTCAATTTCGCACCAATTTTCAAATCTCCCGCTTCAGAATTGATTGTAATATCAAGCTTGTTTTCTGGTGATACAGGTGCAAGTTTGTAGAGAAAATTATTTCTATGTCCGTGTCAGCTAGATGGGTAAATGTTATGGATTTATTAGCGGCAACGAAATTGAGGACTATCTTAGTCCTTGTGAAGTTAATACTCAGCATTTTCCCCTCAAATGCTTTTACGGAGAGAGTTTTTTATCATTTTAAATGATCTTGTCGACTTCGTCGTTACGCTGGGGTCTGGCGTTACGTTACGGTGACGGGACGAAATGTACCCAGATGCACTGAGGTGTGTGACGTCATAGTACCGCTTGGTGCATGAGTTCCCCGACAATCTCTACTTCGTTAGTATAAGACAAAAATCCCCGATTCTTGGATGTCACGGGTAATCTCGAGAACCACTAGATGGATTTTGATGCGGTTTTCACCATTCTGTAAAGGATATCTCGAGGAAAGATTCTGTATAAAATAATGTATGTATGACTAAAGGAAGCCGAGCAGTAACGATTTCAGTGAAAAAGTCGAAAACAAACTTGGCGTCCGTGCGCTTCTTAAGCTTACGCTGGGCAAACCGTTAAACTATGAGCGTAAGAATTGGTCAGCATGAAAAGTTCTACAAAAAAAGTCCGCGAGAGCATATCTCTATCTTCAATACATCGCCCACTATAAGTGTTTTTATACTGGATGGAGGGGGCACGTCCCCGCACGCTCTGGTGAGCGTGATGGCAGCCCGCGCGCTTGACCTTGCTTTGCCCTTGGTTTGCACTTGCCGTTCGCGAGTAATTAGAAACAAGGTAAAGTATTATAAAGCAAGATAAGTATTATGCAGATAATTTTCTAACATGTCAAGTGTCTTTGGCTTCGTGAAGCCTCCAGCCTTTCTAGCATTTTTCAGCATTTGTAGCATTTAAAATTATACAAAGTCTAGTCTTTCAGACTGACTGTCATGAATATCAAATGGTGAGACGATAGAAACAGAAGCTCCATTAATTTGATAAAACAAGAATTGTTCACATAGGGCCTGTTGCAATTATGACAAACATGGGAGTGAATTTTATCAGAAGGTACCTACAAATAAGAAATCCTTTCAAAGGGTCGTTTAAATGAAAATTATTTGTAAGTTGCTGGTGTCATAGGCCTATATGATGTCAGCAATGTCTAGTTATAATTTTGTGTATTTGATTATGTAATGCTTATTTAATAAATATGTGTATTATTTATTACAACATTTAACAAACTTGATTAAAAAAACAAAATGTTTTGGGACGTGTGTTCCGATTTTCCATTCTTGAAGTCTGGCCTAATCACTGGCACAAAAAGGTCCACTCCCACACATTATCTACCTATCCTCAGCCACATCCCTCCACCAGATCTTCGACGTAAAAACGCTCTCCTCAGGGAGTTCAAGAAAATAATGGATAACCCACAACTACCAATACACTGTGACATTGCTGAAGTTCGCCTGAATCGTCTACGATCTCAAAATCCATCAACAAGGACTGCAATAGACTTGGAGAATACCAACTTCAACATAACTAAAGAATGGCAGGGATGACAGGATACTAGGCCTCGATCAACCTCACCACGCATTGGATCATCGCTGCCACCTGGATATTGAGTTTCCACGGAAAACATGGTCAACTCTCAACAGGATTCGTACGTGTCATGGCAACTGTGCAGAGTTCCATTATAAATGGAAAATAATTTCCTCACCTAACTGTGATTGTGGTGCCCCTAAGCAGACCATCCAGCATAAAAGGGAGTTCGAATGGCTTAGGCTGCATCCTACCTGTGGTTCAGATGACAGAGAACTCTAGTTACCATGGGAACAGCATAGTAGATGAATATCTCACCAGGTGGCGACTGGCCTGACATCTTGTGTGATGGGCCGATGACAATGTGTGCATATCTATGACCTCCTGTAGTAGGCACTAGGTAACGGAGATGGTTGTTGTTGTTGTTGCTGCTGTTGTTGTTGATTCATTTAGGGGCATTGTCATTTAGCAACGTGTACTTGTCTATGTGAGTGTGTAATCTGTCTGACAACCTGCATCATTGTTGGTTGATTGGTTCCTTAGTTTAGGGGCTCCGACAACGCGGTCATGTAGCCCCGTGTACTTTGGGTGCGTGTCTGATAACCGGCGTTAATTGTGATGACTGTATTAATGTGTGTTATCTGTTTTCGATTCGAGTAAGGGCTGTAAACGATCATTTCAAGTAGTTCCTACTTTCGCCACCAAATGCTACCGTCCACGACACCTACCTGTGAACTTGGCTACTACTAGATGTAATCGCAACCAGCGCCTGGTGAAGAACGTTGTAACTTAAGAGCATTAATCAAACCTAACCTACAAATTTAGCTTCATACAAGTTTAGTTAGTGAAAGGTTCTTTAACATGCCGTAAATCTATGACATGGACCCGCCGGCTTCACTTCCCCTCCGACGGAAGGCATGCTGAGGGATTTATAACGCTCTTGAAAAAACCGACGACTTCAGCCGGATTTGAACCCGCGACCTTGGGCATACTGCATCATTATGATAGCTGCTCTAGTGTGAGTCCCGCCTCGTTGCGTAGTGACTAGCACTCTTGGCTGTCACTCCAGAGGCCCGGGTTCGATGCCGGGCTCTGCCTAGATACTTAAATTCTAATCTGAGGGCTGGAACGGGGTACACTTAGCATCGTGAGACAAAACTGAGAAGAGAAAGGTTCGATTCCCACCTCAGATATCCTGGAAGTGGTTTTCCGCGGTTTCCCACTTCAACTCCAGGCGAATCTCAGGATGGTTACTAAATTAAGGCCACGGACGCTTCCTTCTCAATACTCACCTCAATTACAAATACAAACACTGATACAGCCATCACAATAACACAGGTTATCAGACAAGTTCCACACACCCAAGCAATTGGAGCTACGTGAGCACGATGTCGTAAAGCCCCTAGTATGAATGTGTCATATTTGTTGGTTGGTTCTTAAGTTTAGGGGCTGCGACAACGTAGTTATGTAGCCCCGTGTACTTTGGGTGTGTGTAGAATCTGTCTGATAACCGGTGTTAATTGTGATGGCTGTATTAGTGTGTGTTATCTGTTTTCAGCCTACTTTTAACATTTACCAAAATGAGCAAAAAGTAGACTTATGAGATCGAAAGTAGACTTATGAGATCGATCCGGAAAAATGTGTGTCAGTCTGTTTGACTGTCTGAATGTGTGTGTGTGTGCGTGTGTGTGTGTGTGTGTGTGTGTGTGTGTGTGTGTGTCCTATCAACTCCTAACGGCTGCAGCAATCGGAACCAAATTTGGTATGAGTAAAGATCTATATCGAAACATATCAATGCCATACTTGAAAATGATGTCAGTGCTACCAACTGCTGAAAAACTGCAATTGAAACTTGAGCTCCATGTTGGATATCTCGGAAGGTATGCACGGGAACTAATCCAAAATTGACACACATATAGATAAAAATGTTTCAGTTTAATTTCCAGGAGGCCATACATGGCAGTGTTGCCAACATGATTCTAAGCCTGCTGATAGGTCCAACATTTAAATGCATGTAACTTCTATACTAACAAATGGATTTCAACCAAAATTCGTATGTACTATGTGTACATAAACAGATATGACTGAGCGTATTCTAAAGAACAACCGGGACTGCCTACTGTTAATAATTGCTCTCTCAATTTTTAAATCCAAATACCAATATATCAGAAAGTATGCAAGCCAACAGCTTTAAACTTTGCACGCGTATAGTACCTGATATTCTAGATTAACTTTGAGTAACTAATGTATGTCAGTGCTACCAACATAATTCTAAACCTGCTGATAAGACCAATTTTTAAATGCATGTAACTTCTATACTATCAATTGGATTTAACCAAATTTGGTATGTGCTATGTGTACCATAAGAGATATGACCTTGCATATTCTTAAGAGCAAACAGGGCTGCCAACTGTTTTTTAGCGTATGGCTTTTAGTGCCGGGAGTGTCCGAGGACATGTTCGGCTCGCCAGTTTTGTAGCTGCTTCGAGACGGACACCCAATGGGTGAGCTACAAGTACCGTTGGGGAGGAAAGTTGGAAGGGAGGGTCGAGGAGTTGGAAGGTAGCGGCTGTGGCCTATAGTTAAGGACCAACCCCGGCATTTGCCTGGAAGGAAGATGGGAAACCACAGAAGACCATCTTCAAGGTTGCCGGCGGGGGGATTCGAACCTCCTCGCCTCCCTTATGTGAGCGACTGCCAACAGTCATGCCGCAACGACCTCGGCTAGCTCACCCGGTTGCCAACTGTTAATAAATGCTCTCTCTATGTTTTACCCTTATATCAATATATCAGAAAGTATGCAATCCAACAGCTCTAAAATTGCACACCTATAGCACCTGGCATTCTAGATTAATTTGCAGCAACTAATATACGTCATTGCTACCAAATGATTCTAAGCCTGCTGGTAGGACCAAGCTTTAAATACATGTACCTTATATACTATCAATTGGATGTCAACTAAATTTCGCACGTGCTATGTGTACCATAACAGATATGACTTTGCGTATTATTAAGAACAACCAGGGCTGCCAACCTTAAATAAATAGTGTCTATATTCTTACCCTAATATCAATATATCATAAATTAAGCAAGCCAACAACTCTAAACTTTGCACACGTATAGTACCTGACATTCTAGATTAATTTGGAGTAACTAATGTATGTCAGTACTGCCAATATGACTCTAAGCCTGCTGATAGGTCCAATTTTAAAATACATGTAACTTCTATATTAACAAATGGATTTAATCCAAAATTGGCACTACAATACATCACAATATTACTGATTATTTCTGACCAACCCATGACATTGTTACCAACATGATTTTACGCGCGGTGATAGATCGAATGTCTAACTGCATGCAACAACCATGCTATCCATTGGACTTCAACCAAATTTTGTATTCTCTACCTTAAGAGATGGAACCAAGATTATACTCAGTCTCCAGGGCTGTCAACTCTAGTGCTATATTAGGCTACATTATGCCAGGTATATTTCGAACTAATTAGAAGTTTCGATATTACCAACTTAATTTCGTCATTATTCTAGATAAGTCCATATAGATTAATCATTGGCATGAATCTTAAATTTGAAGAAAAGTAGGCTCTTTAGTTCGTTAAGGAACTTCTTGTTTAATTCAAGTAAGGACTGCAGACTTTTGAATTTTTCAAATAGTTCCTACTTTTGCTGCCAAACGCCAACGTCAACGACTACTATTTTAGAACTTAGCTACCAGACGCCACCGCATTCGGCTCTTGGCAACGAACGTAGGAACCTAAGAGCGTTGTTTACATTCTTTACCTATACAAGTTAGCTTCACACAGGTGTAATTAGTGGAAGGTTCTTTAACATACCATAAATCTATGACATGGGACCGCCGGCTTTACTTCCCTTCCGAAGGAAGGCATACTGAGGGATTTTTAACGCTCTTAAAAAGTCTGACGACTTCGGCCGAATTTGAACCCGCGATCTTGGGCATAGAAGCTCGGCATGCTACCGACTACGCCAACGAAGCCGCCTGTCATATTTGTAATTGGAGCTAGAATTTAGTTAGGAGGCCTAAAGTTAGTTGTAGTTGCGACGGCCAAGGGATACCCAGCCAGTGTCAAACGAATCGGCATGCGATCGAAACTGGTCATCCTAGAGCAGTGCTGGATTTACCGAAAGGCACAATAGGCAATTGCCTGGTGGGTAGTTTATTGGCTGAGGAATAACCCACCCACCAAGGGAAGATGATTAAGAGAAGGAAATAGATTTTGGATTGGAGAAAAAGGATAGAAAATGGGAGGAGAGTCCCACAAAATTAATAAGTTTAGCTTTAAATACCTTTAGATGCAGTTGCCACTGAAAATTAACTCTTTGATACCTAAAGTAGGTACGAACTTGGTCGAAGCTAACGGGAACCGCAGCCGGGACTTGGGCGATTTGCAAGAGAGAAGCTTTAGTGTATTTCCTCCCAAGCATGTATGAAACTACTATAGGGAAGGGTGATGGTCTGGCAAGACTGATAGTAACAAATTTACTGTATGTCTTCTCAAAGAAATTAGGTTTTACAAAATAATTCGAAGAATGCCAATGATTTAACTCAGGTTTGGTATTTCTAATTTCCAAAATTTTGGAGTTCCTGTAAGGGCGACCCAGTGTCTCTAAGAAGGAAAATGATAAAAGATTATGCCTTATGGAGTAATCTTGGTAAATGAACCAATGGTTGCATTGGAAAATGGCTAAGCTTTTACTCAGCGAGGAGCCGGCTAAAAGTTTAGACAAAAGGAAACACTTATCTTTTAGAAAACTGACCATAAGTTTTCGGAGAGGGTCTCCACAAGCAGGTAGCTGGCTTAGCGAGCTTTACTTGCCTTACTGGCCAATTAGAATTAGCTATTAAAGCTAAAAAGAACTTTAGTGAGGTGAAAATTAAGAGTTCTTGCTCAAATGCAACAAATGGTGAAAGCCCTATTGATGATTTTAATGTCATTGAGTGAGGAGAGTCAAGGAAGACAGGATTTTGCCTAAACTTTGTATTCGTAAATGAAAAAGCGAAAGGAAACGCTTCATTTATTTAACAATTCAAAGAAGTTTGAGGAAATTAACAATTATGTAATATAATTTTGACAAACATAGTTCATTTGAACTTTTTAACAAATGGGGTCGCAGACCTCTCAACATTAAACGTTTGCTCCAGGCAATTGACAATTTACAAGGTTTCAAACCTTACATGTTTCTAAGATCTTTATAAGATTTAAACAAATAAACAATGAAGTAATTAAAATTTGAACGTGAATTGGAGTACAAAGAGTGCACCTTAAGAAATTCTTGAGAGAATGTTCTAGAGAAAGTGACAACTTCGAAAATAACAATAATAAAAACATGAAAAATAAGATAGAAGTTCCTACAACTTCTTATATTTATACAGAATTACTATGTGGGAATTATACGAAAGAGGGCAGGTCACTTACTGTGAAACCTGAAGAAAGTAAAAAGGAAGGTTCTAGACTTCCCAAGTTTGAGCAGGAATCACTAGCCAAATGGGACAGTTTCCATTTCGTGAAACCTGAACATGACTCGCTCAAGAGTTTAAGGAATTGTTTTCCCTGATTATAGGAAAGGAACAATGTGAATTTGAATCGTGTGTCACACACGTAATTATACAGAATTTAATTAATGTTAAACTAGCAAAGTTGGAAGGGCACTTCGTGAGTGACACCTTATTGAAGCAGACCTAAATTTAAAAGTTTATTACAGATTGTTAGTAAGAGGTTTAGGAAAGAGAAATAGGGATGGAGGAAAAAATGTTCATGGCCGTATTTAATATAAACGGACGATCGCGACGCGGTAGAAAAGTGGAACAAGCACTGATTATCACTATAGTCTGTAAAGATTGATGCAAAGTTCACTGTAGAAACTCGAAAGTTCATGAGAAAGAAAGTTTTTACAATGCTGAAAAGAACTGGTTGCACTAGGTAGGCGAGAGTCTATTGCTGGAGAAAATGGTGGATTACAGTTAAATGCGCCATAGAACATCCCAACGGTGGACGAAAGTTAGCTATTGCAGTAATTTAAGGAAGATTCCTCATTTTAACTAGTATTTTCACAAGTGAGTGAAAAATACCTGACGGCAAGCCTCGCAGATAGAGTACCAGATCTGGAAAGTTCCAGAACGATCTTTATAGAAGAATGGAGTCAAAGTTAATCCAGCGGAGGAACTAGCTTTATAATTATAGACAGCGGGTATTAGGTAATATCCCACGTAGTGAGAGGATTTCTCATTTAAATAGCTTAAGCAAAGCTCTTTTTTAGTAAAGTTGGCTTATACAAGCAAAAGCTCAACATGGCAAATCCCACGAAGAATGATTTTTGCCCCCAAAGTAAATAATTTCACACTGTCTATAAAAATATCATTAAAAGCACGTGGAAGTTAAAACCATGAAGATGAGGTTAAAACTTTTAAAATGGTACTTATCTTGATTTCATGTTGAAGGCGAAGTTTCCTTTGATGACAACTACCTTGCCAACATGGCGTAGAAGAGAGTGTGCCTCTTGGTTTGAGGAGGCTAGCTCGAGAGGAGCTTTAACTGATCGAGTCAACTGCCGACTGAGAAGTGAGACCTGCTCAACGGAGCACGGAGGGTCCAAGGAAGGGAAAAAGAGTGGGGGGTAGGAGACAAAAGGAGAACATATAAACATTGCCAATGTTAAAACAAAAAAATGATCTTCTCTTGCTGAGCTGGTCTTCAAAGAGTTGATAACAGATGATACTAGCGCAGCATGGTGAGTAAAGAAGTAGACGTAGTCCTCTTGCTCAAGGAGAAAATAGCTGGCGATGGTAACAGGATCTGGTGGCCAAATGGATAAGTAAGTCCTCTAGCACCAGGAAGAATTGAGGAGCTTCAGAGATTCGCTGCGAGATGACGCTAGGTGGGTCACAGAAGTTATATAACTAGAACAGTCTTATGAAGACATAAGAGATTTGCCTATCAAGGAGAAAACAGAAGATCACTGTTGGTGTTTGACAAAGAGGAGGGAAGAAGTGAACATGCAAAGAGCAATAAAAATTATATCTCAGGTACCGTGTATGCAAAGAATACACCATACTGGGGGGGGGGGGAACACCAACAGAGAGCAAATAAGCAGTTACACATTTAATGGAAGAGGAGCGATCAAAGACAGGGGTCTTGTAATCGAACCGTTAATGGTCAAGACTCTGACCACCCTGACTCTCCCATCTCTTCCAGGATAACACTTGGTCACTCTACCGGAAGTCCAGACTAGAGGGGGAGAAACATCCCTAACCAAGACCAAGTCGCCCACTTTAATGTCGGGACTGGAAAGAAACCACTTCTGCCTCCGTTGCAAGGAAGTTAAATATTCCAAGTTCCATCTCTTCCAAAAAGAATTACGGAGGGCTTCAAGTTTACGCCAAACAATAGGTAGATTAAAATCCCTGTAAGAATTGGGAAGAGGAGGAGGGGCAGAAAGAGAAGTGCCGATAAGGAAGTGACCAGGGGTGAGTGAAAGTAGGTCATCAGGGTCATTGGAAAGCGGAGTTAAAGGGCGAGAGTTAACAACACCTTCAATCAGAACAGACAGTGAATTGAATTCTTCGTAAGTCAGAATTCGATTACCTAAGACTTTTCTTAAATGACGTTTAGTGAGCTTTACGCAAGATTCCCACCTACCACCATGATGAGGAGCGTAAGGAGGTATAAAGCGCCATTTGAAACCCTTTGAGTAGGAAAAATTAGAGATTTGTTCCATGGCAGGAGAGGAAGTGAGAGCTTTTTTCCACAGGGAAGCTGCGCCCTGAAAGGTGGAAGCGTTATCAGAGAACATCTCTGAAGGAACACCACGCCTAGCGGTGAAGCGAGAGACAGCTGATAAAAAATAAGAAGTAGAAGCATTCGTTACTAGTTCCAAGTGGATTGCGCCGGTAACCATGCAAACAAAGAGAGAAACATAAAGCTTACCAAACAATTTGCGTTTAGCTTCAGGAGAGTTTCGTTGATATTGGAACGGACCCATATAGTCCACGCCAGTTAAAGCAAATGGGCGTATAGGAGAAGAGCGAAAAGAGGGCAGATCGCTCATTAATTGAGTATTGATTTTAGGTTTCGCTTTGAAACAAGGAATGCACTTGTGAATTACAGAAGAAACTTCATGAATTCCATTTATAATCCAGTACTTTTCCCTTAAGAGGCAAAGCAGAGTGCGTGTACCAACATGAAGATGACGGTAATGAAAGTCACGTATAATTAAGGAAGTTACGTGATGTTTGGAAGGCAAAATAACGGGATGTTTTTTGTCCTCAGAGAGTAAAGATTGCGAGAGCCTTCCACCTACCCTGAGTAACCCATGGTCATCAAGAAACGGGGCTAAAGCACGAAGACGGCTGGATTTGGGAAGATCTCTTTTAGAAGAAAGCAAAGACAATTCAGAAGAAAAGGCTTCTTGCTGTGTCAGTTGTAAAACCTTAATGGTATTTATTTATCGTATGGCTTTTAGTGCCGGGAGTGTCCGAGGACACCTTAATGGTAGCGAGATTCAATTCATGATTGGTAAGGTGTGGTTTAGGGAGAAGAGGTTGGTCAATCACAAGATATTTCCATCTAAGGAGATAGGCGACAATTCGTAGTAATTTATGAAAAGAAGAATAGCAGGACAACAAAGGATGAGAAGCGTTGGAAACAAGACACGAAGCAATGGATAAAGGTACTTTAGCGTCAGGCAAGTTGAATTTTGTAGCTGGAGGTTTAGAAGGCCATGAAGAAGATTCTTCGATTAGCCACGAGGGCCCATGCCAGTACAATTGGGAAGCTGCCAATTGAGAGGGTAAACAACCACGAGAGATAATATCGGCTGGATTATCCGCACTGGGAACATGCCTCCATTGACATCCAGAAGAAAGAGTTTGAATTTTGGAAACCCTGTTTGCAACGAAAGTTTGCCAGTGAGAGGGGTTCTTGGCGATCCAAGAAAGGGCGATCATGGAATCGATCCAGAGATAGATTTGCGAGAATTCGACTTTCAATACTTCCCGTAATTTCTTGACAAGTTCTGCAGCCATGAGTGCAGCGCACAGTTCGAGCCTAGGCAAAGTGATAGTTTTAAGAGGAGCGACCTTCGATTTGGCACAAACAAGGTTGGAAACTGGAGATCCATAGAGTGAATCGTGATGAACTAAATATGCACAGCAACCATAAGCTTTTTCGGAACTGTCCGAGAACACATGAAGGGAAAAAGATGCATTAGAATGAGAGCTGATTAAATTCCTGGGAATTTCAATAAGGGAAAGATCCAGCAAATTGCTGCGAAACGAGAGCCAACGATTAAGAAAAGAAAGAGGGACAGTGTCATCCCATTCACATTTAAGCGACCACAGCTCTTGCATGAAGAGTTTGGCTATGACGATAACTGGGGCAAGGAATTGAAGTGGATCAAAAATTTTTGCAATTTCAGAGAGAATTTGTCTTTTTGTATTAGGAAGCTCTTCTGCAAGCGAAACTTTATAGATAAGAGTGTCAGTGCTAGTGCACCAGTGAACTCCTAGAGTTTTTATAGATTCGGAGTTTCCACAAATTTCGACAGAAGAAGGATCTACGTCTTCGATGGGAAACTGAGCGAGAAACTCAGGGGAGTTGGAGTTCCACTTATGGAGTGGGAAACCTCCATTCCTTAGTAATGCCTGAAGTTCTAAAGATACAAAAGAAGCTTCCTCCAAAGAGGGGAAGGATTGCAAATAATCGTCAACATAGAATGACGTAGTTAGTGCTTCAGAGGCTTTGGGGTTAAATAAATGACCATATTGAGAGGCTAGCAAGTGTAGGGATCGGATAGCAAGGAAAGCAGAGGGTTTTAAGCCATAAGTAACCGTTTTCAAGCGAAATACCTTAAAGGGCTTACTGGTTTCATCACGCCACAAGATTCTTTGAAGATCTCGTTGTTCTGGTTGAATTAACACTTGACGGTACATCTGTTTTATGTCGGCTATGACAGCTATGGGAAATAATCGAAAGTTTAAGAGTATAGCAGATAAATCTGATTGAATAGCAGGACCAGAATAAAGAGTGTCGTTAAGGCTGTTGCCATTAACGTCGGGTGATGAACCATTGAAAACAACTCGAATTTTATCTTTTACAAGAGGGTTTTTCCACACGGGATGTTGATTTAAATAAACCGTTTCAATTGGGGGGTGCAATTCATCATCAGATTTGTTAACAACTTCCATATGATCTAAGCTTTCATACTCATCCATGAAATCAGTGTACTGTTGTTTAAGAAGAGGTTCCTTTTTGAATTTGCTCTCGATAGCAAAGAGAGCTTTTCGAGCTTTAGGCTGAGAGTTGATAAGTTTAGGAGGATTGTGTAATCTTGGCATTTGAACAACGAACCGGCCATCAGAAGAACGAGTGGTGGTGTTCAAAAAAAGTTGCTCACAGAATTCATTTTCTGACGAGGTTACATTAGGAGAATCAACATTTTCAAGCCTCCAGAACTGTTCCAGGTCAGTATTGGAGAAGTAACATTGCGATGCGGGTTGAGGAAAATAATGGGGAAGTTGACCAGTGACGATCCATCCAAAATTAGTGTCTCTGGCGACCACGTTTGAGGATAACTTACGAACCTGTTTACGTAGGCAATTCCAGAAAACATTGGCACTAAAGAGTATGTCAATAGGGTTTTGCATATTGAAAAAAGGATCAGCTAGCCTTAAATGCGAGGGAATGTTTAACCCTGAAATATCCACAGAGTGACTTGGAGTGTCTTCTCCAATGCTATTGAGAATTAGACAATTAAGTTTAAGAAAGTTGTTTCTATGACAAGTATCTCTTATAGTTAGCTTTGAGAGTTGTAAAGCTTGCGATTTTGAGCTGTTGATGCCTGACACGTTGATAGAAGTGGGGTTTACAGGTAGACCTAGTTTTCTAATCAAGGAATTAGACACAAAATCATGAGTTGCCGCTGAGTCTAGAAGACCGCGTGCACGGACCCAGTTGCCAAAGTTATCCTGAACTTCGATTTGGACAGTAGACAACAATACTTGAGCACTGCGAATGGACTTGGCATTTTGAATGTACGATGAAGCATTAGAACTGTTAGTACTATCATTTTTCGGAGAAGTAGATGCTGTCGATGACCTTGCCTGATCATGACGATGTAGCAAAGTATGATGAGCCTTTTCACAATGGTAGCAAAGTCTTGTGGACTTACAGTTAGAAGCAGAATGCGTGGGCGCTAGGCAGTTGAAACAATGTTTGTTTTGAGCGACTAATTTTCGTCTGTCGTCGACTGACATTTCTTTAAAAGATTTTCAGAGGTATAGGGCATGGGGATCTTTACAAAGTATGCACTTTACAGGTTCGTTTAAACTTTTGCGAGGTTCACTTTGCGTGTTTAAAACAATAGAGCTAGCAACACGACGTTCACTAGACCTAGTTGGGTAACCAGTAGTGTTTGATTTAAATTTGGATGAGCTGGACCCGGGTTTTTGGGTATTGGACGCTGAGCGTTCACTTTTGGGTTTGATGGACATTAATTCGAATTTGGAACTAGGAGATGAAGGTTCACTTTGATTAGCTAGAGCGGTTAAAAGTTGGCATCTAGCGTTTATGAAAGTAACTAAATGCTCGTAAGTGTAGTCGTCTTCTTTAGAAAGTTCAATTTCCCAAGCTTTGAGGGTAGCAGCATCAACTTTTGAGACTACTAAATGTATTAGGAAAGTATCCCAATGTTCAGTCGGTTGATCTAATTGGGACAAAGCTTTAACGTGGAGTTGGGTAGTGTCAACTAAAGTACGTAAACTAGTGACGTCATTGTGCTGTGACGCAGGTAGGTTAAATAGAGCCTTCATATGGCGTTGAATACGTAAACGTAAATTTCCATATCTTTCCTTTAATAAGTTAAAGGCAATGGGGTAATTTTCGGCACGTAGGGGAAGTGCTTCGACCAACTGCAAAGCTTGACCTCGGAGGATAGATCTCAAGTAATGAAACTTGTAAATGACTTGAATGTCTTCATTGTCATGAACAAGGGAGCAAAATAATTCATAGAAAGAATCCCAAGTGGATTCATCTCCAGAGAAATGGGGTAAATCAATTTTAGGTAAAGTTGGTTTGGGCTTGTGAGTACCCTCACGGAAAGAAGTTTGTGGTTCGTGAAGGGAACCAAGAACAGAAGCGTCCTTTTTCTGCTCCTCTTCGAGTTGGCGTATTATTTTGAAAGCAGAACCTATGCCTTCGTAATATAGGTTTTCTACTTCGACACGATCTTCTGTTTGATTGAGCATGCAAGTTTCTATTTCAGTTTGAATGTTACAGTAGTTTTCATAAGAACGTTCAAAATCCTTTACACGATGTTTCAACAAATCTAATTGCGCTTCCGAGGGATCTAATTCTTTTATGTACCTTCTGAATCGGGTAATTTGCCCATTATAGGATGCTCGTTTAGAAGTAAGTTTTTCATCCTTATCCTTATCAGTGGGAGCCATATTAAAAAAGGTAGATGAAAATGTAACTCACGAAACTGTGGAACCTTGGAAATGCTGTCAAGCTGGCAGCAGCGAATGAGTAGAAAGAACGGAACACACCAAAGGAGACAGGAGCGGCCTCTTTCCCGTTCACAGGCTTTGCATGATGTAATTATAGCTGAAAAATTCAAAGCAGATATTAGTAATATGCAAAGTATTGTCAAATGACACTTTTTTTTAAGAAAAAAGAAAAAATGGGCTCTCCCGGGTTTCTGGTACCAAATTTTGGGTAGTTTATTGGCTGAGGAATAACCCACCCACCAAGGGAAGATGATTAAGAGAAGGAAATAGATTTTGGATTGGAGAAAAAGGATAGAAAATGGGAGGAGAGTCCCACAAAATTAATAAGTTTAGCTTTAAATACCTTTAGATGCAGTTGCCACTGAAAATTAACTCTTTGATACCTAAAGTAGGTACGAACTTGGTCGAAGCTAACGGGAACCGCAGCCGGGACTTGGGCGATTTGCAAGAGAGAAGCTTTAGTGTATTTCCTCCCAAGCATGTATGAAACTACTATAGGGAAGGGTGATGGTCTGGCAAGACTGATAGTAACAAATTTACTGTATGTCTTCTCAAAGAAATTAGGTTTTACAAAATAATTCGAAGAATGCCAATGATTTAACTCAGGTTTGGTATTTCTAATTTCCAAAATTTTGGAGTTCCTGTAAGGGCGACCCAGTGTCTCTAAGAAGGAAAATGATAAAAGATTATGCCTTATGGAGTAATCTTGGTAAATGAACCAATGGTTGCATTGGAAAATGGCTAAGCTTTTACTCAGCGAGGAGCCGGCTAAAAGTTTAGACAAAAGGAAACACTTATCTTTTAGAAAACTGACCATAAGTTTTCGGAGAGGGTCTCCACAAGCAGGTAGCTGGCTTAGCGAGCTTTACTTGCCTTACTGGCCAATTAGAATTAGCTATTAAAGCTAAAAAGAACTTTAGTGAGGTGAAAATTAAGAGTTCTTGCTCAAATGCAACAAATGGTGAAAGCCCTATTGATGATTTTAATGTCATTGAGTGAGGAGAGTCAAGGAAGACAGGATTTTGCCTAAACTTTGTATTCGTAAATGAAAAAGCGAAAGGAAACGCTTCATTTATTTAACAATTCAAAGAAGTTTGAGGAAATTAACAATTATGTAATATAATTTTGACAAACATAGTTCATTTGAACTTTTTAACAAATGGGGTCGCAGACCTCTCAACATTAAACGTTTGCTCCAGGCAATTGACAATTTACAAGGTTTCAAACCTTACATGTTTCTAAGATCTTTATAAGATTTAAACAAATAAACAATGAAGTAATTAAAATTTGAACGTGAATTGGAGTACAAAGAGTGCACCTTAAGAAATTCTTGAGAGAATGTTCTAGAGAAAGTGACAACTTCGAAAATAACAATAATAAAAACATGAAAAATAAGATAGAAGTTCCTACAACTTCTTATATTTATACAGAATTACTATGTGGGAATTATACGAAAGAGGGCAGGTCACTTACTGTGAAACCTGAAGAAAGTAAAAAGGAAGGTTCTAGACTTCCCAAGTTTGAGCAGGAATCACTAGCCAAATGGGACAGTTTCCATTTCGTGAAACCTGAACATGACTCGCTCAATAGTTTAAGGAATTGTTTTCCCTGATTATAGGAAAGGAACAATGTGAATTTGAATCGTGTGTCACACACGTAATTATACAGAATTTAATTAATGTTAAACTAGCAAAGTTGGAAGGGCACTTCGTGAGTGACACCTTATTGAAGCAGACCTAAATTTAAAAGTTTATTACAGATTGTTAGTAAGAGGTTTAGGAAAGAGAAATAGGGATGGAGGAAAAAATGTTCATGGCCGTATTTAATATAAACGGACGATCGCGACGCGGTAGAAAAGTGGAACAAGCACTGATTATCACTATAGTCTGTAAAGATTGATGCAAAGTTCACTGTAGAAACTCGAAAGTTCATGAGAAAGAAAGTTTTTACAATGCTGAAAAGAACTGGTTGCACTAGGTAGGCGAGAGTCTATTGCTGGAGAAAATGGTGGATTACAGTTAAATGCGCCATAGAACATCCCAACGGTGGACGAAAGTTAGCTATTGCAGTAATTTAAGGAAGGTTCCTCATTTTAACTAGTATTTTCACAAGTGAGTGAAAAATACCTGACGGCAAGCCTCGCAGATAGAGTACCAGATCTGGAAAGTTCCAGAACGATCTTTATAGAAGAATGGAGTCAAAGTTAATCCAGCGGAGGAACTAGCTTTATAATTATAGACAGCGGGTATTAGGTAATATCCCACGTAGTGAGAGGATTTCTCATTTAAATAGCTTAAGCAAAGCTCTTTTTTAGTAAAGTTGGCTTATACAAGCAAAAGCTCAACATGGCAAATCCCACGAAGAATGATTTTTGCCCCAAAGTAAATAATTTCACACTGTCTATAAAAATATCATTAAAAGCACGTGGAAGTTAAAACCATGAAGATGAGGTTAAAACTTTTAAAATGGTACTTATCTTGATTTCATGTTGAAGGCGAAGTTTCCTTTGATGACAACTACCTTGCCAACATGGCGTAGAAGAGAGTGTGCCTCTTGGTTTGAGGAGGCTAGCTCGAGAGGAGCTTTAACTGATCGAGTCAACTGCCGACTGAGAAGTGAGACCTGCTCAACGGAGCACGGAGGGTCCAAGGAAGGGAAAAAGAGTGGGGGGTAGGAGACAAAAGGAGAACATATAAACATTGCCAATGTTAAAACAAAAAAATGATCTTCTCTTGCTGAGCTGGTCTTCAAAGAGTTGATAACAGATGATACTAGCGCAGCATGGTGAGTAAAGAAGTAGACGTAGTCCTCTTGCTCAAGGAGAAAATAGCTGGCGATGGTAACAGGATCTGGTGGCCAAATGGATAAGTAAGTCCTCTAGCACCAGGAAGAATTGAGGAGCTTCAAAGATTCGCTGCGAGATGACGCTAGGTGGGTCACAGAAGTTATATATCTAGAACAGACTTATGAAGACATAAGAGATTTGCCTATCAAGGAGAAAACAGAAGATCACTGTTGGTGTTTGACAAAGAGGAGGGAAGAAGTGAACATGCAAAGAGCAATAAAAATTATATCTCAGGTACCGTGTATGCAAAGAATACACCACCTGGGGCCCCCGGCTCAAAAGGGACTCCAAAAAATGAAAAAATCCACCTAAAAATGAAAAAAAAACAATTTTTTGGATTATTTTTTTGGAGGGGCAGTCAAATAAATTCTTGAAACAGAAAGTTTGAAAACTCAAACTGTGAACTTCGTCACTAAAGATTGCGGTTTGGAAATTCAAGATTGTAGAGGACAGTCCTATGACAACGCACCAAACATGTCTGGAAAGTATCAGGGTCTGCAAGCCAAAATATTAGAACTGAATAAATATGCGATTTATGTTCCTTGAGGTACACATTCCCTAGATTTAGTTGGACAATCTGCTGTTAAAAGCTGATTTTACGTAGTCGATTTTTTGTCGATAATGCAATCATTGTATAACTTCTTTTCTGCAAACCCTCACAGTTGGAGCGTGTAGAAAAATTATATAAAAAACGCTAAAACTTTGAATTCATTGTCAGATACGCACTGGGAAGCACATGCTAAAGCAACGAACGCGGTTTATGATTCGTTTCATAATATTGTCGAGGCTTCAGAAAGCATTGAAGAAGACGAGTCGGAAAATAATGACACTCGGAATGAAGCGGGGTGCATCGCAAACAGAATGCAGAAATTCGAATTCGGGTTCGTGTTAATTTTGAGGGATTCAATTTTGACTTCTATCAGAATCAGAATCAAGACATTTGAAGGAAAATCAACTTCGATGATGTTATTGAAACTTTCTGCGAAACAAAATGCAGAAAAAAGCTTTTCTGAAAATGTACATTTGTATTTGTATATGTATTGTATTCATCCTTCATTGTGAATTTGTAAATAACATCTCTTTCAAAGTTATGATTGACTTTTTTAAGAAGGGGGGAAAGGGGAGGGGGGTTGAAATAAAGGGGAAAGGGGGCCTCAAATTAACAATTGCCTAGGGCCACTGTGAGTCTTAATCCGGCACTGCCCTAGTGTATTTATTAATCTCATGTAATTTATTTCAGGATTAGGGCATAACCCAACTCTTTTGGGTACATTCGTGTTGACCGACTGAAAAGCACCAAACTGAAAAATGGCTTCAAACCTCATAATGAGTTCTCTTATTTAACGCATATAATGTTCTGAACTGGAATCGTGCAGTTTTCTGCAACAGACAGAGTGTAGGAGTTTTTCATTCATTTTTTCCAAAAAAAATGCAATTTTATCATTGCTTAAAAAAATCCAAAGGTGACTTAAGTTTCCAAAGTAAAAAAAAAATAGTTCACAGCATTCCTATATTCATTAGCTTTAATTTGATGTATCAATAATATTCCTATGTCAATATTTGATATTGATTTTGTTAATTTGAAAGGAATAAAATGTTGAAAATGAAAATCCACAGCCTGCTTCCAGTCTCCGACCGGGGCAGGAATGGAAAGAATGAAGCCCCCATCTAGCGGCGAGGATATGAACTGTGCCGGTTGCCGAGGCCTGACGCACTCCCCTGGGGCAATGATTAAATGAATGACAGATGAAATGAAATGATGGTGGAGAGTGTTGCTGGAATGAAATTTTTGACAGGGAGAACCGAAGTACCCGGAGAAAAACCTGTCTGCCTCAGTTTTGTCCAGCACAGATCTCACATGGGGTGACCGGGTTTTGAACCACGGTCCCAGCGGTGAGTGGCCGTTGCGCTGCCGACTAAGCCACGGAGGCTTGAAAGGAATAAAATGGTAAAGAATTTATTTCTGAGAATAGTGTTGATGAAGTTACACATTTTTGATATGAACAAATAAACTAACTTATTATTAGAACAGTGTTCTGCCTAGTGTCAGGTCCATGTCTTCGTACAGAGAATTTGTGATGCCAATGTTCCCGGTCTTCAGCTTCTTTCTTCAGTCTGATGTAACTCCTTCCATATATCATGTCATCCAGATGTTGAATTCTTCTTCTTCTCCGTCCTGTCGTTCATTTGATCTCCCCTTCAATGACGTCGTGCATGAGCGCCTCATGAGCCCGATCCAGTTGGCCTTCCTCTGAAGAATTGTATTCAGAAAAGTTCTCTTCTCACCTACTCTTCTCAGTACAGCATCGTTTGTCACCCGATCTGTCCACTTGATCTTCTCTATTCTCCTCCAGCACCACATTTCAAAACTTTCTAAGTATTTTATTTCCCTTTTTCTCATTGTCCACGTCTCTGCCCCGTAGAGTGCAATGCTCCAGATGTAAGACTTCACCAATATCTTCCTTAGTTCTTAACTGAACTTGCTGGTGAGCAGAGTCCTCTTCTTGTTGAATGCGGTTTTGGTCATGGCGATTCTGGCGCGAATTCCATCTGTGAATTGAGCATCTTTTAACAGCAAGCTTCGCACGTACTTGAACTGCTTCACATTATCTAATTCTTGATTGTCGATAGTTATCTTCAAAGGTTTCTCCAGTTTTTAGCCTACTTTCGATTTTTGCAAAAAATGAATGTAGACTTATGAGATCTAAACAGGGCCAAAAATGGTGTGTCTGTCTGTGTGTGTGTGAGAGTGCGTGTGTGTACTCTGAATGAATGTCCCCCACTATCAATTCGAACACGGTGAAACCGAATTGAACGAAATTTGGTACAGAGGTAGAACTAGCAAAGGGCACCTCAATGTCATGTTTTATATTGCCGCCATCTTGACGGAAACGTAATGGCGGCCACCCAAATATTCAAAGCGTAAATCAAATTACCACTAACCTAATCATCCTATCTCTACCAAATTTTGCAACATTATACCTTTATGTACGAAGAATCTTTTGGCCAAACTACAAGGTCATCAGCCCAATACTATGCGGATGGCGGCCATGTATGTGTGCAAATCGATTCCCCCTATCAATTCAAACATGGTGAGACCGAATTGAACGAAATTTGGTACAGAGTTAGCACTAGCAAAGGACACCTCAGTGTCGTGTTTTATGTCGCAGCCATCTTGACCAAAGCGTAATGGCGGCAACCCAAATATTGAAAGCTTAAATCAAATTACGACCAACCTAATCATCTGATCTCTACCAAATTTTGCAACATCATACCTTTATGTATGAAGAATCTTTTGAACAAACTACAAGGTCATCAGCCCAATACTATGCGGATGGCGGCCATGTATGTGTGCAAATCGATTCCCGCTATCTATTCAAGCACGGTGAAACCGAATTGTACAAAATTTTGTACAGAGGTAGCACTAGCAAAGGGCACCTCATATTCATGTTTAACATCTGTATAACGCGTTGTATTTCAACAAGCTACTACAACCATCATTCAATTATAATCCTTGAAAAGCACAAAGAGTTATAACAATACCCATGCATTTAGGAGAATGTAGGCTATATGTTCTTTACTGAACATCTTGTGTTGATATCTTACTAACTTACACATATTAAAAACGGTAATTCTTTGGGAGTGATGAACCTGCATCCTACACTTGCACTTCGCTAATATATGTGATTTTCATGATTCTCATACCTTATTTTACATTCCTTGATATTTAGATGCAAGTAAGTTGCTGTGGAGGCATGACCCCTAGACATGTGCACACGAGCCCCCTTAAAATAGTTTTTTAACTACCTACTGATGTGAGTGCCATGAAATATAAATTTGAAGCAGACAAATAAGGTTTCCATTTACAATGAAAAAACAGAAACTGAATTTTTGATGAAACAAGTAGTTCCGTGAAGAACTAAATAGCCCATTTTCATATATCCTACTGCTTGCCACGGTGGGTGAGTGGTTATCCTGTCGGACTACCAACCCCCAAGCTTGCAGGTTCGCTCCTGGCCGTGGTAATTTTTTTTTTGAAAGGCGACAAAAATCACGACACGCATATCATGCGTTGTTGGCATGTTAAAGAATCCAATTGAATTCAGTAGGCCGTGTTCATAATGGCAAAATTAATCTCGGTATTTTCCGTCAACACAAAAATTCCTCCTTTCTCTACTAGAAAGCGCTATAGTGTCAAGGATTTTAGATAGTATCTAACCTCCTTGTCTTTCATAGCGCTCCAAGGAACAACAAAATTCGACATGCAAGCTGCCCTTTGGGCGTCAGATAACAAAGCTTTCGCCCAGCAGCCGAGGCCATACGATATTAACAGAAATTAATTAAAATATATCCTACTTATGTTAATTGCCTCTATCAACATACAAAATTTCAGTTTGATTGCTGTAATAGATTTGCAGATATTGAGAACCGTCTAAATATTTTGGATGGTCACCATGTTGGATTTTGATATATGTAGGCCATAGAGTTATGTACTATTAACTTACATGAAGATTATTGAATAAGTGCATTATTCAAACACAAATCGCATGATTCGGACACAAGAAATAAAATCTTAATTTTAAATTTTCGCACAGCCACCATTTTGAGGTTATGAAAACAATTGAAATAAATTAAATGTCAGTGGACTAAAATTTGTGTAAGCATTTACCGTACCAAGTTTCACTAGACTCGGATGGTTAATTCGCGAGAAAAGTCTATTTAAATGTTTCAAGTCTCATAGATGAACTTGTAGTAGTGCCATTTATCACCGTACAGAATTTCAGGGTGATATCAGTAACAGTTTCGGAGATATAGAATGTCGGTGAAATATTTCTCACAGCCGCCATGTTGGATTGGTGAGACGTAATAAAATTTGTAGGTCACGATCGGGGTTGGACAAAATTGTTCTATGTCCTTACCGAGTTTCATTGAAATCGCTCCAGCCGTTTAGATTTTATTAGGGTGTACACACACACACACGGAGAAAAGGTGATCTCATAAGCTTCTGTTTTAATAAATGAAATAGCCGAAACAATGTCGTTTCAAACGTATATACACGCCTCAAGGGGGGACGAATGTAAATATGAGTAAAAGTAGTATTTTTTTTTATTCGCCCATACGGTATCAAGATTTTAATTCTAAAATATTACACTTCAATACCATCTGTAAATGTGAGAAAAAATAGTATATGTAACTGCTTGTATACTGCCACACCCACTTCTGTAGGAAGAATGTGAGGATAATCTGACATCATCAGATGATGAAATTGGAAACAAAGGCTCATCAAAGGAGACATTCAATGAGGAAACAGCTGGAGGAATAAGAGAAATTAGAAGAAAATGGATATGGTCTGCACTAATTCATTAGATGAGCGGCAATACAATATAAACAAACTCAAATCTTTGATTCAAGTTTTCCATAATTTACATGTTTGTAAGTTCATTGTACCTTTTCTCCTACTTGGTATGCTGCTGTAAACAATTATTCTAAATAACTCCCTGGAACAATTTTTAAGAACATATTTTGGATTTAAAGGGGTGACATGTCTTTTTTTTTTTCCAAATTAAGTCCATCAGATTTTGAAGTGCTGTTAAAATAAAGTAAATAAAATATAAAAAATTTGTTCCACAGATATCTTTAACCTGGTCTGTAGATATTATATTTCTAATTTTGTAACTTACAATGTGATAGTTTCGTAGAAAAGGTACATATTAAGGGCACATGTTTCAGAAAATTCAAATATTCCTAGCTGATGAACCATTTGAATTATCCCCACGCAAATCAACACACATCCCTAGCACACTGATAAACGTGTGGTTAAAATTATATAGCATTATCCTTAAAACTCGGGGAGTTACAATACTTATTTTACTGGAGTGCAATTTTGCATACGTTCCCCCTTAAGTTTTAGCCGAATATTCACACTGTTCGGACAGAAAACTAGTTTTATTTGTAGAGTAAAGTTTCAATCGTTACATTTATTTTTAAAGAAAAGTCGCAGGTATTCTAGTTAACTAAGTGACGTCAAAAGGTAAACCGAACACCAGCCAGGCACCATTACTCAATCAGGAGCGAGTTAGCCTGAATGATGAAGTGGTCTGACCTCGAAATTAATTCACCATGACCAAGTTGCTTGTCTTAAGTTCGGCTAAGACGGTGTGGATGATTTATAAGCTAGTGGGGATGAGGTTGCAGGCAAGGAGAGGTAGTCTTGTTTGAGGTTCGATGTGGAGTGGGAGCGACCGCAGGCGTGTCAATCCCAGTAGCAGCTGCGAGGAGAATGATAATAATAATACAGTCAACTCTCGATAAATTAAAACTTAAGGGACCAGAGAAAAAGTTCAAATCACCGAGAATTCAAAATAATACGGGTTCGAATAACCAAGAGGGAGGGAAATATTTAAATAAACAAGATTTTGATATACATTATGTGATTTTACCACTGTACTGGTGAGTTAGCCGTGGTTGTTACGGCGTGGCTGCAGGCAGTCGCTCACATCCGGGGGGCGAGGAGGTTCAAATCCCCCCACCGGCAACCTTGAAGATGGTTTTCTGTGGTTTCCCATCTTCCTTCCAGGCATATGCCGGGGTTGGTCCCTATCTATAGGCCACAGCCGCTACCTTCCAATTCCTCGCCCTTACACGCACACTTTCCTCCCCAGGCAACACTCCACACACGACAGTACTTGTAGCTCACCCCTTGGGTGTCCACATTGAAGCAGCTACTAACTCTGGCGAGCCGAACATGTCCTCGGACACTCCCGGCACTAAAAGCCATACGCCAGAAAAAACCGGCACTAAAAGCCATACGCCAGAAAAAAAACACTGTAGGCCTACTTACTGATTTTATTGAGCTTCCGTGGCTTAGGCGGCAGCACGCCGGCCTTCCACCGCTGGGTCCGTGGTTCAAATCCCGGTCACTCCATGTGAGATCTGTGCTGGACAAAACGGAGTCACACAGGTTTTTCTCCGGGTACTCCGGTTTTCCCTGTCAAAAATTTCATCCAGCAACACTCTCCACTATCATTTCTTTCATCAGTCATTCATTTAATCATTGCCTCACAGGAGTGTGACAGGCTTCGGCAGCCGGCACAGTTCATATCCTCGCCACTAGATGGGGGCTTCATTCATTCCATTCCCTGACCCGGTTGGTCGACTGGAAGCAGGCTGTGGATTTTCACGTACTGATTTTTATTTCACAACAGTTATACAATTATACACAAATGTTCATTTTGAAAAGAAGTCCGTAATTTCCTTTTGAGTGAGTAACTTCCATCTATCATTGTCCAATGAATTTTCGATAGTGGTGAATCAATGAATGATCGAGTGCAGGTCTTTCTAGTTGACGCCCGTGGGTGACCTGCGCGTCGTAATGTGGATGAAGTGAGGATGAAGACAGCACATACACCCAGTCCCCGAGCCACGGGAATTAACCCCAGGAGATTAAAATCCCAGATGGCTCGGCTGGTAATCGAACCCGGGGCACTTTGGGCCAAAGCCTAGCGCGCTAACCATTTAGCCACGGAGCCGTACTTCGATAGTGGTGAGAGCTTAGAATGCCGATTTTTTCCTTAAAATTCTTTATTTGTTTTTTATATTATAATCAGAAATTTTAACATAATTTTGACAGCCAACACAATCTGGTTGGTTGGTTCCTCAGTTTAGGGGCTGCGACAACGTGGTCATGTAGTCCCGTGTACTTTGGGTGTGTGTAGAATCTGTCTGATGCTTGCTTTCCTTCGGCTTTTCCCAATTGATTGGGGTCGCCGGAGCCAACCAGGCTCATTTTGGTTTTGGCCGGGGATTTAAGGCCGGATGCCCTTCCTGACGCCACGTGATTTTTCAGGTGAAAATTCCACCCCGCTGTCACCGGGATTCGAACCCCGGTCGTCCGGGTGAAAGACGAGCAGCTAAGCCACTGCGCCATCACGCTCCCCGTGTAGAATCTGTCTGATAACCGGTGTTAATTGTGATGACTGTATTAGTGTGTGTATCTGTTTTAATTCAAGTAAGGACTGCAGACATTCAATTTATCCCTGTAGTTCCTACTTTTTCCGCCAAACGCCACCGTCAACGATCAACTAGTTCAGAACTTAGTTACCAGATGCCACCGCAGTCGGCCCTTGACAACGAACGTAGGAACTTAAGAACGTTAGTCAAATGTTTAACCTACTGTATGCATAATTTAGCTACACACAGGTATAATTAGTAGAAGGTTCTTTAACATACCATAAATCTATGACATGGGACCGCCGGCTTTACTTCCCCTCCGAAGGAAGGCATACTGGGGGATTTTTAACGTTCTTAAAACAACACAATCTAAATAGGATCTCTTTTAAAAACTTTAATTATTTCATCTCAAAGAGAACAACACGTATGTCAATTAGCTCTGAGCAAGACCGTACACGAAAGATAACACACGCAAGAAGTTAGCTGACTGCAGTATGTTCAAAGTATACTTACTATGAATTCAATTAATCACGGAACTTAAACACGTTGATACATCCAGAGATAGAATGAATCCCGCGTTGTCTTAATTACAACACTGATAGCACAAAGTTATACTAAAATAGTACATTATGCAACGAGCCTATAATGGCAATAATTAAGACATACGAGTGTCTTAATTACCATTATAGGAGAGTTGCATACGACTGTTTATGATCGACGATAATTATAACTCTTTTATATGTTTTAACATAACTATTCATAAATATCTGTGGGATTCAGTAACTTCAGTTATTGAACAGAGCGCGCTGGGTGGTTTGCTGACTGAACAGAGCGCATGCGTGGGTCAAAGAATTTCAAAAGCAGAGACCATTTACTTTGCTTGGCAATGCTATTGTTTATAGCTTGCATGATATCTAGTGCCGATCAGAACTAGCATTCACTAATATTGTCACTGAAGTCGTCTGAAAGCAATGCGCTGTGTAGAAATTGGAGTTGGGGATATTAAGGTACAGTGCTATTTCTTTTCTCATATTCGCCAGTTTATTTACGCGAACATATGGGACGGTGCAATTTCCAAGTCGGTAATTTATGTAGAAGGACGCTGTGTTGCTAACTTCTTGACGTAGATTCATAAATTTCTTGCATGTGTCATGGTATTTTCTTGTTACCGTAAAGGTTTGTGCTGATTTCGTCTTTGTGTTTGGGATTGTAACGACAATGGTTGTTCCGATATCCAATTTGAACTTTCAAATCATGTAATTCTTGTCCGAAATGTTGGATTTTGAGCGCATGCGTGAAGCTATCCTTACCTAAATGGTCAATGAATGAGCTCTGATTGGCTGGAGAAACTGATTCATAATGAAGAATAGTACTATAATGACCCTCATTATGATACAGTTTTCTGACATATAATATTTACATTTCGATATCGACGAACATAAACAAATTGACGATAAACGATGCCCATTTGTTACGATCGGTAACTTACTTACTTCACATTAGCCCTCAATGAGACTTGCTGGCTAGTGACCGGTTGTTTAAAGTCTACTCCAGTTAACAAACTTTATTGTTGATGATGATGACGATGATAATTGTTGTTTTAAGGGAACTAACATCTAGGTTATCGGTCCCTAAAACTTCAGTCAAGGAGAAATAATTTCAACTCTGAGATTTGCCGATGACATAGTCATCTTGGCCAACTCACCTGACGATTTGAATGAGTTTTTGAATGGTATGGACTCCGTCTTGAGGAAAGAATTCATGATGAAAATTAATAAATGTAAAACAAAAATATTGGAATGCAGCCGAAATAAATCAGAATCCTCTATGGACATCACATTGGCAGGTGAAAAACTAAAGGAGGTAGGAGACTTCTGTTACTTAGGAAGCAAAATAACCAGTGATAGACGAAGCAAAGAGGATATAAAACGTAGGTTAGCTCAGGCAAGGAAAGCATTTCTACAGAGAAGGAATCTGTTGACATCGAATATAGATTTAGGTACCGGGTGAGTTAGCCGTGGTCGTTACGGCATGACTGCTGGCAGTCGCTCACATCCGGGAGGCGAGGAGGTTCGAATCCCCCCGCCGGCAACCTTGAAGATGGTCTTCTATGGTTTCCCATCTTCCTTCCAGGCAAATGCCGGGTTGGTCCCTAACTACAGGCCACAGCCGCTACCTTCCAACTCCTTGTCCTTACATTCAAACTTTCCTCCCCAGACAGCACTCTACACGCGACGGTACTTGTAGCTCACCCATTGGGTGTCCGCCTCGAAGCAGCTACAGAACTGGCGAGCTGAACATGTCATCGGACACTCCCGGCACTAAAAACCATACGCTAAAAAAAATGATTTAGGTGTTAGGAAGTCATTTTTAAGGCCTTTGGAGCGTGGCGCTCTATGGAAGTGAAACTTTGACTATTGGTGCAGCAGAAAAGAGGAGAATTGAAGCGTTTGAAATGTGGTGTTACATGAGAATGATGAAGATCAGATGAGTAGATAGGGTTACAAACGAAGAGGTATTATGACTAGTGGTAGAGGAGAGATGTTTCTGGCGACTGCTAATGAAGAGAAGAGATAGGTTGGTAGGACACATACTAAGCCACCCAGGAATAGCAAGCTTAGTTATGAAAGGAAGGGTCGAGTACAAGAACTGTAGGGGTAGATCAAGGTTAGAATATGTTAAACAGATTGCCTCGGACGTAGGGTGTGGTAGCTATGTAGAGATGAAACGATTAGCTCAGGACAGGGAGGCATGGAGATCTGCATCAAACCAGTCAAAAGTCTGAACACTGAAACAACAACAACAAAACTTTATTATCTTGCAGGAATTGCTCCACCTTGTATTCGACGGAAAATAGCTGCGGACAAAGAGAGGCGTAGAGCGGAGCAGCAAAATGCTCATCCCTTACATGGCCATACACCTCCAGTTCAGAGACTTAAGTCAAGGAAAAGCTTCCTACGAACGTCTGAGGAACTAACTGGATCACCTACTACAGCGAGAGTACGGCTTTGGAAAGCCAAGGTCCCTGTCATCCCAGGACAAATGGCAGTTGCAGAACGTTTGCCACCTGTCTGTCATGAAGACTGGACTGTGTGGAAGTCCTTAAATAGATTGAGTACAGGAGTGGGCAGATCCAAAGTTAACCTAGCAAGATGGGACTATATCGATGCCAGCAACATCACATGTGACTGTGGTGAAGAACAAACGATGCAGCATATGAACCAGTGTCCTTTGTGTCCATCTTCCTGCACCGAAGATGATCTTTTTTATGCAACAGAAAATGCACTTGATGTTGCTAGGTTCTGGTCTAGATCGGTGTGAAGTGCTTAGTTGTGTCATGTTATGTAGTTTACTATGCATAGGCTTACCATACGTCCCGGTTTGACCAGGACAGTCCCGGAATTTTGCTGTTGTCCCGGTGTCCCGCCCGGTTTTATCAATGTCCCGGAAAAAGGCTGTAAGATGTAATAAGTAATGAATCTTTTATGAATCGGTTACTTTTCAACAATCAACATCGTTGACTATCGCGCACAGCGTCAAAGAGATCAGAAGTATTCAAACGAATGACACAAAACAATAGCCCAAATTGTTAACTCAATAAATAATTGTTCTTTTAGTTTGACGAAAGAAGTTTTCTATAATTGTTTTTGTAATTAGACAAAAAGTTGTAGTTTTTCAAAAAATAATAAAAAAAAAGGAAGGAAGCTTGTAGTTTAACGTGACCGTTAATCTCGCGATCATAAGCCACGGGACCTCCGTTTTACGTGGAATCCGAACCACAGGACATGGCATTTCACATCGAAAATCTCACATGCAGTGACCGGGAATCGAACCCGGTCCGCCTTGGTGAGAGGCATACAGCTTGACCGCTGCGCCACCACGCCCCACAAAAAAAAAATAATAAGACTTAGTAATTGTTCAATTAAACAATTTTATGAAGTATTTTAAATTGTGTTTTATTAATACTTCTTTCTAGATGGTAGACCAGAAAAATAATTAAAAAGGAAAAATTATAGAATTTTATGGAGCAAAAAATCTTTTTTATTTTTAAAAGGTGTGTAGAACTAACAATTTAGGGTGCCAGATTCCCCCCTCCCGTCACTTGCGAGGCTTAAAAAAAGGCTTAAAACTCACCATTTTGCTTATAATGTTTGTTTAAAAAAATCCCGGGGGAGGACCCTCCACTCTGCCCTCCTCCCTCCCCCCCTCATATTAATGTGTCCCGGTTTCACTCACCAAAAATATGGCAAGCCTAACTATGCATAATTGAACTGCGTAAATTGTATTTCTGATAGGATAATAAAAAAAACTGTCTAACTTACATATTTAGATTGTCTTTTTGACTTTGGTTCGTAACGATTATGCGTATACTATTTTCTGGGTTAACTAAGTCTATACAACAGCATCCCGTTCAGGCATTCTTAATGAGTAGAAATGTGTTCTATTCGTGTTCTCAGGGCACAAAATATTAGGTACGGCCCCCTTATCAGAAGGGTCCGGATAATTATGTGTTTAACTTTTCAGAAAAATGTATTTATGTGCTTAAAAGTTGCGGTCTTACCCCTCTCCTGTTCATAATCTACGAAGGTGGATCAAAAAGTTAGTTGCCCTAACGCGCTGCAGCAGCGCGCTGTGTGTCGCAAACTTGGGCACAGCGGAGAAAGGGACAGACACTGCCCACACATCTGTTAGGCAGGTCGCTGTGGCGTCTCGTCTTGTATGGTGTGAATAGCGGCCAAATGCAATGGCGCGTCGACTAGACGTTCACTCCAAATATGAGGTGCGTGCGACAATCCGATTCCTATGGGCCAAAAGGAAGAATTGCACGGACATTAATCGTGAAATTAGTGCTGTGTATGGGGAGCGGGCCATTTCCCGGCAAGGGATCGTAAAGTGATGTCAGCAATTCGAAACCGGACGCACGGATATCACGGACGAATATCACGAGGGCAGGCCCGCAACGCCCAGGACCCGTGCAAATGTCAACAGTGTGAATGCGATCATTAAAGAGAACCGGCGCATTCACTTGAGAGAAATCGCGACGATGCACGTGGAATTCATGCCGAAAGGAACGACGATCAACGCGGCGTCGTGTTGTCAAACGTTGCACCGGTTGGGTTGCGTAAAGCGATAAAAGAGGAGCGCCGGGGGAAATTGAGCGCCGGTGTGATTTTGTTGCACGATAACGCAACACCTCACAAGGCCCGCCAAACGAGCGAACTGCTGCAGCGTTTCAAGTGGGAGGTCTGGCAAGACCCACCCTACAGTCCCGACCTAGCGCCATGTGACTTTCATCTGTTTGGTAAGCTCAAAACGGAGCTCGGTGGTCGACGTTTCCAGACCGATGAGGAGGTGAAGGCCGCTGTCTCCGTGTGGTTGCAGAACGCTGGAGGATCTTTCTATGCGTCCGGCATCAACAAGTTGGTTATGCGTTCGCAGAAATGTTTGGAGTATCTTGGAAACTATGTGGAAAAGTATGAATGCTCTTATACGAGAATTTAGAGAAACAATACAGAGCTCCAACCACATTAACAGAAATCTACAGCTGGACGCAATATTATTTGCAGACGACTTAGTGCTGGTTCCCACCTCAGAAGTTGATTTACAGCGTTCAATGTATAACCTGAAACTAGTCTCAGAAAACAACTCAATGGAAATATCTCTAGACAAAAATAAGATAATGGTAATCTGTGGCACGGAACAAGTAAGAAGTTGGTTGGTTGGTTGGCTGGTTCCTTAGTTTAGGAGCTGCGACAACGCGGTCATGTAGCCCCGTATACTTTTGGTGTATGTAGAATCTGTCTGATAACCGGTGTTAATTGTGATGACTATTACTGTGTGTATCTGTTTTAATTCAAGTAAGGACTGCGTAAGATCTGCTTGGATAATAACATTTTGGAAAGAGTAAACGTTTTTAAATACCTTGTTTACAAACTGTCTTTCCTTGAAGAAATGGACATACCTAAGAAAATCCTTAAATTCAACAGATGTTTAGGAATCATCAATAAAGTTTTTAGACCATCATTAGTTCAGAAACACACCCGAACAAGAATTTACCAAACCTTAGCAAGACCAGTACTTTGTTATGGTAGCAAAGCGTGGACCCTGAGGAAATGCGATGAGAGACGAATAACTACCGCCGAAATGAAACATATGCGACGAACAGCAGGAATCACTAAGTGGGATCACAAACGAAACACAGAAATGCTGAATGGTCTTAACAGCAGGTCTATATTGGAACACATCCATGAATACCAAAAACATTGGCTAAGACACCTCAACAGGATGGAGAGAAGCAGGATCCCTAAAGCAGTCTTCAACTACTGCCCCGGTGGGAAGAGATCTCTTGGTCGCCCCAGGAAAAGATGGCGTGAAAATTCAAATCTTTTGTGTATACCGTAACAGTTCTTCTAGGACTAACACATGGAAGGAGGATGATAATGAAATGTGGAAAATATGTGATTAAGTTTCCAAAATATGTTTTTAAAATTGTATCATATTTATGTCCCCCAGTCACTCGAAAAATAGTTGAAACGTCCAGCTGCTTGAATAATCCATAATCCTGTCTTCAGCACAAATGATCACGCTTGATAGGCTGGTGCTTGGCTCAGTTACCGAATCCTACAATACTTACTGCAGATGCGCGATACGAAATCATCTATGTGCTGTTTTCTAATTTCATTCTAAAGAGCAGAAGAAAAGGTCACTTCGAAAATTTTCATAGCACTCTATCAATACTCACAAATTTCGCAGACCACTGTATTTCAAGTAAAATTTCCTGTCATGGTAAGGACTAGATGTCGTGCCGGATGCGACCCAAGCACTGATGTATCGGTGGAATCTGGGAATTTCTAACACTTCTGTCTCTGCTAAAATTCCGCTTAGGTTAGGTTAGGCGCCGTAAAAATTAAAGAGCTTACTTCCAAAGCGACGTAAATCCAAAATTGATGGTTTTCAGTTTTACCTTTTATACGCAAGTTCATAGGTTCTCTCAACGTATAGCAAAGATTTTCAGTCGCAATACGTCGTATATCCCACATTAACAGAGATCTAAGAACTAAGTTGATTTGCAAAGTGATGTAACTCTAACGTGTATTTATTTCCAATTTGTCTTATATCCATGTTGACCAAACCGATGGCTCTCTGGACATCACGTGATAAATCAAGGTCATGGCTAACTTTGAAGAGCATATGTGTTTGTTGTGTTTAAACCATTTAAATGTTCATAAATACCACTCAAAGCGTATGGCAATAAATTTTTATTTCCAAAACGTCTAACTCCAACTTACAGGAGAAGATTACCACAATATCCATTGATAGGAGATTTTTAAAACACAGTGCCTGGATGTGCATAGAAGTAATGCATGAAATAACATTATATTCATAATCAAATCTGAATTCAATTATACGAAGAAACAAAAACGCGATTCCAGAAGTTTTGCATTTCATGGATTTACGTCACTTTGGAAATAATATCTTCAAGCAGGGTCGCTACAGCCACGTTTTTTACTGGGTCTCATCCGGCACGGTCGCACTCGGCACGTAATCAAGGACTATTGGAGGCTTAATGAGACTGTTGACCAAGGAGGATATATGGGTAGAGCTGCAACTTAATGCAAAATTTTGACCCCAATCTATTGCTCGACGCAAATAGTTCCAACTGACAATATGAGATGGCGTGACGATGTACTCTCGAGCGCGATCCGTCCCCGACCTGGCCTACTCGCTCCTCTCCCCTCACGGCCCGCGCCTACCCCTCCCTTTCCCCTACTCTATCTCCCCACCACTACTTTATATTCCTTTCTTTCTTTCATATTTTAGTAATTGGTCTAATAATAGGCGATTTCTTCCCCCTGTGATATCAGGTAGAGAAGAAAACATAGGCTCTATCAGAATAGTTGTGGATGTTTCCACAAAGCACATAGCATGACATAGGCCTACCCCACAGATATGTACAAATAGAAAGAGTAGGCTACTATACTACAATATTAAAAACAAGATGTTCAGTAAAGAACATATAGCCTACTTTCTCCTAAATGCATGGGTATTGCTATAACTCTTTGTCCTTTTCAAGGAGTATAATTGAATGTTGGTTGTAGTAGCTTGTTGAAATACAACGTGCTATAGGGATATTAAACATGAATATGAGGTGCCCTTTAATAGTGCTAACTCTGTAAAAAAAAATCATTCAATTCGGTATCACCGTGTTTGAATTGATCTGGGGAATGGATTTGCACACATACTGTACCCTTGCACAAGGCCTTCAGAACAGGACTCTGTCGTCGGGGCATGAACGGTACACTAGCTTGAATATGAAACTGTTCTGGATATTATAGGAAGATCACTAGGGCTGAATAAAATTCATCACACACAGATTCTGAATGAAAATAAACAAATTTAATGCACCAACACCAGTACAGCAAAAACAAATAAATGAAATAAAACCAAAATAGTAGAAATGAAATTTAAAATAATAATAATAATAATAATAATAATAACTCAAAAGTAAAATAAATCAAATACGGAATCAATAAAATTAAGTCAAAATCAAAAATATAAACAATGGACTAATTAATGTCCAAAAACCACCAATTAAATGCTAATCAGCATCAATTAATACTTATCATAGTAGTTATGATGTATGATTACAATCAAATTTATTGACAAATAAAAACCAATCATATGGCAAAAAGCAAAGAAAATGAATCAAAAATGAAATCTGGTTAACACCAATTAGCATTAATTGCCATAATCAAATTTATTAATTACGATGATAAGATATCATCAGAAAGTTAAGTTATTAAGAGATGATGGATCAAGAGGGTCCGGTCAACTGTAACAACAGTATGGATTAAGAAAAAGAAATCCATTTATACGAAATTAATCAATCATTAATCTGAGTAAACATAATAATCATTGAGTCTAATATCATCCAATTACATTTCAGATACATGGTATGTTCAAATATCAGAGACATCCATGGCCATTCCGAAGTATACATTATAGCCTAGCCATTAGCTTATTTAATTATTAATGGCGTTTAATTAACATTTACTAGAATCCCTCCGTTAAATAAAAGTTTACCCTCATATCAAATCTTAACCTTCATGGCATTAATTATGTATTTCTATCTGCGAACATGAATATGATTTATGCATCTTATTTACATACTCTTGTAAATTAATCATGGAAGCCTTTCCGTACGGAATCTTAATGTTCAATCCCGACGTTACTTTGGACGTCTTAGCTTTAAAACAAATCAGCTGAATCAATGAAGCCATTGAATTTACTTAGCCTTGAAACACCCTTACAAATTGTCACATATTACATTAACATATTAGCAATATGATAAGCCTGGCTTCGGCCCTTGCGTTCGACGTGATACATTCTCGAACCAAGCACTCGATGCCTTGTCAAATAATTCATGGATATATAATAAACAAACTAAGAAAAATGCCTTAAAAACAGACAAAAATAGCATCATAAAAAAAATGATGACTAATCATTTGCCTTTCAAACTTGGGTTGGATAAACATGAAAAACAATTAATAATTCCAACCAAACATTATTAAAGTAATCGTATCGTGTCAGAGTCACGTTAGGCAACGGTGAATGTATTTGAAGCCGCGACCCCTGAAAAAGATAGACATGGCACAGAAGAAATACCTTGTATCAGTGTTATGTTAAGCAACGGTGAATGTATTTGAAGCCGCGACCCCTGAAAAAGATAGACATGGCACAAACATGTTCTTAGCGGATTATTCAATAGGGTCAATATGTATTTAGGGGTATTCGCTACCTACACATTTCTTACCTTGAATGCCTTATCTCGCAGAACGAGGTTACAATAGAACAAAGCATGGTCCGTTCAACAATTATCGAGAAAAAGAAATCTCAAGATAATTTTGAACCAATATTAACTATAAAAAAAACCTAATAATAATTATTTTCCAGGACCGAAAATAATTATTCATGAACACAGGACTCTAAGGTCACTGTCTAGCTAGTACCCATTTAAAAAGACTGATCGACCAGGTATGAATAAAAGGATTTCGAACACGGGACCGCAAGGTTATTGCCTATCTAGTACCCGTTTAAAAATAGCGTCTGGACCAGGCACAACAAAAGGATATCGAACCCGGGACTGTATGGTCAACAGACAAAACCGTCCCTTATATCAAAATGACCAGTAAAAGAAACGCTATCGATTGGAGGCATCAGGGTAGTGACCTAACATACCCTTACGTGAATATTAAACTTGGGACCAAACATAAGAAAAATTTAAATGAATCGCTGCGGCAAACACCCGAGTCCAGAGTGGACCCCTCCTTCTCTTTGTGGCAAGTGACAATGGACTGGCCTCGCCTGCTGGCTGACCTTGACCGTGAAAGGTAGAAATGCAAGTCTTCACCCCTTCCCCCGGGCTAATATTTGACTGTATTCTCACCAGCTGATCGGACTGGATCTTAGTATTCTAAATGTGGAGCGGGACGCTCTCATTTGGATATAGATTAATTATAGCATTATTTTATCTGCGCTTGATGGCCACTACCTTACACATACAACTTATCATACTTTCATCCGACATCTTCCCTCAGGTCTTATTACCTGGCATCATTATCTATTTTATCTTATTTCATCGTAGATTCCTCCTTACAACATCTTACCTGTATGGCCTTAAATATCACACGCGTTCAATAAAAACTAATATAACAATTGGTGAGGCTGGGTCAGCCGTCACTCATATCATTGTAAACTTATCATACTACCTCTCATCTGACATAATTCACGCCTTTGTAAACTGTCCTATAAACTTTACTCATTGCTACACCATAATACTCCATATCATCCATCACAATACACCATGGTCCTTTAAATATCGTCCCAAAAAAAATCATCGGCTATTAATTCATCCGGTATGTAAATACATAAATTACTATCTCTGGTCAATTACACGAAATAATGAGATTTTGCCTGGAAAGGGCACCTATCGAAATACCATGCTTCGTTCGTTCTATTTGGGTGGAAAACACAGGGGATATTTCTAACACACATCTATAAATAAAATAGGGAATTCTACCATGTGTTTTATGTACGGATACGATTACCTAGCAACATCCTTACGTTAAGTTAGGCACTTTTAATTCATTAAAATAATTATTCTGATCCCTAATCCTTATGAGCGTACCCAGCTCCTTCAGATGCACAACTATGGTCGCCATTGACACGGTCATTGTACACACAAGATAAAACAAATCAAAAGAAAACAAATAACATGCTAACATTATGGCGATAAAATCCATGAATTATTTGACGCTTTAAAATATAATCAAAAGGTACTTATCATATTGAAGACTTCCTTCATCATTTGCAAGAGTTGGACCAGAGGCCCGCAACAGTATAACTTAACACATGACCTCCATGGCCGGTTCGAATCCCATCACGATGATGTAGAACCACTCGATAATATCACTGCAACCCTCCATTATCACTAGGTCGCTATAAGCCAGCACCCTTTTAAAATGCACACACACACATATTTGATTAAATTTATGCACCACTAAAAAAAAAGATTACACATTAGTGGGCTACACACTCATGGCGGATACATTTTTCTGTTATATATTTTCACTCGAATTATATATGATTTCACATCTTTCCTTTCTGTTATATATATTCACAACTTAGTATTCATTTTTAATATTATTTCGCATCAGCCGAACAATGGACTATGCGTCTCGTACATTAATGCCTGGCGTGGTGCTACATATGGCCCGCATCCACTAACGTTGGCTGAAAGATGAACAATGTTCCTGTCACAGACTTTACCCACATATATGACAAAATGGTTGCCAATTCACAGTTTTGCACATACGACACCAAATGCTCCCTTCACAATCATAGGCTACAGTAATCAGGTACCTTAATTTATACACAAAAATATGGCCTTGCTAATCATATGATTCACGACGGAACTCGATCATAGGCTAAGTTTATATCATCAGCGCTTGGGTAGAACTAATTTCTTGTTGAAGGACGCTATGTTCTCTCTCTCACACACTCGACGTTGTCAGATTTCCTTGCGCAGGGACTACTTTCATTCGATGAACACAGAGATATTTAATCCGTTACCGCATTCCCAAAATTCTTGATAATAATTAGATTCATCATGGGCGTTTCAGATCATTCCTGTAATGCCTTGATCTCTTGTAACTAACTGAAGCGTACTCTTTAAGGGCGGAGTCAGGCATCTACTGCGTGCTAACTTGAGATAGTTACTGCGTTTTGGCAAGATTCTCAGAATTCGCTGGGGTGCTCCTGCTCTGAAACTTGCAGGCAAGCGACTTGGAATGCACCTGCTCTGTCCATTGTGTGAAAACCATAAATTTCTCCCTGTCAGAACTGCCAAGCCATATACAGTATATGTGGTCTCACTACGGCAGAAAGATCCTAGTTATTTCTTATGATCATTACATAATGATGATTTCATTCTCATTAACATCATGACATTGCCCCATATAAGTACTCCAGTGACATAATGTGTCCATGGCCTAAGACATAGGCCAAGGGCACAATACATGGCCGCTATTTGCAAACTATTGGGCTGATGACCTTGTAGTCAGTCTTAAGATGGTTTCCACAAAAAGGCATGTTGTTGCAAAATCCGGTAGAGATCGAATTATTAGGATGGTCGAAATTTGATTTAAGCTTTTAACATTTGGGTGGCCATCATTCCGTTTCCGTCAAGATGGCGGCGATATAAAACATGACACTGAGGTGCCTTTTGCTAGTGCTACCTCTGTACCAAATTTCGTTCAATTCGGTTTCACCGTGTTTGAATTGATAGGGGGAATCGATTTGCACACATACTTGGCCACCATCTGCAAACTATTGGGCTGATGATCTAGCAGTTTGGTCAGAATATGCTTCCCACATAAAGATTTGTTGTTGCAAAATTTGGTAGAGATTAGATTATTAGGTTGGTCGTAATTACATTTTAGCCTTTAACATATGGGTGGCCGCGATTACGTTTCTGTTAAGATGGCGGTGATATAAAACATGACACTGAGGTGGCCTTTTCTAGTGCTACCTCTGTACCAAATTTCGTTCCATCCGGTTTCACCGTGTTCGAATTAATAGGGGGAGTCGATTTTCACACAAAGATGGCCGCCATCCGCAAAATATTAGGCTAATGACCTATTAGTTTGGTCAAAGGTTGCTCCCTCCATAATGGTATGTTGATGCAAAATTTGGTAGAGATCGGATGATTAGGTTAATCGTAATTTGATTTAAGCTTTGAACATTTGTGTGGCCGCAATTACGTTTCCGTCAAGATGGCGGCGATATAGAACATGACACTGGGGTGCCCTTTGCTAGTGCTACCTCTGTACCAAATTTTATTCCATTCGGTTTCACCGTGTTCGAATTAACAGGGGTAATCGATTTTGACACAAAGATGGCCGCCATCCGCAAACTATTAGGCTAATGAACTATTAGATTTGTCAAAGGATGCTTCCTCCATAAAGGTATGTTGTTGCAAAATTTGGTAGAGATCGGATGATTAGGTTAGTCGTAATTTGATTTAAGCTTTGGACATTTGTGTGGCCGCCATTACGTTTCCGTCAAGATGGCGGCGATATAAAACATGACACTGGGGTGCCCTTTGCTAGTGCTACCTCTGCACCAAATTTCATTCCATTCGGTTTCACCGTGTTCGAATTAATAGGGGTAATCGATTTTGACACAAAGATGGCCGCCATCCGCAAACTATTAGGCTAATGACCTATTAGATTTGTCAAAGTATGCTCCCTCCATAAAGATATGTTGTTGAAAAATTTGGTAGAGATCGGATGATTAGGTTAGTCGTAATTTGATTTAAGCTTTGAACATTTGTGTGGCCGCCATTACGTTTCCGTCAAGATGGCGGCGATATAAAACATGACACTGGGGTGCCCTTTGCTAGTACGACCTCTGTACCAAATTTCGTTCCATTCGGTTTCACCGTGTTCGAATTAATAGGGGCAATCGATTTTCACACAAAGATGGCCGCCATCCGCAAACTATTAGGCTGATGACCTATTAGTTTGGTCAAAGGATGCTCCCCCCATAAAGGTATGTTGTTGCAAAATTTGGTAGAGATCGGATGATTAGGTTAGTCGTAATTTGATTTAAGCTTTGAACATTTGTGTGGCCGCCATTACGTTTCCGTCTAGATGGCGGCGATATAAAACATGACACTGAGGTGTCCTTTGCTAGTGCTACCTTTGTACCAAATTTCGTTCAATTTGCGCTCACCGTGTTCGAATTGATAGAGGGGGACAGACATTCAGAGTCCACACACTCTCACACACACACACACAGATTCACACACATACACACACACAGACAGACACACTTTTTTTCGCCCTGTAGTGATCTCATAAGTCTACTTTCATTTTTTGCAAAAATCGAATGTAGGCTAATGAATGGTAAGACAAAATTACAGCTGCACTTGTCACACACCAGTATTATTTAATTGTCCGTGCTGTCCTTCCTATCAATCGAATTAAGAAATATCACGTTTGAATTACGGGAAGCGTTGGAACAACCAGCCACCAGCTCTTACTTTGAATTATATCGATAGTATCTGATATCGTTTTCGAGCGCAGTGTATCGACTAAAATCGATGTGTGATTCAATATAATTCAATTACTTCGTATAATATTGTTCGAAACCGATTATATTCTTTTCTAATCACTGCAATATGTATTTACTATTGATATATATTCAAATATTAATTAAATATACAACATTAACAAGAATACTCACCAATTTTCCGATTGTGCTGCCATCTATAGAAGTACAACTCCACTACATCGTCGTACGCGATGACAGCTAGCGTTTTTAACGTTGTCAGCAGGTACTACTACAAGGCAAGCTAGCGTTGGTACCAAAACACCCTATAAAGTTTCACCCGAGCTCCCCTGCTCTACTTATTAAATAACCGGGGAATTCCTGTCGTTAAATACTACTGCAATACAGAGACAAGCGTGCATTCACGAAATCTTCTTCTTATTATTCTTCTTATTCTTCTTCGTAGTTCGATTTCGAACGTCGTGACCCTTCACGTAATTCTGTTAACAATACCCCACCATACACCGCGGTCTTCTGCCGTGTGCAATAATTTCTGATGTGGCAAATTAGTCAGACTCTTTATCTGACCAAGGTACCGGTTCGGGGCACGTCCCATCAGCCGTTTTCCGTCAACTTTACCCCGGATGATACACTTCTCAATGCATCTCGCCGGATGACATGGCCGAAAAATTTCAACATTTGCCTTTTGGATGTTTAGGATTAAGCGTTCTTTAGGAGCAATCCTTAGCTTCTCCAGAATAGATGCATTTGTTATTCTTGCTACCAACGATATTCGTAGCATTCTGCAATAACACGTCATCTCGAAGGCTTCGATTCTCCTACGGCATGCAGCATTTATAGTCCAGGACTCAGAGCCATACGTGACGATAGGAAATACCAAAGTTTGAACCAATCGCTTCACGAAATAGAGAAGCAAATTACTGGAATTACCAAGGGTCGAAAATGTGGGCAGCAGCCTTCTAAGGAGAACAACATACCACAAATAATAGCAAATATGTATTTATGATTAAATACGCCAGAATATGTACTGATTCTTTAATAACGGCGAAAATATATAAATGAATAGAAAATATTTAGTGAAATAAAATACAAGCCTTATAGTAGTCGCATATGATGTGTAACATGTGACATGTTATCGTACTATGTGTCTTCCGGGAGCGCATATCCATTGTTAACAATGAACTCTGTTGGTCATTGAAATAACTACTTGTAAAACTCCAGTGCCAATGATTTATTGCAGGAATATCTTTAACGGGGCCTCCAAACCTTGAAGTAAACCATATGCGATATACATTCCACATAGGGCTGTATGTTGGCCGACAGTACTTCGAATGCTTACATTAAATAAGAATCTTTAATAGGGCATCCAAACCTTGAAGTAAACCATATGCGATATACATTCCACATAGGGCTGTATGTTGGCCGACAGTACCTCGAATGCTTACATTAAATAAGAATATTTAATAGGGCATCCAAACCTTTAAATAAACCATATGCGATATACATTCCACATAGGGCTGTATGTTGGCCGACACTACCTCGAATGCTTACATTAAATAAGAATCTTTAATAGGGTATCCAAACCTTGAAGTAAACCATATGCGATATACATTCCACATAGGGCTGTATGTTGGCCGACAGTACCTCGAATGCTTACATTAAATAAGAATCTTTAATAGGGCATCCAAACCTTTAAATAAACCATATGCGATATACATTCCACATAGGGCTGTATGTTGGCCGACAGTACCTCGAATGCTTACATTAAATGAGAATACAGAAAACGTGTGAAGATTTAATAAATCATAATTGTTTTCAGCAAATATGATATAATGATTATTTTCACACCAAAGAACGACAACTTGAAGATGGTTTATTGTAGGAATATCATTAATGGGGCCTCCAAACCTTGAAGATAACCGTATGCGATGTACATTCCACATAGGCACATGGCCGACAGTTCGTCGTGGTACCAATCTCCGCCACCGCGCGCGCTCGTTGTTTTCGTCCCATTTCCGTCCCTTTTCCAAAATCACTCCCACAAAAAATATCCAGCTACCGAGTGGTAAGACGTTACACATCAAAAATATTTAAACGCATAAGTATCCGGGCCTTACTTATTAGTAATTATCCCAAAGATTAAATTCTGGCGGGGTTCACAGAGCTTACCTCAGAGGAAGTGAGAAGCAGTCTGTTGTTTCATTCCCTAATGGCTGACCACCTCACCTAAACTCATCGCTGTTATCGATACGCTGCTGTCAAGCCCGTGACGTTACCCAGCTGATAAATAAATAACAACCCATCCTCATTTATTGAAACTGTAACAGCCAGAAATGAATTGCAATTTTAAATATTGGACGACGTGAGTGCAGGCCTTTTTTGTATTTGTTTGTTTATTTTCCAGCGAAAAAAATAACAATAATGACATGACGTTTTGTCTTTAGTCCCCCACCCAGGGGCTCACATCTAGTGGGACGTGGGTTGGCGACCACGGAGCCCCAGCTGAGTCAGGCATTGCTTGCATTTACTTGTGCCGGACTCCTCTCCGTCTTCCTTTCTGTCGACCTCTCTTGGTCAACTCTTGTTCTCTTCCGACCCCGACGGTATTAGAGTATCCGAGTCTCTTCCTTTCCCGCCTTAATTGGCCCTTCTCTCATCTTTCCTGATACCCTCATTCTTCGTGGGGACAGCCTTCTTTTTCTTTTCCTGTTATCTCCTGCCTTTTGCACAAGGCCCTCAAGGAGGCCCTGGGTAGTGCTACACCCTCATGGGCTCACGGCTGGTGAGTTTGGGAATTGGCGACCCCGAGGGATTCCTGAGCTGGGTCCGCTTTGTCCCCTTTTACCTCTGACTTTGGGGCGGACACTCTCCTCTTTCCTATCTGCCTTTCATGGCTCTCCTTCCTTCCAAGTCCCTCAATCCTCATTCTTCAAGGGTTGAGGGCATTTCTTTCCTTCCTGTCCTTTACTTGCCTTATCCTTTCTTTGTTTACCATTCCTTCTTCGAGTATTTAAGTTTGTAGTTAGTATTAATTATAATTTTCATTCTCATCTTTCCCTATCACCCAAACCATTAGGGGCCGATAAAGTTAGGCCCTTTAAAGCAACAATTATCATCATCATCATCATCTTTAGTTTCCGGTAACATTATGAAATATATTTTCTGGTTTCACTTGCAAGTTTAAGGCGTGATCATAAAGTTTCCGTTTGGGGGCGAAAGCTGGTGCAACCACTGGAACCCTGAACCGACAATTTTTGTTTTATATTTATTAATTTTCATCATGAACTCTTTCCTCAAAACGGAGTCCATACCATTCCAAAACTCTTTCAAATCCTTTGATTATGTGTTATATGTGCTTGTTACTTACATGAGATTGGTTGGTTCTTAAGTTTAGGGGCTGCGACAACGCGGTGATGTAGCCCCGTGTACTTTGGGTGTGTGTAGAATCTGTCTGATAACCGGTGTTAATTGTGATGACTGACCTATTTTCATTTATGACAAAATAGGCTTATGAGATCACCTTTTGTCCGTGTGTCTGTCTGTGTGTGTGTGTGATGGGGAGTGCCCCCCCCCTAATAACTTCTAAACGGCTGGAGCTATTTCAATGAAACTTGGTAAGTTCATAGCACTATTCTGGACCACCCTGACCGTGCCCTTCAAATTTTGTTATGTCTCACCAATCCAACATGGCGGCTTTGCGAAATATTTCACCAGCATTCAATATCTCTGAAACTATTACCGATATTACCCTGGAATATTTTACGGTGATAAAGGGAACAACTAGAAGTTCACCTATTTGAATATTGAAAACCTAGTAACTACAAAACCAACATGGCGGCCAAGCGAATTTGCGACTTTTAAATAGACGTTTCTCCCGATTTAACCAACCAAACGCAATAAAACTTGGTACAGTATATGTTTATACACATCGTAATGCACCGACTTTAACTTCGTTCAATTGTTTACAAAACCTCTAAATAACGGCTGTGCGAAATATTTCACCGGCAATCCATATCTCTGAAACTACTTGCGGTATCGCCCTGAAATTTTGTATGGAGATTAAGGGCACTACTGGAAGTATATCTATAAGACTTTCAAAAACCGGTTAACAAGAAAACGGATATGGCGGCCAAGCGAATTTGAAAATTTTAAATAGACCTTTCTCGCGATTTAATGATCCAAACGCAATGAAACTTGGTACAGCAAATGTTTATACACATTGTAATGCACTGGTATCTGTTTAGTTCAATTGTTTACATAACCTCAAGATGGCGGCTGTGCGAATTTTAAAATTAAGTTTTTATTTCTTGTGTCGTAATCATGCGATCAAAGTGAAAATTTTAATAATAAACCTACGTAATAATTTTACTTTAATGGTACATGACTCTATGGCCTATACATATAACAATCCAACATGGCGACCATCCGAAATATTTAGATGGATCTCAATATCCAAGTATCTATTACAGCAATCAAACTGAACTTTTTAATGTTCATAGGGGCTATGAACATAAGTTCACCTATAGGACTTTCAATATCCTGGTGGTCACAAATCCAACATGGCGGCGACGCGAAATATAAATATTCACATAGTCGTTTCTCGCAATTTAACCATCCGAGTGCAGTGAAACTTGGTACAGTAAATCCTTATATGAATGTTAATGCACTGGCATCTAATTTTTTTCAATTGTTTCCATAACCACAATAGGTCAGCTGTGCGAAATTTTAAAATCTCGTTTTTACTTCTTATGTCCTAATCATGCGATTGAAGTTTGAATACTACACGTACACAATACTCTTCATGTATCAGTACCTAACTCTAAGACCTACATATATAAATATCCAACATGGCGACCATCCACAATATTTAATTGGTTCTCAATATCTATGAATCTATTACAGCAATCAAACTGAAATTTTGTATGTTGACAGCGGCAATTAACGTAAGTCGGATATATGAAAATAGGCTGTATATTTCTTCACGGAACTACTTGTTTAATTTAAGTACATACTGCAACTTATAATTTTTTCAAATACTTCCTACTTTTGCTGCCAACCGCCACCGTCAACGACTACTAGGCCAAGTTCAGAACTTAGCTACTAGACGACACCGCAGTCGGCTCTTGGCAACGAACGTAGAAACCAAAGAGCGTTGTTTACATTCTTAACCTATCCAATTTAGCTTCACACAGGTGTAATTAGTGGAAGGTTCTTTAACATGCCATAAATCTATGACATGGGACCGCCGCTACAGTGGGCCAGAATCTTGAAAACGTGGCCAGAAAGGGAAAAATAAAAGTTTCTAGATGGGAATTTTGGACTATCAGGTAGGCTACAGTAATGTTGGGGCTACTGAATACCGGATATGCGGACGAGCAGTTGTTCATTTCGTTAGTTATATCACAGGTCAATCGCGGCAGTTCATTCTTAGCGGTGCGTGCAGCCGGCCAGGCTACAAAATAGTATTGTCGTTAAATATAAATATTTGTGTTCTGTGTTACTGAAGCGACTATTTTCAATGCGTAAGGTGTTCCAGTAGGTATGAACTAATTAAAACACACTTATTACATTATTAAATCAAGAGATATACATGTTTTTTTAACTGACTTTATACTGGAAAAAATCATGAGAAAATTGTAAGATGAGCTTAAACAAGATGTACAGTAAAGAACATGTAGCCTACTTTCTCCTAAATGCATGGGTATTGTTATAACTCTTTGTCCTTTTCAAGGAGTATAATTGAATGTTGGTTGTAGTAGCTTGTTGAAATACAACGTGCTATAGGGATATTAAACATGAATATGAGGTGCCCTTTGCTAGTGCTACCTCTGTAAAAAAAAACATTCAATTCGGTTTCACCGTGTTTGAATTGATCTGGGGAATGGATTTGCACACATACATGGCCGCTATTTGCAAACTATTGGGCTGATGACCTTGTAGTCAGTCATAAGATGCTTTCCACAAAAAGGCATGTTGTTGCAAAATCCAGTAGAGATCAAATTATTAGGATGGTCGAAATTTTATTTAAGCTTTTAACATTTGGGTGGCCGTCATTCCGTTTCCGTCAAGATGGCGGCGATATAAAACATGACACTGAGGTGCCTTTTGCTAGTGCTACCTCTGTACCAAATTTCGTTCAATTCGGTTTCACCGTGTTTGAATTGATAGGGGGAATCGATTTGCACACATACTTGGCCACCATCTGCAAACTATTGGGCTGATGATATATCAGTTTGGTCAGAATATGCTTCCCACATAAAGATTTGTTGTTCCAAAATTTGGTGGAGACTAGATTATTAGGTTGGTCGTAATTACATTTTAGCCTTTAACATTTGGGTGGCCGCGATTACGTTTCCGTCAAGATGGCGGTGATATAAAACATGACACTGAGGTGGCCTTTTCTAGTGCTACCTCTGTACCAAATTTCGTTCCATTCGGTTTCACCGTGTTCGAATTAATAGGGGGAATCGATTTTCACACAAAGACGGCCGCCACCCGCAAAATATTAGGCTAATGACCTATTAGTTTGGTCAAAGGATGCTCCCTCTATAATGGTATGTTGATGCAAAATTTGGTAGAGATCGGATGATTAGGTTAATCGTAATTTGATTTAAGCTTTGAATATTTGTGTGGCCGCCATTACGTTTCCGTCAAGATGGCGGCGATATAAAACATGACACTGAGGTGCCCTTTGCTAGTGCTACCTCTGTACCAAATTTCATTCCATTCGGTTTCACCGTGTTCGAATTAATAGGGGTAATCTATTTTGACACAAAGATGGCCGCCATCCGCAAACTATTAGGCTAATGACCTATTAGATTTGTCAAAGGATGCTCCCTCCATAAAGGTATGTTGTTGCAAAATTTGGTAGAGATCGGATGATTAGATTAGTCGTAATTTGATTTCAGCTTTGAACATTTGTGTGGCCGCCATCACGTTGCTGTCAAGATGGCGGCGATATAAAACATGACACTGGGGTGCCCTTTGCTAGTACTACCTCTGTACCAAATTTCGTTCCATTCGGTTTCACCGTGTTCGAATTAATAGGGGCAATCGATTTTCACACAAAGATGGCCGCTATCCGCAAACTATTAGGCTGATGGCCTATTAGTTTGGTCAAAGGATGCTTCCCCCATAAAGGTATGTTGTTGTAAAATTTGGTAGAGATCGGATGATTAGGTTAGTCGTAATTTGATTTAAGCTTTGAACATTTGTGTGGCCGCCATTACGTTTCCGTCAAGATGGCGGCGATATAAAACATGACACTGAGGTGTCCGTTGCTAGTGCTACCTTTGTACCAAATTTCGTTCAATTTGCGCTCACCGTGTTCGAATTGATAGGGGGGGACAGATATTCAGAGTACACACACCTACACACACGCACACACACACACACACACACATACACACACACACACACACACTGACTCTCACACACACACATACACACACACAGACAGACACACTTTTTTTCGCCCTGTAGTGATCTCATAAGTCTACTTTCATTTTTTGCAAAAATCGACAGTAGGCTAAAAATAGATATAAGTCTTGAATTCCATGACATTCCGCTTTCTTTTGCACTGTGTCCGCAAGTATATATTATTACCTTTGTGCATTAACCTTAAAAACCACCTACTAGTACCAACTCCGACTTTGAGTCACGTTTTAAGTGATACTTGCAAGATATCGTTTTCACATTATTTTGCAGACGATCTCGAGCGGACATCAAATCGACGTTGAAAAGTTTCGAGCTTACGCCATAGCAACTGCCAGGCACTACGTCAAAGAATACCCCTCGTACAACATGCCAACAGCAGTCCATAGATTGTTGATCCACACACCAGACATTATTTCTTCGGCTATTTTACCCATCGGTCAACTGTCGATGGATGCTCAAGAATCAACCAATTACAGTAGTTGATAAAACAAAACGCCTAACGCCTGAGTTTTTCTCGAAAGTGTTCCAGAGTTAAGACTATGGAAGACGTGTTCAGGAGATTGTCGGCAACCAGAGACCCCTATATTTCTTCTCCACGCAAATCATCACCAAAGAAACTGAAGAGTTTGTCGCCAGGATCCGTTGCCCTCTTAGTTCCTGTGGTGGAAGAATATGAAGATTCCGATGCAGATGATGAGGAAACAGTCTTTGAAGATGATGCTGCTGCTGATGATGATGATGATTCAGTTGAAGAAGCAGAGGAAGAAAAAAAAGACGTTGAAAGATGAAAAGGAAAAAGAAAACGACAACTTCTAATTATTAGTTACAAACAATGTACTAAATGTTATGGTGTGTGGAGCCATTTTCAGTGTTGCTTTAGTAAACGAAAGATTGATGTTCGTCAGTCGGTCAACACGATTGTACCCAAATGAGATGTATTATTCTCATGTTAATTTTATAAGGATAATATGCGTTACTGAATGAATAATTGTTGTAATTGATATAAAATTATTTTTGAAACATTTTTACACCATCTTCTATCCTCTATTTGATCCTTTACGAGCTTTTTTTTTTGACCTTATGTTTTTAACCATTAACTACAACAACCACTACATATTGATTTTTATATAAATAAAAATAATTTGATCAACTTTTGTCTGACATCTTGGATCCACCATTTATTTTTATTTTTTAAGTTTTGAACTTATAATCTTTATCAGCAGCGGCTTCGGTGGCGTAGTCGGTAGCATGCTGAGCTTCTATGCCCAAGATAGCGGGTTCAAACCCGGCCGAAGCCGTCGGATTTTTTAAGAGCGTTAAAAATCCCTCAGTATGCCTTCCTTCGGAGGGGAAGTAAAGCCGGCGGTCCCATGTCATAGATTTATGGCATGTTAAAGAACCTTCCACTAATTGCACCTGTGTGAAGCTAAATTGGATAGGTTATTGTAAACAACGCTCTTAGGTTTCTAAGTTCGTTGCCAAGAGCCGACTGCGGTGGCGTCTAGCAGCTGAGTTGTGAACTTAGCCTAGTAGTCGTTGACGGTGGCGCTTGGCGGCAAAAGTAGGAACTATTTGAAAAATTCTAAGTTGCAGTACTTAAATTAAAATAACAGATAACACACACTAATACAGTCATCACAATTAACACCGGTTATCAGACAGATTCTACACACACCCAAAGTACACGGGGCTACATGACCGCGTTGTCGCAGCCCCTAAACTTAAGAACCAACCAACCAATCTTTATCAGCAACCTCCATAATTCCCCAAAAAATACGTTTATATGAAATTATCAATATTTGTCCGCCATCTTGAACCCGCCATTTCGTTCTTTTCACTTTTTGATATCATATTCTTAATCGGCAACTTCGATAAACTTTACATACTAACTTCGGTACAAATTGAACAACTATTGATATTTTGGCCACGTTTTCAAGATTCTGGCCCACAGTGGCTTTACTTCCCTTCCGAAGGAAGGCATACTGAGGGATTTTTAACGCTCTTAAAAAATCCGACGGCTTCGGCCGGGTTTGAACCCGCTATCTTGGGCATAGAAGATCAGCATGCTACCGACTACGCCACCGAAGCCGCTAACATGAGATTCGTACGGGCGCTCTCTGGACCCTAAGCTCAGTGAGTTGCAATGTGCTCGTCCGAAACTCCACGCGCGGTCACACTTTGAGTGAAATACCCTGTATAAAATGCCTTGAAGGTCGAGGATTCCTGTCGGACAGGCGGCGGTTATGGACATCTTCATGCAGCAGAACATTGTGTTTTACCACACGGGGATCTTCAGCCTGGGATGAGTGAATCAATGCTCACGGTAATTTTACCTGATTCCGGACTATACAGCCGTCAATCGGAAAATCAATGAACAAACCTTATACATTCTTGTTGTCGGTAGCGCTTCCCATCGGCGACCACTACGATTCTAGAAACTGATAGTAAATACCACTTACGACAACTTTTATTTCACTCTCTAGACCAGCACAATGGAGACTGTTTTTGAATGATTTTGTTTGATTTTTGTTATTTTTGAGGAAGATTTTGATTAATGTTTTATTTATTTGAAATTCTTGAGCTGGTTTTAACTTATTTTGACTAATTGTGATTGTTTACTTTTTCGATTTTGACTAATTTTATATGTTTTTAGACGTTTTGAGCTCTTTAGACTATTTTTGATTGTTTTTTATTTATTTATTTATTTATTTTTTTATTTATTTATAGGTCTATATATATATATATATATATATATATATATATATATATATATATATATATATATATTTAAGTCGTTTACCCTCCAGGTTGGTGGAACCCACGGACTCAGCGAGGGAACTCACCACTACCGCCTCTACGGGCAGTGTCCTAGAGCTGGGAACATCGAATCGGAAGGGATACAACTGGTGAGGAGGGATTGGCACCTCACCCAGGCGGCCTCACCTGCAAAGCGAACAGGGGCCTCATGAGGGAAGGTAAGGGATGGTTAGGATGGATAGACAAGGAAGAGAGAAGGAGGCGGCCGTGGCCTTGAAGAAGGTACCGTCCCGGCATTTGCCCGAAGACGAAGTGGGAAACCACGGAAAACCACTTCGAGGATGGCTGAGGGGGAATCGAACCCCCTCTACTCATTTGGGCCACCCGACGCTGAGTAGACCCCGTTCCAGTCCTCGTACCACTTTTCAAATTTCGTGGCAGAGCCGGGAATCGAACCCAGGACCTCCGGGGCGGCAACTAACCATGCAGACCGCTACGCTACGGAGGCGATTTTTAGCCTACTTTTCACATTTTGCAAAAATGAGGAAAAAGTAGACTTATGAGATCGATCCGGGAAAATGTGTGTCTGTCTGTCTGTCTGTCTGTCCTTCTGTCTGTCTGTCTGTGTGTGTGTGTCCCCCCCCCCCTATCAACTCCTAAACGGCTGCAGCAAGCAAAACCAAATTTAGTATGAGTAAAGATGTGCACCGGAATAGCTCACGTCAATATTTGAAAATGATGTCAGTGCTACCAACTGCTGAAAAAACGCACTAGAAATTTGAGCTCCATGTTGGATATCTTGCAAGGTATGCATGGGAGCTATTCCAAAATTGGCACACGTGTAGATAATACTATTTCAGTTTAATTTCCAGGAGGCCAACCATGACAGTGTTGCCAAAATAATTTTAAGCCTTCTGATAGGTCCAATGTTTAAATGCATATTACTTCTACACTATCAATTGGATTTCAACCAAATTTTGTATGTAATATCTGTACATAAACAGATATGACTAACCGTATTCTTAAGAGCCACCAGGGCTGCCAACTGTTAATAATTGCTCTCTCTATTTTTATTGTTTTTATCCAAATACCAATATATCAGAAAATATGCAAGACAACAGCTTTAAACTATGCACACGTATATTCTGACATTTAAATTAATTTGGAGTAACTTATATACGTCAGTTCTGCCAACATGATTATAAGCCTGCTGATAGTACCAATTTTTAAATTCATGTAACTTCTATACTATCAGTTGGATTTCAACCAAATTTCGTATGTGCTATGTGTACCATAACAGATATGACTATAAGTATTGTTAAGAGCAATCAGGGCTGCCAACTGTTAATAAATGCTGTCTATATTTTTTACCCTAATATCAATATATCAGAAAGTATGCAAGCCAACATCTCTATACTTTGCAAACGTATAGCACCTGGCATTCTAGATTAATTTGGAGTGATTAATACAAGACAGTGCTGCCAACATGATTCTATGCCTGTTGATATGTCCAATTTTAAAATACATGTAACTTCTATACTAACAAATGGATTTCTTCCAAAATTGGCACAACAAGATATCATAATATTTCAGATTATTTCTGACCAGCACACGCATGGTATTGTTGGCAATATGCTTTTACGCGTGCTGATAGATCCAGTGTCTAACTGCATGTAACGTCCATTGGACTTCAACCAAATTTTGTATTATGTACCTTAAGAGATGGAACTAAGAATATATTCAGTCACCAGGGCTGCCAATTGTAGTGCTCTATTAGGCTACATTATACCAGGTATATTTTGAACTAATTAGATATTTCGATATTACCAACTTAATTTCGTCATTATTCTAGATAGGTCCATATACTGTAGAATAATCATTGGGATGAAAAGTAGGCTGTATAGTTCTTCACGGAACTTCTTGTTTTTGATATTTTGTGCTTATTAGATTTTAAGTAGACTTCGCTTTCGTTTTTTTTTTTTTTTTTTACCATTTTGAACTTTTTTTTACAAATGTTTAGTAATTTTGATTGTTTTTTTTTTGCGGTTTTTATGGATTTTGACTAATTTAGCCTTTTTTTTTGTTTTTTACTTTATTTTAGATTTTGACTGATTTGCTTTGTATTTTACGACTGCCAAACACTGGTGGGGATTGAACAAAAAAGGAAAGTGGGGAAAGCAAAAGTGTATCGCATTTTTGTCGTTTAATACGTCCCACCAATCCAACATGGCGGCTGTGCGAAATTTTTCACCGGCATTCTATATCTCCGAAACTATTACTCACATAACCCTGGGGGGCGTGGTGGCTCAGCGGTCTACCTGTATGCCTCTCACCAAGGCGGTCCTGGTTCGATTCCCGGTCAATGCATGTGAGATTTTCGAAGTGAAATGCCATGTCCTGTGGTTCGGATTCCACGTAAAAAGGAGATCCCGTGGCACATGATCTCGAGATTAACGGTCACGTTAAACTACAAGCTTCCTTTTCACATAAGCCTGAAATTTTTCTCGGTGATAAGGAAGGAAGGAAAGGAAGCTTGTAGTTTAACGTGACCGTTAATCTCGCGATCATAAGCCACGGGACCTCCGTTTTACGTGGAATCCGAACCACAGGACATGGCATTTCACATCGAAAATCTCACATGCATTGACTGGGAATCGAACCCCGTCCGCCTTGGTGAGAGGCATACAGCTAGACCGCTGAGCCACCACGCCCCTCTCTCGGTGATAAAGGGCACTAATAGAAGTTCACCTATGAGTCTTTCATTAGTACATTATGCAATGAGCCTATAATGGCTATAATTAAGACACGAGTATGTTTATAAAACGAGCGTATGCGAGTTTTATAATTTCCATACGAGTGTCTTAATTACCATTATAGGCGAGTTGCATACGACTGTTTATGTTCGACGATAATTATAACTTTATTATATGTTTTAACATAAATATTCATAAATATCTGTTCAGTCACTAGGATGTTGTGATCGGGTGCTACGCTGGGTAATATATCCCTGTTTTCCAAGCTCTCTGGCCAACCGACGCATGCGCTCTGTGTGCTTCAATGCCATATGTTCAGATGGTGCACCAATATTCAGTAAAACTGTCACCGAAGTCGTTTCAAAACAACGCGCTGTGTAGAAATTGGATTTGGGGATATTAAGGTACAGTGCTATTTCTTGTCTCATATTCACCAGTTTATTTACGCCAACAAATGGACGGTGCACTTTCGGTAATTTATCTAGACATGTTGGATTTTGAGCGCATGCGGGAAGGTATCCTTATCTAATTGGTCACACAACTGTTTCTTGAGCTCTGATTGGTGGGAGAAACTGTTTCATAATGAAAAACAGTGTTATAATGAGCCTCATTTGGACGGTTCTCAATATCTACGAATTTATTGCAGCAATCAAACTGAAATTTTGTATCTTGATAAAGGCAATTAGCATAAGCAGGATATATGAAAATAGGCTATATAGTTCTTCACGGAACTACTTGTCGTTGATGGGATCGTCATTTCTAATTCATTTTGCAACATTAAATAGTTCCTTTTTCGGCGCTTAATACCTTAATGATTATCAGTAATAATCACCACACTTACTAAGCTTTCTGGCGGGTTTTCTTGTATTTTGTTTTCGGAAGGCAGAGACTGTCTATGGGTGTTACTGTATGTTTCGTAGTGTTTTGTAGAGCTATTTATCTTGCATATTTGGACCTGATGATGCTCGCTAGATGAGCGAAACATGTCATCCCTACGTTTTCTTCTTCCTCAATAGTCCTTAACAATATCTTATATATATCAACTAGCAGAAGTACCCATTCTTCGAACGGTCTTTGGTATTAATTGCCAGACGTAATCAATTGAGCTACTGTTGCAATTGATAGAGATTTGGAACCTGTTTGTCGACAAAGAAGTATGATTAGTTAAAATATGCCTAACGTGTACTTACTGACGTGAAAATAAAATTGAAAACCTCGTAGACGAAACGCAATACACGTCACATAAAAACTGACCCTCACTGTTGTGTCAAGTCCCCATCCAGAGGGAAGACCCCTTTAAGGGGGGACCCTACTGAGTTTTCTATATTTTTTAATTACCATCCAAATTACATGAAATTCTAGGATTGAGTTGTTCTTAGTATCATAAAGAATATTCCAAAATTTGGACCGGATTGAGTGATTGGTTTCGAAAATATGATCATATTTTTCAAAAAAAAATTTGATTTTCAAAATGTCCCTGATGCAACAATTTTACATTTTTGATCTCAAAACTTTTTCATTATAGTTATGAAGGACTAATTAATAAATGTTACTATTATTGTTATAGTCTGCTTAGTACTTTTATGTTATGAAGGTACCTTCTAGTATATTGTATAAATCTTACAAAAAACTCCAATATTCCATGGCCTGGCACACCCTAATTCAAAAATTACCAACCATTTTCAATGTGAATAGTAAAAATTTTGAATACTATAAAACTGTACGTGTATTTCAAATTTCAAGTCATTTTGATCAAAACTGATGCGTATGGAGCATTTTGAACACTGAAAATATATACTTTCGAGAAAAAGCCATTTTAGTTAGCAGACACATTTCAAATGAACATACCTGCCTCAGAACTTGCCCGCACTATACATTTCCCCTTCCTTGTACTTTTTTCTTTCTTCTGCCTTGGTTTTTGCCAGCCTCATCTTTTTCCTAGCAGTTTTTTTGTCGTGTTTGGTCCTAGCTATACTCTTGTTTTTTCGCACATCATCTACGTCTTTGCTTATCTTATGTACACTGTCACTTAGAGCCTCCGTGGCTTAGGCGGCAGCACGCCGGCCTCTCACCGCTGGGTCCGTGGTTCAAATCCCGGTCACTCCATGTGAGATCTGTGCTGGACAAAACGGAGGCAGACAGGTTTTTCTCCGGGTACTCCGGTTTTCCCTGTCAAAATTTCATTCCAGCAACACTCTCCACTACCATTTCATTTCATCTGTCATTCATTTAATCATTGCCCCAGAGGAGTGCGTCAGGCCTCGGCAGCCGGCACAGTTCATATCCTCGCCGCTAGATGGGGGCTTCATTCATTCCATTCCTGACCCGGTCGGAGACTGGAAGCAGGCTGTGGATTTTCATGTACACTGTCACTTATGTCTCTGCCTAAAAAGGACATTTTCAGTTTCTGAGTAGCAAGTGCACCCATATTAAATACACTAACAGCATTTGCCACTGCCATGTCTACTCTTGACTTTGTCGTAAAAGAATGTTTAGGGCACCTCTGCCAAATCAGAGAATTCAGACTTTCATTTGGGTTTTGTGTTTTCCCCCGAGCACATCGTTTTAACAGTTCATCATTTGCCAGACGCTGATAAAGGGGCATTAATTTACATACTAGCATGGGAGTTAGTCTGACATTCATCTTGTTATGAGACTGTGGTGTTTCTCCTACTGCAACAGCCTTCTTAAAAAAACACCAGGAATCAGCTCCATCAGGGCAGGTGATGTTCCTTACAAACCATGTGGTTCCTATACCACGTAATCATATCATAGATTTAATTTGAACTCAATTCAATGAAAGCGATCATTTCCAGTTACTATAAACTTTTAAATAATAAATATAAATTTACATAACATCTCCAATCAAATTTCCAACAGTAAAGTAAAGAAAAAAGAAAAACAATACTTTCTGTTACAGTTTCTAATATGAGATGTGCGTCTGGTTACCGTATACACCGAGAGATGGCAGCACTCAAGTATCCTGTACATTATCTGACCTTATGCCAGAGAATTAAAACATAAAAATACGAAAAAACAGGGTATTTCTAACATGAGCACAGTAAATGTGGGTGTGACCTTTAAGAGCTTCAAGCACGCACAATTTAATGGCTCCGCAGGACATTAAAAAATGTCCGCGGATAAAAAAAAATAGTATCCACATGAGCTCTGATGTCTGGACTTCCAACTTCTGACAAAAACTCATTTTCTAGTTTTGGCCGTTTTTTTTTTTTTTTTTTTTTTTTTTTTTGCTAAAACTCAGTAGGGTCCCCCCTTAATAAATTATAAAGGCTTCTGGTGCGTGAAACTTCAGTTGTTTTTAGCCTCCAATGGCCCAAATTCCTAAAAGCAAGAAATGAAATACTGTTTCAATTCAGAAATTTTTGAAAATAATTTTGCTGTTTGGAGATATAATAGACCTTCTGAGCGACATATCGCACGTTTAAGTCGTGTGAAAAAAAATCTATGGTAACCCCTGACCCCCTTAAGCGCATTGATGCATTTTACAGTTTTAGTTGGTTCCGTGATAACCTTATAGCCATTTGCAAACGTTCACAGAAATTGAATAAATGGAGTGGCATTACTTCTTGTAGAATAGATGGAAAGTTGGATGTCACCTTTCGAGATGCTTTTGTCATGGCTACTGGCGTGCATTCCTTCATTAGTTTATTAAATGAAATTAGTTTTCTGGGAATATCAGAAACTGTTGGTATTAGAGCCTTAAAATGTAGTTTTCGGGGACCCTTTGCGGCTGTTTAGTGTCCCCGAGTTTTGTTTCTGACACAAAGGGGCAGAAAATAAGCTTTGTCTCGTCGTTGTAGGCCATAGTATAATAATAATTATAATAATAATAATAATAATAATAATAATATTAATATAACAATATAACTCCGCCAACCTGGACCCCACATGGGGAAGCCAGGCTCTGCCTGTCACAAGCCAGGACAAAGGAGGAGTGATTGAGGAGTAACACCTCACAAAAAAACCTTGGTTCACTTGGCTCCGGGTGATAGTACCTTGTGAGGGCCCCTTACCAGGGTTACGGTGAAGACCTCAACGGCAATGATGGCGGAGATGATGATCATCAGGACGGCGGAATTGGCGGAAGAGGCAATCCCTCCCAAGTGAGGTTGATCAGTTGGAACCACTGCCTTGTGGGTAGAGAAGGGATTCTCAAAGGCTTGGGGACCCACCCCGAGAGAAAAGGGCTCTGGGGCTTACAACCTCAGTTCTATTTCCGAAAACAGGATTTCCTGTTTTCTCAATGACTTCAACAATTGACATGATGGAAACGTCTTCAATGACAACTACTCCAGGGGGCAGCCGGAAACGGAAATCCCCCACCACCATGAGTGGTGCAACCAGGCCTTTGGATTCTGGAGAGCTTGGATCGTCATGTAAGGAAGAGTCGGAGCTTCCTGGAACCCCATCACAGAAAATAAGATCTAAACAAAAACATCTGCTTGGAACACTGAACATTAACACACTCCGTCAAACTGGAAAACTGAGACAATTGACTACAGTGTTGAAAGAAAGAAACATATCCATTTTAGCGTTGCAAGAAACGAGATTTCTGGATGAAGACACAATGGAGTCGGATGGCTTTAGAATATACAAGGGCAAACCCGGGTATACAATCTCAAATGGAAGACTGCCAATTCTAGGAACAGCTTTCGTGGTCAAGAAAAGCCTAATGAATTCATTCACAAAATTTAGCTCACCGTCGGAGAGAATCTCATTCCTATCATTCAGATCAGGGAACAAATCCTACACAATCATCAATGCCCACGCTCCGATTAACTAAGACAATAAAAGGAACACGGAGAAAGTGGAAGACTTTTGGGAAACACTCGAAGATGAGACATCAAAAATTCCCCTTAGAAATGTAAAAATCCTGGTTGGTGATTTCAATGCCCAGATAGGAAAAGAAAGAAAATACAAAAGGATTGTTGGAGAATATCCTGCACATAACAGAACAAATCGAAACGGCGAGAGATTAATCAACTTTTGTAAGCAGTTCAACCTAAAACTTATGTCTACGCACTTCAAAGCCCTCCCAAAGAAGAAGAAAACATGGATTTCGCCCAATCCAATATTAGGCGAATTTCAAATTGACCACGTTGCAATTACAACAAAAAACAGATGCGAGATCATGAACGTAAAAGTGAGAAAAAGTTTGAAAATCGACACAGACCACTTTCTGTCAGAAATTAAAGTAAAATTTCAACCGAATAGGCATCAAAAGAGAGGTAAAAGGAAACCAAGGATCGACATGGAAATTCTGAAACAAAACAAAAATATCTATCAAGAAAACCTGTCAAAGTTGGAAATGAATAACTGGGAAGAAATTAGAGAATCGTTAACTAAAGCGGTCGAAAACGTGGAGCAGCGAAAAAGAAAAAAGAAACACAGGTGGTGGAACATACGATGTGACAACGCTGTTGACGAGAGGCTGAAGACATGGAAGAGGTGGTATTCCAACCCAACGAAGGAAAATTGGAATGATTTCAGTCAACAAAGGAAAGCCACTGCCAAGATCATCAGAGGAGAAAAGAGACAATATGATAAAGACCGGTTAGAAAGTATAGAAGAAGACTTCAAGAAAAATAACACCAGAAAGTTCTACAGAACTTTTAAGGAAGAATTACAACAATACTAACCTCCAAGTCTATGTTTTAAAAGGAAGGATGGTACACTCGCATTGAGTAACAACGAAAATTGCCACCTGTTGGCCAAGTATTTCGAAAGCCTGTTAAACTGCAAGGAACCACTGGAAAAACTGAAGTTCGAGAAGCCACCAAAGATGAATACACAGTCTAAACCACCAAGCCTCATAGAAATACAGAAAATCATTAAAGAACTCAAAAACGACAAAGCACCAGGAGAAGATGGTATAGTAGCTGAAATGTGGAAAATTGGAGGAGATAAGCTAGCGGAGAACTTACACCGTCTAATCTGTAATATTTGGGAAAATGAACAAATACCCAAAGACTGGAAAGGCGCACTTATACATCCGCTCCATAAGAAGGGAGATCGGACTGACCCAAACAACTACCGGGGAGTTTCGCTACTATCTATTGCTTACAAAGTACTTTCCAAGGCGTTGCTAAACATCGTAGAAGAACAGGTGGATCATCAAATAGGTGAATATCAAGGGGGCTTTAGAAAGGGAAGATCCTGTGTGGAACAGATCTTTGGTCTGAAAAGTATTCTGAGAGTAAGAGCTCTACGAAGCAAAAACACCGTAGTTGTGTTCATTGATTTCAAAAAAGCATATGATTCCATCGACCGGCAGACACTTTTCAATGTTTTGGAGGAATTTGGAATAGATGGCAAAACGCGGACAATTATAAAACAGACACTAACAGAAACCGTCTCCAAAGTAAAATTTCAAGGAGAAATCTCAGAGGCTTTTGAGATTAAGACAGGAGTCAGACAAGGAGACGGACTATCACCAATTTTGTTTAACATCGTCCTGGAAAAAATAATAAGAGTATGGAGGAAAGCAATAAAAGAAGAAGGTATAGAAGGAATCTGTTTAGGAACAAAAAAGCAAAGTGTATAGGTGGATTGCTTAGCATTTGCTGATGACATGGCATTGCTAGCCAAAGGAAAAGTCGAAGCTCGAATAATGCTTGAAAAATTACATGAAATAGCTGAGAAGACTGGACTCAGGATCTCATACGAAAAAACAGAGTACATGGAGTACAAACACAATAAAGAAAAGCATCTGGAAACAAGATATGGGAAAATCAAGAGAGCTGATAAATTTAAATATCTTGGAGAATGGATCCAGCCGAATGGACTTGATAAAGAAGCAAATAGAGGAAGAGCTAGAAAGATGGAGCTAGCCTATAAATTAGTACAAAATAGATACAACAAGAGAACTATATCCTACAGGGCAAAGATAAGACACTATACCACGGTTGTCAAGCCAGAGGGACTCTATAGCTCAGAATGCTTGATATTGAATAAGAAAGGGGAAATCAAGGATTTAGATAAGAAGGAAAGGAAAATCTTGAGAAAGATCCTAGGACCTGAAAAACAAAAAGATGGTACATGGAGGAAGAGGAGAAATGAAGATCTCTACAGACAGGCAGAGAAAATCACAGACACCATCCGTAAGAGGAGATTGAAGTTTTATGGACACCTCATGAGAATGAGCGAGAGTCGACTAACGAAGAGAATCTTTAACTACATCACCAAGATCAAGGCAACTACATTATGGATAGAGGAAACGAGAAAAGACATGGAGGAAGTGGGGATAAATCCAGAAGACATTTGGAATAAAGATGTGTTTCAAGCTAAGATTGATAAATTCAAGGGGTTCCAGGAAAAGCAATGTAAAAGGACCAAAAACACCTGGTCAGATGAGAGGAGGAGGAACCACAGCGAAAGGATGAAGAAATTTTGGGAGAAGAAAAAAAGACTAACCAACAAATCAGTTGTTTTCCGTGGTCCACAGTAGGCCAAAATCGAAGGAAGAAGAAGAATATAACAATATAGAGATAGGGACGTAATAGACCATCCGTACCACACCCTCACGTGTAAATCGCGTGAAAAAATTCTAGAGTACCCCTTGGCCCCCTTAAGCGCATTATATGTATTGATGAATTTTACAGCTTGATTTGGTTCCGTTATAACCTTATAGCCGTTTGCAAACTATCTCAGTAATGTAATAAATGGAATTGTATTGCGTCTTACAGCAATAGATGGACCTGTGAGGTTCTGTTGCCATGGTTACCGGATTGCATTCTTTCATTATTAGCCTACTTTCGATTTTTGCAAAAAATGAAAGTAGACTTATGAGATCAACACAGGGCGAAAAAAGTGTGTCTGTCTGTGTGTGTGTATGTGTGTGTGTGTGAGTCTGTGTGTGTGTGTGTGTGTGTGTGTGTGTGTGTGTGAGTGTGTGTACTCTGAATGTCTGTCCCCCCCTATCAATTCGAACACGGTGAATGCGAATTGAACGAAATTTGGTACAAAGGTAGCACTAGCAAAGGACACCTCAGTGTCATGTTTTATATCGCCGCCATCTTGACGGAAACGTAATGGCGGCCTCATAAATGTTCAAAGCTTGAATCAAATTACGACTAACCTAATCATCCGATCTCTACCAAATTTTGCAACAACATGCCTATATGGGGGAAGCATCCTTTGACCAAACCAATAGGTCATCAGCGTAATAGGTTGCGGATGGCGGCCATCTTTGTGTGAAAATCGATTCCCCTATTAATTCGAACACGGTGCAACCGAATGGAATGAAATTTGGTACAGAGGTAGTACTAACAAAAGGCACCTCAGTTTCATGTTTTATATCGCCGCCATCTTGACGGAAACGTAATGACGGCCACACAAATGTTCAAAGCTTAAATCAAATTACGACTAACTTAATCATCCGATCTCTACCAAATTTTGCAACAACTTACCTTTATAAAGGGAGCATCCTTTGACCAAACTAATAGGTCATCAGCGTAATAGTTTGCGGATGGCGGCCATCTTTGTGTGAAAATCGATTCCCCCTATTAATTCGAACACGGTGCAACCGAATGGAACGAAATTCGGTACAGAGGTAGTATTAACAAAAGGCACCTCAGTGTCATGTTTTATATCGCCGCCATCTTGACGGAAACGTAATGGCGGCCACACAAATGTTCAAAGCTTAAATCAAATTACGATTAACTTAATCATCCCATCTCTACCAAATTTTGCAACAACATACCCTTATAGAGGAAACATCCTTTGACCAAATGAATAGGTCATTAGCCTAATAGTTTGCGGATGGCGGCCATCTTTGTGTGAAAATCTATTCCCCTATTAATTCAAACACGGTGAAACCGAATGGAACGAAATTTGGTACAGAGGTAGCACTAGCAAAGGGCATCTCAGTGTCATGTTTTATATCGCCGCCATATTGACAGAAACGTAATGGCGGCCACACAAATGGTCAAAGCTTAAGTTAAATTACGACTAACATAACCATCTGATCTCTACCAAACTTTGCAACAACATACCTTTATGGAGGGAGCATCCTTTGACCAATCTAATAGGTTATTAGCCTAATAGTTTGCGGATGGCGGCCATCTTTATGTCAAAATTGATTCTCCCTATTAATTCGAACACGGTGGAACCGAATGGAACGAAATTTGGTACAGAGGTAGCACTAGCAAAGGGCACCTCAGTGTCATGTTTTATATCGCCGCCATCTTGACTGAAACGTAATGGCGGCCACACGAATGTTCAAAGCTTAAATCAAATTACGATTAACCTAATCATCCGATCTCTACCAAATTTTGCAACTACATACCTTTATGGAGGGAGCATCCTTTGACCAATCTAATAGGTCATTCGCCTAATAGTTTGCGGATAGCGGCCATCTTTATGTCAAAATTGATTCCCCTATTAATTCGAACACGGTGGAACCGAATGGAACGAAATTTGGTACAGAGGTAGCACTAGCAAAGGGCACCTCAGTGTCATGTTTTATATCGCCGCCATCTTGATGGAAACGTAATGGCGGCCAAACAAATGTTTAAAGCTTAAATCAAATTACGACTAACATAACCATCCGATCTCTACCAAACTTTGCAACAACATACCTTTATGGAGGGAGCATCCTTTGACCAATCGAATAGGTCATTAGCCTAATAGATTGCGGATGGCGGCCATCTTTATGTCAAAATTGATTCCCCCTATTAATTCGAACACGGTGGAACCGAATGAACGAAATTTGGTACAGAGGTATCACTAGCACATGGCACCTCAGTGTCATGTTTTATATCACCGCTATCTTGACGGAAACGTAATCGCGGCCACCCAAATGTTAAAAGCTAAAATGTAATTACGACTAACCTAATAATCTAGTCTCTACCAAATTTTGCAACACCATATCTTTATGTGGGAAACATATTCTGACCAAACTGCAAGAACATCAGCCCAATAGTTTGCAGATGGTGGCCAAGTATGTGTGCAAATCGATTCCCCCTATCAATTCAAACACGGTGAAACCGAATTGAACGAAATTTGGTACAGAGGTAGCACTAGCAAAGGGCACCTCTGAGCCATGTTTAACATCTCTCTTTTCTTTATTTTCTTTGGCGGCCGTCCCGGTAGACTCAGACGCCATGTGAGATACTTTCTGTCCGGACGTGCCTTGAGGCTCTCCGCCTTATTATTTAAAATGTAATGTTTTCCTTTTTATTTAACATTGTTATTATGCCGAAGCCTTCCATTTACTCATGTAAGTAATACATCTAACCTTGTGTCCACTATGCTCATTTCCTAAATTTAACCTTTCTTTTTGATCTTCGTCGTGTGCTTGGATTTGCTGTGGAACCAATCGAAATGGCGGTCTCCTGTTTTATTTTGTTTGAGTCTTCGTTTAACCTTTATTTGTGCCGTGAAATATATCTGCGAGTGATTTTGTGAGTGTATGTTTTTCTTGCTGCCAGGTGCATTGATGCTGTTTTGATTCGGCATATCTTCGAATGGGTCTCCCGTGGTTTGTGGACGTTGGCGTTTCGACCATTCTCCCAACACGAGGCATGACACCATATATTTTAGCCCTTATGTTTTCCCTTCATTCCATGCTTCGGGCAACTGGATCACGGCGGTAACTTTAAGTAGGCCTTACCGTATTCAGCTCGAACTCGGAACGTAAGTTGGGGACTATATAGGTTTAGCATGTTTTGCTAGACTACCTACAAGCACGAGTTGCTTTGTGTTTTATTACTGCATCGTCGGCTAGCATTTTGTGTGTTTGATTGCGTGTATGTATCATGATATATTTCACGGACACTTGACGTCATTTGTTTCTCCTTGTAGTATCTTTGGTTTTTGCATATCTTTTCTCTGGAGACTGCCAGCTCGATCGCATCCCCATTGCTCGCCACAGCCTTTGCGACACGCACACAGCCTCTTGTTTTATCTTTGCTATGCTTGTTATTTGTGGTCGTCATGACAACCATCCATCTCTAGGCTGAGAAGTGATTGTTGTTGACCAGCGACCGGCTCGATTGCCTCTTGATCTTTTACTTCCTCCCTTTTTACATCGTTTTCACCGAAGTGAGCACAGGTATGAATTTAATTTGTTTACGTTATTTACTATCGTAAGTTATTTGTTGTTATTTATATTTATCTTCCCCGTTTGAAAGTGACTTTATTTGACCCCTAGGTGAAGGGTATTCTTTTTTGTGTGTGTTATTCTGGCCGGGTTTCTTTGTGTGTTCGGTTTCAATTCATTAAATTTCCATTTCTTTACCCATGTGTCTCATTTAGTAGTGTTTGGCGATCGGGCTGCTCGCTCTCTCTCTCTCTCTCTCTCTCTTCAAACCTAGGCCTAACTTATTCAAGCTGTCTAGCACCAGGAGGGTATTCCTACCACTCGTCGTGGGACCACCTTCACGGAGTCTGGAGTCGCTCGGCACATCTGGCCTGCAAGTACGGGTCCAGCACAGGTCAGAAATTAACATCCATTTCCACTGCGTACTCCTTTCTTTTCTAGTTGGTTCCAGTGATGCAGCTAGGAGGCACGCCAAGAATATGTTTATTTTAAAAGGGCGGTGCAGATGGTAGCAGAGCGTGGTTAAGTCTCCTGGTCGCTTAGCCATATCCATTGGATTTTAATATTTCGCTGCATATTTTTCAATGTTGTTTTTATTCTGTTTCATGTTCCCTATTGCATACTATGCAAACAAATATTGAGAGTCAATGTGAACTTCCAAGGAGTATGGACCATAAAAATAACAAACTGTAAGGAGAGTGCAATGAGTTGGACCCTATCAACGAATCCCAGCATTGGTAATGTACTAACCAACCCTACTTCTTGTTTCGTACTCATTTCAGGCGCAGGACGGAGGCAAGACATTTGTAGTTATTGTTTTGAATTGTAGCTAGCAGTACTTCTGTAGTTTAGCCATGTATTCTCTCCCAGGTTGTAACGTGAAGAAGGAGCTCATCCAGTCTGACGATGATCTGCTATCGTTTGAAAGTGTCTGTGGGAAAGACACTAATCCATTGACTGAGGTGAAAGGCCATCGCAAGGGAGGCGTAGCCAATATAGTGTCCAAGTGGGGAATTTCATTTTCTGGTGAACTGGGAGTTTCGTATGTATTTGAGTTCTTAGACAGGGTCAGTGAACTCTGCCATTGTTATGACCTCGAACCAGACGACATTGTTGTCTTCCTACCGTTATTGTTGAGTGGCTTAGCTTTAAAATGGTATCGACTTACCAACAGATCTTTCATCTCGTGGGTTGATTTCTGTAAGTCAATAAAGGAGCGGTTTACGACTTATGATTTTGAACATGACTTGAAGGCTGAAATTCATCGCCGTACCCAGGGTTTGGAAGAGCCTGTAGACGATTTTGTTACTGGGCTAATGACTTTAATAAGTAGGTTGTCGCAGCCCCTTCCCCTTATTGAAACTGTTGATATTGTGTATAGAAATCTAGCACCTGAGTACAAGTCTTTCATACGCCGGTCCAGTGTGTATAGTGTGGCTGACATTGTTGATCAAGGACGTGAATGCGAGTTCAATCGGCGCCTGCGCAAGTCATATGTACCCCCACCCCTCCCCTCTGACAGTTTGTTTCCAGAGACTGCATGCGCGCAATCCCAGATTCAGAGGACTGCGCACCCATCTTCAATATCTCGTCAGGAGGACCGGGCAGTTAACCGTCCCCACTCGCATATTGTCGGGAGTATTCCCAATGCTACATCTTCTGCGAATCCCGCTCCTCAGGATCAACAGTTACCTCGAAACCCGAACATGTATAACCGTATAAAATGTTGGAATTGTGATCGTTTGGGGCATCATTTTAATTCCTGCCGTGCGCCCTCGCGTGTGTTTTGTCACACATGTGGTCTTCGTGACGTGACGCACATAGCCTGTCCTAGATGTGCTTCGCGTCAGGGAAACGAGCATGGGTCCCCGGTTTAGACCCGCCGGAGTGGCCATGCAATGAAGTTCGCCGGGAAATGAACATTTCCACGACTGGAAACTTCTGTCCTTGGGTCCCTGTAAGTGTTAAGAAATTGTCGATACCCGCTTTACTGGATTCTGGTGCTTCACGTTCATTTATTCAGCGCTCCATCGCGGAACAGCTTCCTGTTACTCAGATTTGTCCACAAGATGGGGGTTTAAAATTTTATTCTGCGGTGAAGTCATCTATTTCTGTTTCTAGCGTTGTAACATGTCATATTAAGATATGTGGTTATTCTTGGGATTGGAACTTCCATGTGGTGGATGACTTATCTACGCCTATGATCTTAGGTTCTGATTTTATGCACAAAGCAGGGTTGAGGCTTGATTTTTCGGATCATTCCTTCAGTTTTTTGTTTAAATCCAAGGAGCGGTTTCATTTTAATACTTGTGAAGCGAGTGTTCCTTGTAATTTTTCTGGTATCTCTGCTGTTCTAATCCCTCCTACTTTATTCACGAGTCAACGTGACGCTTTATCTGATTTGGTGAATGAATTTCCTGATGTTCTCACGTCGGAACTGGGTTCCGCTATCGGCTACGAGTGTCATATTGATTTGACTGATGAGGTTCCAGTTAGGTCGGCGCCATTTTCTTGCTCTCCACCCAAACTCATTGCCATGAGAGAATATATTCATGATCTTAAGGCACGCGGTGTTGTGAGTCCTTCTAAGTCTTCTTATGGTAGTCCAGCATTCCTGGTGCCTAAGAAAGAGGGTACTTTTCGTTTAGTAGTTGATTATCGTCGACTCAATTCTAAGGTGGTGTTCGACAACTTTCCCCTTCCAACTCTGGAGAGCGCTTTTCAGCATTTTCACGGGGCGAAGTACTATTCCGTCCTAGATTTGAATTGTGCATATTATCAAATTCCTCTCGATCCCGAGAGCCGTAAGGTAACTGCGTTCTCCACTCCGTTCGGCCTTTTTGAGTTCAATAAGTTACCCATGGGCATTTCTATCGGCGGACAAGTATTGAGTAGGGTTTTGGACGAGTTATTTGGAGATTTAAAGTATTCATCTGTGTTTAACTATCTTGATGACCTCGTGATTTACAGTCAGTCTTTTGAGGATCACCTGATCCATTTACGTGAAGTCCTATGTCGTCTTCGCAGAGCCGGACTCACTGTTAACCCGGACAAAATCTCTTTGGCTTCGAAGCAAATCAAATTTTTAGGTCACATTCTTTCGGATGTGGGCATAGAAGTGAACCCTGAGCGTGTCCAATGTATCCAAGAGTTCCCTACTCCCACGAATGTGAAAGCAGTCCGACGTGTTTTGGGAATGGCGGGCTTTTACAGTAGGTTCATTAAGGGCTTTTCGGACATTTCAGCGCCCCTGAATTATTTGAAGAAGAAGAATGTACGATTCGTGTGGGGCCCCGACCAGTGTCTCGCCTTTGAGAAATTGAAAGAATGTCTTTCTTCTGCTCCCGTCCTTCGAACTCCGGATTTTGGGAAAGATTTTATGTTACATTGTGATGCGAGTGATGTCGCAGTTTCTTGTGTGCTTAGTCAGCAGGTGAATGGTAATTTGGCACCCATCGCTTTTGCCAGTCGGATGCTTAATGATTGCGAACGCCGGTATTCCACTTTCGAGAAAGAAAGTCTGGCTGTCGTATTCGGCTGTGAACGTTTCAGATCTTTTCTAGAACATCGGCATTTCATAGTGTATACCGACAATGAAGCTCTGTCCTGGATGCGCTCGCATGTCAAAAAATTGGGACGTATAAATCGTTGGATTCTTCGTCTATCCTCTTTCAGCTTTGACATCATTCACGTCAAAGGCAGTGAAAATGTTGTAGCGGATTGTTTGTCACGCATGTTTGAGGAACCTCCTCCCATTGTTGAGATCCCCGAGCCAGTGAATCTTCTCCAACACATTCCATGGTCTTTTACTGACATCCGTACGTACCAAGCAGATGACCCATTTTGTGTCACATTGCGTGAAAAAATTCTCGGGAAAAATCCTGGTGTATCTGAGTTTTCATTGCGCAATGATGTTATAGTGCATACCGCTCCTCGATCTTCGAAATGTAGGATTTTCGTGCCAGAGAATATACGAAGTATGCTCTTGGCGTATTTCCATGAATCCTGTTTGGGATTACATTTAGGTATGACGAAGACTTTCCATAAAATCTCTCAGGAATTCTTCTGGCCTCATTTGAAAGCGGATGCTTTTGCTTTCGTCCGAAAATGTGTTACGTGTCAACGTTCTAAGCCAGCAAAGAATTCTCGCATTGGACTTCACCACGCTGACACGATGTCATATCCTAATGAGCGCCTGTTTATAGATTATTTTGGTCCCCTAGTTACGTCATCTTCTGGTCATAAAGCTATACTTACTGTCGTTGATGGATTTTCAAAATTTGTATGGTTATTTCCTGTCAGGGAAATCACGACACGTACCACTGTTAGGCTTTTGACCAATCATATTTTTGGTGTTTTTGGTCCTCCAAAGTTTTTAGTGTCCGATAACGCGAGCGTTTTCCGGTCCAAGTCTTTTAGATCAATGTGTTTTTCTTGGGGAATTGATCATGTCCTTTTGGCACCCTACCACCCTCAGCCAAATCACGTTGAAAGGTTTCATCGTAACTTGAAGGCTTGCTTGAGTGCGTTCCACAACGCAGATCAGTCACGTTGGGACGCAAATCTTCAGTTTTTCTCCTTAGGATTTAACACTGCTCTTCATGAATCGACGAATTCTACCCCTTAGGAATTGTTTTTAGGGAGGCGTATTGTTGATCCACTTCAGCTTCAGTGGAAAATAGATTATCTGGCTGCGCCATCCCGCCGTACCTCAGTCAAAGAAAAATGGGAAGTTGCTGTACGGCATCTGAAAAGGGCACGAGATCGCGTGGCGTCTCGCTATAACAAGGGTAGGCAACCTGTTTGTTTTCAGGTGAATGACGACGTGCTAGTGCGCCTGCACCCACAGAGTTCGGCCAAGAATAAGGAGTCAGCTAAGTTAATGCTTCGCTGGAGCACGCCCAAAACTATAACTAGATTTTTAACACCTGTCACTGTTGAATTGATCTCCAAGGAGAATCCCACCGACGTATCCAGAGCTCACATATCTCAATTGAAACCATTTATTGTGTAACCTTCTTATTTTCTGTGATTAATGTTGTCCTTTTTCTGCGTAGGTTAGCCAATCATAATTTGCTTATGTTATCCAAGGAAGCTAGTATTCATATGGCGTCTCCTTGACCTGCCTATTATTGAACCAATTTTGACCGAGGCAGAGTCAAGTACAAATTTACGAGCTCAAGAAAGAAAATAATACAAGAAGAAATAGGCCTACATACTCTGTGTAACTTAATATTTATTGTAAAAATATGTATTTTTGCGAATTCGGCCAGTAGAGAATTTATATTCTATAAATAATGGACACATTATATCGCTTCTTTGTTATTTTAATACGTCACTTTCATGATGGGTATAAGGAGAATGGCAGACTTCGGCGTCAAAGGGCGAAAGTCTTTTGTTTATGATTTTCGTCCGTGTCTCTATCTACTTTTCTTGTCATTGTAACGCGCAGGCGAACCGTAATACCATTATGACAAGCCCAGGGATCGTCAAAGGAACGCGCGCCTTTGGGGACCCCGAAGGAGTTCTGTCCTGTTATTGCGATCGCCGAAGCGATCTGATTATTTTTAGCCTATTTTCAATTTTGAAAAAATAGGCTTATGAGATCACCTTTTGTCCGTGTGTGTGTGCGTGTGTGTGTGTGTGTGTGTGTGTGTGTGTGTGTGCGTGTGTGTGTGATTCGTGTGTGTGTCCCCCCCTAATAAAATCGAAACGGCTGGAGCGATTTCAATGAAACTCGGGAAGTTCATAGCACTATTCCCGGCGACCTCGACCGTGCCCTTCAAATTTTGTTACGTCTCTCCAATCCAACATGGCGGCTGTGCGAAATATTTCACTAGCATTCAATATCTCCGAAACTATTACCGATATCGCCCTGAAATTGTGTACGGTGATAAAGGGCACTACTAGAAGTTCACCTATGAGACTTTCAAAAACCTGGTGACTACAAAACCAACATGGCGGCCAAGCGAAGTTGAGATATTTAAATAGACTTTTCTCGCGATTTAACTATCTAAATGTAATGAAACTTGGTACAGCAAATGTTTATACACATTGTAATGCACTGGAGTCTAATTTAGCTCAATTGTTTACATAACCTCAAAATGGCGGCTGTGCGAAATATTTCACTGACATTCTATATCTCCGAATCTATTACAGATATCACCCTGCAATTTTGTACGGTGATAAAGGGTACAGATACAGGTATACCTATGTATATTTCATAGACCTGTACAGTACGAAACGAACATGGCGACCAAGCGAATTTAAAATATTTTAATAGACTTTTCTCGTGATTTAACTCTCTGAGCGCAGTGAAATGTGGTACAGTAATTGATTTTGCAGATTGTAATGCACTGCCGTCTAATTTAATTCAATTGCTTACATAACCTCAAGATGGCGGCTGTGCGAAATTTTAAAATTAAGTTTTAATTTCTTGTGTCGTAATCATGCGATCGAAGTGAAAGTTTGAATAATGAACCTAGGCAATAATTGTCTTTGAATGGTACATAACTCTTTGGCCTATACACATAACACTCCTAAATGGTGAGCTCCCGAAATATTTAGACGGTTCTCAATATCTATGAATCTTTTACAGCAACCAAACTGAATTTTTTAATGTTCATAGAGACTATGAACATATGTTCACCTATAGGACTTTCAGGAACCTGGTGAGCACAAATCCAACATGGCGGCGACGCGAAGTATAAATATTTAAATGGACGTTTCTCGCGAATTAACTATCCGAGTGCCGTGAAACGTTGCACGTTAAATGCTTATACAAATGTTGATCCACTGGCATCTAATTTATTTCAATGGTTTGCATTATCACAAGATGGCTGCTGTGCGTAATTTTAAAATCTCGTTTTTACTTCTTGTGTTCTAATCATGCGATTGAAGTTTGAATACCACACGTACACAATAATCTTAATGTAATAGTACAAAAATAAAAATCCGACCTGGCGACCATCTGAAATATTTAGACGGTTCTCATTATCTACGAATCTGTTACAGCAATTAAACTGAAATTTTGTATGTTGATTGTGGCAGTTAACATAAGTAGGATATATGAAAATAGGCTGTATAGTTCTTCACGGAACTACTTGTTATATATTACTTCATTTTATAACTGTATTCTTTCTGATATGGCTCAATTGCTTAAGTGATTGTTATATCGATCACCCTCCCCCCTCATATTTTGTGTACTGTTATAGTTGTTGACAAACCACCTGTGTGATAAGGATGTTGTGTATTTTGGAACACTTGGGACATGATTGATTTCAAAGCGGTGGTACTTAGTGATGTAAAAATAAAAATCTTTTATTATTATAAATAATTTTTCTTTTGGGGGGTGGTGTGGATCCTGAGCCATGTTTAACATCTCTCTTTTCTTTATTTTCTTTGGCGGCCGTCCCGGTAGACTCAGACGCCATGTGAGATACTTTCTGTCCGGACGTGCCTTGAGGCTCTCCGCCTTATTATTTAAAATGTAATGTTTTCCTTTTTATTTAACATTGTTATTATGCCGAAGCCTTCCATTTACTCATGTAAGTAATACATCTAACCTTGTGTCCACTATGCTCATTTCCTAAATTTAACCTTTCTTTTTGATCTTCGTCGTGTGCTTGGATTTGCTGTGGAACCAATCGAAATGGCGGTCTCCTGTTTTATTTTGTTTGAGTCTTCGTTTAACCTTTTATTTGTGCCGTGAAATATATCTGCGAGTGATTTTGTGAGTGTATGTTTTTCTTGCTGCCAGGTGCATTGATGCTGTTTTGATTGGGCATATCTTCGAATGGGTCTCCCGTGGTTTGTGGACGTTGGCGTTTCGACCATTCTCCCAACACGAGGCATGACACCATATATTTTAGCCCTTATGTTTTCCCTTCATTCCATGCTTCGGGCAACTGGATCACGGCGGTAACTTTAAGTAGGCCTTACCGTATTCAGCTCGAACTCGGAACGTAAGTTGGGGACTATATAGGTTTAGCATGTTTTGCTAGACTACCTACAAGCACGAGTTGTTTTGTGTTTTATTACTGCATCGTCGGCTAGCATTTTGCGTGTTTGATTGCGTGTATGTATCATGATATATTTCACGGACACTTGACGTCATTTGTTTCTCCTTGTAGTATCTTTGGTTTTTGCATATCTTTTCTCTGGAGACTGCCAGCTCGATCGCATCCCCATTGCTCGCCACAGCCTTTGCGACACGCACACAGCCTCTTGTTTTATCTTTGCTATGCTTGTTATTTGTGGTCGTCATGACAACCATCCATCTCTAGGCTGAGAAGTGATTGTTGTTGACCAGCGACCGGCTCGATTGCCTCTTGATCTTTTACTTCCTCCCTTTTTACATCGTTTTCACCGAAGTGAGCACAGGTATGAATTTAATTTGTTTACGTTATTTACTATCGTAAGTTATTTGTTGTTATTTATATTTATCTTCCCCGTTTGAAAGTGACTTTATTTGACCCCTAGGTGAAGGGTATTCTTTTTTGTGTGTGTTATTCTGGCCGGGTTTCTTTGTGTGTTCGGTTTCAATTCATTAAATTTCCATTTCTTTACCCATGTGTCTCATTTAGTAGTGTTTGGCGATCGGGCTGCTCGCTCTCTCTCTCTCTCTCTCTCTTCAAACCTAGGCCTAACTTATTCAAGCTGTCTAGCACCAGGAGGGTATTCCTACCACTCGTCGTGGGACCACCTTCACGGAGTCTGGAGTCGCTCGGCACATCTGGCCTGCAAGTACGGGCCCAGCACAGGTCAGAAATTAACATCCATTTCCACTGCGTACTCCTTTCTTTTCTAGTTGGTTCCAGTGATGCAGCTAGGAGGCACGCCAAGAATATGTTTATTTTAAAAGGGCGGTGCACCTCATATTCATGTTTAATATCCCTATAGCACGTTGTATTTCAACAAGCGACTACAACCAACATTCAATCATACTCCTTGAAAAGGACAAAGAGTTATAACAATACCCATGCATTTAGGAGAAAGTAGGCTATATGTTCTTTACTGAACATCTTGTTTTATTAAGTTAAATGAAATTAGTTTTCTGGGAATATCTCAAAAACGGTTGGTTTTAGGGCCTAAAAAGGTGGTTTTCGGGGTCCGTTCAGGGCCCCCGAGTTTCGTTTCACACATTGAGGGGCTGAAAATGAGCTTTGTCTTGCCCTTCTACGCCTATTTAAGCAAGTGTTTTAAGGGGCAAGGCCCCTTTTTATGAGAGCTACAGAGAAGAGTTACATCAATAATTAGTGTCGAGCCTCTGAAGGATATCTGTACCACATTTTACGTTGATCCACCCAGCCGTTCTCGAGTTATAAGGGAACATAGTTGTCCACAGACAAACAGACAGACAGACAGACAGACAGACAAAAAAAATATTTTCACGCGCATCCGTCATAAAACAATCTGAAACGCGTAAATAACCCAAATTTCCGTAGGAATTCAGAAAAAACAGACAAACTTTCATTTTTAGCCTATTTTCAATTTTGAAAAAATAGGCTTATGAGATCACCTTTTGTCCGTGTGTGTGTGCGTGTGTGTGTGTGTGTGTGTGTGTGTGATTCGTGTGTGTGTCCCCCCCTAATAAAATCTAAACGATTGGAGCGATTTCAATGAAACTCGGTATTTTCATAGCACTATTCCCGGCGACCTCGACCGTGCCCTTCAAATTTTGTTACGTCTCACCAATGCAAAATGGCGGCTGTGCGAAATATTTCACTAGCATTCAATATCTCCGAAACTATTACCGATATCGCCCTGAAATTGGGTACGGTGATAAAGGGTACTATTAGAAGTTCACCTATGAGACTTTCAAAAACCTGGTGACTATAAAACCAACATGGCGGTCAAGCGAATTTGAGACTTTTAAATAGACTTTTCTCACGATTTAACCATCCAAACGTAATGAAACTAGGTACAGCAAGTGTTTATACACATAGTAATGCACTGGAGTCTAATTTAGTTCAATTGTATACATAACCTCAAAATGGCGGCTGTGCGAAGTATTTCACTGACATTCTATATCTCCGAAACTATTATAGATATTACCCTGCAATTTTGTACGGTGATAAAGGGTACTGGTACAAGTTTATCTATGTATATTTCATAAACTTGTAAAGTAAAAAACGAACATGGCGACCAAGCGAATTTGAAATATTTTAATAGACTTTTCTCGTGATTTAACTCTCTGAGCGCAGTGAAATGTGGTACAGTAAATGATTTTGCAGATTGTAATGCACTGCCATCTAATTTAAATCAATTGTTTACATAACCTCAATATGGCGGCTGTGCGAAATTTTAAAATTAAGTTTTTATTTCTTGTGTCGTAATCATGCGATCGAAGTGAAAGTTTGAATAATTAACCTAAGCAATAATTGTCATTGAATGGTACATAATTCTATGGCCTATACATATAACAATCTTAATGGCGAGCTCCGAAATATTTAGACGGTTCTCAATATCTATGAATCTTTTACAGCAACCAAACTGAATTTTTTTATGTTCATAGAGACTATGAACGTATGTTCACTTATAGGACTTTCATTAACCTGGTGAGCACAAATCCAACATGGCGGCGACGCGAGGTATAATTATTTAAATGGATGTTTCTCGCGAATTAACTATCCGAGTGCTGTGAAACGTTGCACTTTAAATGCTTATACAAATGTTGATCCACTGGCATGTAATTTATTTCAATTGTTTGCATAATCACAAGATGGCTGCTGTGCGTAATCTTAAAATCTCGTTTTTACTTCTTGTGTTCTAATCATGCGATTGAAGTTTGAATACCACACGTACACAATAATCTTAATGTAATAGTACAAAAATAAAAATCCAACCTGGCGACAATCTGAAATATTTCGACGGTTCTCAATATCTACGAATCTGTTACAGCAATTAAACTGAAATTTTGTATGTTGTTAGAAGAAATTAACATGAGCAGGATATATGAAAATAGGCTGTATAGTTCTTTACGGAACTACTTGTTATATATATATAGATGAATGTTCGTTTGTTCGTCTTTTATGCGTTCATAAACAATTCATCCGATTGCGATCAAATTTCGGTGAGTTGTTGTAAACACTTCCGGGATGGTCACAGGCATAGTTAATCCATTTCACAATAGATAGTGTGCGAGTAGTTTAAACAAATGAGTAATGGCTATGTGTTCATATACAATTCGTCCGATTGCGATCAAATTTTGGTGAGTTGTTGTGCACAGTCCCGAAAAAGTTATAGGCGTAGTAAATCCAATTTACAATAGATGGCGCGCGAGTAGCATCAACAAAACTGCGTGGGTTTGTTTCAAGAAAGTCCCACATGTGTTCATATACCATTCATCCCATTGCGTTGAAACTTGGGTGAGAAGTTCTGAACACTTCAAGTAAGGTTTCTGGATTAGTGAATCCACTTAACAATAGGTAGCGCACGAGTAGATTCAACAAATAAGCTACGATGGGCGAAGCGTTTCAACAAAGTCCTGTATGCGTTCACATACCATTCGTCCGATAGCGATGAAACATGGGTGAGAGTTTGTGTACACTACAGGCAAGGTTTCTAGCTTAGTAAATCCATGTTATAATAAGTAGCGAACGAGTAGATTCAACAAATGAGCGACAACGCGCGATGCGTGTCAACAAAGTCCCGTATGCGTTCATATACTATTCGCTGTTAGCGATGAAACTTGGGTGAGATATTGTGTACACTAAAGTGAAGGTTTCTGGCTTAGTAAATCCAGTTTACAATAGGTCTCGCACAGGTAGAATAAACAAATGAGCAACGACGCGCAAAGTGTTCCCAAATAATCCCGTATGCGTTCATATACCATTCGTCCGATAGCGACTAAACTTGGGTGAGTTGTTGTGTACACTCCAGGGAAAGTTTCAAGTTTCAGGCTTAGTAAATCCATTTTACAATAGGTAGCACACAAGTAGATTCAACAAATGAGAGAATACGCGCGAAGCGTTTCAACAAAGTTCCGTATGCGTTCATATACCGTTCATCCGATTGCTATGAAACTTTGGTGAATTGTTGTGTACACACCAGGAAAGGTTTCTGACTTAGTAAATCCTTTTTACAATAGGTAGCACACGAGTAGACTCAACAAATGAGTAACGGCGCGCGTATCGTTAGAAACTCCGTATGCGTTCATATACCATTCATGCGATTGCAATGAAATTTGGTGAAATGTTGTTTCCATTCCCGCGAAGATTTCTGATTTAGAAAATCCATTTTACAATTGGTAGCACACGAGTAGATTGAACTAATGTGCGACAGCGCGTGAATCGTTTCTACGAAATCCCGTATGCGTTCATATACCATTCATCCGATTGTGATAAAACTTTAGTGAGTTGAGTACAATCCTGCGAAGGTGTATGAATTAGTAAATCCGTTTTTCAATGGGTGGCGCACAAGTAGATTCAACAAATGAGTGACGGCGCGTGAATCGTTTATACAAAATCACGTATGCGTTCATATGGCATTCATCCGATTGCGATGAAACTTTGATGAGTTGTTGTGTACACGCCAGGGAAGGTTTTCGAATTAGTAAATCCATTTTATAATAGGTAGCGTACGAGTATATTCAACAAATGGGTTACAGCGCTCGAATCGTTTCAACAAAGTCCCGTATGCGTTCATATACCATTCATTTCATTGCGATGAAACTTTGTTGAGTTGTTGAGTACGCTCCCATGATTTTTTTGAGATAGTAAATCAATTTTGCAATAGTTTAGAAGTGGTTAACGGAAAAAGAAACAAGTAGTTCCGTGAAGAACTATACAGCCTATTTTCATATATCCCACGAATGTTAACTGCCACTATCAATACAAAATTTCAGTTTGATTGCTGTAATAGATCCGTAGATATTCAGAGCCGCCTAAATAATTCGGATGGTCGCCATGTTGGATTGTTATATGTATAGGCCATAGAGTCATGTAGGCCTACCATTAAAGGAAAATTATTTCGTAGGTTCATTATTCAAACTTTCACTTCGATGGCATGATTACGACGCAAGAAATAAAAATTTAATTTTAAAATTCGCACAGCCGCCATCTTGAGGTTATGTAAACAATTGAACTAAATTAGATACCATTGCATTACACTGTGTATAGACAATTACTGTACCAAATTTCATTGCGTTTGGAACATTAAATCGCGAGAAAGGTCTATTTAAAATTTTCAAATTCGCTTGGCCGCCATGTTCGTGTTGTAGTTAACGGGTTTTTGAAAATCTTATAGATGAACCTCCAGTAGTTCCCTTTATCTCCGTACAAAATGTCAGGGTGATACCGCTAATAGTTTCAGAGATATAGAATGCCGGTGAAATATTTCGCACATCCGCCATCTTGTGGTTATGTAAACAATTGAACCAAGTTAGATGACGGTGCATTACAATGTGTATAAACATAAACTGTACCAAGTTTTATTGCGTTTGGTTGGTTAAATCGCGAGAAACGTCTATTTAAATGTCGCGAATTCGCCTGGCCGCCATGTTGGTTTGGTAGTTACCAGTTTTTTAAAAGTTGCATAGGTGAACTTCTAGTTGTTCCGTTTATCACCGTAATAAATTCCAGGGTGATATCAGGAATAGTTTCGGAGATATTGAATGCTGGTGAAATATTTCGCATAGCCGCCATGTTGGATTGGTGAGACGTAACAAAATTTGAAGGGCGCGGTCGAGGTCGCGCGGAATAGTGCTATGAACTTAACGAGTTTCATTGAAATCGCTCCAGCCGTTTAGAATTCATTAGGGGGACACACACACACCACACACACACACACACACACACACGCACACATACACGGACAAAAGGTGATCTAATAAGCCTATTTTTTTTCAAAATTGAAAATAGTCTAAAAATATTGGTAATCCAAAAGCCATTCAACAAGCAAAGTTACAACGCCAACACTTTCTTTGCCGGGTACAATATATAAATCTTAATCACATATAATTTATTACAGGTTATTTTTCACATACTCAAATAATTGGAATAATTTTTGTCCTGACCGACTGAAAGCTCTCAAGAATCATTGTCTTTGGAACGTAGTCATCACATTTATTATTCATAATGAAACTGGGTTTCTGGTGGTGAAAGCGTTTTAGAGTCCAGGCTACACATCCATAGAGCAGAGGTGGAGATAACAAACTAGTGCTGCCATGACAATCACACTCCACACTTACACCCAAGTACACGGGACTACATGACCACGATGTCACAAACCCCTTAAATAAGCAAAAACTGATCAACCATCACAAATGGCATCGAATATTGTGAAGTCGATACTTCTGTTGAGTATGGCAAATCGATTGTACTCATTTCTTTGTATTGTTATTATTATTATTATTAATAAAGTAGTATGCGGACTGGAACGGGGTCTACTCAGCCTCGGGTGTTCCAATTGAGTTGAGGGGGTTCGATTCCCCCCTCAGCCTTCCTCGAAGTGGTTTTCTGTGGTTTCCCACTTCGTCTTCGGGCAAATGCCGGGATGTTACCTTCTTCAAGGCCACGGCCGCCTTCTTCCCTCTTCCTTGCCTATCCATCCTGACCATCCATTACCTTCCCTCATGAGGCCCCTGTTCGCCTCTGGGCCAGGTGCCAATCACACCTCACCAGTTGTATCCACTCCGATTATATGATCCCAGCTCTAGGACACTGCCCGTAGAGGCGGTAGTGGTGAGTTCCCTCGCTGAGTCCGTGGGTTCCACCAACCTGGAGGGTAAACAACTAAGAAAAGAGAAGAAAAAGAAATTATTAATCCAATCATTTCAATTGCTGAAAAGATGAGGGATAGCCGACTCCGCTGGTATGGACATTTCTTATTACGGGGTGCTGAAACAACAGTTGCCAACACTCTATAGATAGAGGGGAAGAGACCAATAGGACTACCGAGACAGCGTTGGCTTGACACCCTACAAGATGATCTAAAAATTACCTGACTTCATCCTGACATGGCACACAATCGTGTAATGTGGCGACAGAGAACCTAAAAAGCAGACCCTGCTAATTTGTGGGGCAAATGCTAAAGAAAAGAAGAAGAATATTATTCCATTCATGTCACATGTCAATTGTAATAATATAGTGCTCGGATTTCTAGTTAAATAAATATGTTTTAAGTTAATACATATTTTAAGCATTTTTTTCTATAAATACATAAATTCCTGCTTTTCACTTATTAGCACATTAAAAAAACATAATATTTACATTTTGTTAAATCAGTGAGCTAGAACTTACGGTTTATTGCATTTTTGTTCTGTGTTACTTCAGCGGGAAAGAACCTGTTAGCTATCTAATTTTCATGCAGAGCGTATGTCAGCTTGCAAACTGTGTTATTCTTAACTTGTCGCCCCGTGCCACTCACTGTGGAAGCCGGGGATTTCCTTGTCCATAGCCATATTGTACCACATGCTAGACCTCCCCCTCACCCCCAGTTACCTGGAACCAGTATCATTGACATGCAGTTCATTTCCGGCACTGTGAAGTGTAAGGCTGTTCTACGATGCCTAAAGTAAAAACAACTACAAGTTATCGTCTGTTGCAGAATTTAAAGAAAATTTTACTTCTGATGGGGGCGTTCTGTTCTGCCAACCATGTGGGAAAGCAATCAAGGCTGAACTGCGATCTCAAGTTACACAACACCTGAAGGGCAAGAAACATATTGCCGCAGTTTCGCGCCTTCAGAAGAAGTGTTTCGCGATAATCGTCGGTCATTTGTGATGGACAACCTGAAGATGTATCTCGTTGTGTACTGTAATGGTTCAGCAGTCAGTGAGACATAGCATAAATTGCATTCGTGAGTACTGCATATTGTTTATATTCACATTAATAATCTACATTATAATTAAATATTTTTACTTTTTTGTCACATATTACAGATATTTTTAATGCATAAAAAATAAATATTTTCCCGATTTTTAAGCACCTAAAAATCCAAGCCCTGTAATAAATGACTAATTTGATAAAGGTTATAAGTTATATTTTTGGAAGAAATCAAAAAGGAAGAAGAATAAGTCGAATTCACCCTTGGTAGAAAATTGTAAGGGCATTTTTCTCGAAACCCTTCTGGTCGGGAAAGCCTCATACATACGCACACTCAATTATTTATTTATCTTATGGCTTTTAGTGCCGGGAGTGTCCGAGGACATGTTCGGCTCGCCAGAGGCTGTAGCTGTATCAAACGGACACCCATGGGGTGAGCTACAAGTTCCGTTCAATGTCAAGTAGTTACAACTTTCACTACCAGATATCACTGATACCTAGTGGTGAACGTTGGAACGTGGATAGAGCTTTCCAACGAAATCTAACCTAGAAATTTAGCTTCACACAAGTTTAGTCTATGGATGGAACTTTAACATGCCATTTAATTTAATTTATCGAATGGCTTGTAGTGCCGGGAGTATCCGAGGACATGTTCGGCTCACCTGAGTCTCTAGCTGCTTCCAGCGGACACCCTAATAGGCTATTAGAGTGAGCTACAAGTTCCAAGTTCCGTTCAATTTCAAGTAGATCCAACTTACGCCACCAGATATCAATGACACCTAGTGGTGAACGTTGGAACTTTGATAGTGCGTTCCAACGAAATCTAACCTAGAAATTTAGCTTCACAAAAGTTTATTCTGTGGAAGGATCTTTTACATGCCATAAATCTATGACATGGGACAGCCAGCTTAACTTCCCCTCCGAAGGAAGGCATACTGAAGGATTTTAACGCTCTTAAAAAATCCGACGACTTCGGCCGGGTTTGAACCCGCTATCTTGGGCACAGCAGTTCAGCATGCTACCTACTACGATACCGAAGCCGCTTACACTCAAGTAAATGGAGCGACATACCCACGATTCCTAAGTGAATCTACAACATTTTTTCTGTCCCCGTATATTGGTTGTTATTCATTTGTCCCCCTCCCCCCTCACCCCCTCGAGTGGCTCACTTCTAGTGGGACGTGAGTTGGCGACCACGGGTCCCCAGATGAGTCCGGAATTGCTTCCACTTACTTGTGCTGGGCTCCTCTCCGCCTTCTTTCCTGTCGACCTCACTTGGTCAACTCTTGTTCTCTTCCAACCCCGAGATATTAGAGTATCCGAGGCCTAGGGAGTCTCATCCTTTCCCGCCTTAATTGGCCCTTGTCTAATCTTTTCTGGTACCCTCCTTCTGCAAGGGGTCAGCCTTCTTTTTCTTTTCATGTTATCTCCTGCCTTCTGCTCAAGGCAGAAGGTGCACCACTTCTGGTGCACCCTGGATATTGCTACACCCTCAGGGGCTCACGGCTCGTGAGTTCGGGAGTTGGCGACTTCGAGGGATTCCTGAGCTGGGTTCGGTTTTCCCCCTTTTATCCATTACCTGTGGGGCGGATCCTCTCCTCTTTCACTTTCCTATCTGCCTTTCATGGCTCTCTTTCCTTCCAAGTCCCTCAATCCGCATTCTTCGAGGGTTGAGGGCATTTCTTTTCCTCCTGTCCTTTATTTGCCTTATTCTCCTTTTGTTTTCCATTTCTTCTTCTAGTATATAAGTTAGTAGTTAGTTTATTTATAGTTAACATTTCATTTTCATCTTCACGATCCCCCAAACCAGTAGGGGCCGATAACCTAGATGTTAGGCCCCTTAAAACAACAATTATCATCATCATCATTATTCATTTGTGTTGTGTCCGCCACAGTGAAAGAGACAGGGGATACAGCAGAAAGAGATGAGAGAGATGAGGAAGAGTAACCGGTACGTTATGTTTTATTTAGCATGTGTACATTGCCGAGTTCGTTGCTCTGTTATTTGTTTATCTACAGTAACGTGACGGCTTTTATTTTTATGATATATAAACATAATTACGGTCAAACGAATGTTGGAATAAATAAATTAACAAATACTTTTAATTTTATTCTTTTTTTACCCCTAGCACATGAACTGCTGCTATTACCCTGTGGTCGTGATGCTCGGGATTTTTTTCAATTTGCGTGTGCTCAAGAGCGTAAGTAATTTTCATGTTGCGTGGCGATAAAATGAATGCAATCACGGAGAGGATGTTCATAGACGGCTTAATTTATCACATCTCATCACAGTTATCTGAACTCGAGACCCACGCTTCACTGGCTACGGATTACGGACATCTGATATTCAATTCCTCTGATTTTTTTTAAATTTATTTTTTATTCTGTTTGACCACTGGGGTGTTTTTTTATTTTTATCATCAACTTTACAAGTTTATTTAGCTATATGATTCGTCCGACATCGGTTCCATACTTAATGGTATACAGAATAAGTTTACAAGCACTTATAAATGTATTATTTAACCGCACAGATTTATGATTGAAAAGATGTTGATTGGCTGCTATGATTCAGCAGATTAATCCATTACTCTGGTGGGTAATTTCACAAATGGATTTGATTGATCCTTAAATACACCACCTGCCCAGCTTTATTGGCATGCGGGCTGGACGCGACACAGTTCTGGCAGGGGTTATCGTCTTGTTTAAATGCACTTTATCAACCAAATTGTCAATCTTCATGTAGTCAGGATGCAATTTGTCACTGCTTGCGGGTAATTCACTTTCATTTGTTACATTCAGGATAGCCACTGTCTGCGTCAAAATTCGAACCTCCGATTTCCGAACTAGCTTCAGCTCCCGTTTACGTCGTGGGGCGTAATTTAATAACCTGTATTGTTGAAAAAAATCTAAACACCCTAAGCTTAAAACATTCTAATATCTACCTTTACTTCTTTTTAAGTGTTAATATACAGGGCGCCCGAGAATGTTCTCCGCAGTTGGTACGTGCAGCTGTGAGTGGTTGAGTCAGGAGTTTTAGTTGGCTGCACTGCACTGTGTCCTTCAAAGCGGGACTTCCCCGTGTGAGCTGTCGATGTGTATCGCGATAAGCGCGCCAGCCTGCATGTCTTCAGCGTGTATTACAGTCAGCGAGCTTTCATATAGATTATTATTGGAAGAGTGCAGCAGTATACAGGCGGTAATGTTTACTACTGAAGAGAGAGTTTTTTTTTGGTGGAATACGTTTTTCGCGAAGGCGATCGGTTTACAGAAAATGTAAAATTAAGATTTCAGGAGCGGTTTCTTAATTCCAAGTGTCCAAACCGTGATACCGTTCGGGATTTGGTAAGTAAATTTCGTGTGACTGGCTCAGTTCACGATGTACCGGTAACAGGCAGGCCTACGCTTTTAACAGTAAGAACTTGATGAAATCTCCGATATTATGCTGCGAAGCCCAAGTAAATCAACACGAAAATTAGCTCAGCAAACAGGAATCTCCAAGTCGACAGCACATAAAGCTGTAAGAGACAAGCTTCAGTTGTTCCCTTATAGTGAGCGATGTATGGAAGATAGACATATGCTCTCACGGACTTTTTTGTAGAACTTTTCAGGCTGAACAATTCTTACACTCATAGTATTTAGATATTTTTAACGGTTTGCCCAGCGTAAGCTTACAAAGCGCTCGACGCCAGGTATTTTATCGACCTTTCCACTAAAGTCGTTACTGCTCGGCTCCCTTTGATCATAAATAAATTATTTTTTACAGAAATCATACTCGATATATCCTTTACAGAATAGTGAAAACCGCATAAAAATCCATCCAGTGGTTCTCGAGTTTACCCGTAAAATTCAAGAATCGGGGACTTTGTTTTATACTAAGTAGAGATGTTGCAAGCGGCAGCCGTGCTACCAACGTAACTGCTGTAGCTAGCTCTCCCAGAGGCATGTAGGCGCTGCGGAGTACATTCCCGGACTCACTGTAGTTTATGTTCGACGATGTCAATATGTTAATATTATATGTCAGAAAACTGTATTATAATGGGTGTCATTAAAGTACTACTTTTCATTATAACACAGTCATTCATTGACCAATTAGGTAAGGATAGCCTCTGACATGCACTCAAAATCCAACATGTCGGACATGAATTACGTGATTTGAAAGTTAACAATGAAGCCTATATTGGATCAACCATTGTAGTTACACTGCATAAACAAACTGGGCAATATTGCAAAAGAAATAGCACTGTACCTTAATATCCGCAACTCCAATTTCTATACATTCGTAAGATTACGCCGACAATTTTAGTGAATTCAGTTGTTGTCATAAACATACCATAACGTCATGGAGGAAGCAATCGTATGACATTAGTTCCACGGAAATTATAATCCTGCTCCCAGTTCAATAAATGGATTTCTTATGTGAACATTTTCCGCCAGATACCGTTACTGTTCTATTTGGGAATAAATTGATTTGCCTTCCGTTGACATTCTATACGCATCGAATTTGAAGAATAACTAGTTGATAATACGATACATTTTAATTTTAAAGCGTTTGTAACAGCCTATTTTTTGTTATTTGACCAAAATAACAAAATGATTATACTGTAACCTATATTTTATGAGTTCCCCATGACAGTTTTAATGTAGGTTAGTGGGTTTATTATTTCTTTATATCTATTTTATCGTGTTGGCAACGTGTTCAATTGCATTGGGCACGTCTGCAGGAGACGCAGTGTCATTATTATTATTATTACTATTGTCATATACGTATACTTTTTATTATTAATTATTCAATGTATTTTAGGTCACTTTTGACGAGATTCTGGAGCTTGCTTTGATTCTATGTTGTAAAGAATATGGTATATTTCATTTGTACAGTTTTGGTATATTTAAGTACGGAGAATGGTGGGGGAGGTAATTGCCTGTCACTTGTTGGTGATATGTGAGTCTGCTGCTGGTCATGTGGAAACGGCCGAGCAAGGGGGGGGTGCTATAAGTGGCTTGGACAAGCATATGACAACGAGTGCTTCTGAAAAGGACTCCCTGGTCTGAGGTGTGGCTTGAGGGACGGGCTGTAGCATTCAGACTGAGGGCACTGCTGCAGGTGATTGTTCCTCTAGACATTGAGATGACTGGTTCGGGAGTGCGTCTCTCCTGAGCTGAGTGCTTGGTGTTTCAACGGAAAGCTAAAAGCTTGAAGACTGTACGGTACCTTCGATTTGTTTTAGTATGGAGGGTACCACGTGATTGGGTTCTGACTGGTATGCCACAATCACAGTAGGGCTAATACCTATGAAGATAATTGTGCAACGTTGAAGAAGACCGAGATGGTGAAATATAAAGGCATGGCTGACCAGTTTCAAAGTGGTGTAGAAATGAACTAGACATATACGGCCGACAACGGCATTACCGGTAATGTGAAAACCAGCTTAAATATTATATTATTATCATATATTTTAATTGCATTTATTGTATGTTATTATTTGTTAATATATTATGCATTTCTTGTAGGCAGCTTCAGAATATAGAGTAAATTTAAATTGGATAGTTTATTTTTACTTAGATGAATGTAAACCTTCCTACGTCTTTATTAATTTATAGGAGGTTTGGTAAGGCCTATCTACGAGCCAGTCCTTTCAGAATATCTGCACACGCCCGGAGATAAGAAAAGTTTCAAAAAGGTGGATTTGTTCATTTACAGTACGACTAATTATGTCATTTGCTTAAATTTTAAAGAAAGGCCATTCATGAGGCAGAATATTCATTTTTATTTATTTTTTGTATCTTCAAAGTTACAAATGGCTTCTCTGGATGAAGCCATCTTGTGGCAAGAATTGAAAGATTACAATGCATAGTACCTTAATAAGTGCTTTAACGTGGTTGACAACTATGGTTCAATAATAACAATATGATAAGAATAAATAATATACACTGTGGTGTGACCTTACCTGCGATAGTATAATATAATAAGTTGTTGTTGAGCGCCAGATTCCTATTTAAGACAGTGAATCGAAATTTATAAATATATCCTCGGCTATCAGCAGTAGAGTTCGAGACCACTTACCCGGGCCGTAGTGTAACTTAGTTGACTAACCATTCAGTACTTATTTAAGGAGCATAATTGAATTTACCTATAGTATTTACTAACCACTATGAAAGAAATAGGCATTACGTTAAAGAAAATGAATTTATTGACTCAAGAACAAAATATTAATAAAACAGAATAGTGATAGTCACACAATTGAATTTAAAATTACTCAATGCGGCAATTAATTTTAAAAGGAAATAAACATTAATGAATTGAATCTATCTTGAAGTTACATATTACAGAGACGTCGGATATTTAATTGTTTGCTCACCCTTTTGAAGTATCATCATAAAAAAAGTGTGCAAGATGATCTCGATGTTGCGTTTCATATTTCTAAAAAAATGTTGTAGTATGTCATTTGATACAGCATACTACGTTCCATTGTGTTGCCATCTCTAGATTAATTGTAGTATTCAACTATAAGCCATGGTCAGCTTATATGTATATTGTCAACATTGTGGTGATTATGTCGAGACATGATGCATGGTAAGGCTATGAATGATATTTCACAAAGCAGTCGGTGGACCTCTGTCGCTGCTCTGCCACTAATGAGTTGTCATTCACTAATGACTCTGTAGATGCGAGTGTGCGGTTATATCTTCCTTGTCACGTGGTAGTAAGCAGCCCCCACTTCATAGTCAAGTCACCCCTTCTACCTGGGGCTTGTCCATTCATTGACGCGTACCTTGGCTCCAGTAGTGACGTATTGATTGCACCATACGTGAAATATAATGTTCCATTGCTTCTCGAAGGAACTAGATTGTGCGCACGTGATGGTTACTCATATTGGGTTTCTTAGCATCTCGAAAATGACGCAGTTTGCCGTGGTGAAATTATTACTACGTCGTTCAGTTTGTGACGCATTGGGTTGATCCTTATTGGCAATCTTGTTGCAATATATATATTACTTCGTCTCTTTACAAATAATTGTTAATAAAAATATTTCTGACTATAATAATAAAAACCGCTTACAATTATCTGATATAAAAATCATCTCATGGATGTACTAATTAATAATAATAATAACATGATAAATGAATAACCCTTTAAATATAATAGGTATGGGATCGAATCGTTACAATATGTTGGGGCTATTTCAGGATATATAATGTTTCAAAGCGTTGGGATCCGTTATTAGGTAGAGATCAAATGCTGAGCCCACACAATTCCCAAGAAGACCGACAGAATCTCGACAGATATTTACGAAAAACTAGCAGAAGTACCCATTCTTCGAACGGTCTTCGGTATTAGTAACCAGACGTAATCAATTGAGCTACTGTTGCAATGGTTAGGGGCTTGGAACCTGTTTGTCGACAAAGAAAAAATATTAGTTGAAATATGCTCTGAAACTAAATTTCCCTTGCTTGTAGTTCCTGACGTGAAAATAAAATTGAAAACCTCGTAGACGAATCGCAATACACGTCACATAAAAACTGACCCTCACTGTTGTGTCAAGTCCGCATCCAGAGGAAGACCCCTTTAATAAATTATGAAGGCTTGTGGTGCATGAGAATTCAGGTTGTTTAGCCTCCAATGGCCCAAATTCCTAAAAGCAAAAAAATAAAATAAAAAATAAACTATTTCAATTCAGAAATTCTTGAAAATAATGTTGCTGATTGAAGATATAATAGACCTTCTGTACGACATATCACACGTTTAAGTCTTGTGAAAAAATCTAGGGTACCCCTTGACCCCCTTAAGCGCATTGATGAATTTTACAGTTTTTGTTGGTTCCGTGATAACCTTATAGCCATTTGCAAACTTTCACAGAAATAGATGGAAAGTTGGATGTAACTTTTTGTGACACTGTTGTGATGGTTACTGGCTTGCATTCCTAGATTAGTTTATTAAATGAAATTAGTTTTCTGGGAATATCTCAGAAACTCTTGGTTTTAGAGCCATAAAATGTAGTTTACAGGGACCCGTTACGGCTGTTTAGGGGCCTCGAGTTTTGATTCTGACACCAAGGGGCTGAAAATAAGCTTTGTCTCGTCGTTGTAGGCCGTAGTATAATAACAATAATTATAATAATAATAATAATAATAATATCAATATAGGGATAAGGATATAATAGACCTTCCGTACCACACCAGCACGTGTAAATCGCGTGAAAAAATTCTAGAGTACCCGTTGACCCCCTTGAGCGCATTATATATATTGATGAATTTTACAGCCATAAATCTATGACATGGGACCGCCGGCTTTACGTCCCCTCTGAAGGAAGGCATACTGAGGGATTTTTAACGCTCTTAAAAATTCCAACGACTTCGGCCGGGTTTGAACCCGCGATCTTGGGCACAGAAGCTCAGCATGCTACCAACTACGCCACCGAAGCCGTCTTTATTTGTTTTATTATTTTTTATCGTCCTTCTTTAAATTCCTTTTACCCAAATTAGTCATAATTGCTGGGGCTCACTGTCTGTTTTATACAAACCATATGCATTTTCATCTCTGGCAGTGGGCTATTTTTATCATCCTCATTTCATAACATTCCATTTCATTAGGGGCCGATAACCTAGATGTTAGGCCCCTTAAAACAAGAATTAACATCATCATTACTCTAATACTGCCAGGGTTAGAGGAGAACAATATTTGACGAAGAGAGGTCAGAAGGAAAGTTGAAAGACAGGAATTGAGCACAAGTAAGTGGAAGCAATGTCGAACTCAGCTGGGGTCCCGTGGTGGCTAACCAACGTCCCTCTACTGTACAGCTGAAGATATGAAGACCACCTCGTGGCGTTATAGCTAGCATTCTTGACTGTCACCACTCTTGAGGTCCGGGTTCGAGTTCCAGCTCTGGAAAGATATTGAATTATGGTCTGAAGGATTGAACGGGGTGCACTCAGCCTCGTGAGGCATATCTCAGAAATGGTGGGTTCGATTCCCATTTTAGCCATTATAAAAGTGGTTTTTCGTTGACGGTACCTTCTGACAGGTCACGGCCGCTTCCTTTCACATCCTTGCCCAGTTTCACTCTTCTTCATTCATTTCATCGCTTGCCACGGTGGGTGAGTGGTTATAGTGTCGGACTACCAACCCCAAGATTGCAGGTTCGCCCCTGGCCGTGGTAAGTGATTTTTGAAGGCGACAAAAATCACGATACTCATGTCATACGTTGTTGTCATGTTAAAGAACCCATTTGAATTCAGTAGGCCGTGTTCAATGGCAAAATTAATCTCGGGATTTTCCGCCAACACAAAGTTCCTCCATTCTCTACTTGAAAGCGCTGTAGTGTCAAGGAGTTTAGATAGATATCTAACCTTCTTGACTTTCATCGCGTTCAAAGGAACGACGAAATTCGACATGCAAGCTACCCTCTGGGTGTCAATTAACAAAGCTTGCACCAGGCACCCGAGGCCATACGATATTATTATTATTACTATTATTATTATTATCTCTCATTAACTCCTCTCATGAGGTTGTCGTCAGGAAGGGCATCCGGTCGTAAAAACCATCCGCCACATAGAATGTCATCGAATCTCATCCCCCACCACGTTGGAAACGGGAATAATAAGGAGTAGACATACATCATACAGACTACACACCCATGTACACGGGGCTACATGACCACGATGTCGCAAAGCCCCTTAATGAATCCAACAACAACAAGTTAATAATAATTAATGTTATTGGTTTTACGTCCCTTTTAACAACTGCGGCTTTTAGAGACGCCGGGTTGCCGGAATTTTGCCCCGGAGGGGATATTTAACGTGCCAGTAAATCTACTGACACGGCTCCCTCGCATTTGTGCACCCTCAAATGCCAACTGGCTGCGCCAGGATTCGATCCTGCAACCTTGAGCACAGCAGGCGAGAACGTTACCGCTGAGCCACGCAGCCAGTTAACAACAACAACAACAAGTTGTAAGCCTCTGAGGGAATAGATAAGTCGTGTATCATAAGTTGCCCCCAGGTGTTTTTGATGCTCCTTGTAAAAAGAGTAGTTAATCTGTCCACCACGAGGGTCGCCTCGGTGGGATGGACGATGTAATATTATTCATTCATAACACAGCGTGAAGCAGCCTTTTAAAAAGAATGAAGGTAGCGTTATTCCACTAATTGTATAAATAGGCTGCTAATGATAGCCGGGCTACGTATGTGACATCTGTGATTTAAAACACGTCTCGCGCCACGCCGAGCGCAGGGAAGTGCCAGTCAATCCTCTGCCAAGCTACTGAATTACCCAGCGTGCTCATGCAACATGAATGAGCGAATACCTCCGTCAGAGCAGCATGGAGAGGAGAAGGAGGGGAAAGAAACAACAAACAGATCTCACTCGATACCAACATAATCCTGATTAGCCCAGCTTTACATGCTATAGGGCCCAAATTCGAAGCTAATTATTGTAACATGACTGTATTTCATGCGTAGAAAGTAATGTAGATTATGCAGATTATGCTAAACGGATACTCATACTGAAATGTCATTTTCATAAGTTATTTTCAGGTTTCTACAATAGGAGGCTGTCATAAGAGCACTACCACCTAGATTGCTACAATAGCAGGGTATGGCATAAGCATTGCTTTCTAGATCCTATAAAAGCTGGCTATGGCATAAGCATTGCCTTCTAGATTCCTATAAGAAGAGGCTATGACATAAGCATTGCCTTCTAGATCCAATAATAGGAGGCTATGACATAAGCATTGCCTTCTAGATCCAATAATATGAGGCTACGACATAAGCATTGCTTTCTAGATCCTACAATAAGAGGCTATAGCATAAGGATTGCCTTCTAGATCAAATAATAGGAGGCCATGACATAAGCATTACCTTCTAGATCCTATAATAAGTGGCTATGACATAAGCATTGCTTTCTAGATCCTATAAAAGCTGGCTATGGCATAAGCATTGCCTTCTAGATTCCTATAAGAAGAGGCTATGACATAAGCATTGCCTTCTAGATCCAATAATATGAGGCTACGACATAAGCATTGCTTTCTAGATCCTACAATATGAGGCTATGGCATAAGGATTGCCTTCTAGATCTAATAATAGGAAGCCATGACATAAGCATTACCTTCTAGATCCTATAATAAGTGGCTATGACATAAGCATTGCCTTCTAGATCCTATAATAAGTGGCTATGACATAAGCATTGCCTTCTAGATCCTATAATAAGAGGCTATGGCATAAGCATTGCCTTCTAGATCTAATAATAATAGGCTATGACATAAGCATTGCCTTCTAGATCCTACAATAAGAGGCTATGGCATAAGCATTGCCTTCTAGATCCTATAATAAGTGGCTATGACATGACATTGCCTTCTAGATCCTATAATAAGAGGCTATGACATAAGCATTGACTTCTAGATCCTACAATAAGAGGCTATGGCATAAGCATTGCCTTCTATATCTAATAATAGGGGGCTACGACATAAGCATTGCCTTCTAGATCTAATAATAGGAGGCCATGACAGAAGCATTGCCTTCTAGATCCTATAATAATAGGCTATGACATAAGCATTGCCTTCTAGATCTTACAATAAGAGGCTATGGCATAAGCATTGCCTTCTAGATCTTTCAATAAGAGGCTATGGCATAAGCATTGCCTTCTAGATCTTATAATAACAGGCTATGACATAAGCATTGCCTTCTAGATCCTACAATAAGAGGCTATGGCATAAGCATTGCCTTCTAGATCTAATAATAGGATGCCATGACATAAGCATTGCCTTCTAGATCCTATAATAAGAGGCTATGACATAAGCATTGCCTTCTAGATCTTACAATAAGAGGCTGTGACATAAGCATTGCCTCCTAGATCCTATAATAAGAGGCTATGACATAAGCATTGCCTTCTAGATCCTACAATAAGAGGCTATGGCATAAGCATTGCCTTCTAGATCCTATAATAAGCGGCTATGACATAAACATTGCTTTCTAGATCCTATAATAAGAGGCTATGACATAAGCATTGCCTTCTAGATCTTACAATAAGAGGCTATGACATAAGCATTGCCTTCTAGATCTTACAATAAGAGGCTATAACATAAGCATTGCCTTCTAGATCATATAAGAGGCTATGACATAAGCATTGCCTTCTAGATCCTACAATAAGAGGCTAAGGCATAAGCATTGCCTTCTAGATCCAATAATAGGAGGCTACGACATAAGCGTTGCCTTCCAGATTCCTATAATAGGAGGCTACGACATAAGCATTGCCTTCCAGATTCTTATGATAGGAGGCTACGACATAAACATGGCCTTCCAGATTCCTATAATAGGAGGTTTTGACGAGTAAAAATAGCCTTCTAAATTCCTGTAAAATGAGGCTATGATATACAGTAAGTATTGCCTTCTAGATCCTATAATAGGAGCCTATGACATAGGCATTGCCTTCGAGACTCCTGTCATATGTGGTTTTGACACAATCATAACCTTCTCGATTCTTCTACAGTAATATTAGGCTATGATATAGGCATTGCCTTCTAGATTCTTAAAATAGGAGGCTATTACATAAGCATTGCCTCCTAGATTCCTTTAATTGATGGTTTTGACACCAGCTTAACAATCCAAATGCCTCTAATAATAATATCGTATGGCCTTGGGTGCCGGGTGCAAGCTTTGTAATTTGACACCCAGAGGGTAGTTTGCATGTCGAATTTCGTTGTTCCTTGAATCACTATGAAAGTCAATGAGGTTAGATAGCTAAGCTCCTTGAACACTAGAGCGCTTTCTAGTAGAGAAATGAGGAACTTTGTGTTGGCGGAAACTCCCGAGATTAATTTTGCCAGTATGAACACGGCCTACTGATTTCAAATGGGCTCTTTGACATGCCAACATCGTGTGACATGCGTGTCGTATGTTTGCCACCTTTCAAAAATCACTTACCACGGCCAGAAGCGAACCTGAAATCTTGGGGTTAGTAGACCGAAACGCTATCCACTCACCCACCGTGGCAAGCTATTCCTCTAATAGGAGGCTATGACATAAGCATTGCCTTCTAGACTCCTATAGGCCTAATAGGCCTAATAGGGGTGTTAACATGATTGATGATGATGATGGGGCGGAACTTGATCATAGCCTTCTCTTGGAGTAGATTTCTAAAATAAGAGGCTTTGACATGAGCAATTTAATTTTATTAATGCAGCCAATGTCCACTTTCGTTTTCAGTACGGGTCAGGGAAGTGACTTTGGATCATTTGCTTGGTGGTAAAAATGGAAAATGGGAAACTATTTTCTGGACGGCCGAGGTGGGATTCGAATCCACGCTCTCCCGATACCAGCGAAGCACGCGTAAGCGCTCTCGGCTACCGTGGCCGTAATATGAACATTGCCTTCTAGATTTCTATAGTAGAAAGCTATGAGTCGGTTATCTTGGTATTATAGGCTGTGCATTACCAGTAGCAGTCGATGGATACGTTGCTGTGTCCTTTTTAACATTAATAATGACGCTACCCGTGTCCCAAGTCTTGCTTATCGAGGTCTTGTGTAAACTAGTAGCACCTGACATATTTCTTTGTAGAAGGAGATCGAATCTCAGAGCCCCATGATCAACACTTACGTCCTATAAATGGTGAGCCATCGATGGTTTTGGTTGGTTGGTTGGTTGGTTGGTTTCGTTAGTTGAGGGGCTGAGACAACGCGGTCATGTAGCCCCGTGTACTTTGGGTGTGTGTAGAATCTGTCTGATATCCGGTGTTAATTGTGATGGCTGTATTAGTCTGTTTTTACTTATAATTCAAGTAATAATAATATCGTATGGCCTCGGATGCCGGGTGAAAGCTTTGTTATTTGACACCCAGAGGGTAGCTTGCATGTCGAATTTTTTGTTTGTTGTTGTTCCTTGAAACACTATGAAAGTCAAGATTGACACTATAGCACTTTCTAGGAGAGAAATGAGGAACCTTTTTTGTTGGCGGAAAATTCCGAGATTAATTTTGCCATTATGAACACGGCCTACTGAATTCAAATTGGTTCTTTAACATGCCAACATCGTATGGCATGCGTGTCGTGATTTTTGCCGCCTTTCAAAAATAACTTACCACGGCCAGGAGCGAACCTGCAAGCGTGGGTGGGGGGGTTAGTAATCCGACACGTTAACCGCTCACCCACCGTGGCAGTAAGTAAGGACTGCAGACATTCGATTTTCAAGTAGTTCCAACTTTTGCTACCAGACACCACCGTCAACGACCAACTAGTTCTGAACTTGGTTACTAGATGCCACCACAGTCAGATCCTGGCGATGAACGTTGGAACCTAAGAGCGTTAACCAATCTCACCTACAATTTACAGTTCTTTATCACGCAATAAATCTATGGCATAGGACCGCCGGCTTTACTTCTCCTCCGAAGGAAGGCATACTGAGGGTTTTTTAACGCTATTAAAAATCCGACGACTTCGGCTGGGTTTGAACCCGCAACCTTGGGCATAGAAGCTCAGCATGCACCAACTACGCCACCGAAGCCGCATCGGTGGTTTTAACTACATTGTGGGTATTGTCTAGTATTCTATATTCCCATTGTGAATTCTCTAGAGGCTACCTAACATGCTGGTATAACTCTCCTGGCTTCAGGACTATTGACTGTGTGCCTCAGTTGAACACAGCAGGGAATTGATCTTCGTTGAGGATCAAACAAGGATAAAGTGTTCCCATTACTACATCCTGAGGTCTATGGAATTCCGTGTACTCTACTTGTAAACGAGCAGGTCCATTAGGGCTCGCATCAAGAAGCATGAATCCAGATGAGGCCAAGTGGCATTTATTATACTGTATACCCTAGGTTTGAGGCGCATGTGAGTTTCAGGATGGTTATTTATCACCCCGCAGGAGCTTGTGGGACGTGGGTTGGCAACCACGGGACCCCAGCTGAGTCCGGCATTGCTTCAACTTACTTATGATGGGCTCATCTCCGTCTTCTTTCCTGTCGACCTCTCTTGATCAACACTCGCTCTCTTCCGACCCCGACGGTATTAGGATATCCGAGGCCTAGGGAGCCTCTTCCTTTCCCACCTTAATTGGCCCTTCTCTCATCTTTCCTGATCCCTCATTCTTCTAGGGATCAGTCATCTTTTTCTTTTCATTATATTTCCTTTTCTCTTTAAGATTCACGCACTGTTTTTGTGAATTAGCACCCCGTGTATCTAAATTATCTTTCGTGAATTTTTTGAATCTACACTACATTTTGTAAGTATTTTCAATCTAAATTGCATATTGTAAGTAAGTAGTGGAGTAGTGGCGCTTCTAACGCACTCCAAAACCCTCCTTGCCCCACTACTAAGCCTTAGTCATGTTAAATATTTCTCGAACGCGTAGTCCGATTTTGACAAATGAGGTATTGTTGGACTCGGGCTGACGTCGTCTTTGCTATGGACCACTCGTTATATTTTTCAAATTTTTTTTGAAAATTTTTGTTTTCGAAACTAGGTGATAGTTTGAAAACCAAAGATGATAGAACGTTATGCCATGGCCCAAACGAATGGTCTTTATGACCTTTATTTTCTATAATGAAACTTTTTTACTTTTTATGTTTTTTTGAAAAAACTCGAATTTTGAAAATCCTATATTTTGGAAACTAGGAACTCTACAAAAAAAATTGTTTAACGTAAATCAATGGTCCCTACCCCCTCTACCCCCAAAATAAATTTCAAGTCTCTAGAATGAAAACCTGCAGTAGTGTGGTAAGGGGGGAGCTGCTTCCAAAAGCAAGTGGTGAGCCCCTGCGACCTTGGAATGGAAGGAGCCATGCTAGGAGGGCGTGCTTGGATTCGTTTTTTTCGTCTCGTCGTGCTCTTTACGGGAATGTAGGTGTCGAAAAGATGAAAATTTGGAAACATGTTTTTTTGGGGGAAAAACGTGATTTTGAACTTTTTGCTATATATCGCGAACTAATCATGCTAGAGGCGTGTACGACGGGTCCAAGGACTCGGGCTGACGTCCTCTTTGCTATGGACCACTCGTTATAATTTTTAATAAAATTGGAAACTCGATTTTGGGGTAAACACGTGTTTTTTGTGATTTTGTCGATATCTCACGAAGCAATAACGCTAGAGGCATGTACGACGGGTCCAAGGATTCGGGCAGACGTCCTCTTTGCTATGAACTACTCGTTGTAATTTTAAAAAATTTTGGAAACGCGATTTTGGGGTAAACACGTGTTTTTTGTGATTTTTGCCGATATTTCACGAACCAATAACGCTAGAGACGTGTACGAGGTGTCCTAGGACTCGGGCTAACGCCCCCTTTCAAATGTGGTAGATATTTTTTTTCAAAAAAGATAATTCACAAAGGGCCTAACGCCATACATGTTGAAAAAACGTTTTCTTTTTCTTTACCTGTTTATAATGTTTATAAAGCGTGGTGGTTGAGAGAGAGAGACCATACGGCTGGGTGTGTGTGTTTCAAAGAACCTGTCGCTAACCACAAGGACCATGCTTAATAGAACAATCGCTATTTCGACGGGTCGGTGTATGACAGAGCGAGCGTGCGTTTTTCTGATATTTTACCTTTAACGTGTAAACGGTAATGAGAGCTAGGTTCTATGTTGGTCGAAGCGAGTAGAGAAAACAAACTTGCCGAGGAGGTGAAGGTCATTTGAGCTTATTGGAAGGCATTGATCTGACTTGACAACAAGTGCAATGGAAAAAATGACCAAGACGCTTGAAGGTGAAATAATCTGACCATCGTGGTGGCAGGGGAGTGCGAAAGGCGTGCACACATGTGTGAAACCACAGGCACGCTAAACCAGTGACATCCTGTCTTGCTTCGTACGTGACAAAATGCAAGTCCATGTGAAATTTGATCTACCGCAGGTGTTCACCTTGGACGTTATCTGTCCACGTGCATGATAACTGTTAACAAGTCACATCCTGTTTTGCTTCGTACGTGACAAAATGCAAGTTCATGTGAAATTTGATCCGGCACAGGTGTTCGCCTGGGACGTTAGCTGCCCACGTGCACGATAAGAGAATGTTCAAAGCGTGGGAAAAAAAAAAGATTATACATGCAATGTGATATATAAAGACACGTCGCTGACATTTCCACTCGCACTTATGTGACTACTTTTGAACACGCTACAGCGTTGTGTGAAACACTTGGCCTTGTTTAACAGTTTTGGTGTTGGTGGAAAATACTTATTCTTGTTGTGAGGTAGGTATATATTTATTCATTTATACATTTATTGATTTATATATAAATACATGCAATTATTTATTGATTAGGTAATTAATGATTTTATTTATTTATTTGTTTGCAGATAACCGGCATACCTTACATGTCAGAGGGAGAAGAAACTATTGCACTTTTGAGCCCACTAGAAGGGAAGAGTAACAAGTCACTGCAAGTAAAGGTGAGATGATTTTTTTTAAACTAACTTGTTTTATTTTTTTTTGTTTTATGTTTTATTTTATGAAATGTATGTATTAACCTGAATTTAGGTATTTATAGCGGTTTATTTTATTTATTTTTAGAAACTTGGAAAGAATAGCCTTACCGCCGTAGCAGTCGCTGAAAAAAACCAGAAACGCACTAAAGCGAAACCACTGCCAAAGAGTGAACTGTTTAAAACTCAGGTAAGTCCAACTTAAAAATGCTATTCCATTTTACCACTACTGAAAACTCGTAGACAAAAAAAAATTCATTACCTGTACATGACTGGGACAATGATTGCTTTCTTGATTAATGGCTATGTTGTTGTTGTTGACTGGGAAAAGTACAAGGCCATGTTGGATTTTCTAAAAATAAAATAATAAATTTAATTTATGGGTGGTTCCCTATGGACTCAACGAATATCCACAGGTTTGAACATGATAATGTGAACAAAATGACATGACATTCATTTTTGTTTATATATTGGTTAAAGGGAGGGTGGGGGAATGTAAATGACTGTAGCTTTATAAAAAGAAAATAAGTACATGGGTTACTGTTAGTGCCAACATACAGTTTATTTTTAATGGTGTTTTGATATATTAATGCCAATTAACGTTAACGTTTTATTGACAAGTATTGATTGATTGATTGATTGATTGAGTGATGGGTTATTTTGTTTGCTTTTAGGTGTCGTCATGTGCCATTAACGTAATGAACAGACAGTGAACAAGCATGCATTATGCTTTAAAGTACTCTGTGCAATGTTAATAACTTACAATAAGAAAAAGTTTTATTATAACACATAGCGTTAGTACCAAATACAACAAGTGAGCAAGTTGGTTTACCACGTGGGTTAAATTTAAAATCAGAACATGATCGATGGTTAACATTTGAATCCTGGCCTGTAGGCTTTTTGTCGACGCATGAACTTGCAAAAGCCGTTTTTTTTTTTTTTACTTGAACCGAGAAGATGTGGTGCGCTGTGTGTTTTGTCGTATTGAACTTTCACACTGGGAAGAAGGGGATGATCCCTTTAGAGACCATTTGCGAAGGTCTCATTACTGTCCTTACATGCTTGGAAAGCAAGTGGGTAACCTACCCGTGCATTCATTTTACCGAACCACAAGGCCTTTGGCCGCTACTTACGTTGCTGAATCACAAATAAATAATAATAATGATGTATTACCAGCCAACGGTAGTGTCGATATATGTGGTCCATATGCCATAGACAGTGTTGAATTGGCGTGTGCTTTTGAAAAATTGGGAGTTTGCAAGACTAAAGCACTAGCACACTCAGAGTACAGTTCTGTTGAAAAACGTTTCGAATCTTATAAAAATGTTTGGCCATTAATATTAAAACACCTTACCAAACAGCTAAGTGAAGCTGGATTTTTTTATACTGGTGAAGGGGATAAAACAATATGTTTTTATTGTGGATTTGCTTTATAGGATTGGCAAATGACTGATGACCCTTTTGTGCAACACGCTCGTTGGTTACCAAACTGTAAATACATGGTGATGCTTAAAGGTCAGGAATTTGTGAACACTATTCGTAAAGAAAAAGTGATTGCAGCACAAGACATAAAAGTGCCTTTAGAGTTAGAGCACGCGGAGCAAATACATAAGGCTGAAAGAAAAGACTTGTCTCACGAACAGACACAAAAGTGTGACCAACAATTATGTAAAATTTGTTATCAAGATGAACTAGGTGTTGTATTTTTACCCTGTGGACACATGATAGCCTGTGTCAAGTGTGCATTAGAACTTAACACTTGTGCTATATGCAGAAAAGTAGTATCTGCAACAGTTAGGGCATTTCTTGCATAACTAGTATAATTTATTCGCCATGGATAGTGCAAAATCCCTAATTGCACAATATTATTAAAGCTGTTTTAGAGTGTAATAGATATGCTTTTGTTTTGTTTATAGACTACTACAATGAATGTTTTGAATGCTGTGGGACAATCATGTGGCTTAGAGACAAAGAAGCTCAGCGAATTGCCAACGCATATTCCATTCCGCATTATCAAGATTCGGAAATTGAAAACAGCATATGGTGATCGTGTACTTTGTGTATGTGAAAACTTTGAGACATTTCTGCCTATACGGTTTAATGATATGTCGGAGAGTGTTTTTGATGAAGTCAATAATGCTGTGCAACCTGTACACTTAATTTATGAAGGTTTTAAAAACAATAGGTGCATGGTTCGTTTTAATTAAATAAATAAATAATGTGAAATAATAATGGAAAATATAAGTAATGACAATACACTGAAAAAGAAAGAAAATATGTGCATAGAATAGTAATGTTTTAGTGTTTAGTGTTGTCTTTAAAAATATTATGATGAAACCAAAAAAAATGTATATAAAGTTTGTAAATAAATGCAAAATGATGTTACAATGCTGTTTTATTTTATACAAAGTTAGTATATTTAACATTGCAGAGTATACATGATTATGACAATAAATGCATACTGAATACAAGCCTTTCTCACATTACAATAGTCTGTTATAGTTTTAAACACAAGGCTTGTTGTAGATCATTTTATAGCAATGTCCCTTTAATGTTGTTTTCGAAAAGTGGGGAAGCCACAATGGTTGTATTGACATAAAAACCTTATGGTTATTACTATTTAGTCACTTTGATCCCCTTGCAGATCAACAGCAGATGACCTAGTTGTTCCACTCTTTAAAACGACAACAACAACACTACCTCTTGCATAGTTTGTGATGTTGATGGCTCTTGCGACGTGGAAGATGGATTAAAAATAACTTTGAGAACAGGGGTTAAACGTTGATCATTAAACAATGCACTATTTTGAGTAGCAATATGGTTTTCTTGATTTTTTGTCGACGGCAACTGTGTTTCATGCGGTACACTACATTGATGATCACTGACACTTAAAACCTCACTATTTTTACTTTTTAGGTCACCACGACAATGTTTGGAACGTTGCTTTGAACAACGCCAAATAACAGTTCCATTTTTATTGGTTCGTTTCACAATATATGAATATCCTTTATAGTATGCGTAAGGCTTACCATACCTAGTCACTGATACTTCCATATCAACTGTCGAGCATAGACTAAGCTCTAGTAAAGTCAACTTGGTAATAAGAATACTAGTTTAATGTGAGAGCAAATATGGATCCAAAGAGTTCAGGTAAAAGTGAAAGCAAATAAGCAAATATTAGAAACAAGAGTTGGGGTGAAAGTGGTCGCAAAGTGGTAGACCCATTACACAATAATTTCAGCACGACGAAGCTCTTGTTCAATTTCTTTGATTTCCCAATCGTGACCAGTATGGCCAGATTGACGTGAGGCATGCAACAACTGTAGCCGCTGGACGAGCTTATTGGGATTGTGCCAGTATACAAATTTAACAAATGGATTTTAGGTGTAAACAAAGCATTACCATTATCATGATCATTATCATCATCGTCATTATCATCATCATGATCACCATTATCATCATGACCATCATCACTGTTACTATATAGTCCTTTTTGATCCTCTTGCAATACCACTTTATTTATAGTCTGAGTTGATTTTGACAGTGTTGAAGGTTTCTTGGACGTTGACAACTGTCCTAACATGACGTTTTGAGGACATGATAAGTCCTTTTGAACAAACACTGTACTATCTTTAGCCGCAATATCGTTTTCTTGAACTTGCTTTTTAGCATTTTGATAATTGTTTGTAAACAGTAAGCGTGGTTCGTTTCGAGCACTACATTGATGAACACTCACACTTAAAACCTTTCCATTTTTACTTTTCAGATTGCCTCGACATTTTGTTGACCTCTCTTTTGAGCATCGCCAGAATATTATTCCATTCACATTCTGGCGATTATAGTTATAGGAGTAGCCTTGATAGAGTGCACGTAGCCTACCTTTGTTGGTTGTAATAAGTTCCATAGTAGTAACTGACCTGTCAGTACGATGTTCACACTACAAAGGTTACAACTGTTTTGCTGATGGAGTGACCTACTATAAGCTTATATATTGGCTTATGTGTTGGCTTTTTGTGTTGGCTTTTCGTGTTGGCTTTTGTGTTGGCTTATGTGTTGGCTTTTTGTGTTGGCTTTTTGTGTTGGCTTTTCATGTTGGCTTTTCGTGTTGGCTTATGTGTTGGCTTTTTGTGTTGGCTTTTTGTGTTGGCTTTTCGTGTTGGCTTTTGTGTTGGCTTATGTGTTGGCTTTTTGTGTTGGCTTTTTGTGTTGGCTTTTCGTGTTGGCTTTTGTGTTGGCTTATGTGTTGGCTTTTTGTGTTGGCTTTTTGTGTTGGCTTTTCATGTTGGCTTTTCGTGTTGGCTTATGTGTTGGCTTTTTGTGTTGGCTTTTTGTGTTGGCTTTTCGTGTTGGCTTTTGTGTTGGCTTATGTGTTGGCTTTTTGTGTTGGCTTTTCGTGTTGGCTTTTCATGTTGGCTTTTCGTGTTGGCTTATGTGTTGGCTTTTTGTGTTGGCTTTTTGTGTTGGCTTTTCGTGTTGGCTTTTGTGTTGGCTTATGTGTTGGCTTTTTGTGTTGGCTTTTTGTGTTGGCTTTTCATGTTGGCTTTTTGTGTTGGCTTTTCGTGTTGGCATTTCGTGTTGGCTTTTCGTGTTGGCTTTTTTTGTATTGGCCTTTCGTGTTGGCTTTTTGTATTGGCTTTTCGTGTTGGCTTTTTGTGTTGGCTTTAGTATTGGCTTTTGTATTGGCTTATTTGACAAGTTATTTGTGTCAATGTATTTAGTGGATTTTTTCTTGGTGTTGGAAAGTAGTTGAAAGAGAGGGAATATTTAAAGACTTAACCTCAGCTCACTAACCTAACCTAACCTTTCAACTCTCAGATGTTAATTAAATTCTGTGCATTGTCGAGTTGGAGCCCAAGACCTCAGGGGTAAAAAAAACAATAATTTTGACGACTTATTTTGGTAACTTATTTTAATGGCTAACCTAACTTTACCTAACCTAACCTAACCTAACCTAACCTAACCTCAGCTCACTTTGGATATTACTAGTAAGTGTTCATATCCTCTGCTAGGTAGCATGCTAGTAGTACAGGTAGTGCTCATATTTACCGCTAGATAGCGGAAACATACTTTGCATGTTGCATGTGACACTTGTGAAGTTTAACCACATGCAAGACGTGCTTGTATAAGTTCTCTATTTAAACTCAATATACAATTAACCACTAAATGTTCAGAACTAACATGTATAGCCATGTTTAGGGTATATAGGAGACCCTTAGCAAGAAAGGCTGTCTAACCCACGAGTGTACAGCCTTGTCATACGCAGTAAGCCCCTGTTGGCAGAAAACAACAACAACAACAATTTGAGAAAGCCAACAGGGGCTTACTGCGTATGACAAGGCTGTACACTCGTGGGTTAGACAGCCTTTCTTGCTAAGGGTCTCCTATATACCCTAAACATGGCTATACATGTTAGTTCTGAACATTTAGTGGTTAATTGTATATTGAGTTTAAATAGAGAACTTATACAAGCACGTCTTGCATGTGGTTAAACTTCACAAGTGTCACATGCAACATGCAAAGTATGTTTCCGCTATCTAGCGGTAAATATGAGCACTACCTGTACTACTAGCATGCTACCTAGCAGAGGATATGAACACTTACTAGTAATATCCAAAGTGAGCTGAGGTTAGGTTAGGTTAGGTTAGGTTAGGTTAGGTAAAGTTAGGTTAGCCATTAAAATAAGTTACCAAAATAAGTCGTCAAAATTATTGTTTTTTTTACCCCTGAGGTCTTGGGCTCCAACTCGACAATGCACAGAATTTAATTAACATCTGAGAGTTGAAAGGTTAGGTTAGGTTAGTGAGCTGAGGTTAAGTCTTTAAATATTCCCTCTCTTTCAACTACTTTCCAACACCAAGAAAAAATCCACTAAATACATTGACACAAATAACTTGTCAAATAAGCCAATACAAAAGCCAATACTAAAGCCAACACAAAAAGCCAACACGAAAAGCCAATACAAAAAGCCAACACGAAAGGCCAATACAAAAAAAGCCAACACGAAAAGCCAACACGAAATGCCAACACGAAAAGCCAACACAAAAAGCCAACATGAAAAGCCAACACAAAAAGCCAACACAAAAAGCCAACACATAAGCCAACACAAAAGCCAACACGAAAAGCCAACACAAAAAGCCAACACAAAAAGCCAACACATAAGCCAACACGAAAAGCCAACATGAAAAGCCAACACGAAAAGCCAACACAAAAAGCCAACACATAAGCCAACACAAAAGCCAACACGAAAAGCCAACACAAAAAGCCAACACAAAAAGCCAACACATAAGCCAACACGAAAAGCCAACATGAAAAGCCAACACAAAAAGCCAACACAAAAAGCCAACACATAAGCCAACACAAAAGCCAACACGAAAAGCCAACACAAAAAGCCAACACAAAAAGCCAACACATAAGCCAACACAAAAGCCAACACGAAAAGCCAACACAAAAAGCCAACACAAAAAGCCAACACATAAGCCAACACGAAAAGCCAACATGAAAAGCCAACACAAAAAGCCAACACAAAAAGCCAACACATAAGCCAACACAAAAGCCAACACGAAAAGCCAACACAAAAAGCCAACACATAAGCCAATATATAAGCTTATAGTAGGTCACTCCATCAGCAAAACAGTTGTAACCTTTGTAGTGTGAACATCGTACTGACAGGTCAGTTACTACTATGGAACTTATTACAACCAACAAAGGTAGGCTACGTGCACTCTATCAAGGCTACTCCTATAACTATAATCGCCAGAATGTGAATGGAATAATATTCTGGCGATGCTCAAAAGAGAGGTCAACAAAATGTCGAGGCAATCTGAAAAGTAAAAATGGAAAGGTTTTAAGTGTGAGTGTTCATCAATGTAGTGCTCGAAACGAACCACGCTTACTGTTTACAAACAATTATCAAAATGCTAAAAAGCAAGTTCAAGAAAACGATATTGCGGCTAAAGATAGTACAGTGTTTGTTCAAAAGGACTTATCATGTCCTCAAAACGTCATGTTAGGACAGTTGTCAACGTCCAAGAAACCTTCAACACTGTCAAAATCAACTCAGACTATAAATAAAGTGGTATTGCAAGAGGATCAAAAAGGACTATATAGTAACAGTGATGATGGTCATGATGATAATGGTGATCATGATGATGATAATGACGATGATGATAATGATCATGATAATGGTAATGCTTTGTTTACACCTAAAAATCCATTTGTTAAATTTGTATACTGGCACAATCCCCATAAGCTCGTCCAGCGGCTACAGTTGTTGCATGCCTCACGTCAATCTGGCCATACTGGTCACGATTGGGAAATCAAAGAAATTGAACAAGAGCTTCGTCGTGCTGAAATTATTGTGTAATGGGTCTACCACTTTGCGACCACTTTCACCCCAACTCTTGTTTCTAATATTTGCTTATTTGCTTTCACTTTTACCTGAACTCTTTGGATCCATATTTGCTCTCACATTAAACTAGTATTCTTATTACCAAGTTGACTTTACTAGAGCTTAGTCTATGCTCGACAGTTGATATGGAAGTATCAGTGACTAGGTATGGTAAGCCTTACGCATACTATAAAGGATATTCATATATTGTGAAACGAACCAATAAAAATGGAACTGTTATTTGGCGTTGTTCAAAGCAACGTTCCAAACATTGTCGTGGTGACCTAAAAAGTAAAAATAGTGAGGTTTTAAGTGTCAGTGATCATCAATGTAGTGTACCGCATGAAACACAGTTGCCGTCGACAAAAAATCAAGAAAACCATATTGCTACTCAAAATAGTGCATTGTTTAATGATCAACGTTTAACCCCTGTTCTCAAAGTTATTTTTAATCCATCTTCCACGTCGCAAGAGCCATCAACATCACAAACTATGCAAGAGGTAGTGTTGTTGTTGTCGTTTTAAAGAGTGGAACAACTAGGTCATCTGCTGTTGATCTGCAAGGGGATCAAAGTGACTAAATAGTAATAACCATAAGGTTTTTATGTCAATACAACCATTGTGGCTTCCCCACTTTTCGAAAACAACATTAAAGGGACATTGCTATAAAATGATCTACAACAAGCCTTGTGTTTAAAACTATAACAGACTATTGTAATGTGAGAAAGGCTTGTATTCAGTATGCATTTATTGTCATAATCATGTATACTCTGCAATGTTAAATATACTAACTTTGTATAAAATAAAACAGCATTGTAACATCATTTTGCATTTATTTACAAACTTTATATACATTTTTTTTGGTTTCATCATAATATTTTTAAAGACAACACTAAACACTAAAACATTACTATTCTATGCACATATTTTCTTTCTTTTTCAGTGTATTGTCATTACTTATATTTTCCATTATTATTTCACATTATTTATTTATTTAATTAAAACGAACCATGCACCTATTGTTTTTAAAACCTTCATAAATTAAGTGTACAGGTTGCACAGCATTATTGACTTCATCAAAAACACTCTCCGACATATCATTAAACCGTATAGGCAGAAATGTCTCAAAGTTTTCACATACACAAAGTACACGATCACCATATGCTGTTTTCAATTTCCGAATCTTGATAATGCGGAATGGAATATGCGTTGGCAATTCGCTGAGCTTCTTTGTCTCTAAGCCACATGATTGTCCCACAGCATTCAAAACATTCATTGTAGTAGTCTATAAACAAAACAAAAGCATATCTATTACACTCTAAAACAGCTTTAATAATATTGTGCAATTAGGGATTTTGCACTATCCATGGCGAATAAATTATACTAGTTATGCAAGAAATGCCCTAACTGTTGCAGATACTACTTTTCTGCATATAGCACAAGTGTTAAGTTCTAATGCACACTTGACACAGGCTATCATGTGTCCACAGGGTAAAAATACAACACCTAGTTCATCTTGATAACAAATTTTACATAATTGTTGGTCACACTTTTGTGTCTGTTCGTGAGACAAGTCTTTTCTTTCAGCCTTATGTATTTGCTCCGCGTGCTCTAACTCTAAAGGCACTTTTATGTCTTGTGCTGCAATCACTTTTTCTTTACGAATAGTGTTCACAAATTCCTGACCTTTAAGCATCACCATGTATTTACAGTTTGGTAACCAACGAGCGTGTTGCACAAAAGGGTCATCAGTCATTTGCCAATCCTATAAAGCAAATCCACAATAAAAACATATTGTTTTATCCCCTTCACCAGTATAAAAAAATCCAGCTTCACTTAGCTGTTTGGTAAGGTGTTTTAATATTAATGGCCAAACATTTTTATAAGATTCGAAACGTTTTTCAACAGAACTGTACTCTGAGTGTGCTAGTGCTTTAGTCTTGCAAACTCCCAATTTTTCAAAAGCACACGCCAATTCAACACTGTCTATGGCATATGGACCACATATATCGACACTACCGTTGGCTGGTAATACATCATTATTATTATTTATTTGTGATTCAGCAACGTAAGTAGCGGCCAAAGGCCTTGTGGTTCGGTAAAATGAATGCACGGGTAGGTTACCCACTTGCTTTCCAAGCATGTAAGGACAGTAATGAGACCTTCGCAAATGGTCTCTAAAGGGATCATCCCCTTCTTCCCAGTGTGAAAGTTCAATACGACAAAACACACAGCGCACCACATCTTCTCGGTTCAAGTAAAAAAAAAACGGCTTTTGCAAGTTCATGCGTCGACAAAAAGCCTACAGGCCAGGATTCAAATGTTAACCATCGATCATGTTCTGATTTTAAATTTAACCCACGTGGTAAACCAACTTGCTCACTTGTTGTATTTGGTACTAACGCTATGTGTTATAATAAAACTTTTTCTTATTGTAAGTTATTAACATTGCACAGAGTACTTTAAAGCATAATGCATGCTTGTTCACTGTCTGTTCATTACGTTAATGGCACATGACGACACCTAAAAGCAAACAAAATAACCCATCACTCAATCAATCAATCAATCAATCAATACTTGTAAATAAAACGTTAACGTTAATTGGCATTAATATATCAAAACACCATTAAAAATAAACTGTATGTTGGCACTAACAGTAACCCATGTACTTATTTTCTTTTTATAAAGCTACAGTCATTTACATTCCCCCACCCTCCCTTTAACCAATATATAAACAAAAATGAATGTCATGTCATTTTGTTCACATTATCATGTTCAAACCTGTGGATATTCGTTGAGTCCATAGGGAACCACCCATAAATTAAATTTATTATTTTATTTTTAGAAAATCCAACATGGCCTTGTACTTTTCCCAGTCAACAACAACAACATAGCCATTAATCAAGAAAGCAATCATTGTCCCAGTCATGTACAGGTAATGAATTTTTTTTTGTCTACGAGTTTTCAGTAGTGGTAAAATGGAATAGCATTTTTAAGTTGGACTTACCTGAGTTTTAAACAGTTCACTCTTTGGCAGTGGTTTCGCTTTAGTGCGTTTCTGGTTTTTTTCAGCGACTGCTACGGCGGTAAGGCTATTCTTTCCAAGTTTCTAAAAATAAATAAAATAAACCGCTATAAATACCTAAATTCAGGTTAATACATACATTTCATAAAATAAAACATAAAACAAAAAAAATAAAACAAGTTAGTTTAAAAAAAATCATCTCACCTTTACTTGCAGTGACTTGTTACTCTTCCCTTCTAGTGGGCTCAAAAGTGCAATAGTTTCTTCTCCCTCTGACATGTAAGGTATGCCGGTTATCTGCAAACAAATAAATAAATAAAATCATTAATTACCTAATCAATAAATAATTGCATGTATTTATATATAAATCAATAAATGTATAAATGAATAAATATATACCTACCTCACAACAAGAATAAGTATTTTCCACCAACACCAAAACTGTTAAACAAGGCCAAGTGTTTCACACAACGCTGTAGCGTGTTCAAAAGTAGTCACATAAGTGCGAGTGGAAATGTCAGCGACGTGTCTTTATATATCACATTGCATGTATAATCTTTTTTTTTTCCACGCTTTGAACATTCTCTTATCGTGCACGTGGGCAGCTAACGTCCCAGGCGAACACCTGTGCCGGATCAAATTTCACATGAACTTGCATTTTGTCACGTACGAAGCAAAACAGGATGTGACTTGTTAACAGTTATCATGCACGTGGACAGATAACGTCCAAGGTGAACACCTGCGGTAGATCAAATTTCACATGGACTTGCATTTTGTCACGTACGAAGCAAGACAGGATGTCACTGGTTTAGCGTGCCTGTGGTTTCACACATGTGTGCACGCCTTTCGCACTCCCCTGCCACCACGATGGTCAGATTATTTCACCTTCAAGCGTCTTGGTCATTTTTTCCATTGCACTTGTTGTCAAGTCAGATCAATGCCTTCCAATAAGCTCAAATGACCTTCACCTCCTCGGCAAGTTTGTTTTCTCTACTCGCTTCGACCAACATAGAACCTAGCTCTCATTACCGTTTACACGTTAAAGGTAAAATATCAGAAAAACGCACGCTCGCTCTGTCATACACCGACCCGTCGAAATAGCGATTGTTCTATTAAGCATGGTCCTTGTGGTTAGCGACAGGTTCGTTGAAACACACACACCCAGCCGTATGGTCTCTCTCTCTCAACCACCACGCTTTATAAACATTATAAACAGGTAAAGAAAAAGAAAACGTTTTTTCAACATGTATGGCGTTAGGCCCTTTGTGAATTATCTTTTTTGAAAAAAAATATCTACCACATTTGAAAGGGGGCGTTAGCCCGAGTCCTAGGACACCTCGTACACGTCTCTAGCGTTATTGGTTCGTGAAATATCGGCAAAAATCACAAAAAACACGTGTTTACCCCAAAATCGCGTTTCCAAAATTTTTTAAAATTACAACGAGTAGTTCATAGCAAAGAGGACGTCTGCCCGAATCCTTGGACCCGTCGTACATGCCTCTAGCGTTATTGCTTCGTGAGATATCGACAAAATCACAAAAAACACGTGTTTACCCCAAAATCGAGTTTCCAATTTTATTAAAAATTATAAAGAGTGGTCCATAGCAAAGAGGACGTCAGCCCGAGTCCTTGGACCCGTCGTACACGCCTCTAGCATGATTAGTTCGCGAGATATAGCAAAAAGTTCAAAATCACGTTTTTCCCCCAAAAAAACCATGTTTCCAAATTTTCATCTTTTCGACACCTACATTCCCGTAAAGAGCACGACGAGACGAAAAAAACGAATCCAAGCACGCCCTCCTAGCATGGCTCCTTCCATTCCAAGGTCGCAGGGGCTCACCACTTGCTTTTGGAAGCAGCTCCCCCCTTACCACACTACTGCAGGTTTTCATTCTAGAGACTTGAAATTTATTTTGGGGGTAGAGGGGGTAGGGACCATTGATTTACGTTAAACAATTTTTTTTGTAGAGTTCCTAGTTTCCAAAATATAGGATTTTCAAAATTCGAGTTTTTTCAAAAAAACATAAAAAGTAAAAAAGTTTCATTATAGAAAATAAAGGTCATAAAGACCATTCGTTTGGGCCATGGCATAACGTTCTATCATCTTTGGTTTTCAAACTATCACCTAGTTTCGAAAACAAAAATTTTCAAAAAAAATTTGAAAAATATAACGAGTGGTCCATAGCAAAGAGGACGTCAGCCCGAGTCCAACAATACCTCATTTGTCAAAATCGGACTACGCGTTCGAGAAATATTTAACATGACTAAGGCTTAGTAGTGGGGCAAGGAGGGTTTTGGAGTGCGTTAGAAGCGCCACTACTCCACTACTTAAGTATTTTCAATCTAAATTGCATTTTGTAAGTATTTTCAATCTAAATTGCATATTGTAAGTATTTTCAATCTAAATTGCATTTTGTAAGTATTTTCAATCTAAATTGCATATTGTAAGTATTTTCAATCTAAATTGCATTTTGTAAGTATTTTCAATCTAAATTGCATATTGTAAGTATTTTCAATCTAAATTGCATATTGTAAGTATTTTCAATCTAAATTGCATTTTGTAAGTATTTTCAATCTAAATTGCATATTGTAAGTATTTTCAATCTAAATTGCATTTTGTAAGTATTTTCAATCTAAATTGCATATTGTAAGGATTGACAATCTCAATTGCATTTTGTAAACCTTAAGGAACGGGCTGTAATATTGCGAGTATTTTGAATCTAAATTACATTTTGTAAGTCTTTTGGAGCGTGAGCTGTCATATTGTAGGTATTTTGAATCTAAACCGCATTCTGCAAGTATTTTAAATCTAAATTGCATTTTGTTGGTAGGGCATTTTTTAAGTATTTTGAATCTCAATTGCATTTTGTGAGTATTTTGAATCTCAATTACATTTTTAGCCTACTTTTCACATTTTGCAAAAATGAGGAAAAAGTAGACTTATGAGATCGGGAAAATATGTGTCTGTCTGTCTGTCTGTCTGTCTGTCTGTCTGTCTGTCTGTCTGTCTCTATGGCTGTGTGTGCGTGTGTGTGTCCCCCTATCAACTCCAAGCCGGTTGCAGCAATCAAAACAAAATGTGGTAGGGGTAAAGATCTATACCTGAATATCTCACGGCCATATTTGACATTGATGTCAATGCTACCAACTGCTGAAAAATCGCAATTAAATTTGAGCTCCATGTTGGATAACTTTGAAGGTATGAATGGGAGCTATTTCAAAATTGGCACACATATAGATAATAATATTGCAGTTTAATTTCCAGGAGGCCATACATGACAGTGTTGCCAAAGTAATTATAAGCTTTTTGATATGTCCAATTTTTATATGCATATAACTTCTACACTATCAATTGGATTTCAATCAAATTTTGTACGTGCTATGTGTAACATAACAGATATGACTGCGAGTATTTTTAAGAGCCACCAGGGCTGCCAACTTTTAATAATTGCTCTCTCTCTTTTCTTATCCAATATGCAAGCCGACAGCTTTAAACTATGCACACGTATAGTACCTGGCATTTTAGATTAATTTGGAGTAACTTATGTATGTCAGTTCTACCAATATGATTCTAAGCCTGCTGACAGGATCAATTTTTAAATGCATGTAACTTCTATACTATCATTTGGATTTCAACCAAATTTCGTGTGTGCTGTGTGTACCATAACAGATATGACTATGCCGATTCTTAAGAGTAACCAGCGCTGCCAACTGTTAATAGATACTGTCTCTATTTTTGTTACCCTAATATCAATATATCAGAAAGTATGCAAGTCAATGGCTCTAAACTTTGCACACGTATTGTACCTGGCATTCTAGATTAATTTGGAGTATCTAATATACTCAGTTCTGCCAACATGATTCTAAGCCTGCTGATAGGTCCAATTTAAAATGCATGTAACTTCTATACTAACTAATGGATTTCATTCAAAATTGACACAACAATAGATCATATTATTTCAGATTATTTCTGACCAATACATGTATGTCATTGTTGCCAACATGATTTTACGCGCGCTGTTAGTTCCAATGTTTAACAGCATGTAACGTCCATGCTATCCATTGGACTTCAACCAAATGTTGTATTCTATACCTTAAGAGATGGAACTAAGAATATATTCAGTCACCAGGGCTGCCAACTGTAGTTCTCTATTAGGCTACATTATGCCAGGTATACAGTATTTCGAACTAATTAGAAATTTCGATATTACCAACTTAATTTCGTCATTATTCTAGATAGATCCATATAGATTAATCATTGGCATGAATCTCAAATTTTAAGAAAAGTAGGCTCCTTAGTTCGTCACGGAACTTCTTGTTTATGTATTTTCATTGCATTTTATAAGCATTGTCAATCCAAATTGCATTTTGTAAGTATTTTGGATCTAAATTGCACTTTGTCAATTTTTTTCAACTCTAACCTGTATTTTGTGCGTATTCTCAATCTAAATTATTTTTGTGATTATTTTCCATCTAAATTACATTTTCTGTGTCTTTTCAATCTTCTGTCAGTATTCTCAATCTCCGTTTGCTATAGCTATGGTTTCCGTCTCATTGTCATTTTCGCTATCACCCAGACCATTAGAGGCCGATAACCCAGATGTTAGTCCCCTTAAAACAACATTATCGGCTTCCAATAAATAAATAAATAGCATCACTGACCAACGGAAAATGTGAAAACACACTTTAATCGCCCAGAAATCCCGATACTCGCACGCTTCAAGAAAAAAAAGGACCACTTTCGATAAAATCAGATTATTTGTAAATATTATATAAAATTCATGACATTGACTTCATAATGAATTTAAAAACTGTAGATGTTCTCGTAAAAGCAAAAAGAGAAAGCGATGGATTGTATGAAATACCGTGATAATTTAGCCCATAGATCCGCTAACCTGATAGGTATCTTTTCAATTATCTGGGTACAATATGAATCATTTGTCAGAGAGTAATACTAATAGATCTAATTTTAATTGATTGCATACACACGCTTGGCAAGCAATGTCAATGTTTGCCAGGAGACCATGGAACTTCCATGTCATTGTTAAAATGTCGTACGCCAGCTCGCCTGTGGTCGGTTTGAAATATTGTAGCGTGTTGTTGTGTCCCTAATTGCACTGCTAACCTGATCGTGTAGCGTCATGTTAGCTTTAGCTGGCCTGCGATTCAGGTGGCAGTGATCGAACCTAATTGTCCACTAATCCACAAGAAGAGGGACAGATTTGTGGTCCGGTCTGTTTTATGCGGTTTCAGGTAACATTTGTAATTTGTTTAGTCTTTCAAATTCGATAAAGCCTATCGTAAGTTGATAAATGCTGATGTTTGATCTTGGTTAATCCTATACCGCGTGTTATGGTAGTATTTCCTTTTTTTATATTTTACACGCATTGTCCCTATGGTCTGTATAATATTCTATTATGTGGCTTAACCAATCACATGCCCTTAACTGGAAGTATATAGACAAGCATAACGAAAACACACACATGGTATAATAATATTATAAACATATTTACGAGGTGTTTGTTTAGATTTTGTGAAAATCAATAAATGCAAAACAAAAACAAGAAGTTCTGTGACGAACTAAAGAGCCTACTTTTCTTAAAATTAAGATTCATGCCAATGATTAATCTATATGGACCTATCTAGAATAATGACGAAATTAAGATGGTAATATCGAAATATATCTGGTAGCCAAATAGAGCACTACAGTTGGCAGCCCTGTTGACTGAATATATTCTTAGTTCTATCTCTTAAGGTACAGTATACAAAATTTGGTTGAAGTCCAATGGATAGCATGGACGTTACATGCAGTTAGACATTGGATCTATCAGCGCGAGTAAATCATGTTGGCAACAATGTCATGCATGTGTTGGTCAGAAATAATCTTAAAAATTATAATCTATTGTTGTGCCAATTTTGAATGAAATTTGCTTGTTTTATTCGTATGTCTCAACATAATCGCCAAAACGATTGAAACATTTGTCGTATCGTTACACCAGCTTTCCAATGCTCTCGGAAAAATATTCTTCTGCCACTCAGGTGGGTACTGGACAGTCACCTTAAGTTTTTCGTTTTTGACGAGGCGTTGCCGCCCAACCATACCTTCAATTCTCGAAAAAGGTGAAAATCATTCAGTGCTGGTTTTGGACTAAACGGTAGATGGTCCAAAACTTCACACTTGAATTCTTTGTAAAAGTCTATCGTAACGTTGGTACAGTGTGGTCGTGAATGAACAAGCAAACATTTAGTAATAAAATCAGTTTGGTATGTCAATCTGTTATTTTTATACAGTCCATCGGAACTTGAGGGAAAAAACATCCCTCCTATGTAGTCTACTATGCGCGCGCTTTCAATAATACAGCAGGTGGCCATGGCGCGCCACAAGCTCGGCCAAGGCCACCGCAGCAGTGAATAACGAAACTGCCGCTTGTCGTTCTTACTTTATATGAAAGACCCTGTAGTCAATCTTCTAAATTAAAATTAAGTCATCGGAATAGTAACTGCAGCAAATAATCGTTCATTGGGAGGGGGAAGTACAGATCTGTTCAAATTATTAGACTCAACACACACATTCTTGCCATTTTATAATTACTGTACTTAAAATACATCATACGTTTTAAAGTATAGGGACAGTTTGTTGAAGTATGAAATACACGGGTGTCCCTAAACTTTCTGGCAACACTGTAATTTCAGGATGGCTGTTAATGAAAGAGTTTTTATTGTTAGATTGTTGGTGTAATTTGCAATAAACGATCTCACTACATTTACGGCTTCATCTAACATGTTGGCAACCCTGTTTTGACCTTTGGCTCTTTTTTACTTCTTCTTCTTCTTCTTTGGCTCTTTTCTTCTTCTATTTCTTCTTCTTCCCCTTCTTTTCCCCTTCTTTTTCTTTTATTTCTTTCTTCTTCTTCTTTTTTAAGGATGAATCACTCGCTGCTATGTGACTGAAAGTAACTGCTGGAATCTTGCTTGAAATAACAATGAAAATGAGAGATTATGGTCATTGTTGGTCGATTGTTATTATGGAGTTTCTGGGGAAGTTTACCTATCTTTTTGGGGCAGATGACCTCGCTGTTTCTTCCATTGAAACCGCAATAACTAACTAACTACATAATATATTTTACCGTTAATTTCGAAGTGTTACTATAGAACATAATTAAATCAGTCGTTTCCTTCAATCATTTAGCGCTGCGTACAGTAGGCCTATCAACGGATTGTTTTTGTACATTAGTATAGAGAAAAACAAAGACATTGCCCCAGAAAATGTTGCAGTATTAGAGCTAAGTTGGATGAACTGAGATTTAATGAAAATGAGATTTTGAGTCTCATAATTTGAACACATCTGTAGAATGAAACAGTTTGCCAGGGGGCATTTTTAGCCCTTTCGCTTCTGATGTTGGTAAATTCAAGGAATTGGTGAGAAAGCACCAGATCAGGAGACAGTGATGTATGGTGCATGAGTTGAAGCATGAAAGAAAGTGTAAATTATTATTATTTTATGTTTATTTCTATTATTAGAATAATTATTATTATGATTACCGGTATCTTCTTTTAGCAACAAATACTTATTTTCTTATTAATTCTAATTATCTAAAATTTATGTGCTTGTATGAATGAATTGTTTTGTGTAGTTATTGTAATTTACCATCATGGAGAGTACCCACATTTGCATAATAAATTATACATTCGAATAGAGGACGTTATCTTGAGTCCTACAACACATCGTACACGCCTCTAGCCTTATTAGTTTGCAGGATATTAAAAAAAAGTCTAAAAATCATGTTTTAGCCCAAAAATTCCGTTTCCCTCATTATCAACACATTCATCATCTTAAAGTCACCAACGCACCAATAAATGACATCTCAAACATCGTTCTAGCACCATCCATTCCCCCAAATATCACCAAAAACGTGAAAAAACATAGTTTTACCCCAAAATTCATCACAAAAATTTCAACCTATTAAAACAATAAGCTCGCCATTAGATAGATCAAAAAAATACCATTAAAACGACTCCTCACTCGACCCTCTAGCACTATTCCTTCCCAAACACAACCCTTTTCCAACATAGCCATCCGACTGTCAGAAGACCCTGCTTTGCAAATAAATTATGTATGTATGTGTATGTGCATTATACAAACATTAACTCTTTATGACAGGGTGATGAGTGATTTGATGAATTGGAGGAAATTGAGTGGAGTACTGTGTGATGAGAAGGCTGAAAGGAAAGGTCTACAAATCTACAATGCAGAAACTTGGCCAATTACTAAAGATCACGAGTGAAAGATGGAAGTGACCGAAATGAGAATGCTAAGGTGGATGAGTGGAGTGACAAGAAAGGATGGAATAAGGAATGATTACATCAGAGGAGCAATGAAAGTGGGACCCATAGGAAAGAAGTTCCAAGAAAGTAGGCTCCGATGGTGCTGAGAAGATATGAGGACTACGTGGGGGAAAAGAGTTTGAAATCTGGAAATTAAGTGGTCAAGGAAGAGAGGAAGACCAAAAATGAGCGGAAAGACAAGGTTACAGGGGACCTCAGAGAGAAAGGATGGAAGAGGGAGGAAGCATGGGATCGACATTTATAGAACAGAAGAATCCAGAAAAGTAACACTGACCCTACGTGGCGTAGGAAAAAGCTCAGATAAAGAAGAAGAAGACTCTTTATCTCTAACATTTAAGAACATTTAACCTCATGTACGTTGCCAGTTTAATAAGTTATCTTAGTAAACGTTGCTCAATCCAGACGGACTAGAGGCCAATCTCTGCCATTGCAAGTGTCTAAGTTATGCACTTCATACGCTTTCTATTGGCAAGATATAATTTCAGCGCAGTGACTTCATTGGCTTTATTATTTTTAGCCTATTTTCAATTTATGAAAAAATAGGCTTATGAGATCACCTTTTGTCCGTGTGTCAGTCTGTGTGTGCGTGTTTGAGTGTGTGATGGTGTGTGTGTGTCCCCTCTAATAACTTCTAAACTGCTAGAGCGATTTCAATGAAACTCGGATTATAGCACCATTTTGGCCGACCCCGACCGTGCCCTTCAAATTTTATTGTGCCTCACCAATCCAACATCGCGGCTGTACGAAATATTTCACCAGCATTCAGTATCTCCGAAACTATTGCCGATATCACACTGAAATTGTGTACGGTGATAAAGGGCACAACTAGAAGTTCACCTATGAGATTTTCAAAAACCTGGTAACTGCAACACCAACATGGTGGCCAAGCAAAGTTGAGACGTTTAAATAGACTTTTCTCGAGATTTAACTATCCAAACGTAATGAAACTTTGTACAGCAAATTTTTATACACATTGTAATGCACTGACGTCTAATTTAGTTCAATTGCTTACATAACATCAAAATGGCGGCTGTGCGAAGTATTTCACTGGCATTCTATATCTCCGAAACTATTACCGATATCACCGTAAAAGTTTGTACGGTGATAAAGGGCACTGCTACAAGTTTATCTATGTAACTTTCAATCACCTGTAAAGTACAAAACGAACATGGCGGTCAAGTGAAATTGAAACATTTTAATAGACTTTTCTCGTGATTTAACTCTCTGAGCGCAGTGAAATGTGGTACAGTAAATGATTATACATATTGTAATGCACTGGCATCTAATTTAGTTCAATTGTTCACATAACCTCTAGATGGCGGCTGTGCGAAATTTTAAAATTAAGTTTTTATTTCTTTTGTCGTGATCATGCGATCGACGTGAAAGTTTGAATAATGAACTTACGCAATAATTTTCCTTTAATGGTACATAACTATATGGCCTATACATATGACAATCCAAAATGGCAAGCATCCGAAATATTCAGACGGTTCTCAATATCTACGAATCTTTTACATGAATTAAACTGATTTTTTATGATCATAGAGGCTATGAACATAAGTTCACCTATAGGACTTTCAGTAACCTGGTGAGCACAAATCCAACATGACGGCGACGCGAAATATAAATATTTCAACGGACGTTTCTCGCGATTTAACCATTCGAGTGCAGTGAAACTTTACACGTTAAATGCTTATATAAATGTTAATCCACTGGCATCTAATGTATTTCAATTGTTTTCATATCCACAAGATGGCAGCTGTGCGAAATTTTAAAATCTCATTTTTACTTCATGTGTTCTAATCATGCGATTGAAGTTTTAATACCACACGTACACAATAATCTTCATGTAATAGTACATAAATAAAAATCCAACCTGCGAACCATCTGAAATATTTAGACGGTTCTCAATATCTACGAATCTATCACAACCTTCAAACTGAAATTTTGTGTGTTGATAGAGGCAAATAACATGAAAATAGGCTGTATAGTTCTTCACGGAACTACTTGTTATATTTCTACATTGCTGGTGAAGTATTGAAGTATTAAGTGTTTCCATCATAACTGCTGTTTCCGACATGTTTTCATGGTGTGCTCCACTGTTTCTGCGTACTGAACCGGCACATTTGTGTTTCATTAGCTTCTATAGACCACAGTGAGGCGTGTGTTCATTGTCATAGATTGTCTCGTCGATGAGTACTTCTTAAGATTTATTCCAACCCCATTGAAAATGTCCCTAGTACATAAGACTTTTTACATCATTATGGGGTTTGAAGCCATTTTTTCAGTGTTGCCTTAGCATACAATAGTTTGGTTCTTTTCAGTCGGTCTACACGAATTTACCCAAAAGAGTTGGGTTATACCTTAATCCTGAAAAATAAATAGTATGCATCTATACAGGATGAACAAAAAATGCCGGCATGCGATTCCTCATCCAATTGCAAGACAAAAGTTTCATTAGCAAAATCGGATTGGGTGCTGTTGAAAAGATAAGTATGAAAACGAGAAGCTGGCAACACTGTCACATCCTGCAGTGCATTGGAATGTACCGAAAATGCTCTGGCAGAGCGTCGAGTTCCTGTGACCTACTTTTGGCCACGCTGCATGCAGTTACAGCGTTGCCAGAGCCTCGTTTCTTAACACGCATTTCTGCTAAACTAATTGGCAGGACTAGGTTTTACAACATAAACTTTTCTCGTGAATTTCGACGAGGAACTGCATGCCGATCTCCAAGTGTGGCGTTTTTTGTTCACCCTGTATAAGGACGATGGTGTTGGTCCCCCCAGGGACTCACATCCAGTGGGACGTGGGTTGGCGACCACGGGACCCCACCTGAGTCCGGCATTGCCTCCACTTACTTGTGCCGGGCTCCTCTCCGTCTTCTTTCCTGTCGACCTCCCTTGGTCAACTCTTGTTCTCTTCCGACCCCGACGGTAATAGGGTATCTGAGGCCTAGGGAGTCTCTTCCTTTCCCGCCTTAATTGGCCCTTGTCTCATATTTTCTGTTACCCTCCTTCTCCGAGGGGTCAGCCTTCTTCTTCTTTTCATGTTATCTCCTGCCTTCTGCGCAAGGCCCTCAAGGAGGCAGGGTGTATGTAGCCCCACCACTTCTGATGCACCCTAGATATTGTTACACCCTCAGGGGCTCACGGCTGGTGAGTTTGGGAGTTGGCGACCCCGAGGGATTCCTGAGCTGGGTTTGGTTTTTCCCCTTTTATCCCTTACCTCTGGGGCGGACCCTCTCCTCTTTCACTTTCCTATCTGCCTTTTATGGCTCTCCTTCCTTCCAAGTCCCTCACTCCACATTCTTCGAGGGTTGAGGGCATTTCTTTTCCTCCTGTCCTTTATTTGCCTTGTTCTCCTTTTGTTTTCCATTCCCCCTTCTATTTGTTAAGCGAGTAGTTAGTTTTAGTTGTAGGTTTCATTTTATCATCTTTCATTTTCATTTTCACCCAAACGATTAGGGGCCGATAACTTAGATGTTAGGCCCCTTAAAAAACAATTATCATCATCGTGGTGTTTGTGCAGTATACTGAGGTTATCAGCTGCAATAAGCGTTGTGGCTTTCCGATCCTTATCCATGAGTACTCCAGTTTTATAGTAGTATTCATTATCATCCATGAAACAAATAAATCCACCGGGCGAAGCCGGGCACTACTTCTAGTTGTAGATATTTACGAAATCAAAGAGCAATTCGTCACTGCTGCTGGTTATCTTCTTCCTTTTGAACGTACATTTGTGTCGGTCGGTTACTTGTGTACTGGCTGTGTGCTGCAGTGGTAACGTTCTCGCCTGATGTTCCCAATGTTGCTGGATTGAATCCTGACACAGTCAATTAGCATTGAGGGTGCGCAAATGCGTGGGAGCCGTGTCAGTAGATTTAATGGCACGATAAAGATCCCCTCCGGGGCAAATTTCCAGCACCGCGGCATTTTTAAAAGCCACAGTAGTTAAAAGGGACGCACAGCCAATAACATTACAGCCTACAGTTTGTATCAATCGTCCAACCAAGACCAAGATAGTAGGCCATTCGACATGCTTCCTGGTGTGGTTGAAGATTGTGGGGCACCCATTGGGCACAAAATTTCCGCAAGTGCAGTCGTTCCTTCATGATGGTGTGCACACTTCCGACGCTCAATCCGACCACGGCGGCTATGGCATCCACTGTCACTCGGCAGTCCTGGGTAATGAGTGCATCAACCAGCTGGACAGTATCATCGGTAATGCAGAAGGTGCCCCAGACCGGGCATCATCGGCTAACGACACCCGTCCTTCCCTGAAGCGCTTGTGCCTCGCCTTGAACCTTGCAAGGGACTTGCAGTGTTCGCCGTACACTTGTAACATTCGGCGATGATTGTTCGTTCCCCCTACTCCTTTCGCTGTCAGAAACCGAACAACACCTCTTTGCTCTTCGTTTGACGCCTCCATGTCACTGTTTGCAATGTGACTGGCAGCGTTGGACGATTGATGCATGCTGCTGCTGCTCGCTTTGTATCGTCACTTGACGTACACGCGTGCCCTCTAGCGCCGGGCTGTGACCTTCCACGCTCCGGTCGGAACAACACATCGTTACACACGCCACGATTTGCCGATGTCGTCACCGGTTTGTACATTACAGCCTCCGGCTCGTTACTTTTTGAACGCACCTTATAAATCAATGGGAGGTAGCGAGTACCGTACATGTTGGAATGGACAGCCCTGACCGCCCAAACGCTCAAGGCCGGTGGGAAAGAGCCGCACGCTCCAGTCAGCATATACGCCCCGCCACGGGGCTACTCCGAGTGCCACAGGGATGTCCAGCTCCGCGAGCCGTCATGGCTGTGTACCAGGATGTCAAGTATGATTTCGGAGCCTTGCAATTCAATCTGGCGGCTGATTTTCCACACGTTGTCCTCTTATAGCACAATTATTACGTCCTCAAAGTTTCAAGATAGGTTTCGACTTGTCTTACTTGTCAGTCCTCACGAGAAATCTATTTGACTTTCTTCTCAAATTAGTATAAACAGGTTAAAGGTTCTGCCTGATCAATACTTTCATTAAATATGATCACTGTGTGGTTATTGGTGGGACATGTTTCGAGCAGGAGCGGCCGTACCTTATGTGCTGAAAATAAATTACTTTAATAATATTATCTACAATCAAATATGGCGCATTATTTAGACGTTAGCCAAGAACAGGAAATATTTCCAACTCCACTCACAACAAGGTATCCAGTTCTGCATTCCACTCCGCACCAGGTGCTGGCCGTGTAGATCGCAGCTCAGCGAGAATTTCTAAGTTTATTGCCAGCAAACAGGAACTCTGTCTTTTGCGCATGCGTGCCCAACATTTCCGTTGTGCTGTTAGGACAACAGCCAAGACTAGAGCCTAGACATTCTTCGTTCGACCACAGAGTAGCAGCACTGTCACACGAAATGAGAATGTGGCCGGTGGCCCCTTCTAGTCTCTGCGATAGCATTTTAGAGGGAATCGCTCAAATAAAACGGGTGAAAAATAGATGTAGCTATCAGCTGTTCCTAACGGAAGGCTTTTTACTAATTCTACAGAACAGGAGAACAAGCCTTTTGGTAACTCAACAAGGTATATTACTGAAAATATAGTATTTATGATTGACAAACCTCTCTCGGAGTTGTTGGGAGTCGTTTCACATTCTCAATTGCCACTGCTGCACCGGAAATAATTACTTTTAACGTAAATAAAGCATTATTGGTCATTTTCATTTGAACAAGGTCGGCCACTTAACAATCACATCGGACACTACGTCATACCCACGTGACACGTTGCCAACATGAAAAATGAAATAAAAGGCAAAACCATTGGCCTGGATAAAGATTATTGATGCGTGACTTCCCCCACTGTGCGTGACAAAAACCAGGGGTGTTATCTATTAGCTATCAATCCTCCATGGGTCTGGACGAAAATATTGGTATAGTCAAAACCATTGGTACCGAATGCGTGGGGTTGGCATTATGGACTCCTTCACAAACATTCACAAAGATGGCCGTCAGAGCAGCAATTACAGCTATATAAGTCATGCTCCTATTAGGGCGGGATTGTGGGTCTATGGCAGCGGACGAGTGAACATCTATTACTATATCATCTCCAGATACCATTACAGTAGTGTGTTTGTGCGAGTTCTGTGACCACCTCCACCTCCCCACCTCACAAGATGGCGGCGACGCGATATCCTTTGAACGCATGGTCGGATTTTGACGAATGAGGTGTCATTGAACTCGGGCTGACACTACCTTTCCAATGGACAACATATTTCAACCTCAAAAATAAAATGTACCCTACTAGGGGGTGAAATTGTAATTTTTTAGAGAATCTCTCTTTCCAATTGCACCATGTGAGAGTTTGAATGCCGATATGGATTTAAACGTTGTTCTACATAAAGTGCATGTGTTCGGTGGATAGCCACTATGAATTAACATGCTTGTTTTTTGTTTTTTTACGCATGCCCACTCATGGCTTTTGTAAGAGGGTGGGAGAGCGGATCCCTATGGATGGGTTATTGTTGACGGGTCATTGTTGGCAGGTCATTGATGACAGGTCCTTGTGGACGAGTCCTTGTGGACGAGTCCTTGTGGACAGGTCCTTGTGGACAAGTCCTTGTGGACGAGTCCTTGTCCCTTTGGACTGATCCCTTTGGACCGGTCCCTTTGCCCTGGTCCCTATGGACTGGCTCATGAATTTATTTAAATTATGTCAAAGGGCCTAACTACATTTCGCGTGTGTTGAACTGACGTTATTCACCAACCCCCACTACTATAATGGGATAACGATATGAAAGAAAAGTGGCGAAATACATGTGAACACGTGTGAGATGTCATTATTAGCATTCTCCTTGTGAAACAAGTCACATCCTGTTTTGGTTCATACGTGAGAAAATGCAAGTTCATGTGTAATATGACCTAAAACACAGGTGTTCACCTGTGCACGTGCACGATAAGAGCTAACAAGTCACAACCTGTTTTGACAGTGGTGAGAGGTGAAGGGGGGAGAGTCAGTGTAAGAGAGAACACAGGTGAAGAGAGAAAGAAAATATGTATTGCTCATAATACATGTGGAGCTGAGGACTGTACATAGGACTGTAGGTTAAGTACAACATGAGTGAATAAATAAATACAAGACGCACAGGTTCACACAACATGTAATTTATTAATCCAAGAATTAAAGGCTGAGCTAAATCCCAACCATTTTACATATAGTTTATTTCCTTTTTGTTTCAACACTTTTTCCACAAGGTAATGTTTAGGAAACGCCGTCTTTTGGAGTTCTTGGAGATAAAACCTGCCTTTTATGGGTTGATGGTTGAGGTCCTCGAGTAAATAGGTGACTGGACTGTTCAGGTTGACTTGACGAATTTGAAATAGTTCAGTCCCTCAATTTGGTGTGTAGCCCTTGTCGAAGACGGACTTGAATTTACTCACACGAACATGGTCCCCAATGTTAAGGCGATGACGTTTAGGGTATGCTATTTTTATGGGGTTAAACAGTTTATCCAGTTGTGGAATATTTTTGGTCACAAGTCGTGGCTTGGTCCCGATGGTTCTGTGTTTGGTGTCATTGTAACGTGACACTAGCTCAGGTAACAAGTCCAACCAGCGATAAGTGCCCTGAGCGGTAAACGCTTTCCACATATGGGTTTTCAATGTTCGGTTGAACCGCTCGACCACGCTGGCTTTGAGATTGCTGTACGTGGTGTAATGGTGAATATCCTTAGATTTGAGAAAACTGGAGAAATCTTTGTTGAAAAATTATTTTCCCTGATCGGTTTGTAGCAGCTGAGGTTGACGTTTGGATTGTTGAATAATATGTTGAAAGGCCTTAGTGACTAGTGGACCAGACTTGCGACGCACAGGTTCAACAAACGCCATTTTGGAATAAACATCAATGACCGTCAACATATAGCGTACACAATCGTTAACGTTAGCATAGGGAATCATTTCAACCAAGTCTGCTTGCCAAAGTTCATCCACACCCTGTGAAATCACCTTGAGTCGCTGATAGTGACGTCTAGCTGGACGATGCAACTCGTGAGCAATACCCATTTTAATGGGTGAGGGCTTAAACAATAATTTTGGCATTTCGAAGTTCTTCCTCAATTTCTTGAATTTCCCAATCGTGACCAGTATGATCGGCTTGACGTGAAGCATGCAACAGCTGTAGTCGCTGGACGAGTTTATTGGGATTGTGCCAGTAGGTAACATCCACAAGGGGTTTTAATGGTTTAAATGTTACTCCCGAAGCGGACACTTTACAACGACCACTTTGACTAGTGGGGAACATTTTTGCAATGATGGTTTTATATTTTTGAGATATATTGGCATTCACTTGTTGAGTGGGATCATACTGTCTTTTGTGGGCATGGGTGTCCAATAAAATGGATTTATATTTACCAAGATCCTCTGGCGTATAATCTTGGGATGAGGGGGTCCGAGAGAATAGTAGCTTTAACAGTCCTGGTGTTAATTTATAGTTGATCTTTTTAATGACAGCTTTAGTACGACTAAATTTAATCGATGAATCACCAATTTTAAAACTATCATCCTCATAGCGAACGCCATATGTGGTATCAGTGTTTCCAACAAATAGATTGGTGAAATAGGGTTCCAGTGTTGATCCATAATATTTTATTAAAATGTTTTTCAGTTGAGCTTTATGTTGAGGAGTGGCCAAGAGTTGTGAAAATGGAGACGATCTGGAAGGGCAAGGGGTTTCGACCATGGCCAAGGATTTCCTTTTTCTTAAAAACTCTGCAAGGGGTGATGCCTCTTTTTGAGGCGTAAACACTTGTTCCTCATTATCCTCAACTTCGCTAACACTAGTTAAATCTTCCTCTTTCTCTTCCTCAAGGTCCTCGTGGTGCGTCTGAGTGGCTTGTGAAACGGTAGGTAGCGTTTCAGATGGCTTGAAAGAGGGTTTCAACATGGCTTTTAGCGGAGGTGCTAAATGTTGTTGAATAAACAAAGCATGATCCGCACGCGATCGTTTTAATTGACGAAACTTTTGGCGAATAGTATTTTTTGCTCTAATAATATGCTTTTTCAATTGACTCTCATCTAACGCCATGGTGTCGTGACAAATGACTTGAGAGGGAATGATACAGTGCCTTAAATAGCAATAAAATGATCAAACCCTAAGCGATACCGCCCTTGGTTCAGTTCACTTTGTTTATCAATCACTAAACAGGCATGACGTTGTGTGTTCCAGCACTTGCCACACAATTCTGTAAACATTTGAAAGGTCATATCCGGATTCACATGTTCATTATAAATGTAACGACTGTTCCTCTCGTCCTGGCGAAATAAAACAATGACATTGGCATTGTCACGAATCAACTGTTTGGACATTTTAGAATACGTTTGTCCAAGATAGAAGCAATCGATATGTTTGTGTCGACCCATGCTGAAATAGCTTTGAATGATACCTTGTCGTTCAGTGGATACATCATCGAAAATCATGAGTGAATCAGGCTTTACCTCATTCGGTGAAATAACATTTTCTTGCGTGGAAAATGTAAAATACTCTATATTCTCATTTTTTAATCCAGACATGACTTGATACAGAAACACGTAGAGGGGTTGGTAGAGAGATTTTGCGAAAATATAAATATTTTGAAAACACAGACCATTGGGCGCTGTAATAAGTGTCAGCAAAAGATTGGTCTTTCCACAGCCGGAAGGTCCCACAATGATGCAGCGAATGGAAGATGGAAACAGTGAACCATGGCGTTGTTCACGTGATGTGGGGTAGAGATGGGAAACCATGTCCCTCACGGGGAATGACTCTTGCTGCTTAATTAGCTTAATTTCAACTAAGACTTAGAGAGTCTAGCAGGCTGTCTATATACATCGCACCGAGCCTTGTCATAGAAAGAGTAGACTCGTACTACAGGTTGACTATGGATGTCTTTGGACGTGCGTTGATGGTCAAAGCTAGGTCTGTTCCCATACATGATCCTAAACAAGAAACAGATGCTGCTAATAAACACTATGTGGATAGGTCAGTAGTGCCACGCACAAAACAAGTAGATTATGACTTTAAAGGAAAGCGGTTAACTCATGTAAAACATCCTCAAGTGTCAACAGACGTTACTACAAAAAAGTATGTGGATAACAAGGTGTATGAGTTTTATGATAAAGTGCCTCAGCTTACGGTGAATGGCTATAGCGTTAATCATCACCGCATTATTCACGTGGAAGACCCACAAGAAGATGATGATGTCTGTACCAAGCGATACGTGACCTATGAAATGAAAAGGCTTTATAAATGTATCCCATCTGTATTTTTAGTGCATCTGACAAATGTAAAACCTGTGAATGAGAGAAACCATATACCACTAGTTCATGACCTGCACTTGACCTATGTGCTTGCTTCGGGTTTAAGCCACTATCGACTACTCTATGATGGAACCATTCACATCAAATATGCCATACCTGATGAGAACCATTTACAAATAGAGATAAATGGTCATAGAATGTTGGTCCATAACCATGAAATGGTCAATGCAGGAGACGAATTATCCTTTCATCTCATGTTGACATGGAATGAAAAGCAAGCTGGAAAAACCATAAACGATTTCCCACTTTATGTAGAATTGGAATATACAGCCATGAAATAACAATCTGACGTTAGTTGTGACTTAAACTTTCTTGTGAAAGGTTGTTGGTCATCATCATCATCATGGTGAAACAAAGATATGTAGTGAGAAATACTAAAAATATGACCCGGTCCTTGGCAAAGCCTGGGCTTATGACATTCGTGGACAAGCCCTTACGAAAGAAAAAAAGAAAAAATAATGTGTTGACCATAAGGAAAGCTCTTCGAGCAGCACAGAGACATGTTATTCCAAAACGTCAGCGACAGGGTTCAAAACAAGGGCGAGTGATCCCCGTCCCTAAACGAGCAGGATTTTTACCTGCATTATTCGCTGGTCTGGCTGCTCTAGGTTCACTTTTAGGCGGCGCCAGTGCAGTGGCAAAAACTATTAATGCCGCGCAACAGGGCAAGCAACAACTCAAAGAAAGTCAGCGACACAATGAAACATTGGAAGCCATTGCTATGGGGGCTAAAAATGTCAATTTGAAGCCAGCCTTTTATCAACAAGGATTTGGAATTTCACCTTTTCGAAATAAAATAAAACATCTTTAACCTCAGCCATAGCAAGACATGCCCTGACGCATCAGCAAGTGGAAAGCAATGCTAAACAACTGAAACTTTCTCATTTTCGAGGTGTGTTTATGCGAAACCAATTACCCTCACAACCCTGGAAACATGAATGTGCTGTTGTCAATTTAGATGATCACCGAGGACCTGGAACACATTATGTAGCTTATGTCAAAGAGGGATCTACTGTATGGTACTTTGACAGTTTTGGGAATTCGCCCCCGCCCATGGAACTAGTTGCCTATTTTGGAAACAGGATCAAGATATATTATAATGTGAAACGTGAGCAAACGTTTAACAGCCAACAGTGTGGACGTTTGTGTTTAATTTTTTTTATATAAGACGCAACATGAGCAAAAACGTCAACAGTATGTCGGTGGAAAGTAAGACGTTTACACTGCATGGACGTGGACCTGAAGTGAGTCTAGACTTTTACCCACCTATCGAATTGAGTGAAAAACCTTATGGTTTAGGACTTGTTTCTCTTGAAACGTACAATCGAATATACAACATACGTGAAAATGTGAACAACAAGTTTTACTATGATGATTCTGTGCTCACCCTGAACTCTGGTGGATACACGATAGATGACATTTATGAACACATTTATGTGGTGTTGATCAATGAATATGGTTTAAAGTCATTTCTCGATGGAACGCGCAAGTTTGAACTTGTAGGAAATACCAACACTCATCGCTGCAGTATTTTTTCTACATTCAAAATTGACTTTAAAACTCACCCCGATTCCATTGGTCCATTACTAGGATTTAAACCACGTGTGTTAGAGCCCAACAAAAAACATGAATCAGACCATGAAGTGAAATTCATTGAAGACCATCATGTGTCGGTGACGTGTAATATTATTAGTCAAGTGTACACCAATCAAGAACCGTCGCATTCGCTTTATGACTTTATTGTAACATCGCCCAATGGCTATATTATTCGTGAAAACCCTCCAGTTGTGCTTTTTCAATCTGTGGCTGTCGATGGTATTAGTAATATAACATTAAGACTGATCAATAGAGAGCAACAACTCATTGATCTAGATTCTACCACACCAGTGACTTACAAGTTGGAGCTAAAACCACTATGAAGTTTGTATATAAAGCAACAGCACCGTCTAGGAATGGTGTTAGTTGTTTACCACGTGAATACACGTTAACATCTCAGAACAAGCAGATTTTACAGCATTTGGGTTACCACATTAACCCCCGCGATGAATTCTATTCTAGAGGTAGCGAACCACATCGAGGAGCAACCAGGAGTGGTAAGAATTGATCTGCATTCTTATCAAGCTCAAACACCTGGACTCAATAACAATGATGAAATTCAATTTGTTATCAACAACCAAGATATTTACACTCTACCGCATGAAAGTGTTATTCAGATTGAAGGTCGGCTCACCAAAGCCGATGGTTCTACACCCACTTCATCCAAGTTAGCCAACCATGCTTTCGCCTACCTGTTTTCTGAAGTACGTTATGTCATTAACGATATCGTGGTGGATAGCACTCGAAATGTGGGTATTTCCAGTGTCATGAAACTATATCCCTCTTATAGTAAGGAAGAAGCTAAAACACTTTGCATGGCGGGTTGGTGCCCTGACTCGACCAATGACTGGATGGTACACACCGATGGCACCTTCTCTGGATATTTACCTCTTAAACTGATTTTAGGCTTTGCTGAAGATCACCAGCGCATTGTGGTCAACGCAAGGCAAGTGCTTTATTTGGTGAGAGACAGGAGTGATAATAATGCACTCAAGGGAGTCGACAATGCCCCCATTGATTCAAAAATTCAACTACAACGCTTGCTATGGAAAGTGCCTCATGTGACCCTTAACGATAGCAAAAAACTGGACATACTCAAAATGGTAAAGAGAGATATACCTCTACCCATGGAATTTAGAAGCTGGGCACTCCATGAGTACCCGTTATTGCCCACCACCAACACACACAGTTGGTCTATAAAAACAGCCTGCTATACAGAGAGACCTCTCTACATGATTGTGGGTTTTCAAACGAATCGCAAGTATCAACAAACCAAAGATGTCACGCAATTTGATCACCTGCAATTGAGAAATGCACGTCTTTTCCTCAACGGTGCTGTGTTTCCCTATGAAGGGCTGGATTTAGATTTTTCAAAAAATAAGTTTGCCCCCCTGTACGACTTGTTTTCTAAATTTAGATGGTCGTATTATCAAAAAGAGAATTGTCCAATGTTGTCACCCCAAGCTTTTAAGACAAGGGCGCCACTGATTGTCTTTGACTGTTCCTACTTGGAAGAGTCTGTTAAACCATCCAATATTGACATTCGACTAGATTTTGAAACGCATGACAATGTTCCAGCCAATACCACGGCCTACTGTTTGATTATTCATCACAAACAAGTCAACTATTATCCACTGTCCAACCAAGTGACAAGTGTATAAATAGCAGGTCAACACACATCAAACCGCTCAGTCATGTCTTGCTTTCAAGCCTAAAGAGAAGTTACATCCATGAATTTAAAATCTGAGGAACAACGTTTCAAGACCTTTGCGACGTGGCCGGTGCCTTTTATAAACCCCCAAGCCTTAGCAGCCGCTGGATTCTACTATTTAAAAAGAAGAGATGAAGTGAAATGTGTGTTTTGTCCCATCATCTTAGACCAATGGCAAGAGAGCGATGAACCCATGCAGGAACATCAGCGCTGGTCACCTACCTGCCCCTACCTGTGCAGAATGGAGGTGGGTAATATACCCTGTCATTCAAGTTACCCCTCACGCGTGCCTCTAAGTAATGGAAAAAGTTATGATACGTGTGGACTTTATGGTGCCGGCAGTGCTTCAGTGAGCAAAAACATCCAGTTTAGAGACGTTGGGATATCATCGGTGTTATGGACACTATAAACACAAAAGACTTTTTTGTTGTATGAGATGGTACCGCCTCTATCCTAGAAAGAAAAAGAATGTAAAACTTGTTATTGCAAATAAAATAATGAAATAATAAATTGGTTGTTGTTGTTATATTATTATTATTTCTTATGCCCCCCCCCTGTCATATCCTAACCTCTATAGTGACTACTCGATGTTTTTCTTTTCTTTTACTAGAATGGAATGTAAGTAAATGACATGGGTACACCTTACTGAACAATTATCAGTCTGTGGTCAGTTGGACTTGATCCAGACAAGAGTGAACATGTTAAGTACACTGATTGTCGACTCTCAAGGGTTTAAAATTGGAGATAACAAATTTATATTTAAAGAATTGGCCATCATCGATTGTTCCACTTTTTGGATATCACAAGCTACCCATTTGGTGTTTAAACCACCTTATGCGTTTGATTTGTTGTGTGATAAAGACCGTAAACAAACCCAGTGGATTGAAACTCATATGCAACTAGACTGGAAGCAAGGAACCATTTCATATAAGCACCTGGACATAGTCATGAAAGCCCACTTGTCTTCTGCCCATGTAGTATTTGTGAAAGGTAGTGAAAAACGTCAATGGCTACAACCATTTTTGACGTCTTACTGTCAATGTATCGATTTAATGGGCATGGGCTGTCCCTCTCTGCAAACACTCATGGACCGCTGCCCCTGTGACAATATTACCCATAAAGCCTTGGCACAGGTGTGGCAATTGTTTCATTGGCTAACCACCAATGCCTGCTGGGAGTTGTTAAATAAAATTAAAAGTAAAGGTTTACCTGAAGATGACACCAGTGAGATTTCTACAAGCGACGTGTAAACATCAACGTGATACCATGGAGAAAGGGGATGCTACCGATAAAGCGATTGGAAAGTTCTTTGTGTGTAAAAAGAAACTAGACAGTTTTACTAAAGAAGAATTATTGGCTCTTCCAAAATCATTCATTTATTATGTCGCAGCAAATGCAGTGAAAGAAATCTGGCAACATGTACCAAAATCATGGACTCAAGCCCCTGTGTTAAGTGAATTGCAACCATGTACGGATTATGATCACCATAAGCAAGTGGCTATGGCAAAAATACCCTCTATGCGACAGTGTGCTACTTGTCAGCTGGTCAAACTGTATCATGGTCATAAAAGTCAGTGTAAAGACTTTGTTTCCTCATACTACGGGGGTAATGAAGAAAAAAAGCAACAACAACAAACATCATCCACAGAGGAGGAGGAGGAGGAAGATCAAACCTTTTTACCATCGATGGAAAAGGATATGCCAGACCTGTACTGGCAATGGCGTCATTAACAAAGTAATTCAATACTTGACTTTCGAAATCTACCTACCTGGTTATTATTTGTGTAGTCCTGGAACTTGTCTTGAAGAACATTTACAGCATAGTGATATACCTATTAATCCTTTGGATCAAGCATGCACCTTTCTTATCACCACAGTCATCCTGCATTAAGACGTGTAGCGGATAAAGTATCGTTGAAAAGCTAAACAACGTTTGACATCCTGTGATGTCTCAGTGGGAGAGAGGTTGGCAGTCGTCATTGTGATTAGTGTTATAAAAGGAAAGTTAATGATGAGTGGACATGGACATTGAAAAGGATTGAGGAATTGGTATTTCTTTTGTATTCTATTTTTGTAAAGCTCTATTTGTTGTGAAATAAAACAAGGTTTACAAGATCACAATGTCTTTTAATTTTAAAAATGGTGATAGCCATTTCTTCATTTTCATTTTTTCTTACATGAATATTTACAATTTCCACTTTACCTTTTTTACATTCCCCTTGTTTAGTTTAAACATTCTGTACATTTTTGTTGTTGTGAAATAAAAACAAGGTTTACCAGATCACAATGTCTTTTAATTCTAAAAATGGTGATAGTCATTTTCTTCATTTTCATTTTTTCACACATGAATATTTACAATTTCCACTTTACATTTTTTACATTCCCCTTGTTTAGTTCACACATTCTGTACATTTTTTTTGTGAAATATAAATAAGGTTCACTAAATCACTATATCTTTTAATTTTTAAAAATGGTGATAGCCATTTCATTTTTTCACACATGAATATTTACAATTTCCACTTTTCATTTTTACATTCCCTTGTTTAGTTTACACATTCTGTACATTTTTGTTGTTGTGAAATAAAAAAACAAGGTTTACCAGATTACAATGTCTTTTTAATTTTAAAATGGTGATAGCCATTTCACTTTTTCACACATGGATATTTACAATTTCCACTTTACATTTTTTACATTCCCCTTGTTTAGTTCACACATTCAGTAAATTTTTTAAAATCTTTTTCGTAATATACAAAAGCAAACATTTTACACTAAAATGTATTACTTATTTTTACTAAACTACTGTAGCCTAACATTATACATTCTACTTACAGTTTTTACAAAAAATATTACAATATAAAACACACACTACAAATATTACAATATAGTGATCATTAGACTTAAGTAAAGTAATAGTCGTCAATACGACTGTTTCCCCAAGCAAGAGTATTAAATGTGTTGGGTATAATGAATCGTTTGTTGTCTTCATTACCTAAAGCAACTTTGTTCAACAAATTGGTATGTAGCTGATGATTTTTACTTCTAAATACACACATTTTCTTATATAATACAGGTGGGTTACTAACTATACAGTTTTTATAATCACTTATATCTAACTCTTTACTAACAACATTCTTTTTCACTCCTTTGATTTTTTTTACTACTACATCATCAATTGTCATATAGCTGTATGATTTAGATTTTGTGCCTACAAAGGTGTCTATAATAACACCAGCACATTCATCCTTAAATTTCCCAAGAACCTTTTTGTTTACTAGAGGTAAATGGTAAATATTATCCTTGGGGTAGTCACTTGTATCAAACCTATTTAGCTCAGTTTTGATATCCTCGTAAAAATCATCAGTTTTAAACTCATAAATAAAAGAATCTGTGTCTGTGTAGAGTAATTTAGCATTATCAAGATAGTTTTTCTTTACATAATCATAGTGAAATTCATACATAAGTGTTTTTGATAATTCCAGAATGGTGTAACCCACATATATGGGTTTGTTGTAAGTTACTTTAAGACGATTCATTTGTATTACAACTAAATCCTCATGAATAATTGAACAGCTATGAAAGTTAGGCTTGCTTATTAAGTTGCTCGCACCATACCTTTTACCATCATTCTCCCACTTTGTTATCAGCTTTACATCAACTCGTTTATCAACATTCTCCATAGTCTTTCCAAAAACACTATTATTCAAGAGTTTATAAAAATCTTTTTCAAACGCGTTTGTTGACTGTGTTCTTAAATTATTGTTTAGATCAATATACGGTTTGAGCCATGCTGACTGATGAAATTGCAATACGCGATGAATTTTAGTTAATTTCAATCCATGCTGTAGACACTGTTTCAAGTTTTGATAATGTATTACATATTTACATTTATCATTTACATTAGCAATTAACATTTTTGTTCGTGATGTGCTGTATGGAGATTTCATATTCTCAGGACAAAATGGTAAATCATTATGATCATCATGTAACTCTTAAGGGTACTCAAGATTTACCTCTAAAATATATCCTTTATCATCGTTATCATTAAGAGTGTCAACATGTAAGACATCAATTTCAGGTTGTGTCAGCCAGCGAAAATCTTTCAGTGGTAGATATTGACTCATAGCCCAACCATATTGGTTATTTGCATCGAGGTAGACAATATACTTTGACTCTTCACAAGGGTTGTAGCTAGGCATGTATTTATTATTCGCTTTAGAGTACCGTCCACTACATTGACTTAATCCACCTCGAATTGATGATTTTATAAAATTGATCATGTCTATATCAGTCATTAATTCTAAATTTACTTTCGTTTTTTTCAACATTGAACTGAAACTTAACCCAGGAGCTGTTAAATACTGACAAGGATCAAGGTCATAAGTTTTCATACATACATTCCGAAAATTTTCAAAAACATCTGCTAATAACAACACATCTGTCTTCAAATATATGTCTGAAAATTCTCCTAAAGTTTGAATGTCAAACTGTGCCCATACACGTTGTGCATGTAAATATTCCTGATCACTGATATGACTTGTGTTTAAGGAACTGTAAAATGCATCTTTCGGTGGTAAAGAACACTCCTCAAGACGTTCCACACAGCTAATATATTCATAAGGGAATATACCCTTTTGACGAATCAAATTAAAATCATCTTCTTTAGGAAAGACACGTTGAATTTCATGAAACTGATCTGATTTTAAATTACTAGTCAGCTTATCAAGACTACTCGGCATAAAGCGGAATGAATCTAAAAATCGCAGTTTAATGGTTTTTTTATTGCTAGTTTTGATGTATTTTGTGAACGATATGTATTGTTCCTTATTATTTGCAATAACATCAATTTTCACATCTGAAGCTCCAAATTCTTTAACGATAAAGTGGTTATCGTATTTGCTTCCGTTATGTAGAATGACCGGAATGAATTTACTTACTCTATAATTTAAATTACATTCTTGGTGAGCAGCACCACGATATTTTCCTGTTAAATGATCATGATCGCGAACCCTGTCTGTACATAAACATTCACCACATATAAAACAATTAGTTTCATTTTCAAAATTCATATGCTCTGATGAAGTTAGTGGCTCCATTGGAATGATCGTATTTAAAATAGAGGATATACGGATGGCATTTTTTCAAGACTTTCTATAAAATCTTTAGGTGCATCAGGTCCTCTATAAAGCTCAAACTTATTTAAAGAGTCATCGTAACTACATTTAATATAATATGCAAAGCTAAAAGGTTCATGAATGTGAGTAGTGTTGGTAAAAGGTTGGGCTGGATTCGATGAACATGTATTAAATGGTTTTAGCAAAGCCTCAAAGTCAGCATATATAACAAATGGTACTCGAAGCTGTTTCTCATAATCCTTAAATTTTAGAATGTTATTTTTAGGAGTAGGTAATACCGTACAAACATGATTACACCCCCATTTTGGTGTTGAATTAGTTGGTCCTCTTTCTGGAAATGTAGCAAACAACCATCACACAACCACTTTTTACCATTGTGTTTTGAAACCTGATTACTGACAAGACTACTTAAATGTTTTATCCAACAATAGTGGGCATTTTCACCTTCGATTATGTAAAGTAAATTTACATGAGCATCCATTTTTTCCTGAGTATAATATAGAGGACCAACTATACTCTTATTTTCAATTTCATAAACATTAATACTTACATTGTTCAGCTCTTCGCCATAGGAAATTCCATTTCTTTTAAATCTAACACTGAGGAATAGTGAGGATATGATGATGTTCTATCCATATGCCCCACTGCTGGATGGAGAGCTGAGGTTACAGCCCATGCAAAGCATGCTTGATCACTATTCCAAACGTTCACAACAGCTTTCTTACGTTTGATCCATGCTGGCAAATCAATGTATGATGATGCTCGAAGGGGATTATATTTATTCATGTTGGTTTCTAAATACAGTACTTCAGCCAATGCCCAGCCCGACTCCCTTTCCTGGAACTCTTCACTCTTCACGATGATAGCACTTGAAATATTTTGATATATATCACTAATATTAGTTGATTCACTAACAATTACGTTTTTTTGTATTAAAAGATTTGATATCCGTAATTTCACCTTCGCTCCCAGTTTTTACATAAAGGCCAAAAAGTTCAAAATTCATTTTAAATGTTTTATGCTCTAATAAAACATTACCTACTGCCCCCGTAATTGAATTATATAGAGACCACGGTGGCTATATTGAAATTATAATGAAAGTTATGGCTGTCATAGTTATGACGTGGGTAGTCATGACGTAAGCACGGATGACGCAAATGTTATGCCAGCAGGCTACTTGAGCTGAGATTCTCAGTGACGTCAGCATTTAGTCGAGAATGTTCCAAGATTTACGACGCAGTCGCAGGAAACGAGGAATTCTGCTGAGGAAGAAACTATGCTATTGGAGGGGAGGCTTGAACCAATCAACGATAGTTTAAAGGAAGACGGAGATTGCTGAAACTATGGTATTTTTATTACTTTTGGAATGCAGAATTGTGGAAATCCATTTGCAGTAAAGGCATTGATTTGGAATTTTGGTGAAATTTATTTTCAGTTTTTGAATTTTGAAAATCCGTCATGTATTAACGAAGTTGGAACTGTTAGCGATGACGCAGTATCACGCTCTGGAAGGGATGGAAACGCCCCTCGTGAAGGTAATAAAAGGGCTTGCGCAAAAGAGAGGAGTCTCTTTCATTCTCCGATCATTCTCAGATCTCATTCTCAGATCATCGAAGTATAATTGTGAAAGTTCTTTTCTTATACATTCATTATAGTGAGACGTCGAAGTGAAAAGTAGTGAAAAGAGTCGTCTTTATAACGCGTGGTGAGGCCACTATATTAACGAGATCCATGTCAAACTAGGTGAAGTTAAAACGGACCTTAGAATGATTCTACAAGTTTAGCTTCGAACAGTTAGCGGTCGCCGATAAGCTAATTGTATTGTGCAGTGCTACATAAAGTAATAGAGAAAAGCTGAACAATTTCGACCGATTAGTTTGAAAGATATTAGCAGTTTTATACGACTGACAAAAGTGATTATCTCGCCACAAGAGAAGCACTATTGTATAGCCAGAATCAACGCAACGGCTGACGCTGCGAGTGGAATAGAAAGACTTCAGATTGCTTGGTAACACAACGCTACAGTATAATGGAGCAATTTAATACGGCAGTTTGTTCTTCTAACACTACAACCGAAGAGCAGATGGAAGGCTAAAGGACTTAATGCAATTGGGACATATTTCAACGGAGTAAGATAGCAATATGGAACTTCGCTAATTGCTATTCCACACAAGCGAACATGCGGTGAATACCATCTACACCCATGTTTCGTGATTAAAGGCTGAATACCATCGAACAGCCATGAAAATGATTTCATACTCTGTATATGAATAATTTCTTCGGAAATTTCTACAAAACTTCACGGCGATTGTCTACTGGAACTTCAGGGAATTTTTCAAGAGAGGTCAGGGTGGTCCCGACTCACAAAGAAGATTATTGCCGGAAGGATGTCTATTCGTCTTCGAGGAGCAGAGCGATTTCCGGAGAAGGAAGCAGTTCGATTCTCCGAGGGTGCTATTTCCTATTTCGAGGATGGAGCTCAGCTTTAACTTGGTGAAATGGATCCATCAGCAGTCTTCTTTGGGGAATTTTCCTCTGGAACGTCAATCGGCAGATAAGGTAGTCGTGAACGTTTATTGTATTTGAGTTTATTAATGATGTTTGAGCAACCATTTTTCCCATATTTTTATCCTCATGTTTTTTGCCCTATTTTCTTGTTTGAGATTCTTATTCTCAGTACATCTTGATGAGTTATGCCTTTTTCGACGATTTATTAAGACATTGTTATGTCATGGGCATAGTTAGTGATTTTGAATCAGTTGAGACTGATATTTAGATTTTCAGTAATTAATATTTTTGTAGTCACGATTTGACTGTAAGTTAATGATTTTTATGGCAGATTTAAATTCAGACAGCGTGTCACTTTATTAAAGTAATTCTACCCCAGTTTAATTACTTTGACCAATTTTCTGTCATCATCAAGAAGGAAGAACATTTAAATGATTTTAGAGCGTTAAAATCTCTTACGTTGTCGACGATCTTGGAAATACTAGTCGTTATTTGAATTGATTGCAACACAGACATTTATCGTCAGTTATGAATAATCATTGCATCATAGACACTTTTGTGAAAGAGTAACTTTAATAATGAATTATTGAATGCATTAAAGTCAAGAACTTTTGTTAGGAGTTTTTCTCAATTAGAGATTTATATAACGATGTTTGCATTCCCCAGTCTAAATGGATTCTATTCGACTACTTTGCATTTTAGTCGCACTTTATTTGATGATAGTATTTTCATACTACAATTTCTTCTAAGATGTTAATCTTAAATTTTGATAGACCAGACAGGCGTATATAAGCGTATTCACTATTAAATTTGTTTGTGATTGGCAAGTTTTGACTTCATTTCGGTTCATGAATGAAATCCACGAAGGTTAAATAAAAACAGTTTTGAAACAATTAATGATTATAAAAATTTTTAAGTGGAACTATAAATGTATAATCGCTAGTGCAGCGCGTGTTGAAAGTCGCTGATGTATAAAGCCCTTGAATATGAAGGAGGTTCCCACAGGAATTAATGTTAAAGAATTATTTGTGGAAGTTTTGTAACTTATGTGGAAGTTTTTAATGCCATATAGATTAATATATGATGATTTTGGGCCTAATTTTAATGCAGTTTGTGCATTAACTTGTTAGCGAAGGATTTTCCGCTGGAGTAAGATTGTCATAGTTCGTTGAAAATTAATCAAGTGAATTTACTGTTATAATTAACACGAGTTTTGAAAGAATTTGAGATAAGATTTTGAATGAAGATTACCGTCACAAATCATTATTAAAACCTTTATTAAAACCAGATTGTGACATTAACATGTATAACTAACCTTCATTGGTCGATTATATTAAACACGATTATGAAAATTATCAACCGGATGAACATGTGGTTAATGTATTTCTTAAATTAATAATTTAAACAATTTAAATGTTAATATTGTAAATAATTGCTGTAAATATTTTTAAAAATAATGTGGAACGAGAGTGATGTTAAAGGAGTGCTTATAATATTTTTATTGTCTTTGACAAATATTATAAACAATTTCTAATTGTTATAAATAATTTTGTGATTTTGTTATAAACATTTAAGAGCTAATTAAACATTTGGATGAGAACTTAACAAGTTTAAGGAATTAACATAATGATCCAATAGGATGTGAGTAAAGTACTTGAAAGATTTGCGTAAATATAAATGTGAGTTGTCTTGTAGACATTTAAAAGCTTGAGAGAGCAAGCTGTATTCTTACGTAACGTAGCATGTGGGAGTCCATTCGACCAGTATGCAACAGGTTGGAGGGTAGCTCGCAGCTGGGCCAACATCTGGTTATCAGTGTGAGGTCGTCCACACTCTGGCCTTGCGACTATAAATACCATTGCCATGTTTATTAAAAGGAAACCAAATGCTCTATATATGTCACATCCTGACTTCCTTTCCAATCCAATAGTGTTATGAATATTACGTTATTTGGAGCTCGTGGGAGCTAATATGTTCTATATCATGTTGTATGATAATTTTGCAAGTCCTACAGGAGGACGTAGTCAGATTGACTTGGGCTACTGATAGCCACGTTTATTTTGTTGTGTTAGTAAAATCATACCCTTTATTTGAAATAAAGCTTTTGTACAGTTCAAAGTTCTCGTCTTCGTTATGGTTCATTTTTAAATGTCATGGTGGAGGTTATTGTGTGAACAGACTTTAGTGATCCTGTTGTCAACTCAATCCCCGAGATAATTAAGAGGTAAGTAACGGTAAGTATGAACCCCCGTCTATTTTGGTGTGTTCCACAATGATTTCCTGTGAACTTCTGTGCTCTTATCTCGATAGTATCTGTCAGTGCCATTTTCATTGATGTAGCTGAGCCGGTGCGATTGACTGTTGGCAATCCGATTGAGGGGGTGGATATCTGACAGTCTACTATCCAGGTAAACGGGGACAGAAAGATTGACGCACCTAAAACGTTGGGGCTCGATTCAACAAAACTGGATTACCAGGTTGAACGCCAGTAAGAGTGGCAAACCTAAAACGTGAGGTTCGAATAGACTCAAATAAAGAGGTTGATTCTTTGTTAGATGTCTAGGCCAATTGTAGTATTAGAGAGTGTGATTATATAGGAATTAAATGTTGTATTATGTTAGGAAAATTACACTCAGAAAAGATCAGATCTTATACAACTTGAGAAAGGTTAAATAGGCTGGAAACTTAGAAAAATCGCCTATAATCTGGAATCTTATTTTATTTGACCGGCTTATGACATTTTAGTCATATTAAAGATAAATTTAAATTATTTGGATTGTAAATGTAAATTATTTGTGTTAGGATATTTTAAAATGAGCCAAAGAAATTTGAACATGTGCTTGAGTTTGTTTCAACATGAAGTATCTTCGAAGGTTAATTATAAGGTAGTTATAAGTTAGATTTAAGACAGAAAATTGATCAAAATTATATATGGTGAAAAGGGTTGCTCAAATGTTGTTATTTTGCTCTATTGATGTATGTCCCTACAGCAGTCTATTTTTGAATAATATTGTAATGGCAGATGAAAGTTTGAGGATAATGTTAGAGGAGATGTCTGCTAACTTGAAAGCTAGCATGAATAATAGTATGAAGCAGATCCTGAATGAAAGTATGAAGGAGAATGTTAGTAATTTGTCTGCTAATTTGAATGCAAGAATGGAGGAGAATGCTAGTAATATGTCTGCTAATTTGAATAGTAGTATGAAGGAGATGGAAGCTAGGAATACTAGTCGAATGGAGGAGAATGCTAGTAATTTGAAAGCTAGCATGGATGAAAGTTTGAAAGGTATCCAAACTAGTGCTGCTAATTTGGAGGATAATATGTCGCGTTTACAGATTAATACCCTAGGAATTGAGAATACTGTAACGGACATGCGCACAGACGTGTCTAATGTCCATAAAGATGTGTCTATTGTGCATAAAAGTGTTGACGATGTTAAATTTGATGTGTCTAAGGTACAGAAAGACCTTACAATGTTAAATCTAGATGTAGCTAATGTCCGAGGGGATATTTCTTGTGCTAGAGCCGAAGTAGTTGTTGTCAAAAATGATGTTGCGACTGTCCAAGACAAGGTCGAGGAAGTCCAAAAAGAAATTCAAAAGGCTAGAACTGATGTGTCCAATGTTCAGGTAGACATTAATAACATTCATTCGGACATAACTGAGGTGCAAAGTGACATAACTAAGATTCAGGTAGAAGTCAACACAGTTTTCGTAGATATTACTAAAGTACAAACTGATGTAAATAAAGTCAGGGAAGAAATCGAAAACTCAAAAACTCTTTGTACGCGTAATATAACTGCATTAGCGACTAGACTAGTTGATGAATCAGTTAGAACAACAACGTCTTTAGCAGAGTTGAAGTATGATGTAGAGGTCATGAGAACCCAGGTATTAGACCATAATAGAGTATTAAAAGAGGATATCGAAGTAGACATAGCAGAAATGTTAACAGCAAACGTAGCGGTATGGAAAGACGAGTGGAATAAGTCAAGTGGGGAACATGTAACCCAAATTCAGGAAAGGATTGAAAGAAAACTTGCCAGTACTCAGATAGAAATTAACAATGAAGTAGTACAGATTAGGAAAGATTTAAGCGTCAGGATAAATTCGCTATCCGAAAAACAAGTTCACGATAGAACACAACTAGATCAGGATATGCAAACATTAAAGGATCAGATTCATAAAGTTGTCTCGGATGTAAATGAAACGACGAGTAAACTGCAAAATTTGAAGTTAGGAGAGGCTAGTTTAATGGAGAACTACAAAGAAGAGATAATCAAGAAAGTCTTAACAGAAATCACTGACAAGGATACAGAAGGCGTAGCTTGCGAATTGAATAGGAATTATACTAGAAGATATAACCTAGATCCAGAAAAGAGAGACGTGACTCCTGAAGAACGTGTATCCAGATTCAGAGAGGAGGATGACGAGAGGAATATGGAACCTGAGTGGAACTATCGAGATAGTGGGAAAAACTATCCGGATTCATATCCGAGGAACGTAACGGTCATCAGGAATTTCGAAGATAAACCGCAAAAATTCAGTAACACTGATAGTTTGACACCTATAGAGTATGTAAGGAATCTCAAAGATTATTTCATCGAAGCTCACATTCCCAGAGAGAGAGAAATGAAGATAGTAGAGAGATATCTGATTGGAGGACCCCTCGAATGGTTTCGCGCATTTAGATACACATTCAGTAACTTTGACAAGTTTGCAGAGGCATTAATCAAACGATTTTGGTCCATAGAAGCGCAGAATTCGTTAAGAGCGGAGGTGTATTCAAGAAAATACTCAGGTACTCTTCCAACGCGGTACGCTGATTTCTTTACGAGTCAATTGTCCCGCTTGAGATTTTTGCAACCCCCATTGTCCACGGAGCAATTAATTGATGCGATTTCTCGTATGCTGCCAGTTGAGGTGAGGAGACTAATAATTTCGTCCAACATCAGGGATTTATCCAGCATGGATGAATTACTAAGAAGGTTAGACTACACAAGTCCAATGCCTAACGTAGTACAGAAAGGTCAAAGGCAGGAGTTTAAAGAAATCAATACGGTATATATGGACCAAGTCCAACAAACTGACAAGCCAGAGGAGGAGAAAACTGACAATGTAGGTCCTCACAGGAATAATCAGTTTAGACATAACAGATCACAAGGTTACCGACCGTATCAACAGAGAAGAGGTTGGAACTACAACCGAGGAAACTACAATGGAAGAGGCAGATATTACAACAATAATGGGTATAACCGAAACTATAATAGGAATAACCTAAACCAAAATAGAAACCAGAATACTCAAGGTCAGGTTATGACACCCGATCAGTATCAGCAAAGAGAGAAGGAAAGCCAGCAATACTTAAAAGAATTAAGGGATAAAGAAGCTGACAATCAAAAGAAAAGGCAGGATGTTGTAATCGATCCTGGGCCTTCTACGAGCCAGCAGAATTTTGAGGTCGGTAACACAAAAAAAAACGCCGATTTCTCAACGTCAGTGAGAACCTGTAAATACATTGCCACACCACACCTGATTACGATTAATGAGATATACGAAGTTACCGATGAAGATTTACTAGAAGAGAGGGGTATTGTTAAAGAGGAAAGACCATGTGCCTTACCTATTATTGCTGTACGGATATATGGTCAACAGTACAAAGCCCTGATGGATACTGGTGCTATTATTTCCATCATTTCGGAGGAATGTTATCAAAGTCTGCTAAGAGGAGAGAACATGACAGTTCTACCTGTTTCTACCGTCAAAGTGAGAGGGATATTCCAAGATAAGGCAGTGAAATGCAAGATTCAAGTGTTATTGAACTTTGTGATCAATGGAAGGAATTATGAACAGATCTTCATTGTGGTGAGCAAGATCAATTTTGATATGGTGCTTGGAATCGATTTTATATCGAAGGTCGGAGCTATTATTGACATGAAGAACAGAAGTATTAGCTTTAATGATGGGTACATAATCACAGAAGAGATAGAAGAACAGGACGTGAAAAACAGTCTGGAAATAGACCTTAGGGAAGAAATTTTGAATACAATAATTAATGAAGTGGAAAATTTAGAAGAAATACCCAGTAGAAAAACTGAAGGATTTGAAGAAATTCAGGGGGAATTTGAGGATTTGATAAAGGAATTCCAAGATATTTTCGATGAAAAGCCTGGATTGATTAAGGATTATAAATACAAGATAAGACTGACAGATGAAACCCCTTACCAGAAGAGAATATACCCCCATTCCTGAGAAATACTATCAAGAAGTACGAGGGTTAATCAGAAAAATGGAGGTAGACGGGATTATTAGAAAACAGGCGTCGTCTTATATAAACCCCATCACAGTAGTGAAGAAAAGTAATGGTCAGATACGTCTTTGTCTCGATGCCAGGACCATCAACTTGAAGATTCTTCCAGAAAATGACAGACCACCCCAGATTAGAGATCTACTTCGAAAATTCAAAGGGAGAGCTTGTTTCAGCGTTCTTGACTTGACGTCTTCTTTTTATCAAGTTCAACTAGAAGAGGATAGTATGCAGTACACTGGATTCCTATTTGACCAGACGTCATGGGTCTTTGCCAGAATGCCTTTTGGAATGGTTAACAGTGGACCAGCACTTATTCGAGCACTTGATAGTAAGCTCACTGACGAAGTGAAAGAAAATGTAATCTGCTACATTGACGATTTAATCGTATCTTCACCCAGCGCCGCAGAACATTTAGTGCACTTGAGAAAGTTGTTCGAGAATTTAAGGGAGGCCAATATTAAGGTGAATTTTGGAAAATGTCAATTCTTGAAGAAAGAGATAAATTACTTGGGGCATACTATTGATAAAGATGGATATCATCCAAACATGAAAAAAGTAGATGCGATCACGAGATTTCCAAAGCCAACTAAGGTAAAACAAGTCAGAGAATTTGTAGGTGCATGCCAATTTATTAGCAGCCACTGTCCAAGATACTCGGAAATTATGGCTCCTCTGTATGACTTACTCAAGAAGAACAACAAATGGAAATGGAGTACCGCTGCAGACGAGGCTTTTGAGAAAGCAAAAGAGATGCTCAGAAATAATGTGAAACTGGAGTACCCAGACTTTGAGAAGGTGTTCTATATTGAGTCTGATGCATCAAGAATAGGCATTAGTGCAGTCTTATACCAGAAAGACGAGGCAGGCAACAAGCACTACATTGCGTTCACTAGTCGGAAGTTGAAAAAGCACGAGGAAAACTACTTCACGACAGAGCTTGAAGCGTTAGCTTTTGTGACAGCTTTACAAGCCTGGAAGAAAATCCTGCTGGGACATAAGGTCATCATTATTACTGACCATAAAGCACTACAGTTTATGTTGCATACTGACATGTCGAGTGATAGATTGACACGTTGGGCTTTGTTCACCCAACAGTTTAACGCTACTATCGTCCACCAGCCTGGGAAAGATAACTTACTGGCTGATGCTCTATCACGTAACCCTATTAAAAATGTGCAGATACACCATGTACAATTGGAGGAAGAAGATGAAGAAACCGTTAGGAGGTTAGCCCGAATCGGTGTGTCACAGAAGAGACACGCTCCAATAAGGAAAATGTACAGGTTCCTCAAGGGTTACATGGACAATACGGATGTTGACTATGAAGCTACACGGAGAAATTCACAACACTTTGTCTTGAGTGGAGACATCGTATGCAAGTATGCTGACTCTGCGCATACAAAACTCCGAATAGTCGTGCCACCTAAACATGTTGTCAATTTAGTGTGGGTAGCTCATCATGCAACTGGACATGCCGGTTTAGATAAAACTCTTAATACACTTAAAGAGAGATTTATCTGGACTAACATGCGTTCCAGCATTGCCAAGGTCATTCGATCCTGTGACAAATGTCAAAGAGCAAAGTATGCTTCTGCTTTATTAAAGGGAAAACCGAAGGCTATGATTCCTTCTAAGCCAAACGAACTAATGGCGACGGATATATTTGGCACCTGTCCGAAGGGATACCAGGGTAACCAATACTTGTTGGTGACCGTGGATGTTTTCTCAAAATTTGTTACAATGAGTCCCATGCAGAAAGCTAACACGAGGAACGTAGTAAGCAGGCTGGAAAATGCTGTATTTCCTAAAGCTGGTATACCGGAATATCTACTGTCAGATCATGGAACGCAGTTTACGTCCGTGGAATTTGCAGCGGATATGGAAAGGCTTGGCATTAAGCACTTATTTTCAAGCGTGCGATACCCTGAATCGAATTCCTCAGAAAGATATATGGCTGAATTTTCGAAATTCTGTCGAATTTTCTGTCCAAATGATCATTCTGGGTGGGTGAGATTTGTACCCCTTATTGAGGAATGTCTGAACTCTACAGTGCAGGAGAGCACAGGAGAAGTGCCAATGCGACTTCATCTAGGAAGAAACCCAGAAAGGCCGTGGGATAATCTTTTCAACCACATACCTAGAGATCCCGACTTAGGAAGGCAGCAGAGGATTGACAAGGCGAAGGAACAACTCCAGAAAGCAGCAGAGAAACGATTGAAAAGAGTAGCTGGAAAACGTTTTGGTACACCCTTTCAAGTTGGAAATCTTGTATTATTACGCAGACCTGTCAAGGCTGATATGACCAAGAAAATATACCCCAAATTTGGATTAGTGTTCCTGGGGCCGTTTAGGATTACGAACGCTTATGGAAACAACTGTTACGAACTCTACGATGATGAGAATAATGTCGTTTACGGCAAGTTCAATGCTGGAAATTTGAAAAGATACTATCCTAGAGTAAGCCAGTAATAATTCAATTTCGTGTTCAAGAGAGTTGAATTACTTGTAACATTGAGTTTAAAAACAATTTGCAACTGTTTTTAAAACGTGGTGAGAGGAGAATGCCCGCGTAATTGAATTATATAGAGACCACGGTGGCTATATTGAAATTATAATGAAAGTTATGGCTGTCATAGTTATGACGTGGGTAGTCATGACGTAAGCACGGATGACGCAAATGTTATGCCAGCAGGCTACTTGAGCTGAGATTCTCAGTGACGTCAGCATTTAGTCGAGAATGTTCCAAGATTTACGACGCAGTCGCAGGAAACGAGGAATTCTGCTGAGGAAGAAACTATGCTATTGGAGGGGAGGCTTGAACCAATCAACGATAGTTTAAAGGAAGACGGAGATTGCTGAAACTATGGTATTTTTATTACTTTTGGAATGCAGAATTGTGGAAATCCATTTCCAGTAAAGGCATTGATTTGGAATTTTGGTGAAATTTATTTTCAGTTTTTGAATTTTGAAAATCCGTCATGTATTAACGAAGTTGGAACTGTTAGCGATGACGCAGTATCACGCTCTGGAAGGGATGGAAACGCCCCTCGTGAAGGTAATAAAAGGGCTTGCGCAAAAGAGAGGAGTCTCTTTCATTCTCCGATCATTCTCAGATCTCATTCTCAGATCATCGAAGTATAATTGTGAAAGTTCTTTTCTTATACATTCATTATAGTGAGACGTCGAAGTGAAAAGTAGTGAAAAGAGTCGTCTTTATAACGCGTGGTGAGGCCACTATATTAACGAGATCCATGTCAAACTAGGTGAAGTTAAAACGGACCTTAGAATGCTTCTACAAGTTTAGCTTCGAACAGTTAGCGGTCGCCGATAAGCTAATTGTATTGTGCAGTGCTACATAAAGTAATAGAGAAAAGCTGAACAATTTCGACCGATTAGTTTGAAAGATATTAGCAGTTTTATACGACTGACAAAAGTGATTATCTCGCCACAAGAGAAGCACTATTGTATAGCCAGAATCAACGCAACGGCTGACGCTGCGAGTGGAATAGAAAGACTTCAGATTGCTTGGTTACACAACGCTACAGTATAATGGAGCAATTTAATACGGCAGTTTGTTCTTCTAACACTACAACCGAAGAGCAGATGGAAGGCTAAAGGACTTAATGCAATTGGGACATATTTCAACGGAGTAAGATAGCAATATGGAACTTCGCTAATTGCTATTCCACACAAGCGAACATGCGGTGAATACCATCTACACCCATGTTTCGTGATTAAAGGCTGAATACCATCGAACAGCCATGAAAATGATTTCATACTCTGTATATGAATAATTTCTTCGGAAATTTCTACAAAACTTCATGGCGATTGTCTACTGGAACTTCAGGGAATTTTTCAAGAGAGGTCAGGGTGGTCCCGACTCACAAAGAAGATTATTGCCGGAAGGATGTCTATTCGTCTTCGAGGAGCAGAGCGATTTCCGGAGAAGGAAGCAGTTCGATTCTCCGAGGGTGCTATTTCCTATTTCGAGGATGGAGCTCAGCTTTAACTTGGTGAAATGGATCCATCAGCAGTCTTCTTTGGGGAATTTTCCTCTGGAACGTCAATCGGCAGATAAGGTAGTCGTGAACGTTTATTGTATTTGAGTTTATTAATGATGTTTGAGCAACCATTTTTCCCCATATTTTTATCCTCATGTTTTTTGCCCTATTTTCTTGTTTGAGATTCTTATTCTCAGTACATCTTGATGAGTTATGCCTTTTTCGACGATTTATTAAGACATTGTTATGTCATGGGCATAGTTAGTGATTTTGAATCAGTTGAGACTGATATTTAGATTTTCAGTAATTAATATTTTTGTAGTCACGATTTGACTGTAAGTTAATGATTTTTATGGCAGATTTAAATTCAGACAGCGTGTCACTTTATTAAAGTAATTCTACCCCAGTTTAATTACTTTGACCAATTTTCTGTCATCATCAAGAAGGAAGAACATTTAAATGATTTTAGAGCGTTAAAATCTCTTACGTTGTCGACGATCTTGGAAATACTAGTCGTTATTTGAATTGATTGCAACACAGACATTTATCGTCAGTTATGAATAATCATTGCATCATAGACACTTTTGTGAAAGAGTAACTTTAATAATGAATTATTGAATGCATTAAAGTCAAGAACTTTTGTTAGGAGTTTTTCTCAATTAGAGATTTATATAACGATGTTTGCATTCCCCAGTCTAAATGGATTCTATTCGACTACTTTGCATTTTAGTCGCACTTTATTTGATGATAGTATTTTCATACTACAATTTCTTCTAAGATGTTAATCTTAAATTTTGATAGACCAGACAGGCGTATATAAGCGTATTCACTATTAAATTTGTTTGTGATTGGCAAGTTTTGACTTCATTTCGGTTCATGAATGAAATCCACGAAGGTTAAATAAAAACAGTTTTGAAACAATTAATGATTATAAAAATTTTTAAGTGGAACTATAAATGTATAATCGCTAGTGCAGCGCGTGTTGAAAGTCGCTGATGTATAAAGCCCTTGAATATGAAGGAGGTTCCCACAGGAATTAATGTTAAAGAATTATTTGTGGAAGTTTTGTAACTTATGTGGAAGTTTTTAATGCCATATAGATTAATATATGATGATTTTGGGCCTAATTTTAATGCAGTTTGTGCATTAACTTGTTAGCGAAGGATTTTCCGCTGGAGTAAGATTGTCATAGTTCGTTGAAAATTAATCAAGTGAATTTACTGTTATAATTAACACGAGTTTTGAAAGAATTTGAGATAAGATTTTGAATGAAGATTACCGTCACAAATCATTATTAAAACCTTTATTAAAACCAGATTGTGACATTAACATGTATAACTAACCTTCATTGGTCGATTATATTAAACACGATTATGAAAATTATCAACCGGATGAACATGTGGTTAATGTATTTCTTAAATTAATAATTTAAACAATTTAAATGTTAATATTGTAAATAATTGCTGTAAATATTTTTAAAAATAATGTGGAACGAGAGTGATGTTAAAGGAGTGCTTATAATATTTTTATTGTCTTTGACAAATATTATAAACAATTTCTAATTGTTATAAATAATTTTGTGATTTTGTTATAAACATTTAAGAGCTAATTAAACATTTGGATGAGAACTTAACAAGTTTAAGGAATTAACATAATGATCCAATAGGATGTGAGTAAAGTACTTGAAAGATTTGCGTAAATATAAATGTGAGTTGTCTTGTAGACATTTAAAAGCTTGAGAGAGCAAGCTGTATTCTTACGTAACGTAGCATGTGGGAGTCCATTCGACCAGTATGCAACAGGTTGGAGGGTAACTCGCAGCTGGGCCAACATCTGGTTATCAGTGTGAGGTCGTCCACACTCTGGCCTTGCGACTATAAATACCATTGCCATGTTTATTAAAAGGAAACCAAATGCTCTATATATGTCACATCCTGACTTCCTTTCCAATCCAATAGTGTTATGAATATTACGTTATTTGGAGCTCGTGGGAGCTAATATGTTCTATATCATGATGTATGATAATTTTGCAAGTCCTACAGGAGGACGTAGTCAGATTGACTTGGGCTACTGATAGCCACGTTTATTTTGTTGTGTTAGTAAAATCATACCCTTTATTTGAAATAAAGCTTTTGTACAGTTCAAAGTTCTCGTCTTCGTTATGGTTCATTTTTAAATGTCATGGTGGAGGTTATTGTGTGAACAGACTTTAGTGATCCTGTTGTCAACTCAATCCCCGAGATAATTAAGAGGTAAGTAACGGTAAGTATGAACCCCCGTCTATTCTGGTGTGTTCCACAATGATTTCCTGTGAACTTCTGTGCTCTTATCTCGATAGTATCTGTCAGTGCCATTTTCATTGATGTAGCTGAGCCGGTGCGATTGACTGTTGGCAATCCGATTGAGGGGGCGGATATCTGACAGCCTACTATCCAGGTAAACGGGGACACTACCAAGCCAAACACAGTAGGTTGAACATTTTTTGAAAATGATTCAATACTTTGAGTTTTGTCTTCACTATGAAGTCTATAACTAGCAATTCGACTTTTAAATGCACTACCAATTTGTTGAACATTTCCAGAATTTCTTTCATGGCAAGTGTTATTTTTATGTTGAATACTGCGTAAATGTCCATGAATGATTGAAGAAGGTATATCAATATTACATACATTACAATGTGTTATTGAAGGTTCACCATTCTTCTTTCTTTTTGATGCAAAACTATTTTCACAATCTTGAGAACGTTTACGCTTTTGAGCATTACATTCATTTAAAGGTTCCATGCTAGTTGTTGGTTTTACAGTTTTTAATTCTTGTTGTTCACCATGCACTTCCACCATGTGGGATTGATATCGCTTTACAGCAGAAAAACCAAGTTCACAAACTGAACATGAAAATGGTGCTGAACTAACATGCATTAAATTTACATGACGTGCAAGATTATCTTGTCTGTTAAATGTGGTAGCACAATGACTGCACACAAACATTTTAATGTCATGTTTAACATTTGCGTGTCGTTGAAGGCTGTCAGGTCTTGAGAACTGTTTCTTACAGTCACCACACTTGAACATGATGATCCCTTTCGAAATTACCTATAAAAGAAAGAAATTATAAATGTTAATAAATGATAAACAAAAGTACAATATAAATAGTTTAATTACATTCCAGTCAATGGTTATAGCAGGGTATTTAAATCGATCATCTGTGAACTCCTAGCAAGTCTAACTTCATGTAGTTCTAACTGGGGGTTACTATATACCACTGTCACTGACACCTAGCGGTGAACATTGGAACATGATAGAGTGATAGAAACCAGTGATCGTCAGTTAAGTGAGCTAAGTGTGACGTCATAACCAATCTTAAAACAAGTCTAAACTTGTAGAACATGTCACGTGATAGAAACCAGCGATCACCAGTTAAGTGAGCTAAGTGTGACGTCATAGCCAGTCTTAAAACAAGTCTAAACTTGTAGAACATGTCACATATTGGAAACCAGCGATCGACAGTTAAGTGACCTAAGTGTGACGTCATAGTCAGTCTTAAAACAAGTTTAAACTTGTAAAACATGTCACGTGACAAGGTTAAGTTAGCTAAAGTTAAGTGAACTGAGGTTAAGACTTTAAATATTCTCTCTGTCACTGACACCTAGCAATGAACATTCGAACTTAATAGAGTGGTAATCAAAATCTAACCTACAAATTTAGCTTTACACATCATGGTCAAGTAGTTCCAACTTTTTACTGCTAAATATACCATTTTCACTGACATGTAGTGGTGAACATTGGAAAATAATACTCTAGCTGTTTAAAAGTTATTAGAGGGGCACTTACCTTTTTATAATTGATCAACTGCTGCCACTGAATGAACAGATTGTAGGAATCTGGTATCCTACAGGTACCCAATTATCTGTAAACAAATTAATCAATCAATTAATCAATCAATAAATACATTCCAATCAATAACTTCAACATCAATTAGTAATAAAATACTACAATCCAATAATAATTAGTACTTACCTTGCAAAATAATTTAATGATTTTCTACCAAAACGGCTTTTTTTACAACTCTTGAGCAGTAGTAGAGCACTGTTCACTCAAAGCGAGTAATAAAGACTGACAGTAGGGAGATATATGACACCCCTCTTATATAAACTCTCATCGCTCGTGTCAACAGTTTTTTGCAGATCATTGCAATTCCTTTCCCAATACAGTTGAGAGTCCAAAGTACACTAGGAACACCTGTGTGGTATCCAATGACTGCTGACTTTGCATGATCATCACCCATTGTCTTGATCAACATATGGGGTTTCAAATTACTGCAGCGTCAGTCATAGCAACAGCAGTGTGCGCTCTCTGGTATGTCAGCAACATGACACCGGAAGGAACACCTGTGTAATATCCAATAACTGCTAACTTTGCATGATCATCATCCATTGTCTTAATGAACACTTGCGGTTTCAAATTACTGCAGTGTTAGTCATAGCAACAGATCTGCGCGCTCTCTGCCATGTCTGTAATATGATACAGGAAGTAACAAGACGTCTTACTGCACGTACCATCTCCTCAGTTTTAACATCTTAAGAACATGTATTATTCTCTTTCAACTACAAATGACTCGTTAGAACACATCCATCCACCAAGTTAGATCCCTTGTATGTTCACATGTATTTCGTCACTTTCCTTTCATATCGTTATCACATTATACTAGTGGGGGGGGGGGGGATTAGTGAACAACGTCAGTTCAACACACACAAATGTAGTTAGGCCCTTTGACATAATTTAAATAAATTCATGAGCCAGTCCATAGGGACCAGGGCAAAGGGACCGGTCCAAATGGATCAGTCCAAAGGGACAAGGACTCGTCCACAGGGACTTGTCCACAAGGACTCGTCCACAAGGACCTGTCCACAAGGACTCGTCCACAAGGATTCGTCCACAAGGACCTGTCATCAATGACCTGCCAACAATGACCCGTCAACAATAACCCATCCATAGGGATCCGCTCTCCCACCCTCTTACAAAAGCCATGAGTGGGCATGCGTAAAAAACAAAAACAAGCATGTTAATTCATAGTGGCTATCCACCGAATGCATGCACTTTATGTAGAACAACGTTTAAATCCATATCGGCATTCAAACTCTCACATGTTGCAATTGGAAAGAGAGATTCTCTAAAAAATTACAATTTCACCCCCTAGTAGGGTACATTTTATTTTTGAGGTTGAAATATGTTGTCCATTGGAGAGATAGTGTCAGCCCGAGTTCAATGACACCTCATTCGTCAAAATCCGACCATGCGTTCGAAGGATATCGCGTCGCCGCCATCTTGTGAGGTGGGGAGGTGGAGGTGGTCACAGAACTCTCACAAACACACTACTCATTACTACTAGTATTTTGGCTAATTTCATTACTTACAATTTATTAAACACATGTTCTCCTGTTCTGTAGCGCCACCGGCTTTTTAACACTCCCAAATTACTCTTCAGTTCGGTGGGCCGTGTTCATAATGGCAAGGTGGATCTCGGGAGTTTCCGCCAACGCGGAGTTCCTCATTTCTCTACTGGAAGGCGCTGTGGTGTTCAAGGGGCTTAGATATCTAGCCTCCTTGACTGTCATAGTGCTCAAGGGACGACGAGGTTCGACATGCTAGCTGCCCTCTGGGTGTCAAATAGCGAAGCTTGCACGCGGCACTGAGGCCATACGATATTATTATTATTATGGCTCTCCTTCTTTCCAAATCCCTCAATCCTCATTCTTCGACGGTTGAAGGCATTTCTTTTCTTACTGTCCTTTATTTGCCTTATCCTTTATTTGTTTACCATTTCTTCTTCTAGTCTGTAAGTTTGTATTTAGTAGTGATGGGCTGCGAGTGGACTCGCGAAGAATCAAGCCTGGAACCGTAATACTCGAGATACTCGAGTCCGAGGACGATGTCAGCGATATCTGTGAGCCATTTACGGAAGCAACACGACGTATATAAATGTCGGCACGCCCAAGGAGTAATAAGGAGAGGCCCTAACGGCAAGGAAGTGAGGCCAGAAGTTACTCCTTCACATATGCTCAAAACATTGCGGTAGTCCCATAAGAAAAGCATGTAATGGTGTGACGTACGTACTTAAAAGTGGTGATATTTCGCGTGTGGGTCGAAATGTCGACGTGTGGGGCACATGTTTGCACAAACAGAACTCCCACCTGCCAAAGTAATGAAATTTCACAAGTAAATGCACTTTATTTGCAAAGTATTATGTTAAGTTTTCATCCTTAGAGTAGCCACCCTACGGTACTGTTCTAGTATCATTCGTTAAGTATTCAAATACTGGCATATGTGTCCACCAATATAAGTATTTTGATTGACGTCCAACTAGATGTCCGTCTAGTTAGTTATTGCTGTTTTGGGGGGTGTGACTACGAGATCATCTGCCCCTGTCCGTCTATAGCACAGCATATTGTCAACACACTGTCTGTGCTAGTGACCAAAGTAATCAATGAAAAGGCGTTCGCCGGGACGAGTGACAATACCAGCTTGGTGGAAGCCTACACGAGTGTTCTGGGCAAGTTTAGAACGTTGGCAGGGTAAACATCTTCTGACATGAGCAAAAGCATCTACCTTAATTGAGGGCCAATAAAATTCACCGGATATCTTACGGAAAGTGCGCTGCATCCCTGCATGAGTTCCCAGTGCAGAATCATGATAATATGTCAAAAGCATATCACGTACTGCTAATGGAGCAAAAATTCGAAATTTAGAAGAGTTAGGAAGAACATAGCCACTGGCATTACAACATTATTTTTAATTAGATAAAACATAAATTACGAAAGCAACATATTTAGACATTTGAGGAAAAAGTAATTCCCTTAGGCTTTATATGTCACGTGCTAGGTTGAAAATGAACGTTATCCAGCCAGAATTGCAACCCTTTCCCGTTTGGAGTGTTAATTAATAATTTGAATGTGATTAGTTTAAATCATCTTACATTTGTCATGAAAAAAAACATAACGGAAATATATGATAGCCCATAAACATGTGTGTAAGAAAAACCACAGACAATGGCTCACAGCACTTGAAAGACATTAAGATAATTAATCAATCCTTCGATAAATGCCAATATTGTGTAGGGTGGGTATTTTGCAAGTATTTTTATTCTCAATTGCATTTTGTGACTATTTTGAATCTAAATTACATTTTGTAAGTATTTTCTAACTAAATTGCATTTTGTAAATATTGTCAATTCAAATAACAGTACAGTAAGTATGTAGTTAGTTTTAGTTGTAAGTAGGTAGTTAGTTTGTCTATTAGATATATGTCATTGTTCTATTAGACTGTGGTGTGTGAGTGTGTCTGGTAGCAGTTGCATTGTTTATTAGTTATAGTTCATTGTTTCAGTAGACTGTGATGTGTGAGGGGGCATGTGAGTGTGCCTGGTGACAGACTGTTTTAGTGGTAGTATTTGTTGTTGTTGGTGGAACTTGAGTATTTTTTTCGTTAGTAGAATTTTGGTATTTAATTGTTAGTACGGTAGAAGGTTAGTATTTTTGTTAGTAGAATTGCTCTTTACTTATTCTGAAAGGGAGTAGCAGCCTTTCAGAATAAATCAATTCTTTACTAGTCTTATAGACGGTTAAGATATTGATAATATAAGCCAAATAATGGCTACACTGCGTCCTGCTTCACGGCTGAAAGCAACGGGAAACTACAGCCGTATGCTATTCCCGAGGATATGCACCTCTCTATGCATAATTACATGTGATGATGGCCTCCTCCCTTGTAAAATTTCAATCCGGAGGTAAACTAGTCCCCCGTTCGGATCTCCGGGTGGGGACTACTCGAGAGGGGGTTAACATCACAGAAGTGACAAAGAGGAAATCTGACATTCTACGGATCGGAGCGTGGAATGTTAGAAGTCTGCTAGGAAGTGGAAGGTTAGAAAACTTAGAAAGGGAAATGGATAGGTTGAGGTTGGATTTGGTTGGGATTAGTGAAATGCGCTGGCAGGAAGAACAGGACTTTTGGTCAGGAGACTATAGGGTCATTAGCACTAAATCAAACAATGGCCAAGCAGGGGTTGGCCTCATATTGAGTAGGAAACTTGGACAGCGGGTGGAATATTATGAGCAATATAGTGAACGGATTATTGTAGCAAAAATCAATACTAAACCTACCTGCACCACAGTGGTACAAGTCTATATGCCTACCAGTCAAGCTGATGATGAGGATGTTGAAAAGGTCTACGAAGAAATAGACGAAATTCTGAGGTATATCAAGGGTGATGAGAATGTTATAGTAATGGGAGATTGGAATGCTGTGGTAGGAAAAGGGAGAGAAGGGAAGATAGTAGGAGGTTTCGGATTAGGTGAAAGGAATGATCGAGGAAGCAGGCTGGTAGAATTCTGCACCGAGCATGAGTTGGTCATAGCTAACACCTTATTCAATAACCACAATAGAAGAATATACACATGGATGAGACCAGGAGATACAGGGCGTTACCAAATCGACTTCATTATGGTCAAGCAGAGGTTTCGAAACCAGATTTTGGATTGTAAAACATATCCTGGTGCTGACATAAACTCTGACCACAATCTGGTTGTAATGAAATGCAGATTAAAGTTGAAGAAACTGAAGAAAAGTCAAAAGCCGAAAAGGTGGGCAATAGACAGACTGAAAGAGAAGGATGTAAACGAAAGATTCAAGAAGAGTATAAAGGACGGACTAATGAAAAACCCTAAACAAACTTCAATTGCAGACGAATGGGCACTTTTGAAGAATGAAATAACAAAATCCGCAGAAGAGAACATTGGTAGGAAAGAAAGAATAGGTAGAAAACCGTGGATCACTCAGGATATACTAGAATTGATGGATGAAAGGCGGAAACACAAGAATGTAAGAGATGAAAAGGGGAAAGCAGAATACAGACGTCTGAGAAATGAGGTTAACAAGAAGTGCAAGGAAGCAAAAGAAGAATGGTTGAAAGAGAAATGTGCAGGTATAGAAAATTGTCTGAAATTAGGAAAAGTAGACACAGCTTATCGAAGGATTAAGAATACTTTTGGGGAAAAGAAGACTAAGTGCTGTAATATTAAGGACAAAAATGGAAAGCCTCTAACAGATAGGGAAGAAAAGGTTGAGAGATGGAAAGCTTACATAGAGAGTTTGTATAAGGGAAAGGAGATTGAGAATCATGTAATGGAAAGGGAGGAGGAAATTGATGAGGATGCGAAAGGAGATTTAATATTGAGATCAGAATTTGATAGAGCTTTGGAAGACTTAAGCAGGAACAAAGCACCAGGCATAGATGATATACCGATTGAGTTGCTACGCTGCATAGGAGATGAAGGTCTGATCAGGTTATTTCACTTGGTGTGTAGGATTTATGAGACAGGTGAGGTACCCCCTGATTTCAAGAAGAATGTAATCATCCCTATACCAAAGAAAGTGGGAGCTGACAGATGTGAAGATTACCGTACAATCAGCTTGATTACTCATGCTTCAAAGATCCTGTCTAGAATAATTTACAAGAGGATTGAAAGCCAGATAGAAACGGAGTTGGGCGAAGACCAGTTTGGTTTCAGGAGAAATGTAGGAACAAGGGAAGCTGTACTAAGTATTAGGCTGATTTTGGAAGGTAGAATAAGGAAAGATAAGAGAACGTTCATGGCTTTTATAGACTTAGAAAAGGCTTTTGATTAACGTTGATTGGACTAAATTGTTTGACATTTTGAAATCGATTGGAATAAAGTACAGGGATAGGAGGGTGATATACAATCTATACAGAAACCAGACAGCAGTCATTCGAGTTGAAGGACATGAGAGAGAAGCTGGTATTCAGAAAGGTGTAAGGCAAGGCTGCAACTTATCACCCATACTTTTCAATCTTTATATTGAACAAGCAATGAAGGAAATTAGAGAAAAATGTAAAGTGGGAGTGAAGATTCAAGGAGAAATAATTTCAACTCTGAGATTTGCTGATGACATCGTCATCTTGGCCGACAAGCCTGAGGATTTGAATGAGTTTTTGAATGGTATGGACTCCGTCTTACGGAAAGAATTCATGATGAAAATTAATAAATGTAAAACAAAAATACTGGAATGCAGCCGAAATAAATCAGAAACCTCTATGGAGATCAAATTGGCAGGTGAAAAGCTGAAGGAAGTAGGAGACTTCTGTTACTTAGGAAGCAGAATAACCAGTGATGGACGAAGCAAAGAGGATATAAAAAGTAGGTTGGCTCAGGCAAAGAAAGCAATTCTACAAAAAAGGACTCTGCTGACATCGAATATAGATTTAGGTATTAGGAAGTCATTTTTGAAAGCCTTTGTCTGGAGTGTGGTGCTCTATGGAAGTGAAACTTGGACTATTGGTGCAGCAGAAAAGAGGAGAATTGAAGCATTTGAAATGTGGTGTTACAGGAGAATGATGAAGATCAGATGGGTAGATAGGATTTAAACGAAGAGGTATTAAGACGAGTGGGAGAGGAGAGATGTTTCTGGCGACTGCTAATGAAGAGAAGAGATAGGTTGGTAAGACACATACTAAGACACCCAGGAATAGCAAGCTTAGTTATGGAAGGAAGGGTCGAGGACAAGAACTGTAGGGGTAGACCAAGGTTAGAATATGTTAAACAGATTGCCTCGGATGTAGGGTGTGGTAGCTATGTAGAGATGAAACGTTTAGCTCAGGACAGGGAGGCATGGAGATCTGCATCAAACCAGTCAAAAGACTGAAGACTCAAACAACAATTACTCTTGAGTGTTTATGAGTAAATGTCTCTGTATGTTTCTAGATGTTTTTATTGTTTAGAGGGGGGCTAGGTTACAGTACACAGCTGATTTCCTGCGCCAGCAGCCACTCGTTTCGAGGCCTAATTATTAGTTTTGGTTCCTTCATCAGCTGATATGAAAGAAAACAACACAAGATAATTGTTTAGCGTAGCACTAAAAAGTCCCTTAAAACTAAATCTGCACCATAATGATAGATTGAAAACTTTTAACGCCTAAAGTAACAAAAAAAATATGAAAAAGTAGTTTGGTGCTTTTCAGTCGGTCAACACGAATTTACCCAAAAGAGTTGGGTTATACCATGATCCTGAAAAAAATTACATGAGATTAATAAACACACTTGGATGACGAGTTTCGATCGTCAAGCGATCATCATCAGATCCATTACACTTAGGCTATAATTTCTTTTTATGTCTGAAGGTATGGGTGAAAATATGTACAATATGCACACTTCTTTAGTTGCGGTGTTAGTTGAGGTAGTTCAACTCGTCAATATTTGTTAGTTATAGTCTATGTGATGTTTTGTTAAAATACTGACAATGGTGATTGATCTCCAAACTTGCTTGTTTAGAGTGAAATGTCTTCTTCTTATTTCCTAGCGTGTATCCAGCGATGGTGCAGGGTCCGATAGCTTGGTTGCTTTTCGCCACTTCTTCCTGTCAAGGGCATCTTCAGGTTTAAGTCCACACATCACCAAGTCTTCCTTGATTCTGTCCAGCCATCTTCTCTTTGGACGTGCACGGGGTCGATTTCCTCCTGGATCGTATTGGAGAGCTGTTCTTGCCACAGAGTTCTCATCACTTCTAGTGACATGCCCATACCACCGAAGCCGTACTTCTCTCATTTTATCGGTAATGGCTGCAACTCTCATCTGTTTCCGGACATGTTCATTCCTGACATGATCAAGCCGTGTAACACCCATAGACCAACGTAACATTTTCATCTCCATTCCACGTAGGGCTTGTTCGTGCTTGGTTGTAGCTGGCCAACATTCTGTGCTGTAAAGTGCCACTGGTCGTATCATGGACTTGTAAACTTTCCCTTTCAAAGGGATAGGTACTTTCTTATCGCACAGCACTCCTGTGACTTGGCACCACTTCATCCACGCAGTGTTAACTCGTGCTCGAGCATCGAGAAGCGTTTCGCCATCTGAATATGTGATTGTAGTTAAATGGTCAATACATGTTGTATTGTACAGGTTACTTGTCTGATTGAGTCTTGCGCGTCCTGGTGAGAGCAGTTGTGTCCATCACTATCTACACTCATCTGGGGGAGCTTCTTGTGGGCCAGGGACTCTTATATACCTGGGTAATTCCTCTCTCGCATACCTAAGTTTCTATGTTCGTCGTACAAATGTAACTGTAAGTGGCCAAGTCTAGTCTCCCTAATGTGGTGTATGTTACTGTATTCAGGATAATCTTCAACCATTAAAGACCTGGTTTCAATTCTCGCCACGCATAAGTTAATAGACATATGAGCGCTGCCCGATCTAATGAGAATTTCCCGACACCCTTAATACTGCCGTTAATACTGGCCTAGGTTTATTGAAGAAAAATATATTTTATTATTATTATTATTATTATTATTATTATTATTATTGTTATTGTTATCATTAAAATTATTATCATTATCATCGTCATCCTCATGATCTCTCCAAACAGAGTGTTCTGAATCATACGGATTTAGAGAACATTAAAAACGAAACCGTACTAGCTGAATTTTAGCTGTGAATATTTTACCTTTCATTGTATGTGACGTGCAGTAACTTTGGGAACACCTTGTGTCGACATGCATATCAGTAGAATCTCCTTGATTGTTGACACATGTTCACTTTATCCTATCAGAGCGATGCTGATATTGTGACGTCATAAATTATTCACGCGCTAACAATTGGTTATTTGCAATGCCCGTTAAATTGTTCAATATATATAAATGGACGGCGAAGAGGGATTGCGTTAGTTAATCAAGAATTGTTAAATGAAACGACCCAGTGAAATCAAATTGGTCGCCTGTTAATATTTATACTGGTAAGTGGATAGGGAAGTGATCCCAGGAGAATAAAACACGCACTTACCGTTGGAGCGCTGTAGTTGCCAGTGATCTGTTGTGATTCGGCTCATTAACTTCTTTAACACGATATTACTGACCTGTCCATAATCGATCTGTGAAAAACATGATGATGATAATTGTTGTTTTAAGGGGCCTAACATCTAGGTTATCGGCACCTAATGGTCTGGGTGATAGCGAAAATGACAATAAAATGGAAATCATAATGAAAATTTAGTGAGATGAAAATACTTACAAAATTACCGGGTGAGTTAGCCGAGGTCGTTGCGGCATGACTGTTGGCAGTCGCTCACATCCGGGAGGCGAGGAGGTTCGAATCCCCCCGCCGGCAACCTTGAAGATGGTCTTCTGTGGTTTCCCATCTTCCTTCTAGGCAAATGCCGGGGTTGGTCCTTAACTAGAGGCCACAGCCGCTACCTTCCAACTCCTCGACCCTCCCTTCCAACTTTCCTCCCCAACGGTACTTGTAGCTCACCCATTGGGTGTCCGTCTCGAAGCAGCTACAAAACTGGCGAGCCGAACATGTCCTCGGACACTCCCGGCACTAAAAGCCATACGCTAAAAAAAAACTTACAAAATTGAACTCAGATTGAAATGACTCACAACATGGAGAGTGGAAATACTCACAAAAGGAATAGATTTATAAACACGCACAAAATGTAAGTTAGGCTCAAAATACGTACAAAATGCAATGTAGAGTCGAAATACTTACAAAATGCAATTGATTCTAACTAGTCATTTGGATTGACAATACTTACAAAATTCAATTTATATTGAAAATGCTCACAAAATATATGCCTAATTTAGATTCAAAATACTCAAAAAAATGCAATTGACGATCAAAATACTTACAAAATACCCAAAATACAAAATGCAATTTAGACTGAAAATGCTGTTTAGGTTGAAAATACTTACAAAATGAATTTGAAATTCAAAATACTCATTAAAATGTCCTGCTCCTACATTGAAAGACTTACTAAAAAAGCAATTAGACTGTTAATCCCTACAAAATGGAATTGAGGTAGAAAATACTGGCAAAATGCAATTTAGATCCAAAAGACTTACAAAATGCAACTTAGATTGAAAACACCCACAAAATGCAGTGTAGATTTTAAAAAATGATTAAGGTAATTTGGACATATGGGGAGCCAATTAACAAAAATATAATGAAATGAAAACAAGAGGTCTGACCCCTCTAGGAATGAGGGATCAGGAAAGATGAGATAAGGGCCAATGAAGGCGGGAAAGTGAAAGACTCCCTAGGCCTCGGATACCCTAATACCGTCGGGGTCGGAAGAGAACACGAGTTGACCAAGAGAGGTCGAAAGGAAAGAAGACAGAGAGGAGACCGGCACAAGTAAGTGGAAGCAATGCCGGACTCCGCTGTGGTCCCTGTGAAAAACAAGCAATAATAATAATAATGTGGATAGCAGAAAGGAAAAAAATTCATAGTGAGAGAATGAAGAGATTTTGGGAAGAGAAGGAAGCAAATTCAAACAGATCCCTCTAGGCGGAGGTAGCCTAGAGTTAACTAGGCAAAGAAGAATATATCGAATCCATAAATTTGTCAATTGTTGTATACCTTTAAATTGTCGACCTATTAAGCATGCGAGAAGCTTCTTATAATTCCGGAAATTTCTTGCTCTTGGTGTATGAGTGGGTCATATCATAAATTATTTTAGACAATGGTTTTAGGCACTTTTCAGAGGTCTGTTTTGATATTGTCACTATTAAGGGAGGTATGATTTTTAGCCTACTTTTCTCATTTTGCAACAAGTAGTTCCGTGAAGAACTATACAGCCTATTTTCATATATCCTGCTCATGTTAATTGCCTCTATCAACATACAAAATTTCAGTTTAATTCCTGTAACAGATTCTTAGATATTGAGAACCGTCTAAATATTTCAGATGGTCGCCAGGTTGGATTTTTATTTTTGTACTATTACATAAAGATTATTGTGTACGTGTGTTATTCAAACTTCAATCGCATGATTAGAACACAAGAAGTAAAAACGAGATTTTAAAATTACGCACACCAGCCATCTTGTGATTATGCAAACAATTGAAATAAATTACATGCCAGTGGATCAACATTTGTATAAGCATTTAACGTGCAAAGTTTCACGGCACTCGGATAGTTAATTCGCGAGAAACGTCCATTTAAATATTTATACTTCGCGTCGCCGCCATGTTGGATTTGTGCTCACCAGGTTACTGAATGTCCTATAAGTGAACATATGTTCATAGTCTCTATGAACATAAAAAAAATCAGTTTGGTTGCTGTAAAAGATTCATAGATATTGAGAACCGTCTAAATATTTCGGAAGCTCGCCATTTAGGATTGTAATATGTATAGGCCATAGAATGTATGTACCATTCAAGTACAATTATTGCCTAGGTTCATTATTCAAACTTTCACTTCGATCGCATGATTACGACACAAGAAATAAAAACTTAATTTAAAAATTTCGCACAGCCGCCATCTTGAGGTTATGTAAATAATTGAATTAAATTAGATGGCAGTGCATTACAATCTGCAAAATAATTTACTGTACCACATTTCACTGCGCTCAGAGAGATAAATCACGACAAAAGTCTATAAAAATATCTCACATTCGCTTGGTCGCCATGTTCGTTTTGTACTTTACAGGTTTATGAAATATACATAGGTAAACTTGTATCAGTACCCTTAATCACCGTACAAAATTGCAGGGTGATATCTGTAATAGTTTCGGAGATATAGAATGTCAGTGAAATATTTCGCACAGCCCCCATTTTGAGGTTATGTAAACAATTGAACTAAATTAGACTCCAGTGCATTACAATGTGTATAAACATTTGCTGTACCAAGTTTCATTACGTTTGGATAGTTAAATCGCGAGAAAAGTCTATTTAAGGGTCTCAAATTCGCTTGACCGCCATGTTGGTTTTGTAGTCACCAGGGTTTTGAAAGTCTCATAGGTGAACATCTAGTAGTGCCCTTTATCACCATACACAATTTGAGGGCGATATCGGTAATAGTTTCGGAGATATTGAATGCTAGTGAAATATTTCGCACAGCCGCCATGTTGGATTGGTGAGACGTAACAAAATTTGAAGGGCACGGTCGAGGTCGCCGGGAATAGTGCTATAAACTTACCGAGTTTCATTGAAATCGCTCCAGCCGTTTAGATTGTATTAGAGGGAAACACACACACACCTCACACACACACACACACACACGGACAAAAGGTGATCTCATAAGCTTTTTTTTTTTTTCTTCAAAATTGAAAATAGGCTAAAAATGAGGAAAAAGTAGACTTATGAGATCGATCCGGGAAAATGTGTGTATGTCCGTCTGTCCGTCTGTCTGTCTGTCCCCCTCCCACTATCAACTCCTAAATGGCTGCAGCTATCGAAACCAAATTAGCTAAGAGTAAAAATCTGTACCTGAATATCTCACGGCCATATTTGAAATTGTTGAGCTCTATGTTGGATATCTCAGAAATGATGCATGCGAACTATTCCAAAATTGGCAAACATATAGATAATAACATTCTAGGTTAATTTTCGAAAGTCCATGCATTCCAGTGTTGCCAGCATGATTCTGAGCCTGCCGATAGGTCTAATTTCTAAATGCAAGTAACTTCTATAATAACGAATAGATTTCAACCAAATTTCGTATGTGCTTTGTGTACCACAACAGTTATGACTATGCGTATTCGTAAGACCCAACAGGGCTGCCAACTGTTAATAAATGCTCCCTCTATTTGTTTAATCCTAATATCAATATATAAGAAAGTATGCACGCCATCAGCTCTAAACTTTGCACACGTATAGTACCTACCATTCAATTTAATTTGGAGCAACTAATATATAGCTCAGTGCTGCCAACATGATTCTAAGCTTTCTGATAGTTTCAATTTTTAATTACATGTAGGTCTAACCTCTATACTAACAAATGGATTTTATCCAAAATTGGCACTATGATAGATCGTAATATTTCAGATTAATTCTGAGCATCACATACATGACATAGTTCCCAACTTGATTGTACGCGCACTGATAGATCGAATATCAAACAGCATGTAACGTCCATACTAACCATTAGACTTCAACCAAATTTTGTATGTGCATTCTATACCTTGAGACATGGAACTAAGAATATATTCAGAGTCACCAGGGCTGCCAATTGAAGTAAGTTACTCTATTAGGCTACATTATTTCAGGTGTATTTCAAACTGCAGTGCTTAGAAATGTTAGCATTACCAATTTCATTTCGTCATTGTTCTAGATAGGTCTATACCACTGATCTCCTTACATGTATGGCTGGTAGCTAAGGCAGCAGTAAGCCGAATATACGATGCCAGGTATAGCAAGATGGCAGCGAGCGCATGGTGCAATATTGCGAATCCGGCTCTGTGATTGGTTACTGGTAGTTTGATGTTATACATGTATTTATACTGGCAGTAAATATTTTGTGTTTCTTGTAGTTGTAAAATGGGCTGAATTTGGTTATTTAAAGCGTAAAATCTTAGTTTTAAGTACCGGTTTGTTGACCCATCATCCGAGGCAAGCCGGTAATACCTTTTCTTCTCAGGCAGATTGGTCACTTAGCCGTAATTTGGAAGTTATTGTGAAGTTAAGTATACATATGCAGTGGTGCTGAAGCAGACGTGATCGGGCTAGGCCATTGCGTTTTTAAATTTGATCCCATTTCAGGGTTTTTCGGTTCTGGGTGCGAATAGTTCGCTTAATAGTTGTAAAACGGTGGGGAGAGTATATTTTGAGCAGGTTTTTAGTTTTGTGTTAAGTTTTATGTGGAGCTGAAGAGTGAAATTGGTTTGGCTTAAAGTACATTTTTGGCTTTATTATTAAGTTTATTGTGCTGCTAGCGTGATTAAAAGCTGTAGTATTTGATGTACGAGTGCTGGGATTACTAGGGGGAAGTGTTGGTGAGAGGGAGAGAAGTGAGAAGTGAAATGATGAAGTTGTTGCTGTTGTTGCCAAGCATTACCAAGCACCGATTACGAGATGTCGAATCTAGGCCTGTATAGTGAGCTACGTTTATCGGTACATCATTTGAATAATGCATAATTTCGTGGCATATATATATATATATATATACAATTTACAAGAATGTTTCCAGAAATTGTTTTTCACTCGTTACTGTGTTGAAAATGAAATTCCACAGCCTGCTTCCAGTCTCCGACTGGGTCAGGAATGGAATGAATGAAGCCCCCTTCCAGCGGCGAGGATATGAACTGTGCCGGCTGCCGAGGCCTGACACACTCCTCTGGGGCAATGATTAAAGGAATGACAGATGAAATGAAATGATAGTGGAGAGTGTTGCTGGAGTGAAATTTTGACAGGGAAAACCGGAGTACCCGGAGAAAAACCTATCTGCCTCCGTTTTGTCCAGCACAGATATCACATGGAGTGACCGGGATTTGAACCACGGATCCAGCGGTGAGAGGCCGGCGTGCTGCCGCCTAAGCCACGGAGGCTGCGTAACTCTGTTACTGATCGCTAATTGCGTGTACTCAGCACCTAAGTTGATAATTGTCAGCCGTTATTATACATTCATTTTTATTGCTATTTCGGAGATTTACTGACCTCGGAATGACGTGTCAGTGATCCCAATGCCCTTATGCTATGAGTGAACATTTCTCTATATTTTTATTTGTTCCAAAGCACCATTAATTACGATTTAAAATTGACTAAATTATCATTGCTTGCCCATAAGGAGAGCTCGAGAATGGGTACGCCAACATGGCGGACCGCGCGCTCAACATGGCGTACTTTCTCGTGCAGCGGAGAGCTGCCATCAGCGATCCATGTATAGAGAGAGATCAGTGGTCTATACAGATTGGCATGAATCTTACATTTTAAGAAAAGTAGGCTCTTTAGTTCGTCACGGAACTACTTGCATTCTCTCAAAACTCCATTTTTCCCACCTGTTTGGTCAATGGTTGGTGCTATTGATAAACTTTACGGAGATTAGTATTTGACCCTTAGTCTATCCGAAGAATAGTAGACTACGAACTTTGAATGGATTCAATTTATCACATACTAAGAAAGTTATAGCAATATTTCACTTTTAGAAAAAGGCCCTTCTATTTCCACCCCGTTGGATGCAATTTTGCCCTTTAACCCACGAGGACTGGCGCGTGGTATTGTTGACCCGACGCTTAAAAAATGCTCTATATATTCGTTTTGGTCAGCCCATATTTCCTGCCGCTTACTGTACCTTTCTTCCCAGCCTCGAACTTCACCCTGCAAAAGGAACATGTCCAAAGCTTTTTGAACTCAAGTTATTAGCCTATTTTCAATTTTGAAAAATTAGGCTTATGAGATCACCTTTTGTCCGTGTGTGTGTGCGTGTGTGTGTGTGTGTGTGTGTGTGAGAGAGAGAGGTGTGTGTGTGCTCCCCCCCCCCTAATAAAATCTAAACGACTGGAGCGATTTCAATGAAACTCGGCAAGTTCATAGCACTATTGCGGGCGACCCCGACCGCGCCCTTCAAATTTAGTTACGTCTCACCAATTCAACATGGCGGCTGTGCGAAATATTTCACCTGCATTCAATATCTCCGAAACTATTACCGATATCACCCTGGAATTTTGTATGGTGACAGAGAGAACTACTAGAAGTTCACTTATGTAACCTTTGAAAACCTGGTAACTACAAAACCAACATGGCGGCCAAGCGAATTTGCGACTTCTAAATAGACGTTTCTCGCGATTTAACCAACCAAACGCAATGAAACTTGGTACAGTATATGTTTATACACATTGTAATGCACCGACATCTAACTTCGTTCAATTGTTTACATAACCTCAATATGGAGGCTGTGCGAAATATTTCACCGGCATTCTATATCTCTGAAACTATTACCGGTATCACCCTGAAATTTTGCACGGAGATAAAGGGCACTACTGGAAGTTCATGTATGAAACTTTCAAAAACCGGTTAACTACAAAACGAACATGGCGGCCAAGCGAATTGAAAGTTTTTAATATACTTTTCTCGCGATTTAATTATCCAAACGCAATGAAACTTGGTACAGCAAATGCTTATATACATTGTAATATACTGGTATGTAATTTAGTTCAATTATTTACATAACCTCAAGATGGCGGCTGTGCGAATTTTTAAATTAAATTTTTGTTTCTTGTGTCGTATTCATGCGATCGAAATGAAAGTTTGAATAATGAACTTACTCAATAATTTTCCTTGAAAGGTACATGACTCTAAGGCCTGTACATATAAAAATCCAACTTGGCGACCATCCGAAATATTTAGACGGTTCTCAATATCTACGAATCTATTACAGCAATAAAACTGAATTTTTTAATGTTCATAGGGGCCATGGACATAGGACTTTCAATAACCTGGTGATCACAAATCCAACATGGCGGCGGAGCGAAGCATAAATATTCACATGGTCGTTTCTCGTAATTTAACCACCCGAGTGCAGTGACACTTGGTACAGTAAATCCTTATACAAATGTTAATCCACTGTCATCTAATGTTTTTCAATTGTTTCCATAACCACGAGATGGCATTTGTGCGAAATTTTAAAATCTCTTTTTTTTTACTTCTTGTGTACTAATCATGCGATTGAAGTTTGAATACTACACGTACACAATAATCTTCATGTAACAGTACATAACTCTAAGCTCTACATATATAAATGTCCAACATGGCGACCACCCGAAATATTCAGACGGTTCTCAATATCTACGAATCAATTACAGCAATCAAACTGAAATTTAGTATGTTGATAGGGGCAATTAACATTAGTAGGATATATGAAAATAGGCTGTATAGTTCTTCACGGAACTACTTGTTTTTATATTATTTACGGTCGGGTCAGATTTACCCATGGCGCCAGTCCTCGAGTGACAATTTTTCGCTTACATTAGTCGGGACAATCTTGACAACTAAAAGGGGGGAAATCCACCTATTTCGGTGCAGCACAATCACATAGCTCACGTTCTTGTTGATCCTTGTTTATGGTCTTGGTCCTTTGTTCAAAAAATTTGAGATGAGCTTTGCCGCCACAATAAGGTCAGTTATACTCTTACGTAAATTATTGTCATTTATCTGCATGTTAAATTTGATAATAGTACATTATGCAACGAGCCTATAATGGCTATAATTAAGACACGAGTATTTTTATAAAACGAGCGTATGCTGTTTATGTTCGACGATAATTATAACTTCATTATATGTTTTAACATAAATATTCATAAATATCTGTTGAGAGTCAGCAACTTGAATTTCCTGATCGCAGAGCGAGCGTTGGGTGTTATATCTCTGTCTTTCATGATCTTTGAACGACCGACGCATGCGCTCTGTGTGCTTGCAATGCCATATGGTGGCCGTATGTTTACATCTGCCGCCCCTCAGTAATATTGTCACTGGAGTTGTTTGAAGACAATGAATGCGCTGTGTAGAAATTATATTAAGGTACAGTGCTATTTGTTGTCTCATATTCTCCAGTTTATTTACGCGAACATATGTCGGTAATTTATTATAGTTCGATGTTGTGTTTATGTCCGACATGTTGGATTTTGAGTGCATGCGCGAAGGTATCGTTACCTAATTGGTCAATGAACGAGCTCTGATTGGCTGGAGAAACTGTATCATAATGAAAAAGAGTGTTATAATGACCTTCATTATGATACAGTTTCCAGACACATAATAGTGAGGGTCGAACATAAATACTGTATAAATAAACCTCATTCTGTACTGGGAATAGTTCATAGGAATACACCAGGAGTAAAATTACTTCATTAAAATCCGTACGACTACGACAAAAAGGGAGTGATACACAATGGATCAAAATGACCCGACACCAGTCCTCGTGTTATATTTTTAGACTACTTTCGATTTTTGCAAAAAAAAAAAATTAAAGTTGACTTACGGGATCTCCACAGGGCCAAAAATTATGTGTCTGTGTGCGAGTGTGTGTGTACTCTGAATGTCTGTTCGAACACGGTGAATCCGAATTGAACGAAATTCGGTACATAGGTAGCACTAGCAAAGGGCACCTCAGTGTCATGTTTTATATCGCCGCCAATTTGCCGGAAACGTAATGGCGGCCACCCTTATGTTCAAAGCTTGAATCAAATTACGACTAACCTAATCATCCAATCTCTACCAAATTTTGCAACAACATATAATTATATGGCGAGCGTTTTTGACTAACTTACAAGGTCATCCGCCCAATAGTTTGCAGATGGCGGCCATGTATGTGTGCAAATCGATTCCCCCTACCAATTCAAACACGGTCAAACCGAATTCAATAAAATTTGGTACAGAGGTAGCACTAGCAAAAGGCACTTCAGTGTCATGTTTTATATCGCCGCCATCTTAACGAAAACGTAATGGCGGCCACCCAAATGTTAAAAGCTTCAATCAAATTACGACCAACCTAATCATCTGATCTCTAGCAAATTTTGCAACATTATACCTTTATGTATGAAGAAACTTTTGACCAAAATAAGAAGGTCATCAGCTCAATAATTTGCGGATGGCAGTCATGTATGTGTACAAATCGATTCCCCAAATCTATTCAAAAACGGTGAAAACGAATTCAACGAAATTCGGTACAGAGGTAGCACTACAAAGAGCACCTCAGTGTCATGTTTTATATCGCCGCCATCTTAACGAAAACGTAATAGCTGCCACCCAAATGTTAAAAGCTTCAATCAAATTACGACCAACCTAATCATCTGATCTCTAGCAAATTTTGCAACATTATACCTATATGTATGAAGAAACTTTTGACCAAAATAAGAAGGTCATCAGCTCAATAATTTGCGGATGGTAGTCATGTATGTGTACAAATCGATTCCCCCTATCTATTCAAAAACGGTGAAAACGAATTCAACGAAATTCGGTACAGAGGTAGCACTAGCAAAGAGCATCTCAGTGTCATGCTTTATATCGCCGCCATCTTGACGGAAACGTGATGGCGGCCACCCAAATGTTCAAAGCGTAATAAAATTACGACTAACCTAATCATTTGATCTCAACCAAATTTTACAACAACATACCTTTTTGTGCGAAGCATCTTTTGACTGAACTGCAAGGTCATCAGCCCAATAGTTTGCATATAGAGGCCATGTATGTGTGAAAATCGATTCACCATATCAATTCAAACACGGTGAAACCGAATGAAATTGTGTACAGAGGTAGTACTAGCAAAGGGCATCTCATATTCATGTTTAATATCCGTATAACACGTTGTATTTCAACAAGCTACTACAACCAACATTCAATTATACTCCTTGAAAAGGACAAAGAGTTATAACAATATCCATGCATTTAGGAGAAAGTAGGCTATATGTTATTTACTGAACATCTTGTTTCAAGCCAGTTCTCAAGTGTTCACGAATTCGACCGAGATTTTGTATGATGATATTGTATGCATAAACTTTAACGTAATTGGTGCCAAATGACGGTACTTATCGTGTCCACAAGAAAGTGATACATACTATCAATTGAATCGGCCGGAGCATTAAGTCAGTTTTCACTACTTTTCACGAGACAAATAAAACGTCATTGATAGAACAGAACTTGACAAACACAATATATTAGTCACCTATGTTGTGAAGCAACTATTCAGGTTATATTTGTGTTAGCGGAATATACATTTTAATGTAATAAACATATTTTTCTAATCAATTTTGCTAACGTGACTTAATACCTTTCAACTCAGTGTTCAGTTTAGTGCGGCATAAAGCCATCCAGAATGAATATTTCACGTGTTATTTTAATTTATAATGGATTTGTAACATAAAAACCGCCTAAACTCTGTACAAATGTAATTTACAATAGCACTGTAACACGCGGGAATCTTGCAGTGCAGCCAACATTAAGTACGGAATACGGCGCTGAAAGGTAGCAAGTCGTTGACTTAATGCTTTTCTCCTCTGATCGCACTACATGTAGCAGTGGTTTCTGGCTTAAACCCACAAAACAAATTGCTTTGTGATGGATTTTGCCTTGCCAGTGAGCTTCCGTGCCTTTTCTCCTGAAGAAAATGTTTTGTGTGTAGCTTAAACAGAAGGCTGACTTAATTATATCATATGCCTTTCCTAGGCGATTAGGTCTTCTTCTTCTTCAAGTGCCTCGTCCTCCAAGAACATTGGCGATCAGTAGCATGATCTGCTGTTTGTCCATAGCTGTTCTAAACAGTGACACTGTATTAAGTCCAAACCACTGGCTTAAATTCTTTAGCCAGGATATTCGTCCGCGTCCTGGACCCCTAATGCCATCAATCTTCCCTGGATAATTAATTGCAAGAGGTGGTAATTGTTGTTGCGCATGAAATGACCAAAGTATTCTAGTTTTCTCCTTTTGATGATACTGAGAATTTCCAAGTCTTTGTTCATACGTCGCAGTACTTCCACATTTGTGACTTTAGATGTCCATGATATCCTTAAAATCCTGCGATACGTCCACGTTTCAAATGCTATCAGTGTCTTGCTTAAAACTTCAGTAAGTGTCCATGATTCAATTCCATAGAGCAGGACACTAAAAACGTAGCATCGAAGCAATCGGGCGCGTAATGACAGACTTAAATCACGGCTGGTCAAAACTCTTAGGTCGATACTTCTAAATACTAATTACTAAAAAAATGGCCATTTTTGACTTAATGCTTCTCAGCTCGGACCGATTCAATTATATATAAGTAAACTTTCGAACTGACAGTGGTTTTGGTTTGCAATTGCAATAGCTAGCTTTCTAATGAAGTCTACCTAAACTCATCTGAGAAATAGGTTCAATCGTACTCATTGGTTGGGCGTAGCCTAGTAAATAATAATAACGTATACGGTACTCATTAAGAAATATGTATCCGGTTCTTGTAGTCAGTTGCTCTTCGCTGAAGTAGCTTTTTATAGGTGATGATTATGATGATAATTGTTGTTTAAAGGGGCCTAACATCTAGGTTATCGGCCCCTAATGGCTTGGGGGAACGTGAAAGATGAGATGAGAATGAAAACTACACTAACTACAGACTTACATACTAGAAGAAGAAATAAATGCTAAGGCAAATAAAGGACAGGAAGAAAAGAAATCATGAGGATTGAGGGTTTGGAAGGAAGGAGAGTTATGAAAGGCAGATAGCAAAGGGATAGAGGAGTGGGCCCGCCCCAAAGTCAGTGGAAAAAGGGGAAAAACGTTCCCATCTCAGGAATCCCTCGGGATTGCCAACTCCCGAACTCACCAGCTGTGAGCCCCTGAGGGTGTACCAATATCCAGGGTGCACCAGAAGTGCTGGGGCTACATACACCCTGCCTCCTTGAGGGCCTTGAGCAGAAGGTAAGGAGATAACATGAAAAGAAAAAGAAGGCTGACCCCTGCAGAAGGAGGGTATCAGGAAAGATGACACAATGACCAATTAAGGTCCCTAATACCGTCGGGGTCAGAAAAGAACAAGAGTTGACCAAGGGAGGTCCACGAAACAAGACGGAGAGGAGCCCTGCACAAGTAAGTGGAAGCAATGCCGGACTCAGCTGGGGTCCCGTGGTCGCCAACCCACATCCCATCAGATGTGAGCCCCTTGGTTTTTTTTATAGGTGAAAATCGAGTGGTAAGTTAGACGTGACCAGTTACCAATGACATATATATATATATATTTCACGCCCGTTTAGAATAAGTTTAAATTCCCTCATCCAAACCTGGAATTTTAATATTTCCAGAAATGCCTTGGCAAGAAACTTGTCATTAAGCAAAAAGAGTGATAGTGAAATGTCTTTTGATTGAGGGAGAAATAGCAACGAATGGGAAATTTCAAAATCTTCCATGGTTTAATTAAGTCGTAAGTCACGAGAAAGGAACATTTTGAACTGTAAGAGCAAATGTGATAGAAAATTGATTTCCATTTGTTTCCGATGTACTCATTTAATTTGACCTAAGGATGTACGTTTTGAAATGGCAATTTGAGACGATTTGGAAGATTTTGGCACCAACCGCACCTTCTAACTCTCTCTCTGGTTTAGAGCTTGAGTTTTGTGAAACATACACCTTAGTGTTTTATATAATAAGATTATCAAGGAGATGCAAGTGCAACGAATTCTTGTCAGACGTGATTTAAGAATGGCGAGGTGCATGAAACACAAATCGGAACGAAAAGTTCACAGGCGACATGAAGAAAAGCAGAGTTGCACTTCCAGGGAAACTCAAAACACAACCACTCTTCTCTGAAGTCTTTACTCAAAGCGACTCAACAGTTTTCCGCTGGCTGCAATTAGCCCATTAGCTAGGCTATAACTGAGGTGATAGGCTCGCCCTAGCTAGCTAGTAAACAGTTGCCTCAGTAATTGAATTGAGATTGTTGAAAGAAATGAGAACGTAAGAGTACTCATAGTGGCCGATGTATTGAAGATGGAGATAAGCTCTCACGGACCTTTTTGTAGAACTTTTCATGCTGAACATTTCTTACACTATTTACCGACCATGCATACTCACTTGAGTGAGAGATATAACTTACCTAAAAATGCATGGAAAGTGAATGGCCCCCTATTCGGGGCACGGGGAATATCCTTCAAGTTCGTCGTGGGTATCCTCAAAAAGCTTGGCATCATCGAAGATGATCTTCAAAAGGGTCTACTTTGGAATACTGACAGCCTCAATCCATATGCTGCATAATCATTTATATGGTGTACCATAATGTAGGCATATACACAATGTACCTTATTTATTCTGGATCTGTATGGTCTCCCGGAATGTCGGGCGGATGTCCTTGTGGAAATATATATAACGGTTTGCCCAGCGTAAGCTTAAAAAGCGCATGGACGCCAGGTTTTCTTTTTCGACTTTTTCACTGAAATCGTTAGCTTACTGCTTGGCTTCCTATGATCATAAATAAATCATTTTCTTCATAAACCTTCCTCGAGATATCCCTTACAGAATGGTGAAAACCGCATCAAAAATGTTACACTCAGTCTGAAATACTAGACTTTATATCATTTCAAATGACGCATGCTACAACTGTCTTCTCGCTTCGCTCGAAGCCCCAGGTTGCTCGACGCCCCAGGACTCTTTCAACAGACTCCATTATCCATTAACTTAGGCTTCCCGCGTGGCTGCATGACGTCACGCACTCGCCGTCCATTACCCATTAACTTAGGCTTCCCACGAGGCTGCATGACGTCACGCGGTCGCCGTCTCCGTAATGCATAACGTTAGACACAAGCTTCCCGCCTGGCTGCATGACGTCACGCACTCGTCGTCCATTACCCATTAACTTAGGCTTCCCGCGCGGCTGCATGACGTCACGCACTCGTCGTTCTTTAGCCATTAACTTAGGCTTCCCGCGTGGCTGCATGACGTCAAACGGTCGCCTTCTCCGTAACGCATAACGTTTGACTCAAGCTTCCCGCGTGGCTGCATGACGTCACGCACTCGCCGTCCATTACCCATTAACTTAGGCTTCCCGCGTGGCTGCATGACGTCACGCACTCGTCGTTCTTTACCCATTAACTTAGGCTTCCCGCGCGGCTGCATGACGTCACACGGTCGCCTTCTCCGTAACGCATAACGTTTGACTCAAGCTTCCCGCGTGGCTGCATGACGTCACGCACTCGCCGTCCATTACCCATTAACTTAGGCTTCCCGCGTGGCTGCATGACGTCACACGGTCGCCGTCTCCGTAACGCATAACGTTAGACTCAAGCTTCCCGCACGGCTGCATGACGTCATGCACTCGCCGTCCATTACCCATTAACTTAGGATTCCCACGGGGCTGCATGACGTCACGCGTTCGCCGTCTCCGTAACGCATAACGTTAGACTCAAGCTTCCCGCGTGGCTGCATGACGTCACGCACTCGCCGTCCATTACCCATTTACTTAGGCTTCCCACGCGGCTGCATGACGTCACGCGGTCGCCGTCTCCGTAACGCATAACGTTAGACTCAAGCTTCCCGCGTGGCTGCATGACGTCACGCACTCGCCGTCCATTACCCATTAACTTAGGCTTCCCACGAGGGTGCATGACGTCACGCGGTCGCCGTCTCCGTAACGCATAACGTTAGACTCAAGCTTCCCGCGTGGCTGCATGACGTCACGCACTCGCCGTCCATTACCCATTAACTTAGGCTTCCCACGCGGCTGCATGATGTCACGCGGTCGCCGTCTCCGTAATGCATAACGTTAGACACAAGCTTCCCGCGTGGCTGCATGACGTCACGCACTCGTCGTCCATTACCCATTAACTTAGGCTTCCCACGCGGCTGCATGACGTCACGTGGTCACCGTCTCCGTAACGCATAACGTTAGACTCAAGCTTCCCGCGTGGCTGCATGACGTCACGCACTCGCCATCCATTACCCATTAACTTAGGCTTCCCACGCGGCTACATGACGTCACGCGGTCGCCGTCTCCGTAATGCATAACGTTAGACTCAAGCTTCCCGCGTGGCTGCATGACGTCACGCACTCGCCGTCCATTACCCATTAACTTAGGCTTCCCACGAGGGTGCATGACGTCACGCGGTCGCCGTCTCCGTAACGCATAACGTTAGACTCAAGCTTCCCGCGTGGCTGCATGACGTCACGCACTCGCCGTCCATTACCCATTAACTTAGGCTTCCCACGAGGCTGCATGACGTCACGCGGTCGCCGTCCATTACCCATTAACTTAGGCTTCCCACGCGGCTGCATTACGTCACACGGTCGCCGTCTCAGTAACGCATAACGTTAGACTCAAGCTTCCCGCGTGGCTGCATGACGTCACGCACTCGCCGTCCATTACCCATTAACTTAGGCTTCCCACGAGGCTGCATGACGTCACGCGGTCGCCGTCTCCGTAATGCATAACGTTAGACTCAAGCTTCCCGCGTGGCTGCATGACGTCACGCACTCGCCGTCCATTACCCATTAACTTAGGCTTCCCACGAGGCTGCATGACGTCACGCGGTCGCCGTCTCAGTAACGCATAACGTTAGACTCAAGCTTCCCGCGTGGCTGCATGACGTCACGCACTCGCCGTCCATTACCCATTAACTTAGGCTTCCCACGAGGCTGCATGACGTCACACGGTCGCCGTCTCAGTAACGCATAACGTTAGACTCAAGCTTCCCGCGTGGCTGCATGACGTCACGCACTCGCCGTCCATTACCCATTAACTTAGGCTTCCCGCGTGGCTGCATGACGTCACGCGGTCGCAGTCTCCGTAATGCATAACGTTAGACACAAGCTTCCCGCGTGGCTGCATGACGTCACGCACTCGCCGTCCATTACCCATTAACTTAGGCTTCCCGCGCGGCTGCATGACGTCACACGGTCGCCGTCTCAGTAACGCATAACGTTAGACTCAAGCTTCCCGCGTGGCTGCATGACGTCACGCACTCGCCGTCCATTACCCATTAACTTAGGCTTCCCACGAGACTGCATGACGTCACGCGGTCGCCGTCTCCGTAATGCATAACGTTAGACTCAAGCTTCCCGCGTGGCTGCATGACGTCACGCACTCGTCGTGCATTACCCATTAACTTAGGCTTCCCGCGCGGCTGCATGACGTCACGTGGTCACCGTCTCCGTAATGCATAACGTTAGACTCAAGCTTCCCGCGTGGCTGCATGACGTCACGCACTCGCCGTCCATTACCCATTAACTTAGGCTTCCCGCGTGGCTGCATGACGTCGCGCGGTCACCGTCTCCGTAATGCATAACCATGACGAATAGAAGGAGAAAGTGAGAAGACTCCTGAAGTTCAAGCGCGCCCCGCCAGGCAGCGCCAGAGTGGACAAGTTCCACACAGCCGGGGTCAGCTGGTCTTAAGGATGGTGCTAAGGGAAACTAATTACTTTGTAACTAATACTCTTTTAAAAAGTAATTAGCGGTTACAATTAAAATAGCATGGCAGGGCACATTGGAAAATATAATTCACGGAAATAAGAACTACGGTCTTCATTACATGTTACGGAACACACAGATTCCTGGAATATACAGTCGGAGAAAGCCCAGATCTTTCTCGAAACATCTGCAGGATTAAGGATGTGAGGTTGTAGAGAGCTTGTCTTGCCACTGACTCCTAACGAATTCCTGGCCTTTTTATTTGATTGACTACCATCACAAGTAAAGCCAGCCCCCCTCGCCCCAGCCTCTTCTAACTGCAAAATCACCTAGACTTAGAATTTTTGCTAGAATCTCCCCTGGAGTAGCATTTCCGCTTGCATAAACAGCAACTGGCTGCACCCAAAATATGCATGAAAGGTACGAACATGAACACTAGAGCGTGATTTGCAAGTACGTTATTCTGGAGGTCAGGTGTGTGTTCACCTAAATCAACTAATCCATCTACTTTATCAGAAAAGCTATTTAACTCGATTTCTTCTCTTAGCTTCTCTTCTTCGAAAATTACAACACCGTAACGTGAATTATCATTCTTTTCTTCCTTAAAATAGTCTGATATAGCATTTATACTATGCGCATTGACTCCATAAGGGCACTTTAGTCCTTTACAAAGTTTTCTCAAGTGACTTTCTGAAGGCAGAGGCAAGAGATTATGTCGCCGACAATGACGGAATCCTTTCGGTGATTTTATTCTCAACAATAAACACTCTAAAATGAATTCATTGCTGTACCTCATTCCATTGCGAGATTTTTCCTGGCATTTCTTGAGCATAGTGTCTATTATCATCTTTTCCTTCTTGCTAAGGTGTTCGTTATCAGGGGCGGATCCAGGAGAGGGCGAGGAGGGCGACCGCCCAGGGCTCCGCGGTCCTAGGGGCCCCGCGCCATGGATTTTTCTACATTTAATTAATTGAGTATACTTTTCAAACTAATTTATAATTCATAATCCTTTCTTCAGTGTAGCTATGACCTCTCGTGACCGTTTAGCAAGTTAAGATTTCAGTGAAATAATAGAAGACTTCAGCCGGGAAAAAGTCGCAAAGTAATATTTTAATTCTTCATTGTTTACATAATCTTATTCAAAGGGACATAAAGGTTTCTTTCATGTTATTAAAATAATGTACTGTAGTGTGTTCAAAATATTGTAACTATTCTTTATTTTATTATTATTATTATTATTATTATTATTATTACCAAACTATTTTCCATTTGATTCGATTTTTTTTTCTATTGTTGTGGGCCCCACCTTATCATATCGCCCAGGGCCTCGCAAGGCCTGGATCCGCCACTGTAATCGTTATCTTTGTAATTAAATGCCTGTGAATTTCGAACCTGCTTCTCCAGCAAATTAATTCTCGATTTTGCTGAGTTAAGGCAGGATCTAACGCGAATTAAATACGGTTAGCATTCTTAAGGCGCCTTTTGAACAATATTATAGTCTTTTCAGCATCAGTAAGTACACTAGAATGACCCAAATTCTTATCAACACTGGATTGACCTTTTAATGCCTCATTCGTTGCTCCACTCCCATCTTCAATCTTCTTTTACTGGTGGTGTCGAGATTCTTTTTCCTGTTGGGAGCTTTACGGGACTTATTCTCACTACTTCAATCAATCAATCAATCAATCAATCAATATTTATTGTCATTTAACAACTTATCGTTGTATTAGACTACGTCACATTGTTAAAAATACATTTTCAATTTACAATAAAATCACAAAGTTATGTATAATATATTACAAGTATTATTACCAGCTCACTGAATTCTATAAAATAAAATAAGAATATAATAACACGAATACAGTAAGAAGAAGTTGATCTTCTATAGTCCATCTGGGTAGAGTGTAATTTTCTCTTCAAATTCGACCAAAGTGTAAATACTGCTGTTAATGAGCCATCGCTTAATGGAAGCTTTGAAAATGTTTATAGACTCCTGCTGTAGTTGTGTTGGTAGTTTGTTGAAGATTTTAATTCCATAGTATTTGTAGTGGTCTTGTGTTTTCTTTAACCTGACATGAGGTGTATCTAGCTGGTTTCTTATTCTTGTGGTGTGTGAATGCACATCCCTTCGATTTTTATATACACTTAGATTTTCTTTAATATACACTAAGCTATGGAATATGTATATTGATGTAAGAGTCATAATTCCAAGTTCTTGGAAAATTAGGGGGAAAATGAGGCACTGCTCCAGGTCGTAACTTCCACCACACACGAGACATTTCCACTTCTTCACCATTCACTGTAAAATTACCTGATTTTACTATCAAATCATCAGAGAAATGAATTTGACGAATTCTAATACTTCGCGTTAACTCCGTATCCTTTCGTGGAATAGCTCTGGCCCATTTTTCAAATTGATTTGTATTCTTCGGTGGTGAAAAAGATCGTATATCGTCAACTACTCTACCATATCCTTACTTACAGCCAGGCAAAAACCAGTACGGCATGTTGAACTATTAAATTAACAAAGCCGCATAAGAAATATGTTTGAAGTTCACAACACAAAACGCTGATGTACACAAGACACAATGAACTGAATTTAAGACCTGAATGCAAAGAAAATTCAATTTAATTCACACAAATATCTCACACAGTAACTTCTCGCGCACTTTTCTAAGACCCGGCTCGACCCAACAACAGGACACGTTGTTGGACATTATCGCTTGCAGTGCTTGTAGCGGCGGGACCACTAACGACCGTGCTATAATGGCGGAGTCCTCACACTAGGTCCTTCTATTCGTCATGGCATAACGTTAGACTCAAGCTTCCCGCGTGGCTGCATGACGTCACGCACTCGCCATCCATTACCCAATAACTTAGGCTTCCCGCGCGGCTGCATGACGTCACGCACTCGCCATCCATTACCCATTAACTTAGGCTTCCCGCGTGGCTGCATGACGTCACGCACTCGCCATCCATCACCCATTAACTTAGGCTTCCCGCGCGGCTGCATGACGTCACGCGGTCGCCGTCTCCGTAACGCATAACGTTAGACTCAAGTATAACGATGAAGTCGACAAGATCATTTGAAATGATAAAAACCATCCAGTGGTTCTCGAGATTACCCGTGATACCCAAGAATCGGGTACGTTGTTTTATACTAAGTAGAGACTGAGTTTAACACAGCGCTAGGTTAGAATGCAAGTGTTCCATCTCCGAATGTGCGTTTTTGTGCTTATGTTTGGTATACATTAGTTGAGGATGTATGTTTCTTTCATTTTCTTAATAGCTACTGCCACCTATGAGAAATTTGTCGATAGAAAATAACATTGTTGGTCATTTGCGAGCAATTCAAACTTTCAAACTCATTTATCTCAGAACTAGCTAAAGTGGATATGGAACATTTACATTCTAACCCAGCGACAGAAGCTCTCGCTAGAGGGGTGAGAGCATAAATTATCCACAGTTTTATCTATTCATACTGAAGCTCGACCAAAATTCCCAAAAAACGTCTTTTGAAAAAAATCTCTTCATTAGGAAACTTTGTTTTGCTGCCACATGTTGATGTCGTCTAATGGACATGTGTGATAGCTGGTGACGTCTGGCCCGTGTCAAAGAGTGCGGAACAATGTTTGCATTGCAATACATGGCCCAGCAGCAGGAGGGGCGAACATACAGTCGTGCGGAGGAATACATTTAGTAGCTAATACTCTAGTTTTTTCATGAGTTTCATGAAACAACAGATGTGCTCATATGATTAGAATAATGTGCATTATTAGTTTAACACTTTATGGGATAGTGGTCTATATATTAACCACCTGCCATAAGGACACTTTATGCTTTCAAAGATGCTGATAGTTGAATCTTTAAGCCAAATTTCGGAGAATATTCATGCCGAAGTGCTAGTATTATTTTCTAAAAATCAAATATTATATAGGTACGTATCTACGTGACGTAATGTGTTGGATAAAATATAAAATAAAAAACATACTAAAACATTCTTATTTAAAATATAAACCTAAAATATAAACATAGAAAAAAAATTAAATAAATATTTTATAATAAAAGGAATATAACTATAAACAAGTAGTTTCGTGAAGAACTAAAGCCTATTTTCATTTATCCTACTTATGTTATTTGCCACTATCGACATACAAAATTTCAGTATCATTGCTGTAATAGATTCGTAGATATTGAGAACAGACTAAATATTTCGGATGGTCGCCATTTTGGATTGTTATATGTATAGGCCATAGAGTTATGTACCATTAAAAGAAAATTATTGCGTAGCTTCATTATGCAAACTTTCACTTTGATCGCATGATTACGACACAAGAAATGAAAACTTCATTTTAAAAAAGTCCTCTCGGCACGCCGGAAGGTGGAGTTAGATTTCACCGGACAAACTTGGGGATAGGCGAAAATAGGCAGAATATGCAGGTTTTCGTAGAAGGATCAGACCTCATTTATTGCGAGAAGGTATTTTATAATTGGAGCTTAATTAACTTTGTTTTTCGTCATTTTATGCTTATTTTAAACATTTTATTGTCTTATGGGAACAGTAACCTTCTTGTCATTTGGGGTCCATTTTTATACTTGTGTTCACACTGTCCTTATGCAAGGTTCCGACACTGATGTGTAACTATGTAACGGTCTGTTACTTCTTCGCAAAATTATATCTCCCGCAGAGATTTTGGTTGGTTCCTCAGTTTAGGGGCTGCGACAACGCGGTCATGTAACCCCGTGTACTTTGGGATGGCTGTATTAGTCTGTAATTCAGGTAAGGACTGCAGACGGTCAATTTCAAGCGGTAGTTCCTAATGTTGCTACCAGGTACTACCGTCAACGACACCTACCTGTGAACTTGGCTACTAGATGCCACCGCAGCCAGCAACTCGCAACGAACGTTGGAACTTCCCCTCCAAAGGAAAGCATACTGAGGGATTTTTAGCGCTCTTAGAAAATCCGACGACTTCGGCCGGCTTTGAACTCGCGACCTTGGGCATAGACATTCAGCATGCTTGCTACCAGTTACGTCACCGAAGCCGCTTCACACTTAGTCAGATGGAATTCTGAATATGATCTCGTGCAAGTGCGTTATCTTGGCAACGTCTGATGGCTCATCCCTCATCAATTTAGTAGAGTTGCCATGGCAAGCACTGATAGCTCTTGGCATTTTCTTATAATTCCGAAATCATTTTTCTCATCCCTTGGCATAATGGTGGGTCATATCAAAAATTCTTTAAGACAAAATTTTAGGTAATTATTAGGGGAATATTGTCCATTTTGTACGGTTTTGAGATTGTGCCTATTAAGAGAGATATGATTAATGTTTCCCGAAAAACCCACTTTTTCCCACCCCTTTGGTCAATGGTTGGTGCTATAAAAAAAACTCTTCAAACATAAATGTTTGGGCTTTATCCGACACATAGTATGAACGTTGAACGGATTCGATATTTCACATATTAAGAGAGTTATAGCAATATTTCACTTTTTCGAAAAAAAGCCCCCCATTTTCACCCCCTTCGACCGATTTAGCCCATTAACGAACTCGGCCGAGATTTTATAGGTATACATATTCGGTAAAATATTCAAAGTGATTGGTGCAAAATTACGGCAGTTATCGTGTCCACAAGAAACTGATATGCATATATATATATACACATATACATACATAAATTATATATAAACTTTTGAACTGACGGTGGTTTTGGGGTCTGGGGGATGTGAAACGCGAAGATATGTCGAAATTTTCCGGAAGTCGAAACATGGTACCCATTGCAATAGTTAGCTTTCTAATGAAATCTACCTCTGGTTGGTTCCTCAGTTTAGGGGCTGCGACAACGCGGTCATCTAACCCCGTGTACTTTGGGTGAGTGTAGAATCTGTCTGATAAACGGTGTGAATTGTAATGGCTGTAGTAGTCTTAATTCAGGTAAGGACTGCAGACGGTCAATTTCAAGCAGTAGTTCTTAATGTTGCTACCAGGTACTACCGTCAACGACACCTAGCTGTGAACTTGGCTACTAGATGCCACCCCAACCAGCAACTCGCAACGAACGTTGGAACTTCCCCTCCAAAGGAAAGCATACTGAGGGATTTTAGCTCTCTTAGAAAATCCGACGACTTCGGCCGGCTTTGAAACCGCGACCTTGGGCATAGACATTCTGCACGCTACCAGTTACGTCACCGAAGCCGCTTCCCACTTAGATGAAAATACTGAATCTGATCTCGTGCAAGTGCGTTGTCATGGCAACGTCTGATGGATGATCCCTCATCAATTTAGTAGTGTTGCCATGGCAACCTCTGATAGCTCTTGGCATTTTCTTATAATTCCGAAATCATTTTTCTCATTCCTTGGCGTAATGGTGGGTCATATCAAAAATTATTTCAGACAAAAGTTTTAGGTAATTATTAGGGGAATATTGTCCATTTCGTACGGTTTTGATATTGTGCCTATTAAGAGAGATATGATTAATGTTTCCCGAAAAACCCACTTTTTCCCACCCCTTTGGTCAATGGTTGGTGATATAAAAAACTCTTCAAACAGAAATTTTTGGGCTTTATCCGACACATAGTATGAACGTTGAACGGATTCGATATTTCATATATTAAGAGAGTTATAGCAATATTTCACTTTTTCGAAAAAAGCCCCCCATTTTCACCCCATTCTACCGATTTAGCCCAGTAACGAACTCGACCGAGATTTTATAGGTATACATATTCGGTAAAAAGTGTTTGGTGAAAAATTACGGCAGTTATCGTGTCCACAAGAAACTGATATATATATATACACCCTATATATATACTTTTGAACTGACGGTGGTTTTGGGGTCTGGGGGATGTGAAACGCGAAGATATGTCGAAATTTTCCGGAAGTCGAAACATGGTAGCCTACCCATTGCAATAGTTAGCTTTCTAATGAAATCTACCTCTGGTTGGTTCCTCAGTTTAGGGGCTGTGACAACGTGGTATTCTAACCCCGTGTACTTTGGGTGAGTGTAGAATCTGTCTGATAAACGGTGTGAATTGTAATGGATGTATTAGTCTGTAATTCAGGTAAGGACTGCAGACGGTCAATTTCAAGCAGTAGTTCCTAATGTTGCTACCAGGTACTACCGTCAATGACACCTAGCTGTGAACTTGGCTACTAGATGCCACCCCAACCAGCAACTCGTAACGAACGTTGGAACTTCCCCTCCAAAGGAAAGCATACTGAGGGATTTTAGCGCTCTTAGAAAATCCGACGACTTCGGCCGGCTTTGAAACCGCGACCTTGGGCATAGACATTCTGCATGCTACCAGTTACGTCACCGAAGCCGCTTCCCACTTAGTCAGATGTCAAAGTCAACCCCTGGCACCATCCAGCCCATGACGGGCCAAGGCCGACCAAGCGACCGCTGCCCAGCCATTTGGCCTGCAGATATTGGGGTGACGCGTGATCAGCGCGTCGGGTCCCCTCGGCCGTTAATATTGGTATTCGTGATCGGGGTGCTGTCTCACTGTCAAACAGCTACTCAATTGTCCTCACGAGGCTGAGTGCACCCCGTTCCAACCCTCACGTCAGTTTTAAAATCCCTGACGGAGCCGGGGATCGAACGCGGGGCCTCCGGGTGAGAGGCAGGCGCGCTACCCCAACACCACGGGGCCGGCTTAGTCAGATGGAAATACTGAATCTGATCTCGTGCAAGTGCGTTGTCATGGCAACGGCTCATCCCTCATCAATTTAGTAGTGTTGCCATGGCAACGTCTGATAGCTCTTGGCATTTTCTTATAATTCCGAAATCATTTTTCTCATCCCTTGGCGTAATGGTGGGTCATATCAAAAATTCTTTCAGACAAACGTTTTAGGTAATTATTAGGGGAATATTGTCCATTTTGTACGGTTTTGATATTGTGCCTATTAAGAGAGATATGATTAATGTTTCCCGAAAAACCCACTTTTCTCCTCCCCTTTGGTCAATGGTTGGTGCTATCAAGAAACTTATTTGACATAAATTGTTCGCACTTATCCGACACATATTATGAACTTTAAATGGATTCGATATTTCACGTATTAAGAGAGTTATAGCGACATTTCAATTTTTCGAAAAAAGCCCCCCATTTTCACCCCCTTCGACCGATTTTGCCCATTAACGAACTCGACCGAGATTTTATAGGGATACATATTATGTAAAAAATTTAAAGTGATTGGTGCAAAATTACGGCAGTTATCGTGTCCACAAGAAACTGATATATATATATATATATATATATACATAAATTATATATAAACTTTTGAACTGACGGTGGTTTTGGGGTCTGGGGGATGTGAAACGCGAAGATATGTCGAAATTTTCCGGAAGTCGAAACATGGGACCCATTGCAATAGTTAGCTTTCTAATGAAATCTACCTAATTTCGCACAGCCGCCATCTTGTAGTTATGTAAACAATTGAACTAAATTAGATGTCAGTGCATTTCAATTTGTATAGTCATTTTCTATTTAAATATTTCAACTTCGCTTGGCCGCCATATTCGTTTTGTAGTTAACAGGTTTTTCAAAGTCACAGGTGAACGTCTATTAGTTCCCTTTATTAACGTACAAAATTTCAGGGTGATATGAGTGATAGTTTCGGAGATATAGAATACCGGTTAAATATTTCGCACAGTCGCCATGTTGGTTTGGTGATACATAAATTCGAAATTAGTTAATTAATTAATTAATTCAATAATAATATCAAAATTAAATCTGTGAGAACATAAATTGAAAATTAACAATTAATATATAAACATTAAAATTAGAGAAACAATAAATAATAACTAAAATAATTAAAATGTGAAAACACCTAACAATAAAAATAAATATGTTTGCCTATAAATGGTTAAGGGCCATTTTCACCAACTCCTCACCAACGATTAGTTAAACAAAATGAAATACAATGGGTATTAAAGGTGGCGCTAACAGAACAGTTGAACTAAACAGTTCCGTTTCTCAATATGATCCTACCACACAGACTACTAAATCAATTCGTATGAAATTTTGATGATGATGATGATGATGATGGTGGTAATTGCTGTTTTAAGGAGCCTAACATCGAGGTTATCGGCCCCTAATGGTCTGGGTGATAGCGAAAATGACAATCAAATGAAAAACATAACGGAAATTATGCTGAACTGAAAATACTTACAAAATGGAACTCAGATTGAAATGACTCACAAAATGGAGAGTGGAAATACTGACAATAGGTTATTTAGAAGAAAAATTCTCACAAAAGGAAATTAGAATGAAAAAAAAGTCCTCTCGGCACGCCGGAAGGCGGAGGTAGATTTCACCGGACAAACTTGGAGATAGGCGATAATAGGCAGAATATGCAGGTTTTCGTAGAAGGATCAGACCTCAATTATCGCGTGAAAGTATTTTATAATTGGAGATTAATTAACTTTGTTTTTCTTCATTTTAAACATATTTTAAACATTTTATTGTCTTACGGGGACGGTAACCTTCTTGTCATTTGGAGTCCATTTTTAGCCTATTTTCAATTTTGAAAAAATAGGCTTATGAGATCACCTTTTGTCCGTGTGTGTGTGCGTGTGTGTGTGTGTGTGTGTGTGTGAGGTGTGTGTGTGTGTGTCCCTAATAAAATCTAAACGGCTGGAGCGTTTTCAGTGAAACTCGGTAAGTTCATAGCACTATTCCCGGCGACGTCGACCGTGCCCATAGAATTTTGTTACGTCTCACCAATCCAACATGGCGGCTGTGCGAAATATTTCATTAGCATTCAGTATCTCCGAAACTATAACGGATATCGCCCTGAAATTGTGTACGGTGATAGAGGGCACTACTAGTAGTTCACCTATGAAACTTTCAAAAACCTGGTTACTACATAACCAACATGGCGGCCAAGCGAAGTGGAGACTTTTAAATAGACTTTTCTCGCGATTTAACTATCCAAACGTAATGAAACTTGGTACAGCAAATATTTATACACATTGCAATGCACTGGAGTCTAATTTAGTTCAATTGCTTACATAACCTCAAAATGGCGGCTGTGCGAAATATTTCACTGACATTCTATATCCCCGAAACTATTACAGATATCACCCTGCAATTTTGTACGGTGATAAAGGGTACTGATACAAGTTTACCTATGTATAATTCATAAACCTGTAAAGTACAAAACGAACATGGCGACCAAGCGAATTTGAAATATTTTAATAGACTTTTCTCGTGAGTTAACTCTCTGAGCGCAGTGAAATGTGGTACAGTAAATGATTTTGCAGATTGTAATGTACTGCCATCTAATTTAATTCAATTGTTTACATAACCTCAAGATGGCGGCTGTGCGAAATTTTAAAATTAAGTTTTTATTTCTTGTGTCGTAATCATGCGATCGAAGTGAAAGTTTGAATAATGAACCTAGGCAATAAGTACCTTGAATGCTACATAACTCTATGGCCTATACATATAACAATCCTAAATGGCAAGCTTCCGTAATATTTAGACGGTTCTCAATATGTATGAATCTTTTACAGCAACCAAACTGAAATTTTTATGTTCATAGAGACTATGAACATATGTTCACCTATAGGACTTTCAGTAACCTGGTGAGCACGAATCCAACATGGCGGCGACGCGAAGTATAAATATTTAAATGGACGTTTCTCGCGAATTAACTATCCGAGTGCCGTGAAACGTTGCACGTTTTAAATGCATACACAAATGATGATCCACTGGCATCTAATTTATTTCAATTGTTTGCATAATCACAAGATGGCTGCTGTGCGTAATTTTAAAATCTCGTTTTTACTTCTTGTGTTCTAATCATGCGATTGAAGTTTGAATACCACACTTACACAATAATCTTAATATAATAGTACAAAAATAAAAATCTAACCTGGCGACCATCTGAAATATTTAGACGGTTCTCAATATCTACGAATCTGTTACAGCAATTAAACTGAAATTTTGTATGTTGATAGAGGCAATTAACATGAGCAGGATATATGAAAATAGGCTGTACAGATCTTCACGGAACTACTTGTTATACTTGTGGTCACACTGTCCTTATGCAAGGTTTCGACACTGATGTGTAACTATGTAACGGTCTGTTACTTCTTCACGCAAAATTATATCTCCCGCAGAGATGTTGGATGGTTCCTCAGTTTAGGGGCTGCGACAACGCGGTCATATAACCCCGTGTACTTTGGGTGAGTGTAGAATCTGTCTGATAAACGATGTGAATTGTGATGGCTGTATTAGTCTGTAATTCAGGTAAGGAATGCAGACGCTAAATTTCAAGCAGTAGTTCCTAATGTTGCTACCAGATACTAACGTCAACGCCACCCAGCTGTGAACTTGGCTACTAGATGCCACCTCAATCAGCAACTCACAACGAACGTTGGAACTTCCCCTCCAAAGGAAAGCTTACTGAGGGATTTTTAGCGCTCTTAGAAAATCCGACGACTTTGGCCGGCTTTGAACCCGCGACCTTGGGCATAGAAGTTCAGCATGCTACCAGTTACGTCACCGAAGCCGCTTCACACTTAGTCAGATGGAAATCTGAATCTGATCTCGCGCAAGTGCGTGGTCATGGCAACGTCTGATGGCTCATCCCTCATCAATTTAGTAGTGTTGCCATGTCAACCACTGATAGCTCTTGGCATTTTCTTATAATTCCGAAATCATTTTTCTCATCCCTTGGCGCAATGGTGGCTCATATCAAAAAGTCTTTCAGACAAACGTTTTAGGTAATTATTAGGGGAATATTGTCCATTTTGTACGGTTTTGATATTGTGCCTATTAACAGAGATATGATTAATGTTTCCCGAAAAAAACACTTTTTCCCACCCCTTTGGTCAATGGTTGGTGCTATCAAAAAACGTTTCAAACATAAATTTCTGAGCTTTATCCGACACATAGTATGAACTTTGAACGGATTCGATATTTCACATATTAAGAGAGTTATAGCAATATTTCATTTTTTCGAAAAAAAAAATTCCCCCATTTTCATCCCCTTCGACCGATTTAGCCCAGTAACGAACTCGTCCGAGATTTTATGGGTAAACATATTCGGTAAAAAATTCAAAGTGATTGGTGCAAAATTACGGCAGTTATCGTGTCCACAAGAAACTGATATACATTTATACATATATTACATAAATTATATATTAACTTTTGAACTGACGGTGGTTTTGGGGTCTGGGGGATGTGAAACGCGAAGATATGTCGAAATTTTCCGGAAATCGAAACATGGTACCCATTGCAATAGTTAGCTTTCTAATTAAATCTACCTAAAATACTGCCGTCAACGACACCTAGCTGTGAACTTGGCTACTAGATGCCACCTCAATCAGAAACTCGCAACGAACGTTGGAACTTCCCCTCCGAAGGAAAGCAAACTCAGGTTTTTTAGCGCTCTTAGTAAATCCGACGACTTCAGCCGGGTTTGAACCCGCGACCTTGGGCATAGAAGTTCAGCATGCTACCAGTTCCGATACCGAAGTCGCTTCCCACTGACTTATGAAAACTGAATGTGATCTCGAGCAGTGGCGTTGTCATAGCAACTGCTGATGGTCATCCCTTATCAATTAAAAGTAAAGTTGTGATGGCAACCTCTCTTGGCACTTGGCATTTTCTTATAATTTAAATCATTTTGTTCACCCCGTGGCGTAATGGTGAGTCATATCAAAAATTCATTCAGACAAAAGTTTTAGGTAATTATTGGAGGAATATTGTCCATTTTGTGCGGTTTTGATATTGTGCCTATTAACAGAGATATGATTAATGTTTCCCGAAAACCCCACTTTTTCCCACCCCTTTGGTCAATGGTTGGTGCTATCAAAAAACTTATTTGACATAAATTTTTGGCACTTATCCGACACATATTATGAACGTTGAAGGGATTCGATATTTCATGTATTAAGAGAGTTATAGCGATATTTCACTTTTTCGAAAAAAGCCCCCCATTTTTACCCCCTTTGACCGATTTTGCCCATTAACGAACTCGACCGAGATTTTATAGGGATACATATTATGTAAAAAATTCAAAGTGATTGGTGCAAAATTACGGCAGTTATCGTGTCCACAAGAAACTGATATATATATATATATATATATATATATATAGATAGATACATATATACATAAATTATATATAAAATTTTGAACTGACGGTGGTTTTGGGGTCTGGGGGATGTGAAACGCGAAGATATGTCGAAATTTTCCGGAAGTCGAAACATGGGACCCATTGCAATAGTTAGCTTTCTAAAGAAATCTACCTAAAAGGCACAAAATTTAATTAAGGTTCAAAATACTTACAAAATGTAATGTAGATTCGAAATGTTCAACAAAATGCAATTGAAATTCAAAACACTTCCAAAATGCAATTGAAATTGAAAATACACAATGTAAGTTAGATTGAAAAAGGCCGGTTCAGATTCAAAATACCCACAAAGTGCAATTGAAATTCAAAATACTTACAAAATGCAATTGAAATTGAAAATGCTTACAAAATGTGGGTAAGGTTCAAAACAAGTAGTTCCGTGAAAAACTACACAGCCTATTTTCATATACCCTACTTATGTTAATTGCCTCTATCTACATACAAAATTTCAGTTTGATTTCTGTAATAGATTCGTAGATATTGAGAACCGACTAAATATTTCGGAAGGTCGCCATGTTGGATTTTATAAATGTAGGTCCTAGAGTTATGTACTGTTACATGAAGATTATTGTGTACGTATAGCATTCAAACTTCAATCGCATGATTAGGACACAAGCGTAACAAGGAAATTTTAAAATTTCGCACAACTACCATCTTGTGGTTATGGAAACAATTGAAATAAATTAGATGCCAGTGTATTAACATTCGTATAAGGATTTACTCTACCAAGTTTCACTGCACTCGGATGGTTAAATTGTGAGAAACCTCCATGTGAATATTTATACTTCGCGTCGCCGCCATGTTGGATTTGTGATCACCAAGTTATTTAAAGTCCTATAGGTGAACTTAAGTTCATAGCCCCTATGAACATAAAAAAATCAGTTTGATTGCGAAAATAGATTCGTAGATATTCAGAGCCGTCTAAATATTTCGGATGGTCACCACGATGGATTTTTATATATGTAGGCCTTAAAGAGTTTTGTTCTGTTACATGAATATTATTGTGTACGTGTAGTATTCAAACTTCAATCGCGTAATTAGGACAGAAGAAGTAAAACCGAGATTTTAAAATTTCGCACAGCTGCCATCTTGTGGTTATGTAAACAATTGAACTAAATTAGATACCAGTGCATTACAATGTGTATAAACATTTGCTGTACCAAGTTTCATTGCGTTTGGATCATTAAATCGCGAGAAGAGTCTATTTAAACTTTGAACTTCGCATGGCCGCCATGTACGTTTCGTATTTAACCGGCTTTTGAAAGCCTTACAGATGAAATTCCAGTAGTGCCCTTTATCTCCGTACAAAATTTCAGAGTGATACCGCTAATAGATTCAGAGATATAGAATGCCGGTGAAATATTTTGCACATCCGCCATCTTGTGGTTATGTAAACAATTGAACCAAGATAGATGTCGGTGCATTGCAATGTGTATAAACATATTCTGTACCAAGTTTTATTGCATTTGGTTGGTTAAATCGCGAGAAACGTCTATTTAAAAGTCGCAAATTCGCGTGGCCGCCATGTTGGTTTTATAGTTACCAGTTTTTCAAAAGTCACATAGGTGAACTTCTAGTAGTTCCCTTTATCACCGTAAAAGTTCCAGGGTGATATCGGGAATAGTTTCGGAGATATTGAATGCAGGTGAAATATTTCGCACAGCCGCCATGTTGGATTGGTGAGACGTAACAAAATTTGAAGGGCACGGTCGGGGTCGTCCGGAATAGTGCTATGAACTTACTGAGTTTCATTGAAATCCCTCCAGCCGTTTATAAGTTATTAGGGGGACACAGACACTCCTCTCATACACAAGCACACACACACACGGACAAAAGGTGATCTCATTAGCCTATTTTTAGCCTACTTTCGATTTTTGCAAAAAATGAAAGTAGACTTATGAGATCAACACAGGTCGAAAAAAGTGTGTCTGTCTGTGTGTGTGTATGTGTGTGTGTGAGTCTGTGTGTGTGTGTGTGTGTGTGTGTATGTGTGTGTGAGAGTCTGTGTGTGTGTGTGTGTGTGTGTGTGTGTGTGTGTGTGTGTGTGTGTGTGTGTGTGTCTGTGTGTGTGTGAGTGTGTGTACTCTGAATGTCTGTCCCCCCCTATCAATTCGAACACGGTGAATGCGAATTGAACGAAATTTGGTACAAAGGTAGCACTAGCAAAGGACACCTCAGTGTCATGTTTTATATCGCCGCCATCTTTACTAAAACTGAATGGCGGCCACTCAAACGTTCAAAACGTAAAATCAAATAACGACTAACCAAATCATCCGATCTCTACCAAATTTGGTAACAACATACCTTCGTATAGGATGCGTCTTGTGACCAAACTACAAGGTCGTCCGCCATACCATTTCAGGATGGCGGCCGTGCGAATTATGCAAACTTTATAATCCATATCATGGGACCCACCAGTTCCGATTATCGAGCCGAGAATCGTTTTAACTGTTCTAAAGGAAGAGGCACGTTCGAAATTAAAAGTTTATTTTGTAATACTATAGTGCAGACGTGATTTTAAAAAGCTGAGCTGATTCAGATTTTAAGACAAGATGGCAGCGGATATCTTGTGCCTGACTTATATTTCACTAATTTGAGTATTGCATGCAAATATAGCGTACTGATACAAAATAAATAAACTTTGTATGAAATGCTTTATATATAAATAATATACTCCAGTGATGAAATCGTTTAGTATAAATCATTATTTGCTAACAAGTTCTATGTAAGTCATTTTATATAGAGCAACATTCGTTGACACAATTAGCTCAGTGGTAGAGCGATAGTCTATCGTTCAAATACCTATGGTTCAAACCCGATCAGAGATAGGTTTTTTGCTTGAAATGTTATATGTTTATTGTTTTGTAATAACTCAGATGTTTTAAAATTAAGCGTTATAATGTGCATATTAAGGTGTAAAATATATATTTAATTAAAACATAATTCGCCAGCAGATTTACTCGAGACATCTAGCTGCCAAAAAGGTAACTTATTAACATCCAGATTTTATTGAAAAGTTTCTTCTTCTGGCCGCTAGAATGCACTCGCTCTGTTAGGATTATATTGTTCGATATTTCACCACTAGATGTTACGACTAGTCTACGAGGGGCTCCATTGATTACTATTCCATTGGCATTCTATGCGCATCGAATTTGAAGAATGACAAGATGATACTACGATACATTTTTACTTTTTATTTTAAAGGGTTTGTAACAGCCTATTTTGCGTTACTTGAAAATGTTATTTGAAGTAAAGAACAAAACGATTTCACATAGTAACTAAATTCAACTTTTATTTCAGGCAATTAACAATAGAAAATATCCACATAGTTTGTATACACACGTCTCTGTAGGGTCATGGAAAGATTTGTTAATTCAATTAGGGTTGTGAAAGCCATGCACAACCAGACGTGTAAAGACATGCCTCAACTCAAAGTTGGATGTTGCCCACGGCAGGTCGTATATGTAATAATAATAATAATAATAATAATAATAATAATAATAATAATAATAATAATGTTATTGGTTTTACATCCTTTTTAACTACTGCTGCTTTTAGAGACACCGGGGTGCCGGAATTTTGGCCCGAAGGGGATCTTTAACGTGCCAGTAAATGTACTGACACGGCTCCCTCGCATTTGTGCACCCTCAAATGCCAGCTGACTGCGCCAGGATACGAACCTGCAACCTAGGGCCCAGCAAGCGAGAACGTTACCGCTGAGCCACGCAGCCAGTCCGGTCGATTATGTCTCCAGATCCATAACATTCTTGATATACTTCTTATCTTTCTTTCTTCAATGATGGTAGCAGTTTTTATCTAGGTTGTGGCGTTTGGTAGAGGTAAATCGTTTCTAAGGTCTTCAACAAAGAATAGTTCTATTATACTCTTTGATAATAACAAAGAGTTATAACTATACTCATACATTTAGGAGAAAGTAGGCTATATGTTCTTTACTGAACATCTTGTTTAAAATTGAAAATAGGCTAAAAATTTAATTTCGAGACACCGGAAGCCAATTCATTAACACAGGGCGGGAAAAGGAACTATAAAGAAAAGAAAAAGAAGGCTGAACCGTAGAAGAATGAGGGATCAGGAAAGATGAGACAAGGGCCAATTAAGGCGGGAAAGTGAAAAACTCCCTAGGCCTCGGTTAACCTAATACCGTCTGGGTCGGAAGAGAACAAGAGTTGACTAAGTGAGGTCGACAGGAAATAAGACGAAGAGGAACCCGGCACACGTAAGTGGAAGCAATACCAGACTCAGCTGGGATCCCGTGGACGTCCCACTAGATGTGAGCCCCTGGGGGCGGGGGGGGGACAATTGTTATGAAATTTTATCAACGTTTACCTTTATAAGATTTTTAAAAAGTTACTAAAAAGGCAGTGTCATTCAATGTTACCAACATTACAATTCATCTGTATGTCTACCCCTTATTATTCCCGTTTTCCAACGGGGTCGGGGATGAGATGCGATGGGAGTCTTTGTGGCGATGGTTTTTACGGCCGGATGCCCTTCCTGACGCCAACCTCAGGAGAGGGGTTAATGAGAGATGAAATGAATGATGGTGAATGTAACTGGGCAAGGATGTGGAAGGAAGCGGCCGTGGCCTGTCAGAAGGTACCGTCCCAGCATTTGCCTGGTGTTGAAAATGGGAAACCACGGAAAACCATTTCAAGGACGGCCGACGGTGGGGCTCGAACCCACGCGTCTACCGAGTCAGCAGAGAGCTTGGCTCCATGACCTAATGCTGCGCGTTAGCCAGCGTAGCCACTACTGTCGGTCAACATTACAATTCATCAATTCTTAAAAACAAAATATTAAGCAAAAGGTACATTTATGACCTTGAAAACTAAATATACTTGAAGATTTCATGGCTGCAATCCAACTTCGAGTTATGATTCAAGTTCTTCAAACTTACTGTTTGTAAATAAAAATCTTCAATAAGTTTTAAAAGAGATTTGTTTTTGAAGCAATTCATAAATACTGCAGCCATTGTTCATTATATCACATTAGCATATAAATATACTGTGAATATTTTAAGCAGATCAAAACAGTGATTTCCGAGATAATGTACCTCATTTGCCTAAAAATAATAGTTGTAGGAAATGGCTGTCCGAGAAATAACTGCTAATAGATGAGTAGAGTAATTATAGATATTTCAAAAGCTCTTATCTCGGAAATACATTAACATTATTTCTCCAAACAAACTTACTATGATATTTCAATATACAGAGAACCCAAAACCTCAAGAAAGTGGAAATTGATGTTTTCACAATAGAATAACTAGACAAGATTCCACATAACCACTCAATTATACTCATGGGGGACTTCAATGCCCAAGTCGGCAGGGAACAGAAATACCGAAGGATAGTAGGTCTCTACCAGCCCACAAGAGAACAAATAGAAACGGTGAGTGCCTCATAGAACTCTGTGACAAGTACCACTTGGTCCTAAAATCAACAGCCTTGAAGCGACTACCTAGGAAAGCCAAGACTTGGAGAAGCCCAAACCCTTTGCTAGGTGAATTTCAGCTTGATCATGTGGCTATAGACAGACTATATCACAGGGAGATACAGAACGTCAAAGTACTGAGAGGAGCCAATATAGACTTTGACCATTACCTTTCACTGGTCAAAGCTAATTTTCAACCCCTGAGAAAAGTTGCAAAACCACCACGGAGCTCTAGAATACCTCGGTTGAATACTCAACGCCTACGTGATGAAATCTGTAACTTCCAACAAACCCTTCGGATGAATACACAGAAAGAAGGTTGGACAGCCCTCCAGAAAGCGTTACTGGATGCCGCTCACGAAACAATTTCCGCTACGTCCAATAAAGGAAAACACCCTTGGCGGAATACAGATTGCGATAAGACCATAGAAGAACGGATTTAGACCACCTAGGGATCCCACTTAATTACATACAGGACAGCCAACAATTCCGGCAAGCCATCCGACAGGGAGTTTTTCCTGTATCACTGACAGCTAGGAAGAACACCGGAGTCAGCAGACCACCGTGAACGGAGGAAAGAAAGCTGGCCCATAGTCAGATGATGAAAATGCACTGGAAGAAGAGAAAAGACAAAGCGACGAGGAGATACGAGCCCCGTGGTCCTCAGTAGGCCCAAACGACGAAGAAGAAGATTAACTCCATTTTATCCTCAACAGTGTATAAAGCAGAGAACAAAATGGTTTAAAAAAAGTCCTCTCGGCACGCTGGAAGGCGGAGGTAGATTTCATCGGACAAACTTGGGGATAGGCGAAAATAGGCAGAATATGCAGGTTTTCGTAGAAGGATCAGACCTCATTTATTGCGAGAAAGTATTTTATAATTGGAGCTTTATTAACTTTGTTTTTCGTCATTTTATGCATATTTTAAACATTTTATTGTCTTATGGGGACGGTAACCTTCTTGTCATTTGGGGCCCATTTTTAGCCTATTTTCAATTTTGAAAAAATAGGCTTATGAGATCACCTTTTATCCGTGTGTGAGTGTGTGTGTGAGGTGTGTGTGTGTGTCCCCCTAATAAAATCTAAACAGCTGGAGCGATTTCAATGAAACTCGGTATGATCATAGCACTATTCCCGGCGACCTCGACCGTGCCCTTCAAATTTTGTTACGTCTCACCAATCCAACATGGCGGCTGTGCGAAATATTTCACTAGCATTCAATATCTCCGAAACTATTACCGACATCGCCCTGAAATTGTGTACGGTGATAAAGGGCACTACTAGAAGTTCATCTATGAGACTTTCAAAAACCTGGTGACTACAAAACCAACATGGCGGCCAAGCGAAGTTGAGACATTTAAATAGACTTTTCTCGCGAATTAACTACCCAAACGTAATGAAACTTGGTACAGCAAATGTTTATACACATTGTAATGCACTGGAGCCTAATTTAGTTCAATTGTTTACATAACCTCAAAATGGCGGCTGTGCGAAATATTTCACTGACATTCTATATCTCCGAACCTGTTACAGATATCACCCTGCAATTTTGTACGGTGATAAAGGGTACTGATACAAGTTAACCTATGTATATTTCATAAACCTGTACAGTACAAAACGAACATGGCGACCAAGCGAATTTGAAATATTGTAATAGACTTTTCTCGTGATTTAACTCTCTGAGTGCAGTGAAATGTGGTTCAGTAAATGATTTTGCAGATTGTAATGCACTACCATCTAATTTAATTCAATTGTTTACATAACCTCAAGATGGCGGCTGAGCGAAATTTTAAAATTAAGTTTTTATTTCTTGTGTCGTAATCATGCGATGGAAGTGAAAGTTTGAATAATGAACCTAGGAAATAATTTTCCTTGAATGGTACATAACTCTATGGCCTATTTATATAACGATCCTAAATGGCGAGCTTCCGAAATATTTAGACGGTTCTCAATATCTATGAATCCTTTACAGCAACCAAACTGAATTTTTTATGTTCATAGAGACTATGAACATATGTTCACCTATAGGACTTTCAGTAACCTGGTGAGCACAAATCCAACATGGCGGCGACGCGAAGTATAAATATTTAAATGGACGTTTCTCGCGAATTAACTATCCGAGTGCCGTGAAACGTTGCACGTTAAATGCTTATACAAATGTTGATCCACTGGCATCTAATTTATTTCAATTGTTTGCATAATCACAAGATGGCTGGTGTGCGTACTTTTAAAATCTCGTTTTTACTTCTTGTGTTCTAATCATGCGATTGAAGTTTGAATACCACACGTAAACAATAATCTTAATTATATAAACAATTCATGCTTTTGGGCTAATGCCGTGTGTATTTTTAATTTAAACCATACGTTTCGGAGAAACCTTGCCTCCTTTTTCAATGGAAATAAACAATGTGGCCAAAGAAAGTATATCAATGAGATTACAAAAAATATAGATAAATTCCTCTGTTCGTCACCAGAGAGCAGCTGCCAGAAATTACTGTATGGACCATGGTGGAACGGCGGACAAAGTAGTAAGTAACCAGAAGGTAAAGGGGGCGGTGTGAAAATATAGAAACTCCTCGAAGAATGAGGAGGGGGGGGGGAGGGGGGAGGGATAGATGGATATAAGGAAACATAAACAAAAGGGAAGTGTATCTGAACAATACCTAACGTCATACAGTCAACGGCGAAAAAACAGATGGAAACTCCTCCAGTGACGAAAAAAGGAGATCAAATCCAGGCTCTGAGCCCTAGAGGGAAAATGTACAATTTTAAATATGTGAAGAACAGAAGGAGGCAAGGTTTATATAATAATCCGGGCCGTGAAAGCCTTAATATGCAAAAAAAATAATCTTAATGTAATAGTACCAAAATAAAAATCCAACCTGGCGACCATCTGAAATATTTAGACGGTTCTCAATATCAACGAATCTGTTACTGCGATTAAACTGAAATTTTGTATGTTGATAGAGGCAATTAACATGAGCAGGATATATGAAAATAGGCTGTATAATTCTTCACGGAACTACTTGTTATACTTGTGGTCACACTGTCCTTAAGCAAGGTTTCGACACTGATGTGTAACTATGTAACGGTCTGTTACTTTTTCAGGCAAAATTATATCTCCCGCGAGATTTTGGTTGGTTCCTCAGTTTAGGGGCTGCGACAACGCGGTCATGTAACCCCGTGTACTTTGGGTGAGTGTAGAATCTGTCTGATAAACGGTGTGAATTGTGATGGCTGTATTAGTCTGTAATTCAGGTAAGGACTGCAGACGGTCAATTTCAAGCAGTAGTTCCTAATGTTGCTACCAGATACTACCGTCAACGACACCTAGCTGTGAACTTGGCTACTAGATGCCAAAGCAATCAGCAACTCGCAACGAACGTTGGAACTTCCCCTCCAAAGGAAAGCATACTGAGGGATTTTTAGACAACTTCGGCCGGCTTTGAACCCGCGACCTTGGGCATAGAAGTGCAGCATGCTACCAGTTACGTCACCGAAGCCGCTTCACACTTAGTCAGATGGAAATCTGAATCTGATCTCGTGCAAGTGCGTTTTCATGGCAACGTCTGATGGCTCATCCCTCATCAATTTAGTAGTGTTGCCATGGCAACCTCTGATAGCTCTTGGCATTTTCTTATAATTCCGAAATCATTTTTCTCATCCCTTGGCGTAATGGTGGGTCATATCAAAAATTCTTTCAGACAAAAGTTTTAGGTTATTATTATGGAAATATTGTCCATTTTGTACGGTTTTGATATTGTGCCTATTAAGAGAGATATGATTAATGTTTCCCGAAAAACCCACCCCTTTGGTCAATGGTTGGGGCTATAATAGTACATTATGCAACGAGCCTATAATGGCTATAATTAAGACACGAGTATTTTTATAAAACGAGCGTATGCGAGTTTTATAATTTCCATACGAGTGTCTTAATTACCATTATAGGCGAGTTGCATACGACTGTTTATGTTCGACGATAATTATAACTTTATTATATGTTTTAACATAAATATTCATAAATATCTGTTGAGAGTCAGCCACTTGAATTTTGTGATTAGATTAATTTGGAGTAACTTATATACTTCAGTTCTACCAACATGATTTTAAGCTTGCTGATAGGACCAATTTTTAAATACATGTAACTTCTATACACTCAGTTGGATTTCATCCAAATTTCGTATGTGCTATGTGTAACATAACAGATATGACTATAAGTATTCTTAAGAGCAATCAGGGCTGCCAACTGTTAATAAATGCTGTCTATTTTTTTACCCTAATATCAATATATCAGAAAGTATGCAACCCAACAGCTCTATACTTTGCACACGTATAGCACCTGACATTCTAGATTTATTTGGAGCAATTAATATAAGTCAGTGCTGCCAACATGATTCTATGCTTGCTGATAGGTCCAACTTTAAAATACATGTAACTTCTATACTAATAAATGGATTTCATCCAAAATTGGCACAACAAGATATCATATGCTTTTACGCGTGCTGATCGATCCAATGTCTAACTGCATGTAACGTCCATTGGACTTCAACCAAATTTTGTATTCTGTACCTTAAGAGATGGAACTAATAATATATTCAGTCACCAGGGCTGCCAACTGTAGTGCTCTATTAGGCTACATTATACCAGGTATATTTCGAACTAATTAGACATTTCGATATTACCAACTTAATTTCTTCATTATTCTAGATAGGTTCATATACTGTAGATTAATCATTGGCATGAAAAGTAGGCTCTTTAGTTCGTCACGGAACCTCTTGTTTTATTTATTTACTCGTATCAGAAGCCTACTTTTATAATTCACATATTTACAAAATCAGAAAACACATTAAGAAATATGATTGACCAATATTGAAAATCAGATGCCATTTGTCCAAAATTGAGCAATACCTATGGCACTATCGTTAGCAAGCATAAGGTCCTGCGTTGGACAGGTAAATGGACAAGAGGGCACTGGTGCAGATGTTCCACCGTTTGTTCTCCACACTCACACTTGCTATTCTCTGTGAAACGCCATAGATTAAGAGAGGACTTCACCCCACCGACCCCAGTTCTTAACCTTGGAAAGGTGTCGCTCGTTGATGCAACGTGAGAGGTGGCGTGGCGTACTTTCTGATCTCGATGACGGACCTTGCTCTGATAACAAAATTACTAGGTTTTATGTATCATACATTGATGTATTGGGATTATCAACTCAATTGCATGATATTTTATTGAATATAAATGATAGTAACTTCACAGCATAGGTTACCAAACAATATGTGGAGGGATAGAGGGGGTGTAAACAGACAACACATACTGGTCACTATTCTAAACTCGCCATCTTGTATTGCACACCACAGAATACAGAGTAACAAAATACAAAGAACAGAGAGGGATAGATATAACACACACACACACTGCAGTCCAACATAATGTCAATGGCTATGGAGCTTGGGAGGTGGCACCCTCTGTGGCCAGGTTGGAAGTCAATTCCCAACATCCTCCCCACCCTGGTCTACCTCTAGAGGTACGACCAGCTGTTTTCCATCTGCTGTGGAAAGGATTACAGTCCTTACAATCCCGTCCCTTCCAGTACGCAGCTCGTGGATCCGGACCTTTCTCCAGAGATGTCTCGGCTGAAGGTCACTTTGAAGGAGCGCGACGTCGCCTACCCTCAGCGTGGAGTTCTTCTTGGGCTGCTGGACTCGATGGAAGCTCTGCAGCAACAGTAGGTACTCCTTACTCCAGCGCTTCCAGAAGTCGTCTGCCAGTTGTTGACGCAGTCGGAATTCTCGAACAGGAACTCCCGTTGGTGGTTCAGGCCCAGATGGAACTGTAGTGAGTTTCTCTCCCACAAGGAAGTGTGCGGGAGTCAACACATCGCCGGTGTCTCCATTGCGAGTCAAGGGTCTCGAGTTCAGTGCTGCTTCGATGCTGACCAGTACTGTTTGGAGTCCTTCTTCGTCGATGCTGGAGCGTCCTAGTACCTTCCGTAGGCACCGCTTCGTCGATCCAACCATCCTCTCCCACCATCCTCCCCACCAAGCCGCGCGTGGGGCGATGAATTTCCAGGTCACACCGTGCTCGGAGAGGTAGCGGTGAGTCTTTACCGCAGACAGTGAAGCCCAAATGCCACTCAGTTCCTTGTTAGCCGCGTGAAAGATCTGGGCGTTGTCAGAATAAATAGTGTGTGGCAGACCACGCCTACCGACGAATCTCTGTAGTGCTTGCATGAATCTGTCGGCGCTCATATCACCACTCAACTCCAAATGTAGGGCCCGTGTAGTGGCACACGTAAAGAGGGTGATGTAACACTTTTTGGCTGATGTTCCTGCCCTGACGTACAGCGGGCCCGCGAAGTCGATACCTGTGACAGCGAATGGCTTGCTCGGGGTCACTCGTTCGGAGGGCAGTGGAGCTTCTATTGCCTGGCCGCCAACATTTTTTACCATCTTGCAGGGTAAACATTGGTGAAGGACGTGTTTGATGGCACGGCGAGCACCAAGGATCCAGTAGGTGCTTCGGAGGTCAGAGAGAACAATCTGTACTCCGAGATGATGGAGCCATATGTGTTTGTCTCCTATCAGCAGTTGTGTGAAGTGATGTCGTCCTTCCATGATGATTGGATGCCGTTCACTCTCTGAAACCGCAGCATATTGTAGGCGTCCACCGAGGCGAAGTATGCCATTGTGGAGAAAAGGATTGAAACATTTGATCTTTGATTTCTCAGGCAGAGGAGTCTGCCGTTCGAGAGCTGCAATTTCGGTAGGGAAACATTCCATTTGCACTGCCTTTATCCAATAGCGGAGGGCTCCATTTATGTCTTCTGCTGTCAGTTCCCCCGTTGGTTGGTCCTCATGTCTAAGTAGGCGTACGACGCGAAGAACCCATGCGGTTACACGAAGAAGTTTGATATAGGAGCTGTATCTGGTAGCTTCAATTACTGGGTCTGATGATTCAATTTGGAGCACATCCTGAGCGCGAGTTCTTGCTTCAGGGAGGGGCGTAGAGACGGTTGAGCTGTGGGGCCAATGGCATTGGTCGAGAGATAGCCATGATGGTCCTTTCCACCAGGCCTGAAGAGTTTTGATCTTCTCTGCCGTCAATCCTCGTGACAAGTGATCTGCTGGATTGTCCTTGCCTGGACAATGTCTCCATTGTGACGGAGTGGTAGAGGATTGAATCTCGGTCACGCGGTTGCAGACGAACGTCTTCCAACGACTCGTCACATTCTGAATCCATCCTAGGGTTACTCTTGAGTCCGTCCACAGGGTCCCTCTGCTTGTGTCGAAGGTCAGCGCTTTAGCGCAGTAATTCAAGAGTCGAACGCCAATCACCGCTGCTAGCAATTCTAAACGTGGTAGTGTCACCTTCTTGACTGGCGCAAGTCTACTTTTACTGCACAACATGTGGGCAGATGTGGTGCCATTGCAGAGAGATCGTATATACAAAACAGCTCCATACGCTCGCTCTGAAGCGTCGCAGAACACATGGACATCTGTGATGTCGCGTTCGGGCATTCCTGCCCATCTTGGGACTGTGATCTGCGAGAGTTGGGGTAGACTTGAGGTCCAGCTGTGCCAGCGACTGGCGAGGTCCTGCGGTAGGAGTTCATCCCATGATAGTCCTCTATGCCATGTGTCCTGAAATAGGATTTTCCCCAGTATTGATACCGGCGTCATTAAGCCCAATGGGTCGTAGAAACTGGCAGTTGCTTGGAGCAGATGTCGTTTCGTAGCGGGGCGGTCCTTCAGTCTCGTTGTGATTTCTGTAACATCTATAGTGAGCGAGTCTGTTACTGTGTTCCATGGAACGCCAAGAACGTGTGTTTCCGTGGTGATCTCTCTTCCTTCGGCCTTCCATATCTGGATCAGCTGTTGGGAACTCGTGGCCCATTTCGACATGGGTAGACTTATCTTCTTCATGAGAGAGGTGAGTTCATAGTAGAGTGCGATCGCTTCATTTTCTCCTCGGGCACCTGCGATAATGTCGTCCATGAATGTATTTTCATCTATGAATGAAGCCGCGGAAGGAAACTGAGATCTGTTCCTAGTGGCTAGTTCTCTCAGTGTAGCTGAAAGGAGAAATGGGCTGCAAGTCAGTCCGAATGGGAGTCTTGTGAAGCGAAAAATCGCTCGTTCGTTGGAAGTCACTTGAGCACCACTCTCATCTTCGACAACACGGTACCACAGGAATCTGGTCAAGTCTCTATCCTCTTCGTGAAGGGACAACTGAAGAAACGCTTGGCTGATGTCTCCTATCACACCGTACGGGAATGAACGGAACCGCAACAATACTGCAAACAGTTCGGGGAGTAGGTTGGGTCCCATTTCCAGGGTCTCGTTGAGTGGGTGCGCGTTTTCTTCGTGTGACGATGCGTCGAAGACTATACGCCATTTAATGGTTCCATGTTTCTCTTTCTTTACCAAGTGATCAGGAAGATAAAACTCATCCGTACGGGTTTCCTCTGGAGCTAGTTCCACGTGGCCTTTCCTTATGTAGTCCATCATGTGGTTCGTATATGTTTGTTTCAGGACTTCGTTCTTCCGGAATCGGGTTTCCAGTGATTGGAATCGTTTTTCTGCAACGTGATAGTTGTTGGCAAGTTCCATAGTTTCCTTGCGTGGCAATCGTACGACTCTTCTTTGGTCCTCAATACTATAAGACGCGTGAAATTGTGTTAGAAGTGATGTGTCTTTAGCGCTCATTGTTCGGTCTTGTTCAGCTTCAATCCCAACGGACTCCAGATCCCAAAAACGTCGAAGAGAGTCGTCACAGGGCATGGAGTGACATGCATCGATGAAGTTTACAACCGTGTTAGTAGCTGATACACCTGAGCGGTTTCCGGTGAATATCCATCCAAATTTCGATGGAATTAACACAACTGATGAGGACAGTCGTATCGGGGCAGAGTCACTGACGATTGTCCAATACTGATCTCCTCCGATTAACAGCTCGATTGGAAGGTCAGCTGAATCATCTGTAGGGTCAGCCAATTGCAGTTTCCGCGTTTGTCCGGTCATCGTGATATCTCGTGGTACTGCTGGGTGGTGAGAAAAGGAGTGGGTGGTTTCAAATGCCGTCAATGTTACTTGGTACTGTCCCAAAATCCTCTCGTCTTCAGCCGAACGAACCTACGTGAATGTGATGTGTTGGATGGTGTTTCAAACGCGTGAACCTTTAATGATGCGTCTCCAATGACTTCCAGACCCAGCTCATCGACCAAAGAACTTTTGACGAAACTGGATTGACTACCTCCGTCGAGAACGCACCTCGTCAGCTTACTCGAACCCGTTGGTCCCGAGATCCATATTCTAGCAGTCTGGAGATGGGTAAATCCCGGAGTAGTGACGTTTATTTTACCAACGGCGGTTGTTTCTGTGCAATTCGCGACAGGGGAATGATTTAAGTTGCTGCAAATCGCTCTATGGTGACCTTTTCCACACTGGGAACACGAAGCTCTTCCTTTCCTGCTACAGTCCTTTGTGTGATGGCCTCGTTTAAGACAGAGGAAACAACGCGATGATTGTTTCAATTTCTGAGTTCGAGCGTCAGTCCCTGTTACCTTAGTACAATCCTGAGCCCAGTGTCCTCTTCCCTCACAAAAGACGCAAAATGGCTGTAGTCTTTCCTTCTCTCTCTTCTTCCCTTTCTTGGCGTGAGTGTCAATCTGGAACGCCGCTGTTGCTGGGACAGAAGCCGAGTGCTGATAGATAGAAGCCGGTTGCTGATAAGATTCCCCCCGAATCTTTTGACTAATGAGGGCACCTTCAACCTCTTCGTTCAAGAAACACATGAGTTGTCTCTCCGCGTGTGGATGATCCAACGCCGGCAGATATCGTCTGGGAACGCTCTTAGTATCTTGGGGGCTAGCACGCGACCGTAGTTGGAAATATTTTCTCCCAGAGCCTGCAGTGCTTGAATCCGTCGGTTGCACTCAACGTAAGTGTGATTTAGGGACTCGGGGGTGGCGGAGTGTATCGGCGGTATGTTTTCCAGATAGTCTAAGTGTGCCTGGATAATTCTATTTTCATCTCCGTACTTGGAAATGAGAATTTTCTTTGTGGCATTATAAGTGCCGGCTGTGATAGCAATACCGTCTACGAGATGCTTGGGCTCCCCTTCTAAGTAACCTCTCAGAAAGACGTGTTTGTCGACCTGCGATACTGTAGGATTCTGGTCTATGGAAGTAGTGAACTGCTCCCAAAAGCGAGACCATTCTTCAATATCTCCCGTGAAGGGGCTAAGTTTTATGGTGGGTAACTTAATTGGTTGTGACGTGGGCATGGCGGGAGTGGTGGGAGCTTCGTTTATGGGCAAGGTAGAGGTGACAGAGTAAAGCTTCTTGTCCGCCCCAATAGTAGCTTTCTGTATGGCGCGCTTTGCATTGTCAATATATTCGTCACATACAGTATAGTCAGCATTGTATTCTGCGTCCGATAATAGATCATGAATACCATCGTCCAGTTGGGTTAAGCTGGTGAGTGTTTCCTGCAGTCTATCGCGGTGGAATGTGAAGTCTTCCAATGCTGTGTTCTCTGTAAGGCTGTTAATGGCTGTAATGAAGCGTGTGGCATTTGCTCTCTCACGTGTTCTTTTCCTTTTCATATTGTGCAGGCTTACTGCAGTAGCGGTCTCTTGTTCCGTCGGCATAATGGGTGCAATAAATCTTAAGCTTGACTGACAGGCCTCCCTCCAGACGTGACGTAGTGAGAGGTGAGCTTACGGGCGGGTAGGGGTGATCCGTACCGCACCGGTACCTCTAAAGGCTAACAGAGGGCGTGCTAGGTCCGTGGAAGATCTTAAGACCTTGCTAACAGAGTGCGCTGGAGAATGACTGGTAGGGCGCGTGAGTTAATAGATGGCGCTGTTGAGTTGATTTAGACATGTGCGCTCAGATCGCACGGAACTGAACGGAACTACACATGCGTGACCCGTTGCAAAGTCCAGCGGAGGAAAGATATTCTACTACTTTGGAATACTGTAGATTAAAGGAACACTGGATTCCTTAATAAGTCATGCGCAATTCATGCAGGCATTTCATAATATAATACAACATCCGTGCATATAGTTTCTGTTTAGCGAGGGCCAGTTATCTATCTCGCTAATAATAATAATAAACAAATACAGTAGACAGGATGCGTGCTTCTTGGTTGACAATACGCAGTTCCTGATCGTGTAATGGGAGTCGTATATTAGCTTCATAAATCCAAATGATAATAATGAAGAAATATCAGTTGTTTCAACATGCTATTTTCTTTCGTATTGAAGTTGACTTATCTGAGAGTGCAGTGTAGGCTAATGGTGGCGTCTCAGCGTCTGGCGTGGGATGGTTCAGTGGAGTATCCTCTTTCCCTCGTCGTGGAGCTTCCTGTAGTGTAGAAAGCTCGTCTGTAGATACAATTCCGTTGAAGAAGTTAATCCTTAGTCTTCCCGGGTTTCGGCACCAAATGTGGAGGGATAGAGGGGGTGTAAACAGACAACACATACTGGTCACTATTCTAAACTCGCCATCTTGTATTGCACACCACAGAATACAGAGTAACAAAATACAAAGAACAGAGAGGGATAGATATAACACACACACACACTGCAGTCCAACATAATGTCAATGGCTATGGAGCTTGGGAGGTGGCACCCTCTGTGGCCAGGTTGGAAGTCAATTCCCAACACAATATACATGGATCCATAGATCACACACTAGCACAGGTTATGAAACAAATTGTATGCATCCAATGAGTTCACGGAGCTAATTATTTTGATGTGCCCAGTAGCTAAATGAAACACCAAGGAACCATCCAACCAATATTTACAAAACTTTCGAAAAGAAAAGGCTTTTAATCAACTATGGGGTTCTCTAACACGCACCGCTTGACAATAATCTCTCACACCTTTCACTACACTGTTACGACCTGAGGTTAACGGCAAAGAATGTGGGGAGAGGTATGTGTATGTGGTAGCCAAGGTCTCTAAGTTAGAAACAAGCACACTCTAACAAAATGAATTTGTGCCAGGTCACAAAAACCCCGCGCCACCACTCTCGGGTTAAGCGGTTAAGGGACCTCCAAACACCCCAATCCTCGGTGTGACCTGCCGGAAGATATTCCTGCGGCTCCATCCGATCTTGTTGTACCAATTTCCATCGAAGAAGTCTTGTCTTGCCTTATCACTAAATGATAAAAATGGTCCGGTTAGCTCAAACAATGCCAGCGTTTCGCCCCAGTGTGCCGTTGGGCTCGTCAGTTGGTACAGACACACCTCACCAATACGGGTGGCTAGCACATACTGAGAAGGCCATGCAAGACACAAAATACAAGCAGTATTGACGTCACGAGCATGCCAATGTACCACGGGAGTCAAGCTCCCTTTCATAAAACAAAAGCTAACCGGACCATTTTTATCATTTAGTGATAATTCATCCGCTCAAATGGAAACTTCATCATATTCCCTTCGCGAATATTCAATATTTGGATTGCCAAGGTAAGGCTCTTGGCAACGAACATAGGAACCTAAGAGCGTTGTTTACATTCTTAACCTATCCAATTTAGCTTCACACAAGTTCACAGGAAGGTTCTTTAACATGCCATAAATCTATGACATGGGACCGCCGGCTTTACTTCCCCTCCGAAGGAAGGCATACTGAGGGATTTTTAACGCTCCTAAAAATCCGATTGCTTCGGCCGAATTTGAACCCGCGATCTTGGGCATAGAAGCTCAGCATGCTACCAACTACGCCACCGAAGCCGCCGACTTTTTGTATACTATGTAGACATATCTTGGGTTTTAGAAAATTCCAGGTTTTCTTTGTGAGCTGGTCTTTGTCCATACGGAAGATGTGCCCATAGTATTAGTCGCCTCTTTTTGATTGCTGTTATTATCACTAACGGACCCGTGCGAGAAATCTCCCATGTTCATAAACCACACTTTCCCCAATAGGTTTATAGTGAGAGACTTAAGGAGAAAGGTTGTTGTGTTTTTATTTCAACCAAATGATTATAGAACACTATTGAAGCTTTATTCAGGAAATTAAATGAAACTGCTGCAAAAATAGGTCTAAAGATTAATGTAGAGAAGACAGAATACATGATCATACAGAGAGAAAACATGACTACAGACCAACGCAACAACCTTCATATAGGCAATTTTACCTTTAAGAACACGCCAAACTTCAAATACCTTGGGGTAAATATAAATGACTGCAATAGAAGACAAGTTGAACACCAAATTAGATTGCGGAATGCAAACAAAGTTTACTTTTCCCTGCATAAATTACTTTCCTCCAAACTTTTGACCAGGAAAACAAAACTAAAACTATACAACACGATCATCAGGCCGGTACTGCTATACGGAGCCGAAACATGGAGTGTGACCAAAGGGGAGGAACGCCAACTTACAATCTTCGAAAACAAGATATATAGAAAAATTTTCGGCCCCATCTTTGACCAGGAAACACAAAGATGGGTTCTCAGATCAAATCATGAGCTGTACAAGTTGGCCAATCAACCCAGAGTAGTGGACGTCATGAAAGCGAAACGGCTGCAATGGGCAGGACATGTTATCAGAATGGACGCTGCCAGAATAGTTCGCCAGGTGTATGAGAAGAAGATCGAAGGCTCGAGACCCCCTGGAAGACCTAGGAGTAGATGGCAAGATGAGGTGACCTCTGACTACAGACAAATGGGTATTACTGTATGGGAGAATACTGCGCTGGATAGGAGGAAATGGAGGCAGATAGTGAGAGCGGCACGGGATCGTCACGTCCCAGAAAAGCCAACGGAGTGAGTGAGTGAGTGAGTGTATTTACATTTCAGTTAGAATTCCAAGTTCTGCATTCCCTAACTTAAGAAGGCAATCACGGAAAATTGGATCATCATAACACTCACCGGTTATTCGATATTTATGAAATTATACGATTTGAGTACTCATTCCTTTGATTTACTGTTTCTGAAATCCATGCAAAAAGATAAAGGATAGACCTCAGAATGTTAAAATGACATGAAACAGGCGTCACAGCGGCCATAATCTCCAGTGGACAGCAATTATGAAGAGTATTTTCCTACAGAAACAGTATCTCCAAATCGCACACTTCGTACATTTTTTAAAGTCGTTCTTTATAGCAATTATAGATATTTATGAAATTAGAGTGCAATTGGTCACTGCTAATGTCTATTCTCTTTCATTTGAATGCTCATTTGTCACGATCGGTCGCTTGTGAGCGCCGCAGGAGGGATCTATACTACTGAAATGATATATATGATGATTAAAGTAGAGTGTCGCAAACTTGGCCTAACGTGCACCGAAGGGTAGCCGAGTTCGCGAAAATGCCGGGTTATCGCGAAATGTGTTTAAAAGAAGAAATAAGCTGTTTGTTTTGGTTTAAAAGTAATGCAATGCAGTATATTTATTTGTTTTTAACAGAAACACAAGTTTTAAAAACGATTAAGCCACTATAATTACAGTCCTTGAATATATAGTTCAGTACTGTACTGCATATGAATCAAGGAAAACAATTACTGTAAATTATAAAAGAAAACTTAGAAAAACTAGGCGTACGAGCTTACACTGTACACTATATGTACTAAACAATTCCTGCAGGCAAATAGTTTTACACTAAATGAAAATTACCATTTACTTTTTTGCAAACTAATAAGTAATGTTATTTTGCTTTTCGCTTTGAAACCTGTTTCTTGAAGCCTCGTCACGAAGATGGCGAAGAAACAGAATGTCCATAGCGGATGCACCTTGTTGTTCTAAGTACCGAAGAGTAGTTTCAGTGGCATTAAGTCCCTCCGTATGAGTGATTTTTGGTTCCACTACTCCGCAATCTTCAACTTCATCACGATCGTCGATTTCATCTTTTCTTGTGACAGCCGCTACAATATCTGCATCCACCAGAATGTCTTGCTGCGTGTCAAGGAGAATGCGCAATCACATAAATACAACGCTCGGCGCGAGAATCGTTTCTTTACTTCTTACTGCCAACAGTTTGTGCATTTACAGTACTGTACTGTACAAATACCTGTATTTATCAGGTCGTCGCTACTCTTCTTACTATGTACTACAGGTCAACTTGTTTCGCGTCGTATTTAACTGTCGATAATTCCATTGACGGTGAAGACGAAAGAAAACATAATAACGCTCTGTGCAGTGGTGGATTACCCATTAGGCCCGACTACGCCCAGGCCTAGGGCCCCCAATTATCTGGGGCCTCCAAGCAATTTCTAATTTTGTTCAATGTTATTCCGAAGATTTAGAAAAATGTTATCCAGAACTGAGACAGTTTCAGCATTATATTATATTACAATGTCCTTTAAAAACTGAGTTCACTCATTCTGAACTTAGCCCAAGGTTGCAGGTTCGTATCCTGGCGCAGTCAGCTGGCATTTGAGGGTGCGCAAATGCGAGGGAGCCGTGTCAGTAGATATACTGGCACGTTAAAGATCCCCTTAGGGGCAAAATTCCGGCACCCCGGCGTCTCTAAAAGCCAGAGTAGTTAAAAGGGACGTAAAACCAATAACATTATTATTATTATTATTCATTCTGAACTTTACGAAATTCTTATTCGAGGCAAGCTTGAGTCTGTTTTTCCGAACTTTGAAATTGCTTTTCGCATTTTCCTGACCCTCATGATAACGAATTGGTCTGCGGAGCCTACGTTTTCAAAATTGAAACGGTTCAAAAGTGCGCAAAGAAGTATCATGTCACAAGAACGCTCAGACATGCTAAGTTTAATGTATATCGAGTCAGATGTTCTGCGGGAAATTGTAGAAGATTTCATTGATCGAAAGAACAGAAAAAAATTGATTACATTTTACAGAAGTAAACATAGTATGATTTGTTAAATTGTTCATCAAATCATCTGAAATGTTTTCAAATAACGATGATCATTTCAATTGAAATGTATGTATATACAGTATGTAGGCCTATGTATGATTTAATAAAAAGTGTATTATTCATCTTGAGAACAAGAACTCTTGTATATATTTTATTAAATGTACAGGTGCTAAAAAATAAACATTATTTGAAAAAAATAAAGGGGCCCCAAAAATCTGAGGGACTTGGGCCTCATTTTACCTTAATCCGGCACTGGCTCTGTGCGGAAACACAAAAACAAACAAAAACTCATGATGTTTTTCTCCTGTTAGGGTGGCCGAGAAATCCGGAGTGCCGGGTTACCGAGTGCCGAGTTTGCGAGACTCTACTGTATCTGTTTTCCATAGTTCTTACTTTTCCTATCTCACTTGGCCTAACAGTACGAAGGTTACGGACGGAGAGAAAGAGAATGAAGTAAGGCAGGCACGGATCAACGTTTTCTGGCGGTCGCCAGAGTTGAGGGAGCGTCATTAATATTAGAGTATGTCCAGTGTTAGCCAGGGACAGAGCTTGGTCCTGCTGTCACCACGACATCGTATGGTGAGTACAGTCCGCGCCTGGTCGCTAGGCACCGCCACATGCATTCCCTAGTCTGATCCAGGGGCGGGAAACTTAGATTACCATGTGGCGACCGTTTTTAGCCTAGTTTCATTGTTGAAAAAAAAATTACAATCAGTCTGAAAGACTAGACGTTTTATCATTTCAAATGACGCATGCTACAAATGCTACACATGTTAGAAAGGCTCAGGAGGGCCCCAGGACTCTTTCAACAGACTCCATTAACCATTAACTTAGGCTTCCCGCGTGACTGCATGACGTCACGCACTCGCCGTCCTTCACACATTAACTTAGGCTTCCCGCGCGGCTGCATGACGTCACAGTCTCCGTCTCCGTAACGCAACCGTCTCCGTCCCGCGTAACGACGAAGTCGATAAGATCATTTGAAATGATAAAATAGGCTTATACGATCACGTTTAGTCTGTGCGTGTGTGTGTGTGTGTATGTATGTGTTCCCTAATGAAATCTAAACGGCTAGAGCGGTTTCAATGAAACTCGGTAAGGTCATGGTACAATTTTTTTTCCGACCCCGACTGTGCCCTTCAAATTTTATTACGTCTCTCCAATCCAACATGGCGGCTGTGCGAAATATTTCACCGGCATTCTATATCTCCAAAACCATTACTTATGAAAAATCCACAGCCTGCTTCCAGTCTCCGACCGGGTCAGGAATGGAATGAATGAAGCCCCTATCTAGCGGCGAGGATATGAACTGTGCCGGCTGCCGAGGCCTGACGCACTCCTCTGGGGCAATGATTAAATGAATGACAGATGAAATGAAATGATAGTGGAGAGTGTTGCTGGAATGAATTGTGGACAGGGAAAACCGGAGTACCCGGAGAAAAACCTGTCTGCCTCCGTTCTGTCCAGCACAGATCTCACATGGAGTGACCGGGATTTGAACCACGGACTCAGCGGTGAGAGGCCGGCGTGCTGCCGCCTAAGCCACGGAGGCTCCCGAAACCATTACTTATATCGCACTGAAATTTTATACGGTCTTGAAGGACACTACTAAAGGTTCACCTATGTGCCTTTCAAAAACCTGTTAAGTACAAAACGAACATGGCGTCCAAGCGAAGTTGAAACATTTAAACAGTCTATTCCAGCGATTTAACCATCCGAGTGCAGTGAAACATGATACAGGAAATGTTTATATATATTGTAATGCATTGACATCTAATTTCATTCGATTGTTTACATAACCTCCAGATGGCGGCTGTGCGAAATTTAAAAATTTAAGATTGTATTTCCTGTGTCCTAATCATGCGATCGAAGTCAATGTGTGAATAATAAACCTACGCAATAATTGTCATCTATAACTCTATGGCCTATAAAAATGCAAAATATTTAGACTGTTCTCAATATCTACTAATCTATTACACCAATCAAACTGAAATATTGTATTTTGATAAAGGCTATTATCATAAGTTCAGCTATGGGTCTTTCAATCACCTGGTGAGCACAAATCCAACATGGCAACGACGTGAAATTTACAGATATAAATGGACGTTTCTCGCGATTTGACCATCCCAGCGCAGTAATACTTGGTAGGGTAAGTGCTTATACAAATTTTAATCCACTGGCATCTAATTTATTTCAATTGTTTTCATAACCTCAAAATGGCGGCTGTGCGAAATTTCAAAATCTCGTTTTTATTTATTGTGTCCTAGTCATGCGATTGAAGTTTGAATAATAAACCTACGCAATAATCTTCATCTAATAGTACATGACTCTATGGTCTATATATAAAAAATCATTACGGCGACCATCCGAAATATTTAGACGGTTCTCAATATCTAGGAATCTATTACAGCAATCAAATTGAAATTTTGTATGACGATAAAGGCTACCAACAATCCGTCGGGCGCAGCTGGCCTGACAGGCGCTGCATATCTATTCTTGCTCCCCCGTCCTCCCCAAGGATGCCTATATGCCTACCTTCCTACCTGTAGGTCCCGTTCCAAATACCTCCAGTTAGCTTTTGATAACATTGATTGGACTAAATTGTTTGGCATTTTGAAAACGATTGGAATAATGTACAGGGATATGAGTGTGATCTACAATCCATACAGAAACCAGACAGCAGTCATTCAAGCTGAAGGACATGAGAGAGAAGCTAGTATTCAGATTGGTGTAAGGCAAGGCTGCAACTTATCACCCATACTTTTCAATCTTTACATTGACCAAGCAATGAAGGAAATTGGAGAAATGTTTAAAGTGAGAGTGAAGATTCAAGGAGAAATAATTTCATCTCTGAGATTTGCCGATGACATAGACATCTTGGCCGACACGCCTGAGGATTTGAATGAGTTTTTGAATGATATGGACTCCGTCTTGAGGAAAGAATTGATGATGAAAATTAATAAATGTAAAACAAAAATACTGGAATGCGGCCGAAATAAATCAAAAACCTCTATGGACATCAAATTGGCAGGTAAAAAAATAAAGGAAGTACGAGACTTCTATTACTTAGGAAGCAAAATAACCAGTGATGGACGAAGCAAAGAGGATATAAAATGTAGGTTAGCTCTGGGAAGGAAAGCATTCCTACAGAAAAGGAATCTGTTGACATCGAATATAGATTTAGGCATTAGGAAGTCATTTTTCAAGGACTTTGTCTGGAGCGAAGCACTCTATGGAAGTGAAACTTGGACTATTGGTGCAGCAGAAAAGAGGAGAATTGAAGCATTTGAAATGTGGTGTTACAGGAGAATGATGAAGATCAGATGGGCAGATGGGGTTACAAACGAAGAGGTATTAAGACTAGTGGGAGAGGAGAGATGTTTCTGGCGACTGCTAATGAAGAGAAGAGATAGGTTGGTAGGACACATAGGCCTACTAAGACACCCAGGAATAGCAAGTTTAGTTATGGAAGGAAGGGTCGAGGGCAAGAACTGTAGGGGTAGACCAAGGTTAGAATAAGTTAAACAGATTGCCTCAGATGTAGGGTGTGGTAGCTATGTAGAGATGAAACGATTAGCTCAGAACAGGGAGGCATGGATAGATGCATCAAACCAGTCAAAAGACTGTAGACTCAAACAAAAACAACAGTTTCCCCGTCGCCTGCGTAAAGTACAGTAATTACCCTCCATGCCTGTGAGGCGCATTGCGCCCGAACTCGTTCGACTTTGGAAGGTTCGTATTTCCTTATTATTCCATCGCAATATTGCATATTTTACTAATATCATGAATAAGAAATACAGTGAGATTCTTTTGTTGGAGTGGGGTCGACGGCTGGCTGCCGGATGCTCGCGCCTTCCAGCAGCCAACCGAGCTTGGCCCGCAAGCTTGCGCAGAGTCGAGCCAACCAGGGTCATTAAAGTCATTAAGTCACTATACTTTCATCAACGAGGGTGTGAAGTGTCAGTGCACAGATAAGAAGGTACCGGTAACATAAACAACAGCTTCATACAATATTTAAGTAAAGAAGCACAGATGTCTTCTTTTTATTTCTTAGGAATTCGGATGACCTCACGTCACCAGTTAAAGGTTAGAACTTACCTTTTCACAGAAGATGCTGAAAATATTTTCATTCACCTGACAGACAGTAACTTGGGAAGTTACATCGTTCTATTATGTAACTACTCCTGTACCCCACTGCAACTTCTGTGAAGAGGTAAGCTCTTTAATCATGATTTGTTGGTGAATTTACCATTAATTAATGTACTTTGTTACGGTCGCGGACCAAGCTCGGTTGGCCAATGTATCTTTACAACTGAGCATTCCAACAGTGATTCCAAGTAAGAATGACTCTATTGTGCTGTATTATATTTTGTAATTGAAACATCATTTAAGTTGTGTTTGTAGTTTTAATTAGCCTACTTTTCACATTTTGCAAAAATGAGGAAAAAGTAGACTTATGAGATCGATCCGGGAAAATGTGTGTATGTCTGTCTGTCTGTCTGTCTGTCCATCTGTCTGTCTGGCTGTGTGTGTGACCCAACCCACCCCCTATCAACTCCTAAACGGCTGCAGAAATCAAAACCAAATTTAGTATGAGTAAAGATGTATACCGGAATATCTCACGTCCATATTTGAAAATGATGTCAGTGCTACCAACTGCTGAAAAAACGCACTAGAAATTTGAGCTCCATGTTGGATATCTTGGAAGGTATGTATAGGAGCTATTCCAAAATTGGAACACATGTAGATAACATTATTTCAGTTTAATTTGCAGGAGGCCATACATGACAGTGTTGCCAAAATAATAATAGGCCTTCCGATAAATCCAATTTTTAAATGCCTATAACTTCTACACTATCAATTGGATTTCAACCAAATTTTCAATGTAATACGTGTATATAAACAGATATGACTGAGCTTATTCTTAAGAGCCACAAAGGCTACCAACTGTTATTAATTGCTCTCTCTATTATTTTGTCCAAATACCAATATATCAGAAAGTATGCAAGCCGACAGCTTTAAACTATGCACACGTATAGTACCTGAAATTTTAGATTAATTTTGGAGTAACTTATATACTTCAGTTCTACCAACATGATTCTAAGCCTGCTGATAGGGCCAATTTTTAAATACATGTAACTTCTATACTATCAGTTGGATTTCAACCAAATTTCGTATGTGCTGTGTGTAACATAACAGGTATGACTATGAGTATTCTTAAGAGCAATCAGAGCTGCCAACTGTTAATAAATGCTGTCTATATATTGTTAACCTAATATCGATATATCAGGAAGTATGCAAGCCAACAGCCCTATACTTTGCACACGTATAGCACCTGCCATTCTAGATTAATTTGGATTAATTAATATAAGTCAGTGTTGCCAACATGATTCTGTGCCTGCTGATAGGTCGAATTTTAAAATACTGTACATGTAACTTCTATACTAACAAATGGATTTCGTCCAAAACTGGCACAACAAGATATAATATTTCAGATTAGGCTATTTCTGACCAGCACACGCATGACATTGTTGCCAACAAGCTTTTACGCATGCTGATAGATCCAATGTCTAACTGCATGTGACGTCCATTGCACTTCAACCAATTTTTTTATTCTGTACCTTAAGAGATGGAACTAAGAATATATTCAGTCACCGGGGCTGCCAACTGTAATGCTCTATGAGGCTACATTATACCAGGTATATTTCGAACTAATTAGACATTTCGATATTACCAACTTAATTTCGTCATTATTCTAGATAGGTTCATAAACTGTAGATTAATCATTGGCATGAAACTTAATTTTAAGAAAAGTAGGCTCTTTAGTTCGTCACGGAACTTCTTGTTTTAATGTTTGTTTGATTTTTTCTAATGAAAACTGAATGCAATTTAATGGTGGGTTGTAAATGTGAGCTTTTTTTATTAATCCATCCTGCTCGATCCCCCAATTTGACGCCAATCAAGCTCGTATGGGACATCATTGGACTACAACTCCAGCGTCATCCTCAACCGACATTAACCGTCTCTGTATTGACCGACCAAGTGTAACAGGCTTGGAACTCCATCCCACAAGCTCACATCCGGCACCTGTACGACACAATGCATGCACGTTTGCATGCCTGTATTCAACAGTCTGGCGATTATACCGGTTATTAATGGAGCAGCATGGCACATTTGCGATGGCATTTCGCGCGCGGACATTAACCTGCTGTCTTGTACCCTTTATCAATTAAATAATAATACCTCGCTTAATATTGCCAAAATTTCCGTACTATACTTTCCTTATTTCATGGTGTTCGAATACGTTTTCCTCCAATGTATATACAGTATATGCAGAAATTCCTTATAAAAAATCAGCTTTGTATCTTAACAAGAAGCTCCGTGACGAACTAAAGAGCCTACTTTACTTAAATTTAAGATTCATGCCAATGATTAATCTATTTGGATATATCTAGAATAATGACGAAATTAAGTTGGAAATATGGAATTTTCTAATTAGTTCGAAATACTGTATACCTGGCATAATGTAGCCTAATAGAGCACTACAGTTGGCAGCTCTAGTGACTGAATATATTCTTAGTTCCATCTCTTAGGGTACGGAATACAACATTTTGTTGAAGTCCAATGGATAGCATGGACGTTACATGCAGTTAAACATTGGCTCTAACAGCGCGCGTAAAATTATGTTGGCAACAATGTCATGCATGTATTGTCAGAAATAATCTGAAATAATATGATCTATTGCTGTGCCAATTTTGAATGAAATCCATTAGTTAGTATAGAAGTTACATGCATTTTTAAATTGGACCTATCAGCAGACTTAGAATCAAGTTGGCAGCACTGACGTAGATTAGTTACTCCAAATTAACCTAGAATGCCAGGTACCATACGTACGCAAAGTTTAGAGCTATTGGCTTGCATACTTTCTGATATATTGATATCAGGGCAACAAAAATAGACGCAGCATTTATTAATAGTTGGCAGCCCTGGTTGCTCTTAGGAATACGCATAGTCATATCTGTTAAGGTACACATAGCACATACGAAATGTGGTTGAAATCCAAATGATAGTATAGAAGTGACATGTATTTAAAGTCAGCAGGCTTAGAATCAAGTTGGTAGCACTGACGTATATAAGTTACTCCAAATTAATATAGAATGTCAGGTACAATACGTGTGCATAGTTTAAAGCTGTCGGCTTGCATACTTTCAGATATATTGGTATTTAAATAAAAGAAATTGAGAGCATTTATTAGCAGTTGGCAGCTCTGGAGGCTCTTAATAATACGCTCAGTTATATCTGTTTATGTACACATATCACGTCATACGAAATTTGGTTGAATTCCAATTGATAGTGTAGAAGTTATACGCATTTAAAAATTGGACCTATCAGCAGGCTTAGAATCATCTTGGCAACACTACCATGTATGGCCTCCTGGAAATTAAACTGACATATTATTGTCTATACGTGTGCCAATTTTGAAATAGCTCCCATTCATACCTTCCAAGATATCCAAAATGGAGCTCACATTTCAATTGCGAATTTTCAGCAGTTGGTTGCACTGACATCATTTTCAAATACGGCATTGAGATATTCAGGTATAGATCTCTCCTCCTACCAAATTTTGTTTCGATTGCTGCAGCCGTTTAGGAGTTGATGGGGGGGGGGAGACACACAGACAGACAGGCAGGCAGACAGAAGGACAGATAGACAGACAGACACACACACATTTGCCCGGATCGATCTCATAAGTCTACCATTTCCTCATTTTTGCAAAATGTGAAAAGTAGGCTAAAAATTCGGGTGTAGGGGTAATTTTCATATTAAGAAATAGAATTTAGCCAAAAGCCTCCGTGGCTTGGGCGGAAGCACGTCGGCCTCTCACCGCTGGGTCCATGGTTCAAATCCCGGTCACTCCATGTGAGATCTGTGCTGGACAAAACGGAGGCAGACAGGTTTATCTCCGGGTACTCCAGTTTTCCCTGTCAAAATTTCATTCCAGCAACACTCTCCACTATCATTTCATTTCATCTGTCATTAATTTAATCATTGCCCCAGAGTAGTGCGTCAGGCTTCGGCACAGTCCATATCCTCGCCGCTAGATGGGGGCTTCATTCATTCCATTCCTGACCCAGTCGGAGACTGGAAGCAGGCTGTGGATTTTCATTTTCATTTTCAAATAGAATTTAGCCAGAAACTGGAGTCAAAGTATTTTCCGCCTAGATGACGAGTACTTGTTGCCCTGGTAACCATGCAGGAGGCCTAGATGATGAGAACTCGTTGCCTTGGTAACCAAGTCAGAGCCCTAGATGATGAGAACTTGTTGCCTTGGTAACCATGGAGGAGGCTTAGATGATGAGTACTCGTTGCCTTGGTAACCACATACTTCCAGACATAGATTCAACAGCCTTTGTGTAATGGATCTGATGATGATCGCTTGATGATCAAAACTGGTTATCCAAGTGTGATTATTAATCTCATGTATTTTTTTTAGATTTATGGAAACACCCATTTTAATTGGGTACAGTGCTTTCGACCGACTGAAAAGCATTAATTTCGATTACTAAGGCAACGACAATTATAGGCTTTCTTCTTTATTCATGTACTAGAAAATTCGTATAAACCACCCACCCGGCTTTACTGTTATGCGGGCTCCATCCGTCACAGTTCTTGTTTATTTGTTTAAACCCACTTCTTCCTTCCTCGATTTGGCCAACTTTGGACCGCGTAAAACAACCCATTGCATTCACTGTCTCTTATTTCCTTTATCCTTCCTTGCCTTCCAGTAGTTCTTCATTACTTCACTTTGTCTCCTTCTTTTCTCTTCCGTCCAGATGTTAACTCGCTTCTTATTTTCCTTCTCCTGGAAGCCCTTGAAATTTTTTATCATATTTCTGAAAAGTGGTCTGTCCTGAATAATATCTATTGTTACTTCCATCTCTTCCATATCCTTTTTTATACTTTGTACCCATTGATTACCATCCTTGCTTTTGTATACATGACTGAAAATATGTTTTGTGAGTCTGGTGTTATTCATCCTCATTACGTGTCCATAGAAATGATCGTATCGTAGATTTTTTCAATTTCTTTATTTTTGTAGAGGTAATTTTTTATGTATCTGAACTCTCCACTTTCTGTTTTTAATGGTCCCAATATTTGTCTAAGTAACCTTCTTTCCTTTTTCCTCTATTTCTCCTTTTTCCATGTAAAACATACATTCTGAAGCATGGACACTTTCTGGCTTAATTACCGTATTGTAATGTCGGATTTTAGTTGCAATAGAATGATTTTCAATTTTGAAAAAATAGGCTTATGAGATCACCTTTTGACCGTGTGTGTGTGCGCGTGTGTGTGTGTGTGTGTGTGTGTCCCTAATAAATTCTAAACGGCTGGAGCGATTTCAATGAAACTCGGTAAGTTCATAGCACTATTCCAGACGACCCCGACCGTGACCTTCAAATTTTGTAACGTCTCACCAATCCAACATGGCGGCTGTGCGAAATATTTCACCAACATTCAGTATCTACGAAACTATTCCCGTTATCACCCTGGAATTTTTACGGTGATAAAGTGAACTACCAGAAGTTCACATATGTAACGTCTGAAAAACTGGTAACTACAAAACCAACATGGCGGCCATGCGAATTTGCGACTTTTAAATAGACGTTTCTCGCGATTTAACCAACCAAACGCAATAAAACTTGGTACTGTTTATATTTATACACATTGTAATGCACCGACATCTAACTTGGTTCAATTGTTTACATAACCACAAGATGGCGGATGTGCGAAATATTTCACCGGCATTCTATATCTCTGAAACTATTAGCGGTATCACCCTGAAATGTTTTACGGAGGTAAAGGGCACTACTGGAAGTTCATCTATAAAACTTTCAAAAACCGGTTAACTACAAAACAAACATGGCGGCCAAGCGAATTTGAAAATTTTAAATAGACCTTTCTCGCGATTTAATGTTCCAAACGCAATGAAATCTGGTACAGGAAATGTTTATACACATTGTAATACACTGGTATCTAATTTAGTTCAATTGTTTACATAAACTCAAGATGGCGGCTTTGCGAATTTTAAAATTAAGTTTTTATTTCTTGTGTCGTAATCATGCGATCGATGTGAAAGTTTGAATAATGAACCTACGCAATAATTTTCCTTTATTGGTACATGACTCTATGGCCTATACATTTAACAATCCAACATGGCCACCATTCGAAATATTTAGACGGCTCTGAATATCTACGAATCTATTCTAGCAATCAAACTGAATTTTTTATGTTCATAAGGGCTATGAACTTAAGTTCACCTATAGGACTTTAAATAACCTGGTGATCACAAATCCAACATGGCGGCGACGCGAAGTATAAATATTCACATGGACGTTTCTCGCAATTTTACCATCTGAGTGCAGTGAAACTTGGTACAGTAAATCCTTATACGAATGTTAATCCACTGGCATCTAATTTATTTCAATTGTTTCCATAACCACAAGATGGCAGCTGTGCGAAATTTTAAAATCTCCTTGTTACTTTTTGTGTCCTAATCATGCGATTGAAGTTTGAATGCTACACGTACACAATAATCATCATGTAACAGTACATAACTCTAGGACCTACATACATAAAATCCAACATGGTGACCATCCGAAATATTTAGTCGGTTCTCAATATCTACGAATCTATTACAGCACTCAAACTGAAATTTTGTATGTTGATAGTGGCAGTTAACATAAGTAGGATATATGAAAATAGGCTGTATAGTTCTTCACGGAACTAGTTGTTCTTATTGTAGTTATCCTTCGTCAGTTGAAAAGGTTGTTCCTATATTCGTATTCTTGCTCTATTTGCTTCTTTGTCGAGTCCATTAATTTGTAACATTTCTCCCAAATATTTAAACTTTTCTACCTTGTCAGTTTTTCCGTAAACGCACTTTATAAACAAATACATTTATTTCCGTTGACTTTTCAAGAAATGCAAGATATTTTCTGTACTATGAGACGAATTGGATGATTTTGGTACAAACCACACCTTCTAACTCCCTCTGGTTTAAGAGCTTGAGTTTTGTGGAACATTCACCTTAGCGTTTTATAATTTTAAAATATTTAATTTTTTTTAAACTGTATGAGGGGCAGGTGACCTAGGTGTTCCGCCCCTTAATACCATCATTATGTGGCAAACCAAATCACAGAACACAACGCCATTCTCTCTCAATTTACTACCATTATAATGATGATAATAACTAATATTCCAATATTCCCCGTTCTTGTATATTTTTATCCTACATGGTGGCCAGCTAAACCCCGTCAACTCTTTTTATCGGGACTCCATGCAGCCAAACCACAGTCAAAAATTACATTGGTTTAACTGTAAATTAATTATGGATGGCGAACATCCCCGCAGCCTCTATAGCAGGTTATATCTAGTTCTTTTTTTTTTTTTTTTTTGTTATTGTTGTGGTATCAAAACTCGACGCACTTGCTACCTTTTTTGGTGTTCGAAATATATTTATTTTTTATTATTTTTTTCTGGCCTTCCCTCAGTTTAGACCTGGTGTGCGGTCACTCGGAGCTGGTCGATAGTCGAGGGACGGTGTTCGGAAACGGTTGTGACCACGGTGAAATGGATGGGATGGTAGGCCTATAGGCTAGGTGGTTTAGGGATTTACTCTGGCCTCGGGTATTGGGCTATCGTGCGTCAGTTATGTTCAAACATCTGATGTAAGGACCGTAGACTGATTGAGAGGCTTAGTTAGCTAGTTAGTTATTACTCGCATTTCTTTCTTTCTTTGTTCGTTTATTTCCTTTCTAATTTACTTCTTTCTTTCTTTCTGGCTTTCTCCCATTCTTTATTTATCTCTTCATTTGTTTACATCTTTCTTCATTTTTCTCTTCACTAATTTCTTTCTCACTTTCTTCCATTCTTTCTTTCTATCTTTCCTAGGTTATTTCTTTCTGTCTTTCTTTATTAATTTAATTTATTGATTCTTTCTTTCTCTCTTTCTTTCTTTCTTTCTTTCTTTCATTCATTCTTTATTCCTTCCTTTCTTCGTTCGTTCATTCGTTTCCTCTTTCCATTCTTTCTGTTTCTCTTTATTCATATATGTATTTATTTGATTACTCGTTCGTTTCTTCCTTCCTTTCTTCGTTTGTTTATTTTTTGTATTTATTTGTTTGTTAGTTAGTTCATTTTCGCATTTCTTTCGTTCTTTCTTTCTTTCTTCGTTTATTTCTTTTTTCATTTCTTCCCCTTTCTTTCTTTCTTTCTTACAGTCTTTCTTCCTTTCTTTATTTCTTCATTTCTTAATTTCTTTCTTCGCTTCATTCTGCTTTAATTTCTTTCTTTCATTCTTTCTTTCTTTCTTTCTTTCTTTCTTTCTTTCTTTCTTTCCATCTCTCATTCTTCGTTTATTTGTTTCTGTCTTTCTTTATTAATTATTTCTTTCTTTCTTTCTTTCTTTCTTTATTCATTTATTTATTTATTCCTTCCTTTCTTCGTTCGTTCATTCGTTTCTTTCTTCCATTATTTCTGTTACTCTTTCTTCATATATGTATTTTTTTGTTCGTTTCTTCCTTCCTTCCTTCTTCCTTCCTTCTTCCTTCCTTCCTTTCTTCCTTTATTTCTTTCTTTATTTGTTGTTTATTTTTTGTATTTATTTGTTTGTTAATTAGTTAGTTAGTTCGTTTGCACAATTCTATCTTCGATAATTACATTCTTTCGTTCTTTATTTCTTCCTCTTTCTTTCTTTCTGTCTTTCTTCCTTTCTTTATATCTTTCTTCGCTTCTTTCGGTAATAAACTTCTTTCTTACTCTCTTTCTTTGTTTCTTTCTATCTTTCTTTGTTCGGTTATTTCCTTCTGTCTTTCTTTATTAATTTAATTTATTGCTTCTTTCTTTCTTTCTTTCTTTCTTTCTTTCTTTCTTTATTCCTCCCTTTCTTCGTTCGTTCATTTCTTTCTTTCTTTCTTCCTTCCATTCTTTCTGTTTCTCTTTCTTCATATATGTATTTTTTAATTATTTGTTCGTTTCTTCCTTCATTTCTTTCTTTATTTCTTTCTTCGTTGGTAATTTTTTTTTGTATTTATTTGTTTCTTCCTCCATTCGATCGTTCTTTCGTTTCTTTCTTGCTTCTCTCCTTCTTTATTTATTTATTTATTTATTCATTTAGCCCTTAAGGACTTTACCTATAAAAATATTAGTAGTTTCATAGATTAATTAAGTAGCCTACTATAACATTTTATAGAAAGATACTTTTAAAAAGAGTTTTCAATATTTGTACGGATCAATTCTTTTTAAATGATGCTGTAACAGATCTGATTTGTTATTAGCTATTGTATATATATTTTCTGAGGACATCGGCAATATTAACGATATATTTGATACAATTAGTTATCTTTTATTAATATAAGGTGAGTTTCAAAAGTAACGAACCGGAGGCTGTAATGCGCAAACCGGTGACGACATCGGCTAATCGTGGTGTGTATAACGAGATGTGGTTCCGACCAGGGCGTGGAAGGTCACAGCCCGCCACTAGAGGGCACGCGTGCACGTCACGTGACGACACAAAGCGAGCAGCAGCATGCATCAATCGTCCAACGCTGCTAGTCGCATTGCAAACAGTGACATGGAGGCGTCAAACGAAGAGCAAAGAGGTGTTGTTTGGTTTCTGACAGCGGAAGGAGTAGGGGGAACGGACATTCATCGCCGAATGTCACAAGTGTACGGCGAACACTGCATGTCTCTTGCAAGGGTCAAGGCGTGGCACCAGCGCTTCAGGGAAGGACGGAAGTCGTTAGCCGATGATGCCCGGTCTGGGGCACCCCCCTGCATTACCGATGACAACGTCCAGCTGGTTGATGCACTCATTACCCAGGACCGCCGAGTGACAGTGAACGCCATAGCCACCGTGGTCGGATTGAGCCTCGGAAGTGTGCACACCATCATGAAGGAACGACTGCACTTGCGCAAAGTGTGTGCCTAATGGGTGCCCCACAGTCTTTAACCAAACCAGGAAGCATGTCGAATGGCCTACTGTCTTGGTCTTGGTTGGACGATTGGTGCATGCTGCTGCTCGCTTTGTATCGTCACGTAACGTGTGCGCGTGCCCTCTAGCGATGGGCTGTGACCTTCCTCGCTCTGATCGGAACCACACCTCGTTACACACGCCACGATTAGCCGATGTCGTCACCGGTTTGCGCATTCCAACCTCCAGCTCGTTACTTCTTGAACGCACCTTATATATCATGTTTAAGTGTCTTTAGTTGTATAGAGAGTTAAGGGGGCTCCAGAATGCTGAATATCTTGAAATTTTTCAAAATTTCTCCTTTACATGAGAGGAGCAAAGTATATTGATTAATCGGGAAAACAATCAATCAATTATGTGATCAAATGATTAACCAATTAAACGCACAATCGATTAATCGTTATTTGTAGCAATTCATCGATTTCTCTGCTTCGATTAATCGAGAACTCAAAGTAATCGTATAAAAGTACCAGCCCTAGATAGAAGTCGCTAAAGAGAATGAATGAATGAATGCAGACACTGCAGATTGAATTGAGAGAGTGGTGGCGAGTGGAAGTTGCTCGTGTGTTTATTGACATCTTCCCCGAGACCTTTGTTCCCCCCTCTCTGTCTCTCTGCTGCAGTAATACAATGCTACGAGCTGAGGAGTTTGTTCCAGTTGGTCAATTACGTTTATACCAGACCGCCAACATAATTACCGGCTTATTAGGACGGCCTAACTTAGTGGCAAGGTACACACCCTTCACAGCAAAACAAGGCGTTCACACTAAACATATACCGTAATCTCTCCATCTTAAAGGTTTCCATGGTGACTCTGGACGTTTAGAAGAGCGGTAGGAAACTTTATTCAGAAGGCCATGTTCGTCAATGCAATTGTGTGTATCTTAATTCAGGCGGCCATGTTCGTCAATGCAATTGTGTGTATCTTAATTCAGGCGGCCATGTTCGTCAGTGCATGTGTATGTATCTTAATTCAGGCGGCCATGTTCGTCAATGCAATTGTGTGTAACTTAATCCAGGTGGCCCTGTTCGTCAATGCAATTGTGTGTAACTTAATTCAGGCGACCATGTTCGTCAGTGCATGTGTATGTATCTTAATTCAGGTGGCCGTGTTCGTCAGTGCATGTGTGTGTAACTTAATCCAGGTGGCCGTGTTCGTCAGTGCAATTGTGTGTAACTTAATCCAGGCGGTCCATGTTCGTCAGTGCAATTGTGTGTAACTTAATCCAGGTGGCCATGTTCGTCAGTGCAATTGTGTGTAACTTAATCCAGGTGGCCGTGTTCGTCAGTGCAATTGTGTGTAACTTAATCCAGGCGGTCCATGTTCGTCAGTGCAATTGTGTGTAACTTAATCCAGGTGGTCCATGTTCGTCAGTGCAATTGTGTGTAACTTAATCCAGGTGGCCGTGTTCGTCAGTGCAATTGTGTGTAACTTAATTTAGGCGACCATGTTCGTCAGTGCATGTGTATGTATCTTAATTCAGGTGGCCGTGTTCGTCAGTGCATGTGTGTGTAACTTAATCCAGGTGGCCATGTTCGTCAATGCAATTGTGTGTAACTTAATCCAGGTGGCCATGTTCGTCAGTGCAATTGTGTGTAACTTAATCCAGGCGGTCCATTTTCGTCAGTGTAATTGTGTGTAACTTAATCCAGGTGGCCATGTTCGTCAGTGCAATTGTGTGTAACTTAATCCAGGTGGCCGTGTTCGTCAATGCAATTGTGTGTAACTTAATTCAGGCGACCATGTTCGTCAGTGCATGTGTGTGTAACTTAATCCAGGTGGCCGTGTTCGTCAATGCAATTGTGTGTAACTTAATTCAGGTGGCCATGTTCGTCAGTGCATGTGTGTGTAACTTAATCCAGGTGGCCGTGTTCGTCAGTGCAATTGTGTGTAACTTAATTCAGGCGACCATGTTCGTCAGTGCATGTGTGTGTAACTTAATCCAGGTGGCCGTGTTCGTCAGTGCAATTGTGTGTAACTTAATCCAGGCGGTCCATGTTCGTCAGTGCAATTGTGTGTAACTTAATCCAGGCGGTCCATGTTCGTCAGTGCAATTGTGTGTAACTTAATCCAGGCGGTCCATGTTCGTCAGTGCAATTGTGTGTAACTTAATCCAGGCGGTCCATGTTCGTCAGTGCAATTGTGTGTAACTTAATCCAGGTGGCCATGTTCGTCAGTGCAATTGTGTGGAACTTAATCCAGGCGGTCCATGTTCGTCAGTGCAATTGTGTGTAACTTAATCCAGGTGGCCGTGTTCATCAGTGCAATTGTGTGTAACTTAATCCAGGCGGTCCATGTTCGTCAGTGCAATTGTGTGTAACTTAATCCAGGTGGCCATGTTCGTCAGTGCAATTGTGTGTAACTTAATTCAGGTGGCCATGTTCGTCAGTGCAATTGTATGTTACTTAATTCAGGAGGCCATGTTCGTCAGTGCAATTGTGTGTAACTTAATCCAGGTGGTCCATGTTGGTCAATGCAATTGTGTGTAACTTAATTCAGGTGGCCATGTTCGTCAGTGCATGTGTATGTATCTTAATTCAGGTGGCCGTGTTCGTCAGTGCATGTGTATGTATCTTAATTCAGGTAGCCGTGTTCGTCAGTGCATGTGTGTGTAACTTAATCCAGGTGGCCGTGTTCGTCAGTGCAATTGTGTGTAACTTAATCCAGGTGGTCCATGTTCGTCAGTGCAATTGTGTGTAACATAATCCAGGTGGCCGTGTTCGTCAGTGCAATTGTGTGTAACTTAATCCAGGTGGCCATGTTCGTCAGTGCCATTGTGTGTAACTTAATCCAGGTGGTCCATGTTCGTCAGTGCAATTGTGTGTAACATAATCCAGGTGGCCATGTTCGTCAGTGCAATTGTGTGTAACTTAATTCAGGTGGCCATGTTCGTCAGTGCAATTGTATGTTACTTAATTCAAGTGGCCATGTTCGTCAGTGCAATTGTGTGTAACTTAATTCAGGTGGCCATGTTCGTCAGTGAAATTGTGTGTAACTTTACTCAGACGGTCCGTGTTCGTCAGTGCAATTGTGTGTAACTTAATTCAGGCGGCCATGTTCGTCAGTGCAATTGTGTGTAACTTAATTCAGGTGGCCATGTTCGTCAGTGAAATTGTGTGTAACTTAACTCAGGCGGTCCGTGTTCGTCAGTGCAATTGTGTGTAACTTAATCCAGGTGGCCATGTTCGTCAGTGCAATTGTGTGTAACTTAACTCAGGCGGTTCGTGTTCGTCAGTGCAATTGTGTGCATCATAATCAATGTAGCCATGTTCGTCAGTGCAATTGTGTGTAACTTAATTCAGTCATGAATTTGGACGTCAGTACAGAAACTTGTAACCTTATTTAGAGGGCCATGGATTCGGACGTCAGTAGAGCAACGTGTAACTTTACTTAGATGGCCAAGGATTCAGACGTCAGTACAGCAACATGTAACCTTATTTAGAGGGCCAAGGATTCGGACGTCAGTACAGCAACATGTAACCTTATTTAGAGGGCCATGGATTCGGACGTCAGTACAGCAACATGTAACCTTATTTAGAGGGCCAAGGATTCGGACGTCAGTACAGCAACATGTAACCTTATTTAGAGGGCCAAGGATCCGGATATCAGTACAGCAACATGTAACTTTATTTCAATTGCCATGGATCTGGACTTGAGTACAGCGACATTCGTATTTATTCAGAAGGCTATTCACTCGGAAGTCAATACAGCGATAAGTTATGTAACTACCTTTAAAAGGCCATGGATCCGGACGCCAAGCACGACATAAAACGTTATTCTTAAGGCCATGAAAATCATCATCCGAGCTACTTTATCTACACCCATAATTTTCACTTCTACGGGATCAGTTTTTTTTTTTTTTTTTTTTTTTTTTTTTTAGCGTATGGGATTTTAGTGCCGGGAGTGTCCGAGGACATGTTCGGCTCGCCAGTTTGTAGCTGCTTCTAGGCGGACACCCAATGGGTGAGCTACAAGTAACGTCGCGTGTGGAGTGTTGTCTGGGGAGGAAAGTTTGAATGTAAGGACGAGGAGTTGGAAGGTAGTGGCTGTGGCCTATAGTTAGGGACCAACCCCGGCATTTGCCTGGAAGGAAGATGGGAAACCACAGAAGACCATCTTCAAGGTTGCCGGCGGGGGGATTCGAATCTCCTCGCCTCCCGGATGTGAGCGACTACCAGTAGCTATGCCGAAACGACCAGGGCTAACTCACCCGGTTATGGGATCAGCGATAAGATGAGATGAACGAAGTAGATGTTTCACGGCCAGATACTCTTACTGACGCCGACCTCCATGGAGAGTAAATAAGAGATGAAATGAATGAAGATTATTCCTGTTTAATAATAACAATAATAATCATAATTTGGTTCCTCGATCATAAAATGCTTGCTACGTAGTCCCTCCCCGTGAAACGAAACAAGAATCTAACGTCGTGTACTTCCTTCAGCGTCTCCATATCACGTTATTTCATTTAGCATCTTCTCTCCCCCACTTTAAAACGACCGTGACGTCAGATTCTTACTTAACAGTCTATCTCTATCTCTGTCTGTTAAATTTAAAAACACTTCCGAGCGCTTTCTTCTGTCTCTTCCTCAGCTGTCACGCCGGAAGAAGACGTTAACTTAGGACAATTTTCTCTTCCTTCATTACTTTTTCTTTCTTTTACGAGAGAAAAAAAAGTGGTTTATTTTACTTAAAATTGAGCGTATAAAGTGTTATTACATTATTCATACAAGATACCTTGTGACTTGCTTACGAATCTTAAATATGCATTTATTCCAGACATTCAAGGTAATTGCTACCGGTACTTTAAAGACAAGATGGAGGACAAATCCCTTCTCTAGTTAATACAAAAATATTAGCTAATGATGGCATTCTGATTTAGTAAAATTTAAACTAATGAAAGGCTGTTGTAACTAGAGATGTTTTCTATAAGGTAAAGGACTGCCTCGGTGAATCAGTGAAGCAGGAACGAAGGAAGTAAGTAAGAAAGAAAGGGAGCCGTGTAGTTAGACGTGGCCATTAATATAGTTCATCTACTGTAGGTTTGCACATTTTTGACAGCTAGGGTTGCCAACCTTCATAAGGACTCACTTTATGGCCTGTAGTCCATAACAAATATATACAAGTTTTAATCACATGTAAGTTTTTTCAGGTTATTTTTACGCTTGTCCCAGTAATTATGAATATATCGGCAGCATATTCTGTCGGCCAGACTGAAAAGTTGCATTATTACGTGCTCGTGGGATGGGCGAGCGGTTGGTAATGGACGCTTTACTGTGTTCATTCTCTTGAGAAAATAACGTGTTAATTATATTAAATAATAATCATTATAATTGATAATATTGCGCAAAGTCATCTGAAAGTATTATTTCCATTTGAACGCGTGTTCACTTTTCAGACAAATATATAGTGGTTATCTTAAATGTTGAGTAAATATGTAGTCTGATGATAGCTCATTGGCTGGAATGCACGTGATAGAGGCGGATTGATATGTTCTGTAGGAGTATTGTTCCCGCGAGAACTGTCAAAAAAGTGCAAACTTACAGTAGATGAACTTATATCGTGATCATGAGCCACGGGACCTGCATTTATACGTAAAAACCAAACCACAGGACGTGATATTTCAGTAGATTAGGGTTCGATCACTATTGAGGTAGTTGGACTAATGAAGGGCTAGATGATGATAATAATAATAACAACTAGCGGATATATGCGAGGACTCTCGCTTGTGTTCAAACTAGGTCTGGTACTCGCACTTTTAATCGATTATTTAAGTTATCGAATAATCGATTAATCGAAGCTGAGAACTCGATTAATTCCTAAAATAACGATTAATCTATTAACGTAAGCGTTTAATCGATTAATCAGTTGGACGAATAATTGAATACTGTTTTGTTTATTAATGATGATGATGATGATTAGTTAGTTATTGAGGTTTTAAGGGATGATGATGATGAGTTAGTTAAGGGATGATGATGCTCATGAGTTATTAAGTTAGTTATTGAGGATTTAAGGGATGATGCGTTAGTGAGTTAGTTAGTTAGTTAGTTAGTTAGTTAGTTAGTTAGTTCGTTAGTTATTGATGGTTTAAGCCGCAGGGTGGTCCAACCTTTAGTTACCCGAGGGCCAATCAAACTTTAGTACAGGAATGTGAGGGCCAGAGACATTCCAGAAAGGAAAGATATTTTACTAAAAAACATTTATTAAAATTGATATTAAAAGAAGTTTAATATTACTAGTTTAATATACCACTTCATTATACAGTCGAGAAATCAATGTGATGATTGGCACTGCTTTCCTGATTCAAGTGTATCAATGTCCACCGTAAGTTCAGTAAGGCAAAAACTCTGGCTCGATTCCAGTGAAGCACTTTCAATTCCATTTCTCATTTTTGATTTAATTTGTTTGAGAGCAGAAAAGGCACTTTCACAACTATACGTACTGCCAAACAGCGATAACACTTGCAGAGAGAATTTAAGCGGTTTAGGAAAACGTTCTTTAGACATCAGTTTCCAGAAAATTTCAGGGACATCACACTTTTTAGTCTGGTAGAATGGGTCTGCCTGAAGATCACAAATTTCCATTTGAAGGTCGCAGGGCACCTCACTCACTTTTTGGTTTTAGGGAGTCAAAATCCTGGAATCTGTTCTGGAACTCTTTCTTGATATCTATTATTAGGCCTATTTCATGAAATACACTAAAATTTATGTCACTTTTTTCTTCTTTCAACTGCTGACAAGATGTGTAGTGTGCCATATTATTTGCCTTCAATGCAATTTGCATTACATTTTTTTTTTTTTTTTTTTTTTGCGGAAATATTAACATAAGTCCATAAAGCTGGGAGTTATTTTGTTTTCTGCCTTGTAGTTTCAGGTTGAATGCATTTAGATTGGATGTTAAATCGGTCAGAAAAGCATGATTATGTGTAAACTGGATTTCTTCCAGTCTTTCTTGATACTCGTGCCCAATGTTTTCATTTTTGAGGAAAGAAAGAATTTCATTCCTCAACCTAATTAACTGTTGCAAGCAATTTCCAGCACTAGCCAACGCACTTCACAGTACAATGAAATGTCACCATACTCAGCTTCCAAATTGTCCAGGAATGCAATAAATACTGTGTCTACAGGCTTTATTGCCTCCCCTTATTAAGTTTACAGTATTTACAACAGTTTTCACTGTCTCACTGAGCCTTATAATTTTTCCACATATAGCCTCCTGGTGGATAATGCAGTGGAAAAACAAAACATTCAATCCTTTTTTACACAGTCCTACTAAACCAATATTAGGACCAGCCATTGCTTTAGCTCCATCTGTTGCAATGCCAGAACACTTCACAAAACCTCCATATTTAGAATCGACATCATCCAGTGCTTTGAATATGTCAATACCTTTTTTGCTGGTTTTAATGATCTTAATTCCAACAGTTCTTCTTGAATTTCAACCGTTTATTGTTCTGACAAAGATAAGGAGCTGGCTGATGTCAGCTATATCTGTGCTCTCATATAGAGCTAGAGAGTAAAATTCACATTTTTCCAAAATGTTCTTGAGAGAACCTGAAACTTTACCAGCCATATCATTAATTCTTCTACTAACTGTCTGATGAGAAGGGGAAACTGTTTCAAATTTTTAGCCATCCTATTATCTCCAAATGAAGATGCTATTTTACAGCACTATGCCTAAAAGCCTTTTCCTTTAGGTAGCTCTAAACATACCTCATTAGATGCCTTTAAACCGGCAGTGTTTGATGGTTGCTGAAATATATTCTTCTGTCTTGTTAGTTTCAGCTTCAAATCATTAAACACACAACTTCTGGCACTTTCCTGATATTGATCGTATTCTGATATATGCAAGCTGGTATAGTGTCTATTAACGTTACACTCCTCGAAACAGATAACGCATTGTGGTTTTCAATTATGTTCAACAAAAAAGTAACTTTCCTGCCAGTTTGACTGAAATAGTCGTTTCTCATCTTCAACACGCCGTTTATTAAGTCTCGCCATATTGGGTACCGCTATCGCAACAACGATGACAACAAACTCTCGTCGTACTATATATCTCGAACAACCTCTCTCGTCAAAAACAACCTCTTCGAACAGCCCTGCGCTCCCTTTTATAAGGAAATCTGCCGCAGCACACGAACGATCGCGAACTTATCGGCAGCTAACCAGTTGTCGCCTGGAGGCGGGGCCACTTCTCGTGCCGTACGTATTCGTTGAAAGACAATTATGATTACTGGCGTATTTTTCGCGATCTTTCCTTTCCCACCTGGCTCCTTCGTAACATTACTGAATGAAAGTGAAAATTAAAGTAGGCACGCCATGGATTATAACTGTCGAAGAGTGAAGGGCAGTAAGAAGGGCAAGGGCCAACAAAAATGAATAGGCGGGCCGCATGTGGCCCTCGGGCCGCGGGTTGGACCACACTGGCTTTAAGGGATGATGATGAGTTAGTCAGTTATAGAGGATTTAAGGGACGATGAGGTAGTTTGTTAGTTATTGAAGTTTTAAGGGATGATGATGATGAGTTAGTTAGTTAGTTTGTTAGTTATTGAAGTTTTAAGGGATGATGATGATGAGTTAGTCATAGAGGATTTAAGGGATGATAATGATGACTTAGTTAGTTAGTTAGTTAGTTTGTTAGTTATTGAAGTTTTAAGGGATGATGATGATGATGATGATGATGAGGATGATGATGATGAGTTAGTTATAGAGGATTTAAGGGACGATAATGGTGACTTAGTTTGTTAGTTATTGAAGTTTTAAGGGATGATGATCATCATCATCATGAGTTAGTTATAGGGGATTTAAGGGATGATAGTGATGACTTAGTTACTTATTGAGGTTTTAAGGGATGATGATGATGATGATGATGTTACCGACAGTAGTGGCTACGCTGGCTAAAGTGCAGCGTTAGGTCATGGGGCCAAGCCTTCTGCTGACTCGGTGGACGCGTGGGTTCGAGCCCCATCGTCGGCCGTCCTTGAAATGGTTTTCCGTGGTTTCCCATTTTCAACACCAGGCAAATGCTGGGACGGTCCCTTCTGACTGGCCACGGCGGCTTCCTTCCACATCCTTGCCCAGTTTCATTTATCTTCATCCATTCCATCTCTCATCCCGACGCGCAGGTCACCCACGGGCGTTGACTAGAAAGACCTGCACTCGGCCTCTCAGGAGGTCACACGACAAAAAAAATGATGATGATGATGACACTGGGACCAACTGTACAGTATTTGAGGCCCTACGCATGTTTACTTCAGGCCAAGAGAATCGCTGTGATGAATGGAGTTTCATCTGGCGAATTAAAAGCTTGATTAAACGGCGGCCATCAAACAACCAGATGATAAGGGGGGCGGGACACCCTGCCAATGAGGCTTCACACACAAAACGCAGTGTTCAACACAGCTTTTCCAAACAGAGAAGACAAATATAACAACAACCAAAACAAGAAGTTCCGTTAAGAACTATACAGCCTACTTTTCATGCCAATGATTATTCTACAGAATATGAACCTATCTAGAATAATGACGAAATTAAGTTGCTAATATCGAAATTTCCAATTAGTTCGAAATACTGTATACCTGGCATAATGTATCCTAATAGAGCACTACAGTTGGCAGCCCTGATGACTGAATATATTCTTAGTTCCATCTCTTAAGGTACAAAATACAAAATTTGGTTGAAGTCCAATGAATCGCATGGACGTTACATGCAGTTAAACATTGGATCTAACAGCGCGCGTAAAATCATGTTGGCAACAATGTCATGCATGTATTGGTCAGAAATAATCTGAAATAATATGATCTATTGTTGTGCCAATTTTGAATGAAATCCATTAGTTAGTATAGAAGTTACATGCATTTTAAAATTGGACCTATCAGCAGGCTTAGAATCATGTTGGCAGCACTGACGTATATTAGTTACTCCAAATTCGTCTAGAATGCCAGGTACTATACGTGTGCAAATTTTAGAGCTATTGGCTTGCATACTTTCTGATATATTGATATTAGGGTAACAAAAATAGGGACAGCACATATTAACAGTTGGCAGCCCTGGTTGCTCCTTAGAATACGCATAGTCATATCTGTTATGGTACACATAACACATACAAAATTTGGTTGAAATCCAAATGATAGTATGGAAGTTGCATGTATTTAAAGTTGGACCTGTCAGCAGGCTTAGAATCATGTTGGTAGCACTGACGTATATAAGTTACTCCAAATTAATATAGAATGTCAGGTACTATACGTGTGCATAGTTTAAAGCTGTCGGCTTGCATACTTTATGATATATTGGTATTTGGATAAAATAAATTAGCAGCATTTATTAACAGTTGGCAGCCCTGATAGGTCTTAAGAATACGCTCAGTCATATCTGGTTATGTACACATACAACATACGAAATTTGGTTGAATTCCAATTGATAGTGTAGAAGTTATATGCATTTAAAAATTGGATCTATCAGGAGGCTTATAATCATTTTGGCAACACTGCCATGTTTGGCCTCCTGGAAATTAAACTGAAATATTATGGTCTGTACGTGTGCCAATTTTGAAATAGCTCCCATTCATACTTTCCAAGATATCCAACATGGAGCTCAAATTTCAATTGCGATTTTTTAGCAGTTGGTAGCACTGACATCATTTTCAAATATGGCCGTGAGATATTCAGGTGTAGATCTTTACTCCTACCAAATTTTGTTTCGATTGCTGCAGCCGTTTAGGAGTTGATAGGGGGGGACACACACACAGCCAGACAGACAGACAGACACACATTTGCCCGATCTCATAAGTCTACTTTTTTCTCATTTTTGCAAAATGTGAAAAGTAGGCTAAAAATACTCTCGGCGGAGGAAGATTACACAGGGCAAAGAAAAATGTTTCGAACTCTTTAAATTTGCCACTTGTTGTATACCTACAAAGGTTCCACATGTTTAGCATCCTCTTATAAATCCGAAAATATTTTGCTCACCCCTTGGTGTAAGGGTGGGTCATATCAAAAATTATTTCAGACAAACCTTATAGGTAATTTACCTTCGACGATATCGAAATGCAAATATTTTATATCAGAAAACCGTATCATAATGAGGGTCATTATACAATATTTTTAGCCTATTTTCATTTATGAAAAAATAGGCTCATGAGATCACCTTTTGTCCGTGTGTCTGTGTGTGCGTGTGTGATTCGTGTGTGGGTGTGTCCCTAATAAAATCTAAACGGCTGGAAAGATTTCAATGTAACTCGCGAAGTTCATAGCACTATACCAGACGACCCCGACCGTGCAACTCAAATTTTGTTACGTCTCACCAATCCAACATGGAGGCTGTGCGAATTATTTCACCAGCATTCAATATCTCCGAAGCTATTACCGATATCACCCTGGAATTTTGTACGGTGATAAAGGGAGCTACTAGAAGTTCGTCTATGTGACTTTTGAAAACCTGGAAACTACAAAGCCAACATGGCGGCCAAGCGAAGTTGCGACATTTAAATAGATGTTTCTCTCGATTTAAACAACCAAACGCAATGAAACATGGTACAGTATATATTTATACACAATGTAATGCACCGACATCTAACTTCGTTCAATTGCTTACATAACCTCAAGATGGCGGCTGTGCGAAATATTTCACCGGCATTCTATATCTCTGAAACTATTAACGGTATCACCCTGAAATTTTGTACGGAGATAAACGATACTGCTGGAAGTTCATATATGCGATTTTTAAGAACCGGTTAACTACAAAACGAACATGGAGGCAAAGCGAATTTGAAACTTTTAAATAGAATTGTCTCGTGATTTAATAATCAAAACGCAATGAAACTTGGTACAGAAAATGTTTATACACATTGTAATGCACAGGTATCTAATTTAGTCCAATTGTTTACATAACCTCAAGATGGCGGCTGTGCGAAATTTAAAATTAACTTTTTATTTCTTGTGTCGCAATCATGCGATCGAAGTGAAAGTCTGAATAATGAACCTACGCAATAATTTTCCTTTAATGGTACATGACTCTATGGCCTCTACATATAACTATCTAACATGGCGATCATCCGTTATATTTAGAAGGATCTCAATATCTACGAATCTATCAGAGAAAACTAACTGATTTTTCTAATGTCATAAGGTCTATGACATAAGTTCACCTATAGGACTTTCAATAACCTGGTGATCACAAATCCAACATGGCGGCGACGCGAAGTATAAATATTCACATGGTTGTTTCTCGCAATTTAACCATCCAAGTGCAGTGACACTTGGTACAGTAAATCCCTGTACAAATGTTAATCCACTGGCATCTATTTTTTCAATTGTTTACATAACCACAAGATGGCAGCTGTGCGAAATTTTAAAATCTCGTTTTTACTTCTTGTGACCTAATCATGCGATCGAAGTTTGAATACTACACGTACACAATAATTTTCATGTAACAGTACATAACTCTAAGACCTAAATTTATAAAAATCCAACATGGCGACCATCCGCAATATTTAGTCTGTTCTCAATATCTACGAATCTATTACAGCAATCAAACTGAAATTTTGTATGTTGATAGAGGTAATTTACATAAGTAGGATATATGAAAATATGCTGTAGAGTTCTTCATGGAACTACTTGTTAATTATGAAACAATTTCTCCCACCAAGAAACTGTTGTGTGACCAATTAGGTAAGGATAGCATCGCACCTGCGCTGACTTCCACGGCCCCCTATTTTAAATTCAACTGGGTGGCTAGTGTTGTAGTGGGGTATATGATGAGGCCATGGTCAAATACAAGGCATTCTCTGCGTCCCATGCGCTCTGTTCAGTACATAAAACTGGTGAAATCACGACAGATATTTATGAATATTTATGTTCGAACATAAAATAGTTATAATTATCGTCGAACATAAACAGTCGCATGCAACTCGCCTATAATGGTAATTAAGACACTCGTATGGAAATTATAAACCTCGCATACGCTCGTTTTATAAACATACTCGTGTCTTAATTATTGCCATTATAGGCTCGTTGCATAATGTACTATTTTAGAGGACTTACGATGGGTAAACCGTTAACGATACTGGGCGAAGCCTGGGCAGGTTGCTAGTCTTATATATTTTAAGTAAAATATAAATAATTAATTTAAACCTAAAATTGTTAGTTAAAATGTATTAAAGTAAATAAATATCGTTACAAATCAGAGATATTGCTATTTTTTTTATTCAAGACTATTTGTAAGACTATATCCGTTTATTTTATTGCATTTTAATCAACAATTTTAGGTTTTTAATTAAGTATTTATATTTTACTGAAAAGAAAATCAATGAATGCAGAAGATTGTCTCACCGTACACCGAAACATGCACAATAATTTAATGGATGTTTCTTAATTTCTATTTATTGGCGTAGTAATTTTAAGAAATATGAATTACTTGACCACTTATTAAACCACTTCTCACACAAATGTGGGGTTCAATTGACTGACAAGTTTCGTTAAACAAGCGAACATCATCAGATCTAGCTCATTTAGGCTTAATGTACCGGTATGTTTGTTAGATACGTATATAACACTTATGTACAGCAGTATTTACAATTATTAGAGAAGTCTTTTAGTTGATGAAGTTCTCTTTTACTAATTTTATTCTATCTTAAGATATATCCTGCGGATTGTAAGACGTCTCAAAGGAGGCAGGGTATGTCTAGCCCCACTCTGGATAGCGCTAGATTTTAAGGGCTCCGGCCTTGGCCACCAAAACACATTTGCTAATTAAAACTATCCACGCTAATCTCAGATAAACTTCCAGCCCATACACATGTGCATGTTAGATCTATCCACGCTAAAGCCAGATAAACCTCTAGCTCACATACCATTGTTAGAACTACAGACGCTAAACCCAGATAGACCTCCAGCTCACATATCCATGTTAGAACTATCCACGCTAAACCCAGATAAACCTCTAGCTCACATACTATTGTTAGAACTACCCACGCTAAACCCAGATAGACCTCCAGCTCACATATCCATGTTAGAACTATCCACGCTAAACCCAGATAAACCTCTAGCTCACATACCATTGTTAGAACTACCCACGCTAAACCCAGATAGACCTCCAGCTCACATATCCATGTTAGAACTATCCACGCTAAACCCAGATAAACCTCCAGCTCACATATCCATGTTAGAACAATCCACGCTAAACCCAGATAGACCTCCAGCTCACATATCCATGTTAGAACTATCCACGCTAAACCCAGATAAACCTCCAGCTCACATATCCATGTTAGAACTATCCACGCTAAACCCAGATAAACCTCCAGCTCACATACCCAAGTTAGAACTATCCACGCTAAACCCAGATAAACCTCCAGCTCTCATATCCATGTTAGGACAATCCACGCTAAACCCAGATAAACCTCCAGCTCACATAACCATGTTAGAACCATCCACGTTAAACCCAGATAGACCTCCAGTTCACATAGCATTGTTAGAACTATCCACGCTAAACCCACATAGACTTCTAGCTCACATATCATTGTTAGAACTATCTGTGCTAAACCCAGATAGACCTCCAGTTCACATAGCATTGTTAGAACTATCCACGCTAAACCCAGATAAACCTCAAGCTCACATACATTTGTTAGAACTATCCACGCTAAACCCAAATAGACCTCCAGCTCACATATCATTGTTAGAACTATCCACGCTAAACACTGATAAACCTCTAGCTCACATGCCATTGTTAGAACTACCCACACTAAACCCAGATAGACCTCCAGCTCACATATCCATGTTAGAACTATCCACGCTAAACCCAGATAAACCTCCAGCCCACATATCCATGTTAGAACTATCCACGCTAAACCCAGATAAACCTCCAGCTCACATACCCATGTTAGAACTATCCACGCTAAACCCAGATAAACCTCCAGCTCTCATATCCATGTTAGAACTATCCACGCTAAACCCAGATAAACCTCCAGCTCACATAACCATGTTAGAACTATCCACGTTAACCCCAGATAGACTTCCAGTTCAAATAGCATTGTTAGAAATATCCACGCTAAACCCACATAGACCTCTAGCTCACATATCATTGTTAGAACTATCTGTGCTAAACCCAGATAGACCTCCAGTTCACATAGCATTGTTAGAACTATCCACGCTAAACCCAGATAAACCTCCAGCTCACATACCCTTGTTAGAACTATCCACGCTAAACCCAGATAGACCTCCAGCTCACATAGCATTGTTAGAACTATCCACGCTAAACCCAGATAAACCTCTAGCTCACATATCATTGTTAGAACTATCTGAGCTAAACCCAGATAGACCTACAGCTCACATATCCATGTTAGAACTATCCACGCTAAACCCAGAGAAACCTCTAGCTCACATATCATTGTTAGAACTATCCACGCTAAATCCAGATAGACCTCCTGCTCACATATCCATGTTAGAAATATCCACGCTAAACCCAGATAGACCTCCAGCTCACATATCATTGTTAGAACTATCCACGCTAAACCCAGATAGACCTCCAGCTCACATATCCATGTTAGAACTATGCACGCTAAACCCAGAGAAACTTCTAGCTCACATATCATTGTTAGAACTATCCACACTATATCCAGATAAACCTCCAGCTCACATATCCATGCTAGAACTATCCACGCTAAACCCAGATAGACCTCCAGCTCATATATCAATGTTAGAACTAACCACGCTATATCCAGATAAACCTCCAGCTCACGTATCCATGTTAGAACTATCCACGCTAAACCCAGATAAACCTCCAGCTCACATATCCATGTTAGAACTATCCACGCTAAACCCAGATAGAACTCCAGCTCTCATATCCATGCTAGAACTATCCACGCTAAACCCAGATAAACCTCCAGCTCACATATCCATGTTAGAACTATCCACGCTAAACCCAGATAGACCTCCAGCTCACATATCATTGTTATAACTATCCACGCTAAACCCAGGTAGACCTCCAGCTCACATATCCATGTTAGAACTATCCACGCTAAACCCAGATAGACCTCCAGCTCACATATCATTGTTATAACTATCCACACTATATCCAGATAAACCTTCAGCTCACATATCCATGCTAGAACTATCCAAGCTAAACCCAGATAGACCTCCAGCTCACATATCAATGTTAGAACCAACCACGCTATATGCAGATAAACCTCCAGCTCGCGTATCCATGTTAGAACTATCCACACTAAACCCAGATAATCCTCCCGCTCACATATGAATGTTAGAACTATCCATACTATACCCAGATAGACCTCCAGCTCACATATCATAGTTAGAACTATCCACGCTAAACCCAGATAGACATCCAGCTTACATATCATTGTTAGAAGTATCTACGCTAAACCCAGATGGACCTCCAGCTCACATATCATTGTTAGAACTATCCACGCTAAACCCAGATAAACCTCCAGCTTGCGTATCATTCTTAGAACTATCCACGCTAAACCCAGATAGACATCCAGCTCACATATCATTGTTAGAACTATCCACGCTAATCCCAGATAAACCTCCAGCTTGCGTATCATTCTTAGAACTATCCACGCTAAACCCAGATAAACCTCTTGCTCACATACCATTGTTAGAACTATCCACGCTAAACCCAGATAGACCTCCAGCTCACATACCCATTTTAGAACTATCCGCGCTAAACCCAGATAGACCACCAGCTCACATATCATTGTTAGAACTATCCACGCTAAACCCAGATAGACATCCAGCTTACATATCATAGTTAGAACTATCTACGCTAAACCCAGATGGACCTCCAGCTCACATATCATTGTTAGAACTATCCACGCTAAACCCAGATAAACCTCCAGCTTGCGTATCATTCTTAGAACTATCCACGCTAAACCCAGATAGACATCCAGCTCCCATATCATTGTTAGAACTATCCACGCTAAACCCAGATAAACCTCCAGCTTGCGTATCATTCTTAGAACTATCCACGCTAAACCCAGATAGACATCCAGCTCACATATCATTCTTAGAACTATCCACGCTAAACCCAGATAAACCTCCAGCTTGCGTATCATTCTTAGAACTATCTACGCTAAACCCAGATAGACATCCAGCTCACATATCATTGTTAGAACTATCCACGCTAATCCCAGATAAACCTCCAGCTTGCGTATCATTCTTAGAACTATCCACGCTAAACCCAGATAAACCTCCAGCTCACATATCATTGTCAGAACTATCCACGCTAAACCCAGATAAAAATCCAGTCCAAACACATAATTATCCATTTTAGAACTGTCCACTCTAAACCCTGATAAACCTCTAGCTCACATGTCATTGTCAGAACTATCCACGCTAAACCCAGATAAACCTACAGTCCAAACACATAATTATCCATGTTAGAACTATCCACTCTAAACCCAGATAAACCTCCAGCTTGCGTATCATTCTTAGAACTATCCACGCTAAACCCAGATAGACATCCAGCTCACATATCATTCTTAGAACTATCCACGCTAAACCCAGATAAACCTCCAGCTTGCGTATCATTCTTAGAACTATCTACGCTAAACCCAGATAGACATCCAGCTCACATATCATTGTTAGAACTATCCACGCTAATCCCAGATAAACCTCCAGCTTGCGTATCATTCTTAGAACTATCCACGCTAAACCCAGATAAACCTCCAGCTCACATATCATTGTCAGAACTATCCACGCTAAACCCAGATAAAAATCCAGTCCAAACACATAATTATCCATTTTAGAACTGTCCACTCTAAACCCTGATAAACCTCTAGCTCACATGTCATTGTCAGAACTATCCACGCTAAACCCAGATAAAACTCCAGTCCAAACACATAATTATCCATGTTGGAACTATCCACTCTAAACCCAGATAAACCTCCAGCTCACATATCAATGTTAGAACTATCCACGCTAAACCCAGATAAACCTACAGTCCAAAAAATATCTTCTTCTTTCCTAGTGTGTGTCCCGCAATGGTGCAGGGTCCGCTTGTTTGATTCCTGTCAAGGGCATAACAGTCCATAAAATATCGATTTTAGATTGTGGTGATTAAACGAGGATCCCTCTTATTTCTACTATGATAAATATTGTCTTAATTAAAGTGGTCGGGAAGGTATCTAATTGAAAAAGTACTATAATTCTTGGCAATAAATACATGGTTAAATAATGATGTTCAATGAAAGATAATTGTGGATGGATGCAATGAGTCCTTGCTATCATACATGTTTGATGGTTGGTTGAGAACGAGTAACGCCACTCCTTTATGCAGCAGAATGGTCATCTGTGATGTTGTATCGCGGTATTAAAATAACGATGGTGGAGCACAGAAATGAAATGCTTTTGGCGAAATGAAATTCCTGGTTTGTGCGGCGGTTAAATCTGTGTTAATATCCGGAAAGGGCAGGCCGACCTCATGCAATTGTGTGGGCTGCAGCGCGTGTAATCGTCTCATATTAGGAGGCAATTTGCAACTGTAATGATCAGAGCCGTGGTTCTGGCCAGGCCATGGTGTGATACACACGCACACACACTGCAACACGGTCAGTCTTCTTATATACGAGGGGTGATCAAATAAGATGATGATGATGTTGATGATGATGATGATTGTTGTTTAAGGGCCTAACTTCTAGCTTATCTTCGGTGGCGTAGTCGGTAGCATGCTGAGCTTCTATGTCCAAGATAGCGGGTTCAAACCCGGCCGAAGCCGTCAGATTTTCTAAGGGCGTTAAAAATCCCTCAGTATGCCATCCTTTGGAGGGGAAGTAAAGCCGGCGCGGCGGTCCCATGTCATAGATTTATGGCATGTTAAAGAACCTTCCACTAATTACACCTGTGTGAAGCTAAATTGGCTAGGTTAAGAATGTAAACAACGCTCTTAGGTTTCTAGGTTCGTTGCCAAGAGCCGACTGCAGTGGCGTCTAGTAGCTAAGTTCTGAACTTGGTCTAGTAGTCGTTGACGGTGGCGCTTGGCGGCAAAAGTAGGAACTATTGGAAAAATTCTAAGTTGCAGTAGACTACTTAAATAAAAAAAAAGATAACACACACTAATACATCGATCACAATTAACACCGGTTATCAGACAGATCCTACACACACCCAAAGTACACGGGGCTACATGACCGCGTTGTCGCAGCCCCTAAACTTAAGAACCAACCAACCATCTAGGTTATCGGCCCCTAATGGTTTGGGTGATCGTGAAGATAATATTGAAATGAAAACTACAACAAAACTAACTACTAACTTATATACTAGAAGAAGAAATGGAAAACAAAAGGAGAATAAGGCAAATAAAGGACAGGAGGAAAATAAATGCCCTCAACGCTCGAAGAATGCGGATTGAGGAACTTGGAAGGAAGGAGTGCTATGAAAGGCAGATAGTAAAGTGATAGAGGAGAGGGTCCGACCCAGAGGTAATGGAGAAAAGGAGGTAAAACAGGACCCAGCTCAGGAATCCCTCGGGGACGCCAACTCCCCAACTCACCAGCCGAGAGCCCCTGAGGGTGTAGCAATATCCAGGGTGCACCAGAATTGGTGTGGCTACATACACCCTACATCCTTGAGGGCCTTGAGCAGAAGGCAGGAGATAACATGAGAAGAAAACAAGAAGTTCCGTGACGAACGAGCCTACTTTTCAGGCCAATGATTAATCTACAGTATATGAACCTATCTTGAATAATGACGAAATTAAGTTGGTATTATCGAAATGTCTAATTAGTTCGAAGTGAAAATGAAAATCCACAGCCTGCTTCCAGTCTCCGACCGGGTCAGGAATGGAATGAATGAAGCCCCCATCTAGCGGCGAGGATATGAACTGTGCCGGCTGCCGAGGCCTGACGCACTCCTCTGGGGCAATGATTAAAGGAATGACAAATGAAATGATAGTGGAGAGTGTTGCTGGAATGAAATATTGACAGGGAAAACCGGAGCACCCGGAGAAAAACCTGTCTGCCTCCGTTTTGTCCAGCACAGATCTCACATGGAGTGATCGGGATTTGAACCACGGACCCAGCGGTGAGAGGCCGGCGTGCTGCCGCCTAAGCCACGGAGGCTCCTACTTAAAGACAAGGATACAGTGCCAAAACATATAAATACCCAAAAATATCCGGTCGTCTATTTTTCTTTTCTTTTAGTTTTGAAGGATCCATATTGTTCCTGATTTCAATTTTGGGCATGAAATACCTGTGTTTCAGTCCTTGTTTGTCCAACACTTCATCAACACATCAAAAGGTGTTGTACAAAGCTCTAAAATACCCTCATGTTGGGTATTTAAATGACCACTGGGTATTTACCCGGCCCACATCAACTAGGAGGGAGTATGGGAAAAGCCAGGGAAAAACCACACTCAGGACAGGTACTGTCAGTGCCACAAACATCGGCTCTCTGGACTTGCTCCAATTCCCCACCGTGGTCTTGGTGAGCAATTTTAAACGGCTGTAGTGGTTTTCTTTTTTCAACTTAATCAATTGGCGCGACAGTGACCACAGCCACTTCATTCAAACTCCATGTCCTCTTTAATTCATCTCATTCGTTTCAGTTCTTATTCACTCCTCTCATCCAGCTATACAAATCATGGTCACACAGAACCTCATCTCACCTTATCCCCGAGCCCAGAGAAACTGGAATAATACGGGATAGAAATTTACTTTATAATGTGTGCCGAACAACTGTATTCAGAACGGTTTTCTGCTTATGGTTATCAACCTACAGTGAAACCCCTCAAATCCGAAATCCCGGGTAATCCGAACGACTTCTTTCCGACAATTTTAAGTTAGAAAAACGCACGCAAAAAAGAGAAAATTATTTAGTCATAAAACAATTATATATTCGACATTATAACCTTAATTTACATAATTATTTGAGAAATTAACAAAGAAGTGCAGTTAACATACCTGACAAACACGCTACAAACTCATCTCATCCAACATTGAAAAACGGAATAGTTGGTTATTGTAATTCCGTAGGTTATTCACTTTGCAAAAACAATGAAGTGACAATAGAAACACACAAAATATCACGTAATCTTTCACTAGAAATCAGTTATCTTCAATTGTCGAAGTCATGAAAATCTTCCCGCGGTGGCAATTGAGCGCCAGTGTCACATGAACATGACATCGTTTGGCGTGGCTGTAGCGTGTTGTTCTACGAAGCACAATGCGACGTCAAGAGCAGATGCAGCTTCAGTATAAGTCACATTGTCGAAGTTTCTTCATGCTCACTGTCACTAGCCTATCTCGCTCAATGTACAGTCCGATACCGTAACGAGGGCTGGTTATTATGGTAGGTTATGCAAATTTTTCGGATAATCCGAACAAATTGAAATCCGAACAGGCTACAGCCACAATTAGTTCGGATTTGAGGGGTTTCACTGTATTTGCATGTTGTAATCAGCACCATTTTTTTAACAAAGCTAGATGCAGGATAGGAACTAAGAATTCACATGAGTGATAGCCGAACAATGGCCCACAGACCACATATTGCCAATTGTGAAGTGTTGATGTCAAATGCGTATACCCTTTTTATTTAAGGTATCCTACAGTATGAACCCATCAACGACGCATAATGAAAGAGAGTTCGAGTTGTTAGAACAGCATATTGATCTGGAGTTCAACACAACTTTTTAATAAAGTAAACCCGCCAACCTGGGCCCAACCTTTGAGAAGCCAGGCTCTGCCTGTCACAAACCAGGAGTAAGGGTGAGTGATAGAGGAGTAACACCTATTTAAAAAACCTTGGCCCAGCCGGCCCGGCTGGTAGTACCTTGTAAGGGTCCCTGCTGGGGTTACAGGTATTACAGGTATTCCTGGTATAATGTAGCCTAATAGAGCACTACAGTTGGCAGCCCTGGTAATAATAATAATAACAATAATATCGTATGGCCTCGGGTGCCTGGTGCAAGCTTTGTTAATTGTCACCCAGAGGGTAGCTTGCATGTCGAATTTCGTCGTTCCTTTGGACGCTATGAAAGTCAAGGAGGTTAGATATCTAAACTCCTTGACACTACAGCGCTTTCATGTAGAGAATGGAGGAAATTTATGTTGGCGGAAAATCCCGAGATTAATTTTGCCATTGAACACGGTCTACTGAATTCAAATGGGTTCTTTAACATGCCAACAACGTATGACATGAGTATCGTGATTTTTGTTGCCTTCAAAAATCTCTTACCATGGCCAGGGGCGAACCTGCAATCTTGGGGTTGGTAATCCGACACTATAACCACTCACCCACCGTGGCAGCCCTGGTGACTGAATATATTCTTAGTTCCATCTCTTAAGGTACAGAATAAAAAATTTGGTTGAAGTCCAATGGGCGTTACATGCAGTTAGACATTGGATCTATCAGCACGAGTAAAAGCGTGTTAGCACCAATGTCATGTGTGTGCTGGTTAGAAATAATCGGAAATATTATGATATCTTGTTGTGCCAATTTTGGATGAAATCCATTAGTTAGTATAGAAGTTACATGTATTTTAAAATTGGACCTATCAGCAAGCATAGAATCATGTTGGCAGCACTGATTTATATTAATTACTCCAAATTAATCTAGAATGTCAGGTGCTATACGTGTGCAAAGTATAGAGCTGTTGGCTTGTATACTTTCTGATATATTGATATTAGGGTAAAAAATATAGACAACATTTATTAACAGTTGGCAGCCCTGATTGCAGTTAAGAATACTGAGAGTCATATCTGTTATGTTACACATAGCACATACGAAATTTGGTTGAAATCCAACTGATAGTATAGAAGTTACATGTATTCAAAAATTGGTCCTATCAGCAGGCTTAGAATCATTTTGGTAGAACTGAAGTATATAAGTTACTCCAAGTTAATCTAAAATGTCAGGTACTATTCGTGTGCATAGTTTAAAGCTGTCGGCTTGCATACTTTCTGGTACTGTATATTGGTATTTGGATGAAGAAAATAGATAGAGCAATTATTAACAGTTGGCAGCCCTGGTGGCTCTTGAGAATACGCTCATTCATGTCTGTCTATGTACACATATTACATTCAAAATTTGGTTGAAATCCAATTGATAGTGTAGAAGTTATATGCATTTAAAAATTGGACCTATCAGGAGGCATAACATTATTTTGGCAACACTGTCATGTATGGCCTCCTGGAAATTAAACTGAAATAGTATTATCTACATGTGTGCCTATTTTGGAATAGCTCCCATGCATACCATCCAAGATATCCAACATGCAGCTCAAATTTCTAGTGCGTTTTTTTCAGCAGTTGGTAGCACTGACATCATTTTCAAATATGGGCTTGAGATATTCCGGTATACATCTTTACTCATACTAAATTTGGTTTCGATTTCTGCAGCCGTTTAGGAGTTGATGGGGGGGGGGGAACACACACAGACGGACAGAAGGACAGACAGACAGGCATACATTTTCCCGGATCGATCCCATAAGTCAACTTTTTCCACATTTTTGCAAAATGTGAAAAGTAGGCCAAAAAGGCTGACCCTCGCAGAAGGAGGGTATCAGAAAAGATGAGACAAGGGCAAATTAAGGCGGGAAAGGAAGAGACTCCCTAGGCCTCAGATACCCTAATACCGTCGGGGTTGGAAGAGACCATGAATTGACCAAGTGAGGTCGACAAGAAAGATGACGGAGAGGAGCCCGGGTCAAGTAAGTGGAAGCAATGCCGGACTCAATTGGCTCCGTGTTCGCCAACCCACGTCCCACTAGGTGTGAGCCCCTGGGGGGTCGAATGAAAAGGTACGAAACGATACTGTGGATACAATTTATTCGTTATTCAAAAGTAATCACCACAGGCCTGTGCACAGGTGTCCCATTGCTTCACTAGCCGCAGGATTCCCTGTTCCGAGAAGTCTTGTGGTTGTGACTGGAGCCAATCCTGTACGGTGTCCTATAGTTCGTAGTCCGATTGCAAACGTTTTCCCTTGAGATGTTTTTTTAACGGACCAAACAGATGGAAGTCGCACGGTGACAAGTCCAGGCTGTAGGGTGGATGCTCAAGTTGCTCCTACTTGAACGTAGTCAATACACCTTGTGTGACGTTAGAGACGTGTGGGTGAGCGTTATCATGGAGCAGAATCACTCCCTTCGTGAGCAGTCCAGGCCGTTTGTTCTTGATGGACTTGCGTAGGCTACGAAGTGTCGCACAATACACATCACTGTTATTGGTTCGTCCGTGGTTTCCAATCGGACGACGAACTAAAGGACACCATACAGGATTGGCTCCTGTCACAACCACGAGACTTCTGGGAACAGGGAATCCTGAGGCTAGTGAAGCAATGGGACACCTGTGCACAGGCCTGTGGTGATTACTGTTGAATAACGAATAAATTGTACCCACAGTATCGTTTCGTACCTTTTCATTTGAACACCCCTCGGACAGTACCACAGAGTGGTCGGGTATATGTGCGTTAAAGGAGTGCTCATACTGATAAATAATAATAAGTCGACTAGGAGACTTCTGTTACAAGGAAAGTATCAGATAAGACAGGTCGAAACCTATCTTTAAACTTTGTGGACGCAATCGTTGTACTATAAGAGGCCAACGTGCGGAGAATCAGCCGCCAGATTGAAGTGCAAGGCTCCGATATCATGTGGAGAATCTCTCATATACGGAGGTGGATCAAAAAGTTAGTTGCACTAACGCGCTGCAGCAACGCGCTGTGTGTCGCAAACGTGGGCACAGCGGAGAAAGGGTCAGACACTGCCCACACGTCTGTTAGGCACGTCACTGTGGTGTCTCGTCTTGTATGGTGTGAATAACGGCCAAATGCAATGGCGCGTCGACTGGACGTTCACTCCAAATATGAGGTGCGTGCGACAATCCGATTCCTGTGGGCCAAAAGGAAGAATTGCACGGATATTCATCGTGAAATTAGTGCTGTGTATGGGGAGCGGGCCATTTCCCGGCAAGGGATCGTAATGTGGTGTCGGCAATTCGAAGCCGTACGCACGGATATCGCGAGTGCAGGCCCGCAACGTCCAGGACCCGAGCAAATGTCAACAGTGTGAATGCGATCATTAGACAGGTGATCGACGATTCCAGACCGATGAGGAGGTGAAAGCCGCTGTCTCCGTGTGATTGCAGAACGCTGAAGGAACTTTCTATTCATCCGGCATCGACAAGTTGATTGTGCGTTCGCAGAAATGTTTAGAACTCTTGGGAACTATGTGGAAAAGTGACGTTATATTGTATGTCGTTATAGGCGTGTTGCTGTTGTATAGGTGGTGTAATAAATGGCCATAACTGGGAAGTGCAACTTTTTTTTTGATCTGCCCTCGTAAATCAATGGGAAGTAGCGAGTACCGTACTTGTTGGAAGGGACAGCCCTGATGGTCCAGGCACTCAAGGCCAGTGGGAAGCAGCCGCACGCTCCAGTCAGCATATACGCCCCACCACGCGATTTCTCCAAGTACCAGGGATGTCCAGCTCCGCCAACCTTCACCAGGATGTCAGGTACGATTTCGGAGTCTTGCAGCTCAACCTGGTGGCTGATTTTCCACACGATGTCCTCTTATAGTACAACGATTACTTCCAAACAGTTTCAAGATAGGTTTCGACCTGTCCTACCTGATATTTCCCTTGTTATGAAACAAAACAACCAGGGATGGTCGAAGCAAAGAGCATACAAACTTGAGTGATACGCTTCCAAAGCAAAGAGGATATAATCTTGAGCCATAAGCTCCCGAAACAAGGAGGATATAAACTTGAGCGATAAGCTCCCGAAGCAAAGAGGATATAAACTTGAGCGATAAGCTCCCGAAGCAAAGAGAATATAAACTTGAGCGATACGCTTCCTAAGCAAAGAGGATATAAACTTGAGCGATAAGCTCCCGAAGCAAAGATGATATATACTGGGTACATGAGCAATAAGCTGCCGAAGCAAAGAGGATATAAACTTGAGCGATACACTCCCGAAGCAAAGAGGATATAAACTTGAGCGATAAGCTCCCGAAGCAAAGAGTATATAAACTTGAGCGATTAGCTTCCAAAGCAAAGAGGATATAAACTTGAGCGATAAGCTCCCGAAGCAAAGAGGATATAAACTTGAGCGATAAGCTCCCGAAGCAAAGATGATATAAACTTGAGCGATAAGCTCCCGAAACAGAGAGGATATAAACTTGAGCGATAAGCTCCCGAAGCAAAGAGGATATACACTTGAGCGATAAGCTCCCGAAGCAGAGAGGACATAAACTTCAGCCATAAGCACCCGAAGCAAAGATGATATAAACTTCAGCGATAAGCTCCCGAAGCAAAGAGGATATAAACTTGAGCGATAAGCTCCAGAAGCAAATATGAAATGAACTTGAGCGATAAGCTCCAGAAGCAAATATGATATAAACTTGAGCGATAAGCTCCCGAAGCAAATATGATATATACTTCAGCCACAACCTCCCGAAGCAAAGAGGTTATAAACTTCAGCGATAAGCTCCCGAAGCAAAGAGAATATAAACTTGAGCGATAAGCTCCAGAAGCAAAGAGAATATAATCTTGAGCGATAAGCTCCAGAAGCAAATATGATATAAACTTGAGCGATAAGCTCCAGAAGCAAATATGATATAAACTTGAGCGATAAGCTCCCGAAGCAAATATGATATATACTTCAGCCACAACCTCCCGAATCAAAGAGGATATAAACTTCAGCGATAAGCTCCCGAAGCAAAGAGAATATAAACTTGAGCGATAAGCTCCAGAAGCAAAGAGAATATAAACTTGAGCGATAAGCTCCAGAAGCAAATATGATATAAACTTGAGCGATAAGCTCCCGAAGCAAAGAGGATATAAACTTCAGCGATAAGCTCCCGAAGCAAAGAGAATATAAACTTGAGCAATAAGCTCCAGAAGCAAATATGATATAAACTTGAGCGATAAGCTCCCGAAGCAAAAATGATATAAACTTGAGCGATAAGCTCCAGAAGCAAATATGATATAAACTTGAGCGATAAGCTCCCGAAGCAAAGAGAATATAAACTTGAGCGATACGCTTCCTAAGCAAAGAGGATATAAACTTGAGCGATAAGCTCCCGAAGCAAATATGATATATACTTCAGCCACAACCTCCCGAATCAAAGAGGATATAAACTTCAGCGATAAGCTCCCGAAGCAAAGAGAATATAAACTTGAGCGATAAGCTCCAGAAGCAAAGAGAATATAAACTTGAGCGATAAGCTCCAGAAGCAAATATGATATAAACTTGAGCGATAAGCTCCCGAAGCAAAGAGGATATAAACTTCAGCGATAAGCCCCCGAAGCAAAGAGAATATAAACTTGAGCAATAAGCTCCAGAAGCAAATATGATATAAACTTGAGCGATAAGCTCCCGAAGCAAAAGGGATATAAACTTGAGCGATAAGCTCCAGAAGCAAATATGATATAAACTTGAGCGATAAGCTCCCGAAGCAAATATGATATATACTTCAGCGATAAGCTCCCGAAGCAAAGAGGATATAAACTTGAGCGATAAGCTCCCGAAGCAAAGAGGATATAAACTTCAGCCACAAGCTCCCGAAGCAAAGAGGATATAAACTTGAGCGATAAGCTCCCGAAGCAAAGAGGATATAAACTTGAGCGATAAGCTCCCGAAGCAAAGATGATATAAACTTGAGCGATAAGCTCCCGAAGCAAAGAGGGTATAAACTTGAGCGATAAGCTCCCGAAGCAAAGAGGGTATAAACTTCAGCCACAAGCACCCGAAGCAAATAGGATATAAACTTGAGCGATAAGCTCCAAAAGCAAAGACGATATAAGCTTGAGTGATAAGCTCCCGAAGCAAAGAGGATATAAACTTCAGCCACAAGCTCCCGAAGCAAAGAGGATACAAACTAGAGCGATAAGCTCTCGAAGCAAAGAGGATACAAACTGAACTGTTATGCGGGCTCGACGCTCAAGTGTTCTGGCAGGGACTGTCGTCTTGTTTATTTGTCTAAACGCACTTTATAAACCAATAAATATACTTCCGTTGACTTTTCAAGAAATGCAAGATTTCTTTCTGTACTATTGAGACGATTTGGATGATTATGGTACAAACTCCACTTTCTAACTCCCACTGGTTTAAGAGCTTGAGTTTTGTGAAACATACACCTTAGAGTTTTTGAATCAACTGGAGCTGAAAAACATTAACTCTGAAATAAAGATCATCATCATCTTCATTTCCCCTTTTCCAGCTGATACTGGGTGGGGGAAAATATGGTTCCTCACCACTTTGTTCTGTCGTTCCACCATTCCTCTTCCAACACGGTGTTCCAATCCAGCTTCCGTTTATTAATGCTATTCTTCACCGAGTCCATCCAACGCATTCTTGGTCTTCCTCGTCCTCTCTTCCCTGTCATCCGTCGTTCCAGTGCTCGTCTTGGTAGCCTTACTTCATTTATCCGTTTGACATGTCCAAACCATCTCAATCTGTTTTGCTCCAGTGTGTCATTTAGTTTCTGTACTCTCAGTTCTTTCCGTATATCTTCATTTCTCACTCTGGCTCTCCTCGTTTTCTGAACCATACTTCTCAGGAATCTCATCTCAGCTGCATGTACTCTGCTCTCATCCCTCTTAGTCATTGTCCAAGTTTATATTTCATATTTCATTATAGGAACACATATGCTTTGTACTGTACCCGATTGTCATCATGTGGACCATGTGTTCGTATCCCAACTAACTCACGGTCTTTCGAGGTATGAGACGTTCCTGCCCACCATACGACCACATGCTCAGGATTTGAGTCTACCAGGTAACTACTCTACAGGAAATACACAACATTTTCCTACAGATAACACATTTACTGGTCTAAAATCATGGCTATACAACAAATACAAAACAAAGGACAAATTACATTTAATTCCCACAAATAAAATAGGGTTGTTCTGTGAGCTTTCTTCGTAAAATAGTGCTACACTGCACTCAAATCTAATTCTAGCATCCTGTCAATGATATTTTCAGACTTCCATGGGTTTCCATAGTGTTTATCAACTAACACAATTTTAGTTAATGGGAGTATCATAACACAAAAATCACATATCACATAAAATGATACTAATAAAACATTATTCCATTTCTTATGGCATTTACCTTGATTAACATGAATTCATTACTTTCTGCAATCATTAACAGATATTTGGTGTGTTGTGTGAATCATCTTCCTTCCTTCCTTCCATATGAACGCCTTAAGAAAAGTGGTACTTAATTTTATAGTTTCACCATATAACGATTTTCTGGGTCTTGTCGGGCTTATCATCGTTACAAATGTGTCATGTTCTGGGAAAACACATACCCGTCTGCATAAATTAGCAGGAATGGCAAATGCACTCTAAAAGAAGATGCCTACATTATTTTGGTTCAGCTTTTCTCCTCAGAGAATAATTGAGCCAAATATTATCTGATTTCTATGATTCAACAACGTATGTGAGTTGCAACCCACCGTTCAATTCACTTGGCATCATCAAAATAATCATATCTTAATTGCATATTTAAATATCGAGATTCCTCAGTGTCTTAGTGTGACTCTAATTTACAAGGGACCGGTCGAACGACCTTCCTCCCCCTTAGCAGGCAATAAAATTCGTTCCAGCCGGCTATCCAAGATGGCCGCTGCAGAAGTGGTCTACCATTCCCCTCTCTCTCACTCTGTCAAGATCAAGGTCAGGTTTGTTTACAAGATGCAGTAGTGGAGTAACACTGAGTGTGGCTCCTAAATAATTGAGTCATTTAAATATCTAACACCTATCCTTATAGTGTCTTGGGCTCAACTGGCTCCTTAATTAACATTCATGGCTGGGGTGGAATTCTAGTGATAGTCTTGTCGTTCTATGGTGACTACTAGTGGCTTTTAGACGCGCATCATAGTGAAAATCCACGACTTTCACCAGCAGCTGTCAATAAAATATAAGGAAATCTGCGTTCCTAAACGACGAATATGATCCTCTACCTCACAGGGTAAGTCATTAATACACACATGCTCACAGCGTCTCGACGGACGTCAATAGTGGCATAATTCAAGCAAGCGTTGGCTACAGACAGGCTCTGTCCAATTCGCTGCGAAATAATACAGTATGCTCAAGGGCGATACGACTCGTAGATTTAGCCAACTTCTCACCTAACGTGCAAGCTATACTAGTTGTCCCCGCTATATTTATTACGTAAATCACTGGATTCTACGTTAATTCTGCACGCTTACATGCGGCTCAAACAATACTTCACATATATGACTCCATTATTAAGGCACCCGCGTTCTCTCTTTGTCATACCACTTAAGCCAAAGCTTTACATAGCTCCTAACACAAATGTAATAAAATTTACTGCCTTACTTTACTTTAATGGTCCTCAAACATAATCCTAAGGATTGACCATATCAAATATTCATTCATATTTCACTGACACTGAAAAAGCTCTCGTATTTCTCTATATTTCACGTTATACTCTTACTGTTTATCAAATACAGTATCTTTACATTAGACATGACACTATTTGAACATTATTTAGGCCAAAAATGCCTATTACTTTACGGTTGCCGACCCATAATATTATTATTATTATCATTTAACGTTACCGTTACATCCATCACTATTTTTGCCTGAATGGCCTCAAACAAATCACCTTCCAAGCCATATTTTATTCAAGACGAGTGGTGAAAACTCGTTCAGTAAGTAAATATTACATCTTATACTCAAAGTGATAAATCGTTACATGGTGAACTACTTAGTTATAATGACATTATAAAAAATGGGTACTCACTTTTTCCTCTTTGCTGGATAGTGCCAGCGCCTCAGCTTTAGCGCTACCATAACGCTTGAATTAAGCCATCATGTTATCCTTGACACAACACTTAGATTCATACACTTCCCACATGATACACATATTTTTATCAGTGGCTTTTATCATTGCAATACACTGCATATTAATCACTATACACATGAACACTTTAAAACACTATTTCACAATTTATATACATTTATCCACTACTTCACATGTTGATCCTTAAATTGGACTTCTCCTACGCCTGATCTCAGAGATGCGCTGCAATTATGACAACCGCTGGTCTCCGTGACAATCTAACAGCGTTTTACGGACGTTCAATCCTCGTTCCCTGCAATCTTGTTCAGCTCACTATCCAAATTAGGTGGCAATGGTTTCCAAGCTCCCATCATTGTAGTGTTTCTGATGATGCTGTCATATATAATTCTAACAATACCTCCCGGTATCAGAACTGTTCAAAACATTATAAGTTCCTTTTCGCTGTGGCGAATTTATATTGGCGTCAGATAATAGGTAAATATCTGTAATAATTTACTTTCGACGCACTTCATGATTATTTATGAAGCTTTATAACTTGCTTCTATTGTTCTCCAACGACGGCGCGTTGATACTTTAACATTTGGCGCGCTACTAGCAACGTCTTAGTTACTTGTATACTGTAGAACAACTGTAGAGCGACTCGTGAAGACTGGTGATGAACTGGCTTGGCTTGCCTCGCTCCCCATATATAAAGGTTTCTCGTACAAAATAGTCCACTGGACACACGAGAGCGACTCCTTTCTTGAAATAATACCTCTTCAGCCGAAATGACATCTACATCTTGTTTATCTATGTGTGGAGGTTACAAAAACATTCGCGTGCCGGCGATCGCTTCGGCCAATTAATTACAATTAATTGCCTTAGTTCAGCGCGTGGGCACGCTATCGTGGTACTTCCCCGTTGACTGGTCACTAAGTCAATGCTCTTGAGCGTAGGTTAGGTTGTAATGCATTCATTTGGAGATAAAGGCCTTAATTTAGGTGAAAACCATTCCTAAATTACCTCTCCGTGAATATATTCACCTGGGTGTATATTTCAATGCATTTCAATGCTCCACTTAGCTGTAATCAATTAATTTCCATGAGCCATCATCCCCACCATAGCTTGCACCGTTGTCAAGCGGTGGATACCCGGGTCATTAATTCTGAGCTGTCTCTCCGCTCCAGACGTAAGTAGTTCGGTAGGCGCCTAGATTCCCCGCCCACTTGCTAAGGGTCATTTGTAAAACTTCAAACTGGCCTCCTCTCATTTTCGTATGCTCTGAAAATGTATATTTCCTTGCATTTGGCTACAGTTCTTCCCTTAAATTGCTATGATATTCACCTATAGATCGTGAAATCATGCTACCTTGTTATATGTCAGTATACCTCTCATTGCTCTTTGGGTTCCCAATAATTGCTCCCCCGCAGAGATCAATGGTTCGACTCTAGGCATAACCACGTGCCTGGTCTTTTCTGATGAGACCTGAGTTCGATGCCAGACTGCCGTGACCAATTGGGCACATTTTTCCCCTGCTGAGCTCGGAAAATTCATTTCATAAGTGAATTTTTCGGGCCTTTCAGATGCCATCGACTCCATGCAATATTTACTTTAAGCGGTCAGTGCTCTCGGCAATGGGCTCTCTCGTTCCCCACTCCACTCTGTCTGCTTTCTCGTAGACACTCGTTCTGCCTTCGCAATTGTTCATTCATCCCCTCTAGCTCCGCAGCGGCTTCCCTCAACTGGTCATAAAGTTCCTGCAGTTGACAGCTGCATTCTCCCCTCGTAACCGTTAGGTCTGCGAGCTGGTCGCTTCGCTCCGTCCCTTCCTGAGACTGCAAGCTTTTCTCAAGACTCTTTCCGTGCATACGTAATGATTCCTCGTCCACTTGGGTGTACAATGCTTGCTCCTCTCTTGTATCATAGTCTTCTGGTGGACTATATAACTTTAAATTTGCTGCATTTACAACAACTTCTCTACCTGTTGCTTCGTCTTTGATCCGATATGCATTATTTTGCAGATCCCTTATAATCAGGTAGAGTCCGTGATAAGCATGCTGAAATTTCTTATATTTCCTGCTCTCTGGATCTGAACTGGCGGGTTTCTTCAATAAGACGTATTCTCCTACGTGTAACGGTCTGTGATAGCGTTTCCTCCTGTTTCTCCGTTGCCTTCTATCTGCTTGTTTTTTGAGATACTCGAACGTTCTCTGGATCCTCAACTCACGTCCAGGTTGTGCATCGATGTGTGTCCGAATGACATTATTCCATGGCCTCTCTGGTCTTCTATCGTGATGTAGGCTCACTGGCACCTCTCCTGTCGCTTCGTGTACGGTATTGTTAATACAATATTCAATAATCTCAAGTACGTCAATCCATTTCCAGTTCTCAGTAGAGCAATATATCTTCGTGTACTTTTGCAGTTCCCTCATAACTCTTTCTGCGGAATTCGACTCCGGGTGTCGAACTGTGGACAAAATCTGTCTTATGCCCAGATTCTCCAACTCCCTGCGAAATTCTATGCTGGTAAAACAACTCCCATGATCCGATAAGATGTTCTCTGGCTGTCCTAACATAGGAATGATTCTTTCCTTCAGCCTCTTAAGTACCTGTTTTGTACTGGTTTTCTGAATTGGACACAGGACTACCATTTTGGAAAACACGTTTAGTGCAACTAGGATGTGTCTATTTCCTCTTCTAGCTCTAGGAAGGGGTCCAAAGTTGTCCAGTGCCAGAAGCTGACATGGCTTCTCTGGTAAGAGCGGTATAGGTTTCTGCCTCATTAAATACGAGTTAGGCTTTACTCGTTGGCACATATCACATGTCCTGATAGTATTCCTGACTGTCTCTCTAAGTTTTGGCCAAATAAATGCTTCTTTAAGCAGGGCAACAGTCTTATCTACACCGGGGTGACCAAAAGCTCGGTGTGCTAACCATACTAGCTTTCTCTGCAATGCTGGTGGTACGACTATCCTGGGTTTGGTGTGATCTGAGTCGCTCCATTTATGTAACATCTGGTTAAACCATAGATATTCCGTTGATAATGCTTCAGCTTCCACATACATCGGAGTTCCTCTATCCAGCTTTCCCTCGAAGTAATTAATCATCAACCGTATCCAGGGATCTTCACGTTGAAAAACGGTGATGTTCCTCAGATCATCTAAGGTCTTCTGATCTCTATCTTCTATCTCGATAGCTAGAACTTCTTCTTCATCAGCTGTAGGGTATCTGCTCAGCAAGTCAGGTATGATATTGTCCTTCCCCGGGCAATACTCTATTTCCACTTGAAATTGCTGTATGTACAGGGACCACCTTGTCAGTCTTTGACTCGACAAGTCAGTTTTCAGCAGGAACGTTAGGGCTTTATGGTCTGTTCTCAATATAATTCTAAAACCATAAATCAGCTTGTGCCAATACTGCAAGGCATACAGTATAGCGAGTAATTCGATCTCCGTGACCGTATAATTCTTTTCATTAGGCTTCAACCTTCTGCTGATAAATGCAATGTAAGTTTTCTCCTCTGGCCTGTCCATGTTCTCCTGATATAACATAGCTCCGATCCCTATAAATGATGCGTCAGTCTGGATAATAAATTTCTGAGTGTAGTCAGGATATCCCAATTTCACATAATCTAACAACATCTGTTTAGATTTCACGAAGGCTTCCTCGCATTGTTCCGTCCAGCGCCATCTTCCTCCCTTCTTAAGTAAGTCTTGGAGTGGTGCTACGGTCTCGGTATACTTCGGACAATGGTTTGAAAAGAATCCAATAACGCCTAGATATTGCCTGACGTTCTTTACCTTCGTTGGTCTCGGGAAATGTTTAATGACTTCCAATTTTCCCGGATTAGGTCTGACTCCTTGTGCATCTATTACGTGGCCTAGAAATTTAACTTCTCTGAGCAAAGTTAGACTTCTTTATGTTGACCTTAAAGTTAGCCTGACTTAGGTCATATAACAACTTGCGTAGATCTCTGACATGCTCTTCGACAGTTTCAGAGGTCAGTAGTATATCATCTACGTAACATATGGTTGTAGCTTTTACTTCTTCGGACAGGTTCCGATCTAGCGCTCGTATCAATGCTGAACCTGCTGTTTTTAATCCAAATGGAAGACGCACGTATGAATATGTGTGCTGGTCAAATAAAAATCCAGTTAGCAAGCTTGTTTTCTCTTCCAAAGCAAGATGGTGAAAACTTGCCGTCAGGTCAAGATTTGAGAACACAGTCTTTCCTTTGAATCTTCTGAGTACCTCCTTAATGGGCGGCACTTTATCAAATTCCGGTATGACTTTGGAATTCAAATTTCGTAGGTCCAGGCATATCCTCACACTTCCGTCCTGTTTAGGTACAACTACCAGTGGGCTGACATAGGGTGTAGCTGTCTTTACAATGACGCCTGCTGCTAGCATTTCCTGTATCGCTTCTTTAACCTTTAAATAATGTTTCTCAGCTACAGGATACGGCTTCTGTTTAAATGGTGTCCAATCGCTGACTTGGAACGCATACTGGAAATTCTTGATCCGGCCAGGTCTCGAATCGAAGACTCCTTTATACTCAAATAGCAGTTCCCTTAGCATTTGCTTATATTCTGGACCAAATTTAGCTTCCTCAATCTTCTCTTCCAGGCATTCTTCAAATTTTGGCTCGAGATCCTTTTCAATGTCTGCGGCCAGTGTTGCCAACTCTTCCTCGATGTCATCTGTTGTCGACACTGCATCCCCAGTCATATCTCCGTATGTATGCCATACGTATTCTTCTGGTCTCGTTTCATTCTGCTTTAATGAGAGTTCTAACTCTTCCTTTCCCTCACTTGCGCGAAACATAACAATATCTTGCGAGAGATCTATAATAACTTTATACTCTCTTATGAAATCCATCCCAACAATGATATTAAAAGGCAGCTTATTTACAAGTAGGAAGCTCTGTGAGAATGTAGAGTTCCCTAAATCTAAAAATACTTGGTATTTGCATATCATAACTTTATCTGGTATGACACCTTTTATTTTCACGCTTGAAATAGGTATTTTCAATACGTGAATTTTACTCTGGATTTCACTATATAATGCCTGGGTTATCAAACTCACTGTAGATCCTGTATCAATGAGACTTCTTATCTTCATACCCGCAATGTTTACAATAATAATGGGTAGTTCCCTTCTTACATTGACCGTCCTTTCACCGAGGTCTTCGATAAGCTCCTCAGGTTTGGCAATCCAGTTAACAACATTCACTGTATTCCATCCTGAACTTATCTCTCTTTGGTCATTTAAATTTGGTGGTTTTTTTTCAATTGCTCCATTCTTTGTGGAGTTCTTCTGTCTGTCTTCATGCTGCTGAAGCTCCAGACTTTTGGCATCGTCATCATTTTGATATATGTCGGGTGACCTTCTATTCCTAATCGCTTCATCCCAATGAACTCGCGATTGTCTTGGATCATCTCCGCGCTCTTCCATGTATCTTAAGGATGCGTGATAACGTTCTTCCGCCTCTTCATCGAATCCGCGACTCTGCTCGTGGGATCTCCATCCTTGGTTGTTCCCATTTCGGCCGTAACTCCTTCTGTGATCAAGCTGCTGGTCTCTGGTACCACGCTGATTCCAGTTTTTCCTTCCTCGGTTACCACGGTTTGATCCTCCTCGATATGCTGGCCTCCAATTTTGGTTTTCGCGTCCCTCGCGTTGCCAGTCGGATTTTTCTGTTTCGGTGCTTGTAGATTTGGTTTTTGTCTGCACCTTGGTTGACTCGATCGGTGTAGTCGTCATGTTAACTTGTTCCGCATTTCGACTTTGTCTTGTGTGCTGCACTGTGGTTAGATCAAGTTGTCTCAGCACCTCCTCCATATCAATTGCAGTTTTGGCGTTTGCCGAGATTAGCAGACGTTGTACTTCATACGGTAGCTGCTTGGCTATTGCTATGCACAAGTCTGACTCTCTAAGCCCTTCATCAAGCTCTCGAAAACGGCACAATTGATTCACAAAGAATTCCCCGTACTTAGTCGGATTACTAGTACTGTAACGCCTGGAATACAAGTCCAATCTGAGGTTCTGTTGTACGCTCGCGTTCCAGTATCTGCTTAAAAATGTTTGGCGAAATTCTTCAACGGTGTCGAACGTGTATCGAAAACTCCTAAACCATAGGGCACACTCCCCCTCGGTTAGTTTTTCAATCGCTCTCAACCTGCGCTCTGGCGGTATTTTCGCGTCATTCAAGTACTCGGAAACTTCTTTAAGCCAGTACTTGGGTGTCATGTTAGAATTACTCCCAGAGTATTTCTTTGGTTTCTCATCACTAGCCCTTATAACTGTGACTATTTGACTTTGAACAGCATTTTCATGCGGTGTTGACATGGCAATTGGCATACCAGGTGTGGTATACGGACTGTCACTTGGCATGGCTGCATTCTTTGGAGTGGGCTGTATTTCTATATCTGCCCATTTATTTCTCCTATTCTCGTCTATACTTCCTTCGCTAGACCTAGGATTCCGCAACATAGATTCTTCCTGCGCGATCATTCTCGTCTCGATTTGACTGTGTCTATTTTCTGCCCTTTCCAAACGAGCTAATACCTCTCGTTCTATTTTCTCTAGGCGATCTCGGTTTCTTTCTGCCATAGAAAATGCCTTTTCCTTACCATCCTTAAGGTTTTCCTTCAGGTGGATAATTTCCCCTGCTAGACTCTCTCTTACTTCGGCAAGAGTCTTATCACTGGCTTCAGTCTTTAAGCCTTCTCAAAGTTCTAATTCTTCTCGTAAGCCTGTGACTTCCTTTTGAATGTGACCTTGTATATGAGAGATTTCAGTCCTTATTTTCGTGATTTCTCCCTGGTCCTCGTCTTGTCTTTTATGGATAACTGCTAAGTCGTTCTGAGTTTGTTCCAACTCTTTCTGTACTTTCCCGACTTGCCTCTTCATATTTGACATTATCTCCTTATTCCCTTGATCAGAAGTTTTCATTTCCTGTATTTCCTTGCATTGGTCAAGGATATTCTGATCCTGTTTTCTTAAGGCTTCGTCTACCGCCTTGGCGTAACCTGCCATTCGCGTATTCCATTTTATATCGCTATCCTCGAACCTTTGATCCACGGTCTGAGTGAACGTATTAAACTGCTCTAATTGACGTTAGGTATTAGCTTCATTCTGACTCTGAATGTCTTTAAGCTCCATGGACATACTGCTTAAATTATCGTTAATTTCACGCTGTGACTCTCTGCACGCTTGCAGATTATTCTCTAATTTTAATTCAATAGACTCAAAGCGTTTATCGTTATCATCTTGCATTTCTGAGATCACGCTAACAATATTCTTAGTTACCTCACGCTGGACAGACTCTTTAACGTCATCCATTTTCTTATTAACCTCTATTAGGTTTGACTCTAATTGCGTGTTTATTGTAACTTGATTAGCCTCTAATTGAGTATTTACTTCGGCTTGATTAGCCTCTAATCTATTGTTTATTTCGGCTTGATTAGCCTCTAATCTAGTATCGACTGTAGCCAACATCTGGCTTACCTCAGTTTGATTAGCATCCAATCTAGTATTTATTTCGGTTTGATTGGCATCCAATCTAGTATTTATTTCGGTTTGATTGGCATCCAATCTACCCGCTATTTCATCTTTAAATTCTCTAATTTCTTCCTTTCTCTTAGCATTAGTCTCATCAAAATGTTCCCTTAACTCAGCAATACACCTGAGTACGTCTTCAGTTCCAGCCATCCTGTACTTCTTAATTTGAGATATAGGTAGGCCGCAGCTGAGTATGCTGGCGCGTTCTATTGGAAAGGAAAGGATTCCGATCCCACGACAACAACAACAACATATTATAAAATGTCAAAACTAACTATGGAATGGGTATAGACCCTCGTACCCGTCTGACAACCGTGTCCGACGTCTGAATATCATTTAGAAAGACTCACAATCGCTCAAACAAAGTTTGAGGAAAAATATCATTTCTATGGTTTTCCCCATGAAAACCATGCTATTATTATGGGGTTTTCTGAATCCCATAAGCCATCCACGTACTGGGCGCCATTTGATAATGATTAGGGTATTGATGCTCATGCTCATGTGCCTATGGTGACCCGTAATTTCAACAGGCCCCACTCACGGGCGACATTGATAATGATGAGGGTAATATATATAGGGATAACACGCTTTGCCCCACACACCTGGGTGACATGATAATTAAAGGGGCTTGTGTGTAAGTTACATTTACATTTAAGCATGTTTGATGGAGGATTATCAATAATTTATTTCACGCGATGGCTTATTAACAAATGGGACGCGGCCTTTCCTATTCTGTCCTAATTTCTATGCTATATTTGCTTCTACCGTTAATATCTTGGCCGACTTTAGCAGTACCTGTGACTCAATCCCAGTACAGAGACATCTCCATGTACCCGATTGTCATCATGTGGACCATGTGTTCGTATCCCAACTAGCTCACGGTCTTTCGAGGTATGGGACGTTCCTGCCCACCATACGACCACATGCTCAGGATTTGAGTCTACCAGGTAACTACTCTACAGGAAATACACAACATTTTCCTACAGATAACACATTTACTGGTCTAAAATCATGGCTATACAACAAATACAAAACAAAGGACAAATTACATTTAATTCCCACAAATAAAATAGGGTTGTTCTGTGAGCTTTCTTCGTAAAATAGTGCTACACTGCACTCAAATCTAATTCTAGCATCCTGTCAATGATATTTTCAGACTTCCATGGGTTTCCATAGTGTTCATCAACTAACACAATTTTAGTTAATGGGAGTATCATAACACAAAAATCACATATCACATAAAATGATACTAATAAAACATTATTCCATTTCTTATGGCATTTACCTTGATTAACATGAATTCATTACTTTCTGCAATCATTAACAGATATTTGTTGTGTTGTGTGAATCATCTTCCTTCCTTCCTTCCATATGAACGCCTTAAGAAAAGTGGTACTTAATTTTATAGTTTCACCATATAACGATTTTCTGGGTCTTGTCGGGCTTATCATCTTTACAAATGTGTCATGTTCTGGGAAAACACATACCCGTCTGCATAAATTAGCAGGAATGGCAAATGCACTCTAAAAGAAGATGCCTACATTATTTTGGTTCAGCTTTTCTCCTCAGAGAATAATTGAGCCAAATATTATCTGATTTCTATGATTCAACAACGTATGTGAGTAGCAACCCACCGTTCAATTCACTTGGCATCATCAAAATAATCATATCTTAATTGCATATTTAAATATCGAGATTCCTCAGTGTCCTAGTGTGACTCTAATTTACAAGGGACCGGTCGAACGACCTTCCTCCCCCTTAGCAGGCAATAAAATTCGTTCCAGCCGGCTATCCAAGATGGCCGCTGCAGAAGTGGTCTACCATTCCCCTCTCTCTCACTCTGTCAAGATCAAGGTCAGGTTTGTTTACAAGATGCAGTAGTGGAGTAACACTGAGTGTGGCTCCTAAATAATTGAGTCATTTAAATATCTAACACCTATCCTTATAGTGTCTTGGGCTCAACTGGCTCCTTAATTAACATTCATGGCTGGGGTGGAATTCTAGTGATAGTCTTGCCGTTCTATGGTGACTACTAGTGGCTTTTAGACGCGCATCATAGTGAAAATCCACGACTTTCACCAGCAGCTGTCAATAAAATATAAGGAAATCTGCGTTCCTAAACGACGAATATGATCCTCTACCTCACAGGGTAAGTCATTAAAACACACATGCTCACAGCGTCTCGACGGACGTCAATAGTGGCATAATTCAAGCAAGCGTTGGCTACAGACAGGCTCTGTCCAATTCGCTGCGAAATAATACAGTATGCTCAAGGGCGATACTACTCGTAGATTTAGCCAACTTTTCACCTAACGTGCAAGCTATACTAGTTGTCCCCGCTATATTTATTACGTAAATCACTGGATTCTACGTTAATTCTGCACGCTTACATGCGGCTCAAACAATACTTCACATATATGACTCCATTATTAAGGCACCCGCGTTCTCTCTTTGTCATACCACTTAAGCCAAAGCTTTACATAGCTCCTAACACAAATGTAATAAAATTTACTGCCTTACTTTACTTTAATGGTCCTCAAACATAATCCTAAGGATTGATCATATCAAATATTCATTCATATTTCACTGACACTGAAAAAGCTCTCGTATTTCTCTATATTTCACGTTATACTCTTACTGTTTATCAAATACAGTATCTTTACATTAGACATGACACTATTTGAACATTATTTAGGCCAAAAATGCCTATTACTTTACGGTTGCCGACCCATAATATTATTATTATTATCATTTAACGTTACCGTTACATCCATCACTATTTTTGCCTGAATGGCCTCAAACAAATCACCTTCCAAGCCATATTTTATTCAAGACGAGTGGTGAAAACTCGTTCAGTAAGTGAATATTACATCTTATACTCAAAGTGATAAATCGTTACATGGTGAACTACTTAGTTATAATGACATTATAAAAAATGGGTACTCACTTTTTCCTCTTTGCTGGATAGTGCCAGCGCCTCAGCTTTAGCGCTACCATAACGCTTGAATTAAGCCATCATGTTATCCTTGACACAACACTTAGATTCATACACTTCCCACATGATACACATATTTTTATCAGTGGCTTTTATCATTGCAATACACTGCATATTAATCACTATACACATGAACACTTTAAAACACTATTTCACAATTTATATACATTTATCCACTACCTCACATGTTGATCCTTAAATTGGACTTCTCCTACGCCTGATCTCAGAGATGCGCTGCAATTATGACAACCGCTAGTCTCCGTGACAATCTAACAGCGTTTTACGGACGTTCAATCCTCGTTCCCTGCAATCTTGTTCAGCTCACTATCCAAATTAGGTGGCAATGGTTTCCAAGCTCCCATCATTGTAGTGTTTCTGATGATGCTGTCATATATAATTCTAACAATACCTCCCGGTATCAGAACTGTTCAAAACATTATAAGTTCCTTTTCGCTGTGGCGAATTTATATTGGCGTCAGATAATAGGTAAATATCTGTAATAATTTACTTTCGACGCACTTCATGATTATTTATGAAGCTTTATAACTTGCTTCTATTGTTCTCCAACGACGGCGCGTTGATACTTTAACATTTGGCGCGCTACTAGCAACGTCTTAGTTACGTGTATACTGTAGAACAACTGTAGAGCGACTCGTGAAGACTGGTGATGAACTGGCTTGGCTTGCCTCGCTCCCCATATATAAAGGTTTCTCGTACAAAATAGTCCACTGGACACACGAGAGCGACTCCTTTCTTGAAATAATACCTCTTCGGCCGAAATGACATCTACATCTTGTTTATCTATGTGTGGAGGTTACAAAAACATTCGCGTGCCGGCGATCGCTTCGGCCAATTAATTACAATTAATTGCCTTAGTTCAGCGCGTGGGCACGCTATCGTGGTACTTCCCCGTTGACTGGTCACTAAGTCAATGCTCTTGAGCGTAGGTTAGGTTGTAATGCATTCATTTGGAGATAAAGGCCTTAATTTAGGTGAAAAACCATTCCTAAATTACCTCTCCGTGAATATATTCACCTGGGTGTATATTTCAATGCATTTCAATGCTCCACTTAGCTGTAATCAATTAATTTCCATGAGCCATCATCCCCACCATAGTTTGCACCGTTGTCAAGCGGTGGATACCCGGGTCATTAATACTGAGCTGTCTCTCCGCTCCAGACGTAAGTAGATTGGTAGGCGCCTAGATTCCCCGCCCACTTGCTAAGGGTCATTTGTAAAACTTCAAACTGGACTCCTCTCATTTTCGTATGCTCTGAAAATGTATATTTCCTTGCATTTGGCTACAGTTCTTCCCTTAAATTGCTATGATATTCACCTATAGATCGTGAAATCATGCTACCTTGTTATATGTCAGTATACCTCTCATTGCTCTTTGGGTTCCCAATAATTGCTCCCCCGCAGAGATCAATGGTTCGACTCTAGGCATAACCACGTGCCTGGTCTTTTCTGATGATACCTGAGTTCGATACCAGACTGCCGTGACCAATTGGGCACAGTACATAACTTCTTTAGCCTTAATTGGTATGTCCTTTTTCCATACTAGTCCCCGTACCTGTTGGTAGAAAGCACTCCCGAGTTGTATTCTTCTGCTAATTTCCAAATCTAGTCTTCCATCTTCAGTCAGTTCACTTCTCAAGTATTTGAAGTGTTTCACCACTTCCAATTCCTTATCTCCTACTTTGATTACTCCTTTTTCTTCTTTCTTGCCTCTACTCACCACCACTGTTTTACTCTTCTCCACATGTATCTTCAATCCCCATTGCTCAATCTTTTCATCAATCTGTTCTTGTACCTCCATCTCATCCTCGCCCCAGATCACAACGTCGTCTGCAAACAACATTACCTTCATATTTGCCCTACTATAGTCTTTCATTGCTGCCTTCATGATGTCATCCATCACCAATAAGAACAATAATGGTGATAACAGACTTGCTTGCTTTAGTCCAGTGACAATTTTAAACCATTCTGATGTCCCGACTCTAGTCTTCACACTACTGTAGCAATCCATGCACATTCCTTTTATCATGTCTCTCAGTTCCTTGCATATCCCCCTATTTGTTAAGCTTTCCCAAACTTTTGTTCGAGGGATGCTATTATAGGCCTTTTCTAGATCAATAAAAGTCATCTCTATATCCTTCCCATGTTCGCAACTCTCTTCAATGTTCTGTCTCAGAATGAAAATGGGTTCCACTGTTGACTTGCCCCCTCTAAATCCAAACTGCTCCTCCTCTATTTGGTTTTCTACCTTTACTCTAATTCTTTCTTCTATGATTCTTTCCATTACCTTGGCAACATGCGAGATGATGGTGATTCCTCGGTAGTTACCACACAACTTCCTGTCTCCTTTCTTGAATATTGGCAATAGTATTGCCTCTTTCCAGTCTTCAGGAACTTTCTTCTCTCTTTCCTGTCTCTTTCTTAAATATTGGCAATAGTATTCCCTTTTTCCAGTCTTCAGTGACTTTTTTCTCTCTCCACACACTCCTGAGAAGTCTGTATGTCCACTGCAGTCCCACTGGTCCTGCCGCCTTGATCATTTCTATTGCCACTTCGTCGATTCCCACAGCTTTCCCCATCTTCATCTTCCTAACTGCCTATTCCACTACTGCCTCAGTAATGTCTGGTTCTTCTTCTATTTTTTTCATCCACCGTTTTGGCTGTTTGCGTAACTTCTCCGCATGTCTGACGTCTCACATTCAGCAGCTCGCTGAAATATTCTTTCCGACTGTCCGTTAACTCTTCTGGTTTTGTCAATGTTTCACCTTCTTTGTTTTTCATGAACCCAGTGTTTGCATTTTCATTTCTTCTACTTTTTATAATTCCAAACAGAAATACAGATATAGATGACTAATATAGTGTGTTTGATAGGTTCTGTTCTGTCAATGGCGTATTTGATCTCTCCTGAAATGTAGTGACCTCGTAGTTCCGCCCCTTCAAACAACAATAACTAACTAACTAACTAACCCTTTATCACCGTACAAAATTTCAGGGTGATATCTGTTATTGTTGCGGAGACATAGAATGGTGAAACGTATCAAAATTTGAAAGGCACGGTTGATATCGGACGAGGTAGTAGTATGCACTTACCGAGTTTCATTGAAATCGCTTCGGCCGTTTAGATTTTATTAGGTGGACACACACACACACACACGGACAAGAGGTGATCTCAAAAGCCTATCTTCTTTTTCATAAATGAAAATAGGCTAAACCCTGAAGATCCTATTGCTCAACCTTGCAGAACTCATACGAGCAATGTGACCATAGAAAACTATCCTTCTCTCTCCGTGATCTTTTCTACATGTGAGTAGAGTTCATGATTGTGTCATCTTCTCAATTCACCATTTTCTTTGATTGGACCTAAGATTTTTCTCAAGATCTACCTTTCTCTTATTTCTAGCTTCTCGATCATATTCTTTCTACTCGTAGCAAGGCATGATTATTATTATTAATAATAATAATATTTATTCAAAAATTAGCATTGATGAACACTTTAATATATACACACACAGTAAACATGATAAAAGAAACCTAGGAGCAAACCTTTATACCTCCTACGAACTCCGATTCTATGTAGATACAAATGCTTACAAAACCATTTATAGTGCTCTGATTGAAAGCAAATTAAGGTGTGTCATATCAGCTTGGGGAAATCAAAACACAACTTTAATTAATAATCTGCAAGATAGCCAAAACAGGTTCTTCACATATTCCACTGGTATCCCTTATTTTAATATTAAAGAGTTGTTTCTAATTACTGTACTGAATCTCTACTACTGTGATGCAGGATTCAGGCATAAGGTCTCTCACAACATACAAACAGGAAAATAACAAATAAATCCTCTATGTATAAATAGCCATGGTTTCAAGAGACTAAAATATATTATACCATCACTACTTAATGAACTACCACCTGGATTTTCCAACATGAACAGCAAACAACTAGCTATACCTTCTATTAAAATGATTACCTAAATAAACATTAACTCATAACATAAACGTATCATTGCATGCAATCTTGTATTGAAATACAGTCTGTATATATGTAGTAAAATAAAATAATGTCTCACAGATAATCTGTACTGTATTTGCCGTCTGATTTGTGAGACATATCACAAATGCATTATCAATAGTAAAGAATAAAGAATAAAGAACAGCGTCGAATGTCCCTTAAAGGGCAAAGGCCTCCTATAAAAGGGTAGCTCTTTTTCACCAATGTGGTGAGCTAGTCACATTAGGTTTGTGCATGGTAATTGTATGGTTTGTTTTGTCTTATTTTGTACTGTTACACTTTGACTTTCTCTCCCAGTTTTCCTAGCGATGCACTTGACTTAAATTACTTTCACTTGCCCTATAGTCTGTCTTCCATGGGCCTCCACTCAGTTCTACTTCTTTCTTCTGTCGTCAACTGTGGGCCTGCCTGCGCTCTGAAAAAGTCGGACCACCTTCGCCTCGGTCTTCCTCTCTGTCGTTTACCTATCCATGTGTCCCACATTGTAGCTTTGTATGTCCACCTGTCGTCTTGCATCTTCGCGATGTGGCTTCCCCATTTCCATTTTTGTCTCATGGCTTTTTCTGCGATATCCGTCATTGATGACATTTGTGCTAGTTTCTCATTTGATATCCTGTCTGACCTTGTTACTCCAAGTATCTTACGTATCATATTTCTTTGACTTACTTGAAGAGTGTTTATCTGTCTGTACGTAGCTGACCACGTTTGGCTTCCATATAATAGTGTCGGGAAGACGCATGATTCTAGTGTCTCAAACTTCAATCTTCTGCTCAGCATTCTGTCCATGAGTATGAATCTATTGTAGTGACCAGCATTTTTTCCACGCTAAATAAATTCAAATTCAAATTATTATTTATATATTTAAAACACTAAGGTGATTTTTGTTACCGCGAGATTGCGAGAACGAACCACTCTGACGAAAGTTCTTGGCCTGTAGATTTGCAAAGGAAAATTACGGTATATTTTTAAATTATTAAAGAAAAATGTAGTATTTATGGCAGCTGCGCGTGCGCACAAAGGCGTTCCTTGAGAGAAATGGCGGATAAAAGATCCACATATATCCTGGAATATACCGGAATATACGAAATATACTGGAATAGAATCATAAAAAGGGAAATATTGAAGAACTTCAACTGACAGTTGAGTGCGTTTGTTGTTTGCGTAACTTAATATTGCACTCGTTATTATTATTAGTATTATTATTATTATTATTGCAATATCATTGTTAGTATTACGGTTCAATATGAGCAGCAGGAATTGTGTACAGAGCTCGCACGAGAGTAAATGCCGTGCCAAACAGTATATGAGTTAAAGATTATGTGAGCCCATAAAATGCCATGATTACCTCGTTGCAGCCATCAGCAGTGAAATGGAACAGCAGATTACGGTTAATTAGTTGGGTTCACACGGAATACCAACCTAACTCATAATAACACATCCAGGGCGGACTTATCATACAGTGACGCTAATCACGTGAGCAAACAAATTATTTGACAACCTTCTATACATACTACCAGTCAACCAACTCGCGGTGTCACCCGGGGGTCCGGGTTCGATTTCTGGCTCTACCAAGAATTTTAATTCTGGTCTGAGGGATGTGAGGTGGTACACACAGCTTCGTGAGGTAAAACAGAGGAGAGTGGGTTCAATTCATATCTCAGTCATCCTGGAAGTGGTTTTCCGTGGTTGTCCACTTCTACTCCAGGAAAATGCCGAGTGGTTCCTAGCTTTAGCTACTGTATGTACAGTGCATACAGTACGTTTGAAATGGCATGTTTGACCAAAAAATCAATATTTGTTTCTCATTGTAAATGGAGAAAAGACAAGGGAAGAAAAGACAGGGGAAGTAAAGACAAGGGAAGAAAAGTAAAGACAAAGAAAGAAAAGACAAGGGAAGAATAGTAAAGACAAGGAAAGAAAGGAAAAGACAAGGGAAGAAATGTAATGACAAGGGAAGAAAAGACAGGGGAAGTAAAGACAAGGGAAGAAAGGTAAAGACAAAGAAAGAAAAGACAAGGGAAGAATAGTAAAGACAAGGAAAGAAAGGAAAAGACAAGGGAAGAAATGTAATGACAAGGGAAGAAAAGACAGGGGAAGTAAAGACAAGGGAAGAAAGGTAAAGACAAAGAAAGGAAAGTAAAGACAAGGGAAGAAAAGTAAATACAAAGAAAGAGAAGTAAAGACAAGGGAAGAAAAGTAAAGACAAAGAAAGAAAGGAAAAGACAAGGGAAGAAAGGTAATGACAAGGGAAGAAAAGACAGGGGAAGTAAAGACAAGGGAAGAAAGGTAAAGACAAAGAAAGAAAGAAAGAAAGAAAGAAAGAAAGAAACAAAGAAAGAAAAGTCAAGACAAGGGAAGAAAAGTAAAGACAAAGGAAGAAAGTAAAGACAAAGAAAGAAAGAATGAAAGAAAGAAAGAAAGAAAGAAAGGAAAAGACAAGGGAAGAAAGGTAATGACAAGGGAAGAAAAGTAAAGACAAGGGAAGAAAAGTAAAGACAAAGAAAGAAAAGTAAAGACAAGGGAAGGAAAGTAAAGACAAAGGAAGAAAGGAAAAGACAAGGGAAGAAAAGTAAAGACAAAGAAAGAAAAGTAGAGACAAGGGAAGAAATGTAACGTCAAGGGAAGAAAAGTAAAGACAAAGAAAGAAAAGTAAAGACAAAGAAAGAATAGAAAAGACAAGGGAAGGAAAGTAAAGTTAAGGGAATAAAATGCAAGGACCAATTAATGCGGGAAAATGGATGACACCCTAATAACGTTGGTATCGGAAGAGGCAAGTGGGGTCGACAAAAAAGATGGAGGAGTACTGGGGTCCCATGGACACCATCCATGTCCCGCTAGCTGATTGTGGATATAACTAGGGAGAAACTACACTCCAGACTTCCATCTCGCCCTGGCAGTTGTGTATGGTCAGTACACATCAAAAGAAATGTGCTGGCATATTTTTCTAGAAAACAGCGTTAAACACGGGAGGCTTAGTGAGATGGAAGTGGCTCCCCCTACCTCATCAAGTATGCATCTATATATTTAAAACACTAAGCTGTTTTTTGTACACACGAGATTGTGAAAACGACTTAACCGATTGGCTTCGTAAGACATTCTAACGAAAGCTCTTGGCATGCAGATTTGCAGAGTGTCTCTAAAATAAACAAATATATTACGGTATATTTTTAAATTAATATAGAAAATAGCAGAATTCTAGGCCCTCACGCATGCGCACAATCCGCCTGGGGTCATGACAAAATGGCGGTGAGAAGTCCATTAAAATGTAAGTTATTTAATAAGCTTCCATGTAATTGAAAACATACATTAACCAAGTTCTGACAATAAAATATAATAACAGTATGAACGTATACGAATGTGCAACATTGATTTATTTGGATAATGAAATTGATTATTTCCTTCAAACAGCGGCTTTTGTATATAATGAATGGTTGCGTCTGCTGCTAAACATGAGTGCGTGAGTAGCCATGTGGTTAAGGCGACTGGCTGTCGTTCCCAGAAGCGCCGGTTCGATCCTACGCCTCGCCAGTTTTTTTTTTTTTTTTACCATTGTTTAATGGTTTAATCAAGGAGTAATAGTAAGGTTTTATGTCTGTTAAAGATACTTATTTCTACATTCCCTCTAAATACGTTTTATTTTCGTTTTACCATTGCATTGCATTGCAGTATGTGATCAAAAGAGCAAACTGTTGTCCGCAGTACGCCGTTTAAATATCTGCAATCAGTTCCTATAACTGACAACAGATGGCAGTAATTCGCCCATATAGTTCCATTAACTGACAGCAGATGGCAACACCATTGCATCGATATATTTAGAACACAAGACATGGCATGTTTTCACGTGATGGAAAATTATAAAGGAGGGGAATATTAAAGAAGGGAAATGTTGAGGAACATTAACCGACAGTTGAATGTGTAGGCTAGGTTGTTTATGTACCTTAATATTGCAATTTCTTCCCAATGCTTCGGTGGTCAAGTTATTAGCGTCCTAGACTAAAAGTTATAATTATGCATCGTCGATATTAAAGAAAATAAAAGTAGTTTTCCAGGCACTCGCGCGTCTCCACAATTGCTTTCGCCATGAGAGACACTTGGCAAATATAATTCGTTTGAAGGAATCCGACATCTTGGTCACTCAGCCCCGTGTACTTGGGTGTGTATGTGTGAAATTTTCTTCTGATAACCTGTGTTATTGTGATGGCTGCATTACTGTGTGTATTTGTAATTAAGGTGGTAAATGGCAAGGAGACGGCCAAGGCCTTAAGTTAGGAACCATCCCGGTATTTGCCTTAAGTGGAAGTGGGAAACCACGGAAAACCACATCCAAGATTGTCGAGGTGGGAATTAAACCTTCCTCTTCTTAGTTATACCTCAAGAGACTGAATGTACCCCGATTTTGCCCTGAGACCAGAATTAAATTTCTTGGCAGAGCAGGAAATGTAACCCGGGTCTCCGGGGCGATAGACAAGAATAGGTGGGCCTCCATGTGTTAATACGATTTTTGACATGCACGGGACATAGAATTCAAAAACTGCCTCCATTAGGGTGACTATCGAAGTGAGTATTGAGTATAGGCCTATGGTCATTCCAGTAGTTGGTGAAGTCATTCTATGTTCCCCTGCAAAATGTACTGCCATAACCTATAACAGGTGATGGAAATTGCTTATTTAGAGCAGTTTCGTACTGTTTATAACAAAATGAAGAACGTCATTCTGAGCTGCGTTTTCAAGCTATCGCAAAAATTTCGCTGGCAGGAACAATTATAAGGAATTTATTTTAAGCGATCAGTCTCATCGCATTCTCCTCACCAACCAACTTGAGTATGAAAGTCTTTGGACGGTCATGTTGAACTTCATTGTATAAGACAATTGTTTAATGATTATTTGTTTAGAGTACTGAGTCTAACTACGTAGTTGATTTCGGCAATGGAAGTATTATTTGCCATTTAATATTTAGCGGCTCCGTTATTGCAGGACACTATAGTGTTATCGAATAATACGAAGCCACATTTAAAATCCAATATAAATAGGCCATTTCAGAAACAATTCCAGATATTATGCAATACAGTGTACTGTAAGGTCCTTGACGATCAAATGTAAACATTTTTCTACATTGTATTTCTCTTTCGTAAAATCTATGTGTGGTTACTTTGGTCTTTACTGTTGTGAGGGTAAAATTGATCTGCTGGAATATAAAATATTTGCCAAGCTGCAACAATGTAATGATATTAATTTAAAAGTCATTGAACTTATATCCAGCAGTTCAAACACATACATCAGCGTTAACAGATTGGATACTGAAGATGAAAGCCAGCTACTTCATTTCCCTATTATTGAATTTTTCAATTCCTTGGAATTAAGAGATTCGCCTCCACATACTTCGAACGTTTAAGCCGTAGATATGCTTCTTAGAAATCTGACTGTTTCCCAAGGATTCATATATGGTAATATATTAATTGTAAGAAATCGCTTGGATTCGGATATAATAGGTGCAGTAATATTAGGCAGAGAGCTCAAATCCTACGACTTGATTTAACACCTTCCGATAAAACACTTACAGGTAGCCTACAGTACATTTTCTTTTAATAGGCAACAATGTCCTATTCGCTCGGCCTACTTTATCAAAATCAATCAAGCTCAAGGAGAAACTCTTGAACGTATTGGGCTATTTACCTCATCACGTTTTCAGTCATGACCAGCAGGATAGTGAAGGTGCAAAAAAGGTCCTGTTTGGGATGGTAAAGAATAAGAGGCGGAAGGATCCTACGGATTATGTTAGAATGGTGAACAAAAGGGGACAAGAGATAGAAAATAGGGAAGAACTGAAGAAAATGTGGAAATAATATTTTGAAGAACTCCTGAACCCAAATGGAAACCACGGCGAGGGGCAAGAAATCGGGGAAGAGGTACAGTAGATGAACTGCAAACAGAAAAGGACTTAACATGGAAAGAAGTGGAAGATGCAGTGAGGAAGATGAAAGGAGGGAAGGCACCGGGTGTGGATGAGTTGAGTGTGGAGATGGTGAGAGCAGCAGGAGAGGAGGGGATACAATGGTTGTACCGAGTGATGAAGACAGCATGGAAGGAAAGGAAGACCCCAGAGGACTGGAAAAAGGGAATAATTGTCCCGATCTTCAAGAAAGGTAGTGGAACAGAATGCAGAAACTATCGGGGAATAACACTGATGAGTCATTGTGCAAAGTTGTTTGAGAAAGTTTTGGAAAGGAGAATTAGGACAAGGATAGAAGGAGGGATGAGGGAAGAACAACATGGCTTCAGATCAGGAAGGTCCACAGTGGATTTGATTTTTGCTGTAAGGCAGTTACAAGAACAGCACTACGAGTATGGAACAGATCTACTGATGGCCTTCCTGGACATTGAGAAAGCATTTGACAGTGTATGCAGAAACAAAGTATGGAAGTCCCTGGAGGATAGAGGAATATAAAAATGGACTATAAGGAAGATAAAGGAGATGTACAAGGGAAGCGTGAGCTGTGTGAAAGTGGGAGGAGAGAGATCGGACTGGTTGGAACAGAGAAACGGCCTGAAACAAGGAAGTGCACTGTCACCGTTACTTTTCATTATGGTGATGGATGACATAATGACCCGAGTGGAACAAGTAATTGGGGAAGGAAAGATGAAAGCAATGGTGCTTGCAGATGATTTGATGATTTGGGGGAACAAGGAGGAGGAGGTACAGGAACAGTTGGACGTGTGGGAAGGAATAATACAAGGTTATGGGATAAAATTTAGCATAAATAAGAGTGAGATGGTGATCACAACAAGGAAGAAGGAAAGAACCACAACTGGAATAACAATTGGTGGGGAACAGCCGAAGGAATTGGAGAGTTTCAAGTATCTGGGAAGCCTGATACAAGAGAATGGAAGAAACGATAGAGAAATAAATGAGCGGGGGAGACAGGCAGAAGCATTCCGGAGGAGTGTGAGAAGCATGTTATGGAGCAAGAATGTCCCTCAGAACAGCAAAAAGATCATATATCGGACGTACAATGTCCCTATCCTGACGTATGCCTCGGAGACCTGGGTTATGAAAGGAAGGGAGAAGAGCAAAATACAGGCCAGTGAGATGAGGTTCTTGAGAAGCAGTATTGGAGCTACAAAGATGGACAGAATAAGAAATGAGAGGACCGGAGAATTAATGAAGGATGAACCATTACAGACTGGTATAGAGAAATCTAGACTTAGATGGTATGGACATGTAAAACGAATGGAGGAGAAGAGGATACCCAGCAGGATACACGAGACGAAGTGGGAAGGAAAGAGACCAAGAGGGAGACCGAGAGACAGGTGGCTGAAGGGGGAGGAAGAAATCGTGAAGAAGAGAGGAGAAGACTGGACAAGGGTGGAGGCTGAGAGATGGTGGGAAGACAGAAGACGTTGGAGAGACTTGTGTTCCAAACAGACCCGGCCAGTGGCTGGAAACTGTGCAAGATGATGATGACCTAATCACGTTTTCAGTCATGACCAGCAATATATTGCAATGCTGAGAGTGCTATCTTTTGACGCCCTTAAAGTTGCAATAGTGCTAAAAAGTAATCGTACAAAGAATGTAACTTATATAAGAAGCTTCTTCAGTAATTTTGTTTTCCATTGTCCGTCATGTTTTGACGGGTTTCATCTAGTTAGGCTTTAAACCTGCAGATTCTGAGTCCTCACTGCTCTATCAGGTATGACAGAGATTCCACGAATCATTTACCATTAGGGCAAGCAGTCTGGCGAAATATTAGCTCTGTCCTTCTTTTGTCTTTGTGGTTAGAGACTTAGAAGCCATCTTACAGTGTTGCCCTATTGACAATAAATACTACTGAACAACTTTTCACTCAGTCAACACGGTATAATTCCAATTACTAGGATATGAGTCGTCCAGTTGCAAAACTCGTTTAATCCACTTGTGAATAAGGATCATGTCGTAAAATTATTGATTTAATTAGTTTATTTTATTCTATTTTACTTTATTTTATTTTATTTTGTAATATTTTGTTTTGTTTACTTTTATTTTGGTTTGTTTCATTATGATTTTGTTTTGTTCTATATTATTCCTTTTTTATTTTGTTTTAAATTGTTTTATTTATTTTTTGTTTTATTTTATTTTGGTATTTATTTTCTTTTGTTTATTTTGTTTTATTTTGTTTTGATTTTGTTTTGCTTATTTTGTTTTATTTTGATTTTCCAAAAAACAAACATAAAACCAAAAACAAACAAAAAAACACGAAGCAAAAATGAAAAATTCAAAAAGAAAAGCAAAAGCAGAAAACAAAAAAACAAGAAGCACAAAGCAAAAAGCAAAATTCAAAAAGAGCAAAAGCAGTAAACAAACACAAAACCAAAACCAAGAAAGAAAAGCCAAAAGTAAAATTCAAAATCAAAAGTACAAAGCAAACACAAAACCAAAAACCAAAAACACAAAGCAAAAAGAAAAGAGTAGAACACAACAAACACAAAAGATACGCGAGGCCAAGTCCAGAGAAACGTTTCTCATGAAAATGATTCTTATTCACAAGTGGATTAAACGAGTTTTGCAAGTGGACGACTCAAATGTGAAAAAAAAAAGTGTTGAAGAATTATATGTACAGTCGACTCTTTGATTGGTTGGTTTCCTCAGTTTAGGGGCTGCGACAACGCGGTCATGTAGCCCCGTGTACTTTGGGTGTGTAGGTAGAATCTGTCTGATAACCGGTGTTACGTAATTGAGATGACTGTATTAGTGTGTGTTATCTGTTTTTAATTCAAGTAGCCTAAGGACTGCAAACATTCGATTTTCAAATAGTTCCAAATTTTGCTACCAAACGCCACCGTTAACGAACAACTAGTTCTGAACATTGTTACTAGATGTCACCGCAGTCGGCTCCTGGCGACGAACGTTGGAACCTAAGAGAGTTAGTCAAAGATAACCTATAATTTAGCTTCACACAAGTGTGGATGGTTCTTTATCATGCTATAGATCTATGACATGGGACCGCCGGCTTTACTTCCTCTCCGAAGGAAGGCATACTGAGGGATTATTAACGCTCTTAAAAAATCCGACGACTTCGGCCAGGTTTGAACCCGCGACCTTGGGCATAGAAGTTCAGCAACTACGCCACCGAAGCCGCCCAATTTGAAACTCAAGGAACCAGAGGAAAAGTTCAATTTACCGAGAGTTCAAAATAATAGGGGTTCTAATAACCAAGAGGGAGGGAGGAAATAATTCAAATAAATAAGAGTTTGATTTTCGTGATTTTATTACTGTGCTTTCTGATTTTATTTCACAACACGTTTCGGAAGAGGAGCCTGTTGTTACGTCGCGTGTGTGTCTTATAACCAGCTGTAGAAGTGTGCATTTATAATAGAGATTAGTATTTTGGAAGGAAGCGGCCGTGGCCTTAAGTTAGGTACCATCCCGGCATTAAATATCTATCGCCCCCTCCATTTTGAACCTATTTTCATTTATGGGAAAATAGGCTTCTGAGATCACCTTTTGTCCGTGTGTGTGTCCCCCTCGAATAACTTCTAAACGGCTGGAGCGATTTCAATGAAACTCAGTAAGGTCATAGTACCATTTTGGTCGACCCTGACCGTGCCCTTCAAATGTTATTGCGTCTCACCAATCCAATATGCAGCTGTGCGAAATATTTCACTGGCATTCTATATCTCCGAAACTATTAGTGATATCACCCTGAAATTCTGTCCTGTGATAGAATGCACTACTAGAAGATCACTTATGAGGCGTACAAAACCTGGTAACTACACAACGAACATGGCGGCCAAGCAAAATTGACACATTTAAATAGACTTTTCTCGCGATTTTACCTTCCAAACGCAGTGAAATTTGGTACAGCAAATGTGTATATACATTGAAATGCACTGGCATCTAATTCAGATCAATTGTTCACATAACCTAAATATGGCGGCTGTGCGAAATATTTCACCGGCATTCTATATCTCCAAAACTATTACTGATATAACCCTGAAATTTTGTACGGTGATAAAGGCCACTACTAGACGTTTACATATGAGTAGCCCGTTTGCAAAGGCCGCTAAGTGCATTATAAACGAAACCGAGTAAATGATGAAAAACTGCTACGACCAAACTATTTAAGCTAATACCATATCTTTTACCCCTGAAAATCAACTTAAAAACATTTATTATTCAGTTAAAATCTGTGAAATCTACGGTTGGATCTTCTGTCCCAAATCATACATTAAAATATTGACTTAGCGGTTTTTGCACACGTTTTGTGCAGTTAGCGACATTTGCACCCGTCACGACGAGTCTTTATTGAAACTTCGGTTGCAAAACCCGCTATTTTGTTGTTTTACGAATGTCATTTGGATGAGATTTTTAATAAAGAACTATTTTAGTTCCAATGTGGTTTATTAGGAAAAATATATTTTGAAAAAATAGAACACGTTGGGTGCGATAAAAGGATTTTTTTAAATACATCTTAAACACCGTGCAACGTCTTTTAGACAAAATAAAAATTGTTCAAGTAATAACATGCACAAAACAAAGAAAAATGGCCCTTAAGTTAGGTCAGGCCATCCTCGACACCGTCCATCAGCTCAAAATCTGATGGATCTTCGTCTACTTCCTCTTGAGGTCGGACGATATTGTTGCGAATGGTTTCTTGCTCCTGGAAGACCTCATTGAAAAAAAATTGGGTTGCCGTTCATTGGCCAGTTTTCGCCGAAGTGCACTCTAAAGGCCGTAGAACGTATTCTAGTTTAGTTTCTTTGAGGGCAACACCTACATAAATTGGTGAGGGACCAGGATGTTTGTTAAAATTCGTTCCTCTTTTCATGGTGCTCTTCCCCTCACCAAACTCAACATTGTAGAATGGTTCCCCTTGGACCGGACATGTTTCATTTTTTCTTTGCCAATTATGAACACGATTTTTCTGCGCTTTTCGGAATAGGAAATGCCTACTACCGGGATTTTTTTTTACCATGTTACCCGTATACGCTTTCCAATCTCTAACAGGACACTCATCTTGTCCCAGGCGAACTACAGTCGCAAATTTCTCAATACGCTTGATGTATCTGGAAGGATGTTCAAAGACACTCACTTTACGAAGTTGCCATTCAATATTTCAAAAAACTCTGTCAGGTGGGATAAATGAGTGGCCCAATATTGGGTACCATATCTGTATTTCCTCTACACATCCATCTAGCAGTAACGAGTGAGATAGCAATCTGATCATAGTCTTGTCTTTGTTCTGACCCTCACAGCCTAAGTATTTTGCACCTTTAACATTTATGCTAGCCAGTTTGTGATGAACTGCCGGCATTATTTGGTTTGATCTTTTGGCATGTTAATGTTCTAACCAGACGTAAGAAGTTGTTTTCAACTCCAATATCAACGGGTTCAACTACTTCAACTTGCACTATTCCTCCCACTACTTCTGCCATTTCTGTTCTTCCCTGCGTATTTAAAACATCCGCAGTAGCATTACAGTCCACAAATTCAATAAATGCTTCTCTTAAATACACAAGATCATTCATTTCTCTGGCAAGACACAACTTGTCGATCAACTGTGCTTTTACACGGTGTATTTTGACAAGGCAGCATATCATTGTTGCGTGCGCTTCCTCAGTAGTGCAGCCAACCCAAATCCGAAACACAGAACTATCCTTCCAGATCGTAATAAAATTAATAATAATTCTTTATCGTAAAAGAGTTTTGTGGGAGGGATATCGGCAGTTCTTGTACCAGTTAGCGTATTTTGCATCCGTATGAGGCAAGGCAGACGCCATACTTATAGAACATAGCGGTCTTTGGACACGTGGAACATTAAACTGGCTTTGCAACCGTAGCCAACATGCATTTAGCGGTTTATGCAAACGAACGCAATTTTTGTTGGCCATTTTCAACGGCTTTGAGCGGGTTATGCACCCTGAAACTTATTTCATCGTGTAGCCAGTTAAAAGACGAACGTGATGGTGTGCTCAACTCAAAATCGACAAAAAGTGCACTTAGCGGCCTTTGCATCTGGGCTACTCATATGTGACTTCCAAAAATCTCTTAACTACAAAATGAACATGGAGGCCATGCAAAATTTAAGCATTTAAATAGACCATTGTCGCGATTTAACCATCCGGACGCAGTGAAACTTGGTACAGCAAATGTTTATACACTGGCGTCTAATTCAGTTCAATTGTTTACGTAACCTAAAACCTAAAAATCCGGTCCCTAGATCTTAGGATACCAATATTTTTTATAGAATATGAAATATAAATACTGTGTTTCAATCAGAGCCGGTGCGACAGAAAATGTTTGGGAACCTCTGTATTATAGCGTCGTAGTTTGGCATTGTTGGAGGTTTTTGTTGTTGTTGTAGTGGTTCCATGTATGTCTGTATGCTTTCTGTAGTTTTGTGACCCTTTCTTCATTGGATGCCAAGATCAGTCCTGTTTTCTGTAGTCTATAATCTCTCCCAGGTATTTGAAACTTTCCACTTGCATTATTTGGTGGGTCCCACGGACTGAGCGAGGGAACTCACCACTACTGCCTCTACGGGCAGTGTCCTAGAGCTGGGAACATCGAATCGGAAGGGATACAACTGGTGAGGTGGGATTGGCACCTCACCCAGGCGGCCTCACCTGCAAAGCGAACAGGGGCCTCATGAGGGAAGGTAAGGGATGGTGAGGATGGATAGACAAGGAAGAGGGAAGGAGGCGGCCGTGGCCTTGAAGAAGGTACCATCCCAGCATTTGCCCGCAGACGAAGTGGCAAACCACGGAAAACCACTTCGAGGATGGCTGAGGGGGAATCGAACCCCCTCTACTCATTTGGGCCACCCGAGGCTGAGTAGACCCCGTTCCAGTCCTCGTACCACTTTTCAAATTTCGTGGCAGAGCCGGGAATCGAACCCAGGACCTCCGGGGCGGCAGCTAACCATACTGACCGCTACGCTACGGAGGCGACTCCATTTATTATTATTATTATTATTAGGCTAGGGCCCGGATGTTGATGCTGTAAAAAAGATTTAAAAAATGCACTTAAATTTTTCAAAAATGACTGTAGTAAATGACCTAAAAATTCGAAAGATGCAGAATAAAATGAAGAAAATGATCTGAGACAAGAATATACACCCCTTCCCCTTTCTACCCCGCCACAGCTGACCTTGGTCAACAGAGCAGGTAACATTCCATTCCGCTAATAACTGGTTTGCGACGAAAACAAGAGCATCTGTATACCTACGGCACCGTTCTTCTGCATCCAAGATATATATTTTTCTACTAATAGCAATACTGAAATATCTTATTTCAATATTTTAAATTATCTTGTATCAGCTACTAGCTTCTTCGTAACTCTCATATAAAGCTGTGACATGACTAAATTGGAAAGAAAATACCTTAAAAAACGCCAATTTCTCTAAAATATGACTAAAATCTACCAAACGTTTAAAAATGCTCTTAAAATGGAACTATACAGCCTATTTTCATGTATCCTATTTATTTATGTTAATTGCCACTATCAACATACAACATTTCAGTTTGATTGCTGTAATAGATTCGTAGATATTGAGAACCGACTAAATATTTCGGATGGTCGCCATGTTGGATTTTATATATGTAGGTCCTAGAGTCATGTACTGTTACATGAAGATTATTGTGCACGTGTAGCATTCAAACTTCAATCGCATGATTAGGACCCAAGAAGTAACAAGGAGATTTTAAAATTTCGCACAGCTGCCATCTTGTGGTTATGGAAACAATTGAAATAAATTAGATGCCAGTGGATTAACATTCGTATAAGGATTTACTGTACCAAGTTTCACTGCACTCGGATGGTTAAATTGTGAGAAACGTCCATGTGAATAATTATACTTCGCGTCACCGCCATGTTGGATTTGTGATCACCAGGTTATTTAAAGTCCTATAGGTGAACTTAAGTTCATAGCCGCTATGAACATATAAAAATCAGTTTGATTGCTACAATAGATTCGTAGATATTCAGGGCCGTCTAAATATTTCGGATGGTCGCCTTGTTGGATTGTTAAATGTATAGGCCATAGAGTCATGTACCATTAATGGAAAATTATTGCGTAGGTTCATTATTCAAACTTTCACTTCGATCGCTTGATTACGACACAAGAAATAAAAACTTAATTTTAAAATTCGCAAAGCCGCAATCTTGAGTTTGTGTATACAATTGAACTAAATTAGATACCAGTGCATTACAATGTGTATAAACATTTCCTGTACCAGATTTCATTGCGTTTGGAACATTAAATCGCGAGAAAGGTCTATTTAAAATTTTCAAATTCGCTTGGCCGCCATGTTCGTTTTGTAGTTAACTGGTTTTTGAAAGTCTTATAGGTGAACTTCCAGTAGTGCCCTTTATCTCCGTGATATCGCTAATAGTTTCAGAGATATAGAATGCCGGTGAAATATTTCGCACATCCGCCATCTTGTGGTTATGTAAACAATTGAACCAAGTTAGACGTTGGTGCATTACAATGTGTATAAATATATACTGTACCAAGTTTTATTGCGTTTGGTTCGTCAAATAGCGAGAAACGTCTATTTAAATGTCGCAAATTCGCGCGGCCACCATGTTGGTTTTGTAGTTACCAATTTTTCAAAAGTCACATAGGTGAACTTCTAGTATTTCCCTTTATCACCTTAAGAAATTCCAGGGAGATATCGAGAATAGTTTCGGAGATATTGAATGTTGGTGAAATAATTCGCACAGCCGCCATGTTGGATTGGTGAGACATAACAAAATTTGAAGGGCACGGTCGGGGTCGCCTGGAATAGTGCTATGAACTTACCGAGTTTCATTCAAATCGCTCCAGCCGTTTAGAATTTATTAGGGGGGGGGACACACACACACCTCACACACACACACACACACGCACACACACACGACAAAAGGTGATCTCATAAGCCTATTTTTTTCAAAATTGAAAATAGGCTAAAAATAGCAAATCATGCAAAAAGATGCAAAATAAAAATAACATATTTGAAGACGGGGTGGCCCGTCCGGAGTTTCTATGTACTTCATCGTTGTTTTAGACAACTCGGTAGAAAGTTGACATGTCATCAACATCCGGGCCCTAATATTACTATTACTATTTTTATTTTATACAGTACATGTAACATATTTCTGGTACATTACAACGTAACTATACGGGCTTCAGGCAACCAAAGTATAGTTACTGAAACAACAACTTCTAAGCTGGAATGTCGCTACCCATGAACTTTCGGACATTTCGGGTTGTTGATAGAACTACTGCCTTCCGCATTAGTTTGTACAGTTGCGTATCCAGATCCAGTTCTTTAAGGCCTTGGAGCAAGGTACTTGGGATCAAGCCCGTACTTACGACAATGATAGGTATTGTCTCTACCCGCTCTACATGCCATTGTCTTTTGATAGGGTCGACCAACTCTCTGTATTTTCTGATCTTTTCTATGTGTTTTGACTGGAGATTCTTGTTGTTAGGAATCGCAACATCAATCAAGGTAGTTTGCTTGATTTTCTTGCTGACAACCACCAGATCCGGCCTGTTGTGTGATACCGATTGATCAGTCAAAATAGTTCGGTCCCAATACAACTTGTATTCATTGTTTTCAAGAACACACACTGGCTGATATTGGTGGCACGGAACTTTCTTTCCTTTTAAAAGCTGAAACTTATCAGCCAACTCTTGATGCATGATTTTAGCAACTGCATCATGTCTTTGTTTGTGCTCCGTCGCCAGGAAATATCTACATGCAGATGTAATATGCTGTATTGTTTCTGACTGTTGACAGCCGCAGCGGCACTTATCACCTGGTACAGCGGGATCTTTTACAATGAACTTGAGGTAGTTCCTTGTAGGGATGACTTGGTCTTGAATTGCAAGCATTATTATTATTATTATTATTATTATTATTCTTTATTTGTTTCACCCAACTTTGGGGTGCATGAAATCAATCACTTTTTATTGTTTTGAGCTCTCCTTTCCTTTTGGCCTCATCCTTTGAGATCTTGCTTCCCTTTCTTCGGCAGAGATGTGGACCGTACGCTTTTGTTTGAGTTTCACTTGGAACCGTTGTTTCTTATCCTTGGTGACGGTTTTGGCTGTTTTGTCCATGAGCATGGTGTCTGTAATTTGGGGTTCCACAAGGTCTTTCTCGGTTTTCTTAAACCAAAGAGGTTTTGTTTTTTTTATTACGAAAGTGGTCGAAGATCTTTTTGGTTAGTCTAGGCATATTTGAATTCATTCGGAGGATGTGTCCATAAAAATCAATTCTCCGTTTTCTTATTGTGTCCGAGAGTTTTTCAGTCTTTTGGTAAAGAGTTTCGTTCCTGACATGGATTAATTTGTTGTTATGAAATTTGGGGCCTATGATTTTGCTAATTATCTTTCTTTCCTTGACCTCCAGCCTTTCAAGCGGTCCCTGGGTGGTGAGAGGCAATGTTTCGGCTGCATATAAGGCTTCTGGTTTAATTACCGTGTTATAATGTCTTATCTTGGTGTTCCAGAAGAGAGACTTCTTGTTATAAGCGTCCTTCGCAAATTGGAAGGCCAATTCAACTTTATTTCTCCTAGATTCCATTGCCTTCTTCTCTAGCACATTCCAGGCGATCCATTCCCCAAGATATTTAAATTATTTTATGATGTCTGTGTATTGTTTGCCCACTTATTATTATTATTATTATTATTATTATTATTATTATTATTATTACATTCGAATGAGCCACCATGGACTACGGAGTAACAATCAAAATCAATGTTTCGTCCTAGATCGTCTGCCCGCTTTGATGTCCTGCCAGTATCTCTTAAGCCCATCACTCAGGGCATTCTTCCGATCTTCTGAAAGAGGTCCCCTCTCTTCGGGTTCTTCCCCTACCTTAAATCCCTGGTAATTCTTGATTAGGAGTCTGAATTCACACCTGTTAATAATTTTGCAGTCTGGAATACCAATTTCTATAAGGTCTTTGTTACATTCTTCGAACCATGCCAATTTTTTCCTCTTTGGTTTCACGAAATTCCAAATTTTCTTAGGTAGACGATCGTTGGATATTCTGAAAATGTGTCCATAGAACAACAACCTTTTCCTTTTTATTGTTGACTTGACTGGTTCTATCTTTCTATATAACTCTTCGTTTGACTTCAAACGTAAGTGTCCGTTAACCCATCTGTTGCCCAAAGTTTTTCTCAATACCCTGCGTTCTCTTTTGACTAACTGGTCGACTAGACCCCGTCTGTCCATAGTCAAAGTCTCCGAAGCATATAATGCTTCAGGTTTGACAACCGTGCTGTAGTGTCTTAATTTGGCTCCAATGCTCAGCGACTTCTTATTATAGAGATTTTTTGTCCGGTGATAGGCTCGATCTAAATTTCAAGATTCTAAGATTAATTGCTTTCTGTTCTAGGCCATTTTGTTGGATTACCTCACCCAGGTATTTAAATTTCTTTACACGTTTACACATTACATTATGCGAACCGGCCAAAACTAAGGACCACGCAAATATCATTTCATTTCCTTCTCATAGTTCTTTCTTCCTTTCTCTTCTTCCACACTTCCTTCATTCTTTCAGAGTGTTGCGCCTTTCTCTCTGCTGTCCATCTTCCTCCCCTACGTTCCTTCTTTTTTTCCACAAGAACCTTTATGTTGGAAAGAATTTCTCTTAACTGTGTTCTGTCTCGACAGTCGTCATCTGTAATTTCTAGCCTCCGGAGTTCTTCCATCATCTGCTTGGTGTAACCCCCTTGGCTCTTCAGATTATATATTTTATTAAAAATTTGTTTATTTAATCTTGTGGGAGCCATTACACATTATTATTATTATTATTATTATTATTATTATTATTATTATTATTTATTTTGCGCATGCGCTTACACATTCTCAGCATTTGCTGGAAAGAAAACATTTACAATCGCAGATACCGTACATATCACAAGGAGCAAATTCTTGGTGACTGCATTGAGTAGTAGCTTCATATTTCCCTCACTGCTTCAGGCCTGATTGCCCAAGAACAGCCTTACTACGCGACACGTAGAAAGTATGACTGTTTTCTGCATCAGTTTGAAAAGGCCTGGGTCTAATTTCAACGCCGTGAGCGATTCCTTTAAGTTGTTGGGAATCACGCCAGTGCTGGAGATAATAATAGGAACTGTCCTGACTTGTGCCATGTGCCATTGCTTCCTTATCAGTTCTGAAAGCTCTGTGTATTTTGACAGCTTTTCAACATGCTTTGTTAGTATGTTGCCACTGTTTGGGATCGCCACATCTATGAAGGTGGTGTGCTTCATGCATTTGTCAACAAGAACTAAATCAGGTCTGTTGTGCACAGCTGACTGGTCTGTCAATACAGTACGATCCCAGTACAACGTAAAGCTGTCATTTTCCAGTACACTTTCAGGAGCATATTTGTAGTACGGCACTTTCTCTTGGCTCAGCAGTTGAAGTTGTATAGCCAATTCTTAGCCAATTCTTGATGTACTATCTTGGCAACAAAATCATGTCTCTTCTTATATTCTGTCCCAGCAAAATGGCGACAACCTGAAATAATATGATGAACAGTCTCAGATGTTGGGCAACCGTATCTGCAATGGTCATCTTGCACAGATGCATCCTTGATTATGAACTTTAGGTAGTTCCTCGTGGGGACAACCTGGTCCTGAATAGCCATCATAAAGCCTTCTGTTTCAGGAAACATCTGCCCAGAAATCAACCAAAAGTTCGACGCTAGCTTGTCGACGTGAGTGTGGATGACTTTATTGGGATGTCTTCCGTGTAGTGGCTTGGACAACCAGGCATTGAATCTATCCAAATCACTGCGCACCTGAATTTGAGTTTCTTGCTGACTTAAGAGTAGTGGAGATGAATCATCTGCTTCTGTGACAGCCTTGTGCAGCATCGAATGGTTCGATACAGAACAGAAGTATTTTTTTAGCTCATAGATCTGTCGAGCTACTTGGTTGTTTATATCAACAATTCCTCTTCCACCCATATGTCTCGGTAACATGACTCGTTCCATAGATGTCCTGGGATGGTGTTTTCGTGATTTGGTCAGTGATGTTCTAATTTTCTGTTCTAAACTTGCAATGTCAGTTTAACTCCACTTGATGACCCCAAACGAGTAACTAAGGATAGGGACAGCATAAGCGTTGATTGCCTTAACCAAGTTTTTACTGTTGAGGCTGGTGTAAAAAAAAAGCTTAATTCTTCTGACAAATTCCTTCGTCAGATCTTGTTTCACTACTGAGTGTTCTATGTGTCTGGCTTGCTTCATTCCCAGATACTTGTAGGTCTCGCTAGTGAGCATTGTTGCAATCTGCTGGCCCTGAGCTGTTTCATATACACCTTCCTGCAGCTTGCCTTTCATAACGTTCAGCGTCTTACATTTCTCCAGCCCGAATTCCATTTTCACATCCTGTGAAAAGGTTTCCACTATCTTCAACAGAAACTCTAGTTGTGCTCTGGTGGCAGCATATAGCTTTAGGTCATCCATATACAAGAGATGGTTGAGCTTTGTAAGCTCCCTGGATTTCTTCTTGATACTGAAGCCATATTTTGTTGAATTAAGTTGGTTTGATAGTGGGTTCATCGCAAGACAGAACCATAATGGGCTCAAGGAGTCTCCTTGGAATATTCCCTTGTGGATTGGGATCATACTTGTTGCAATACTGCCATTTGTAGTACTAAGGCACATTATTGTACGCCTCGTTGCCAAGGCGTGTTTCAAGAAATATATAATCTGAGGATCAATCTTATACAATGACAAAATATGGATCAACCAATCGTGGGGCACGGAATCATAGGCCTTCTTGTAGTCATTATATGCCGTGAATAAATTTCTGTTATTGGTAAAGGCCTGGTTAGAAACCACTGAGTCAATGATAAGACCCGTGGCTCATGATCTCAAGATTAACGGTCACGTTAAACTACAAGCTTTTTTTTCAATGATAAGTATTTCTTTACACCCTTATAATAATAATAACAATAATAATAATAATAATAATAATTATTATTATTATTATTATTATTATTATTATTATTATTATTGAGTTAAACGAGCGAGTATGTATGTGTTATGAAGCGATAGAAAGAGACAGACAGGAAGGACGACGAGAGGCACACAGTCCTATTAAAAAGCATGTGGGAGAGTTACGGTTGAGTGAGAAGTATCAGCTCATCACTCGCCGAAGCACACACAGAGTGAGAGAGAGGGAGGGAGGGTACAGTATATGAGAATGTGTCAAACGCGCGACCGAAAATGTCAACAGGGCCCCAGAGAGAGTGAGAGAGAGCGAGAGAGTGTGTTCATGAGATATTCATGGTTCATTATCATAGCGAATGTGTTCTCCCCCTTTTGATTGGGGTGGGTGGGGGGGATGTATATACCCCTCTCATAATAGGTACTGCATCACTGAGTTCAACCCTTCCCCACCCCTGTAGCTTCGCTCAGTAGCTGACTTCAAGCTTCATTGCGCACATTATAAACCGCCGACTTTCACTAGAGTACTGTAAACATAACGAGATATAGAGATGACAGGATACAATATTCATGGGAATAATGGACGGATAAAAAAAATAAACTTTTAAATATTACGTCCATAAAAATCTGGCACAACAGGTCACTGTCTTTTTTTTTCTTTGCTCTTAAGATATATATATTTATAAACACAACATTAGACTCTAATGATTACAACAACACTTGTGAAGTCATCACCATCACAATAGCGCAGATTAACATACAAATGCCATACAAACATAAGTACAAAGGGCTGATTGTAATACATGTCCAAAGCCCCTAATTGAAATGACAAAAACAATTGAATATATATATATACTGGCCACCAAGATCTAACTTGAAATAAATCAGCTGCACTACATTCCATAGCCATCAAAAGCTAGCTTTAAATAAATCAGCTACGCCTACTCCATGACCACCAAAATTTAGCATGTAAGAAATCAGCTGCACTCCATTCCATGGCCAACAAAAGTTAGCTTGAAATAAATCAGTTAAGCTTTATTCCATGGCCACCAAAATTTAGCTTAAAATAAATCAGCTACACCTACTCTATGGCCACCAAGATCTAGCTTGAAATAAATCAGGTACGCCAACTCCATGGCCACCAAAATCTAGCTTGAAATAAATCATATACACTCCATTCCGTGGCCAATGAAAGTTAGCTTGAAATAAATCAGTTACACCTACTCCATGGCCACCCAAACCGAGCTTGAAGTAAATAAGCTGCACTCCATTCCATGGCCACCAAAATTTAGCTTTAAATAAAACAGTTACACCTACTCCATGGCCACCCAAACCGAGCTTGAAGTAAATAAGCTACACTCCATTCCATAGCCACCAAAATGTAGCTTTAAATAAAACAGTTACACCTACTCCATGGCCACCAAAACCGAGCTTGAAGTAAATCAGCTGCACTCCATTCCATGGCCATCAAAATTTAGCTATAAATAAAACAGTTACAGCTACTCCATGGCCACCAAAACCGAGCTTGAAGTAAATAAGCTGCACTCCATTCCATGGCCACCAAAATTTAGCTTTAAATAAAACAGTTACACCTACTCCATGGCCACCAAAACCGAGCTTGAAGTAAATCAGCTGCACTCCGTTCCATGGCCATCAAAATTTAGCTTTAAATAAATCAGCTACACCTACTCCATGGCCACCAAAACCGAGCTTGAAGTAAATCAGCTGCACTCCATTCCATGGCCACCAAAATTTAGCTTTAAATAAAACAGTTACACCTACTTCATGGCCACCAAAACCGAGCTTGAAGTAAATAAGCTGCACTCCATTCCATAGCCACCAAAATTTAGCTTTAAATAAAACAGTTACACCTACTCCATGGCCACCAAAACCGAGCTTGAAGTAAATCAGCTGCACTCCATTCCATAGCCACCAAAATTTAGCTTTAAATAAAACAGTTACACCTACTCCATGGCCACCAAAACCGAGCTTGAAGTAAATCAGCTGCACTCCATTCCATAGCCACCAAAATTTAGCTTTAAATAAAACAGTTACACCTACTCCATGGCCACCAAAACCGAGCTTGAAGTAAATCAGCTGCACTCCATTCCATGGCCACCAAAATTTAGCTTTAAATAAAACAGTTACACCTACTCCATGGCCACCAAAACCGAGCTTGAAGTAAATCAGCTGCACTCCATTCCATAGCCACCAAAATTTAGCTTTAAATAAAACAGTTACACCTACTCCATGGCCACCAAAACCGAGCTTGAAGTAAATCAGCTGCACTCCATTCCATAGCCACCAAAATTTAGCTTTAAATAAAACAGTTACACCTACTCCATGGCCACCAAAACCGAGCTTAAAGTAAATTAGCTGCACTCCATTCCATTGCCACCAAAATTTAGCTTTAAATAAATCAGCTACACCTACTCCATGGCCACCAAAATCGAGCTTGAAGTAAATCAGCTGCACTCCATTCCATGGCCATCGAAAATTATCATGAAATAAATTAGCTACGCCTACTCCATAGTCACCAAGATCTACCTTGTAGGAAATCGACTGCACGCCATTCCAAGGCCGTAAAAAGGTAGCTTGAAAGAAATCAGCTAAACCTACTCCATGACCACCAAAATTTAGCATGCAAGAAATCAGCTGCATTCTATTCCATGGCCACCAAAATTTAGCTTTAAATAAAACAGGTACACCTACTCCATGGCCACTAAACCCGAGCTTGAAATAAATCAGCTATTGTATTATTGTCTGTAAGTAAGGATAACTGATACGAAGTAACGCTCCAGGCCTGCCACAGGGATGGGATCTAGGCCCATGTTTGCGAGCGAGATGTTATTTAGCCTGGTCAGTGTTTGCCGTACTCTGTTGATGTGCCCCCACACACTGTGTGTATTGTTACTCCAGTCTTTAACTTTCATCCCCAATATACACACCGGCTTTAATTGCCTACTTTGTTAACAACAGGACATGGGTTGACCCCTGTACACAGAGCCTGTACTCTTGTGTCATCACGTCAATGCTGCCCAGCCCATCCTTCTCAACTGCACACTAGCTCATTCGATAAATACTGATTTAGGGGGATCATTATCACAGTGAGTAGACCGCAGATATTTTCCTGAGTAAATACATTGCCGCCAAAAAAAAAAGTAACACTTCAGAAATAAAGATTGCTTTAAAGCCATTTTACAGTGTTGCCTTATTAACAATTAATATTGTAGCAAGGAACTGAGAGACATGATAAAAGGAATGTGCATGGATTGCTACAGTAGTTGTAACGTGTTTTTCGAGGGGTTTTTATGCAACTGGCATAAGTCAGTAGGAAGCCATTCTATATTTATTTACGCGGCAAATTGTTCAGCCAAGAGAATTTTTCATGTTAATTTATTATTATTATTAATTTATTATAATTATTATTAAGGTATTTTCGGAGCATTTTATAAAAATTATTAGCATTCAGATAGGTTTTCTATGTCTTAGAAAACGCTATCAAGCAAATTATTACGAACGACAATATCATAGAAAGTTATGTGATTACGGAATTTAACGGAGTTTCGTCGAGAGACGTGACTCACTGGGAATTCAAGTACACGCTTAATCTTGTCGGAAAGCATGACGCAATCCTGGGTCGCAGCGTCAAGGAAAGGCGAATGTATGGAACGGAATACGACTTCTCCGCGCGCCGTGTGTAATGAGCCAGAGAAGGGGAAGTAGCGCGTAGGGAGCAGCCAATCAGTGGAGACCACGCAAGCTAGAAGTCGGATGAAGAGTGGGGATGCGACGGGTGCATATATCGTTCAGTGTTCCGTGGAACGAGGACAATCTGTGTAGCTCTTGCCGAGTATGGTTATACGCGGGGGTCGCTCCGATGTTCCGTGGAACGAGGACTAACTGTATAGAACTTAACGAGTACGGTTGTACGCGGGAGTCGCTCCGATGTTCCGTGAAGTGGAGGACTAACTTTTGTAAAACTTAACCAGTGTGGTTGTACGAGTGTTTGGGTCCGATGTACGGACCATAGAATTATCTAATCTACCAGAATATCATCATATATCGACGGAGATGTCGACGTCCAGGAGACTGTGGGAAGCACACAGCATCATCCAGTACGAGGGAAATGCTTTGGCCATTTCCAGTGGTAAGCGCGAATGACGCAGAAATACGCAATCTCTCGTTTCTCTTTGTTTTATATTTCATATTTCAGTAACTTCATAGCTTGGGAATAAGAGTAAAATCAGTAATTTATCAGACTCCGTTTTCACGTAATTTTCTATCGGTAATATTAAAATCGCAACGCTCCAATTTAAATTTTAAACTTATTATTGTTATTAATTTTGCTATTCTTGTTTTATATTTCAGTAACTTCATAGCTTGGGAATAAGAGTAAAATCAATAATTTATCAGACTCCGTTTTCACGTAATTTTCTATCGGTAATATTAAAATCACAACGCTCCAAGTTAAATTTTAAAATTATTATTATTATTAATTTTGCTATTCTTGTTTTATATAATAAATTCATTTCTTTTACAATGCAATCTTTGCTTTCAGTAGGTAGCATTAGATATAGACCAATTCCTTCTCCTGATACAATTGTTTGTTGGGTTAATGATCAAATCATACCACGATCTGAGTGAATAGAGTCTTGAAGGTGTTCTGCCAGAGCTAGACGTTGTTAAATACAAATTTAGATTTCAACATTGCATTGAGGTCTTGGCGCCCATTAAAGCAACATAGCTTAGGCAAAGGGTGGGCTAGCAAAACTGCTACATATGTCGCTACCAACATGGGGCATTAATTAACGTTACATAGTGTGAAGACTAGAGTCGGGACATCGGAATTGTTTAAAATTGACACTGGACTAAAGCAAGGAAGTGTGTTGTCACCTTTATTGTTCGTAATGGTGATGGATGACATCACGAAGGCAGCAATGAAAGAATATAGTAGGGCAAAGATGAAGGTAATGTTGTTTGCAGACGACGTTGTGATCTGGGGCGAGGATGAGATGGAGGTACAAGAACAGTTAGACGTAATAAACGAAAAGATTGAGCAATGGGGATTGAAGATAAATGTGGAGAAGAGTAAAACAGTGGTGATGAGTAGAAATAAAAAAAAAAAAGTCCTCTCGGCACGCCGGAAGGCGGAGGTAGATTTCACCGGACAAACTTGGGGATAGGCGAAAATAGGCAGAATATGCAGGTTTTCGTAGAAGGATCAGACCTCATTTATTGCGAGAAGGTATTTTATAATTGGAGCTTAATTAACTTTGTTTTTCGTCATTTTATGCTTATTTTAAACATTTTATTGTCTTATAGGAACGGTAACCTTCTTGTCATTTGGGGTCCAGTTTCATGCTTGTGGTCACACTGTCCTTATGCAAGGTTTCGACACTGATGTGTAACTATGTAACGGTCTCTTACTTCTTCACGCAAAATTATATCTCCCGCAGACATTTTGGTTGGTTCCTCAGTTTAGGGGCTGCGACAACGCGGTCATGTAACCCCGTTTACTTAGGGATGGCTGTATTAGTCTGTAATTCAGGTAAGGACTGCAGACAGTCAATTTCAAGCAGTAGTTCCTAATGTTGCTACCAGGTACTACCGTCAACGTCACCTACCAGTGAACTTGGCTACTAGATGCCACCGCAACCAGCAACTCGCAACGAACGTTGGAACTTCCCCTCCAAAGGAAAGCATACTGAGGGATTTTTAGCGCTCTTAGAAAATCCGACGACTTCGGCCGGCTTTGAACTCGCGACCTTGGGCATAGACATTCAGCATGCTTGCTACCAGTTACGTCACCGAAGCCGCTTCACACTTAGTCAGATGGAATTCTGAATATGATCCCGTGCAAGTGCGTTATCTTGGCAACGTCTGATGGCTCTTCCCTCATCAATTTAGTAGTGTTGCCATGGCAACCACTGATAGCTCTTGGTATTTTCTTTTAATTCCAAAATCATTTTTCTCATCCCTTGGCATAATGGTGGGTCATATCAAAAATTCTTTCAGACAAAATTTTAGGTAATTATTAGGGGAATATTGTCCATTTTGTACGGTTTTGATCTTGTGCCTATTAAGAGAGATATGATTAATGTTTCCCGAAGAACCCACTTTTTCCCACCCCTTTGGTCAATGGTTGGTGCTATAAAAAACTCTTCAAACATAAATTTTTGGGCTTTATCCGACACATAGTATGAACGTTGAACAGATTCGATATTTCACATATTAAGAGAGTTATAGCAATATTTCACTTTTTCGAAAGAAAAAAAAGCCCCCGATTTTCACCCCCTTCGACCGATTTAGCCCAGTAACGAACTCGACCGAGATTTTATATGTATACATATTCGGTAAAAAATTCAAAGTGATTGGTGCAAAATTACGGCAGTTATCGTGTCCAAGAAACTGATATACATATATATATACACACATATACATACATAAATTATATATAAACTTTTGAACTGACGGTGGTTTTGGGGTCTGGGGGATGTGAAACGCGAAGATATGTGGAAATTTTCCGGAAGTCGAAACATGGTACCCATTGCAATAGTAAGCTTTCTAATGAAATCTACCTCTGGTTGGTTCCTCAGTTTAGGGGCTGCGACAACGCGGTCATCTAACCCCGTGTACTTTGGGTGAGTGTAGAATCTGTCTGATAAACGGTGTGAATTGTAATGGCTGTAGTAGTCTTAATTCAGGTAAGGACTGCAGACGGTCAATTTCAAGCAGTAGTTCCTAATGTTGCTACCAGGTACTACCGTCAACGACACCTAGCTGTGAACTTGGCTACTAGATGCCACCCCAACCAGCAACTCGCAACGAACGTTGGAACTTCCCCTCCAAAGGAAAGCATACTGAGGGATTTTAGCGCTCTTAGAAAATCCGACGACTTCGGCCGGCTTTGAAACCGCGACCTTGGGCATAGACATTCTGCATGCTACCAGTTACGTCACCGAAGCCGCTTCCCACTTAGATGAAAATACTGAATCTGATCTCGTGCAAGTGCGTTATCTTGGCAACGTCTAATGGCTCATCCCTCATCAATTTGGTAGTGTTGCCATGGCAACCACTGATAGCTCTTGGCATTTTCTTATAATTCCGAAATCATTTTTCTCATCCCTTGGCATAATGGTGGGTCATATCAAAAATTCTTTCAGACAAAAGTTTTAGGTAATTATTAGGGGAATATTGTCCATTTCGTACGGTTTTGATATTGTGCCTATTAAGAGAGATATGATTGATGTTTCCCGAAAAACCCACTTTTTCCCACCCCTTTGGTCAATGGTTGGTGCTATAAAAAAACTCTTCAAACATCAATTTTTGGGCTTTATCCGACACATAGTATGAACGTTGAAAGGATTCGATATTTCACATATTAAGAGAGTTATAGCAATATTTCACTTTTTCGAAAAAAAGCCCCCCATTTTCACCCCCCTTCTACCGATTTAGCCCAGTAACGAACTCGACCGAGATTTTATAGGTATACATATTCGGTAAAAAGTGATTGGTGCAAAATTACGGCAGTTATCGTGTCCACAAGAAACTGATATATATATATATACCTACATATACATACATAAATTATATATAAACTTTTGAACTGACGGTGGTTTTGGGGTCTGGGGGATGTGTGAAACGCGAAGATATGTCGAAATTTTCCGGAAGTCGAAACATGGTACCCATTGCAATAGTTAGCTTTCTAACGAAATCTACCTCTGGTTGGTTCCTCAGTTTAGGGGCTGCGACAACGCGGTCATCTAACCCCGTGTACTTTGGGTGAGTGTAGAATCTGTCTGATAAACGGTGTGAATTGTAATGGCTGTATTAGTCTGTAATTCAGGTAAGGACTGCAGACGGTCAATTTCAAGCAGTAGTTCCTAATGTTGCAACCAGGTACTACCGTCAATGACACCTAGCTGTGAACTTGGCTACTAGATGCCACCCCAAACCAGCAACTCGTAACGAACGTTGGAACTTCCCCTCCAAAGGAAAGCATACTGAGGGATTTTAGCGCTCTTAGAAAATCCGATGACTTCGGCCGGCATATACATTCTGAATGCTACCAGTTACGTCACGGAAGCCGCTTCCCACTTAGTCAGATGTCAAAGTCAACCCCTGGCACCATCCAGCCCATGACGGGCTAAGGCCGACCAAGCGACCGCTGCCCAGCCATTTGGCCTGCAGATATTGGGGTGACGCGTGATCAGCGCGTCGGTTCCCCTCGGCCGTTAATCTTGGTATTCGTGATCGGGGTGCTGTCTCACTGTCAGACAGCTACTCAATTGTCCTCACGAGGCTGAGTGCACCCCGTTCCAACCCTCACGTCAGTTTTAAAATCCCTGACGGAGCCGGGGATCGAACCCGGGGCCTCCGGGTGAGAGCCAGGTGCGCTACCCCAACACCACGGGGCCGGCTTAGTCAGATAGATGGTTGGTTGGTTCCTTAGTTTAGGGGCTGCGACAACGCGGTCATGTAGCCCCGTGTACTTTGGGTGTGTGTAGAATCTGTCTGATAACCGGTGTTAATTGTGATGACTGTATTAGTGTGTGTATCTGTTTTTTTTTAATTCAAGTAGGGACTGCAACTTTGAATTTTCAAATAGTTCCTACTTTTGCCGCCAAACGCCACCGTCAACGACTACTAGGCCTAGTTCAGAACTAGCTACTAGACGCCACCGCAGTCGGCTCTTGGCAACGAACGTAGCAACCTAAGAGCGTTGTTTACATTCTTAACCTATCCAATTCAGTTTCACACAGGTGTAATTAGTGGAAAGATCTTTAACATGCCATAAATCTAAGACATGGGACCGCCGGCTTTACTTCCCCTCCGAAGGAAGGCATACTGAGGGATTTTTAACGCTCTTAAAAAATCCGACGGCTTCGGCTGGGTTTAGTCAGATAGAAATACTGAATCTGATCTCGTGCAAGTGCGTTGTCATGGCAACGTCTGATGGCTCATCCCTCATCAATTTAGTAGTGTTGCCATGGCAACCTCTGATAGCTCTTGGCATTTTCTTATAATTCCGAAATCATTTTTCTCATCCCTTGGCGTAATGGTGGGTCATATCAAAAATTCTTTCAGACAAAAGTTTTAGGTAATTATTAGGGGAATATTGTCCATTTTGTACGGTTTTGATATTGTGCCTATTAAGAGAGATATGATTAATGTTTCCCGAAAACCCCACTTTTTCCCACCCCTTTGGTCAATGGTTGGTGCTATAAAAAAACTCTTCAAACAAAAATTTTTGGGCTTTATCCGACACAGAGTATGAACGTTGAACGGATTCGATATTTCACATATTAAGAGAGTTATAGCAATATTTCACTTTTTCGAAAAAAAAAAGCCCCCCATGTTCACCCCCTTCGGCCGATTTAGCCCAGTAACGAACTCGACCGAGATTTTATAGGTATACATATTCGGTAAAAAATTCAAAGTGATTGGTGCAAAATTACGGCAGTTATCGTGTCCAGAAGAAACTGATATACACATATATATATATACATAAATTATATATAAACTTTTGAACTGACGGTGGTTTGGGGGTCTGGGGGATGTGAAACGCGCAGATATGTCGAAATTTTCCGGAAGTCGAAACATGGGACCCATTGCTATAGTTAGCTTTCTAATGAAATCTACCTAAAAGAAGGAAAAGGAGTAATCAAAGTAGGAGATAAGGAATTGGAAGTGGTGAAACACTTCAAATACTTGGGAAGTGGACTGACTGAAGATGGAAGACTAGATTTGGAAATAAGCAGAAGAATACAACTCGGGAGTGCTTTCTACCAACAGGTACGGGGACTAATATGGAACAAGGATATACCAATTAAGGCTAAAGAAGTTATGTACAAAGCATATTATGTTCCTATAATGACATATGCAGCACAAACTTGGACAATGACTAAGAGGGATGAGAGCAGAGTGCAAGCAACTGAGATGAGATTCCTGAGAAGTATGGTCCAGAAAACGAGAAGGGACAGAATGAGAAATGAAGATATACGGAAAAAAACTGGGAGTACAGAAACTTAAAGACAAACTGGAGCAAAACAGATTGAGATGGTTTGGACATGTCAAACGGATGAAAGAAGTAAGGCTACCAAGACGAGCACTGGAACGACGGATGGCAGGGAAGAGAGGACGAGGAAGACCAAGAATGCGTTGGATGGACTCGGTGGAGAATAGTATTAGAAAACGGAACCTGGATTGGAACACTGTGTCGGAAGAGGAATGGTGGAACGACAGAACAAAGTGGAGAGGAACCATATTTGCCCCCTCCCAGAGTCAACTGGAAAAGGGGAAATTAAGATGATGATGATGATTGTAGCTTTCAGATGGTCAACAACAAAATCATTCCAATTACTGGAATATGTGAAAAACAAGTACCTAGTTCCGTGAAGACCTATACAACCTATTTTCATATATTCTACTTATGTTAATTGCCTCTATCAACATACAACATTTCAGTTTGATTGCTGTCATAGATTAATAGATATTGAAAACCGTTTAAATATTTTGGTTGGTCGCCATGTTGGATTTTTAAATATGTAATCCATAGAGATATGCACTATTAGATGACCATTATTGCGTAGGTTTATCATTCAAATTTTCACTTTGATCGCATGATTAATACACAAGAAATAAAAGCTTAATTTTAAAATTTTGCACAGCCACCATCTTATGTCGATGCCAGTGCATTACAATATGCATAAACATTTACTGTAGCATATTTCACTGTGCTCAGATGGTTAAATCACGAGAAATGTGAATTAAAATGATTCAAGTTTGCCTGGCCACCATGTTCGTTTTGTACTTTACAGGTTTTTGAAAGTCACATAGGTGAACTATTAGTAGTGCCCTTTATCACCGTACAAAATTTCAGGGTGATATCAGTAATAATTTTGGAGATATTAAATGCCGGTTAAATATTCCGCACAGCTGCCTAAAAAGTACTATGCCTTACCGAGTTTCATTGAAATCGCTCCAGCTGTTTAGAAGTGATTAGGGGGACACACATACGCACACACACACACAAACAAAAGGTGATCGCATAAGCCTATTTTTTTCATAAATTAAAATAGGCTAATAACCTGAAATAAATTACATTATGCAACGAGCCTATAATGGCAATAATTAAGACACGAGTATGTTTATAAAACGAGCGTATGCGAGTTTTATCATTTCCATACGAGTGTCTTAATTACCATTATAGGCGAGTTGCATACGACTGTTAATGTTCGACGATAATTATTATAACTATTTTATGTTCGAACATAAATATTCATAAATATCTGTCGAGATTTCGCCAGTTTTATTTACTGAACAGAGCGCATGAGTAGCAGAGAATGCCTTGTATTTGACCATGGCCTCCTCGATTACCGTACCATGACACTAGGCCAGGCAGTGAAATTTAAATTAGAAGGCCGTGGAACTCAGCGCATCTAATTATCTAATTGGTCAAAGAACTGTTTCTTGAGCTCTGATTGGTGGGAGAAACTGTTTCATAATGAAAAATAGTGTTATAATGAGCCTCATTATAGTACAGTTTTCTGACATATAATAGGCAGGGTCGAACATAATGGTACATTATGCAACAAGTCTATAATGGCAATAATTAAGACACGAGTATGTTTATAAAACGAGCGTATGTGAGTTTTATAATTTCCATACGAGTTGCATACGACTGTTTATGTTCGACGATAATTATTATAACTATTTTATGTTCGAACATAAATATTCATAAATATCTGTCGAGATTTCGCCAGTTTTATGTACTGAACAGAGCGCATGAGACGCAGAGAATGCCTTGTATTTGACCATGGCCTCCTCGATTACCCTACTATGACACTAGGACAGGCAGTGAAATTTAAATTAGAAGGCCGTGGAACTCAGCGCATCTAATTATCTAATTGGTCAAACAACTGTTTCTTGAGCTCTGATTGGTGAGAGAAACTGTTTCATAATGAAAAATAGTGTTATAATGAGCCTCATTATAGTACAGTTTTCTGACATATAATAGGCAGGGTCGAACATAAAGATTGTTATATATTTTAACGGACTATTGAAGAAGAAGAAGAAGAAGAAGAATAATAAGAAGAAACTAAGGGGTGACATGTTTCGCTCATCAAGCGAGCATCATCAGATCTAAATATGCAAGAAGAACGTCAGAATCTTAGTAAGTGTGGTAATTATTACTGATAAATATTATGGCATTAAGCACCGAAAAAAGAACTATTTATTTTAATGTTGTAAAACTTACAAAGGACAATCCCATTAACAAAAACAGTTTTCCTCCCCCAAACTAATGTATAAAGGTGTAGCTACTATTTCTGTTATACAATTAACCCTTGAGAGGGCGTATCCTTATTTATTATTTATTTATTACGTCCGACCAATCCAACATGGCGGCTGTGCGGAATATTTCACTGGCATTCTATATCTTCGAAACTATTACAAATATCACCCTGAACGTTTGTACGCTGATAAAGGCCACTACTACAAGTTCATCCATGTAACTTTCAAATACATGTCAAATACAAAACGAACATGGCGACCAAGCGAAGGCGAAACGTTTTAATAGACTTTTCTCGCAATTTAACCATCTGAGTGCAGTGAAATATGGTACAATAAATGTTTATACACATTGTAATGCACTGGAATCTAATTTAGTTCAATCGTTTTTATAACCTCAAAAAGGCGGCTGTGCGCAATTTAAAAACAAGAAGTTCCGTGACGAAATAAAGAGCCTACTTTTCTTAAAATTTAAGATTCATGCCAATGATTAATCTATATGGATCTATCTAGAATTATGACGAAATTAAGTTGGTAATATCGAAATTTCTAATTAGTTCGAAATACTGTATACCTGGCAAAATGTAGCCTAATAGAGCACTACGGTTGGCAGCCCTGGTGACTGAATATATTCTTAGTTCCATCTCTTAAGGTACAGAATACAAAATTTGGTTGAAGTCCAATGAAAGCATGGACGTTACGTCCAGTTAAACATTGGATCTAACAGCGCACGTAAAATCATGTTGGCAACAATGTCATGCATGTATTGATCAGAAATAATTTGAAATAACATGACCTATTGTTGTGCCAATTTTGAATGAAATGCATTAGTTAGTATAGAAGTTACATGCATTTAAAATTGGACCTATCAGCAGGCTTAGAATCATGTTGGCAGCACTGACGTATATTAGTTACTCCAAATTAATCTAGAATGCCAGGTACTATACGTGTGCAAAGTTTAGAGCTATTGGCTTGCATACTTTCTGATATATTGATATTAGGGTAACAAAAATAGAGACAGTATTTATTAACAGTTGGCAGCCATGGTTACTTTTAAGAATGCGCATAGTCATATCTGTTATGGTACACATAGCACATACAAAATGTGGTTGAAATCCAAATGATAGTACAGAAGTTACATGTATTTAAAGTTGGACCTCTCAGCAGGCTTAGAATCATGTTGGTAGCACTGACGTAGCCTATATAAGTTACTCCAAATTAATATAGAACATCAGGTACTATACGTGTGCATAGTTTAAAGCTGTCGGCTTGCATACTTTCTGATATATTGGTATTTGGATAAAATAAAGTGAGAGCATTTATTAAGAGTTGGCAGCCCTGGTGGATCTTAAGAATACGCTCAATCATATATGTTTAAGTACACATAGCACATACAAAATTTGGTTGAATGCCAATTGATAGTGTAGAAGTTATATGCATTTAAAAAATGGACCTATCAGCAGGCTTATAATCATTTTGGCAACACTGCTATTTATGGCTTCATGGAAATGAAAGTGAAATATTATTATCTATACGTGTGCCAATTTTCAAATAGCTCGCATTCATACCTTCCAGGATATCCAACATGGAGTTCAAATATCAATTGTGATTTTTCAGCAGTTGGTAGCACTGACATCATTTTCAAATACGGCATTGAGATATTCATGTATAGAAATTTACGCCTACCAAATTTTGTTCCGATTGCTGCAGCCGTTTAGGAGTTGATAGGGGACACACACACACAGCCAGACAGACAGACAGACAGAAGGACAGACAGACAGACAGACATAAGGACAGACAGACAGACAGACAGACAGACAGACATTTGCCCAGATCGATCTCAAAGTCTACTTCTTCCTCATTTTTGCAAAATGTGAAAAGTAGGCTAATAACTTCTTTATTTCTAGTGTATTAATCATGCATTCGATGTGAACGTTCGAATAATGAATCTACGCAAAAATCGTCATCTAATAGTACATAACTCCTTGGCCTACATGTATAAAAATCCAACATGGCGACCATCCGAAATATTCAGACGGTACTCAATATCTACTGATCTATAATAGCAATCAAACTGAAATTTTGTATGTTGATAGAGGCTATGAACATAAGTTCACCTATGAGACTTCCAATAACCTAGTGGACACAAATCCAACATGGCGGCGACGTGAAATTTAAATATTTAAATGGACGTTTCTCGCGATTTAACCATCTGAGCGCAGTAAAACTCGGTACGTTAAATGCTTATACAAATTTTAATCCACTGGCATCTAATTTATTTCAATTGTTTTCATAACCACAAGATGTCAGCTGTGCGAAATTTTAAAATCTGTTTTTCATTTCTTGTGTCTTAATCATGCGATTGAAGTTTAAATACTACACCTACACAATAATATTCATGTAATAGTACATAACTCTAAGACCTATATAATATAAAAATCCAACAGGCGACCATCTGCAATATTTAGTCGGTTCTCAATATCTACGAATCTATTACAGCAATCAAACTGAAATTTTGTATGATGATAGAGGCAATTAACATAAGTAGAATTTATGAAAATAGACCGTATAGTTCTTCGCGGAACTACTGTACTTGTTTGCTGTGGGTTTTTTTTTTATTTGTGTTTGTTCTTCCTTTATTTTTCATTTTCTTTTTTTTTTCTTTTTTATGTGGTAGGGATGAAGCTTGGTCAAAATGAGACATAACTAAAGAAAGCAAACCCGGTGATTTTGGTTTTATGTTTGTTTCTTCTTTCATTTTATATTCATGCCGCTGCCACCACACTGTGCAAAGGCCTATGGCCCGCGACCAATCACCTGAGTTCATTAGTAGCCCTGCATGTGAAAACGTTTGGTCATCCCTAATCCACAATATCATACTTTTGAAACTTCCTATGTATACAACATGTTATTACGCAGCCATATATGTTAAGGCTTTTAATCTCACAAAACTCTTTTTTTTCTTTCTTTTCCACGGTCATAAAAATTTACATAAAGGAAACTTTACGCTTGTGATCTTCCGTAGATTTTTTTAAATATATATACACACATACTTTACCTCCCCCGTTTCTCCCTTTTCAACTACTAAGTATAAAGCCTCTGGAATTATTTGAGCTTATATGTGTGTAACAGAAAGAAGTAAAAAAGAGAAAGGCACTTTTTTTACTTTAATTTTCTATCTCTGTCTTCCTCCATTTTGTCTTGTGTTTCCCATTGAGTTATAATAGCGACCATGTGATGTGAGTATGTTAGTGTTGTAGTATGAAGTGCACTGGATTCTGTTGCCATGGCAACCTCCCCTCCCTTCCCAAAGAGTTGGCAAAGAGAAGAGGGGGCAGGGGGAGGGTATGAATAATTGATTGGTCGAATGCTTGTGCCAGCATAACAATGGCGACAGTTTCACATGTACTTCAACAATCAGACCTGCTCTCAGATTGGTCCGGCGTGACGCTCTTGTTCTGCGCATGTGTCAGCCAAATCAGCTGAGATATGTCTTGCTTGTATTTTAGTTCCTTAGCTTGGCGACGGAGCACGTCATGGGTCGCTGATACGCAGCATTTAAAGAAAGTGTAAGGGGCAACAGTTGGTATGCAGCCATGAAGGATCCTATAAGAGTATAATTGAATGGATGTCGCCTCCGTAGCGTAGTGGTCAGCACGGTTAGCTGCCGCCCCGGAGGTCCTGGGTTCGATTCCCGGCTCTGCCACGAAATTTGAAAAAGTGGTATGAGGACTAGAACGGGTTCTACTCAGCCTCGGGTGGCCCAAATGAGTAGAGAGGGTTCGATTCCCACCTCAGCCATCCTCGAAGTGGTTTTCCGTGGTTCCTCACTTCGTCTTCGAGCAAATGCCGGGATGGTTCCTACTGTGAGGCCACGGCCGCCTCCTCGCCTCTTCCTTGCCTATCCATCCTAATCTTCCACTCCCTTCCCTCATGAGGCCCCTGTTCGCTTTGCAGGTGAGGCCGCCTGGGCGAGGGGCTGATCGCACCTCACCAGTTGTATCCACTCCGATTAGATGTTCCCAGCTCTAGGACACTGCCTGAAAGGGCGTTAGGGGTGAGTTCCCTCTCTGAGTCCGTGAGAGCCGTGAGGGTAAACTCGATTTAAAAAAAAAGAAAATTGAATGGACCGGAGCTGAAAAACATTAAAATTGAAATTGGCCATTTTAAGTAGATTTCATAAGAAAACAACCTAATGCAATCGGTACCATGTTTCGACTTCCGGGAAATTTCGACATATCTTCGCGTTTCATATCCCCCCATACTCCAAAACCATCGCCAGTTCTAAAGTTTATATATACAGGGTGTTGCAAAATTACGTCGACAAACTAAAACCAGAGGTTCGGGCAGTTATCTGAAGCAACTTGAGATAGGACACTTATGGCTGGAAACGAACCGTTAAAAAGCTGTGCGATGTTCAACTTTTAGCGAGGCAAATCGGCAACACTGCGTCGAGAAAGTGCGACTTTTTCTAATGTTTCCGTTCCGTACCAGCCGCGGGGGAATGCCGCCCACCACTTCCCATCTGGCGAACTAGCTCAGTGATATCGTGCACGGCAAAAAAAATGGAAAAATTATCATAAGAATAAACTTGCGCTGGCTCTGATTCGAACCGCTACCAAATGACTCGTTTCAAGGAACACGCGACTGGTACGGAACGGAAACATTAGAAAAAGTCGCACTTTCTCGGCGTGGTGTTGCCGATTTTCCTCGTTAAAAGTTTAACGTCGCACAGATTTTTAACGTTTTTTTTTCGGTCATAAGTGTCCTATCTCAAGTTGCTTCAGATAAGGGTCGTAACCTCTGGTTTCAGTTTGTTGACGTGATTTTGCGACACTCTGTATATATTTACAGTACCATCGGAATCATCTGCCCCTAAGAATATCGTTTTATGCTGGCCAACTAACGAGTGTTGTCAGGAAGGTCGATATTTCTCTGCTTGCATCTCGTATGGTACCAATGCACTACAAGCATATACCCGCAAACCATATTGAACCCTATTATTTTTCCCTCGTATTACTCTGTAGTCACATCAAGGGAAAAATAATAGTGTTCAGTATCGTTTGCGGGTATAATTATGCTTGTAGTGCATTAGTACCATACGGGATGCAAGCAAAGAAATATCGACCTTTCTGATAACAAGCGTTAGATGGGCTGTATGCATGTATGTATGTCTACCCCTTATTATTCCCGTTTTTCCAACGGGGTCGGGGATGAGATGCGATGGAAGCCATTGTGGCGGTGGTTTTTACGGCCGGATGCCCTTCCTGACGCCAACCTCATGAGAGGAGTTAATGAGAGATGAAATGAATGATGGTGAATGAAACTGGGCAAGGATGTAGAAGGAAGCGGCCGTGGCCTTTCAGAAGGTACTGTCCCAGCATCTGCCTGGTGTTGAAAATGGGAAACCACGGAAAACCATTTCAAGGACAGCCAACGGTGGGGCTCGAACCCACGCGTCTACCGAGTCAGCAGAGAGCTTGGTCCCATGACCTAACGCTGCACTTTAGCCAGCTGAGCCACTACTGTCGGTGTTAGTTGGGCTGTATAAAACAATATAATCAGGGGCAGCTCATTCACCTGGTACATACTGTACATCACTTTCTTGTGTACACGGTAACTACCGACATTTTTCACCAATCACTTTCAAATGTATACATAAAATACTATGTAGGCCTATAACTAATAAGAATCTCGGTCTAGTTGGTTAATGGGCAAAATGGGACAAAGGGGATGGAAATGAGAAGGTAACTTTATCTTAAAATCAATAATAATGGATCAAATATTCATAAATCAATGTACTTTTTATAAAGAGTTATTTAAATCTACTTTTCGAAGAGGTGAAATAACGCTTTACCTTTCCTATGTGCGACTCCGTGGCTAAATGGTTAGCGCGCTAGGCTTTGGCCGCCCGAAGTGCCCCGGGTTTGATTCCTGGCCGAGCCATCGGGGATTTTAATCTCCTGGGGTTAATTCCCCTGGCTTGGGGACTGGGTGTAGCCTATGTGACGTCTTCATCGTCACTTCATCCTCATTACAACGCACAGGTCGCCTACGGGCGTCAACTAGATATACCTGCACTCGGCCTCTCCGGAGGCCACACGATTAAAAAAGCTTTCCTATGTAAAAAAAAATCGAATGCATTCAAAGTATATACTATTCTTCAGATAAGGGCCAAACACGTATCTCATTGACCAAAGGGGTGCGAAATACAAATTTAAATATCTAGGCTTAGCCCTACAGATGACGGTAGGTTCCTACAGGATACACAGAAAAATTACGAGCAACTGCAGCAGTAAATTCAATATAGGACATTAAACTTCTCAACAGACTCTCTCTGAAGACTGACATAGCTTTATTTGATGCTAAAAGGAAGTAGGTGACCTATGTTACTTAGGAAGCAATATAACCAGCGATGGACGAAGCAGAGAGGATATAAGATGTAGGTTGACACAGGCAAGGAAAGCATTTCTACAGCAAAGAAATCTGTTGACATCAAATATAGATTTAGTTATTAGAAAGTCATTTTTGAAAGTCTTTGTCTGGAGCGTGGCGCTCTATGGAAGTGAAACTTGGGACTGTTGGCGCAGCAGAGAATAGGAGAATAGAAGCATTTGAAATGTGGTGTTTCAGGAGAATGATGAAGATCAGATGGGTAGATAGGGTTACAAATGAAGAGGTACTAAGACGAGTGGGAGAGGAGAGATGTTTCTGGCGACTGCTAATGAAGAGAAGAGATAGATTGGTAGGACACATATTAAGACACCCAGGAATAGCAAGCTTAGTTATAGTTGATGGTGATGATGATAATTGTTGTTTTAAGGGGCCTAACATCTAGGTTATCGGCCCATAATGGTCTGGGTGATAGCGAAAAAGACAATAAAATGGAAACCAGAACGAAAATTAAGTGTGACGGAAAATACTTACAAAAAGGAACTCAGATTGAAACTACTCACAAAATGGAGAGCAGTAATACTTACAAAAGGGAATTTAGAACGAAAATACTCATAAAAAAATAGATTGAAAAATACGCACGAAATGTAGGCTACGTCCAAAATACGTACAAAATGCAATGTAGAGTCGAGATACTTACAAAATGCAATTGAAATTCAAAATACTTACAAAATGCAAATGAGATCGAAAATACGTACGAAATGACATTGAGATTCAAAATACTTACAAAATGCAATTGAAATTGAAAATACACAATGCAATTTAGATTGAAAAGGCGGGTTTGGATTCAAAATACTCACAAAGTGCAATTGAAATTCAACACACTTACAAAATGCAATTTGAAATTGAAAATGCTTACAAAATGTACGGTAGATTCAAACTACTCATATGGATTGACAATACTTACAAAATGCAATTTAGATTGAAAATACTTACAAAATGTAATTTTGATCAAAATACCCACAAAATGCAATTGAGAATCAAAATACTTGCAAAATGCCCACCATAAAAAAATGCAATTTATATTTAAAATACTTGCAAAATGCCCACCACACAAAATGCAATTTAGATTTAAAATTCTTGCGAAATGCAATTTAGATTGAAAATATTTGCAAAAAGCGGCTTAGGTTGAAAATACTTACAAAATGCAATTGAAATTCAAAATACTCACTAAAATGTCCTGCTCCTACATTGAAAGACTTACTAAAAATCAATTTAGATTGACAATCTGTACAAAATGCAATTGAGGTTGAAAACACTCGCGAAATGCAATTTAGATCGAAAAAAAACTTACAAAATGCAACGTAGATTAAAAATACCTACAGAAAGTAGTATAGATGCAAAAAATCGCTAAAGGGAATTTAGATACACGGGGAGCCGATTAACAAAACAGTGCGGGAATCTTAAAGAGAAAAGGAAATATAATGAAAAGAAAACAAGAGGTCAGTAGTGTATTTGCAGGGGTTCAAGGCCCGCCGCCACCGCTCCACCGCTGGAATACTAAAACGGCGATATCTCTCGACCGCATGGTCGGATTTTGACGAATGAGGTGTCATTGAACTCGGGCTGATACCCCCTTTCCAATGGACAGCATATTTCAACCCCAAAATAAAACCTACCCCTACTAGGGGGTGAAATTGTAATTTTTTAGAAAATCTCTCTTTCTAATTGCAAAATGGGAGAGTTTGAATGTTAATATGGAATGAAACGTTGTTCTACATAACGTGCATGTGTTCGGTGGATAGCCACTATGAATTAACATGCTTGTTTTTTGTTTTTTACGCATGCCCACTCATAGCTTTTGTAAGAGGGCGGGCTTTTTAAAAGATGGCGGCTGTAGTGTAACCTAACCTAACCCAACCTAATGGGTTATTGTTGACGGGTCATTGTTGACGGATTATTGTTGGAAGGTCCATGTTGACGAGTCCCTGTGGACGGGTCATTGTTGACGAGTCATGGCTGACAGGTCCATGTTGACGAGTCCATGTGGACGGGTCATTGTTGACGAGTCATGGTTGACGGGTCCTTGTTGACGAGTCCCTGTGGACGGGTCATTGTTGACGAGTCCTTGTGGACAGGTCCTTGTGGACGAGTCCTTGTGGATGAGCCCCTTTGGACTGGTCCCTATGGACTAGCCCATGAATTTATTTAAATTATGTCAAAGGGCCTAACTACATTTTGCGTGTAAAGCAATGTGTTGAACTGACGTTGTTCACTAATCCCCGACTACTATAATGGGATAACGATATGAAAGGAAAGTGATGAAATACATGTGAGCATACAAGGGATCTAACTTGGTGGATGGATGTGTTCTAACGAGTCATTTGTAGTTGAAAGAGAATAATACATGTTCTTAAGATGTTAAAACTCAGGAGATGATATGTGCAGTAAGACTTCTTGTTATTTCCTGTGTCATATTACAGACATGGCACAGATCTGTTGCTATTACAAACGCTGCAGTAATTTAAACCCGCAAGTGTTCATTAAAACAATGGGTGATGATCATGTAAAGTTAACAGTTATTGGATATTACACAGGTGTTCCTTCCGGTGTCATGTTGCTGACATGGCAGAGAGCGCACACTGTTGTTGCTATGACTGACGCTGCAGTAATTTGAAACCTCAGGTGTTGATCAAGACAATGGGTGATGATCATGCAAAGTCAGCAGTCATTGGATACCACACAGGGGTTCCTAGTGTACTTTGGACTCTCAGCTTTATTGGGAAAGGAATTGCAATTATCTGCAAAAAACTGCTGACACGAGCGATGAGAGTTTATATAAGAGGGGTGTCATATATTTCCCTACTGCCAGTCTTTATTACTCGCTTTGAGTGAACAGTGCTCTATTACTGCTCAAGAGTTGTAAAAAAGCCGTTTTGGTAGAAAATCATTAAATTATTTTGCAAGGTAAGTACTTATTATTAATGGATTGTAGTCTATTACTAATTGATGTTGAAGTTATTGATTGGAATGTATTTATTGATTGATTGATTGATTAATTTGTTTACAGATAATTGGGTACCTGTAGGTTACCAGATTCCTACAATCTGTTCATTCAGTGGCAGCAGTTGATCAATTATAAAAAGGTAAGTGCCCCTCTAATAACTTTTAAACAGCTAGAGTGATATTTTCCAATGTTCACCACTACATGTCAGTGAAAATGGTATATTTGGCAGTCAAAAGTTGGAACTACTTGACCATGATGTGTAAAGCTAAATTTGTAGGTTAGATTTTGATTACCGCTCTATTAAGTCCGAATGTTCATTCCTAGGTGTCAGTGACAGAGGGAATATTTAAAGACTTAACCTCAGTTCACCTAACATAACCTAACTTTACCTAACTTAACCTTGTCACGTGACATGTTTTACAAGTTTAGACTTGCTTTATGACTGACTATGACGTCACACTTAGGTCACTTAACTGGTGATCGCTGGTTTCCAATACGTGACATGTTCTACAAGTTTAGACTTGTTTTAAGACTGGCTATGACGTCACACTTAGCTCACTTAACTGGCGATCGCTGGTTTCTATCACGTGACATGTTCTACAAGTTTAGACTTGCTTTAAGACTGGCTATGACGTCACACTTAGCTCACTTAACTGGTGACCGCTGGTTTCTACCACTCTATCAAGTTCCAATGTTCACCGTTAAGTGTCAGTGACAGTGGTATCTAGTAACCCTCTGAACTACATGAAGTTAGACTTGCTAGGAGTTCACAGATGATCGATTTAAATACCCTGCTATAACCATTGACTGGAATATAATTAAACTATTTAAATTGTACTTTTGTTTAACATTTCTTAATATTTATGATTTCTTTCTTTTATAGGTAATTTCGAAAGTGATCATCATGTTCAAGTGTGGTGACTGTAAGAAACAGTTCTCAAGACCTGACAGCCTTCAACGGCACGCAAATGTTAAACATGACATTAAAATGTTTGTGTGCAGTCATTGTGCTACCACATTTAACAGACAGGATAGTCTTGGACGGCATGTAAATTTAAAGCATGTCAGTTCAGCACCATTTTCGTGTTCAGTTTGTGATCTTGGATTTTCTGCTTTAAAGCGATATCAATCCCACATGGTTGAAGTGCATGGAGAACAACAGGAATTGAAATCTGTAAAACCATCAACTAGCACGGAACCTTTAAATGAATGTGATGCTCAAGAGCGTAAACGTTCTCAAGATTGTGAAAATAGTCTTGCAACAAAAAGAAAGAAGAATGGTGAACCTTCGATAGCACATTGTAATGTATGTAATATTGATATACCTTCTTCAATTATTCATGGACATTTACGCAGTATTCATCATAAAAATAACGCATGCCATGAAAGAAATTCTGAAAATATTCAGAAAATTGGCAGTGCATTTAAAAGTCGAATTGCTAGTTATAGACTTTATAGTAAAGAAAAAACTCAAAGTATTGAATCATTTTTAAAAAATGTTCAACCTACTGTGTTTGACTTGGTAGAAAATGTTTTATTAGAGCATAAAACAATTAAAATGAATTTTGAACTTTTTGGACTCTATGTAAAAACTGGGAGCGAAGGTGAAATTACAGATATCAAATCTTGTAATGCAAAAAACATAATTGTTAGCGAATCAACTAATATTAGTGATATCTATCAAAATATTTCAAGTGCTATCATTGTGAAGAGTGAAGAGTTCCAGGAAAGGGAGTCAGGCTGGGCGTTGGTTGAAGTACTTTATTTAGAAACCAACATGAATAAATACAACCCCCTTCGAGCGTCATCATACATTGATTTGCCAGGATGGATCAAACGAAAGAAAGCTGTTGTGAACGTTATGAATAATGATGACGCATGCTTTGCGTGGGCTGTAACCTCAGCTCTCCATCCAGCAGAGGAGCATCTGTATAGAACATCATCCTATCCTCACTATTCTTTAGTGTTAGATTTAAAAGAAATGGAATTTCCTATGGCGATAAAAGACATTCAACGTTTTGAAGAGCTGAACAATGTAAGTATTAATCTTTATGGAATTGAAAATAAGAGTACGGTAGTCAGATATCAAAATATAAGACTAAAAAGTGGTTGTGTGAAGGCTGTTTGCTATATTTTACAAGAGAGGATCAACTAACTCAACATCAAAAATGGGGGTGTAATCATGTGTGTACGGTATTACCAACTCCTAAAAATAACATTCTAAAATTTAAGGATTATGAGAAACAGCTTCGAGTACCATTTGTTATATATGCTGACTTCGAGGCTTTGCTAAAACCATTTAATACATGTTCATCAAATCCAGCCCAACCTTTCACAAACACTACTCACATTCATGAACCTTTTAGCTTTGCATATTATATTAAATGTAGTTACGATGACTCTTTCAATAAGTTTGAGCTCTATAGAGGACCTGATGCACCTAAAGTTTTTATGGAAAGACTTGAGAAAGATGCCATTCGTATATCCTCTATTTTAAATACGATCATTCCAATGGAGCCACTAACTTTATTAGAGCAAATGAATTTTGAAACTGAAACTAATTGTTTTATATGTGGTGAATGTTTATATACAGACAGGGTTCGCGATAATGACCATTTAACAAGAAAATATCGTGGTGCTGCTCACCATGAATGTAATTTAAATGATAGAGTAAGTAAATTCATTCCGGTCATTCTACATAACGGTAGCAAATACGATAACCACTTTATCGTTAAAGAATTTGGAGCTTCAGATGTGAAAATTGATGTGATTGCAAATAATAAGGAACAATGCATATCGTTCACAAAATGCATCAAAACTTACAATAAGAAAACGATAAAACTGCGATTTTTAGATTCATTCCGCTTTATGCCGAGTAGTCTTGATAAGTTTGCTAGTAATTTAAAATCAGATCAGTTTAATGAAATTCAACGTGTCTTTCCTAAAGAAGATGATTTTAATTTGATTTGTCAAAAGGGTATATTCCCTTACGAATATATTAACTGTGTGGAACGTCTTGAAGAGTGTTCTTTACCACCGAAAGATGCATTTTACAGTTCCTTAAACACAAGTCATATCAGTGATCAGGAATATTTACATGCACAACGTGTATGGGCACAGTTTGACATTCAAACTTTAGGAGAATTTTTAGACCTATATTTGAAGACAGATGTGTTGTTATTAGCAGATGTTTTTGAAAATTTTCGGAATGTTTGTATGAAAACTTATGACCTTGATCCTTGTCAGTATTTCACTGCTCCTGGGTTAGGTTTCAGTTCAATGTTGAAAAAAAACGAAAGTAAATTTAGAATTAATGACTGATATAGACATGATCAATTTTATAAAATCATCAATTCGAGGTGCCGGCCCCGTGGTGTTGGGGTAGAGCACCTGCCTCTCACCCGGAGGCCCCGGGTTCGATCCCCGGCTCCGTCAGGGATTTTAAAACTGACGTGAGGGTTGGAACGGGGTGCACTCAGCCTCGTGAGGACAATTGAGTAGCTGTCTGACAGTGAGACAGTGCCCCGGTCACGAAAACCAAGATTAACGGCCGAGGGGACCCGACGCGCTGACCACGCGTCACCCCAAAATCTGCAGGCCAATTGGCTGGGCAGCGGTCGCTTGGTAGGCCTAGGTCCTTCAAGGGCTGTAGTGCCACGGGGTTAGGTTAAAATCAATTCGAGGTGGATTAAGCCAATGTAGTGGACGGTACTCTAAAGCGAATACTAAATACATGCCTAGCTACAACCCTTGTGAAGAGTCAAAGTATATTGTCTACCTCGATGCAAATAACCAATATGGTTGGGCTATGAGTCAATATCTACCACTGAAAGATTTTCGCTGGCTGACACAACCTGAAATTGATGTCTTACATGTTGACACTCTTAATGATAACGATGATAAAGGATATATTTTAGAGGTAAATCTTTAGTACCCTAAAGAGTTACATGATGATCATAATGATTTACCATTTTGTCCTGAGAATATGAAATCTCCATACATCACATCACGAACAAAAATGTTAATTGCTAATGTGAATGATAAATGTAAATATGTAATACATTATCAATACTTGAAACAGTGTCTACAGCATGGATTGAAATTAACTAAAATTCATCGCGTATTGCATTTTCATCAGTCAGCATGGCTCAAACCGTATATTGATCTGAACAATAATTTAAGAACACTGTCAACAAACGCGTTTGAAAAAGATTTTTATAAACTCATGAATAATAGTGTTTTTGGAAAGACTATGGAGAATGTTGATAAACGAGTTGATGTAAAGCTGATAACAAAGTGGGAGAATGATGGTAAAAGGTATGGTACGAGCAACTTAATAAGCAAGCCTAACTTTCATAGCTGTTCAACTATTCATGAGGATTTAGTTGTAATACAAATGAATCGTCTTAAAGTAACTTACAACAAACCCATATATGTGGGTTACACCATTCTGGAATTGTCAAAAACACTTATGTATGAATTTCACTATGATTATGTAAAGAAAAACTATCTTGATAATGCTAAATTACTCTACACAGACACAGATTCTTTTATTTATGAGTTTAAAACTGATGATTTTTATGAGGATATCAAAACTGAGCTAAATAGGTTTGATACAAGTGACTATCCCGAGGATAATATATACCATTTACCTCTAGTAAACAAAAAGGTTCTTGGGAAATTTAAGGATGAATGTGCTGGTGTTATTATAGACACCTTTGTAGGCACAAAATCTAAATCATACAGCTATATGACAATTGATGATGTAGTAGTAAAAACATTAAAAGGAGTGAAAAAGAATGTTGTTAGTAAAGAGTTAGATATAAGTGATTATAAAAACTGTATAGTTAGTAACCCACCTGTATTATATAAGAAAATGAGTGTATTTAGAAGTAGAAGTAAAAATGATTTAATTGTTTTATGCTCTAATAAAACATTTTCTACCAAGTCAAACACAGTAGGTTGAACATTTTTTTAAAATGATTCAATACTTTGAGTTTTTTCTTTACTATAAAGTCTATTACTAGCAATTCGACTTTTAAATGCACTGCCAATTTTCTGAATATTTTCAGAATTTCTTTTATGGCATGCGTTATTTTTATGATGAATACTGCGTAAATGTCCATGAATAATTGAAGAAGGTATATCAATATTACATACATTACAATGTGTTATCGAAGGTTCACCATTCTTCTTTCTTTTTGTTGCATGACTATTTTCACAATCTTGAGAACGTTTACGCTTTTGAGCATCACATTCATTTAAAGGTTCCGTGCTAGTTGATGGTTTTACAGATTTCAATTCCTGTTGTTCTCCATGCACTTCAACCATGTGGGATTGATATCGCTTTACAGCAGAAAATCCAAGATCACAAACTGAACACGAAAATGGTGCTGAACTGACATGCTTTAATTTTACATGCCGTCCAAGACTATCCTGTCTGTTAAATGTGGTAGCACAATGACTGCACACAAACATTTTAATGTCATGTTTAACATTTACGTGCCGTTGAAGGCTGTCAGGTCTTGAGAACTGTTTCTTACAGTCACCACACTTGAACATGATGATCACTTTCGAAATTACCTATAAAAGAAGGAAATCACAAATATTAATAAATGATAAACAAAAGTACAATTTAAATAGTTTAATTATATTCCAGTCAATGGTTATAGCAGGGTATTTAAATCGATCATCTGTGAACTCCTAGCAAGTCTAACTTCATGTAGTTCAGAGGGTTACTAGATACCACTGTCACTGACACTTAACGGTGAACATTGGAACTTGATAGAGTGGTAGAAACCAGCGGTCACCAGTTAAGTGAGCTAAGTGTGACGTCATAGCCAGTCTTAAAGCAAGTCTAAACTTGTAGAACATGTCACGTGATAGAAACCAGCGATCGCCAGTTAAGTGAGCTAAGTGTGACGTCATAGCCAGTCTTAAAACAAGTCTAAACTTGTAGAACATGTCACGTATTGGAAACCAGCGATCACCAGTTAAGTGACCTAAGTGTGACGTCATAGTCAGTCATAAAGCAAGTCTAAACTTGTAAAACATGTCACGTGACAAGGTTAAGTTAGGTAAAGTTAGGTTATGTTAGGTGAACTGAGGTTAAGTCTTTAAATATTCCCTCTGTCACTGACACCTAGGAATGAACATTCGGACTTAATAGAGCGGTAATCAAAATCTAACCTACAAATTTAGCTTTACACATCATGGTCAAGTAGTTCCAACTTTTGACTGCCAAATATACCATTTTCACTGACATGTAGTGGTGAACATTGGAAAATATCACTCTAGCTGTTTAAAAGTTATTAGAGGGGCACTTACCTTTTTATAATTGATCAACTGCTGCCACTGAATGAACAGATTGTAGGAATCTGGTAACCTACAGGTACCCAATTATCTGTAAACAAATTAATCAATCAATCAATCAATAAATACATTCCAATCAATAACTTCAACATCAATTAGTAATAGACTACAATCCATTAATAATAAGTACTTACCTTGCAAAATAATTTAATGATTTTCTACCAAAACGGCTTTTTTACAACTCTTGAGCAGTAATAGAGCACTGTTCACTCCAAGCGAGTAATAAAGACTGGCAGTAGGGAAATATATGACACCCCTCTTATATAAACTCTCATCGCTCGTGTCAGCAGTTTTTTGCAGATAATTGCAATTCCTTTCCCAATAAAGCTGAGAGTCCAAAGTACACTAGGAACCCCTGTGTGGTATCCAATGACTGCTGACTTTGCATGATCATCACCCATTGTCTTGATCAACACCTGAGGTTTCAAATTACTGCAGCGTCAGTCATAGCAACAACAGTGTGCGCTCTCTGCCATGTCAGCAACATGACACCGGAAGGAACACCTGTGTAATATCCAATAACTGTTAACTTTACATGATCATCACCCATTGTTTTAATGAACACTTGCGGGTTTAAATTACTGCAGCGTTTGTAATAGCAACAGATCTGTGCCATGTCTGTAATATGACACAGGAAATAACAAGAAGTCTTACTGCACATATCATCTCCTGAGTTTTAACATCTTAAGAACATGTATTATTCTCTTTCAACTACAAATGACTCGTTAGAACACATCCATCCACCAAGTTAGATCCCTTGTATGCTCACATGTATTTCATCACTTTCCTTTCATATCGTTATCCCATTATAGTAGTCGGGGATTAGTGAACAACGTCAGTTCAACACATTGCTTTACACGCAAAATGTAGTTAGGCCCTTTGACATAATTTAAATAAATTCATGGGCTAGTCCATAGGGACCAGTCCAAAGGGGCTCATCCACAAGGACTCGTCCACAAGGACCTGTCCACAAGGACTCGTCAACAATGACCCGTCCACAGGGACTCGTCAACAAGGACCCGTCAACCATGACTCGTCAACAATGACCCGTCCACATGGACTCGTCAACATGGACCTGTCAGCCATGACTCGTCAACAATGACCCGTCCACAGGGACTCGTCAACATGGACCTTCCAACAATAATCCGTCAACAATGACCCGTCAACAATAACCCATTAGGTTGGGTTAGGTTAGGTTACACTACAGCCGCCATCTTTTAAAAAGCCCGCCCTCTTACAAAAGCTATGAGTGGGCATGCGTAAAAAACAAAAAACAAGCATGTTAATTCATAGTGGCTATCCACCGAACACATGCACGTTATGTAGAACAACGTTTCATTCCATATTAACATTCATACTCTCACATGTTGCAATTGGAAAGAGAGATTTTCTAAAAAATTACAATTTCACCCCCTAGTAGGGGTAGGTTTTATTTTGGGGTTGAAATATTTTGTCCATTGGAAAGGGGGTATCAGCCCGAGTTCAATGACACCTCATTCGTCAAAATCCGACCATGCGTTCGAGAGATATCGCCATTTTAGTATTCCAGCGGTGGAGTGGTGGCGGTGGGCCTTGAACCCCTGCAAATACACTACTGAGGTCTGATCCCTCTAAGAAGGAGGGATCAGGAAAGATGAGACAAGGGCCAATTAAGGCGGGAAAGTGAAAGTCTCCCTAGGCCTCGGATACCGTAATACCGTCGGGGTCGGAAAAGAACAAGAGTTGACCAAGGGAGGTCAACAGGAAAGAAGATGGAGAGGAGCCCGGCACAAGTAAGTGGAAGCAATGCCGGATTCAGCTGGGGTCCCGTGGTCACCAACCCACGTCCCAGTAGATGAGAGTCCCTGGGGGACTTAGTTATAGAAGGAAGATTCGAGAATAAGAACTGTAGGGGTAGACCAAGGTTAGAATATGTTAAACAGATTGCCTCGGATGTAGGATGTGGTAGCTTTGTAGAGATGAAACGATTAGCTCAGGACATGGATACATCAAGAGCTGCATCAAACCAGTCGAAATACTGAAGATTCAAACAACAAAATTATTCTTATCCTGACTTACTTGATAGAGATTATTTGGGATAGGCTGACGACGACCGACCCAAGGACGCTGGAAAATGTCAAAGCGCGCTTTCTAAAAACAGCTATTAGAGTATCCAGGTACACACGATCTCGATTAGTTTACGAATTTGCTGGACAACCTTTCCTAGTCGAAACTTGGAGACCTAAACTCCTTTTACCATCTACGGATAGTTGGAGGCAGCTAATGCATGAAAGGAAAACGAAGAGGTCCGAGATTTGGCAAGATTTCTACTCTACAGAGGCTATGATGAACAAATCATGGGCATACACAGACCAGCCGCTTCGGTGGCGTAGTTGATACCATGCTGAGTTGCTATGCCCACGATCACGGGTTCAAACCTTGCCGAAGTTGTCGGATTTTTTAGAGCGTTAAAAATCCCTCAGTATGCCTTCCTTCGGAGGGTAAGTAAAGCCGGCGATCATAGATTTATGGCATGAAAAAGAACTATCTACACTTCTGGAAGCTAAAATGTGTAGGTTAGTTTGATAACGCTATATTAGTTCCAACGTTCGCTAGGGTCTGACTGCGATTGGATTTAGTAGCCACGTCCGCAGCTAGGTGTCATGGACGGCAGCATTTGGTAGCAAAAGTAGGAATTACTCTAAAATATTAATTACCTGTAGTCCTTCTACCAGAATCACAGATAACAACCATCACAATTAACACCAGTTATCAGACAAATTCTACTCACACTCGAAGTACATGGGGCTACATGACCGCGTTGTCGCAGCCCCTAAACTAAGGGACCAACCAGACAGAGACCAGGAACAACAACATTTTATGACCTCGCTGGCAGTGCATGGGTATCACCGCAGGGTGTGCAAAGTCAAGTCCTTCCACGATCCAGATGACAATTGCGTGTACCACCTCTTGTGACAATTACTGCGAACGATATCACGTTGTCAATTGCAAAGACTTCCCAAATGAATCATAGAATGTTGTACGAGTGCAGAGTGAGCCACTTTGTTATCACACTGTGATCTGTAATTTATGCACAATTTGTGCGTTTTAATTATTATTATTATTATTATTATTATTATTATTATTATTATTATTATCATTATCATTATTCCCCCTTTGGGAGAGCTTGCGAACTTGAGCTGATCACAGTTTTCCTCTTCTCGCTTCTTCCCAAAACCTCTTCATTAATTCACTGTGTTTTTTCTTCCTTTCCTCTGTCCATTTTTTTCCTATTGTTTCTTTTCTTGAGACTTGTTCAAATTTCTTGTTTCTGATTTTATTTCTAAATTGATTTCTGTCCTAAGATTTTGAATCGTTCCAGGTCCTCTGTGTTTCTCTCATCCAACTGGTCATTAATTTACTTGTGAAATTTTCTTAGTGAGTCTGTTTTCATCCGCCCTCCACAGGTGTCCATTGAACTGTAGATGTATTTTCCTAAATTTCTCTGTGATGGTGTCTGTGTTTCCGTAGAGTTTCTTTGAAGGTCGTCTGACCCAAGTTCCGTCTCGGAGAACAGCGCCATGTATCCTTGGCCCTTAAAGGGAAGTATCAGTTAAGACAGGTCGAAACCTATCTTGAAACTTTGTGAACGCAATCCTTGTACTATAGGGTCAACATTTTTCGACACGCGGATATAGTTTGCATGGCTGTGCGATAGCGGATACGCTGCGGATAATATTTCGAGTAAATTTGCGCATAGTTTTTTGAATAAAATGTGGAACTTACGATAATATTATATAGCCTATTGTGTACGAAATATTCAGGCACGTATTGCACGTATACACAGGGAGAATATTTTACTCATATGCTTTCAACTACATTTTATTAAGTACCGTATGTTTGCAGTAGATGGTCTTGACATCTCATCAATTCTCACTGCCATTATTACTATACGTACGAGATATAATGCTGTCAATGAGCCTGTTGGTTCATCGTGATGACATCATTAACATTCCTCAAGTCAGCTACTTCACCATCTAAGCTATCCTGGAAGATCTGGTTCCATGTGTATCTGTTGATTTATTTCCAACTTGGCGCTGACACACGTTGACTGTTGTATTGCAACGCAGAGAGTTATGACACCAACTATGCGAACATGAATGGGTCAAGAAGCAGAAGGATGATGACTGACTTGGAATTTCCGGCCAAATGTCAATCCCTTTCTCCAAACGTAAAGAGAAGTTCACTTATTATTAGTGAATGTTACCGCGACCGGGAGTATGAACATCATTTCACCAACATGGATAAAGTATCTATTAAAATAAAACAGGGTGAATATTCAATAGTGCTTGAAACAAACTCAAGTCAACGATATGGCAGTCATTTGGTTACGTTTTCAAAGGAAACGAAAAGGAGAACGATATAGTAGGGTGTTCTACATGTAAAAAAGTGCATTCATACTTAGGACACAAATCAGGCACATCAAACTTACTGAGGCACAAGTGCAAAAGTTCCGTAGCAAAAAAGTATAGCCAGTTTTTTGTCTAAAGCGGAGGTTAAGAGACCAGAAGTGTCATCCAACTTGAAGTTCCTTGCAATGAAACAAATTTTCAGGAACGACTTTCTCCTCAAATGTCTAAATGTGTTGGTAAACACTTTATGCTTTATCTAATAAATTAAAAAATAATATTGAATTATCAGCGGATTTGGATTAAAGTCATGCGGATGCGGGGCGGATGCGGGGCGGATGCGGATAACAGTCGTGCGGATGCGGGGCGAATGCGGATAACGTTTTGTTCATCCGCGCAGGGCTCTACTCATAGCCGATACTGAAAATGTCCTCCCTCTCTTGTAACACACCTGACATCTTGTGATGAAAGAATGTATGTCAACTCCTTTATTATTTACGGAGCCTGTTTCCTTGAATCGTTTAGCGAGCCTCCTAATAGTACTAGCATTAGGCACAGGTCTTCCTGGAAACTTGATTCGAAATTTTTGTCTCGTTTCATAAAAAGTTTTTCTGCTTTTCTTATACGAATTATGGATATACACGCGTTCGCGCAATGTGAATTGGTGTCTAGGCATGACCAACAATCACAGTATTCACAACACTCACTAAACGTGCAAAACTAACGTCTAAGCTTTGCAAATACACGCGCATATGAATGACAAAACACGTGTGAACTAACGATATGAGTCAGCGGAGCGGGTTATTGCACTGGCTGGATCGTGTGCGCGCGGTCGCGATCTGCGCTAGTCACAGCCGGCTTAGCTTGCCGTGTTTATCGGGGCGCACATAGATAATAACCCTGTATAAGAGGACAACGTGTGGAAAATCAGCCGCCAGATTGAACTGCAAGGCTCCGAAATCATACCTGATATCCTGGCACGCAGACATGATGGCTGGCAGAGCTGGACATCCCTGGCACTCGGAGTAGTCACGTAGCGGGGCGTATATGCTGACTTGAGCGTGCGGCTGCTTTCCACCGGCCTTGAGTGCCTGAGCCGTCAGGGCTATCTGTTCCAACATGTACGGTACTCGCTACTTCCTATTGATTGATTTCGGAGCCTTTCAGTTTAATCTGGCGGTTGATTTTCTGCACGGTGTACTCTTATGGTACAACGATTGCGTCCACTAAGTATCAAGGTAGGTTTCGACCTGCCTTACCTGATGCTTTCCTTGTAAGAATTTTTCATTCTTGTTTCTTGATGTCATGAATTCTTATCATCCCTCCAATCAATGTTTTTTCTGCCGCACACAAGGCTTCTGGTAAAACAACCGTGTCGTAATGTCATAGTTTTGAATTATTATTATTATTATTATTATTATTATTATTATTATTATTATTATTATTATTATTATTATTATTGATTGTTATAGGTTGTCGTACTGAGCGGTTGGTGCGTCTTGGCTTTCGTGGTTTAAGTGAGTTTGACGGTATATTTCAGTGACTATATTAGTTGAAAGGGTTGGGTTTTGTGTGGCAGTGCCTCTTCCGCACGACGAAGTGATTTCTCTACCTGAGGGGTGGCTGGGTGAGTAATTCTTCCATCTGTTCAGGAATTGTGTCCCCGTCGCTTGGGGAAAGTAAGGTTATGTCCAACAGTAGAGAAGAGATTGGTGTCATGGAGAGATTGTGTGTGGAATCCACCGAGATTGTAAGCGGCGCAGATACCAGCGCTCAGGCCCAAGTGGGAGATTCCAATGGCGCGCGATGTGTAGCGTCTACAAGAACTACTTCATCTAGGGAGCTGGACGTTGTATCTAATGTCATGGCGGGGCAGAGTACAATACTCGCGGGTGAGAATGGAGGTTCAGATGAATTGAGATTCACTGCGGACAAAGGTAAATGTCGAAATGAAATAGACATAAAAGAAGAGTCAGAGATTCTGAAAGGAATAGGATTACTGAAGATCATGATGGCAGCTACCAAAACTCAAAGAAATGTGAGTAATAATATCAAGAATAACCTAGCGCAGTTAGTAGAGGTTTTTGATGTCCTCGATCACTGCCGCAAAACTAGATTGGCAACAGAGGTCACTACTATCACTCGACCTAGAACTCCCATATGCGAGAAGGCTGCAAGTCAAGGAGAAACAATGATTACTGTTATTGAGAGCAGTGTCAATTCCGAAAACATATCTGCAAATGAAATTGTGGTCATTGAACCTCCCGTGGAGAAGTTAGCAGAAGATGCCTAGCAAACAGTTCGAACAAGGAAACACAGGGGTCATAGCGGTAAAGTTATTCTGGAGGACGAAAAGGGAGAACTTAGAAGTAATCATTCTCTACATCAGAAGGGAAATAAAACGAAGAATAGGAGACGCAACGAGGCAATGGTTATCAAGCCTACTGAGGGGAAGACATATTCAGAAGTTCTTCAATCATTGCGTCAGCAAGCAACATCTGATTGCAGTGGCGTAAACCTTAAATCGATTCGCAGAATGTCGACTGGTGCGGTGCTCCTTGAAATGAGAGGGAAAAATAGAGATGAATCTAAGTTCAGGGAGATGATTTACAAAGCCGCTGAGGGTTTAGGTGAAGTCAAAATGTTGGCTCCTACCATAACCGTGGAAATTAGGGATTTGGACTGTCTTACAACAGCAGAGGAAGTCCAGGCAATATTAGAGGACCGGCTTAAGGATAACATGGGTGAAATAAAAGTTACTATTACCAAGCCCAATTCCAGAGAACAGCGTATGGCCATAGTTGTGGTAAATTCCAATGCGGCAAATGAGTTGCTCCTTGATCAGCACATTAAGATAGGCATGGTTAGCTGCCGTATTCGGAAAAGGACCAATGTGCTGAAATGCTTTCGATGTATGGGCTATGGTCACATGGCAAGACAATGTACGGGTCCTGACAGGTCGAAGTTGTGCTACAGATGCGGGGGAAAGGAGCATAAAGCTGCTCACTGCACGACTGCCCCAAAATGCTCAATCTGCGCGTGTGAAGGCAAGAATGACGACCATGTGATCGGGTCAGGTATGTGTGCTGTCTTTCGACGTGCATTGGAGAGTGCTCAACAGTCAAAATGCTAAGATTTCTACAAGGCAACATTCATCGTAGCAGGGTGGCTAACGATCTCCTAGTTCAGTTTGCCGCGGAAAAGAATATTGATGTTGTGCTTATTAGCGAACAATATAAGAACAGGGATATTCCATCTTGGTACTCTAATGAAAGTGGAACGGCTGCTATATGGGTAGCGGATCCAAGCAGAGTTTTTATTGAAAAGTTTGGTGCTGGAAATGGCTTTGTATGGGTCAAGAGCAGAAATATTTCTTATGTAAGCTGTTACTTAACACCCAATGAATCAATTCGGCAGTTTGAGACCCGACTATCTGCCCTTGAGGATTTCCTAGGTACAGTAACTGGGGGTATTCTGGTGGCCGGTGATTTTAATGGTCGAGCAGTTGAGTGGGGCTTGGCTCATACAAACGGGAGAGGCCATAGAATTTTGAAGATGGCTGCTAGGCTGGACTTGGTGCTGCTAAATAGCGGTGATGTCCCAACATTTTGTCGGCCTGGGCAAAACGGAACCACAACAGACCTAACGTTTGTCTCTGCAGATCGTGCTGCTTGCATTGCAGACTGGCATGTAATGCTAGATTATAACAACAGTGATCATAGATACATCCTTTTTAATACTAGGCCTCGAGGAGGCCTAGTCCATGAAATTCCAATACCGTTTAGATGGAACGTTGATCACATGGATGGTGAAATTCTTCTTGCAGTAATAGCACAAGGGAAACAAGATCTGGAGGATTTGTATCAACATAGCCCCGCGAATTCTGCAGAAACCCTGGTTAGGTCGAACATTGATCTCATTGTTAAGGCTTGCGGAGCATCCATGCCCAAAAAGAAGATTTTTTCGAACAAACGGCCAGCCTATTGGTGGAATGTTGAAATAGCAGAGGCTCGACGATTGTGTTTTCGATTAAGGAGAAGGGCACAAAGGCTCTGCAGAGATTCTCTACAGTTTGCTAATGCGATAGAAGAGTGTAGAGTAGTGTACAGGCCCGGGGGGCTGCACCCCCTGAAAGCCACCCCCCATCCTTCACTAAAAACACCCTAACTGGCAACATCATAAGACCAGAACATTACCTTTACACAGCAAGAGGCGGCCACCCAGCTTGGGAGGTTAGCCAACTACTTGCGACACATACATAAACATCTACACAACAACTAACTGGGGCAGCTACGTCGGCGGAATGCTGACCACGCAACGCCAAGAACTATAAGAACGGAGTCCTTTTTGGAGCCATTATCTGTTATACAGTGTGCGTCGCCGAAGGCCCTAGCCGACATCAGCTCCAGTTGCATCATCAGGTGAGACTCAGCAAGTGCTCAGAATCCTTTACTTCGTGAAACACCCACTCATAATTTTGTACACTCTACTTGTATAATTACCTACATTCCCCCAAGAGGGACTTACAAATTCACACTCACTGACCAATAAACACATGGTCAGTAAACTACACTTGTATTGTCAGTTACACGCCTCTTTACATCCTCATACCCTTCCTGACCTTCGTCACGATTGACCGTGACCATAGTAGCCAGTAACTGCTTTGTCAGACTGCATTGTGTTTCCCGCACGCGACCCGACTACGTAACGTCGAGTCGCTGACATCAGCACGCCTATAGTATTACCCACACCGTCCAGCTGGCAGGCCGGTATAGTAGCCTGCGTTTAGAGGTCCATCCCCTAATCAACACTTGCCTCTTTGCAGGAACACCCCCTAGCGTTTAAACACTCAACAACACACTACACGGGTAAGCTCTCCCAGCTACGGGAAGCTACTATCCCCCAGGAACTATCTTCCAAATCATCACAGTAACACAAGTGTTTTATCCCTAACTACCCCCAACTAAGGGATCTAAAAACATATTGGTGGAGGCGCTGCTACCACGCACAATAAGGGTAGGACTCATACAACGAGCCCTCGTGGTAGAAACGACCCATACCGCACACAGCCAAGCGAGACGATTTTTTTTCTCCTACATTACGTCCCACACTTTTTCTTTATTACACGGGGACTTGTATTACTACACCCACCCCCAATCTCCACATAGTACAAGAACGGTGGAAATTAAATGACCACGTTCAGAACCACACTAAGAGACTTTGCGCACCATTTGTCGGCTAGTACAACTCCACTCCTGCCTAAGTTAAAAATTAAGAACAGTGACTTGATAACTGACCGGACTGCAGTACAACTTCTTAGGGAACTCGAATTCAAGGCATCAGAGATCCGCGCTCAACACCCTGCACCGGCAGCACAAGTCACACATTTTACACGATCCCAGGCCAGTGAACACAGACAAGAGTCACCAATATCCAGCGCTAGTGAAGTAGATTGCCTGCCAACGCTCCACCCCCTATTGTTGCAGCAACTACAAATCACAGAGCAGAAAACTGATAATCTGCTCGAGCGCATCACACAGTTACTAGATACAAACACTGTTAAATCAGACAATCACACGACAGAGGCAGTCCTAGACATACACACTATTTTGGAAACGGTGAAACAGGATTTAGACAGGACTGTAGACGTAGTCAAATCCACACAGTACGACAACACACCATCAATCAGTGACGATATATCAGGTGACGAGCCACCTGGTAACGTAACACAAGTGTCGTACACGGGGAGTGAGGCTAATTCCCCTCAAAACAACACAAACACCTTGTCACGCGATAGTGTAAACAGTTTAGAACCTTAACACGGCCAACGAGTGACAGACGAACAAGAAATGAATAGACACACAGAATATCCCATGATCCACCCCACAAAGTTCACGGGGGAAGGCCAGGATCCCGAGGAATACCTCAAAGCCTTCAATAGAACGGCTCGGATCAATGGCTGGAGCGATGAAGTCAGAAAACGGCTCCTCCCTGCATACCTCACGAAGGCGGCCATGACATGGTATGAGCTCCATGAGGACACACTAGAAGATGCCACTTGGGAGGAAATCACTTTATTGTTGATAAGTGAATTCCAGCTCATACCAGACGATGAGGACCTGTATGACCAAATTCGACAGAGGTCACAGGGACCTAAAGAAAGCGCCCAGTCGTACGTTAACGCAAAGTTGCTAATGTGCGATAAATATAACGCAGCTATGACAAATAAGCAGAAAGTTAAGCTGCTAATGCAGGGCCTCAGACCATCCATCGTGGACAAGTTGTGCATTATGAACAACCCCACGGTCCAACACATGCTGAATAACATAAAGATAATAGAGGTAGGGAAAAAGATCACGGAAAAAGCTACGGAGAAAGCCGTGAATCAGCACTTTCATCCACAATAGGACGACACTAGTCAAAAAATGGATGAATTAGTGGACAGGATGGAAAAATTAACGATAGCTGCCATCCAAGCAGGCGGCAGACCGCCTAGGGATGAACAAACAGACACAGAAGAGCGCTATTATCCTGAAAGGGACAGGGGGTACACGGAGAGGAGACACTACGGGAGGGAGGAAATTTACTACCCTCCACAGCGGCCAACAACACCACACACTCAGGACAGGCCACACTACCCTCCGCGGTACTCACCGGTATCATACGCGGACGTAGAACCAACATACCCCTCACGGCGACCACCATCCCCGTACACACCGGAATACTACCCCGAAGAATACGAACACACCATCCCCCGGCGAAGCAGCCCGCCACCAAGCAGGCAAGGCTATGCAACCCCGCAATATAGGGGAAACGGGGAATATCGGGAGAACCCAACCCCGCGCAGGCAAGGCTATGCAGCCCCGCAATATAGGGGAAATGGGGACTATCGGGAGAACCCGCCCCCACGCAGGCAAGAGTATGCATCCCCACAACACAGGGGAAACGGGGAATACCGGGAGAACCCACCCCCAGGCAGACAGGGGTATGACCCTCCCAGTACAGGGAAAAGGGGAATCGCCGGGAAAACCCGCCCCCGCAGCAGCAAACATACACCCCACCCTGGCGGAGACAGGAAAACGAACCACCGGGCAATAACCGCCAGACAAAAAAACATAAAAGGACGGGAAACTAGAAACACATACCCCAAGGGCCCGGAACACTATCCCCTCCCCGACGAACACCCGAGGGAGTTTAGGGATGAAGCACCCCGCCGGGCAGACAGGGGGGCAATACTCCCCACACCTACCTACACACCGCAAGCGGGGAGTTGGCGCAGCCACCCCGAGGGGGGGCGTACATACAGTACAGGGAGACGAACGCCCACGTTTCAAAAAAACGCTTCGACGGGGAGGTTCGGCCAGCTGATAAAGCGGCTGAGGTTCCTCCCCTAACACAGCACCAGAGAGGCCCTTCCCCTAAACAAACTCGCAAGAGCAAGGGGAAGAAACAGCCAGCTAAAGCCAAGGCTGACGATCCACCCCCGGGCCGTTTCCAGACACACTCCGTACAAGGAGACGGCAACTGCCTGTTTAGAGCCATTAGCTTCCTAGTCCGGCATACCGAGGACCATCATAGGGAATACAGGCCGAAAATGGTCCAACATATTCTGGCCAACTGGAAAGAGTACCGGGATTTTGTATCGGACGAGCGGGAAAACCCATTCCAGACCGGGGCGGACTACCAAAAATACATGGGTAGGGACGGTACCTATGCCAGCGCCGTAGAGGTGACCGCTCTCGGCAAGGTGCTTAAAGTAAACATACATGTATACACTGATGTGCACTCGCCCCCGCTATTTACAACTGCGGGATTTGACAGGGACCTACACATACTGTTTACAGGGAACCCTAGGGCGGGACACTATACGCCCCTCACAATCACGCACAAACAAGACGGAGGAAAACCCACACCCTCCGAACAGGAAACCATACCCCCTACACCACCACACGGGGCGGGAAGTGACCCCACACAGGCGCAGGGCGCGAGCTCACTCGGCAGAGGGAAGCCAGCAACAGGAGTCGAACTCGCGACCGCCTGGAACAAAAAACGGGGTGACAAATGCAAACGTAGAGTAACATTTGCAGACACACCTTCCCAGGAGGGAGAAAACAGCAACACACCTACACAAAAGCTGGGAACGTTCAATACATTAAACGTTCGCCAGAAGCCCTCTATTTTCACAGCGCGGGCAGTTAAGAGAGCAGGCAATGTACTCAGTGGACGCACTTCGCTGACCGAGGCAAAGTACTCGAGACAGGAGGTAAGCCGAGAGGCCAAGCGTGCCAGGTACGATAAGCGGCCAGCTCCATGCCTTCCCAGCCCAGATGTTACGCCAGTAGCAACAACAACACATACCCTATATAACACATCTTTGCAGGGCAAGGGACTCCAGGTATCGGCACTCACGATACATGCCAGCATAAATGGCCACAGGGTGCAGGCCCTAATTGACACTGGGGCAGCGGTAAGTTGTGTAAACAGAAAACACGTTACCGAAGGGCAAATACACGGTGTCACGGGTGACATCCGGCTGGTAGCGGCCAATGCTCAGACGCTAGAAAACACGGGGGTGGCAAACATACATCTCAGGCTAGACCATTTTGCCACAATACACCCCATGTTCGTTATAGAACATCTTTCTGCGTCAGCCATAATTGGCATGGATTTCCTCGCTAAGTATGAAGCTAGCATAAATTTTGCTAGCGGTAAGATGCTTTTAAAGCATGACCAGAGGCTCACCACACATCCCATGATATACACCAGAAACACAGATGGGATTCGAGCGGAGCGAGAAATTCACGAGCACCAGGCCTCTACACTGCACACAATCAGCCAACACACACACAGATAAGGCGGCCAATCAGAATCACAGACAGGACCTGACACCGGAGCAAAATAAAAGGCTCACGGAGCTCCTGGAGGCCAACAGGGATATCTTTGCCCATTCGATGGAGGATCTCGCAGTGACAGACCTTATCGAACACCACGTCACACTCACCAGTGACCGGCCAGTACACCAGCCTCCCTTCAGGGTGAGTCAGAAGGAGAGGCACGCCATCGACACTCAGATCACAGAGATGCTCGAGGCGGGGGTCATCGTCCCGGTAATTTCAAATTACAGTGCTCCGGTCTTGCTGACCAAGAAACGGAACGGTTCCCACACGTTCTGTACTGATTACCGTAGGCTCAATAAGTTAGTCGAAAATGACAGTTATCCACTACCAAGGGCCGACACCTACTTGGATGCCCTCGGCGGGGCTAGCTGGTTCAGTTCGATGGATTGTTATAGTGGATTCTATTCAATCCCCGTCTATGAACCGGACCGGCACAAGCTGGCGTTCGTTACAGAGAACGGTCTATATACCTATACAAGGTTACCAATGGGCCTCCGTAACGCCAGCCAGACCTTCCAAAAGCTAGTGGATAAAACATTTTCAGGTCTAAAATGGCGTTCAGTATTAGTCTACGTGGACGACATAACGGTCTTCTCCAACACCTTTGACGAGCATCTCGTACATTTGGAGGAGGCTTTCGCAAGGATTAGAGAGGCCAAATTAAGGCTTAAACCTGCGAAATGTCAATTTTCCAGACAGCAGATTAACATATTGGGCCATATTGTAAACAGAGAGGGCATTATTCCCGACCCAGCGAAGACTGACGCAATAACGGGCATCCCAATGCCCACAAATTTGAAACAATTGCGCAGTTTTATTGGACTGGCCTCGTATTACAGAAAATATATCCACAGATTTGCGCACATCGCCCACCCCCTAACTGAACTCACACGTGAAAAGACGCCCTTCAGCATTAAACAGGAACATATAGATGCCTTCAACACACTGAAGCAACTGTTGACCTCATCACCATTACTGCAACACTTCCATAGTGATAGGCCCACCTTTTTACACGTGGACGCCAGCCAGTACGGGCTGGGGGCGGCCCTATTGCAGGAAGATGCAGAAGGGCGCATACGGCCGATAGCTTATGCTAGCAGGAAACTAACGGCCGTCGAGACTAGATACTCTGCCACAGAGCGGGAAATGCTGGCATTTTCATGGGGAGTGAACTATTTCAGGGTATACCTCTATGGTATCCAGTTCACGGTAGTGACTGACCACGCGAGCCTGCTTTTTTGGGACAAATTCAAAAACCCAAATTCGCGGCTCAATAGGTTTATATTCCGCCTGAAAGAATATAACTTCGTGGTCAAGCACAAGAAAGGCGCTACACACCTAGATGCAGATGGGTTGTCTAGGCTGCCAGTAGCCGACCCCCCAGATGACAGTAAGGACCACGAATGGGACGACATGTCCACTTTTGCCCTGACGGTGGTTAACATCAAACAGGAGCAAGAACGTGACCCATACTTGAAACAGATTCTAATGGCACTGTCTAGGCGATTTTTCCTAGACAAAGACGGGGTACTGAAATTTAAGCCCACAGCAATGCACGATAATGCACCTACAGCGGTTCCGGAGTCATTGAAAGAAAATATCATGATCGGACACCACAATAGCCCAATGGCAGGGGCACATTTGGGTACGCATAAAACATACCATAGAATCCGGGACAAGTATTACTGGGTGAACATGAAGGCTGACATAGACACCTTCGTAAAGACATGTCACACTTGCCAGCGATTTAAAACAAGGCCTGGCAAGCCTCATGGATTACTCAACCCTATTCCCGTAGGAGAGCTATTTCACAGAGTCGGGATGGATGTTAAAGGCCCCATTACGACATCTGAAAAAGGCAATAAATACATACTGGTAGCCACAGAGTATCTCACCCGGTATATGATCACAAAGGCTGTCCCCAAAGCAGACACGAACAGCATAGTCGAATTCCTATTCGACATAGTCACACGATATGGCCTATTCCAAACCCTACCATCCGATAGAGGTACTATTTTCACCTCGAGAGTGCTCCAACAGTTTTTGGAGATACTCAGGATAAGGGCATACACGACCACGAGTTTTTTCCCACAAACAAATGGGCTCACGGAGAGTATGAACAAAATAATTGGAATAGCCCTAGCTAAATTCACGGGGGACACAGGGACAGACTGGGATGATTATCTGCAGCCCATTACATTTAGCTACAACACCTCCACATCCACGGCCACAAAACACTCTCCACACTTCCTGTTGCACGGATATACACCCAGAAGTCCCATAGACAACATATGTATCCCACAGGACACTCTCCCGGACAATACAGCCCGGCTAGAGCACTTGCAGATCGCTCGCATGGACGCCAGAAAAAACATAGCCGAGGCACAGAGGAAACAAAAAGAACGGTATGATCGGCAAAGAAAGACCGTGGAATACACACCCGGGCAATTGGTTATGGTTTCCAATTCCGCCTGTACCCACAAGTTACCTTCAGAAACACAAACAGAAAAACGATAAATAAAAACAGAGAGCAACTAGGGTATGTGAGTGGAACGGCTGGACAAATTACCATACCCAGGTTGCATTTAAATTGAGAGAAGAGCACTAAAACTAAACTTGAAGAAAACACGAATCACATTTCATAACATTAAATATAATTGAAGGAAAGAACATCTTACATGCATGTTTAAAAAAAGATGTAACATAAAAGGTAATAAATAGAACAAACAAATTAATAATCAAGAAGCAAGGAACCAATAAAATTAAGAAGGAGATGGAATTTAATTACCCAATTTCAATGAAGAAGTTCAATTATGCGAGAACAAATTATACCCTACATCAGTAGAATTAGATTCCGAAGAAAAAAATATACATTATCATCGTATAGGTTCGAAGAATGACAAGTTCAAACCAGCAAGAAGATATCTCTTGGAAATTTTTAAGATAATTCTTGAAATCTTTTAGTTACTCAGGAGCAAAGGCAAGGTACGTGCGTACGGCATGAAAATCCAATATGACTGACCTCAAGTCGACATGAAAAATTAATTACATTGTTTCCGAGAAAAACGAAATCAGATAACAATCCCGGAGAGTATCCAGGCAACGGACCATGGAAAAAAAAATACATATCATAAGTGGTGATATTTTAAACAGAGTCTTTAAGAGACCACGCTAACGAGACGAGGAAAAGGAAAATTAACTGTTACGAAAAAAATTTAAGGTTAGGAAAATTCCTCGCTCAAAACAAAATGAGATCTGAACATTACACAGCTCGGCACGTCAGAAAAAAAAAAACACAACCCTCCCAAAATACATATAAATAAGTGTATTACATCAAGTTAAAAATAAGGTATTGGAACTTTCTCTTCATGCTTAGGCCTACTCGGTTCTACAAACCAAGTGACTTACTAACGGCAAAATAAATGCCAACTGCGCTAAGATAATTATTCAACAGCTCAAGACTGCAACATATAAAATATGTAGAATAACACCAACACAAAATACTCATATCGACGACCAATTCACCTTTTCAGGTCACAAATAGTTCCAATAACTTTTAACACATAACAAACCTTAATTAAGAGATGTATTCCTGTAGCCAAACTTCATACATTGCGTTTTCTTCAAGTCTACATATTTAATCCGATGGCAGAGATATTTCAACGGTGGGCGGTAAATGTAAATCACGTAGAGATGAAATAATATCGGGGAAAGGAAGTTTACCTGGCCTACGGCCAGATAATCCCCGTTTTACACCAGAGATTTAGTTCTCACATCATTTCTTCTTGCAAGAATTCCTTCAACTTGCATTTGTTAATTCACAACAACAAGAAGAAAATGGCGGCCGTTCGGGTACGAACGGAGCCGATCGTGAGGCCTCGCGTTCTCCGAAACTAAGTACCAACATTTGCCACACGAGCGAGCCATCGACAAGACAGACACGCTGAACGTTGCCGGCTCACTAGTTCGGACAGTCACCAATAGATACCGAGAAGATCAAGTTTGCACCGCAGCCGCCCGCGGTAACGACTGGAATGCACGTTAATATTTATTAACGGGTCATCTCTCCCCCACACAATGCTGGACAATAGGCAACAATTGTTCACAAGTTTATGGTTGGGGGTAAAAGATACACCGAGAAAATATGACCTGAAAACATACATCAGTTCTCACAACACCTAGTACACCAAACTGATCGATCCATGATTAGATACACCCAAGTTTTTTCATGCATCTGAAAATCACCAACATGCGTAAAATTCCAACTCTTACTTGGCAGTAGTACAATCTTTTTTTTGGATACAATAAAATACAGAAATGAGTCTTCATAGGATGGAGGAGACTCGGTCATTCTCAGTGCTGAGGTCACGGCTTAGCATCACGACGTCCGGGCCCTGGACATTCGCGACAGTCACAACGCTCTTCAAACAGGATGACGATATCACCAACATTTGATCTGAAATCAAATCGTACTCCGACAGCAATGGTCCATTTCTTTCTTCATCACACTTTTTGATTAACATCAGTTACGACAAGTCCATAGTTAAACATGATTTAGGAAAAATTTTGGCTACAGAAGATACATAACTAAGTTTTAACTAAGGTTTCTCCATCAAATTTTTGAGATTCCTTGCTTTTACAAATTTAAAATACAACTTTATGATCATTAATTTGAAACATCACAACCTCTCTTAACATGAGACATATGCACCCTAAATATTTTCTTTTTCTGAGGGTCCTTTACAAGTAATGTCACCGGAGTGATAAAACTTATAATTTCACAAGGGCCACGGAATCTTGTGACTAGCTTGCCAGATTCTCTAGAACCAACTTCCTTAACAGAAAAATTCTTGACAAAAACCATGTCCCCAATCTGAAGTGACGTAGGTTTACGTCCTTTATTATACCTCTGCTGTAGTTTCTCGTGTGCCACCTTCATATATGTTTTGGCCTTTTTCCAAATAGAACGTACGTTCTCATTCATGACTTTATCAGGCAACAATTGATTAATAGTCCACAAATTAGATATAGGGGAATTTGGGACGAAGGAGAACATTAAATTGAAAGGGGTGGTACGATGAGATTCATGCACCGCCGTGTTGAACGAATAAGTCAACCAAGGAATGCAACTGTCCCATAATCTATGGTCCTTATGATGGTAAGCAATTAACGCAGCTCGAAGATTCCTGTTCACCCTCTCAGCATACGATCCTTTAGGATAATAGATAGAAGATGTCACATGGGAAATGGATAACTCGAAACAAAAATTGCGGAAAACATGTGATGTAAAGCATTTCGCGTTATCTGATATCAGAAATTGGCAGGGGCCAAAAACAGCAAAAATATGGTTAAGACATTTAATTACCGTTTCAGTGGTAGCTGAACGAGTTGGGAACAACCAGTTAAAACGACTGAAGCCATCCGTACAAACCAGTACAAAACGGTTACCCAGCTTCGACAGCGGCATCGGGCCGACAAAATCTACGAACAATCTTTCCATTGGTTTATCGGAAAGTTGAGACGATAACATTCCAACCTTAGTGTTAGGAGATGGTTTTGCCAATTTACATGTTGTACAATTATTTACCAGTCTCCTGATGTCACCATCCATACCCTTCCAGATAAAATTTTGCCTCACCTTTAATCTGGTCTTATATACTCCTAAATGTCCACCGATAGGAGACTCATGAAAGTATTTAAAGATCTCGCCTACTAAAACAGTGGGAAGAACAATCTTAGGTGTTCTATCAGAACGGGCCAAACAACACAAGATTCCATTCCTTAATGAATATGGTTTTACAACTTCACCAACCTCTAATTTTCTTATAATCTCACTTAGAACTGGATCTTCCTTTTGATATTCAGATACATCCCGAAACAACATGGGACAGTTAGACAGAATTACGTTTGACATGTTATGTTCCAAAATTGCGTTACACTTCACATTTTCCTCAACCTCAACATTAGTGTCACCATACATCCGACTTAAACAATCAGCGATGACATTTTCACTCCCTCGGATGTGACGTACAGAGAACTTAAAGGAAGAAATTCGAGTGGCCCAACGAGCTATTCGACCAGTTTTCCTAGGTCTGCCAAGAACCCAACTCAAGGCTTGGTTATCTGTTTCTAACTCGAAGGGTACATGTTCGATATACAACTTGAACTTTTCAAGAGCATCCATGACGGCCAAACCTTCGAGTTCATAAACAGAGTAATTTCTTTCTGCATCATTCAGAGTGCGGGAAGTGTATGCAATAGGTAATCTACCTTTTCCATGGTCTTGTAGTAACACTGCACCAACAGCACTATTGGAGGCATCAGTTTGCACAATAAAGGTTTTGGAGAAATCAGGGATGGACAAAATAGGTGCATTTATCAAAGCTAATTTCAAATCTTCAAATGCTGCTTCTTGCGAAGGACCCCAAACAAAATTAACTCCCTTCTTCCTCAACATATTTATAGGAGCAGCACGCTGAGCGAAATTGTTAATGAACTTACGGAAATAGTTCAACATACCGATGAACCTTGATACACCTTTAACATTCTTAGGGGGCTTAAAGTCACGAATCGCTTGGGTTCTCGAATGATCCACAGAAATTCCAGACGATGTTACGATATGTCCCAAAAATGAAATCTTGGGTTTAGCAAAGGAAACTTTAGATGGTTTTACGGTAAGACCAGCTTTCTTTAGACGAGACATAACCTCACCAATATGTTCCAGATGATCATCAAAGTTCTCACTGAATATGACTACGTCGTCTAAATAATGATACACAAACTTGAACTTGATTCCATCAAATACCATATCTAGCAATCGGCTTAGGATGGCCGCACCCGTGGAGATCCCAAACGGTAAACGGTTAAAATGAAAGAGATTCCAGTCAGTGGAGAAGGCTGTTAGATGTTTAGAATCTTCAGTTAATGGAATCTGAAAGTACGCGCGATTCAGATCTAAAATCGTATACCAGTTAGCACCCCTAAACCATGCAAAGCAAGATCTCAGATCAGGAAGCGGGATGGACTGCTGAATAACCTTTTTATTAAGAGCTCGATAATCAACAACTGGGCGAAATTTACCGTCAGTTTTAGGCACCAAGAAAATAGGTGACGAATACGAGGAAGTAGACTTACTAATGATCCCTTCATCTAACATCTCGTCGATTATCTCTTTCAAGATTTTCATCTTGGGAGGGGCTAGTCTATACGGTGGCGAACTGACTGGAATATTATCAGAAACAACAATCTTGTATTCCAATAGATTGGTCACCCCTAACTTATTCGTCAAAACCTCAGGGAAGGATGAACACAGTTCACGAAGTTTATCAGCTTGGTCAGGTTTAAGATTTTCAAAATTAAACTCCTCAATGGTGTCAGAACCAGATATAACTTTGAAGGAATTCACTCCGGAAAAACTAAGACAAGGCTTGAAGTTTAATTTTAAATTAGGCTTAAAACGAAACCAACATGACCTGTTTCTAAGATCTAGTAACAACCCAACATGAGACAAAAAATCAGCACCCATAATGGCGTCGCAAGATAAATTATTTGCAACCCAAAAATCATATCTCCAAGTGAAATTTAAAATGCGGATCTTTAAGTTTACCAATCCTAAAACTTCAAGACTAGAACAGTTCGCTGACACAAAATTGTTCGGTTCTTTAATAAGTTTTCCAAATTTGCATACTGACCTCATATTTTCAAACCAGTTTTTACTTAAAAATGATTTCACACTACCCGAATCGATCAGAGCAGTAACAGGTTCGTTATTTACCCAAATATCAATAAATGGGGAACAATGTTTAGAAACTTCAGAAATGCGACTACATAACCTCACTTTAGGTTTAAGACTTCTGACATCATCAAAATAATTATTTACCACCATAGAATTTATTTTAGAACTATTTGACGCATGGCAATCCGAAGAAGTCTCCTTACGATTTAGTCATTGGTTATGTTTAGGTCTCCTCGTACACCATTTAGCAATATGTTGAAATGATCCACAAGTATCACATCTTCTCCTGTTATTCGACGTGCGATTACCCGAATCGAAGGAATTTCTATTTTGGAAACGAGGGCCTTGCGAGCTATCATAACAGATAGGATTTCCAGAATCCTGAGATAGATTAGAATTAAAATTAGGTGGAGGAACATTGGCAACTCTCAAGGAATCGGAATGTTTGATAATACCCGAATTCAACACAAATCTGTTTAAATCAGAGAAATTTACGGGAATACTGCATGTTGTCAAGTATGACCTGCTTTCTGGATTAATCCCTTCCAATATAGAAGCCACAATTTGTTGTTCACTTAATTGTACAGAAAAAACTCTAGCATAAGACTTGATATCAGTTACATAATCATTTAAAGACTCTTCGAATCTCTGAACTCTATAGAAAAAATTATGCATCAGCATACTCAAAGCACGACTAGGAATAAATGAACTTAATATTTCACGATGAAATCGATCAATGGAATAACAACCTTCCATGGCTACAATTAACTTTTCTCTCAATAAACCAGAGGTATAAGGAAAGATCAGGTTGAAAATTTGACTATCAGGACACCCAAATCTTACAGCATTGTCAGCAAGGTCAATAAATTGCTTTAAAAATTTTATTAACAGGTTAGCATCGTTACCGTTGCACATCTCTAGATTTTGGATGCAAGCATTTAAAGGATGAGGTACACTACCAAACTTAATTCCCATTTTAAACTCCCCACGAGTATTATTATTTACATTAGATGACACATGTTCTAAATTAATAGGATTTTCAGAACATAGGGGCGATAATCTTTCATCATTCGACCTAGCATTTGATAAATTACCCCTAACCTGGTTGCTCGCAGCACCAGAAATGGACACATTAGCAAAGGAAACATTTATATCATCAAGATTTTCAAGGTTATGACGTGATGAGGTCGACCCTGTTCTGACATTGCTACACTCAGACCTAACCTCAGATATTCTGCACGCACTTGGATAGTTTTCCTGATTATACATAGTCGCAGGTTCACTATGATTCGACAAAGATCCACCAAAACTTCCTAAATTGCTTTCAACACTGATATTATGCACCAATTCGTTCAATCCACTAATAGAAGGAACCCCTTCATTTGCACACACACCAGGATTAACACTCGCACTCTCACTATTATTTGGGAATAACGCAAAAAAGCAATCAAAAAGTTTAGCACGCAGAGAAATTAATTTTAATTGGAATTCAGGATCTCTATCCTGCCAAACTTCTATTAAATCACGAAGGCGATGGTACCAATGTAAACAGCGGACCTTAAATCTGATAAGTTGAGAACTAGACGGAGCACAGTCAGAGTTTAACGAATGAAAAACCACAATTAAACTTTCAACAGATGGTACAATAAGGGACTTACCTAACGTCCAGTCAAATTTCCTCCAGTTTGGTACACGTACAGGATTATCCGTAACTGCATTCAGTAATATCAGATCCCTTTCCCTATTTCCAGAGGAAGTAGAACCTCTAATCAGGAGTTCATAGATAATTTCTTCTTTGGTCAAACTGTAAGCTGCCCTAAGATTCCGTTGCTCCATTTATAGTCGACATGAAACATAAAATCACATAGGATTAATACAAGATTTTTTTCAGAATAAGTAACCCTTTTATGCCTATGCTTTCTCCAAGTCAAACCCAGTACACATTCTCTCAACAAAATACAAGGTGGAAACAAAACCACGCGACTAGGTACCAAAATATGTACCCACAAGTTACCTTCAGAAACACAAACAGAAAAACGATAAATAAAAACAGAGAGCAACTAGGGTATGTGAGTGGAACGGCTGGACAAATTACCATACCCAGGTTGCATTTAAATTGAGAGAAGAGCACTAAAACTAAACTTGAAGAAAACACGAATCACATTTCATAACATTAAATATAATTGAAGGAAAGAACATCTTACATGCATGTTAAAAAAAAGATGTAACATAAAAGGTAATAAATAGAACAAACAAATTAATAATCAAGAAGCAAGGAACCAATAAAATTAAGAAGGAGATGGAATTTAATTACCCAATTTCAATGAAGAAGTTCAATTATGCGAGAACCAATTATACCCTACATCAGTAGAATTAGATTCCGAAGAAAAAATATACATTATCATCGTATAGGTTCGAAGAATGACAAGTTCAAACCACCAAGAAGATATCTCTTGGAAATTTTTAAGATAATTCTTGAAATCTTTTAGTTACTCAGGAGCAAAGGCAAGGTACGTGCGTACGGCATGAAAATCCAATATGACTGACCTCAAGTCGACATGAAAAATTAATTACATTGTTTCCGAGAAAAACGAAATCAGATAACAATCCCGGAGAGTATCCAGGCAACGGACCATGGAAAAAAAATGCATATCATAAGTGGTGATATTTTAAACAGAGTCTTTAAGAGACCACGCTAACGAGACGAGGAAAAGGAAAATTAACTGTTACGAAAAAAATTTAAGGTTAGGAAAATTCCTCGCTCAAAACAAAATGAGATCTGAACATTACACAGCTCGGCACGTCAGAAAAAAAAACACAACCCTCCCAAAATACATATAAATAAGTGTATTACATCAAGTTAAAAATAAGGTATTGGAACTTTCTCTTCATGCTTAGGCCTACTCGGTTCTACAAACCAAGTGACTTACTAACGGCAAAATAAATGCCAACTGCGCTAAGATAATTATTCAACAGCTCAAGACTGCAACATATAAAATATGTAGAATAACACCAACACAAAATACTCATATCGACGACCAATTCACCTTTTCAGGTCACAAATAGTTCCAATAACTTTTAACACATAACAAACCTTAATTAAGAGATGTATTCCTGTAGCCAAACTTCATACATTGCGTTTTCTTCAAGTCTACATATTTAATCCGATGGCAGAGATTTTTTAACGGTGGGCGGTAAATGTAAATCACGTAGAGATGAAATAATATCGGGGAAAGGAAGTTTACCTGGCCTACGGCCAGATAATCCCCGTTTTACACCAGAGATTTAGTTCTCACATCATTTCTTCTTGCAAGAATTCCTTCAACTTGCATTTGTTAATTCACAACAACAAGAAGAAAATGGCGGCCGTTCGGGTACGAACGGAGCCGATCGTGAGGCCTCGCGTTCTCCGAAACTAAGTACCAACATTTGCCACACGAGCGAGCCATCGACAAGACAGACACGCTGAACGTTGCCGGCTCACTAGTTCGGACAGTCACCAATAGATACCGAGAAGATCAAGTTTGCACCGCAGCCGCCCGCGGTAACGACTGGAATGCACGTTAATATTTATTAACGGGTCACCGCCCGTAAGAAAAATGTGTCCGAGTTCCTCCTGCCACGTTGGTCAGGTCCCTTCAAAGTTTGCAGGAAGGTACCTGACCTAAATTACATAGTCAGCGTGCGCCATGGACGAAAACTCATTAAGGACACTATACACGCCCGCCGTATGAAGGCATATCACACCCGCAAAACGACACCTACACGTAAAGGCGGGAACACTGTCAAGAGGAAGGGAAATCATCCCACGGGCAGACGGGAAAAGAAGGCCAAGAAATAGCCTTCCGACCCCGATGGCCTCACCGGGATACGAACCTAACACTGCCAAACTGTCCCGGAGACACAGGCCTAAAAGGCACCAGGAATAATTACCCTGGACAAAGACGGTCTCGAACCCGCAACCTTCTGAATAGCAGGAACGCAAGGTCGTGTTACTATCCAGTTGAAGGATAGGGCAATAAGGGACAGTCACACTGACAGACATTCACATGCACAAAATAATAAAATCACCTCCGACACCTAGTCACCAAACACGCAACTAGCGGCCCGGTAACACACATACATAACGACATCTAGTTACCATTAACAGGGATATATTCACCCCAGGCCCACAATAACACAAAAATTTGGGGACACAAATGTACATAGCCGTAGGGTCTTATACATTACAAGGGACCCAAGACACGCTGTATAGGCAGACAGTAGAAAGACGTGTCGGCAAACATACACACATTGGCCTACCACATGGGGCAGCGGGCCAGCCAGCTAGCCGGCAAAGCACTTCCTTGCACAGCTGTAATCCAATGCTATCGCCAGGTCAGCGATAACACACACACACAATCAGGCGACTTTTGCCAGGAGCAAACCAACTAACAGCGCTCAGCTCTGAATGTAGTAGACACGATCATTCACGCTAGTTTCAAAACCCCATAACTCCCAAAATAAGAGTACGAGGGTCTTCGCAAAAGGCACAAAACACTCACGCTAAAATATACTTTCATCCGTTTGTGACACAATACACGTGCCATGGTACATACAGTACGGAAATTGTAACACCAGGACCTTAAAACAGGGCGGGTGCGGACACACGATAACACCATACATCGTGCCAAAAAGAAACTAACCAATGGTATTTTTGGCGCGAAAACACAATCAGAAACCACACTAGGGACGCTCAAATCCCAACAGACAACGCAGACATGAAACACGGAGTATTACACGGGATCCCGGGTCCGAACATAGATTCGTTCCAAGATACTCGCCACCACAGCCTACTTAGGGCATTAGCGACCACAAAATACTTTCCTCTGAACCATAGCCCCCAACGCATAGATACGGGAGACGCCACGCTCACAGACATAAAACAGGTAACACCACATGTCTTCCGGCAAAAAGCCATGCAATATTTCGATTTCCCCAAACATAGGAAATAGACTTCCTAAACACAAGTTATAAAAATTACACAAGGCAAAGGTCTTGCAGGATAGATGTCTACACAACATCGGTAAGCAAAAACGGGACAGATTAGCACACTGGCCCTCCCGGAATGCACAACAATGTCAATACACAAACATTGGCAAAAGTCACGTTCCGGCAGCCGCCATACGTAACATCAAAGACTTCCCGTATACAAGGACATGAAAACAAAACACGACAAAACACCGAGTTGCGAATTCTAGAGCATTGCAACACTGCTGTCGGCAGACACTCTTGTTATAACGGAAGTGATAATGAAATGCAGACAAACAATAATAATAGCAAACAGTGACACAGGATTCAGCGCTATCATAATAGGCCTGGCATTTGGCAATGTACAGATACTACAGGCCGGATTTATCTTAGGGCCGCAGGGGCATGTTTACAAAGATGTTGACAAGCCACACGCGCCACCTGACACTCAGCCACGCGACACACGATAGGACTTAGCCGATATCAGCCCGCCCGCCAGCAGGCTGCAGCGGAACGCAACCACAGTCACGCAAGCCTCAGTAACCACAGCCACGGGCAACTCCTGCCCACACGCAAACACTAATCAGGGGCGAATACAGACAGATTCCCTCAAGGAACAACCCCTCCCCCAATAACTATTGCTCTTCTTGTTTCTTTTTATCTTAAAACCATCATAGGCGACCAGGACATGACCAGTTACACTACGATCACTTGCTACCTTAACATTATAAATGAGAGACCAGACTAGGTCATGACGTCACAGCGTCACCACACTTCACCATCCCAAGGAGCGGATAGAAAGCAGATAGTGACCAAGTGAGGATGACAGGAGCAGAGATGGATGGTACCAGCAGGATGGCCAGGACACCACCCACGGGCTACCATTATACCACACTTCTCCTTCCATAACCTTGTCACTCACAACACTATCCAACACAAACACATAAACACATAAAAACAGCCAAACTACATGCAAAAAATATACATCGGGGTTGATAGACTTCATGCGTCTAAAGAGAGGGTTCACTACGCCCTGGATCTCAATGCTTACACCCGAGTATTAGGGGTGAGTCGGAAAACGACATTAAGCGTAATGCACATCTCTATGTAAAGAGATGAGGCCGCACTTAAAATAACAACTTTTTTTAAATAATCCCGCATGCAAGGGACATAGAATTATTACACCTCGGCCTATACCTATCCACAAATGAGAGCGGATACGCCTCATATCCAGCCACATGCATGGAATATCCTACCCACATACCAGGGATATTATTATTACCATACCTGTATGGAACTTTTAAAAATTTTGTACACCTGGGAATTACCCATCCCCGTCCACTCACTGTAAAGACATCCTAGCAGCATCAGCGGCTCCCGGCCACCATTAACATGGAGTCCAACGATGCGCAACCCTCTCCTACCATGCTTTAAGCCCATTCAGCAAATAACACCCCCGGATCCTAATAACAAGGGACCCAACGCCATAAAAACCCACTAACGCCTCCAGGAAAATTACCTAGGCATTACCGCTGGAAGTCCGACGTGGCGACAGAAGGCCTAAAGTAGTCCATGCATTTAGAAGTTCTACAACCCCAGGACACTTAAAATTTTTACATAACTACATAATACCCATACACTTATTTTACATATCACACCCATTTTTTAAAGGAATCTGAGTCACGCTGAATGGTGATGACAGCGTAAACAGAAGGGCAGAGGCGCCACACAGGAACAGAGCTGGGGAAGGCGATGATGAGCCCTACCCCAGTTAACTCAATGACCCAGACTAAATAAAAGACGGAATTACGTAAGGTTGAAGCATTCATGGCCTGGCGTGGGCAAACGCCAAAACCGGGGGTGCGTCTAGCCTACCCCCTCGGCAGAGGAAAGTTACACCCACTATGCGCCACGGTTGTTGAAGCCAAGACCTGATGGGGAGACTTCTGACAAACGGGGGGAGAATTAGCCAACTCCGCACCGGACTCAGGAGAGGAACCAAGGGACGACCAAATTAGGACTAGACTCCTAGTTTAGTATGTAAGTAAGTAGAGCTTCTATGGCGGGAAGTTAGTCTTCTACTCGCAGAAGTGAAGCAGAATCTCAGGATTCAGCGGGACCAATCCTAGATTCGCCAAGTCCTTGCCCCGCGTGGCAAAGGTGAAGACAACCAAATAAACAAACAATGAATAATATGAAATATGAATAAAATGGAATGAATGCGATCATTCCGACCCGTGCCCACATAAATGGCTGACAGCGGGTCACCAGAGCGTAAATGGTAACGCGGCGAGCGGCCAGAGATATTAAATAGGCATGCAGCGAGCTGCCAAGAGGGGCTCGAGTGGGCAAACCCAGCAATGCCAAAATAGGCGAAGAGGATGCCCGGACGCTAAAATTCCCGGATGATATTATTCTATCGGACGATGTCCAGTGCCCACATAAATGGTAACGCAGCTAGCGGCCAGAGCGTAAGTGGTAACGCAGCGGGCGGCCAGAGATATTAAATAGGCATGCAACGAGCTGCCAAGAGGGGTTCCGTGGGCAAACCCAGCAATGATGAATACATCAATGAATGACACAGGGAGAAGGATGACAACACAGGCAAGTATAACGGCGATGCGTTTGCCCTCCAGCAGCGCAGGCGTCCGGAAATTTAGTAATTATTAGTATTAATCACTTATATAAATGTCGACAACTAGTATTAAGGGAGCGGAATCCGGTGGTTTTAGAGACAACCGGTGTTTCTAGAATACACGCGGGTGGTGATCTGGGGAGGTAAAACTGCCCCGGGCGATCGCTCCGGTCGAAATTTTAGCATGTAAGACAGTTGCATTTGGTACGCAACTTAGAATTAAGCAAATTTAGTAACCGCTGTTGCTAAATAATAGCACAGCACATTTCGGCACTAGATTAAGATAAAACCATTCGACTTGTAAATACCAAATATTTTTTTATCTATCATAATTTAGACTAAGCACCTTAAGACTAAGGCAAAACATTTCGGCACCTGGTTACCAAAAACCGTTACCAGGGTAAGCCCGACAACGCATCGATTAAGATAGATAATACATAGGCTAACCTAGAAGTAAGTTAGGTTTAAGTGGCGCCACAGTTGTTTTTTATACTATGCGCAGCGACTTGTGATAACAACAACATATTCTATTTTCAGGAAAGCGAGGAAGCAAATGAATGTACAAGTTTTCTAAATAGATGGCCTTTAATACATATTTTTTTCACAGATCACGAGGATTACACACAAACACATATAGCCCCCAAACACACACATCCTACACTAAATATGTCCCAAACACATACACTCTTACACACTTTCAGTTGCACCCTTAAAGGTGACGACGTCAGCGGCCAGCGGTGAACAGCATACGTGGGATGCTGAACATTGCTGAACGCAAACCCATCCCCACACGCAAATGAAGCGTGACTTCAGGGTCCAAGGACGGCACGGAAGTTGTAAGTGCCGAACCTTCGGCCCTAAGGTGGAATTCCGACCCACGACGGAAAACCACAAGATCCCATTATAGGTATAACGAAAAGAAAACAGCCGGACAGAGTATGCCCATGAGAGATGTGTACAAAGAATAGCGGGCACGAAGGTACATATAAGGTACGGCCGTCTAGATATAAATAGCTAAGATAAATATAAATGTATAACAATGTAACAAGGTAATGTAATAATGCAACAATGTAAAAGAAAATGTAACACTTATGTAAGGCACCCTACACGAAAATTATCAACAAGGATGCCACACATTCAATATTTGTTCTCATGTACACACTGATTTTCATTTCTACCCTTCTAACTTAAAATTTGTGAAGGTGTCCCGTTTTACCCCAACACAATAAATTATTTTTTACATATTTCCTTTAACTTATACCCTGGGACACCTACTTTTGCTATTCTCTTCCATCTTTTAAATAATACACTAAAGGGAGCAATTTTTTTCTCCATACAACGCCGGACGGCACAACCAACCGTCCGGACATGGTTTTTTTTCCTCCCTGAAAGATAACAACATATATGTACAACGGCGAGACCATGCATTTTCTTCTGTGTTTCTATCTTTATTATTACCATGTCAACTTGCAAAAATAAGCCATTCTAAAAAAATTAACTATGTATATCACAAAACCTACCCCTCTGAGCACAAGCTGGACTCACATCACCACGACATCGACACACCTACATCAACACGGAAGAAAAGAAGAAGAAGTACAAGAGGAAATCAAAAACGACCCATCACATCGACACCCCCACTCTACGTTCCGTTCCCGTTCGCGGGGACGCGAACTAATCGAAGAAGAGGACTAGTACAGGCCCGGGGGGCTGCACCCCCTGAAAGCCACCCCCCATCCTTCACTAAGAACCCCATACTGGCAACATCATAAGACCAGAACATTACCTTTACACAGCAAGAGGCGGCCACCCAGCTTGGGAGGTTAGCCAACTACTTGCGACACATACATAAACATCTACACAACAACTAACTGGGGCAGCTACGTCGGCGGAATGCTGACCACGCAACGCCAAGAACTATAAGAACGGAGTCCTTTTTGGAGCCATTATCTGTTATACAGTGTGCGTCGTCGAAGGCCCTAGCCGACATCTGCTCCAGTTGCATCATCAGGTGAGACTCAGCAAGTGCTCAGAATCCTTTACTTCGTGAAACACCCACTCATAATTTTGTACACTCTACTTGTATAATTACCTACATTCCCCCAAGAGGGACTTACAAATTCACACTCACTGACCAATAAACACATGGTCAGTAAACTACACTTGTATTGTCAGTTACACGCCTCTTTACATCCTCATACCCTTCCTGACCTTCGTCACGATTGACCGTGACCATAGTAGCCAGTAACTGCTTTGTCAGACTGCATTGTGTTTCCCGCACGCGACCCGACTACGTAACGTCGAGTCGCTGACATCAGCACGCCTATTGTATTACCCACACCGTCCAGCTGGCAGGCCGGTATAGTAGCCTGCGTTTAGAGGTCCATCCCCTAATCAACACTTGCCTCTTTGCAGGAACACCCCCTAGCGTTTAAACACTCAACAACACACTACACGGGTAAGCTCTCCCAGCTACGGGAAGCTACTATCCCCCAGGAACTATCTTCCAAATCATCACAGTAACACAAGTGTTTTATCCCTAACTACCCCCCAACTAAGGGATTTAAAACAGTAGCGAGGAGGGCTCTCGAACGGGCCATAGCTCAAAGTAAGGCACATAAATGGGACGAGCTCATTAATTATCTGGATCAGGACCCCTGGGGTCTGGGCTACAAAATTGTCAATAAGAAGCTCGGCGGCATTATGGTGTCTACTGCTGCTATGACGGCATCCCAGATGGAAGCTATTATAGATGAGCTATTTCCTAATCATCCAGAGAGATTTCCCGATCACATTCCGGTGATGCTTGATGATATTCCGCTATTCACTAGAGAGGAATTACAAACTACAGCACGATCTTTTCAGAATAAGAAGGCACCAGGGCCGGATGGAATTCCTGCTGAAGTGTTAAAGATGATATCCGAAGAGGAACCAGATGTTTTACTGAACATGTATAACTGTTGTTTACTACAGGGAGTCTTTGCGACCCCGTGGAAAGTGGCCAGGCTTGTGCTCATACCTAAAGGCAAAGGAGATCCCACTACTACTTCAGGTCAGAGACCTCTATGCATGTTGGACATGGCTGGCAAACTGTTTGAGAAGATGATTAAAGGAAGGCTTCAGGCAGCGATTGTTGCTGCAGGAGGTCTGTCCCCCAAACAATACGGTTTTGTGAAGGGTAAGTCCACCATCAGCGCCATTGAAGAAGTGGTGATGGCTGTCAGATCCATTGAGCAGGAAAATGTGCTTACTGGTTACTCTGGATGTGAAAAATGCCTTCAATTCTGCCCGGTGGATTGACATAATAGCTGCACTTGAAACAACATTCAACATTCCTCGCTACTTGGCGTCTGTTCTGAGGAATTATCTTTGTGATCGTTGGATACAGTATGACACAGATGAAGGAGTCAAGTGTCGCAAGGTAACAGTGGGGGTGGCTCAAGGCTCGGTGTTAGGTCCTGATTTATGGAACGTAAATTATGACAGCATTTTACGGATGGAGATGCCAGAAGACACATCTTTGGTGGAATATGCTGATGATCTTGTTGTGCTCATTATGGAGCGCTCCATGGAGGGTCTGCAACTTAAACTTAATCAGGTAATGCGGAGAGTTTCCACCTGGATGAATGAACATGGTCTGCAACTAGCAGTTCATAAAACAGAACTAGTCCTTGCTACTAAGAAGAGAGTTCCACGAGTTGTACCAATGCTAGTAGATAATCAAGTGATAGAAACAGCTCCTGCTGTTCTTTACTTAGGTGTTATGATTGACAGCAAATTAACATTCTGGAATCATATCAGCAAGATTGCTGATAGGGCTGCAAGGATTGTTAACAACTTGTCGCGGCTCATGGCTAATATTGGCGGTCCTTCATCATTGAAGAGGAAACTGCTGATGAGAGTGGCGGAATCAGTTATTCTTTAGGTGCAGAGATTTGGTCAGTAGCTCTTGGCTCTGAGATGTATAGGAAGCGGATAACCTCTGTTCACAGAAGAGCTGCCCTCAGAATATCTTCTGCCTATCGTTCAGTGTCTGGACCGGCAGTGCTAGTAATAGCTGGGGCGATACCCATTTACATCCTGGCCAAGGAAAGGCGCCGTATATACTTGCGCAAAGACGGAGCATTTTAAGATACGCGTGAAGATGGAGGAAAGAGACAGATCTCTTCTGGAATGGCAGGAAGAATGGGAACGTGATCATCGTGGCAGGTGGACCGCTAGGCTCATCAAGCAACTGAAGCCATGGTTGTCGAGGGAACATGGTGAGGTTAATTATTACATTACCATGTTTCTCTCTGGCCATGGTTATTATGATGCATACCTCCATCGAATGGGAATTTCACCGAGTTCACAGTGTCGTTATTGTGATAATCAATGGGACGATGTTCAGCACACATTCTTTGCATGCTTGAGGTGGAGAAATCTTCGAAGGCTTCTGGAGACAAAAGTTGGAGTCATTACACCAGACAATGTGGTGGATAAAATGCTCAGCAGCAGAGAAAGTTGGGCACAGATTGCTGTCTACATCTCTGAGCTGCTGAAAACAAAAAAAGAGGAGGAACCGAGAAGATTGGTTGCTGAAGACAGTGAAGATGATGGTGAGTAATTTCATTATCATCATGTTAAATGAAATTGACTGAGACCTCTGGTCGTAACAGTGGCTCCACCCTGAAGTAAGGCTGAACAGGCAGTTCCGGGGTGGCCTTAAGCCAAGTATAGGGTTTGTGGGTTTTTAGTAGGTAAGAATCCTGCACAGTTGTAGGTCCGGAAGCTTGCAATCTGTCTTTTGAAGATTTCCCCACGGTTTCCCTCGAAAAACTAAAAAAAAATATATATATATATTATTATTATTATTATATAAAAATGGTTTTTGTTTTTTAGAAAAAACCGTAGCTCCCTTACTAAACACTGAATCAAAGCCGTTTATAATGGTCGATTGTCCTCTAAGAATTACCTAAAACTTTTGTCTGAAGAATTTTTGATATACCTACCCTTACGCCAAGGATGAGCAAAAAAATGCTTTGGAATTATCAGAAAAACTGAGAAGAGGTGGGTTCGATTCCCATCTCAGTTATTCTGGAAGTGATTTCCCACAAATGCCGGGATGCTTCCTAACGTAAGGCCACATCAGCCTCCTTCCCAACTCTCACTTGCTTTACAAATACACACACTACTACTGACACCACAATAACACAGATTATAAGACAAAATCTATCTACAGATATATACACCCAAGTACATGGGGCTAAGATTGGGATGGAGGATGCCGCAAACTGAATTTACTTTGGTGAAACCGCGGACACCCCCCCCCCCCCTCCCCCCCTACGATGGCCGAGAGTAGGATGCGAACCCACCACTGTTGTCAACTGTCGTCTAGAGGCTAACCAACCCCAAACTAGATTAAAATCCATGACTGAACCGGGAATTGAACCCAGTCCATCTTTGTGGATATGAGGTTGAGGGATTAGTTTAGTTTATTTTTGTTTTGTTTTTTTGATTTAGTATAGTTTATTTTTGTTTAGTTTATTTTTGTTTTCTTTAGCTTAGTTTAGTTTAGTTTTGATTTCCTTAGTTTTGTTTAGTTTTCTTTAGTTTTGTTTAGTTTAGTTTCCTTCCGTTTTGTTTAGTTTTGTTTAATTTAGATTCCTTCCGTTTTGTTTAGTTTTGTTTAGTTTAGTTTAGATTGTGTAGTTTTGTTTTCTATAGTTTAGTTTAGTTTACGTCAGTTTAGCTTAGATTGTGTAGTTTAGTTTTATTTAGTTTTTTATTGTATTGTTTAGTTTAGTTTAGATTGAGTAGTTTAGTTCTCTATAGTTTAGTTTAGTTTACGTCAGTTTAGTTTTGTTTAGTTTTCTTTCGTTTTGTTTAGTTTAGTTTCCTTCCGTTTTGTTTAGTTTTGTTTAGTTTAGTTTCCTTCCGTTTTGTTTAGTTTTGTTTAGTTTAGTTTCCTTCCGTTTTGTTTAGTTTTGTTTTGTTTAGTTTAGTTTCCTTCCATTTTGTTTAGTTTTGTTTAGTTTAGTTTCCTTCCGTTTTGTTTAGTTTTGTTTAATTTAGTTTAGTTTCCTTCCGTTTTGTTTAGTTTTGTTTTGTTTAGTTTAGTTTCCTTCCATTTTGTTTAGTTTTGTTTAGTTTAGTTTCCTTCCGTTTTGTTTAGTTTTGTTTTGTTTAGTTTTGTTTAGTTTAGTTTCCTTCCGTTTTGTTTAGTTTTGTTTAGTTTAGTTTCCTTCCGTTTTGTTTAGTTTTGTTTTGTTTAGTTTAGTTTCCTTCCATTTTGTTTAGTTTTGTTTAGTTTAGTTTCCTTCCGTTTTGTTTAGTTTTGTTTAGGTTAGTTTTGTTTAGTTTAGTTTCCTTCCATTTTGTTTAGTTTTGTTTAGTTTAGTTTTGTTTAGTTTAGTTTCCTTCCGTTTTGTTTAGTTTTGTTTTGTTTAGTTTAGTTTCCTTCCATTTTGTTTAGTTTTGTTTAGTTTAGTTTTGTTTAGTTTAGTTTCCTTCCGTTTTGTTTAGTTTTGTTTTGTTTTGTTTAGTTTCCTTCCATTTTGTTTAGTTTTGTTTAGTTTAGTTTCCTTCCGTTTTGTTTAGTTTTGTTTAGTTTAGTTTCCTTCCGTTTTGTTTAGTTTTGTTTAGGTTAGTTTTGTTTAGTTTAGTTTCCTTCCATTTTGTTTAGTTTTGTTTAGTTTAGTTTCCTTCCGTTTTGTTTAGTTTTGTTTAGTTTAGTTTCCTTCCGTTTTGTTTAGTTTTGTTTAGTTTAGTTTCCTTCCATTTTGTTTAGTTTTGTTTAGTTTAGTTTTGTTTAGTTTAGTTTCCTTCCGTTTTGTTTAGTTTTGTTTAGTTTAGTTTTGTTTAGTTTAGTTTCCTTCCATTTTGTTTAGTTTTGTTTAGTTTAGTTTTGTTTAGTTTAGTTTCCTTCCGTTTTGTTTAGTTTTGTTTAGTTTAGTTTTGTTTAGTTTAGTTTCCTTCCATTTTGTTTAGTTTTGTTTAGTTTAGTTTCCTTCCATTTTGTTTAGTTTTGTTTAGTTTAGTTTTGTTTAGTTTAGTTTCCTTCCGTTTTGTTTAGTTTTGTTTTGTTTAGTTTAGTTTCCTTCCATTTTGTTTAGTTTTGTTTAGTTTAGTTTCCTTCCGTTTTGTTTAGTTTTGTTTAGTTTAGTTTCCTTCCGTTTTGTTTAGTTTTGTTTAGTTTAGTTTCCTTCCATTTTGTTTAGTTTTGTTTAGTTTAGTTTTGTTTAGTTTAGTTTCCTTCCGTTTTGTTTAGTTTTGATTCCTTCCGTTTTGGGGGCATGGTGGCTCAGCGGTCTAGCTGTATGCCTCTCACCAAGGCGGACCAGGCTCGATTCCCGGTCAATGCATGTGAGATTTTCGATGTGAAATGCCATGTCCTGTGGTTCGGATTCCACGTAAAATGGAGGTCCCGTGGCTTATGATCGCGAGATTAACGGTCACGTTAAACTACAAGCTTTCTTCCCTTCCGTTTTGTTTAGTTTAGTTTCCTTCCGTTTTGTTTAGTTTTGTTTAGTTTAGTTTCCTTCCGTTTTGTTTAGTTGAATATTCTTTAGTTTAGTTTAGTGTAGTTTGGTTTTGTTTAGTTTAGTTTTTTTAGCTTTGTTTAGTTTTGTTTACTTTAGTTTAATTTTCTTTAGTTTACTTGTATTACCTTTAATTAGTTTGGTTTTCTTTATTATTTTTGTTGTTGTTGTTGTTTTAAGGAGGGGAGGGGGCGGAAGAGGAAGGTCATCTGCTCAACTATGTACCCATCAGGAACGAGTAATGTATAATTTAACAAGTGGATCCATACTTAAAATAAAGACAGTTGATGGCCTTAATGAGGCAGCTATTGCAAAGAAGGAACGTGCTCGATTCTCAGAAGCGTTCCCATTATCTTGTTTGCGGTTATAAACTACCCCAGCCTGGTAAGAATAGAAAGTAAATTATAGATAACAAGGGCATCGACATAGAAACACATAATATCGCCAGCCATGTTTCATGAAGTGCTTCTTACACTGATACTAGCATTCGGTTTCAGACGTTTATTGGATAATAATATTAGTTAGGCCATTACCAGGGCCCGGATTTTTATGACGTGTCATATTGGTTCACCACACACACTGCTAACATATTCAAAAATCCAGATCATAGTTCCCAGTTTTAATCTATTTACATTTATTAAAAAATAGGCTGATGATTTTTTTTTTTTTGTAAGACTGACACGTTGCTCAAATATATGTGTTTCATGAAAGAATGAGTTCAATGAAGTATATTTGTTAGTTCTTTTTTTTTTTTTTGCATTTTTCCATTTTGAGGGGTAGGGCATCTTTGGGGGAAATTTTAGGTCATTTTGGACATTTTAATACTATTTTCAAGAACGAAGGATACTTTTTAATGTTTAGCTATTCTAATTCTGTATTTTACTAAATTTCCGTGTTGAATATTTTGTTTGATATCATACAAGCATAACATATTATATTTTCCAGTAAACGGTACCCTCTTCCTCTATTCTCACAAGTATGCGTATAATGGACTCGCCCATCCAAGGAAGTACATTTGCCTCTTGCGTAGGTAGAAGGCTACAGCTAACAATGAATCATTGAGTTCGTGGTATTTCTTAGAGCCGGAAGTGCTGTTCTATTAGGCGCGAAGTTACGATATGCCTAAAGTGAAGCAAAGTATATCTGTAAAACTAAAACAATTTGTTTCGCAGAATGGAGAAAGGGTCTTCACCACTGACGGGACAATACTTTACTGCAAACTTTGTGACGTGAGAGTGGCAGCTGTAAAAAGGTTTACGGTGGAACAACATGTATCGCGTGAGAAACATAAACGTGGTCTGCAACGACTTCATAATGAAGGAATATTACTACAACAGAAGCTTGTTGGAAAAACCCATTCATCATTTTCACCATTCTTTGAAGAACTGTGTAGAGTATTTCTTTGTGCCGATATCCCATTGAGTAAGTTAACCCTAAACCTGCACAATTTCTTAGAGAAGCACACGGGCAAATCCATACCGGATTCTTCTACGTTAAGGAAAATCTATGTTAGACGATGCTATGAAAAAACTTCAGAAGATATCAGGAAAATAGTTGGAAATAAAAAAATATGGGTATCGGTGGACGAGACGACAGACTCTTCAGGACGATATGTAGCTAACGTGGTGGTAGGAACACTGGACGAAGATGTTCCTGGGGAACACTTTCTACTCTATTGTGAGCATTTACAAAAAGTGAACTACTCAACAATCAGCAACGTTCTTGATAAATCGTTGGCATTGTTGTGTCCTGATGGCATTCGGCATGACAATCTGTTGCTCTTAGTAACGGATGTAGTCCCCTACATGGTCAAGGCTGCTAATTCGCTTCGTGCTCTCTACTCTAAAATGGTGCATTTAACTTGTTTGGCCCACGCGTTACACCGAGTCGCGGAGGAGGTTCGCGGTCATTTTCCAGAAGTTGACCAATTGATAGGATGTGTGATAAAGGTATTCTTGAAGGCACCCTCTCGAGTTTCAACTTTCAAGTTAGAATCTCCATACATTCCGCTTCCTCCTTCTCCCGTTTTGACAAGATGGGGAACCGGGATTGAAGCCTGCACGTAGGCCTATTATAGCGAGAACTTACAAATGGTGAAACAAATCGTGGATTCATTTGACAGCACTGAAGCCGCATCAATCAAAGTAGCGCAAAAACTTTTAGCAGATAGTGAAATTGCAGGGAAACTTGCTTACACAAAAGCAAATTTTGAATTTCTTCCTACTACCATAACCGCTCTGGAAAAGTCGGAATTGCCGCAAGTGCAGCAGTTACATTTTGTGCTGAAAGTGGTGAATGATTTGGATCGCGCGTGTGGCAAAGTGGGACAAGCTGTGTCTGAGAAGATGAATAAGGTTTTGGAGAAAAATAATGGCTATCAGACAATGTGTTCAATTGCAAAAATTTTGTCAGGTGAAACATTTTCTCTTTGTGACATTGACGACAGTGAATTAAATTCAAGTGACATTGTTTGCTTTAAGTATGCTTCTGTTGTGTCGGTGGAGGTAGAATGGCGCTTTTCTATGTATAAAGCTTTGTTGGCTGACAATAGACAATCATTTTCATTTGAAAATCTACATCGTATTCGTTGTTAATTGCAACTCACACATTTTGGAATGAACAATTGGGACCTTTATGGCTGAGAAACGTCTGTTTTGTAAATATGTAAGTATTATTAGCCTATTTTCAATTTTGAAAAAATAGGCTTATGACATCACCTTTTGTCCGTGTGTGTGTGTGTGTGTGTGTGTGTATGTGTGTGTGAGGTGTGTGTGTGTCCCCCCTAATAAAATCTAAACGGCTGGAGCGATTTCAATGAACGTCGGTAAGTTCATAGCACTATTCCGGGCGACCCCGACCGTGCCCTTCAAATTTTGTTACGTCTCACCAATCCAACATGGCCGCTATGCGAATTATTACACCAGCATTTATTATCTCCGAAACTATTACCGATATCACCCTGAAATTTTTACGGTGATAAAGGGAACTACTAGACGTTCACCTATGTGACTCTTGAAAAACAGGTAACTACAAAACCAACATGGCGGCCAAGCGAAGTTGCGACGTTTAAATAGACGTTTCTAGCGATTTAACCAACCAAACGCAATAAAACTTGGTACAGTATGTGTGTATACACATTGTAATGCACCGACATCTAACTTCGTTCAATTGTTTTCATACCCACAAGATGGCGGCTGTGCGAAATATTTCACCGGCATTCTATATCTCTGAAACTGTTAGCGGTATCACCCTGAAATTTTGTACGGAGATAAAGGGCACTACTGGAAGTTCATCTATAAGATTTTCAAAAACCAATTAACTACAAAACGAACATGGCGGCCAAGCGAATTTGAAAATTTAAATAGACCTTTCTCGCGATTTAATGTTCCAAACGCAATGAAACTCGGTACAGGAAATGTTTATACACATTTTAATGCAATGGTATCTAATTTATTTCAATTGTGTACATAACCTCAAGATGGCGGCTGTGCGAATTTTAAAATTAAGTTTTTATTTCTTGTGTCGTTATCATGCGATCGAAGTGAAAGTTTGAATAATGAACCTACGCAATAATTTTCCTTTAATGGTACATGACTCTATGGCCTATACATTTAACAATCCAACATGGCGACCATCCGAAATATTTAGACGACTCTGAATATCTACGAATCCATTAGAGCAAACAAACTGAATATTTTTATGTTCATAGGGGCTATGAACATAAGTTCACCTATAGGACTTTCAATAACCTGGTGATCACAAATCCAACATGGCGGTGACGCGAAGTATACATATTCACATGGACGTTTGTCGCAATTTAACCATTCGAATGCAGTGTAACTTGGTACAGTAAATCCCTATACGAATGTTAATCCACTGGCATCTAATTTATTTCAATTGTTTCCATAAATAAAATATGGCAGCTGTGCGAAATTTTAAAATCTTGTTTTTACTTCTTGTGTAATAATCATGCGATTGAAGTTTGAATGCTACACGTACACAATAATCTTCATGTAACAGTACTCTAGGACCTACATATATAAAGTCCAACATGGCGACCATCCGAAATATTTAGTCGGTTCTCAATATCTACGAATCTATTACAGTAATCAAACTGAAATTTTGTATGTTGATAGTGGCAATTAACATAATTAGGATATATGAAAATAGGCTCTATACAGTAGTTCTTCACGGAACTACTTGTTTTTTAAATTCATAACTCGTTACAAAATGTCTGTTTTGCCAATATTAATAGCTTGAATTCATTTTGTTACCACAGAACACTAAAACAATACAGAAATCATAGAAAATCAAAGGTCACTTTCTTTTTTATTTGATCATTTTCTGCATATTTTTAGGTCATAAATGCATTTTTTTATTTTGCATGTTTTGCACTTTTTTAGGTCATCATAATCCTAGCCCTACTTATGAGTAAAGCCCTGCGTAGATGTGGATATCCACGGATAAACCCACGGATATCCGCAACAATTTTTCGCCATGCGGATATACAGTAGTTTGCATGGCTGTGCGGATAGCGGATAAGCTGCGGATAATGTTTCGAGTAAATTTGTGGATAGTTTTTAGAATACAATCCGAACTTGTTGAATATCATGGCAAGGACCCGGATGATTATATCATAATTTTCCGTTATGGTTTTTTTCTTCATGACAAGATGATTTACGCTAATCTCATTCAAATTATGTCATTAGGCACAATTAACACTCCGAACTGGAAAGGGTTGCAAATCTGGCTGTATAACATTCATTTTAAACATAGCACATGACATGCATAGCCTAAGGAAACGGCGTTCTCCTCAAAACTAAATGTATTGCTTTATTTTATCTAATTGAAAATATTATTGCAATGCCAGTAGATTCGGATACCAAACGCGCGGATGCAGATAAAAGTCGTGCGGACGCGGGGCAGATGCGGATAAAGTTTCGTTTATCCGCGCAGGGCTCTACTTGTCCGTGTGCCTGTGTGTGTCCCTAATAAAATCTAATTTAAAGAATACGAAGGGAGTTCAATATATAATGCAACACATTTCTTTTTCTAAAAGCAGGTTGGTTTTATTGAGGTTTCAAATACACCATGTTATTCCCCAATCCTTTGGTACAATACCCTATTTTTCAGCATAGTCTCCGTTCAATGCGATGGCCTTACGCCACCGTAATGTGAGGGCCTGTATGACTGCATGGTACCACTCGACTGGTCGATGTCGGAACCAACGTCGTGCTGCATTGATAACTTCCCCTTCATCCACGTAGTCTTTGTCGTGGAGTGCATCCTTCATTGGGCCGAACATATGGAAGTCAGAAAGCGCGAGATCCGGAAGGTAGGGTGGATGAGGAAGAACAGTCCACTAAAGTTTTGTGAGCTCCTGTCGGGTGCACAGACTTGTGTGAGGTCTTGCGTTGTCGTGAAGAAGGAGAAGTTCGTTTGCATTTTTGTGGCTACGAACACGCTGAAGTCCCTTCTTCAATTTCCTTAGAGTAGCACAATTCACTTCAGAGTTGATCGTTTCACCACGAGGGAGAACATTGAACAGAATAACTCTTTCAGAGTCCCCGAAGACCGTAGCCATGACTTTACCAGCTGGGGGTACGGTTTTGAACTTTTCTTTCGTGGGAGAGTTGGTGAGGCGCTACTCCATGGATTGTCGTTTTGATTCTGGTTCGAAGTGATGAATCCATGTTTTATCACCTGTGACAACGTTTGACAATAAATTGTCACCTTCAACCCCATAACGAGCAAGCAATTCCGCACAGATGTTTCTTCTTTGCTCTTTATGGTTCCCGCTGGATTCCTCGACACTTAAACTTAGCTTCATCTTTAAGTTAGCGACAATCCCTAGGCAACCTGTATTCCTCTTTCCGGGCCTCTAGGATTACAAAATGGTAGCTAAACCGTGGCGTGTTTCCTTCTTGTTGGTCTGCTTACAATAACTTTATTAAAATTAATCAAAAATTCCCAATTGTTTTGTGCACCTTGCGAAATATATTTCGTAAATTAAATACTAGAATATTTTCTATGAAATAAGTTTTGTGTGCTTTTATTTTAATTATCACTGTGAATCAGATGATTTTCCAGTAGTTCAAAGGGACGTAAGCCCCATAGCAATAATATTATTAGCTTTTTCAGAAGAAAACACTGTCTTTCTGGAATAGCTAGTATTGACTAATAATAATAATTAAAGGTATTTCAGTGGAAGGGGGGCGAGAAGAACATTGCATAGGGGCCCTTAAATCCTCTCCGTGGTCCTGTTTAGGAACATTAACGATATATTGACAGCGAGATCTAGAAGCCTCTCTTGGAGAAATTGCGCCAGACAGTTTTGTACAGATAATAATAATTATCGTGTAGTCTCCGGAGAGGCCGAGTGCAGGTCTTTCAAGTTGAGGCGCGTGGGAGACATGCGTGTCGTAATGAGGAAGAAGTGATGGTCATAATAATAATAATAATAATAATACGCCTCGGGTGGCAGCTTTGTTTTTTAACGTGTAGAGATCTGCTTGCATGTCAAATTTTGTCGTTCCTTGGAACGTTATGAAAGTCAAGGAGGTTAGATATCTAAGCTCCTTGACACTATAGCGCTTTCTAGTAGAGAAAGGAGGAACTTTGTACTGGCGGAAAATCCCGAGATTAATTTTGCCATTATGAACACGGCCTACTGAATTCAAATAGGTTATTTAACATTCCAACAACGTATGACATGCGTGCCGTGATTTTTGTCGCCTTTCAAAAATCATTTACCACGGCCAGTAGTGAACCTGCAAGCTTGGGTTTGGTAGTCTGACACGATAACCAGTAACCCACCGTGGCAAGCGAAGTGACGATGAAGACGGCACATAGCCTACACCCAGTCCCCGAGCTACGGGAATTAACGCCAGGAGATTAAAATCGCTGATGGCTCGGCCGGGAAAGGGACAGATGACCTCGTATTTCCGCCCCTTAAAACAACAATAACTAACTAACATAAGCTAAACTTGGCCAGGAATCGAACCCGGAGCACTTCGGGCCAAAGCCTAGCGCGCTAACCATTTAGCCACAGAGTTTGTACAAATGATACCGCAACATGTCGATACTTTGAACCAAATAGCTGTCCAAGTACGAGCTGTTTGGCATCAGAGGAAGAGGAAAATGGTAGCTTATGAGTAGGGTTCGGTAGTTTAAGACCTAAAGGAGTACAAAATATGCCCTAAAACTAGCTAAATATGACCTAAAAACTATAAAATATGACCTAAAAAAACTATGAAATATGACATGGTTTTTTGGGATAGGTAGAGTATCACTTAAGTGCCAAAACAATTTTCCAGTGTTCATAATGTTGAATTTTGGGCTTATGCCGTGTTTATTTTATTAAAATTCGACGCGTTTCGAAAGAAACCATGCCTTTCTTCGTCAGGAATAATCTGGAATACGTCAATGATTGCTAAGAGAAAGCAACAAAGAACATATAGAAGGTGCCCAAAGATGGACGCCATTATAGCCCCATGTTAGGGACAACGGAAAGCAGCAGTGAATTACTTTCTCAGGGTTCTGATTATAGGTAGCCAGGATTCACTGAGGTTGTAGCCGGTGTCGCGGTTGAAATTATCTGGGTGTCAAATTTTGTCGTTCCTTGGAACGTTATGAAAGTCCGCGACACCGCCTACAATCTCAGTGAATCCTGGCTACCTATAATCAGAACCCTGAGAAAGTAATTCACTGCTGCTTTCCGTTGTCCCTAACATGGGGCTATAATGGCGTCCATCTTTGGGCACCTTCTACATGTTCTTTGTTGCTTTCTCTTAGCAATCATTGTCGTATTCCTGATTATTCCTGACGAAGAAAGGCATGGTTTCTTTCGAAACGCGTCGAATTTTAATAAAATAAACACGGCATAAGCCCAAAATTCAACATTATGAATAGTAACACGGGCCGTGAAAGTCTAAATGACAATTTTCCAGTGTATTGGACATGTGATATTTTGATTTTACAATTGACTTTTTTAATGAACTATGTGTATTTGCAATGTATTTTATGTCCATAAGTGTTTATAATGTGTATATCTGGCTGATGAAGAACAACATTATTGTTCGAAACATGTACCAGTACTAAACAGTGCTAATAATATTACAAGTATTGAAAAGACGGAACTAAGAGTAAGTTATTTAGTGGAATTTAAATTCAATACGGACCCTTGTGGATAAAAGGAATTCCCTTGTTTGCTAATTGCTTCTGCGCTAAATATATCTACTGGAGTGACATCCTGTCGAAAGGCGGAAGCACACTATCGTCATGTTCCGTGACCCCATGCGTACAGTGTCGCAATCTAACTTGTTCAGAAAGATGTGCTAAAAGACGTCCGTAGAGGAGCGCCTTCTTGGAATCAGGTCTTCTAAACCTGCTATCTGCCTCTTCCGGGAAAAGAAAGAAAAATATATCTACTATACTATTAGGAAATCCTGTGTTTGAAACTCGACGCAGATAACACGTACCTTGTTAACGACACCTCAATTTAAACAAAAATGCTGAAATTATAACCAAATATGACCTTATATCACTAAAATATGACCAAATATGACCAAAACAATAAAAAAATGGCCGAAATATGCATTTATAGGCAACAACAAATTGATTTAAACGTGGTCAGGGACCCGTCATTCAAACTTATTTTTCAGATTTCGGGTAAAATGAGCCCAGGAAAAAAATATGACTTTTCCTTAACATCCGAACCATAGTTATGAGCGTCAATGTTATATTGAATAAAACAAGTAGAGGCTCAAAAGACGTATTAAGTCGACATCGTCTTGGAGTCCGTTCTTCAGTCCATGATTTCTTGGTCCTGGTAGTAATTTTCTCCGAGAATTGATGGTTATTGATTGAACTGGAGTTGATCTTGTAAAATATCCTCTGTTATTCCAATTTCTTGAAGGTCTTTTTCTGGTTCAGTAAGCCAGTTATTCTTGACGGTAATTGGGAGAGCGAGGTTGAGAATACTTTTGGTGAGCCCGTCATTGTTCATTCTGAGAATGTGGCCGTTGTAGAACTTCAATCGCCTTTTCCTGAAGGTGGCAGTGATCTTGTCAGCATGCTGATAAAGCTCCAGAGAGTTCTGTTTCATTCAGATTCCTTCTGAGCAGACTGGACCAGGGATGTTTCTCGGTATTTTTCTTTCTTGTTTCTCTATGCCCTTAATTTCAAAAAATATGCTTCCCATGGTGAAGGTTTCCGAGGTATAGTTCTTCAGGTTTAATTACTGTGTTGTAATGTCTTAATTTTGCGTTCTTTGATATTGATTTCTGTTATCTCTGTTCCAGGCGATTCTCAACCTTTTAGACGCTGCGAGCCCCTTTTTAAGCTGAGTATTTTGGCGTCCCCCCCTCCCCTAACTTTTAATGTTAAAACAATAATTAGAAAATTACAATAATTGTTAAGTTTTATTCAAAAAAACACATGTAACTAATAAGATGGTATATTGGCTTTCACGGCCAGTGAATTAAAACTCAGCAATTCTTCTAGGTTTATGCCATGTCTTGTGTGGGGTTTCGCCCAGGACACCAAGCTGGCTCATCGGTGGGCTCCCTAGAAGGATTGCTGAGTTTTAATTCACTGGCCTTGAAAGCCAATATACCATCTTTTTGGAAGCCTTCGTAGGGAGGTTGAGGCTGCTTGAGCTTTTGGTTCTCGCAGTCAAGTAGTGCAGTTGCACTCTATATAAAGGAAGGTAGCGCACAGTTCGTTACTCCAGTGGGGGTCCGGGCGGGGACACCAAGAGCCCGCCGATGAGCCAGCTTGGTGTCCTAGGCGAAACCCTACACAAGACACGGCACAAACCTAAATGAATTGCTGAGTTTTCCATGTAACTAATATTAATAAACATTCATTCAAAAACTGCTTAATTCCAAACATGCTCAAATTTCTCATTAATAGAATAAAAAACGTAAACGTTTAATACAATGTGAGTGTATTGTTCTTTTAATTTAAAAAAAAGCTACAGCAATAAGTCTTTTTTTTTTTACTTTTTCTCCGTATCTCGCGACCCCCAAGACACATTTTTAAATTCTCTGTTTGCTTCACGATTAAATCCTATTGACTGAATTAGTTTTCCTATGTACTGTACATGAATTTATTTACTCGATGAATTTTGCCGAATTTAGTCTTTAGAGGTTTTCCCTCTAGGTATAACATTCTTCTTCTTCTTCTTCTTTTTCTTCCTCTTCTCCTCCTCCTCCTCCTCCTCCTCCTCCTCCTCCTCCTCCTTCGCGAATGGATCTCTTAGGACCACGCGGAATCAGCTCGTCTTCCTTTTAGTCCAGTATTATTTCACACGCAACGAGTGGGTGTGTTTTCATTGCTCAGACCGAACCCCCTTGTTTTTGTGATTTTTCTGATTGCTATTCGATCTTGTAAATTTGGCGTCCCTAATTCTTTGAGATCTTTCTCCATTTGTTTGTACCAATTAGGTCTGGCCATCTTATTCTTTAAGAATGTATGAATTCTATGTCTTAGCCTGTTCGAATCCATTCTTTCTATGCGCCTTATGAATTGGATTCTTCGCATGCGCATTGAAACTGAGAGCTTGTGAATCTGTTTGTAGATTTTTGCATTAGGTTTTGGATATCGTATTCCATTCTTGATTCTTGGTCCTATAACTTTCCTCATTATCTTACGTTCTTTAACTTCCAATTGGCATTTTAGAGTCTTATGCTGGAGATTAAGTGTTTCGGATGCGTTGTTGTATAATGTCTGATTTTACAGTTCCAAGAGAGGCATTTTTTGTTGTCGATATTCTTTGTCAGTTGAAATGCAGTTTCCATTTTCTGAAGCCACGGTTGAATGGATTTTTTCTCACTGCAATTTTCAGTGATCCATTCCCCTTGATATTTAAATTCTGTAGTACGGGAGATTGTATTGTTGCCAATTTTCAGTTCATGTGGAGCCGTCTTGATAAAATTATAAATTTTGATTTTTCATATGAAATTCTTAAGCCAACTTTATTATTATTATTATTATTATTATTCGTTTTTTCTTTCGTTGTCAGTTTACCCTCCAGGTAGGCTTTTCCCACGGACTTTCCGAGGGATCCCACCTTTACCGACTCTGCGGGCAGTGTCCTGGAGCTTGAAACATCGGGTTGGGGGATACAACTGGGGAGGCGGGACTACCGCCTCGCCCAGGCGGCCTCACCTGCAGAGCGAACAGGGGCCTCATAAGGGATGGGATGGGATGGGAAGAATGGGAGGGATAGACCAGGAAGAGAGAAGGAGGCGGCCGTGGACTGACGGTAGTTACCATCCCGGCATTTGCCCGAAAACGAAGTGGAAAACCACGGAAAACCACTTCGAGGATGGTTGAGGTGGGAATTGAACCCCGTCATTCATTTGGACCACCCTAGGCTGAGTAGACCCCGTTCCAGTCCTCATACCACTTTTCAAATTTCGTGGCAGAACCGGGAATCAAACCTCGGACCTCCGGGATGGCAGCTAAGCACGCTGACCACTACACCACAGAGGTGACATATTATTATTATTATTATTATTATTATTATTATTATTATTATTATTATTATTATTATTATTATTATTATTATTATTATTATTATAGCTTGCCACGGTGGGTGAGTGGATAGCGTGTCGGTCTACTAACCCCAAGATTCCAGGTTCGCTCCTGGCCGTGGTAAGTGATTTTTTTTTTGAAAGGTGGAAAAAATACGACACGCATGCCATACGATGTTGGCATGTCAAAGAACCCGTTTGAATTCAGTAGGCCGTGTTCATAATGGCAAAATTAATCTCGGGAGTTTCCGCCAACACAAAGTTCCTCATTTCTCTACTAGAAAGTGCTATAGTGTTCACGGAGCTTAGATATCTAACCTCCTTGACTTTCATAGTGCTTCAAGGAACAAAGAAATTCGACATGCAAGCTACCCTCTGGTGTCAAATTACAAAGCTTGCACCCGGCACCTGAGGTCATACGATATTATTATTATTATTATTATTATTATTATTATTATTATTGTCATCCCCAACTTGGAAAGTTAGGATACGCCACTAAATTCCGCATTTCGCTAAGGGGCCATGCGGACAGTAATCGACCCCAGGGCTGTCTCTATGTAATGGAAACCGGAATATCTGTTGTGTTCTGTTTGAATATTGAAATAATACTCCCATTGTCGATAATTTTCCGCCATAATACGCGCGGCGCGGCTCTATTGTTGCCGTTCTTAAAGCCCGCCATCTGTCGGCGAGCCCGCGGAATGCAGTGTGACGTCACGCGGTATCCATTTATCGCCGTGATCAAGGTTTACTTTAGCTCTTGCCATTGTGTACACTGGATATACAGCGGGGCTTTGACCCCTAGAGAGTTTGAGGGGTGCGTGCTCTTCTCTAAGAGTCTTATATATACCCTCCCCTGTCTGGTGTCCTCAGGGGACCTACCCCCAACTCCTGTTAAATACTAGGGAGAGTGGGGTACAACATCCACCTGACTTGCTTCCTGCCAGCCAGCCTCCTCGTCTAGATCATCATATCATGTGTTCTGCCAAGGGTCGAGATTCGATTTACCAGATTTAAACCTGAGGATTGGTGTTTCGTTTCCTCCTCTGTGGATGTGTTGGGGGGAGGAATAGACCGCAAAAACATGTGCAGCGCACAAAAATGGATCAACAAGGATAAGCTGTAGAGTTTTCTCTATTATATCAAGGGATCACAAGATATATCTCCCGGTAAAGTGGAGATATGCTGTTTCTGCCGGGGACGAAGGGAGATGGCTCCTTTGGGGAAAAGGAAAGATGAAGTCATACCGATATCACACGATAAAACTCCAGCAAATCTCCAGGTAGGTTTTCCCCGAGTCTGTTGTGGGGTGTCGCCTAAATGCACCAAGTCAAGTTCATCAGCGGGCTCTTGGTGCACCTTGCCCGGACCACCGCTGTGGTATATGTTCCATATAAGAAAAACTCTTCTTTACTGGGGGTAATAAGAGAGGGTATTTATTTATTTACCGTATTTTTATTTATTTTTCTATATGTTTATTTAATTTCTATGCATCTATTTATTTATCTATCTGTTTATTTATTTGTTTATTCATTTGCTTATTTATTTATTTGCTTATTTATTTATTTGTTTATGTATTTATTTGTTTATTTATTTATCTGTTTGTTTATTTATTTATCTGTTTATTTATTTATTTATCTGTTTATTTATTTATCTGTTTATTTATTCATTTGCTTATTTATTTATTTGTTTATTTACTAAACTATCTATTTACTTATTTGATTATTTATTTATTTATGTATTTATCTGTTTATTTATTTGTCTGTTTATTTATTTATCTGTTTATTTATTTATCTGTTTATTTATTTATTTACTTAGCTATTTATTTATGTATTTATTTATCCGTTTATTTATTCCTTTATGTATTCGTTTATTTATCTATATATTTATTTATTTATTTATTTATTTATCTGTTTATTTATTTATTTGTTTATTTGTTTATTTATTTATTTATATGTTTATTTATTCATTTATTTGTTAATTTATTTATCTGTTTATTTATTGATTTGTTTATTTATTTATTCATTTATTTATATGTTTATTTATTTATCCAATTAGTCATTTGTTTATTTATTTGTCTGTTTATTTATTTATCTATCTATTAATTTATCTGTCTGTATATTTATTTACTTATTCATTTATCTGTTTATGTATTTATTTATTTATTTATTTATTTATTTATTTATTTATTTATTTATTTATTTATTTATTTATTTATTTATTTATTTATGCATTCATCTATTCATTCAGAGTGCATCTAGCAGGTTCCACACATCAAAATGATTTACACAATAATGTCCTTATGCTAAAATAATAATGATAATTAGCAGAATAAAAAGAGCAGTAACTTGGGAGAAATTATAACACCCGATGTATCAGAAAAAGGAGCCTTCCCATCGCGCATGGGTAAGACGGTCAACGCTAAATCATTAAAGCAGTGGCATCCATCCATTCTGAAAGTGGTTTTCCGTGGTTTCCCAATTCTACTCCGGACAAATGCCACAACCGTTTCGTACCCAAACCCTACCTCAATTAATTACAAATGCACACACTAGTACAGACATCACAGGTTATCAGACACACCGAAGTACACGGGGCTACATGACAATGATGTTACAAAGCTCCTAAAGAATCAACAACAACATAACAAGCAGACAAACATGCATACATATTTATCATTTGATAATGTTTAATAAGTCACCTCAATGATCCCCTACTAGCGACGTTGGTAACATGCTGAACTGCTGTGCCCAAGATAGCGGGCTCAAACCCGGCCGAAGTCGTCGGATTTTTCAAGAGCGTTTAAAATCCTTCAGTACGCCTTCATTCGGAGGGAAGTAAAACCGGTGGGCCCATATCATAGATTTATGGCATGTAAAAGATCCTTCCACTAACTAAACTTGTGTGAAGCGAAATTTGTAGGTCTCGTCCTTTGGCCTATTTTTTAGCCTACTTTCGATTTTTGCAAAAAATGAAAGTAGACTTATGAGATCAACACAGGGCGAAAAAAGTGTGTCTGTCTGTGTGTGTGTGTATGTGTGTGTGTGAGTCTGTGTGTGTGTGTATGTGTGTGTGTGTGTGAGTCTGTGTGTGTGTGTGTGTGTGTCTGTGTGTGTGTGAGTGTGTGTACTCTGAATGTCTGTCCCCCCTTATCAATTCAAACACGGTGAATGCGAATTGAACAAAATTTGGTACAAAGGTAGCACTAGCAAAGGACACCTCAGTGTCATGTTTTATATCGCCGCCATCTTTACTAAAACTGAATGGCGGCCACTCAAACGTTCAAAAAGTAAAATCAAATAACGACTAACCAAATCATCCGATCTCTACCAAATTTGGTAACAACATACCTTCGTATAGGATGCGTCTTGTGACCAAACTACAAGGTCGTCCGCCATACCATTTCAGGATGGCGGTCGTGCGAATTTTGCAAACTTTATAATCCATATCATGGGACCCACCAGTTCCGATTATCGAGCCGAGAATCGTTTTAACTGTTCTAAAGGAAGAGGCACGTTCGAAATTAAAAGTCTATTTTGTAATACTATAGTGCAGACGTGATTTTAAAAAGCTGAGCTGATTCAGTAATAAGACAAGATGGCAGCGGATATCTTGTGCCAGACTTATATTTCACTAATTTGAGTATTGAATGCAATATAGCGTACTGATACAAAATAAATAAACTTTGTATGAAATGCTTTATATATAAATAATATACTCCAGTGATGAAATCGTTTAGTATAAATCATTATTTGCTAACAAGTTCTATGTAAGTCATTTTATATAGAACGATATTCGTTGACACAATTAGCTCAGTGGTTAGTCGTGGCCGAGTGAGGTACGTGTGTGCGCACTGTGTGACCGCATTTGGAAGAGTGTACGGTTTCCTAATACCGGTGCTTCCTTAGTTCCACGTGTGTACTGACCTTCCGTGTGTCATTCGGACAATACTTTTTCAAGTAGTGTTCCAGATAGGACAACACAACCAGAAACCCAGAAAACCCCGCTGTAAATCATGTCCGGATACCAGAGGAAGAACACCGTACGCTGCCAATGGGACAGGCAGAGTTCTCGCCCCTCACCAGGAGAAATTCACCGCTGGATTGGCGATACCCTCCGGTTGACTGTCGACCAAGTAGAAGCCATCCAGTTAAATGCGCACGAGAAAACCATGTACATCAAGGTAATCAGTATATCTACTTATCAGAAATTGTTAAATACTTTTGCAGATCCTATTAAATTTCAGTATGACTCAGGCGAAATGACAAATGTTAAGCTCTCCACAGCGGATTCCAATTTTACCACAGTGCGGATATTTAATGTCCCACTCGAAGTTCCTCCTGAAATTTTCAAATCCGTCCTGTCGAAATATGGCACTGTGAGTGACGTCAGGAAAGAACAATGGTCTTCTGCTTATCAGTTCCCGGTGTATAATGGAATACGTGCCGTCAATATGGAAATCAAACAAGATATCCCCTCCACTGAGACTTTTGGTGGCCATTCTGGCTATATAACGTATAATGGACAGAAACAGACCTGTTTAATTTGCAATGCTACCACCCATCTACGTATCAACTGCCCAAAGAAAATGATTCCCCTCGGTATAACTCCTACACAACAACGACGTGCCCAATACTCGGAAGTTGTGACGCAGCAAACGTCATATGAAAACATGCTTATTGATCAGTCAGCTGGGACAACACCAGAAGTGACCTCGGTTACATATGACGCAGAACTGTTACCTTGCCCTGACCAGAGCAGTGAGCCACAGAGTGCCCCTGTGATATCGGCAACCTGTATCGCAGCCTTAGAACCGACTATGCCGTCACTACAGGCTGCCACAGAAATGTTGTCTTCACTGCCACCACCTTCTCTGGTATCTACCGACTCACCTACGCAGGTTGATCGGGGATCCGAAAATGTATCTAAGAAGATTAAAACAAATGCCTCGATTGCCGTACCAGCCCCGAAGAATCAAACTGGCTCCACAAACGTTTCCACAGCTGTGAAAAAGAAACAAAATCTTCATTCTACGTCATCTAGGGACCCACGAACGCTCTCAAACGCTGACAGCCGGCCTATGAATGGCAGTCATAAGGAACTATCTCAACCTAATTTGACATAGTGCACCAGTATAATTCTCACCTGTGTCTTTTTTTTTCTTTTTTCTCGAGTCCACCTTCCAGTATGTCTAGCACAGCTTTTATACTTTTCTTAATGGCGCAATTTCTCACTGTGGCCACTGTGAATATCAATGTAATAGAATGCCCTCTGAAATTTCAACTGTTGGAGAGATTCCTTCGAGATGCAGACATTGACATTGCCTTCATTCAAGAAGTTGCTCTACCCTGTTTGCCAATATCTGCCTTCTACAAACAATACATCAATACCGGTTATACGAATAGAGGGACCGGATTCCTCATAAGACATGATATCCCACTCGAAGGTGTGCTATGCCATCCATCAGGACGCATAATATCTGGACACATAAACAATACCACCCTGATAAATGTATATGCCCCATCCGGGTCCAATAAACGTGTGGAACGGAAAATGTTCTTTCAACAGAGTATACTGCCTCATCTGCACGACGTTAAGGAAAAACTTATTCTTGCAGGGGATTTCAATTGTATTCAACGCCCAGAGGATTCCACTAGTTCATACCAAGGTATCAACCCGGCTCTCAGGACCCTTCTTAACTCCCTACACCTCATTGATGCTGTGGATAGTTTAAGGGTGCCCCTGCCCCATTACACCTGTATAAGTCACAACTCCTCATCACGAATTGACCGCATATACTTTTCACAGGAACTTATCCAGCCTAGACGATATGAAGTGATACCTGCCAGTTTCACTAACCATCATGCTGTCGTATGTACAATCTCTTACCCCCATCCCATATTTCACATAGGAAGAGGTTATTGGAAGCTGAATTGCTCGCTGTTACTGGAGGAGGAATGCCAAGATATTTTCAGACAACACTGGACTCGATGGGTCCAACAAAAATGCAAATTTCGCGACTGCGCAGACTGGTGGGATATTTTAGTTAAACCAGGGATCCGCCGCGTCTTTAAGAACATATCCTACCAACGAGGTCGGGAAAGACGGGATACAGTTGAATTTTACTATCGAGTTCTTCGCCAGCTCCAGCAAAGTTCTGATGCTGGGGAGCGTATATATGACCAGATTCGGGAAGTTAAAACCAAGCTCCTGTCCCTACAGCAAAGAACGCTCGCTCATATAAACGTGGCTTTAAAAGATCGTACAGTGCTCCCGGACGAAAGTGCAAGTGTATACCATATCGCCAAAGGACAACGGGAGCGGCAACGTAAATATATCCACCGCCTCCACACCAGTACTGGAAGTGTCGTCACCTCCCCTGACGCTATACGTAGTGAAATATCATTATTTTATCAACGGTTCTACGCTAAGGCTGAAATTGATCCACAGCAGGTGACCCTATTGCTTTCATCTTGCAGTACCCAACTATCTCCGGACAACAAAACTCTGCTCAGCGCGGATATTACGGATGAAGAGATTCACTCTGTGGTTAAGCAGCTCCCAAACAACCGCTCACCTGGCATTGATGGACTGCCATATGAAATGTATAAACACTTCTGGCCTCTCATTGGCAAAGAATTTTGTCATGTCCTGCGTACCATTCTCCAACGTCGTGCTCTTTGTCAGTCACATCACGAAGGTACCATAGTCCTCATACCAAAAACATCCTCTCCCATGGCAGTTGGTGACTTCCGACCAGTTACTCTGCTCTGCAGTGATTATAAAGTCCTTACCAAAGTACTTGCATGCCGATTGAAGACTGTTCTACATGATATCCTTGGTATTGAACAATGTTGCAGTATTCCTGGAAGAACTCTGTTAACAAACTTAGCGATACTACGGGACCTACACCTAAAAGCCGAAATGCTCCCCACTGAGCCAATGAGTTTTCTCACCTTAGATCTTGATAAAGCTTTCGACCGCATCAGTCATGAATACTTGTACATGGTCTTGCAACACTTTGAATTTCCTGAAATCCTTGTTGACTACATTCGTATGATAAATTGTAATGCTACGTCTCGAGTGCTCGTCAACGGTTTTCTTTCCCCTCTGATTCCAATACAACGATCAGTTAGGCAAGGATGTCCCCTTTCCATGCTACTTTTTGTCATTGGCCTTGAACCGTTCATTCGGACTATCCAGGTGAAGCTACAGGGTTACAAACTGTCCACACATGTTTTTGGAATGTGCGCCTATGCTGATGACGTATCAATATTGATCCGCAATAATGAAGATATCTCCCACATCGATAGCGCCCTTCAGCTCTACCATATCGCCTCTGGAGCACAATCGAACCCCCAGAAAACTGCTTTGCTTCCGCTCAATACTAACTCAGTGATTACCCAACAGCCCTGGTTCCGGATAGTAAATGAGGTGAAAATTCTTGGCATTACCTGGAAGCAATCGCTTCTGGACACAATGCAAGCAAACTGGACAAAGGTCATTGCCAAAGTTAGGGGAGTGCTGATCCAATTTGGTCAAAGAAACCTCAATATAGTGCAACGGGTCATGATCCTCAAAGTGTTTGCGCTCTCTAAAATATGGTATGTTGCACAACTTTTCCCACTTCCCAAAATGTTTGAGAGCCAATTGTCAAAATATACAGGTTGGTTTATATGGCAAGGATTTTTGTTCCGAGTACAACGGGAACAGTTGTATCTCCCATCCCGGCAAGGCGGGCTAGGGCTAACAGCTCATGGCATGAAATGCCGTGCACTCCTCTGCAAGAATGATATCACCATTCTTTCCCAACATGACACTTTTACGAAAGCGCTATACAAAGATATTCGAAACACAGCCCGTGGTTGTGATAGAGCTTTGCCGAAGATATTTAGGGACCATCAACAGCACCTTCTGGAAACTGTTCGCCAAATGCCTTCAGGGACTGTTCCAACGACGAAAAGTATTTATAACATGTTGCGGCAAGTGGTATACTCCAAACCGCGAATCGAGGCCACCACCCTCTACGTCCATTGGCCCACTGTTTGGAAAAATTTTGGGGCTATGACCATTTCTTCTGCTGTACACTCCCAGGTTTTTATCTTCCTCAACGATCTCATCCCAACCGCTCTACGGCGATATACCATCCGTCTTGAAGCTTACCCATGGTGTACTATATGTGGTCAAACTGATACGGCGATACACCGCTTCACATCATGCACGCGAATTGCCTCCACGTGGCTGTGGTGTAAGGGAAAAGTATGTCAACTATTAAATGTGCCCACGGATGACCTTGATGACAGGAAGTTGATTCGATTGTCGGTGACCGCCTTCCCCCAAATTAAACAGACTGCCATTGTGTGGATAATGGGCCAATATGTACACTTCGTGATGGACAATGATCAACATTTCTCGTTCCAGGATCTCAGGTACCACCTGCAAAAAGAGCGTTGGAAGCTAAGTGAAAATGGACAATTGTACGATAAATATGGACACTATCTGGATTTCTTGTGATGTATTAGTATGGTATTTATCATATCTGAAAATTCTGTAATTCTGTAAAGAGCTAATAAAAAAAAAAGTGGTATAGCGTTAGCCTATCGCTCAAATGCCTATGGTTCAAACCCGATCAGAGCTAGATTTTTTGCTTGAAATGTTATATGTTTATTGTTTTGTAATGACTCAGATGTTTTAAAATTAAGCGTTATATTGTGCATATTATGGTGTAAAATATATATTTAATTAAAACATAATTCGCCAGCAGATTTACTCGAGACATCTAGCTGCCAAAAAGGTAACTGCACGCCGACATACTTATTAACTTCCAGATTTTATTGAAAAGTTTCTTCTTCTGGTCGCTAGAATGCACTCGCTCTGTTAGGATTATATTGTTCGATATTTCACCACTAGAAGTCACGACTAGTCTACGTGGGGCTCCATTGATTAATATACCATTGGCATTCTATGCGCATCGAATTTGAAGAATGACAAGATGATACTACGATACATTTTTACTTTTTATTTTAAAGGGTTTGTAACAGCCTATTTTGCGTTACTTGAAAATGTTATTTGAAGTAAAGAACAAAACGATTTCACATAGTAACTGAGTTCAAGCCGTTGGTGTTAGTTCAGGTATTAATTACTACTTTTATTTCAGGCAAATAGCAATCGAAAATATCCACATAGTTTGTATACACACGTCTCTGTAGGGTCATGGAAAGATTTGTTAATTCAATTAGGGTTTTCGATTCCCGGTCAATGCATGTGAGATTTTTGAAGTGAAATGGCATGTCCTGTGGTTCGGATTCCACGTAAAAAGGAGGTCCCGTGGCTCATAATCACAAGATTCACGGCCACGTAAAACTACAATCTTCCTTCCTTTTTTTTTTCAATTAGGGTTGTGAAAGCCCTGCACAACCAGACGTGTAAAGACATGCCTCAACTCAAAGTTGGATGTTGCCCACGGCAGGTCGTATATGTAATAATAATAATAATAATAATATATATATATATATATATATATATATATATTTTTTATTTTTTTATTTTTTTTTTAGGGGAAGAAATGCATTTACGCACAGAGTGTCGGGCTCCTGCTGCTGAGTAGCAGACTACCGATTAAAACTCCCCCTTTACTTCTGAACACTAGCCTGGAACCGTTTAGCACATTAAAACAATAATAATAATAATAATAATAATAATAATAATAATGTTATTGGTTTTACATCCCTTTTAACTACTGCTGCTTTTAGAGACACCGGGGTGCCGGAATTTTGGCCCGAAGGGGATCTTTAACGTGCCAGTAAATATACTGACACGGCTCCCTCGCATTTGTGCACCCTCAAATGCCAGCTGACTGCGCCAGGATACGAACCTGCAACCTAGGGCCCAGCAAGCGAGAACGTTACCGCCGAGCCACGCAGCCAGTCCGGTCGATTATGTCTCCAGATCCATAACATTCTTGAGATACTTCTTATCTTTCTTTCTTCAATGATGGTAGCAGTTTTTATCTAGATTGTGGCGTTTGGTAGAGGTAAATCGTTTCTATGGCCTTCAACAAAGAATAGTTCTATTATACTCTTTGATAATAACAACGAGTTATAACTATACTCATACATTTAGGAGAAAGTAGGCTATATGTTCTTTACTGAACATCTTGTTTAATATATTTTTATTTAAAACCTGGTAGGACAAGTGTAAGTGTTAATGAAGATATCGTCCGAAGAGGTCCCCCTTCATTGCATAATAAACTTCCAAGTGACGGAACAAGAACCTTCCTAAGAACAGTTTGATTTTCAAAACTACAGAATGGAGAATGTGTTCGTAGAGACTGGTTAGTATGGAGTGATACAAATAAATCAATACATTATGTTCCTTGCAGATCACTTGGTCACAACCCTGACAGTTTTGGGTACTGACGAAGAATGGCAAAAAGATCGTTCTTGGCGTAAGCTGTATAGTAAGCTGCCAATCATAAACTACGCTATATCGAAGTTTCATTTGAGAGGCTTGGAAATCATGGTCATTAATCCCCGTGTACTTGGGTATGTGTGGAATTTTGTGTTATAACCTGTTTTTAAAATTATGACTGAGCATCAGATGTTTTTCTGAGAATGGCATTGGTTTTCCAGAATAAGTTGCAGTGGATAGTATTAATAATTAAACATATTTTAAGTGGGGCCCGAGCAAAGCATTGCATAGGGGGCCTTAAATCTTCTCGGCGGCCCTGTTTCTCAGAGCCTGATACTGTCTAGCCTACTCACATCCGCGGCGTGGATGATGATAGGAAATGTTTATCATCTACACACAACAATTTCTTTATTACTCCACTCAATGCTCCATGTGGACATAAATACGTTTGAAATACCGGGGCGCGAAGATTGGTTCATAGCTTGTCTGGAAATAAAAGCTACACTGACCGTTGCCAAAAGTCTCAAAAATAATACACATGTATCATACGTGACTAGCTGACAATCAATTATTATTATATTATACAGTATTCTGCCTAGTGGCAGGTCCATGTCTTCGTACAGAGAATTTCTGATGCCAACGTTCCCGGTCTTCAGCTTCTTTCTTCAGTCTGCTGTAACTCTTTCTATCTTTCATATCATCCAAATGTTGGATTCTTCTTCTTCCCCGTCCTGTCGTTCCTTTGATCTTACCTTCAATGACGTCGTGTATGAGCCCCTCATGTCTAAGTATGTGCCCGATCCAGTTGGCCTTCCTCTGAAGAATTGTATACAGAAAAGTTTTATTCTCACATACTCTTCTCAGTACTGCATCGTTTGTCACCCGATCTGTCCACTTGATCTTCTCTATTCTCCTCCAGCACCACATTTCAAAACTTTCTAAGTATTTTCTTTCCCTTTTTCTCATTGTCCACGTCTCTGCCCCGTACAGTGCAATGCTCCAGATGTAACAAATCAACGTTAATATCATGCAACATCAGATTATATTGTAAAACACGTCAGCTTTAATTCTTATTCGAATAACACTAGTGAAACTTTTCGTATGTGATTGGTACCAGTGAATCTTACCTTTGAGGAAGCCTTGAGGATCCCTTGAGTAAGGAGACCTTAAGGAAATGACTCTGACGGTAAAATCCATTTCAAGGAGACCTTCAGATTGGAGGAAGCCTCAAGGCCTACTTAGTCAAGGTCTCCTCAAGGTGTCCTCAAGAAATGTCTCTGAATTCCACCCTAAGGCTGTGTCCCAAAGCTCAAATTGTCTGCTATTGACTACCTGCTAGGTACTACTCACTAGGTACTACGCACTACGGAGCTTTGGAACATGTGTGCTTGATCGCAGCCTCCTTCATAGACTTGTGTTCTGAAACGCACTGGACTTACATGCTGGTACCAAACCAACACTCAAGATGGCGGTGATTTGCTACTCCTTTTAAGCTCTTTGCGCTTTCATGACTAGTGCGGAGTGTTCAACAAATCTCGATCGAAGGTTCAAATTTTAGATATCAGCTGTTTTAAAATCATCACCCATACTTTTCAATCTTTATATTGAACAAACAATGAAGGATATTGTAGAAAAATTTCAAGTGGGAGTGAAGATTCAAGGAGATTTACCGATGACATAGTCATCTTGGCTGACACGTCTGAGGATTTGAATGAGTTTTTGAATGGTATGGACAGATGGACTCCGTCTTGAGCACGGGTCCTCACAAGGATTTCTTACAGAGCCAAATAGTTCGTATGAAATTTTCCTCATGGCCTCAAGTACATGACTCTTAAATTTGTTTTTATTCCTATCCCTAACCGTCTTGAGGGCCGCAAAAAATCGTTCCCAGGACCGCATGCGACCCGCGGGCCGCGTAGTGAGGATTGCTGGTCTTGAGGAAAGAATTCATGATGAAAATTAATAAATATAAAACAGAAATATTGGAATGCAGCCGAAATAAATTCGAATCCTCTATGGACATCAAATTGGCAGATAAAAAACTTAATGAAGTAGGAGACTTATGTTACTTAGGAAGCAAAATAACCAGTGATGGACGAAGCAAAAGGATATAAAAAGTTGGTTAGCTCAGGCAAGGAAAGCATTTCTACAGAAAAGGAATCGTTGACATCGAATATAGATTTAGATGTTAGGAAGTCATTTTTGAACGCCTTTATCTGGAGCGTGGCGCTCTATGGAAGTGAAACTTGGACTATTGGTGCAGCAGAAAAGAGGAGAATTGAAGCGTTTGAAATGTGGTGTTACAGGAGATGATGAAGATCAGATGGGTAGATAGGGTTACAAACGAAGAGGTATTAAGACTAGTGCGAGAGGAGAGATGTTTCTGGCGACTCTGCTAATGAAGAGAAGAGATAGGTTGGTAGGACACATACTAAGACACCCAAAAATAGCGCGCTTAGTTATGGAAGGAAGGGTCAGGGACAAAAACTGTAGGGGTAGACCAAGGTTAGAATATGTTAAACAGATTGCCTCGGACGTAGGGTGGGGTAGCTACGAAGAGATGAAACGATTAGCTCAGGACAGGGAGGCATGGAGGGCTGCATCAAACCAGTCAAAAGTCTGAACACTCAAACAACAACAAAATAACTATACAATTCTTTGGATTGCTTTAGATAGCATCATAGATGCGCCTGGCATATCTCTTTTTAGCCGAGCCTTAATTATGGTTTGTGTTTGGCTGATTAGGCGAATTAAGTTCAGGAGGAAGAGAAGAAGGGCAATCATGTTAATAAGGCAGCGGCAAGTTGAAAACTTGAGACGAGGCCCTTATTGTGTGCTAGAGAGCATGAATCGAGATGTCGTTTCAATCCTCGGTCGTGATTTCCGAAAAACCAAGCATTTAAATTCCGCAGAGTTTCTGCTTTCCACGGGAAGAGAGTTTTCAGAAGAACTATCCATTTATAATAAATTAAATAAACAGAACAACGGAGCACGTGGGTTGAAACCAACGGTTGTAAAATTGGCAAAGAGTATAGGCCACGTCCCAAGCAAAGAGGATTCATAATTAAGACCAAAGACAACCTACAATTTCTATAACTTCCTTGTACAAGTCGACAAGTCGACAAATCTAGCATGCACTTTCGTTCACTAGCTACTACAGACCTCATTGCTATGTGCTAAGCACCTTTGGATCATGACACGGCCAGCGAGAAAGACAGGCCATGGCGCGTAAACCTAATCCTTTTGTGACGTAGGCAATGTATTTCTTGATGGAGCTTGTACGTTTAAGTCGAGAGCAATTCATGAGCAGCAGAAATGCGATATTTTATATCAATCTTCTTGAAATGGACCCAGTTTAGATGTTCCGTGTGTTTTCAATCACGGTAAATTATACTGTATATGTTTACAAAACTTTGCCAGCTATAGATAGCCTATTTACATGTTGAAGTTATTCATAACAAAAATCCACGCGAACAAGGATTCGAGGGTTTGTTGTGTCTTTAATAGCTGCAACGAGTACAGTAAGTTGAGTTGTAGAGCCTGTGACCTTCGTTATGAGTAACTTATGTGGACATGAGCAGTGACATGAGTATAATTAGATCAAAGAAACTTAGAGTGAAAGTATTACTTAGTCATTGTTGTTTTAAGGGGCGGAACAGAAATTATTACGTTTATAGAGGAGATCTGCGGAATACACTCGCCACCGACTAACGACTCTTCTATGAAGATAAGGGGTATATGAATACCAGCATTTATACAGGTTCAATGATGCAGACAAGAGACTAACACACCGGCAGTAAAACGAAGACCATAGAATATTATGTTCGTGAATACAAAAACGTTTGATACATTTATGTATATCGTTCAACTATAAGAGTATTATATGCATACATTATCCGGCACTATTCCTAGCTTTTCATAACCTTCCTGAACGCGTTGTACCCGTCAAGTAATTACACATAATTAACAAGCAACCGCCAGGGAAATATAACATACTCCTGAAAAGTATTCTCTTGTGATCAACTACAACGATTAAAGATAAGTGATCTACTGGTTCTACTTAGAGTAATGAATAAATAAGTAAATTGTGGCTAAGTATTGGACTTCATAAGATTGATCAGTGTAAAACTTGAGTTGTAATTACCATGTATGTTTTGCGAGAAGCCATGGTTGTGTTGCTTATTACAGCGTGTTTTCTAATATGATATGGGTTAAGTATTCTGCGATTTCAGCATCTTGTAGACAATACGGTTTATTTTCCCGTCATACATAACCCTACCGGAAGTGGTGCAACAGCACTACATTGCCGACGTCACGAAAGCGCACCAGGGCCAGTATTTCTCGTTGCCCATGGGGCAGTATGGGCACATCAGGCCTTTACCATGTAATTTTTAGCCTACTTTTCACATTTTGCAAAAATGAGGAAAAAGTAGACTTATGAGATCGGGCAAATGTGTGTCTGTCTGTCTGTCTGTCTGTCTGTCTGTCTGTCTGTCTGTCCTTCTGTCTGGCTGGCTGTGTGTGTGTCCCCCCGCCCCCTATCAACTCCTAAACGGCTGCAGCAATCGAAACAAAATTTGGTAGGAGTAAAGATCTATACCTGAATATCTCACGACCATATTTGAAAATGATGTCAGTGCTACCAACTGCTGAAAAATCGCAATTGAAATTTTAGCTCCATGCTGGATATCTTGGAAGGTATGAATGGGAGCTATTTCAAAATTGGCACACGTATAGATGATAATAATATTGCAGTTTAATTTCCAGGAGGCCATACATGGCAGTGTTGCCAAAATGATTATAAGCCTGCTGATAGGTCCAATATTTAAATGCATATAACTTCTACACTATCAATTGGAATTCAACCAAATTTCGTATGTGCTATGTGTTCATAAACAGATATGACTGAGTGTATTGATCAAGAGCCACCAGGGCTGCCAACTGTTAATAAATGCTCTCAATTTCTTTTATCCAAATACCCATATATCAGAAAGTATGCAAGCCGACAGCTTTAAATTATGCACACGTATAGTACCTGACATTCTATATTAATTTGGAGTAACTTATATACGTCAATGCTACCAACATGATTCTAAGCCTGCTGATAGGTCCAATTTTAAAATGCATGTAACTTCTATACTAACTAATGGATTTCATTCAAAATTGACACAACAATAGATCATATTATTTCAGATTATTTCTGACCAATACATGTATGTCATTGTTACCAACATGATTTTACGTGCGCTGTTAGATCCAATGTTTAACTGCATGTGACGTCTGTGCTATCCATTGGACTTCAACCAAATTTTATATTGTGTACCTTAAGAGATGGAACCAAGAATATATTCAGTCACCAGGGCTGCCAACTGTAGTTCTCTATTAGGCTACATTATGCCAGGTATAAGTTACAGTATTTCGAACAAATTAGAAATTTCGATATTACCAACTTAATTTCGTCAATATTCTGGATAGATCCATATAGATTAATAATTGGCATGAATCTTAAATTTTAAGAAAAGTAGGCTCTTTAGTTCTTCACGGAACTTCTTGTTTTAATACTGTAATTTAAAACATATCATCACCTTTCATCGTTACGATGCAATCACAATGCGAAACCACAGGACTGAAGGTATGTGGTGTTAAAACATTAAACCACATTTCTTAGAATTAAAACACAGTAATATTAACACTTTCTATTTTCTAGTTATTTATTTTCTTAAAATACGGTATCTGATTATAAAGAGAGCTAGTGTGTTGAAATGGAGTTAAATAAATTACATAAAATATACATTCAGCACACAGATGTTTATCATATGTTTGTCCATATGTGGTGCTACAAAGTGGCTTACAGGTGAATTGCTGCTGCCCCTTATCAACTGTATTTTTTTTTATCCGTTCTTCCGGTTTTGCCTGAATGTCCATACTGTATTGATATCTATACTGTGCCCGGGATCATGACTTGTGACGTCACATCCGGAATGTTAGTCGACTATCTAGTTCACTAAGGCTGAAAATGTAGCTTTGGGACACAGCCTTAGCAGATTTCCATTATGTTGCTATGCTGCATTATAACAAGGCCGATATGCTTGAGGGGGTAGTGAGAGGGGTGGCCATTGTTTGCATGTTGATGTGCGAACAAGGGGCGAGTCTATTAGATCCTGATTTGCCTGGTATCACAGATGTGTATGAGGGGGGTGATCGGCTCGGCTCGGCCCGCCCTCCCAATAACGTGTGTTTTATAACTTCCAGCTGACCTGCTAGCAGAAAGTGAGCATCACTAGATCTCCCCCAGGAACCAGCAGGGATAATCGAGTTGAAAGATGCTCCCCCCATCGCGGTGTGGCGTGGGGTGGCGCAACACCGGCTTCCTTCCATTCCTTCCCTCCTTCCTTCCTTCCTCCCTTCCTTCCTTCTTTGCTTCTTCCTTCCTTCCTTCCTTCCTTTCATTCTTGCTTCTTTTTATCCTTCCTTCCTTCCTTCCTTCCTTCCTCCCATCCTTCCTTGCTTCCTTTCTTCCTTCCTTCCTTCCTTTCTTCCTTCTTTCCTTCCTTCCTTCCTTCCTTCCTTTCTTCCTTCCTTCCTTCCATTCTTTCTTCCTTCCTTCCTTCCTTCCTTCCTTCCTTCCTTCCTTTCTTCCTTTCTTCCACCCTTCCTTCCTTCCTTCCATCCTTCCTTCCTTCCTTCCTTCCTTCCTTCCTTCCTTCCTTCCTTCCTTCCGTCCTTCCTTCCTTGCTTCCTTTCTTCCTTCCTTCCTTCCTTTCTTCCTTCTTTCCTTCCTTCCTTCCTTCCTTCCTTTCTTCCTTCCTTCCTTCCTTCCTTCTTTCCTTCCATTCTTTCTTCCTTCCTTCCTTCCTGCCTTCCTTCCTTCCTTCCTTCCTTCCTTCCTTCCTTTCTTCCTTTCTTCCATCCTTTCTTCCTTCCTTCCTTTCTTCCTTCCTTCCTTCCTTCCTTCCTATCTTCCTTCCTTCCTTCCATCCTTTCTTCCTTCCTTCCTTCCTTTCTTCCTTCCTTTCATCCTTTCTTCCATCCTTTCTTCCTTCCTTTCTCCCTTCCTTTCTTCCTTCCTTCCTTTCTTCCATCCTTTCTTCATTCCTACCTTTCTTCCTCCCTTCCTTTCTTCCTTCCTTCCTTCCTCCCTTCCTTTCGTCCTTACTTCCTTCCTCCCTTCCTTTCTTCCTTCCTTCCTTTCTTCCTTCCTTTCTTCCTTCCTTCCTCCCTTCCTTTCTTCCTTCCTCCCTTCCTTTCTTCCTTCCTTCCTTCCTTTCTTCCATCCTTTCTTCATTCCTACCTTTCTTCCTCCCTCCCTTCCTTCCTTCCTTCCTTCCTTTCTTCCTTCCTTCCTTCCTTCCATCCTTTCTTCCTTCCTTCCTTCCTTCCTTTCTTCCTTCCTTGCTTCCTTTCTTCCTTTCTTCCATCCTTTCTTCCTTCCTTCCTTCCTTCCTTTCTTTCTTTCTTTCTTCCTTCCTTCCTTCCTTTCTTCCTTCCTTCCTTCCTCCCTCCCTTCCTTCCTTCCTCCCTTCCTTTCTTCCTTCCTTCCTTTCTTCCATCCTTTCTTCATTCCTACCTTTCTTCCTCCCTTCCTTTCTTCCTTCCTTTCTTCCTTTCTTCCTTCCTTTCTTCCTTTCTTCCATCCTTTCTTCCTTCCTTCCTTTCTTCCTTCCTTCCTTCCTTCCTTCCTTTCTTCCTTCCTTCCTTCCTTCCTACCTTCCTTTCTTCCTTCCTTCCATCCTTTCTTCATTCCTACCTTTCTTCCTCCCTTCCTTCCTTCCTTCCTTCTTTCTTCCTTCCTTCCTTTCATCCTTCCTTCCTTCTTCCCTTCCTTTCGTCCTTCCTTCCTTCCTCCCTTCCTTTCTTCGTTCCTTCCTCCCCTTCCTTCCTTCCTCTATGTTTCTCGATCCGCTTTCCTGTATGCTTTCTTTCTTACTTGTTATCTTTCCTAATTTCTTTTATTCCTTTCGTGTACGCCTCGTAGCAAAGTGGTTAACATTTTTGGCTACCACCCAAGAGCTCCGGGTTCCATTCCTGGTTGGGCCAATAAATATAATTCTGGTTTGAGATATTGGATCGGTGCAAGACATCCAAGTGGTACCGATTTCCAAGACCAGAGGACTACACGATCTTACATCATAGAGACACTACAAAGACACTGGTTAACACACAAATTCTACACACACCCAAGATCACGTTGCCGCAAAGTTCCTTTATGTTCGACCTTGGCGGAATGTAAATATTATATGTCAGAAAACTGTACTATAATGAGGCTCATTATAGTACAAGTTTTCATTATGATACAGTTTCTCCCACCAATCAGAGCTCAAGAAACAGTTGTGTGACCAATTAGGTGAGGATAGCATCGCACCTGCGCTCACTTCCATGGCCCTCTATTTTAAATTTCACTGCGTGGCGAGTGTCATACTGAGGTATTCCAGGAGACCATGGTCAAATACAAGGTATTCTCTGCGTTCATGCGCTCTGTTCAGTACATAAAACTGGCGAAATATCGACAGATATTTATGAATATTTATGTTCGAACATAAAATAGTTATAATAATTATCGTCGAACATAAACAGTCGTGTCCAACTCGCCTATAATGGTAATTAAGACACTCGTATGGAAATGATAAAACTCGCTACGCTCGTTTTATAAACATACTCGTGTCTTAATTATTACCATTATAGGCTCGTTGCATAATGTACTATTATGATACAATTAAGCGTGATACTGGAGAACCTACAAAGACGCAGGTTAACAGGCGAATTCTACACACTTCCAAGAACACGGTGTCCAAGCCACTCTAAAACTAACCATATTATAAGATAATTGGCGGCGGCTTCGGTGGCGAAATTGGTAGCATGCTGACCTACGCTCAAAGTCGCGTGTTCAAACCCGACCGAAGTCGTCGGATTCTTAATAGCGTTAAAAATCCCTCAGTATGCCTTCCTTCGGAGGGGAAGTAAAGCCGGCGGTCCCATGTCATAAATTTATGGCATGAAAAAGAACCTTCCACTAACTACACTTGAGTGAAGCCAAAATTTGTAGGTCAGAATTGATAACGCTCTATTCGTTCCAACGTTCGCCGCCAGGTGCTGACTGCGATGCCATCTAATAGCCAAGTCCGCAAGCTAGGTATCGTGGACGATAGCATTTGGTAGCAAAAGTAGGAAGTTCTTGAAATTATTGTCTGCAGTCCTTACTTGAATTAACACAGATAACACACACTGATACAGCCATCACAATTAACACCGGCTATCAAACAGATTCTACACACACCCAAAGTACACGGAGCTACAAGACCGCGTTGTCGCAGCCCCCAAACTGAGGAACCAACCAACCAGGATAATTGGCGAAACGCTCGCAAACAGTGAATATTTGAAGGCAGCAATATCTAGTGATTGCTAATAATAAGCAAGTGACGCCAGATCGAACGAGGGAGTGTTCAATAATTGACAACTCGGTCGTTTATCAAATATCGGCAGGCGATGAAGGTGTTAAACAAAAGATGATGAATGCGCTGTTGCCGATAACTCCCCCACATGACTTAGTAATGTTGCAAGAAGGCGGACAATCACAAACCCGCTTCTCGCCTTCATTATGTATACAAGTCCGCAGCGGTGTAAAGTGGTGGTCCATTCCCACTAGGTGCAACATTATTATTATTATTATTATTATTATTATTCTTTATTTGTTTCACCCAACTTTGGGGTACATGAAATCAATCACTTTTTATTGTTTTGAGCTTTCCTTTTAACCCAGTATTGCCTCATCCTTTGAGATCTTGCTTTCCTTTCTTCGGCAGAGATGTGGATCGTACGCTTTTGTTTGAGTTTCACTTGGAACCGTTGTTTCTTATCCTTGGTGACGATTTTGGCTGTTTTGTCCATGAGCATGGTGCCTGTAATTTGGAGTTCTACGAGGTCTTTCTCAGTTTCCTTAAACCAAAGAGGTTTGGTTTTTTTTATTACGAAAGTAGTCTAAGATATTTTTGGTTAGTCTGGTTGGTTGGTTCCTCAGTTTAGGGGCTGCGACAACGCGGTCATGTAGCCCCGTGTACTTTGGGTGTGTGTAGAATCTGTCTGAAAACCGGTGTTAATTGTGATGGCTGTATTAATATGTGTATCTGTTTTCTAATTCAAGTAAGTACTGCAACTTTGATTTTTCAAATAGTTCCTACTTTTGCCGCCAAGCCACCGTCAACGACTACTAGGCCTAGTTCAGAACATAGCTACTAGACGCCACTACAGTCGGCTCTTGGCAACGAACGTAGAAACCTAAGAGCCTTGTTTACATACCTCACCAATACAATTTAGCTTCACACAAGTGTAATTAGTTGAAGGTTCTTTAACATGCCATAAATCTATGACATGGGACCGCCGGCTTTACTTCCCCTCCGAAGGAAGGCATACTGAGGGATTTTTAACGTTCTTAAAAAATCCGACGGCTTCGGCCGGGTTTAAACGCGCTATCTTGGGCACAGCAGTTCAGCATGCTACCAACTACACCAACGAAGCCGTTTTTGGTTAGTCTATTTGAATCAATTTGGAGGATGTGCTCATAAAAATCAATTCTCCGTTTTTTATTGTGCCCGAGAGATTTTCAGTCTTTTGGTAAAGAGTTTCGTTCCTGACTTGGATTGATTTGTTGTTATTAAATTTGGGGCCTAAGATTTTGCGTATTATCTTTCTTTCCTTGACCTCCAGCCTTTCAAGCGGTCCCTGGGTGGTGAGAGACAATGTTTCGGCTGCATATAATGCTTCTGGTTTAATTACCGTGTTATAATGTCTTATCTTGGTATTCCAGGAGAGAGCCTTCTTTTTATAAGTGTTCTTCGTAAATTGGAAGGTCAATTCAACTTTATTTCTCCTAGATTCCATTGCCTTTTTATCATTTTTTTAATGATACAGTCGACTCCGTCGTTACGTTACGGCAAAGTCACGAAATGTACCGAGAATGCACTGAAGAGTGTGACGTCATAGTACCGCTCGGTGCACGTAAACAGAGTTCACTGGTGGGCTCTGGAGTTACGAGACGGCTACGTCAGGAAATGTACCGAGAATGCTCTGAGATGTGTGACGTCATAGTACCACTTGGCAATAATAATAATAATAATATCGTATGGCCCTGGGTGCCGGGTGCAAGCTTTGTAATTTGACACCCAGAGGGTAGCATGCAAGTCGAATTTCGTTGTTCCTTGAATCACTATGAAAGTCAAGGAGGTTAGATATCTAAGCTCCTTGAACACTATAGCGCTTTCTAGAAGAGAAATGAGGAACTTTGTGTTGGCGGAAACTCCCGAGATTAATTTTGCCATTATGAACACGGCCTACTGAATTCAAATGGGTTCTTTGACATGCCAACATCGTATGACATGCGTGTCGTATTTTTGCCGCCTTTCAAAAATCACTTACCACGGAACGAACCTGCAATCTTCGGGTTAGTAGACCGACACGCTAGCCTTAAAGGTGTTCTTTCCATTCAACTTTGATTTTAAAATCTGGTTAAGGCGTTGATTGTAGATAGCTACGGTTCTATCTTTAATACCTTTATGATCAATTCGATTAGATTGCAGGAGGCCAAGATATTTGTAAGTCTCATTACCTTCCATAGGCTTTATGAAACAACCGTCATCAAGTTGAAATGCTCGGGCCTCTAATTTTCCACGCCGAATGGTGAGGGTGCGACACTTATCTAATCCGAAGGACATTCCAATATCAGAAGAAAATGAAGCAGTTATTGCAAATGGATTGTCGATGTGTTTCTCAGAGGATGCATATAGTTTAATGTCATCCATATACATCAAATGAGAAAATTTGAAAACCACACTTTGCGTTGTTCTGCAATGATGATAGCGGATTGAGCGCCAAACAGAACCATAGAGGGCTCAAGCTGTCACCCTGAAAGATACCTCTTTTGATTTGAATAAATCCCGATTCCATACATGTGTCTCCATTAGACATTAATAAATTGGCCCCCCAATGGGACATCATATGTTGCAGACTTATAATGATGGCAGGATCAACTTTATATATCTTCAGGGTTTGGATTAACCAGGAATGTGGCACTGAATCAAAAGCTTTCTTGTAATCAATAAAGGTCATATAGAGGTTACGCATCATCTTTCCTGTTTGTTCCATAGTAACTGCATTGATTACAAGTTGCTATTTGCAACCTTGAGACTTCTTCATGCACCCCTTCTGCTCCTCAGCCAGGATGATATGAAGATTTATGTGTTCACAAATCTTACGTGCAATGCAAGATGTAAATATCTTATACAGGGTGCACAGATAGGAGATAGGTCGATATTTGGAAGGATCATTGGTTCTATCACCTTTTGGCATCAAGTAAGAGGGGATAAGCTGTGGTTTTTGGATGAAATCTGTGTAGCAGCGGGCAAGATGCTCATGAGTACAAGTGAAACGTTTGATCCAAAAGTTGTGGATGTTGTCTGGTCCTACCGCTTTCCAATTTTGGGTCTCCTTAACCACACGGGTCACATCTTCAGTTGATACCGAAGAGTCACTCATCGTGTCAATTTCTGACATTCTTTCCTCTTCCTCCTCCGTAATCCATTTAGCGCTGCTGTTATAATCTCCAGCATTCGACCATAGGGATGACCAGAAATTCTCTACCTATTCTTTTTGCGGTGAACTGCCCATTTGTGTTCCAGGATCGTCAAGATTCCTATAGAAGCGTTTCTCATTGGTAAGGAATAGCTTGTTCTGTTGCTTTCGTTCGTTCGATTCTTTATATCGACGTAATCTCTGTGCCTTTGCCTCAAGTTGTTGCTTTAATGTGTCTAGGATCTCAAGGGGGCTACAGTTCGGAGGATTATACTTTGCATGTTTACTCTTCGTATGGCTCAACATTTTAACACATTGAACAACCTTCTTACTTCTATTGCCTGCAACATACAGATGCATTCTTCCGATATTTACTCTCAGTTCATCAACAGACTTTCGTAAACGTATCTCCCAAGCTGGCATCTTCTTCTGTCGACCTGACGTATATTTAGTTCGCCATAATCTACCTCCTGTCACTCGTATCACAGCTATCGCTCCAGCGTAAATTGCAGTCTGAACATGGTTGAAACAATATGATTTCTGGGACAGATGTTGAGAGAGAATGTCGTTCATTGTTACAACAGCGGTGGCAAGTTTCTTAGAGCAATGTTGGTTCATGATGATGGGCCGCTGTATTGGATCAGTCCCTTCAAATTCTATCCTTCTCAAATTCATCTTCGAGTTGTTTCCGCACTGGTTCTCCGAGTGCTTCCGACGATATTCTTACATCTTTATCATCTGAAGGAAGATCGGTGTGCCTTTGTTCATTGACCAGACGTGTACTCTCCTGATCTATGGATTCGTCTACAGAGGTATGAGTATTGTCGGCAGCTACGTCAACCATTAGCAGCTTGAGGTGATGTTCTGGGATAAGTTTCTTCAAAACTATAGCACGACGCTGATCTGCTATTCTCTGTTCCGTAACATTAATATCAGGGAATGTCTGGCAGAATGCAGTGTGCAACTTCTTTCTATATGCAGTAGTGTCAGTTTCCATATTCGTTATCTGATAATATGAACGCATGATGTACATATTCATTTCATTTCTCCATTTCATGCGCTTTCTCGGTTTGCCTGCTCTTGTGGTCTCCTGAGTATCAGAAGAAACACTAGGAGCAGGTGTAGCGTTGAATGCTGTTAGGATGCTACTATCAACATCGGCTGTAACATGTTCGGGGTGTTCCCCGATCAGGGCCCGCCTGTTCAGCTCCTGCGTTAGGGGCAAATGACCTCGTAGTTCCGCCCCTTAAAACCTGAATAACTAACTCTTTTCGCGTTTCGGGCAACTAAGGACCACGTTATTTCAACTGGTTTCTGCGTCGAGCTTTAAAATTCACCCAGTACTGTCGCATGAATTCTTGATATTGTTGCTTCCTTTCTTCCGTCCACTTCATGCCTGTTTTAACTTAGGTTTTTTTTCTAGGAAACCCCGGTGTGCTGTCAGTTTCATCTTAAGTCACACACGCTCCTGCACATCGTCACATGAAATCCCAATTTCTTGTAAATCTCTGCCTACTTCAGTGAACCAATCCCCCTTAGTTTTCTTCTCTAGAAAGCAGGTAAAGATCTTGTTTGTCAATCTCACAGGGCTCATTCGCGTCATTATTATTAATAAGGCAAGGAAGTTCATGCACTAATAATTTATTAAATATGCATGCAAATATGTATCACGTATAAAAATATGCACTGTTAAATAACTACGGCACTTACGATCACTCCGTATTCTTTAGCAATTCTATTTTGAATATAAAGAAAATATTGACACACGGATATAATATAACTACCAGTTTCCACTATGGAATGTTTGCCGCAATTATGGCTTCAAACAGGTATTCAGAATATTCACTAAGTTTGGTTGCAGGGCAACTTATAGCATTTGTTAACAAGGACTGAATTGATGTGTTTTTTTTTTCTTTTTACAACATTCGCGTCGGTTTCCAAATGTTGAGTCACTGATTTTTTTTTCGAACTGCCTACATTTGTTTCACAGATTTTAAAATAAGGACACTATCGTCGGTAGAAAGAATTTCACTTCCAAATGTAACAAAAAGCGCTTCTAAACCATAGGAAATTACGATACACTATACGCCCTTCTCAAGCAGAGATATGCACTTAATCAGGCAAAGAAGAAAAATATGATGCGTTGTGCCAAAATAACCAAAAGAAGCATAAATATGCAAAAATATGATTTTGCATGAACTTCCGGGCCTTAATTATTAATATTAATTATTATTAATAATAATAATAATATCCTCGTTTGAATACAATGAAGAAATAATTGTACCATCAGGATTGGACAGTTTGGACAACGCAGAAAGAAGGCTTCCGTAATAGTTAATCTGCAATACTATCTATAAATAAGTTTCAAGCGTTACACAAGTAATAGTTGCTGACTCCGAAAAAGAAATTAATAAAATGCTGCAAGTCCCATCAGACACACTTAAAATATGGAAATTCAAAGTGAACAAACGGAAAACGAAAGTAATGGTCGTTCGGAAAAATATGGAAGACATTAAAACCAATATAAAAATTGATGACTTGAGAATTGAAAATTGAAACAGTTTTGTTATCTTGCTACTATAATCTCAGAAGACAATAGATGCTTAATGGAAGTGAAGAGAACGATTGCATTGGTATAACAGGCATTTATGACTAAGAAAAACATTTTATCCAGCAAACATATCAATACAGATATAAGAAAATCTTTCGCAAAATCATAACCAATGATGGACGAAGCAAAGAGGATATAAAAAGTAGGTTAGCACAGGCAAGGATAGCTTTTCTACAGAAAAGGAATCTGTTGACATCGAATATAGATTTAGGTATTAGGAAGTCATTTTTGAAAGCCTTTGTCTGGATCATGGCGCTCCATGGAAGTGAAACATGGACTATTGGTGCAGCAGAAAACAAGAGAATTGAAGTGTTTGAAATGTTGTGTTACAGGAGAATGATGAAGATCAGATGGGTAGATAGGGTTACGAATGAAGAGGTATTAAGACGAGTGGGAGAGGAGAGATGTTTCTAACAACTGTTAATGAAGAGAAGAGATAGGTTGGTAGGACACGTACTAAGACACCCAGGAATAGCAAACTTAGTTATTGAAGGAAGGGTCGAGGATAAAAACTGTAGGAGTAGACCAAGGTTAGAATATGTTAGATTGCCTCGGATGTAGGGTGTGGTAGCTATGTAGAGATGAAACTATTAGCTCAGGACATGAAAGCATGGAGAGCTGCATCAAACCAGTCGAAAGACTGAAGACTTAAACAACAACACTGCTCTATGGAAGTGAAAGTTGGGTAAATTGGAAAAGAATCGACTTGAAGCTGCTGAAATGTGGATATGGCGGGAAATGACAAGAAAGAGCAGGATGGAAAGAAAAACCAACCTGGAAGTTTTAAGGGAAGTCAAAGAAGAGAGAAGATTAATGAAGGAAAAGGGAAAAAGAAAAATATAATTTATTGGACATGTCACGAGACATAAGACTTTCATCGTTAACATTCTTGAAGGGAAAATGCTGGGAAAGAAAGGAAGAGGACGGCCTAGGACGAAATATTTGGAAGTCATCAAGAACAGAATGGGATGTGACAATTACATGGAACTGAAACGAACCGGCAACGACAGAAGAGTGTGGTAGCATCGACAAGACATTAGCCTTTAGAATATGAATGAATATTTGTGCATAAGTGTAATTAATAAACATCGTACACTAACTAACCCTAAGTGAGCACCCCTCAGGGGCTCACAACTAGTGAAACGTGGGTTGGTGACCAGGAGACCCCAGCTGAGTCCGGCATTGTTTCTACTTACTTGAGCCGGCTCCTCTCCGTCTTCTTTCCTGTCGACCTCTCTTGGTCAACTCTCGTTCTCTTCCGACCCTGACGGTATTAGGATATCCGAGGCCTAGGGAGTCTCTTCCTCTCCCGCCTTAATTGGCCCTTGTCTCATTTTTTCTGATACCCTCTTTCAGCGAGGGGTCAGCCGTCTTTTTCGTTTCATGTTATCTGCTGCCTTCTGCCCAAGGCCCTCAAGGAGGTAGGGTGTATGTAGTCCCACCACTTCTGGTGCACCCTGGATAGTGATACACCCTCAGGGGCTCACGGCTGGTGAGTTCAGAAGTTGGCGACCCCGGGGTATTCCTGAGCTGGGTCCGTTTATTCCCCTTTTTCCTCTGACTTAGGGGCGGGCCCTCTCCTCTTTCCCTTTCCTGTCTGCCTTTCATGGCTCTCCTTCCTTCCAGGTCCCTCCATCCTCATTCTTCGAGGGTTGAGGGCATTTCTTTCCTTTCTGCCCTTTATTTGTCGTATCCTTTTATTTGTTTACCATTTCTTCTTCTAGTCTGTAAGTCTGTGGTTAGTATTAGATATAGTTTTCAATCTCATCTCATCTTTCACTATCACCCAAACAATTAGGGGCCGATAACCTAGATGTTAGTGATTTTTGAAAGACGGCAAAAATACGACACGCTTGTCATACGATGTTGGCATGTGAAAGAACCCATTTGAATTCATCAGATCGTGTTCATAATGGCAAAATTAATCTCGGGAGTTTCCGCCAACACAAAAAAGTTCCTCATTTCTCTACTAGAAAGCGCTTTGGAGTTCAAGGAGCTAACCTCCTTGACTTTCATAGTGATTCAAGGAACAACGAAATTTGACATGCAAGCTACCCTCTGGGTGTCAAATTACAAAGCGTGCACCCGGCATCCGAGGCCATACGATATTATTATTATTATTATTATTATTATTATTATTATTATTATTATTACCTAGATGTTAGGCCCCTCAAAACAAAAATCATCCTCATCATCACCTACTGTTAGTGAGCTGTATCTGATGATGATCGCTTGACGTTCGAAACATGTCATCCAATTAAGTATCCCCACCCCCCTTTTTTTTACAAATAAGTGTGTTATTTTGTAATAAATATCTTAATTTTTTTCAGGTTAGGGTATGTAAATACTTGTTTCCCGCCAAATGTAATTGGACGCAATTTGTGTTGACCAACTGGAAAGCTTACTATAATAACACAGGCCTGCGATAAGAAAAAAAACAAGGGAAGTGATATATGGACTTAATATATTTTTCGGTAGTGATTTCGAAAACCGTAATTAAAAGTTCTAACACGTCAGGTTTTCTTGAAGGATTCAATTGTAGTTTGATTTTTATCATTTCAAATGATCTTGTGTTATGTTTGCGGTGTGTATGACGTCATCATGTTGTTTAGTGCATATGCACCGAGTCTGAGTTTACTCCTGGGGTCTGGCGTTATGCGTTACGGAGACGGCGAGTGCGTGACGCCATGCAGCAGAGTGCATCTCCCGCTCTACGTTCCCCCGCGGGAAGCCTAAGTTAAAGGGTAATGGAGTCTGTTGGGTCTGAGTTTACTCCTGGGGTCTGGCGTTATGCGATACGGAGACGACGAGTGCGTGACGCCATGTAGCAGAGTGCACCTCCTGCTCTACGTTCCCCCGCGGGAAGCCTAAGTTAAAGGGTAATGGAGTCTGTTGAGTCTGAGTTTACTCCTGGGGTCTGGCGTTATGCGATACGGAGACGGCGAGTGCGTGACGCCATGTAGCAGAGTGCACCTCCTGATCTACGTTCCCCAGCGGGAAGCCTAAGTTAAAGGGTAATGGAGTCTGTTGAGTCTGAGTTTACTGCTGGGGTCTGGCGTTATGCGATACGGAGACGGCGAGTGCGTGACGTCATGAAGCAGAGTGCACCTCCCACTCTCCGTTCCCCGCGCGGGAAGCCTAAGTTAAAGGGTAATGGAGTCTGTTGAGTCTGAGTTTACTCCTGGGGTCTGGCGTTATGCGATACGGAGACGGCGAGTGCGTGACGTCATGAAGCAGAGTGCACCTCCCGCTCTCCGTTCCCCGCACGGGAAGCCTAAGTTAAAGGGTAATGGAGTCTGTTGAGTCTGAGTTTACTCCTGGGGTCTGGCGTTATGCGATACGGAGACGGCGAGTGCGTGACGCCATGTAGCAGAGTGCACCTCCCGCTCTACGTTTCCCCGCGGGAAGCCTAAGTTAAAGGGTAATGGAGTCAGTTGAGTCTGAGTTTACTGCTGGGGTCTGGCGTTATGCGATACGGAGACGGCGAGTGCGTGACATCATGAAGCAGAGTGCACCTCCCGCTCTCCGTTCCCCGCGCGGGAAGCCTAAGTTAAAGGGTAATGGAGTCTGTTGAGTCTGAGTTTACTCCTGGGGTCTGGCGTTATGCGATACGGAGACGGCGAGTGCGTGACGTCATGCAGCAGAGTGCACCTCCCGCTCTACGTTCCCCCGCGGGAAGCCTAAGTTGAAGGGTAATGGAGTCTGCTGAGTCTGAGTTTACTCCTGGGGTCTGGCGTTATGCGATACGGAGACGGCGAGTGCGTGACGTCATGCAGCAGAGTGCCCCCCCCCACTCTTCGTTTCCCCGCGGGTAGCCTAAGTTAAAGGGTAATGGAGTCTGTTGAGTCCGAGTTTACTGCTGGGGTCTGGCGTTATGCGATACGGAGACGGCGAGTGCGTGACGTCATGAAGCAGAGTGCACCTCCCGCTCTCCGTTCCCCGCGCGGGAAGCCTAAGTTAAAGGGTAATGGAGTCTGTTGAGTCTGAGTTTACTCCTGGGGTCTGGTGTTATGCGATACGGAGACGGCGAATGCGTGACGTCATGCAGCAGAGTGCACCTCCCGCTCTACGTTCCCCCGCGGGAAGCCTAAGTTAAAAGGGTAATGGAGTCTGTTGAGTCTGAGTTTACTCCTGGCGTTATGCGATACGGAGACGGCGAGTGCGTGACGCCATGCAGCAGAGTGCACCTCCTGCTCTACGTTCCCCCGCGGGAAGCCTAAGCTGAAGGGTAATGGAGTCTGTTGAGTCTGAGTTTACTCCGGGGGTCTGGCGTTATGCGATACGGAGACGGCGATTGCGTGACGCCATGCTGCAGAGTGCACCTCCCGCTCTACGTTCCCCCGCGGGAAGCCTAAGTTAAAAGGGTAATGGAGTCTGTTGAGTCTGAGTTTACTCCTGGCGTTATGCGATACGGAGACGGCGAGTGCGTGACGCCATGCAGCAGAGTGCACCTCCCGCTCTACGTTCCCCCGCGGGAAGCCTAAGTTAAAGGGTAATGGAGTCTGTTGAGTCTGAGTTTACTCCTGGGGTCTGGCGTTATGCGATACGGAGACGGCGAGTGCGTGACGTCATGCAGCAGAGTGCGCCTCCCGCTCTACGTTCCCCCACGGGAAGCCTAAGTTAAATGGTAATGGAGTCTGTTGAGTCTGAGTTTACTCCTGGGGTCTGGCGTTATGCGATACGGAGACGGCGAGTGCGTGACGTCATGCAGCAGAGTGCACCTCCCGCTCTCCGTTCTCCGCGTGGGAAGCCCTAAGTTAATGGGTAATGGAGTCTGTTGAGTCTGAGTTTACTCCTGGGGTCTGGCGTTATGCGATACGGAGACGGCGAGTGCGTGACGTCATGCAGCAGAGTGCACCTCCCGCTCTACGTTCCCCCGCGGGAAGCCTAAGTTGAAGGGTAATGGAGTCTGTTAAGTCTGAGTTTACTCCTGGGGTCTGGCGTTATGCGATACGGAGACGGCGAGTACGTGACGTCATGCAGCAGAGTGCACCTCCCGCTCTACGTTCCCCTGCGGGAAGCCTAAGTTAAAGGGTAATGGAGTCTGTTGAGTCTGAGTTTACTCCTGGGGTCTGGCGTTATGCGATACGGAGACGGCGAGTACGTGACGTCATGCAGCAGAGTGCACCTCCCGCTCTACGTTCCCCGCGGGAAGCCTAAGTTAAAGGGTAATGGAGTCTGTTGAGTCTGAGTTTACTCCTGGGGTCTAGCGTTATGCGATACGGAGACGGTGACTGCGTGACGTCATGCAGCAGAGTGCACCTCCCGCTCTACGTCCTCCCGCGGGAAGCCTAAGTTAAAGGGTAATGGAGTCTGTTGAGTCTGAGTTTACTCCTGGGGTCTGGCGTTATGCGATACGGAGACGGCGAGTGCGTGACGTCATGCAGCAGAGTGCACCTCCCGCTCTCCGTTCCCCCGCGGGAAGCCTAAGTTAAAGGGTAATGGAGTCTGTTGAGCCTGAGTTTACTCCTGGGGTCTGGCGTTATGCGATACGGAGACGGCGAGTGCGTGACGCCATGCAGCAGAGTGCACCTCCCGCTCTACGTTCCCCCGCGGGAAGCCTAAGTTAAAGGGTAATGGAGTCTGTTGAGTCTGAGTTTACTCTAGGGGTCTGGCGTTATGCGATACGGAGACGGCGAGTGCGTGACGTCATGCAGCAGGGTGCACCTCCCGCTCTCCGTTCTCCGCGTGGGAAACCTAAAGTTAATGGGTAATGGAGTCTGTTGATTCTGAGTTTACTCCTGGGGTCTGGCGTTATGCGATACGGAGACGGCGAGTGCGTGACGTCATGCAGCAGAGTGCACCTCCTGCTCTACGTTCCCCCGCGGGAAGCCTAAGTTAAAGGGTAATGGAGTCTGTTGAGTCTGAGTTTACTCCTGGGGTCTGGCGTTATGCGATACGGAGACGGCGAGTGCGTGACGTCATGCAGCAGAGTGCACCTCCTGCTCTACGTTCCCCCGCGGGAAGCCTAAGTTAAAGGGTAATGGAGTCTGTTGAGTCTGAGTTTACTCTAGGGGTCTGGCGTTATGCGATACGGAGACGGCGAGTGCGTGACGTCATGCAGCAGGGTGCACCTCCCGCTCTCCGTTCTCCGCGTGGGAAGCCTAAAGTTAATGGGTAATGGAGTCTGTTGAGTCTGAGTTTACTCCTGGGGTCTGGCGTTATGCGATACGGAGACGGCGAGTGCGTGACGTCATGCAGCAGAGTGCACCTCCTGCTCTACGTTCCCCCGCGGGAAGCCTAAGTTAAAGGGTAATGGAGTCTGTTGAGTCTGAGTTTACTCCTGGGGTCTGGCGTTATGCGATACGGAGACGGCGAGTGCGTGACGCCATGCAGCAGAGTGCACCTCCCGCTCTACGTTCCCCCGCGGGAAGCCTAAGTTAAAGGGTAATGGAGTCTGTTGAGTCTGAGTTTACTCCTGGGGTCTGGCGTTATGCGATACGGAGACGGCGAGTGCGTGACGCCATGCAGCAGAGGGCACCTCCCGCTCTACGTTCCCCCGCGGGAAGCCTAAGTTAAAGGGTAATGGAGTCTGTTGAGTCTGAGTTTACTCTAGGGGTCTGGCGTTATGCGATACGGAGACGGCGAGTGCGTGACGTCATGCATCAGGGTGCACCTCCCGCTCTACGTTCCCCCGCGGGAAGCCTAAGTTAAATGGTAATGGAGTCTGTTGAGTCTGAGTTTACTCCTGGGGTCTGGCGTTATGCGATACGGAGACGGCGAGTACGTGACGTCATGCAGCAGAGTGCACCTCCCGCTCTACGTTCCCCTGCGGAAAGCCTAAGTTAAAGGGTAATGGAGTCTGTTGAGTCTGAGTTTACTCTAGGGGTCTGGCGTTATGCGATACGGAGACGGCGAGTACGTGACGCCATGCAGCAGAGTGCACCTCCCGCTCTACGTTCCCCCGCGGGAAGCCTAAGTTAAAGGGTAATGGAGTCTGTTGAGTCTGAGTTTACTCCTGGGGTCTGGCATTATGCGATACGGAGACGGCGAGTGCGTGACGTCATGCAGCAGAGTGCACCTCCCGCTCTCCGTTCTCCGCGTGGGAAGCCTTAAGTTAATGGGTAATGGAGTCTGTTGAGTCTGAGTTTACTCCTGGGGTCTGGCGTTATGCGATACGGAGACGGCGAGTGCGTGACGTCATGCAGCAGAGTGCACCTCCCGCTCTCCGTTCTCCGCGTGGGAAGCCTTAAGTTAATGGGTAATGGAGTCTGTTGAGTCTGAGTTTACTCCTGGGGTCTGGCGTTATGCGATACGGAGACGGCGAGTGCGTGACGTCATGCAGCAGGGTGCACCTCCCGCTCTACGTTCCCCCGCGTGGGAAGCCTTAAGTTAATGGGTAATGGAGTCTGTTGAGTCTGAGTTTACTCCTGGGGTCTGGCGTTATGCGATACGGAGACGACGAGTGCGTGACGTCATGCAGCAGAGTGCACCTCCCGCTCTCCGTTCTCCGCGTGGGAAGCCTTAAGTTAATGGGTAATGGAGTCTGTTGAGTCTGAGTTTACTCCTGGGGTCTGGCGTTATGCGATACGGAGACGACGAGTGCGTGACGTCATGCAGCAGAGTGCACCTCCCGTTCTCCGTTCCCCCGCGTGGGAAGCCTTAAGTTAAAGGGTAATGGAGTCTGTTGAGACTGAGTTTACTCCTGGGGTCTGGCGTTATGCGATACGGAGACGGCGAGTGCGTGACGTCATGCAGCAGGGTGCACCTCCCGCTCTACGTTCCCCCGCGTGGGAAGCCTTAAGTTAATGGGTAATGGAGTCTGTTGAGTCTGAGTTTACTCCTGGGGTCTGGCGTTATGCGATACGGAGACGGCGAGTGCGTGACGTCATGCAGCAGGGTGCACCTCCCGCTCTACGTTCCCCCGCGGGAAGCCTAAGTTAAAGGGTAATGGAGTCTGTTGAGTCTGAGTTTACTCCTGGGGTCTGGCGTTATGCGATACGGAGACGGCGAGTGCGTGACGTCATGCAGCAGGGTGCACCTCCCGCTCTACGTTCCCCTGCGGGAAGCCTAAGTTAAAGGGTAATGGAGTCTGTTGAGTCTGAGTTTACTCCTGGGGTCTGGCGTTATGCGATACGGAGACGGCGAGTGCGTGACGTCATGCAGCAGGGTGCACCTCCCGCTCTACGTTCCCCCGCGTGGGAAGCCTTAAGTTAATGGGTAATGGAGTCTGTTGAGTCTGAGTTTACTCCTGGGGTCTGGCGTTATGCGATACGGAGACGGCGAGTGCGTGACGTCATGCAGCAGGGTGCACCTCCCGCTCTACGTTCCCCCGCGGGAAGCCTAAGTTAAAGGGTAATGGAGTCTGTTGAGTCTGAGTTTACTCCTGGGGTCTGGCGTTATGCGATACGGAGACGGCGAGTGCGTGACGTCATGCAGCAGGGTGCACCTCCCGCTCTACGTTCCCCCGCGTGGGAAGCCTTAAGTTAATGGGTAATGGAGTCTGTTGAGTCTGAGTTTACTCCTGGGGTCTGGCGTTATGCGATACGGAGACGGCGAGTGCGTGACGTTATGCAGCAGAGTGCACCTCCCGCTCTCCGTTCTCCGCGTGGGAAGCCTAAGTTAAAGGGTAATGGAGTCTGTTGAGTCTGAGTTTACTCCTGGGGTCTGGCGTTATGCGATACGGAGACGGCGAGTGCGTGACGTCATGCAGCAGAGTGCATCTCCCGCTCTCCGTTCTCCGCGTGGGAAGCCTTAAGTTAAAGGGTAATGGAGTCTGTTGAGTCTGAGTTTACTCTAGGGGTCTGGCGTTATGCGATACGGAGACGGCGAGTGCGTGACGTCATGCAGCAGAGTGCACCTCCCGCTCTCCGTTCCCCCGCGGGAAGCCTTAAGTTAATGGGTAATGGAGTCTGTTGAGTCTGAGTTTACTCCTGGGGTCTGGCGTTATGCGATACGGAGACGGCGAGTGCATGACGTCATGCAGCAGAGTGCATCTCCCGCTCTCCGTTCTCCGCGTGGGAAGCCTAAGTTAAAGGGTAATGGAGTCTGTTGAGTCTGAGTTTACTCCTGGGGTCTGGCGTTATGCGATACGGAGACGGCGAGTACGTGACGTCATGCAGCAGAGTGCACCTCCCGCTCTCCGTTCTCCGCGTGGGAAGCCTAAGTTAAAGGGTAATGGAGTCTGTTGAGTCTGAGTTTACTCCTGGGGTCTGGCGTTATGCGATACGGAGACGGCGAGTGCGTGACGTCATGCAGCAGAGTGCACCTCCCGCTCTCCGTTCTCCGCGTGGGAAGCCTTAAGTTAATGGGTAATGGAGTCTGTTGAGTCTGAGTTTACTCCTGGGGTCTGGCGTTATGCGATACGGAGACGGCGAGTGCGTGACGTCATGCAGCAGAGTGCACCTCCCGCTCTCCGTTCTCCGCGTGGGAAGCCTTAAGTTAAAGGGTAATGGAGTCTGTTGAGTCTGAGTTTACTCCTGGGGTCTGGCGTTATGCGATACGGAGACGGCGAGTGCGTGACGTCATGCAGCAGAGTGCATCTCCCGCTCTCCGTTCTCCGCGTGGGAAGCCTAAGTTAAAGGGTAATGGAGTCTGTTGAGTCTGAGTTTACTCCTGGGGTCTGGCGTTATGCGATACGGAGACGGCGAGTGCGTGACGTCATGCAGCAGAGTGCACCTCGCGCTCTCCGTTCTCCGCGTGGGAAGCCTAAGTTAAAGGGTAATGGAGTCTGTTGAGTCTGAGTTTACTCCTGGGGTCTGGCGTTATGCGATACGGAGACGGCGAGTGCGTGACGTCATGCAGCAGAGTGCACCTCCCGCTCTCCGTTCTCCGCGTGGGAAGCCTTAAGTTAAAGGGTAATGGAGTCTGTTGATTCTGAGTTTACTCCTGGGGTCTGGCGTTATGCGATACGGAGACGGCGAGTGCGTGACGTCATGCAGCAGAGTGCATCTCCCGCTCTCCGTTCTCCGCGTGGGAAGCCTTAAGTTAAAGGGTAATGGAGTCTGTTGAGTCTGAGTTTACTCTAGGGGTCTGGCGTTATGCGATACGGAGACGGCGAGTGCGTGACGTCATGCAGCAGAGTGCACCTCCCGCTCTCCGTTCCCCCGCGGGAAGCCTTAAGTTAATGGGTAATGGAGTCTGTTGAGTCTGAGTTTACTCCTGGGGTCTGGCGTTATGCGATACGGAGACGGCGAGTGCATGACGTCATGCAGCAGAGTGCATCTCCCGCTCTCCGTTCTCCGCGTGGGAAGCCTAAGTTAAAGGGTAATGGAGTCTGTTGAGTCTGAGTTTACTCCTGGGGTCTGGCGTTATGCGATACGGAGACGGCGAGTACGTGACGTCATGCAGCAGAGTGCACCTCCCGCTCTCCGTTCTCCGCGTGGGAAGCCTAAGTTAAAGGGTAATGGAGTCTGTTGAGTCTGAGTTTACTCCTGGGGTCTGGCGTTATGCGATACGGAGACGGCGAGTGCGTGACGTCATGCAGCAGAGTGCACCTCCCGCTCTCCGTTCTCCGCGTGGGAAGCCTTAAGTTAATGGGTAATGGAGTCTGTTGAGTCTGAGTTTACTCCTGGGGTCTGGCGTTATGCGATACGGAGACGGCGAGTGCGTGACGTCATGCAGCAGAGTGCACCTCCCGCTCTCCGTTCTCCGCGTGGGAAGCCTTAAGTTAAAGGGTAATGGAGTCTGTTGAGTCTGAGTTTACTCCTGGGGTCTGGCGTTATGCGATACGGAGACGGCGAGTGCGTGACGTCATGCAGCAGAGTGCATCTCCCGCTCTCCGTTCTCCGCGTGGGAAGCCTAAGTTAAAGGGTAATGGAGTCTGTTGAGTCTGAGTTTACTCCTGGGGTCTGGCGTTATGCGATACGGAGACGGCGAGTGCGTGACGTCATGCAGCAGGGTGCACCTCCCGCTCTACGTTCCCCCGCGTGGGAAGCCTTAAGTTAATGGGTAATGGAGTCTGTTGAGTCTGAGTTTACTCCTGGGGTCTGGCGTTATGCGATACGGAGACGACGAGTGCGTGACGTCATGCAGAAGAGTGCACCTCCCGTTCTCCGTTCCCCCGCGTGGGAAGCCTTAAGTTAAAGGGTAATGGAGTCTGTTGAGTCTGAGTTTACTCCTGGGGTCTGGCGTTATGCGATACGGAGACGGCGAGTGCGTGACGTCATGCAGCAGGGTGCACCTCCCGCTCTACGTTCCCCCGCGTGGGAAGCCTTAAGTTAATGGGTAATGGAGTCTGTTGAGTCTGAGTTTACTCCTGGGGTCTGGCGTTATGCGATACGGAGACGGCGAGTGCGTGACGTCATGCAGCAGGGTGCACCTCCCGCTCTACGTTCCCCCGCGGGAAGCCTAAGTTAAAGGGTAATGGAGTCTGTTGAGTCTGAGTTTACTCCTGGGGTCTGGCGTAATGCGATACGGAGACGGCGAGTGCGTGACGTCATGCAGCAGGGTGCACCTCCCGCTCTACGTTCCCCTGCGGGAAGCCTAAGTTAAAGGGTAATGGAGTCTGTTGAGTCTGAGTTTACTCCTGGGGTCTGGCGTTATGCGATACGGAGACGGCGAGTGCGTGACGTCATGCAGCAGGGTGCACCTCCCGCTCTACGTTCCCCCTCGTGGGAAGCCTTAAGTTAATGGGTAATGGAGTCTGTTGAGTCTGAGTTTACTCTAGGGGTCTGGCGTTATGCGATACGGAGACGGCGAGTGCGTGACGTCATGCAGCAGGGTGCACCTCCCGCTCTACGTTCCCCCGCGGGAAGCCTAAGTTAAAGGGTAATGGAGTCTGTTGAGTCTGAGTTTACTCCTGGGGTCTGGCGTTATGCGATACGGAGACGGCGAGTGCGTGACGTCATGCAGCAGGGTGCACCTCCCGCTCTACGTTCCCCCGCGTGGGAAGCCTTAAGTTAATGGGTAATGGAGTCTGTTGAGTCTGAGTTTACTCCTGGGGTCTGGCGTTATGCGATACGGAGACGGCGAGTGCGTGACGTCATGCAGCAGAGTGCACCTCCCGCTCTCCGTTCTCCGCGTGGGAAGCCTTAAGTTAATGGGTAATGGAGTCTGTTGAGTCTGAGTTTACTCCTGGGGTCTGGCGTTATGCGATACGGAGACGGCGAGTGCGTGACGTCATGCAGCAGGGTGCACCTCCCGCTCTACGTTCCCCCGCGTGGGAAGCCTTAAGTTAATGGGTAATGGAGTCTGTTGAGTCTGAGTTTACTCCTGGGGTCTGGCGTTATGCGATACGGAGACGACGAGTGCGTGACGTCATGCAGCAGAGTGCACCTCCCGCTCTCCGTTCTCCGCGTGGGAAGCCTTAAGTTAATGGGTAATGGAGTCTGTTGAGTCTGAGTTTACTCCTGGGGTCTGGCGTTATGCGATACGGAGACGACGAGTGCGTGACGTCATGCAGCAGAGTGCACCTCCCGTTCTCCGTTCCCCCGCGTGGGAAGCCTTAAGTTAAAGGGTAATGGAGTCTGTTGAGTCTGAGTTTACTCCTGGGGTCTGGCGTTATGCGATACGGAGACGGCGAGTGCGTGACGTCATGCAGCAGGGTGCACCTCCCGCTCTACGTTCCCCCGCGTGGGAAGCCTTAAGTTAATGGGTAATGGAGTCTGTTGAGTCTGAGTTTACTCCTGGGGTCTGGCGTTATGCGATACGGAGACGGCGAGTGCGTGACGTCATGCAGCAGGGTGCACCTCCCGCTCTACGTTCCCCCGCGGGAAGCCTAAGTTAAAGGGTAATGGAGTCTGTTGAGTCTGAGTTTACTCCTGGGGTCTGGCGTTATGCGATACGGAGACGGCGAGTGCGTGACGTCATGCAGCAGGGTGCACCTCCCGCTCTACGTTCCCCTGCGGGAAGCCTAAGTTAAAGGGTAATGGAGTCTGTTGAGTCTGAGTTTACTCCTGGGGTCTGGCGTTATGCGATACGGAGACGGCGAGTGCGTGACGTCATGCAGCAGGGTGCACCTCCCGCTCTACGTTCCCCCGCGTGGGAAGCCTTAAGTTAATGGGTAATGGAGTCTGTTGAGTCTGAGTTTACTCCTGGGGTCTGGCGTTATGCGATACGGAGACGGCGAGTGAGTGACGTCATGCAGCAGGGTGCACCTCCCGCTCTACGTTCCCCCGCGGGAAGCCTAAGTTAAAGGGTAATGGAGTCTGTTGAGTCTGAGTTTACTCCTGGGGTCTGGCGTTATGCGATACGGAGACGGCGAGTGCGTGACGTCATGCAGCAGGGTGCACCTCCCGCTCTACGTTCCCCCGCGTGGGAAGCCTTAAGTTAATGGGTAATGGAGTCTGTTGAGTCTGAGTTTACTCCTGGGGTCTGGCGTTATGCGATACGGAGACGGCGAGTGCGTGACGTTATGCAGCAGAGTGCACCTCCCGCTCTCCGTTCTCCGCGTGGGAAGCCTAAGTTAAAGGGTAATGGAGTCTGTTGAGTCTGAGTTTACTCCTGGGGTCTGGCGTTATGCGATACGGAGACGGCGAGTGCGTGACGTCATGCAGCAGAGTGCACCTCCCGCTCTCCGTTCTCCGCGTGGGAAGCCTTAAGTTAAAGGGTAATGGAGTCTGTTGAGTCTGAGTTTACTCCTGGGGTCTGGCGTTATGCGATACGGAGACGGCGAGTGCGTGACGTCATGCAGCAGATTGCATCTCCCGCTCTCCGTTTGCCGCGTGGGAAGCCTTAAGTTAAAGGGTAATGGAGTCTGTTGAGTCTGAGTTTACTCTAGGGGTCTGGCGTTATGCGATACGGAGACGGCGAGTGCGTGACGTCATGCAGCAGAGTGCACCTCCCGCTCTCCGTTCCCCCGCGGGAAGCCTTAAGTTAATGGGTAATGGAGTCTGTTGAGTCTGAGTTTACTCCTGGGGTCTGGCGTTATGCGATACGGAGACGGCGAGTGCATGACGTCATGCAGCAGAGTGCATCTCCCGCTCTCCGTTCTCCGCGTGGGAAGCCTAAGTTAAAGGGTAATGGAGTCTGTTGAGTCTGAGTTTACTCCTGGGGTCTGGCGTTATGCGATACGGAGACGGCGAGTACGTGACGTCATGCAGCAGAGTGCACCTCCCGCTCTCCGTTCTCCGCGTGGGAAGCCTAAGTTAAAGGGTAATGGAGTCTGTTGAGTCTGAGTTTACTCCTGGGGTCTGGCGTTATGCGATACGGAGACGGCGAGTGCGTGACGTCATGCAGCAGAGTGCATCTCCCGCTCTCCGTTCTCCGCGTGGGAAGCCTAAGTTAAAGGGTAATGGAGTCTGTTGAGTCTGAGTTTACTCCTGGGGTCTGGCGTTATGCGATACGGAGACGGCGAGTGCGTGACGTCATGCAGCAGAGTGCACCTCCCGCTCTCCGTTCTCCGCGTGGGAAGCCTAAGTTAAAGGGTAATGGAGTCTGTTGAGTCTGAGTTTACTCCTGGGGTCTGGCGTTATGCGATACGGAGACGGCGAGTGCGTGACGTCATGCAGCAGAGTGCACCTCCCGCTCTCCGTTCTCCGCGTGGGAAGCCTTAAGTTAAAGGGTAATGGAGTCTGTTGAGTCTGAGTTTACTCCTGGGGTCTGGCGTTATGCGATACGGAGACGGCGAGTGCGTGACGTCATGCAGCAGAGTGCATCTCCCGCTCTCCGTTCTCCGCGTGGGAAGCCTTAAGTTAAAGGGTAATGGAGTCTGTTGAGTCTGAGTTTACTCTAGGGGTCTGGCGTTATGCGATACGGAGACGGCGAGTGCGTGACGTCATGCAGCAGAGTGCACCTCCCGCTCTCCGTTCCCCCGCGGGAAGCCTTAAGTTAATGGGTAATGGAGTCTGTTGAGTCTGAGTTTACTCCTGGGGTCTGGCGTTATGCGATACGGAGACGGCGAGTGCATGACGTCATGCAGCAGAGTGCATCTCCCGCTCTCCGTTCTCCGCGTGGGAAGCCTAAGTTAAAGGGTAATGGAGTCTGTTGAGTCTGAGTTTACTCCTGGGGTCTGGCGTTATGCGATACGGAGACGGCGAGTACGTGACGTCATGCAGCAGAGTGCACCTCCCGCTCTCCGTTCTCCGCGTGGGAAGCCTAAGTTAAAGGGTAATGGAGTCTGTTGAGTCTGAGTTTACTCCTGGGGTCTGGCGTTATGCGATACGGAGACGGCGAGTGCGTGACGTCATGCAGCAGAGTGCACCTCCCGCTCTCCGTTCTCCGCGCGGGAAGCCTTAAGTTAATGGGTAATGGAGTCTGTTGAGTCTGAGTTTACTCCTGGGGTCTGGCGTTATGCGATACGGAGACGGCGAGTGCGTGACGTCATGCAGCAGAGTGCACCTCCCGCTCTCCGTTCTCCGCGTGGGAAGCCTTAAGTTAAAGGGTAATGGAGTCTGTTGAGTCTGAGTTTACTCCTGGGGTCTGGCGTTATGCGATACGGAGACGGCTTGTGCGTGACGTCATGCAGCAGAGTGCATCTCCCGCTCTCCGTTCTCCGCGTGGGAAGCCTAAGTTAAAGGGTAATGGAGTCTGTTGAGTCTGAGTTTACTCCTGGGGTCTGGCGTTATGCGATACGGAGACGGCGAGTGCGTGACGTCATGCAGCAGAGTGCACCTCCCGCTCTCCGTTCTCCGCGTGGGAAGCCTAAGTTAAAGGGTAATGGAGTCTGTTGAGTCTGAGTTTACTCCTGGGGTCTGGCGTTATGCGATACGGAGACGGCGAGTGCGTGACGTCATGCAGCAGAGTGCACCTCCCGCTCTCCGTTCTCCGCGTGGGAAGCCTTAAGTTAAAGGGTAATGGAGTCTGTTGAGTCTGAGTTTACTCCTGGGGTCTGGCGTTATGCGATACGGAGACGGCGAGTGCGTGACGTCATGCAGCAGAGTGCATCTCCCGCTCTCCGTTCTCCGCGTGGGAAGCCTTAAGTTAAAGGGTAATGGAGTCTGTTGAGTCTGAGTTTACTCTAGGGGTCTGGCGTTATGCGATACGGAGACGGCGAGTGCGTGACGTCATGCAGCAGAGTGCACCTCCCGCTCTCCGTTCCCCCGCGGGAAGCCTTAAGTTAATGGGTAATGGAGTCTGTTGAGTCTGAGTTTACTCCTGGGGTCTGGCGTTATGCGATACGGAGACGGCGAGTGCGTGACGTCATGCAGCAGAGTGCATCTCCCGCTCTCCGTTCTCCGCGTGGGAAGCCTAAGTTAAAGGGTAATGGAGTCTGTTGAGTCTGAGTTTACTCCTGGGGTCTGGCGTTATGCGATACGGAGACGGCGAGTACGTGACGTCATGCAGCAGAGTGCACCTCCCGCTCTCCGTTCTCCGCGTGGGAAGCCTATGTTAAAGGGTAATGGAGTCTGTTGAGTCTGAGTTTACTCCTGGGGTCTGGCGTTATGCGATACGGAGACGGCGAGTGCGTGACGTCATGCAGCAGAGTTCACCTCCCGCTCTCCGTTCTCCGCGTGGGAAGCCTTAAGTTAAAGGGTAATGGAGTCTGTTGAGTCTGAGTTTACTCCTGGGGTCTGGCGTTATGCGATACGGAGACGGCGAGTGCGTGACGTCATGCAGCAGAGTGCATCTCCCGCTCTCCGTTCTCCGCGTGGGAAGCCTTAAGTTAAAGGGTAATGGAGTCTGTTGAGTCTGAGTTTACTCTAGGGGTCTGGCGTTATGCGATACGGAGACGGCGAGTGCGTGACGTCATGCAGCAGAGTGCACCTCCCGCTCTCCGTTCCCCCGCGGGAAGCCTTAAGTTAATGGGTAATGGAGTCTGTTGAGTCTGAGTTTACTCCTGGGGTCTGGCGTTATGCGATACGGAGACGGCGAGTGCGTGACGTCATGCAGCAGAGTGCATCTCCCGCTCTCCGTTCTCCGCGTGGGAAGCCTAAGTTAAAGGGTAATGGAGTCTGTTGAGTCTGAGTTTACTCCTGGGGTCTGGCGTTATGCGATACGGAGACGGCGAGTACGTGACGTCATGCAGCAGAGTGCACCTCCCGCTCTCCGTTCTCCGCGTGGGAAGCCTAAGTTAAAGGGTAATGGAGTCTGTTGAGTCTGAGTTTACTCCTGGGGTCTGGCGTTATGCGATACGGAGACGGCGAGTGCGTGACGTCATGCAGCAGAGTGCACCTCCCGCTCTCCGTTCTCCGCGTGGGAAGCCTTAAGTTAAAGGGTAATGGAGTCTGTTGAAAGAGTCCTGAGCCTTTCTAACATGTGTAGCATTTGTAGCATGCGTCATTTGAAATGATATAAAGTCTAGTCTCTCAGACTGACGTGTCTTTTTTATAAAACATTTAATAGAAATTTGACGTAATAGAGGAACGGTTGGATGGTTGGTTCCTCAGTTTAGGGGCTGTGACAATGCGGTCCTGTAGCCCCGTGTACTTTGGGTGTGTGTAGAATCTGTCTGATAACCGGTGTTAATTGTGATGGCTGTATTAGTGTGTGTTATCTGTTTTTAATTCATGTAAGGACTGCATACATTCGATTTTCAAGTAAGTCCAAGTTTTGCTACCAAACGCCACCGTCAACGACCAACTAGTTCTGAACTTTGTTACTAGATGCCACCGCAGTCGGCTCCTGGCGACGAACGTTGAACCTAAGAGCGTTAGTCGAAGATAACCTATACGTTAGCTTCCACAGGGGTAATTAGTGGAAGGTTCTTTATCATGCCATAATTCTATGACATGGGACCGCCGCCTTTACTTCCCCTCCGAAGGAAGGCATACTGAGGGATTTTTAACGCTCTTAAAAATCCGAGGACTTCGGCCGGGTTTGAACCCGCGACCTTGGGCATAGAAGCTCAGAATGCTACCAACTACGCCACTGAAGGCGCCTTAACAGAAGAACGTCAAGAAGAAGTTTCAAAGGAAAATGGCTACGTACTTTGTTTTTATTTTATTTTTTGCTCAGTTTAAAATATTTTTGGGTCGTTCATGTAAACATTCCTCTTGGTCAATCGTCTATTTTATGTTAGTACCATAATGACGTAAAAAGTTCAAACTCGAGCGAAATTTTCTTTCCTGCTCTCGATTTTAGCAAAAATATCGAATTTACCACAAAACAAGAATTTCCGTGACGAACTAAAGAGCCAACTTTTCTTAAAATTTAAGATTCATGCCAATGATTAATCTATATTTTTTTTTTTTTTTTTTTTTTTTTTTTTACGAGGGACTGTGGAAAATCTTCAAAAGACACATGTGAAGGGTCCGCACTCCACAGTAGTGTGGGATTCTTACCCACTAAAAACCACCTCCCTTTTCCCACGATGTGTTCATCACCCCGGAACCGCTCTCGCATTACTTCAGGGTGACGTCATGCTTACTTAGTCATTCAGACTTCTTCTTTCTTCATTTTTTCTTAAGGATGTTCGAACGCATCCATTTCCCTCTTCTTCTGGCGCAGGACACATTCTATGTAAATAGCTATCTGATTCCATGTTTGATCATTTCGGAGCATCATCTGTAGGATGTTGTCCGGCGTGATTGCCCCTATAGAAGCTTGCAGATCTCTTCTATGTGTTGACCAGCGTTCACACACAAAGAATGTGTGGAGTGCGTCATCCTCTTCATTACAATAATGACACAAAGGACTATTAGCCACGCCTATGTGATGCAGGAATCTCCGAAAATATCCATGGCCTGTTAGGAACTGTGTCAAATAATAATTGACCTCTCCGTGGTTTCGATCAACCCAGTCAGCCAGACGCGGAATAAGTTTCTTTGTCCATCGACCTCGTGTCTCATCATCCCACTTCTGTTGCCATCGTTCCATACAATGGTTGTGTGCAGACGTCTTTGCCTGGTGTATGTCCAGTTCTTCTTTGGTGCGCCAAACTTCCTGACGCTCTAAGGCAAGTAAATCAATTGGTGCTACTCCCGCTACCACTAGAACAGCAGGCTCTGAAACAGTGCGATATGCACATGAGATCCTCAGTGCTCCTCTTCGTTGTACTGCTGCTATCCTTTTACGATATTTCTCGAACCGTAAGGACTCAGCCCAGATCTCAGCTCCATAGAGTAATATGGACTGGACTGTTGTCATCAGGAGACGTCGTTTGCTAGGCTTCGGACCTTTAATATTACCCATTAATCGGCTCAAAGCGGTCAAGATATTTGCTGCTTTATCCGTCACTCTTTGAATATGGGCCCAGAATGTGAGCTTCGTATCTAGCGTCACACCCAAGTACTTCGTACTCCTTGATGAATTAATCATCGTCCCTCCCACTTGCATTGGTACAAGAGTGTTGATTCTCCTTCTCGTCAGCACTACAATCTCCGTTTTATGGTCGGCTAATGACAGCTTATGTTCCGTCATCCAATCTGTGACACGTCGCATTACCTGATTGAGTTTCAGTTGCGCTAGCTCTATATCACGAGCCACAATCAGAGCAGCAACATCATCAGCATATCCTACCAATATTGCATCTTCGGGCATCTTCAGCCGAAGCAGGCCATCGTATGCAATATTCCAGAGATCTGGACCAAGAATAGATCCTTGAGCTGCCCCAGCGGTTAATCTTTTAGTCCTATGTCCTTCCTCGGTATCGTACTGCAAAATACGGTCCTTTAGATAATCCCTCATTATCCGCATGAGGTATCTCGGTAGTCTAAATTTATCTTGAAGTGCCACCAAAATGTCACTCCACTGGGCAGAGTTAAAGGCATTCTTCACATCTAGAGTCACAAGTAGCGTAACTTTACGTGAGTAATGGTTACCCATCTGAGCTCTGTTTGCAGTCTCTACAACTACCCGCACAGCATCTATAGTCGAGTGCCCTTTCCGAAAGCCATATTGTTGGACAGATAGATCTCCAGCTGATTGAACTGCCATCAATATTCTAGGCTGTAATAGTTTTTCTAATCCTTTTCCAGCCGTATCCAGCATACATAATGGCCTGTATGATGAAGGCAAATTTCCTCCCAATTTTCCTTTACTAATAAGAACTAGTCTGGCCTTCTTCCAGCAGGCACTAAAAACGCCTGCCTTCAGACATGCGTTATACATGTTCAAAAGGAGTCGCGGGCAAGCTCTTGCTGCCTCCTTAAGTGCTTCTGCTGGAATCCCATCTGGTCCAGGAGCCTTCTTGTTCCTGATAGAATTAATCGCTTTCAATAATTCTTCCTCGGTGAACAAAGGTATTTCTTCAATATCAATGCAATCATCAGCTTCATCAATCCTCTCCGGATGTTCCGGAAACAGCGTACTGACTATTTCGTCCATAGTGTGTGCATCCATTATCGGATTAGAAAAAGTTCCAAGTTTCTTCAATACAATCTTATATCCTAGTCCCCAAGGATCGTTGTCAACTTCTTTGACCATTTCCCACCATTTGTCAGCTTTACTTCTTTTAATTGCATCCCGAAGCGCCTTTCTTGCTGATTTGTAGTCTTCGGAGAATAAGGCTGCCTCTTCTCTTCCTCTCGCTCTATGTGCCCTTCGTCTCATCCTCAGGCAGTGTCGCCTCATATCAGCAATTTCCTCTGTCCACCAGTATGCTGGCTGTTTGTGTTTTCGCGTTTTCTTCCTGCACATGGATTTATTGCAGGCTTGATGAATAAGCAACATAGTGTTCTCTACCCATTTATCCGCCGCCTCTCTCCCCTCAAATGAAAAGCAACTCGTTTCAACTTTCACCATTCCTCTCTGTATTACCTCACAGAACTTTTCTTTATCCATATTTGTGGGATTCCAGTATGATGGTTTGCGTATGACAGCGCTTTGTTGTCGATTTTGCTGAAGTACACAGAAAGTAACATACTGATGATCGCTTCCTGTGTAGTCCTCAATCACCCGCCATTCAGATATTCTTGACAAAAAATCGTCTGACGCTAAAGTCACATCTGGTATGGTTCCATTGCAGCCAGGTCGTCGAAAGGTAGGCGTATTTCCAACATTTACGGTCGACAATCCTAACCTTGCAGCCATTTCCAGTATACGACGTCCTCTGGAATCTACATCCGGCATACCCCATTCCAAGGCCTTGGCATTGAAATCTCCAGCTACAATAAGGTTATTTCCCATACCACGCAATGTGTCCTCAAGGCTATCCAACTTGTTCTGGAAATCAGCAATGGGCTCGTTCGGAGTGAAGTAACAGCTCACGTACGTAAGCGTGCCATTCTTAACCCAGACGAAACCATCCTTAGAACCTTGATCTGTCACTGGATATTTTCCCAGATCCGGAATGAAAATTGCAGCTGTTCCAAGGTTGTCCGCAAACCACCCATGATGGTCCCTGTTCTGATATTGCTCACTCAGGAGAAAAATATCCACTTCCATTTCAAATGCCAATTGCGTCAAGAGATCATTGGCAGTCAAACTTCTGTGAACATTTCCTTGAAGAACTCTCACCATTTTTTGCCGATTATTTCTAATTAGTTCGAAATACTGTAAACCTGGCATAATGTAGCCTAATAGCCTCAGTTGGCAGCCCTGGTGACTGAATATATTCTTAGTTCCATCTCTTAGGGTACAGAATAAAAAATTTGGTTGAAGTTGGACGTTACATGCAGTTAATCATTGATCTAACAACTGGCGTAAAATCATGTTGGCAACAATGTCATGCATATATTGGTCAGAAATAATCTGAAATAATATGATCTACAGTTGTGCCAATTTTTAATGAAATCCATCAGTTAGTACAGAAGTTACATGCGTTTTAAAATTGGATCTATCAGCAGGCTTAGAATCAAGTTGGCAGCACTGACGTATATTATTTACTCCAAATTAATCTAGAATGCCAGGTACTATACGTGTGCAAAGTTTAGAGCTATTGGCTTGCATACTTTCTGATATATTGATATTACGGTAACAAAAATAATAGAGACAGCATTTATTAACAGTTGGCAGCCCTGGTTGCTCTTAAGAATACGCATAGTCATACTGTTATGGTACACATAGCACATACGAAATGTGGTTGAAATCCAAATGATAGTAAAGAAGTTACATGTATTTTAAGTTGGACCATTCAGCAAGGTTAGTATCATGTTGGTAGCACTGACGTAAATAAGTTACTCCAAATTAATATAGAATGACAGGTACTATACGTGTGCATAGTTTAAATCTGTCGGCTTGCAAACTTTCTGATATATTGGTATTTGGATAAAACAAATTGAGAGCTTTTATTAACAGTTGGCAGTCCTGGTGCCTCTTAAGAATACGCTCAGTTATATGTGTTCATGTACACATAGCACATACGAAATTTGGTTGAATTCCAATTGATAGTGTAGAAGTTATATGCCTTAAAAAATTGGACCTATCAGCAGGCTTAGAATCATTTTGGTAACACTGCCATGTATGGCCTCCTGGAAATTAAACTGAAATATTATTATCTATACGTGTGCCAATTTTGAAATAGCTCCCATTCATACCTTCCAAGATATCCAACATGGAGCTCAAATTTCAATTACGATTTTTCAGCAGTTGGTAGCACTGACATCATTTTCAAATACGGCATTGAGATATTCAGGTATACTGTAGGTCTTTACTCCTACCAAATTTTGTTTCGATTGCTGCAGCCGTTTAGGAGTTGATAGGGGGGACACACAGAGCCAGGCAGACAGACAGAGGGACAGGGACAGACAGACAGAAGGACAGACCGACAGACAGACAGACAGATACACATTTGCCCGGATCGATCTCATAAGTCTACTTTCTCCTCATTTTTGCAAAATGTGAAAAGCAGGCTAAAAATGACGTGATGGGAAACAAGTAGTTCCGTGAAGGACTGTAGACTATAGCCCATTTTCATATATCCTACGAATGTTAATTGCCTCTATCAACATACACAATTTCAGTTTGATTGCTGTAATAGATTCGTAGATATTGCGAACCGTCTAAATATTTCGGATGGTCACCCTGTTGGATTGTTATGTATGTAGGCCTTAGAGTTATGTACTATTCGATGAGGATTATTGCGTAGGTTCAATATTCAAACGTTGATTTCGACCGCACGATAAGGACACACGAAATAAAAACTTAAATTTCGCAGGCCTGTGTAATCTATCCTTTCTTCAAGATATTTGATTTCTCCGTTCGTTTAATTTTACCTTTTCCTACCTCCAGCACTCTGAATGCTGACTTAATAACGGTGATCTTGGACACTTCCCATATACAGTAGTACAACGATTCTTAAATAATTAATGAACTCTGAAAGTTGTTGAAATTAGTCCACATTTTCATTCATTTCACTACCATTACTATTATTTCTTTCTTTCTTTCTTTCTTTCTTTCTTTCTGTCTTTCTTTTTTTCTCCGTTAGGGTCTTCTGAGGACCACGAACCAATTTCAATGTTTAGTCCTTTGTTCTTTCTTCTTCCTCCATCTTTTCGCTGTGAGTCTTCTTTCCCTCTTCCGACCATTTTGAGCCTGTTTTCTTATATTGCCTTCCATGGAGTCCTCCCATTCCCAATATCTTTTTTTTTATTGAAAATTTCTCTCTCTAGTGCATCTTCTTCTCTTACATTGTATTTTCTAAAGCTTTCTTTACTTCTTGAAACCAGACTGTTGTCGATTTATATTTCCAAAGATATTTAAAAATCTGTTTGGTTAACCTGATTACTATTAATATTATTATTATTAGTAGTAGTAGTAGTAGTATTATTATCATTATTATTATTACATTAAGTTCCAGAAATGAGTACCAGGGTAATTCCTGAGAGCAATGACGGTCGGGCATGGAGCTGACCACTCCATCCCATCTAGTGCCGATGTCACAAAAAGTGGCAGTCTCTACCTTCCACTACTCCCAGGGCCTCCATGGCCTGTACGGAGTTGGCTTTGCTTTGCTTTTTACATTACATTACATTATGCGAACCGGCCAAAACTAAGGACCACGCAAATATCATTTCATTTCCTTCTCATAGTTTTTTCTTCCTTTCTCTTCCTCCACACTTCCTTCATTCTTTCAGAGTGTTGCGCCTTTCTCTCTGCTGTCCATCTCCTCCCCTGCGTTCTCTCTTTTCTCCCACAAGAAGCTTTATGATGGAAAGTATTTCCCTGAATTGTGTTCAGTCTCGACAGTCGTCATCTGTAATTCCTAGCCTCCGGAGTTCTTCCTTCATCTGCTTTGTGTAACCCCCTTGGCTCTTCGAATTATATATTTTATCAAAAATTTGTTTATTATTTTTCTTGTTGGATCAGTTCTAACCATATGTCCATAGAAACGTAAACGTCTTTCCCTAATTGATGTTTCCAGGTCTTCCACCCTTTCATATATCTCCTTGTTTGATCTTAGTATGTAGGTTCCCTGTGCTACTTTAAGGCTGTAATTCCTCCTCAATATCCTCCTTTCAATCTTTTCCAGGTTCATCAAATTTGCCGTCTCCACACCATATAAGATCACCGGTTTTACCGCAGCATTGTAGTGTTGTCGTTTGGCACTAAGCGAGAGGTTCTTTTTATTGTATATATTTTTATTATTATATTCGATGTGGCACTGCTCGAACTAGACTACTAGAGCAGCCTTACATCAGTGGGGTTGGATAGACTCGCCTCGTTGTGAATGTGGATACGAAGTGCAAACCATCAAGCACATCGTGCAGGAATGCCCTCTATATATGTACTCTGGGACCTTAGTACAGCTCCATGCAGACAGTCCACAAGCTCTTGAATGGATTCAAGACCTGGCAGCCAATATCTGAAGGGTCCTAATGCTGTAAATTGTTTATTTGAAAATGTATATATATATTAATTACTCTCTTGTATGCATCATACGCTAAATAATAAATAATAATTATTATTATTATTGTTTACGATCCCTTCATCTCGGTGTGAATCTATACCATCAGCCTTTAAAATCACACATTTAGTAGGAATATCCAGACCAAAGTGTCGGCGCTTAATATCCAGATTTAACCAAGCTCGATGTGGCGATAATGACGGTAAATCAGACAGACAGCTCAACTCGACCTGATTCTGTCACAATAGCAGCTTGTACCTTGTACAGAACATGTTGCCGTGAGGTTCTTTCACTTCTTGTCGGAGCGAGATCTCGCATGCATGTCACTGGCAGGGGTCGCAAAACTCTGACACGTACATGGATGGCTGTATAATTAGGATAGCATTATTATTTCAGCTGTAATGCTTAGCAATGGTTTGAAACTCATAAGGTTCATGCGTTTTCAAATGATCACCATCAGGGCGTGGATGTTCAGCCTACTTTTCACATTTTGCAACAAGTAGTTCCGTCAAGAACTATACAGCCTATTTTCATATATCCTACTTATGTTAAATGCCTCTATCAACACACAAAATTTCAGTTTGATTGCCGTAATAGATTCGTAGATATTGAGAGCCAGATGGTCGCCATGTTTCATTGTTATATGTATAGGCCATAGAGTTATGTACCATTAAATAAAAAGGATACGTAGGTTCATTATTCAAACTTTCACTTCAATCGCATGATAACGACACAAGAAATACAAACTTAATTTGAAATTTCGCACAGCCGCCATCTTGAGGTTATGTAAACAATTTAACTAAATTAGATGTCCGTGCATTACAATGCTTATAAACATTTTCTGTACCGTATTTCACTGTCCTCAGATGGTTAAATCGCGAGAAAAGTCTATTAGAATGTTTCAAGTTCGCTTAGCCGCCATGTTCGTGTTGTACTTAACAGTTTTTGAAAGTTACATATATAAACTTGTAGTAGTGTCCTTTATCACTGTACAAAATTTCAGGGTGATATCTGTAATAGTTATAGAGATATAGAATGCCAGAGAAATATTTCGCACAGCCGCTATCTTGAGATTATGAAAACAATTGAACTAAGTTAGATGCCAGTGCATTACAATGTGTATAAACATTTGCTATACCAAGTTTTATTGCGTTAGGATGGTTAAATCGCGAGAAGAATCTATTTAAAAGTTTCAACTTCAACTAGGAGAAACCCCACACAAGATACGGCACAAACCTAGAAGAATTGCTGAGTTTTAATTCACTGGCCGTGAAAGCCAATATATCATCTTGTTGAAAGCCTCCATAGGGAGTATATGGCTGCTTGAGCTTTTAGTTCTCGCAGTAAAGAGGCGCGGTGCGCTTCATAAAAAGGTAGGTAGCGCGCAGTTCGCTACTCCTGTGGGAGTCCGGGCGGGGACACCAAGAGCCCTCTGATGAGCCAGCTTGGTGTCCTAGGCGAAGCCCCACACAAGACACGGCACAAACCTAGAGAAATTGCTATGTGTTACTTTCGGAACTTCCCTCGTACATTCGATTGAGAGTCTGAATTGGGTATTTCTGTTGGACCATAGCCTACTAAATCATAATGCACCTCCAAGGCCCGATGGAACAAGGCCTCCTAAGTTAGGAATCTAGAATGAAATCGTGTACTTTGAATACCATCAGGGGGCTTTGTTTAACGTAGTAGGCAATGCTAGTCGCGTATAAGAGATAGTGAGATAATTATGGTGATGGATGAGAGTTGATAAAGCGGGAGAAGGGAAACAACAGGCAAGCTGGATGTTCCAAAACCAAAGATAATTAAGCATTAATGTGAAGCAAAGAGTAAACACGACCATTTCATAGGAGGCTGGCAAACAGATAATAGTTCCGTGTGTAGAACGAAGTGTCACTGCAGATAACACTGGTATACTCACGACTCTTACAATATCAAGGCGGACCAGGGGGGCACAAAATTCCATTCGAATGTTCATAAATGTTACTACACTCTTATGTCCAAAACTGAACCTATTAACAGAATTCTTCAGTCCACGTCACTTTAAATAAGTTACCAACAATGTAACGTTACCAATGTAACCCCATCTTGTCTACTCGGCTGCTAAGTACTGTGCACCCGTCTGGTTGGAAAGCGTACATATGAAGAAGGTAGACACAAAATTGAATGATACAATGCGTTGCATTACGGGTTCCATCAAATCAACTCCATGTCCCTGGTTACCCATGCTGAGTTACATCCCTCCAGCTCACTTAAGGAGGAAGGAAAGCTAAGAAAATCTTTGCATCACCCTCTTTGCCATTGCACCAAGAATTCTGCCATCCATCACAGCAACGACTGCAATCTAGAAGACCAGTAGGGCCTAAGTGTCCCTGCGGAGCAACTCATTGCTGCTGGATTTGACCTAAATGAAAGCTGGAAGCATGAGTGATCAACTAAATTGGGAACAAGTGCCCACCATCTTGATCCCACAAAGAAACCAAACGGCTTTCACTTTCCGAGGAACTTCTGGTGCCGCATCAACAGGCTGAGGACTGGACATGGTTGCTCCAATTATCTTTACATTGAACAAGCAATGAAGGAAATTGGAGAAAAATTTAAAGTGGGAGTGAAGATTCAAGGAGAAATAATTTCAACTCTGAAATTTGCTGATGACATCGTCATCTTGGCCGACACACCTGAGGATTTGAATGAGTTTTTGAATGGTATGGATTCCGTCTTAAGGAAAGAATTCATGATGAAAATTAATAAATGTAAAACAAAAATATTGGAATGCAGCCGAAATAAATCAGAAACCTCTATGGACATCAAATTGGCAGGTGAAACACTGAAGGAAGTAGGAAACTTCTGTTACTTAGGAAACAAAATAACCAGTGATGGACGAAGCAAAGAGGATATAAAAAGTAGGTTGGCTCAGGCAAGGAAAGTATTTCTACAAAAAAAGGAGTCTGTTGACATCGAATATAGATTTAGGTATTAGGATGTCATTTTTGAAAGCCTTTGTCTGGAGCGTGGCGATCTATGGAAGTGAAACTTGGACTATTGGTGCAGCAGAAAAGAGGAGAATTGAATCATTTGAAATGTGGTGTTACAGGAGAATTATGAAGATCAGATGGGTAGATAGGGTTACAAACGAAGAGGTACTGAGACGAGTGAGAGAGGAGATATATTTCTGGCGACTGCTAATGAAGAGAAGAGATAGGTTGGTAGGACACGTACTAAGACACCCAGGAATAGCAAGCTTAGTTATGGAAGGAAGGGTCGAGGACAAGAACCGTAGGGGTAGACCAAGGTTAGAATATGTCAAACAGATTGCCTCGGATGTAGGGTGTGATAGCTATGTAGAGATGAAACGATTAGCTCAGGACAGGGAGACATGGATAGCTGCATCAAACCAGTCAAAAGACTGAAGACTCAAACAACAGTGGGGTTGGATCAGCTCACCAATGTGTGAGTGTAACCTGGAAGAACAGACGATCGAACATCTGGTCCAACGCTGTCCTCTTATTCGTACCCTGGCATTCCTGACGATTTGTTCGCTCTCACACCCGATTTAACCCAATGGTTGAGAACGATGGACTTTAAAATTTGATTATACCTTGTGTATCAGAAGACACGCGTGAGCTGTGCTGTGCTGTGCTGTGCTGAGGAAAGCGTCAGTGTAAATACAGTAAGGGAGCGTTTAGATTATTGGAATAGTGCAACAGAATACAGGCGGTAATGTTTACTACTGAAGAGAGAGCGTTTTTGGTGGAATACGTTTTACGTGAAGGCGATCGGTTTACAGAAAATGTAAAACTAAAATTTCAGCTGCGGTTTCCTAATTCAAAGTGTCAAAACCAGGATACTGTTCGGGATTTGATAAGTAAATTTCGTGTGACCGGCTCAGTTCACGATGTACCAGGAACAGGCAGGCCTACGCTGTTAACAGACGAAAAACTTGATGAGATTTTCGATATAATGCTGCGAAGTCCAAGTAAATCAAACCCCAAATTAGCTCAAGAAACAGGAATCTCTAAGTGGACTGTTTGTTGTTTGTTTTGTTTTGTTTTGATACAAGTGGCGGGAGCCAACTTAACTCTGGCTCTCACCTAACGTAGCAGTGCGGAGGCACTGCGGAGAACATTCCCTGACACCCTGTATAATTCTATATTGTATAAATTACCAAACAATTAAATAAATATAACAAACATGGTAATATATAGTGCAATTTCGTACTGTTCTGTTAAATCAGGGTTATAATATTCACAGTTGCCACGCATGTTCCAAAGTCACAATATTTGCAGTCACTGGAACTGGCATTTACACACATCAACAAAAAGTTCCGTGACGAAATAAAGAGCCTACTTTTCACCAAATTAAGATTCATGCCAGTGATTAATCTATACGGACCTATCTAGAATCATGACGAAATTAAGTTGGTAATATCGACATTTCTAATTAGTTCGAAATATACCTCGTATAATTTAGCTTAATAGAGCACAACAGTTGGCAGCCCTGATGACTGAATAGGCTATATTCTTAGTTCCATCTCTTAAGCTACAGAATACAAAATTTGGTTGAAGTCCAATGGATGGCATGAACGTTACATGCCGTTGGACATTGGATCTATCAGCGTGCGTAAAATCATGTTGGCAACAATGCCATGCATGTGTTGGTCAGAAATAATCTGAAATATTATGATCTCTTGTTGTGCTAAATTTGGATGAAATCAATTCGTTAGTACAGAAGTTGCATATATTGCAAAATTTGACCTATCAGCAGGCTTAGAATCATGTTGGCAGCACTGACGTATATTAGTTACTCCAAAATAATCTAGAATGTCAGGTATTATACGTGTGCAAAGTTTAGAGCTGTTGGCTTGCATACTTTGTGATATATTGATATTAGGGTAAATAAATAGAAACAGGATTTATTAATAGTTGGCAGCCCTGGTTGCTCTTAAGAATACGCTCACTCATATCTGTTTATGTACACGTATTAGACACGAAATTTGGTTGACATCCAATTGAAAGTGTAGAAGTTATATGCACTTAAGAATTAGACCTATCAGCAGGCTTAGAATCATTTTGGCAGCACTGCCATGTATGGCCTCCTGGAAATTAGACTGAAATATTATTGTCTATATGTGTGCCAATTTTGGATTAGTTCTCATTCATACCTTCCAAGATATCCAACATGGAGCTCAAATTTCAAGTGCGGGTTTTCACCAGTGACATCAATTTCAAATATTATTATTAAAAGAAAAGCGCACAATGAGCAAATACATATTTGTACATAAATGATCAATTATGCTAATGCCAGTCTTAATATTGAGGTTGTCCTCATTTTGCAGTTTTGTGCGTGGTACCTTTCACAATGATCGTTGCACAGGTCACACACACAGTCTTCATTCGGTTGGAGAAAATTCTTGGTTTTGCAGAATCTATAGTGAAATCCATGGGTGGCTTAACGTGTTATTACGTGTCGTATTTCGTAATTAGCTTGTTTCCACTCTTCCGTCATTAAGGCATCTGTGGAGTAAAAGTCGGACCAAATGGCATTTCGTTTCTCATTTAAGGTTCGGCGTGCATTCTCATAGGCTTTGGTGTTTGGTAGGTAAAACTGGTTTTTGATGTCGTCGATGACGTAGTCCTCCTTAGTTAATACATATGTCAACCTTGAAGGGGCAGACTTTCCTAAGCCTAAAATCCTGTTAAGATATCGGGCCTTGACTTTTTCTATTATCATCAGGTCGCTGAGTGTGAGTTTTTCCCAGGTAATGCTAATCCCATTGGTGATATGGCTGTTCTGAACAGTAGCATTGCTGTACCCAATGATATTTCAAATATGGGCTTGAGATATTCAGATATATATCTTGGCTCATACTGAATTTGGTTTTGATTGCTGCGGCCGTTGAGGAGTTGATAGGGGAGGACACACACACAGTCAGACAGACAGACACATATTTGCCCAGATCGATCTCATACAGTCTACTTTTTCAATTTTTTTTTTGCAAAATGTGAAAAATAGGCTAAAAAGAGTTTTGCATATTGCTGGCCAAGAGTCGTAGTAGTCTCAAACCCATTAGTCGTTGTTGCGTACGTGTATATCGGCTGTGCACACTCGCCTGTGACAATAAGGATAGATCTGTTCGATTGTGGAGACGACCCTGTGAACGTATGCACGACCAATACATCCGAGACCGATACCAACAGGGAAGGAGGTGGTGTCATCATGTATGGTCGCCGAATCCGTCTTGTATATATCCCACGGCGTATGACAGGAATACTATCCTGGCACCTGTAGTGAAAGGCTATGCTGACAATTTAGGCCCAAATTTCACTTTCGTGGACGATAACGCTCGCCCGCACAGAGTGGCATTGTCGATGCCTTTCTTCAGGAGAATGGTGTCACAGAATGGAATGGCCTGCCTATGCTCCCGATCTCAATTGTCTAGACACTGCTTAACAAATAACTCCGTCCTGCTTGCCACGGTGGGTGAGTGGTTATCGTGTCGGATTACTAACCCCAAGCTTGCAGGTTCGTTCCTGGCCGTGGCAAATGATTTTTGAAAGGCGGCAAAAATCACGATACGCATGTCATACGATGTTGGCATGTTAAGGAACCCATTTGAATTCAGTAGGCCGTGTTCATAATGGCAAAAATAATCTCGGGATTTTCCGCCAACACGAACTTCCTCATTTCTCTACTATAAAGCGCTATAGTGCCAAGGAGCATAGATATCTTCTAACCTCCTTGACTTTCATAGTGCTTCAAGTAACAACAAAATTCGACATGCAAGATACCGTCTGGGTGTCAAATAACAAAGCTTGCACCCGGCTCCCGAGGCCATACGATATTATTATTATTATTATTATTATTATCATTGGGGGGTGAAGCTGATTCCTGCCCGTGGTGCCCCTGCTAAGGTAGTTGGAATTATATTTCCATTACCGAACTGAACGTCAGCAATCCAGAAGCAAATCAAAGAATGGTGAAAATTAATATAAACCGGCCCTTTTCAGCGCCAAAACTGACAATCATCTCTGTCAATATTGAAGGTCTTTCATCCACCAAGGAAGAGTTATTAAGCCAGATATGCCATGATCAGAAATGTGATTTACTATGTATTCAGGAAACCCACCGAGACTTGACTCTCCACCGTCCAAAAATCAAGGGTATGAGCCTAATAGTTGAACATCCTCATCGACATTATGGCAGCATTATCTTTGCCAATCCTAATATTCAGATCGTCTCCACAGGAATTTCCATTGTAGATGACACCGAAATTCTTACAGTAGAGCTTAGCAACTGTTCTGTAACATCAGTTTATAAGCCCCCAGGTACTGTATTTAAATTTGTAGAACCCAGCAACTTCCAGCATCAATCTGTGAAGTTTGTTGTTGGTGATTTCAACAGCCGTAACACAATATGGGGTTACTCAACTACCGATGAGAGTGGTGAGGCCGTGGCTGAATGGGCAGACTCATATGATCTCAACTTATTGCATGATAACAAACTTCCAGCATCTTTCAACAGTGCAAGATGGAGGCGTGGATATAATCCCGATATGATATTTGTGAGTGAAAACATATCTCATTTATCAATAAAATCAGTGGGTCAAGCTATTCCTCACACGCAACACCGGCCTATTATATGCCAGATTTATGCTGCCATTCGACCACAGTCAGTTCCTTTCCGACGTAGATACAATTTTAAGAAGGCTGATTGGGAGAAATTTACCATTTCTCTAGATGAGAATATTCTAAATATTGAGCCAGTTCCTGAATTATATGACGACTTTGTAAATATCGTGAAGTATTGTTCCCGTGTTTCAATTCCCCGAGGCTGCAGAGCACAATATATAAAAGGTCTGACTTCGGAAACTGAGGAACTTTTGAAAAACTATCTTGACCTCTTTGATAATGACCCATTTGGTAACGATACCCTTCAAGCTGGGGAATATCTTTTAACAGCGATTTCCAAGAACAGGAACGATGCATGGTGCCAATTGATGGAGGAGACGGATCTAAGTAAGAGTAGTCAGAAAGCCTGGAGACTCCTTAAGTACCTGAGTTGTGATCCAACAACAAAAGAGGGACACAAAAATATAACAGCTAATCAAATTGCTCGTCAGCTCGTGGAAAATGGTAAATCTGACCATCCATTACGCAGGTCAGATCATAAAATTGCTCGGTCAGAAGAACTCGAGACTAGTCAACTTATGCAACCTTTTTGCATGGCAGAACTGACGGCAGCCATTGATAGTTGTAAGATCGGCAAGGCAGCAGGAGTAGATGATATCAGATTAGAGCAGATCAAACACTTTGGGGAACGAGCAAGAGAATGGGTCCTAGCTTTCTTCAACAACTGTTTGAAATCCTGCAATTTCCCAAAAACCTGGAGGAAATCACGAGTCATACCGATTCTGAAACCTGGTAAAATGTCAACTGAACCTCAAAACTACAGGCCAATATCCTTGTTGTGTCACCTGCTTAAAATCTTTGAACGAATGTTACTGAACCGCCTAGTTCATGTCGTAGAGCCTGCTCTCATACAACAACAAGCAGGCTTCAGACCAGGGAAAAGTTGTACATCCCAGATCCTTAACCTCACTCAATTCATTGAGGATGGCTTTGAAACACGGAATATCACGGGAGTAGCTTTTATCGATTTGACCGCTGCCTATGACACTGTCAATCATCGTGCTTTGTTACAGAAGATTTATGGAATCACGAAGGATTACAGTTTCACAAAACTTATTGAAAGTTTCCTTCAAAACAGGAGATTTTATGTGGAATTCCAAGGACAGCGCAGTCGATGGAGACGTCAAAGAAATGGCTTACCTCAAGGTAGTGTTCTATCACCAATGTTGTTTAACGTCTACACTAACGACCAACCACTTCCAAGGAACACTAGAAGTTTTCTTTATGCCGACGATCTAGCATTAGCTTGTCAGGGGAAATCCTTCGAAGATGTTGAAGCTCATTTAACACAAGCATTGACTGAGTTGGATGTCTATTACTATGATAATCAACTTCGTCCAAATCCATCAAAAACTCAGTTGTGTGCATTTCATCTGAAGCACAAGCAGGCTCGTCGTGAACTTAACGTCTCTTGGCAAGGAACACGCTTAGTTAACACTCCTCATCCAAAATATCTGGGAGTTACCCTCGATCGTACTCTGACCTACAAACAGCATTGCCGGAATACCAGACTAAAGGTGGAAGCTAGGAATAACATCCTACGTAAGATCACTGGTAGCACCTGGGGCTCTCAACCATCAACCTTGAGAACGACAGCGCTTGCAACATGTTACAGTGTTGCAGAATATGCATGTCCAGTGTGGTACAAATCCACCCATGCAAATAATGTTAACAAGGCGCTTAATGAAACATGTAGGCTTATTACAGGTTGTTTGAAGCCTACACCTCTTGCAAAACTTTACCAGCTTGCAGGGATAGCACCACCGGATATACGTCGTGAGGTAGCAGCCAATGAAGAGAGAGCTAAACAGGTTAATCAGTTTTCCCATCCGTTGTACGGTTATGTACCAGCCACCCGTAGGTTGAAGTCCAGGAGAAGTTTCCTCAACACCACTGCAGTCTTGCTAACTACACCAGCTACAGCTAGAAAACAATTGTGGACTTCTCGGCTTGGGAATAACTCTCTATGGGATCACCCTTCGGAAAGCCTCCCACCTGGACATGATCAGAAATGGATCGTGTGGAGGGCACTTAATCGTCTCCGTTCTGCTGTTGGAAGATCTAAGGATAACTTGCAGAAATGGCACTTCCCCGTCGACTCCACCAACTGCGACTGCGGTATGCCCCATACCATGGAGCATCTACTGAATTGTCCGCTGTGCCCTGCCACTTGTACAGCAGAAGATCTTTTACTAGCAACTTCCAATGCTATACAGGTTGCACATTTTTGGTTGACCGTGGTTTGAAAAGACATTGTGTGTTGTATGGTTTACTTCTCTTTTTTTTGTTTGTAAATATGTATGTAATTTTAGTGTAATCCAGTATTTTGTTTGCTTCTGACACGAATAAATAATAATTATTATTATTATTATTATTATTATTATTATTATTATTATTATTATTATTATTATTATTTATTATTTTACACGTTTCAGGCCTATTAGACCACGCGAAGCAATCATGACTTTTTGTTCTTCCTGTCTTTCCAGTACTCTTTCATTCGTGCACTAAAGGCCCTCTTCCTTTCTTCGGTCCACTTTGGTCTTTGGGCTGTAGGTGCAGCTCTCTCTGACAACACTTCCCACTTGTATACTTTGTGTCTAAATACGCTTTTGTCTATGACGTCTTCTGGGTCGACTTGTGCTTTTACTAGATCAATTTTGACTTGCATCATCCAGGGTGTAGTAATCTTGAGCCGCTGTATGTATCTAAGAATTTTGTTGGTGAGTCTAGTTTGTGGGAGTCTGCTGATGTGGCCATAAAATTTTAGTCGCCTCTTTCTGATGTCTGCTGCGAGGTTGGACAATTTCTCTGTGGTGTCTCTGGAGTGAAGCCTGTATCCTTCATCTGTGTGCTTTGGTCCAATTATTTTCCTTATTATTTTTCTTTCCTCTGTGAGGATTTTTTCCAAGTCGCCCTTAGTGTGTAACGTCAACGTCTCACTAGCATAAAGCACCTCAGGTTTAATAACCGTGTTGTAATGACGAAGTTTAGTGAATGTGGACAGACATTTTTTGTTGTAGACACTCTGTGTCTTGTATAAGGCTCTCTTCATTTTCATTAACCTAGTGTTCTGCGCGATTTTCTCTTTTCCCGTCGGTTCAAGCACTTCACCTAGGTATTTAAAGTGGGCGACTCTATTGATCTTGCCATATTTCGTGTTTAAATTCTGTATGTCGAATTTCGTACAGAAAAACTCTGTCTTTTGGAACGAGATCTGTAGTCCTACTTTTTCGGCGCACTCTTGAAGTACTTCTATCTGTCTGATTGATGTGGTTTCGTTATCTGAGAGTAGAGCCAGATCATCCGCGAAGGCTAGACATCCAACCTCCAGTTCGTCCTTTGGTCGTCCTAGTCGCACTGGCCTCCAGTAACCTTGAAGTCTCAGTTCTTTCTCCCATTCCTTGATAACTTTGTTCAGCACTAGGTTGAAGAGAAGCGGAGAGAGCCCGTCACCTTGGCGAACACCTGTATTGATCTGAAATGGTTCTGAGATTTCCCCCATGAATTTCACTTTTGATGTCGTGTCTGTCAGTGTCTGTTTGATCAATCGCAAGGTCTTGCTATCCAAACCTTGCTCGTGCAAGATGTTGAACAATGACTGACGGTCAATGGAGTCATATGCCTTCTTGAAGTCAACGAACGTACATATAACTGGAGTATTCCTGAGGGCTTTGATTTTCAATATACTTTTTAGGTTGAAGATTTGTTCCGCGCAGGAGCGACCAGGACGAAATCCCGCCTGGTACTCGCCAATCTTGTGTTCCAGCTGGTCCCGAGCCCTTTGGAGTAGGCACGCTGAGAGGATCTTGTACGTAACTTGTAATAGTGAAATGCCCCTGTAATTGTTTACGTCAGAGCGGTCGCCTTTTTTGTGTAACGGGTGGATCAATGCACATTTCCACTCATCTGGTAGCTTTTCTGATGTCCAGATGTCAGTGATAATCTGTGTGAGTTCCCTGAGTGAGTGTGGCCCTAGGTTTTTCAGTAGTTCGGCCACTATGCCGTCTTCACCAGATGTCCTGTTGTTCTTAAGTTTGATGATGTGCCTGTGAACTTCCTCTTGTGTCGGAGGTAATGAGTCTGCGTTCTTGACTGTAGGTTCTTCCTCTGAGAATCTCTCTATTGGTTCTGGACAGTTGAGAAGATCAGAGAAGTATTGTGCCATCACCTTGCAATTCTCCTTATTCGTTAGTGCTAATTTTCCATCACCTTTTCTGAAGCAAAGGTTATTATTATAGTCCGTCCTCACTGTGCTTCATAGTAATATGCAAAACTTTTTTGATGTGTTTACTGTATAATGTATCTTGAAAGTTGACCGCTATGTCGTCTGTCACTGTGACGTCACTCTATGTTAGCCAATCTTCACACAGTTAAATTCTACCTACAATGCGCAGTCGGCAGACGGTAGTTGGAGTCAGACCCGTGCTCACTTATGGCGTCATTCACAATGTGAAGATGTATGTCGGTAGTAGATAGTTGACAATCGGCAGCGTGTGGTCGGCTGTCGCCAATTTTATCTTTGACAGCCAACTGCATATTTAAGAGCCAATCAGAAAAGATCACAAGCTGACGTCACTTGGTCGTTTTCCCGTTCGTCATCAGCTGTGTAGTTGTATTCGCGGTAGGCCTATATTCTTCGCATAATTACAGTACCGGTATATAAAAAGATGATGACTGAATGTACTGACCTTGGTATAGAAAATATATTCATTGATCTTGTGAGGGACGCCGTTGGATATATGACATGTGTGAGCCCAAGTATTTAAAAGGAAACAGTTCATTGATTATAATGTTTTCCTTTGTAGCAAATGTAATGCAGTGGAAGGTAACGCTGAATGAGAGCTCATCGTACGATAACATTTTCTAAAGTAGGGCCTACCAGTACTGAAATTAGCCAAAATACATTTTCTAATGCCGAAAAATAAATTAGGAAATGATGTGGTAATAGATTGAACGTGTTGGGAGCCCTCGGGCGTTCAATCAAAAATGACCAGCTACACAAAAACAATTCTGTTCAAAAATCAGTAGGCCTAATTCAGAGTTGGATTTCTTATTAATTATTTACAAAAGGGGATACTGGATGTACGAGTATTTTTCCTCAATTTTAACAATGCTGTACCAGTTAGCAGCAATAAAAATAAAGTGCTTCCACCATTTTAATAATTCTCTTTTGTTACTAGGAACTTTAATTACAATTTTAGTACAGTCGTCCATCCTTGCAAATTTTAAGTTAGGTTATCGACAATTGACAACTTTCTCAAGGAATAAATGAAAGTCAAGTTATTATTTACTCCTAGCATTTTAACGACTGCGCATTGTGGGTGGCTAGGTTGTGAACTACCGACTTGTGACTTCATCTGCCGTCTGCCCACAACCGTCTGTCGACAGCGCATTGTGGGTAGAGCTTTAGGCAGATAACAACGCATAACATAACCTATAAATTATCGCATATTGAAGAACATTCATTCATTTACACTTTATGGTGGCTTCGGTGGCGTAGTTGGTAGCATCCTGAGCTTCTATGCCCAAGGTTGCCGGTTCAAACCCGGCCGAAGCCGTCGGATTCTTTAAGAGTGTTAAAAATCCCTCAGTATGCCTTCCTTCGGAGGGAAAGAAAATCTGCCGGGCCCATGTCATAGATTTATGGCTTGTAAAAGAACCTTCTAGTAACTAAACTTGTGTGAAGCAAAATTGGTAGGTTAGGTTTGATTAATGCTCTTCAGTTCCAGCTTACGTCGCCAGGCGCTGGTTGCGATGGCATCTAGTAGTAGCGAAGTTCACAGCTAGGTATCGTGGATGGTAGCATTTGGAAGCGAAAGTAGGAACTACTTGAAATTATCGCCTACAGTCCTTACTTGAATTAAAAACAGATGACACACACTAATACAGTCATCCCACAGATTCTACACACACCCAAAGTACACGGGGCTATATGACCGCGTTGACGCAGCCCCTAAACTAAGGAACCTACCAACCAACATTTTCACTTCATGTAGACTACATACTGTATTGTATACACTGTGCATTATTGTATATGATTGACACAAGATTATGCCACTCATAATTGACCTACTCTAATGTTATTGCACCGTGATTTTAAGACAGTTTAGTACGAGGGCAGATCAAAAAGTAAGTTGCACTTCCCAGTTATGGCCATTTATTACACCACCTATACAACAGCAACACGCCTATAACGACATACAATGTAACGTCACTCTTCCACATAGTTTCCAAGAGACTCCAAACATTTCTGCGAACGCACAACCAACTTGTCGATGCCGGATGCATAGAAAGTTCCTCCAGCGTTCTGCAACCACACGGAGACAGCGGCCTTCACCTCCTCATCGGTCTGGAAACGTCGACCACCGAGCTCCGTTTTGAGCTTACCGAACAGATGAAGTCACATGGCGCTAGGCCGGGACTGTAGGGTGGGTGTTGCCAGACCTCCCACTTGAAACGCTGCAGCAGTTCGCTCGTTTGGCGGGCCTTGTGAGGTGTTGCGTTATCGTGCAACAAAATCACACAGGCGCTCAATTTCCCCCGGCGCTTCTCTTTAATCGCTTTACGCAACCGGTGCAACGTTTGACAATACGACGCCGCGTTGATCGTCGTTCCTTTCGGCATAAATTCCACGTGCAACGGTTTTTTTTTTTTTTTTTTTTTTTTTTTTTTTTTTTTTTTTTTGCGGCTAATTGTCAGAGGCGATGAAACGTGGGTCCACCCTTTCATCCCCGAAACGAAGAGAACGTCAATGGAACGGGTGCACCCCTCATCACCACAACGAAAGAAGGCCAAGGTTCAACCTTCAGCCGGTAAAGTTATGGCGACAGTGTTCTTTGACATGGAGGGTTTGCCGCACGCCATGTGACTTTCATCAGTTCGGTAAGTTCAAAACGGAGACCGATGAGGAGGTGAAGGCCGTTGTCTCCGTGTGGTTGCAGAACGCTGGAGAAACTTTCTATGCATCCGGCATCGACAAGTTGGTTGTGCGTTCACAGAAATGTTTGGAGTCTCTTGGAAACTATGTGGAAAAGTGACGTTACATTGCATGTCGCTATAAGCGTGTTGCTGTTGCATAGGTGGTGTAATAAATGGCCATAACTGGGAAGTGCAACTTACTTTTTGATCTGCCCTCGTATATTGGCAGCATGGTTTCGGATGAAAAAGTTTCATCTAAGACAAATAATTTACTTTTTAATTGTTAAAGTAAGGTGACGCCGAGAAAGCAGTAGTTACTCTTTGAACAATATATATCTGGGTTCTTACATGCAAAGTGATGGGGGACTGGAGGTAGCACAGGATAAACTGTAGTTAGATGAACTGGAGGAAACTGAGTGGAGTACTGTGTGATGAGAAGGTGAGCTGCAAGTTCAAAGGAAAGATCTACAAATCTGTGGTAAGACCTGCGATGCTCTATAGTGGAGAAACTTGGCCGATAACGAAATCTCAAGAGAGAAAGATGGAAGTGGTAGAAATGAGAATGCTAAAGTGGATGAGTGGAGTGACAAGGAATGATTACATCAGAGGAGCAGTGAAAGTGGGAGCCATAGGAAATAAGTTTCAAGAGAGAAGGCTCCGATGGTGTTGAGAAGAGAGGAGGACTACGTGGGGCATAGAGTTGGAAGTCTGGAAATTAAGGGGTCAAGGAGGAGAGGAAGATCAAAAATGACGTGGAAAGATAAGGTTGCAGGGGAACTCAGAGAAAAAGGATGGAAGTGGAAGCATGGGGTAGACAATTATAGAACAAAATAACTTTCTTCGGGTTCTCCCAATTAATAGGGGTCGCCAGAGCCAACCAGGCTCATTTTGGTTTTGGCCGGGGATTTAAGGCTGGATGCCCTTCCTGACGCCACGTGATTTTTCAGTTGAAAATTCCACCCCGCTGTCACCGGGATTCGAACCCTGGCCGTCCGGGTGAAAGACGAGCAGCTAATCCACTGCACCGTCACAATTTGGAGAACAGAAGAATCCAACCAAGTAACGCTGACCCTATGTGACGTGGGAAAAGGCTGAGATAAAGAAGAAGAGAAAGAGCAGACTCTTTGGACAATATCAGGGCTACGGATTTCAACCCTTACTATTCACGTTTCTACGAATTCTGGAATGAGGTGAGATCAGTTTCTGTGTGTCTGATGTTCATTACGGCCGAATGTCCTACCCGACACCAGCTCATGAGAGGAATTAGAGAGATTGACCTACTAATGACCTACAGTATAAGTGGGCCGATCCATCTTGAGCGGTACATATTACGTGCACAGTGAGTCTTCATATCCTTGTGATCAATGTATAAGGTGCGTTCAAAAAGTAACGAACCGGTGACTACATCGGCTAATCGTGGCATGTGTAACGAGGTGTGGTTCCGACCAGAGCATGGAAGGTCACAGCCCGTCGCTAGAGAGCACACGTGCACGTCACGTGGCGATACAAAGCGAGCAGCAGCATGCATCAATCGTCCAACGCTGCCAATCGCATTGCAAACAGTGACATGGAGGCGTCAACCGAAAAGCAAAGAGTTGTTGTTCGGTTTCTGACAGCGGAAGGAGTAGGGGGAACGTACATTCATCGCCGAATGTCACAAGTGTACGGCAAACACTGCATGTCCCTTGCAAGGGTCAATGCGTGGCACAAGCGCTTCAGGGAAGGACGGGTGTCGTTAGCCGACAATGCCCGGTCTGGGGCACCCCCCTGCATTACCGATGGCAACGTCCAGCTGGTTGATGCACTCATTACCCAGGACCGCCGAGTGACAGTGAACGCCATAGCCGCCGTGGTCGCTCCACGACAATGCACAACCTCATACGGCCAACACAGTCGCGGCACTCCTGCAGAAATTCAAATGGGAGGTTCTCGGCCACCCTCCATACAGTCCAGACCTCTCTCCCTGTGATTACGCTATGTTTGGTCCCCTGAAAAGGGCTCTGCGGGGCCAACGATTCACCTCGGACGCCGACATCCAGCTGTACGTGCGGAACTGGTTCACATCGCAGTCCAGGGATTTTTATGAGACAGCCATTCACCGCCTCGTGTCACAGTGAGACAAGTGCCTCAACAGCCAGGGCCAATACTTCTTACATACAGGAACTGATTTCTGTAATTTTGCCTCCGGCTCGTTACTTTTTGAACGCTTCTTATAAATAAAGTGCGCAATGTGTAGGCCTATATTCAGTGGTCTCGGTGTTCTACTCGGGCTTTAAGAAGAAATATCACGTGATTACGCCCGGCCATGAATGGTCGGCCCATCTATACCATCAGCTGATGACAACATAAATACAGGGTCTTTCATTCAAAGTGAAGGGTCGGACAAGCACATGGCAACTCACTGAGCATGGGGTCGAGCGAGCGCCCGTACGAATCGCATGTAAATAACTAGCACACATAATAACACATAATCAAAGTAAAATAATTACTCACCTTGTCACAGAAGATGTTGAAAATGTCATTCACCTGCATCTACACATTTCTGACATCGACTAAGGACATTTTCATTCACACGCTTTATTGCATCTACCGAGATAGCCTCAATTTCTTTCATGATATGTTGTGCTAATGTGTACGCAAGTTGACGCATTATTGAAACAATAGGCTTTAACACTTAGCAATAACACGTTATAAAATTTTAAAACACAATAACAATTAAAAACAAGTAGTTCCGTGAAGAATTATAGAGCCTATTTTCATATATCCTACTCATGTTAATTGCCTCTATCAACATACAAAATTTCAGGGTGATATCTGTAATAGTTTCGGAGATATAGAATGTCAATGAAATATTTCGCACAGCCGCCATTTTGAGGTTACGTAAGCAATTTAACTAAATTAGACTCCAGTGCATTACAATTTGTATAAACATTTGCTGCACCAAGTTTCATTACGTTTGGGTAGTTAAACCGCGAGAAAAGTCTATTTAAAAGTCTCAAATTCGCTTGGCCGCCATGTTGGTTTTTTACTCAGCAGGTTTTTGACAGTCTCATAGGTGAACTTCTAGTAGTGCCCTTTATCACCGTACACAATTTCAGGGCGATATCGGTAATAGTTTCGGAGATACTGAATGCTGGTGAAATATTTCGCACAGCCGCCATGTTGGATTGGTGAGACACAATAAAATTTGAAGGGCATGGTCGGGGTCGGCCAGAATAGTGCTATGATCTTACCGAGTTTCATTGCAATCGCTCCAGCCGTTTAGAATCTATTAGGGGACACACACACACACCTCACACACATACGCACACACGCACACACGGACAAAAGGTGATCTCATAAGCCCTATTTTTTCATAAAATGAAAATAGGCTAATAACCACGTATACGTCGTAAACAGTAACCACCAACACATAGGGCCTACACACGTTATAAACTTATAACACTTATAACTTAAAATAGGCTATAAACGAAATAACAAAGTCAACTTTACTCGGCAAATACTGCGTCGCAACTGTCTCAGCACCGCGAAGTCCCGCGCTGCTCTGCAGCATTAACTTCATCAATCCTACAACACTTCTTTCCTTAAGACATTTGCTATCTCAGCTCCGCGTTGCTATCTGCTCGTCTGACCTTTAGCTCAACATTCTACCTGCCGTGGTGCGCAGGCCGAGCGACCGGTCCCACTTTGAGTGAAAGGCCCTGTATTAGCGTCTGCCACACATAATAATTCTTAACGGATTGACGACCTCTAAAATGGCCATTCATGAAGGATTTCGAGAAAATCGTCACAAGAATGCGTTTTACCCGATAGAACTTCTGAATGAGCGGCAACAGTTTTTTTTTAAATCACCATGAAGCACTCGGCTGCCGCTATGGGAGGAAGGGGAGCTGAGCTTCTATGCCCAAGATCGCAGGTTCAAACCCGGCCAAAGTCGTCGGATTTTAAGAGCGTTAAAAATCCCTCTTCGGAGGTGAAGTAAAGCCGGCGGTCCCATGTCATAGATTTATGGCAAGTAAAAGATCCTTCCACAGTCTAAACTTGTTTGAAGCTAAATTTCTAGGTTATATTTCGTTGGCACGCTCTATTAAACTTCCAACGTTCACCACTAGGTATCATTGACATCTGGTAGCGAAAGTTGGAACTACTTGAAATTGAACGAAACTTGTAGCTCACCCTATGGGTGTCCGCTGGAAGCAGCTACAGACTCGGGCGAGTCGAACATGTCCTCGGACATTCCCGGCACTTCCACTAACTACAATTGTGAGAAGCTAAATTTGTAGGTTAGATTTGATTAACGCTCTATTAAGTTACAACGTTCACAGCCAGGTGCCGGTTGCGGTGGCATCTAGTAGCCAAGTTCACAGCTAGGTGTCGTTGACGGTAGCATTTGGTACCAAAAGTAGGAACTACTTGAAATTGATCGTCTGATCGTCTGCAGTCCTTGCTTAAATTAAAACAGCCATCACAATGAACACCGGTTATCAGACAGATTCTACTCACACCCAAAGTAAACGGGGCTAATGACCGCGATGTCGCAGCCCCTAAACTGAGGAACCAACCAACCAGACCCTTAGGAATAAGTTATGCGCGGAGATTATGTTAAATATGTCCCTAGCCCTATTTGAATAACAATCAACCAAGATATTTTTATATCATTCCCTAGATGTGGTATTAGACGCTGAGTGGGTGGGTATTCGATCCCCAGCAGATCCACCGAGCTGGTGTGGATCAGCGAGGATTACGTGTCAGCTAGTCAGTCAGTCCATCCGTGGATCATCAATGTTGCAACGGCCCGTGATAACACAGGGGGATCCACAAGTACTGTCAGGGTTAATAATTGTAGCATCTCATACCTTGCATCTACATCTGCGGAACTACGAGGTCATCTGCCCCTTTTGTAGATTAATATTAACTATGTTTTGTAAGTAAACGTGATGTAAATATATAAATTAACGTTTGTTTTCGTTTAAAAATAGAGAATTTCCTTCAAATTTGAACCTTCGTTGTGGTGGTTGCAAAAGCAAACTTTCAGGTAAAAATATTATTTCTTTCATTAGTTAGGCATGACAAATTCATGATTGGTTGGTTGGTTCCTTAGTTTAGGGGCGACAACGCGGTCATGTAGCCCCGTGTACTTTGGGTGTGTGTAGAATCTGCCTGATAACCTGTGTTAATTGTGATGACTGTATTAGTGTGCGTTATCTATGATTGAGGTAGAGGGACTGCAGACGATTAATTTTTTCAAGTAGTTCCTACTTTTCCTACCAAATGCTACCGTCCACAACACCTAGCTGCGGTCGTGGCTACTAAATGTCAACGCAGTCACTACCTGATGGCAAACTTTGGAACTAATAAAGCGTCAACAAACTAACCTACAAATTTTAGCTTCCACAAGTATAGTTAGAGGAAGGTTATTTTTCAAGCTATAAATCTATGACATGGGCTTGCCGGCTTTACTTTCCCTCCGAAGGAAGGCATACTGAGGGATTTTTAACGCTCTTAAAAATCTGATGACTTCGGTCAGGTTTGAACCCACGATCTCGGGCATAGAAGCTCAGCATTCTACCAACTACGCCACGGAAGCCACTGATGACAAATCAAAATCAAACATACTGAAACCAGTCTCAAAATTTGTCTTGGCTTATGTAATCTTCTCTTGTAATCACCGCATGTGATACGAAAGATATTTTACAATCCTAAAACTCGGATTGCCAGGGATCTTTTACCACCGTATCTTGGCTTGGAATGAACCCGTTATCTCGGTATCATCAAGCATTATATGATGGAATATGGGCGAGCTATGGTGTGCCATTAAATCAGCTGGTAGTAGCCAGTATGTGTGCAGCACACCCCCACCAGAGAACTTCAATACACTGTCATTTATACGATCTACTTTTTACTGGCCTCAGTAAATCGACTTTGGTCATCTCCTTACTTATTTATAACCCCTCCCTCTCTCAACCCCCCCCCCCAGCCCCTGGCAGGCCGGCAGACCCGCGCACCATCTCGCTCACTCTCACACACACGAGAACCAAGACCTGCACCCTTAAAATGACATAACTCTGTTTTATAAGCATGTTAACATATTACATAGGCTGCGGCTGACTAGAGTGAATCTAAGTACGTACGTACGAATGTTCAGTATAGCCCATAGAAATACTTCCCATCTCAAGGGTCTCACGACTTGTGGGGCATGGGTTGGCGACCACGAGGCCTCTAGCTGAGTCCGCCATTACTTCTAATTACTTGTGCCGGGCTCCTTTCTGTCTTTTCCTTTCGATCTCCCTTGGTCAATTCATGTTCTCTTTCGACCCCGATGGTATGAGGGTATCCGAGGCTGAGGGTGACATTCACTCTCCCGCCTTAATTGGTCCTTGTCTCAACATTCCTTTCCTACTTCTTTTCATTTCATGGTATCTCCTTCCTTCTGCTCAAGGCCCTAAGGGAGGCAGGGTGTGTGTAGCGCCACCCTGGATAGTGCTACACCCTCATGGGCTCACAGTATTTCCTGCGCTCTGCTCAAGGCCCTAAAGAAGGCAGGGTGTGTGTAGCCCCACCCTGGATAGTGCTACACCCTCAAGGACCCACAGTATCTCCTGCCTTCTGCTCAATGCCCTAAAGAAACAGGGTAAGTGTAGTCCCACCCTGGATAGGGCTACTTCCTCAAGGGCTCACAGCATCTCCCGCATTCTGCTCAAGGCCCTAAAGGAGATAGGGTGTGTGTAGCTCCACCTTGGGTAGTGTAAAAACCTCAAGGGCTCACAATATCTCCTGCCATCTGCTCAAGGGCCTAAAGGAGGCAGGCTGTATATGGCTCCACCCTGGATAGTATTACACTCTCAAGGGCTCACAGTATCTCCTGCGCTCTGCTCAAGACCGTAAAGGAGACAGGGTGTGTGTAGTCCCACCATGGATAGTGCTACACACTGAAGGGCTCACGGCTGGTCAGTTCGGGAGTTAGCAACCCCGATGGATCCCTGAGCTGGGTCCGTTTTCTCCTTTCTCCATTGTCTTTGGGGCGTACCCCCTCCTCTTTACCTTTGATGGCTCTACCTCTTTCCAAGTCACTCAAGATACAGTAGACACTGTTTTTGTGTGTTGCAGGTCTAGCATTTTACCATCATCACAGCAGAGTACTTGTAGGTCGTTTCTGCATTAATTTACAATTCTACTGTAGTTTAGGGCTTATCACTGCAATAGCAGCTACACCTTCATATATTAGTTGGTGAAGTGAGATTGTTTCTTGATGGGATCGTCATTTCTCAGTCTTGCAACATTGTAGGTTACCTACTTAGTCGTCCTCTTGTACCCTTCGGGTGTCAAGGTTTTCCAAAAAAGGGTGCTAGGCCTTCCTGTCTCTTGTAAGTTGTTTGGCCTGATTCCCCCGACATTCCTCTCACTTCCACTGCGCCTCTCACGTCTTCCTTCAATTATTTCCTAGGTTTCCCCCTCGGTCGTCTCTGTTATGACTAGTACTTTTACTCTTGCCTTCTGAACTTCTGACATCAACTCCATTTCTTCCCCTTGTAGTTAGAGCCTTGCGCGGATATACAAAACGTTATCCGCATCCGCCCCGCATCCGCACGACTGTTATCCGCATCCGCCCCGCATCCGCACGACTGTTATCCGCATCCGCCCCGCATCCGCACGACTGTTATCCGCATCCGCCCCGCATCCGCACGGCTGTTATCCGCATCCGCCCCGCATCCGCACGGCTGTTATCCGCATCCGCCCCACATCCGCACGACTGTTATCCGCATCCGCCCCGCATCCGCACGACTGTTATCCGCATCCGCCCCGCATCCGCACGGCTGTTATCCGCATCCGCCCCGCATCCGCACGACTGTTATCCGCATCCGCCCCGCATCCGCACGACTGTTATCCGCATCCGCCCCACATCCGCACGGCTGTTATCCGCATCCGCCCCGCATCCGCACGGCTGTTATCCGCATCCGCCCCGCATCCGCACGGCTGTTATCCGCATCCGCCCCGCATCCGCACGGCTGTTATCCGCATCCGCCCCGCATCCGCACGGCTGTTATCCGCATCCGCCCCACATCCATGCGACTTTTATCCACAAGTTTGTTATCCGTATCTACTGACATTACAATAATATTTGCAGGGTAATCATGCGCATGGGTTGGGAAATTATGCGAATGGGATGAGTGTTGGAAAGCCATACTAATGTTGAAACTTCTCCCCACTTCCCTTACTTTCCTCCCATCATCCCTAATTGCACGTAGAGCTTTCAGCACATTTTCTGCTGGGTTTGAGTTTTTCTCCGTTTTCCGCGTATAATTTCTTGGCATCTGGAGAACAAACACGAAATATTTTGCCATTAATGTCGCGTTGTATTTACATGTATCATATTATATGTTCTGCGCACCATTACCCCACTCTGCTTTTAAAAAGTAACTCACTGAATCCCGGTAAACTAATCTATTATATTGAAAAATAAATACATGCAAAACCACGGTAAAAACTACATTTAATTTTAAATAATAATTGAATGACAACTGTAGGCTTACCTTCTTATTTGCTGGCTACAGAAAATAACACGCAACGTGTTAAGTTTCTTCATCCAAGCCTCACGGTTACCACATAGCAACTGGCATCATGCTGACTTTCCCTATCTGATAGGTACGATGACAGCTTAAGGGTAGCAGGGAACTGAGTTGCTAGTTGTACTACCAACTCGACAAACATAGGTGCGCACAATTACCCAACTTTCCCCATGATATTCAACAAGTTCGGATTGTATTCTAAAAACTATCCGCAAATTTACTCCAAACATTATCCGCAGCTTATCCGCTATCCGCAAAGACATGCAAAGTATATCCGCATGGCGAAAAATGTTGCTGATATCCGCGGGTTTATCCGCGGATATCCGCATCCGCGCAGGGCTTTACTTGTAGTCCCTTCACATTCCAAGTTCCAATTCTCATTATCCTTTTCCCTTGCTTGGTCGTCAGCATTTTGGTCAGGCTGGTTTTCTCCCTGGTTGGTTCCTCAGTTTAGAGGCTGCGACAACGCGGTCATGTAGTCCCGTGTACATTGGGTGTGTGTAGAATTTGTCTGATAACCGGTGTTAATTTTGATGACTGTATTAGTGTGTGTTCTCTGATTCAGGTAGAAGGACTGCAGATGATTATTTTTTTCAATTAGTTCCTACTTTTGCCACCAAATGCTACCATCCTCGACACCTAGCTGAGGACGTGGCTACTAAATGCCATCAGGTCCCGGTGGCGAACGTTGGAACTAGACTAATAGAATGTTATCAAACTAACCTACAAATTTTGGCTTCCACAAGTGTAATTAGTGGAAGGTTCTTTTTCATGCCATAAAATATGACATGTGACCGCCGGCTTTACTTCCCCTCCGAAGGAAGGCATACTGAGGGATTTTAACGCTCTTAAAAAATTCGACGACTTCGGCCGGGTTTGAACCCGCAATCTTGGGCATAGAAGCTCAACATGCTACCAACTACGCCCCCGAAGCCGCTGGTTTTCTCCTTTTGTTGTCTTTTTAACTGGACATTTTCTGGCTAGTGGATTGTTGCCCCACTGAGCCCAACATTGTAGTTCTGTATATAAATAGAGTAGTTCTCTTTTCGGATGATTAACCCTAGAATAGTAGCGTTCATCTCCGCAACAAAAAGAGGATAAACTTGTACTTCCCCCACTTCTCCCGTTTGTCCAATCCCCACCAGTGTTTGGCAGTCCCAAAATACAAAGCAAATAAGTCAAAATAGAAAATTAAATTAAAGAAACACACACACACAATTAGTCAAAATTCATAAAACCCCAAAAATCAATCAAAATTTGTCTAAAACCAAAGCTCAAAAAGTTTAAAAAAACTTAAAATCTTTAAAAAACACAAAAAATCAAAAATTAGTCAAAAAAAGGCTCAAAACATTTTTAAACAAGATGTTCAGTAAAGAACATATAGCCTACTTTCTCCTAAATGTATGAGTATAGTTATAACTCGTTGTTATTATCAAAGAGTATAATAGAACTATTCTTTGTTGAAGACCTTAGAAACGATTTACCTCTACCAAACGCCACAACCTAGATAAAAACTGCTACCATCATTGAAGAAAGAAAGAAAGAAAGAAAGAAAGAAAGAAAGAAAGAAAGAAAGATAAGAAGTATATCAAGAATGTTATGGATCTGGAGACATAATCGACCGGACTGGCTGCGTGGCTCAGCGGTAACGTTCTCGCTTGCTGGGCCCTAGGTTGCAGGTTCGTATCCTGGCGCAGTCAGCTGGCATTTGAGGGTGCACAAATGCGAGGGAGCCGTGTCAGTACATTTACTGGCACATTAAAGATCCCCTTCGGGCCAAAATTCCGGCACCCCGGTGTCTCTAAAAGCAGCAGTAGTTAAAAGGGATGTAAAACCAATAACATTATTATTATTATTATTATTATTATTATTATTATTATTATTATTATTATTATTATTATTATTATTATTATTATTATTATTATTATTATTATTATTATTATTATTATTATTATTATTACATATACGACCTGCCGTGGGCAACATCCAACTTTGAGTTGAGGCATGTCTTTACACGTCTGGTTGTGCATGGCTTTCACAACCCTAATTGAATTAACAAATCTTTCCATGACCCTACAGAGACGTGTGTATACAAACTATGTGGATATTTTCGATTGCTATTTGCCTGAAATAAAAGTAGTAATTAATAACCTGAACTAACACCAACGGCTTGAATTCAGTTACTATGTGAAATCGTTTTGTTCTTTACTTCAAATAACATTTTCAAGTAACGCAAAATAGGCTGTTACAAACCCTTTAAAATAAAAAGTAAAAATGTATCGTAGTATCATCTTGTCATTCTTCAAATTCGATGCGCATAGAATGCCAATCGTATAGTAATCAATGGAGCCCCACGTAGACTAGTCGTGACATCTAGTGGTGACATATCGAACAATATAATCCTAACAGAGCGAGTGCATTCTAGCGGCCAGAATAAGAAACTTTTCAATAAAATCTGGAAGTTAATAAGTAGGTCGGCGTGCAGTTACCTTTTTGGCAGCTAGATGTCTCGAGTAAATCTGCTGGCGAATTATGTTTTAATTAAATATATATTTTACACCATAATATGCACAATATAACGCTTAATTTTAAAACATCTGAGTCATTACAAAACAATAAACATATAACATTTCAAGCAAAAAACCTAGCTCTGATCGGGTTTGAACCATAGGCATTTGAGCGATAGACTAACGCTCTACCACTGAGCTAATTGTGTCAACGAATATCGTTCTATATAAAATGACTTACATAGAACTTGTTAGCAAATAATGATTTATACTAAACGATTGCATCACTGGAGTATATTATTTGTATATAAAGCATTTCATACAAAGTTTATTTATTTTGTATCAGTACGCTATATTGCATGCAATACTCAAATTAGTGAAATATAAGTCAGGCACAAGATATCCGCTGCCATCTTGTCTTATTACTGAATCGGCTCAGCTTTTTAAAATCACGTCTGCACTATAGTATTACAAAATAAACTTTTAATTTCGAACGTGCCTCTTCCTTTAGAACAGTTCAAACGATTCTCGGCTCGATAATCGGAACTGGTGGGTCCCATGATATGGATTATAAAGTTTGCATAATTCGCACGGCCGCCACCCTGAAATGGTATGGCGGACGATCTTGAAGTTTGGTCACAAGACGCATCCTATACGAAGGTATGTTGTTACCAAATTTGGTAGAGATCGGATGATTTGGTTAGTCGTTATTTGATTTTACGTTTTGAACGTTTTAGTGGCCGCCATTCAGTTTTAGTAAAGATGGCGGCGATATAAAACATGACACTGAGGTGTCCTTTGCTAGTGCTACCTTTGTACCAAATTTCGTTCAATTCGCATTCACCGTGTTCGAATTGATAGGGGGGGACAGACATTCAGAGTACACACACTCACACACACACAGACACACACACACACAGACTCACACACACACACATACACACACACAGACCCACACACACACATACACACACACAGACAGACACACTTTTTTCGCCCTGTGTTGATCTCATAAGTCTACTTTCATTTTTTGCAAAAATCGATAGTAGGCTAAAAATATGTTCGACGATGTCGAAATGTAAATATTATACGTCAGAAAACTGTATCATAATGAGGGTCATTATAACACTATTTTACATTATGAAACAGTTTCTCCCACCAATCACAGCTCAAGAAACAGTTGTGTGACCAATTAGGTAAGGATAGCATCGCATCTGTGCTGACTTCCACGACCTATTTTAAATTCCACTGCGTGGCTCGTGTCATAGTGGGGATATTTCAGGAGGCCATGGTTAAATACAAGGTGTTCTCTGCGTCCCATGCGCCCTGTTCAGTACATAAAACTGGCGAAATCCTGACAGATATTTGTGAATATTTAAGTTCGAACATAAAACAGTTATAATTATCGTCGAACATAAACAGTCGTATGCAACTCGCCTATAATGGTAATTAAGACACTCGTATGGAAATAATAAAACTCGCTTCGCTCGTTTTATAAACACCCTCGTGTCTTAATTATTGCCACTATAGGCTCGTTGCATAATTTACTATAATCAAAATACAAAAAGAAAACAATCACATTTAGTCAAAATGAGTGAAAACCAGCCCAAAAATTCAAGAAGAAATAAATAAAAAATTAGCCCAAGTCCAAACATAAGTTTACAAAAATTAAAACAAAATTATTCAAAAACGGCACTTATGTTGACAAGAGAATGAAAGTAATGGTAGTGGAAGGTGACAGAGGAAGGGGAAGACCAAGAAGAAGATGGAGGGGCTGAATACGAGATGACTTGAGGGAGAAACATCCAAGGGAAGAGAACGTATAGGACCGAGGGAAATGCAGATGACTTGCCAGGAACGTCGACCCCACTTGAGTGGGAAAAGACGAATGCAAATAAGAAGAAGAAGAAGAAGAATTCAAAAACAGTGTCCATACTGCTAGCCTAGAGAGTGACGTAACTGGTATTTATTATCAGTTTATGGAATCATAGTCGTCGCCTGTGCGACGCGCTACCGTTCTAGGGTTAATGCTTTAGTATTTTACTAGTAATAGTTGCCACAATTTTGTAAGTTTTTGGAGTTTTTTATTTTATTTTATTTTATTTTTCTAAGGCAGATATCGTTAGTGGGTGTGTCATTGTAGATTTGGTAGTGTTTTGTAGAACCATTTGTCTTGCTTATTTGGATCTGATGATGCCCAATTCACGAGCGAAGCATGTCATTCCTTAGTTTTCTTCCTCTTCTGTAGTCCATCATAACAATATACATATTTTAATCAAATGTATTTGTTTCAGATTATTTTTCGCATGTTCCAGTAATTTGAATTGAAGGGTTAATTCGAAAAAACAGACAAGTCCAAAAATTGACTTTTGGAGATAAATACAACTTCTTCCTCTTCAAGGCCAGCTCTACGTATAGATATTATTGCTGTCTCCAAAAGCCAGACAGGTGTGGTTATATACGGGTGTGAAATTTTGGAGATTTTCCAATGCTTTTTCAAGATAATTAATTACCTGGAATGTTTGACATTCAATGATGATTTGTACTTTGTTAGGATTTACATAATATATAATCGTATTTGAGGATTGAAATATTTTTTATTTTTGTATTCAAACAAGATTTCGGCAAAAAACAGAATAGTCCAATGGTTTTTTTAAGTTTTCTCAACTATCCTCATAAAAACTATTTCCTTTATGTGCAATGTAAAGCTGTTAGTGAGACAATAGTATGTCTAAAAGCAATTTTTATTTCATTCAGCACAAATTAAGTTTTTTTTAATTTTTAATTTATTTATTTTTTATTTTTAGTTTCTGAACAATTTAATTTTTGGACTTGTCTGGTTCTTGAAATGAACCTTTCAATTATATTGTGTTGGCCGACTGAAAACATGTAATATCATTTATCAATAAGGCAAAACTGAAAATATGGTTTTCAAGCTATCTATTTCTTTCCAGTGTCAAAATCATCAGCTTCGGTTTTCCTTTGAAACTTTGGTATGCTTGAAGTTTTATTGTTGTTGTTGCTAATTCATGTTAGGGGCTAAGGACATCTTGATCATGAGCCCCGTTTAGTTGGGTGTCTGTTGAACTTTTCTTTTGAAGTGTATTGAAACAAATAAACAAGATGAAGCCCCTGCCAGAACTGTGTCGCATTAGCCCGCATAACAATAAAGACTAAATAGGTGACCATAGAAGTTGAGTCTTCTCTTCTTTACGGATTCCAACAGTTGATACAATTCTGTGTTTCCTCGCAACCTGTATTGTCCAACCACGATCTTCGGACCCATTATTTTCCACTCAAACTCTCTGTTTCCCTCAGTCTAGCCTTTCCAGTAATTCGGAGCCATTCACTTCCATAGAGACACTCTAGTTTAATCACTGTATTTTAATGTCTGAGTTTAGCTTGTATTGAGATTGCCTTTTTCTTGTATAAGATGTGTGTTCTACGAAATGCTGCGACCATATTATTATTATTAATATTATTATATATAACTCGTTGAGGCCATCTAGGACCACGTTAAGTCTTGCTACACTTGGCAATGTTCTTCGCTTTCCTCTGAGCCTAGAATTCCCTCATTCTCTTTGAGTGGGCCATCTTGCCCTCCACTGTCCAGGTGGTACCTTGTCTTCTTTTTGGTTTTGATGTCTCACCTCGGGTTAGCCAATTAATCAGTATCATTTTGCGGAGGAGATCTCTATTGAAGGCCTCATCGGGTTTTAGATGCAGCATTTTGAGGTCGTCTCTGGTATTTATAAACCAGGGCATTCTGGTTTTGGGTTTGGAGTAAAAACAAGTAGTTCCGTGAAGAACTATACAGCCTATTTTCATATATCCTGCTCATGTTAATTGTCTCTATCAACATACAAAATTTCAGTTTAATTGCTGTAACAGATTCGTAGATATTGAGAACCGTCTAAATATTTCATATGGTCGCCAGGATGGATTTTTATTTTTGTACTATTTCATTAAGATTATTGTGTACGTGTGGTATTCAAACTTCAATCGCATGATTAGAACACAAGAAGTAAAAACGAGATTTTAAAAGTACGCACACCAGCCATCTTGTGATTATGCAAACAATTGAAATAAATTACATGCCAGTCATTTGTATAAGCATTTAACGTGCAACGTTTCACGGCACTCGGATAGTTAATTCGCGAGAAACGTCCATTTAAATATTTATACTTCGCGTCTCCGCCATGTTGGATTTGTGCTCACCAGGTTACTGAAAGTCCTATAGGTGAACATATTTCCATAGTCTCTATGAACATAAAAACAATCAGTTTGGTTGCTGTAAAAGATTCATAGATATTGAGAACCGTCTAAATATTTCGGAAGCTCGCCATTTAGGATTGTTATATGTATAGGCCATAGAGTTATGTACCGTTCAAGGACAATTATTGCCAAGCTTCATTATTCAAACTTTCACTTCGATCGCATGATTACGACACAAGAATAAAAACTTAATTTTAAAATTTCGCACAGCCGCCATCTTGAGGTTATGTAAACAATTGAATTAAATTAGATGGCAGTGCATTACAATCTGCAAAATCATTTACTGTACCACATTTCACTGCGCTCAGAGAGTTAAATCACGAGAAAAGTCTATTAAAATATTTCAAATTCGCTTAGTCGCCATGTTCGTTTTGTACTTTACAGGTTTATGAAATATACATAGGTAAACTTGTATCAGTACCCTTTATCACCGTCCAAATTGCATGATGATATCTGTAATAGTTTCGGAGATATAGAATGTCAGTGAAATATTTCGCACAGCCGCCATTTTGAGGTTATGTAAACAATTGAACTAAATTATACTCCAGTGCATTACAATGTGTATAAACATTTGCTGTACCAAGTTTCATCACGTTTGGATAGTTAAATCGCGGTAAATGTCTATTTAAAAGTCTCAATTTCGCTTGACCGCCATGTTGGTATTGTAGTCACCAGGTTTTTGAAAGTCTCATAGGTGAACTTCTAGTAGTGCCCTTTATCACCGTACACAATTTCAGGGCGATATCCGTAATAGTTTCGGAGATATTGAATGCTTGTGAAATATTTCGCACAGCCGCCATGTTGGATTGGTGAGACCTAACGAAATTTGAAGGGCACGGTCGAGGTCGCCGGGAATAGTGCTATGAACTTACCGAGTTTCATTGAAATCGCTCTAGCCGTTTAGATTTTATTGGGGACACACACACACACCTCACACACACACGCACACACACACGGACAAAAGGTGATCTCATTAGCCTTTTTTTTTTTTTTTTTTTTTTTTTTTCAAAATTGAAAATAGGCTAAAAATGAAACATCTGTTAAGTCAGCCTGTTTCCATCCATTCGTTTGAGATGACCGTAATACCGTGCCCGCCTCTTACAGATCGTTTCTGTAATTTTCTCTATTTCACTGTAGACGACTTTGTTGGATTTTTGTAATGGACTAGCAGAAGTACCCGTTCTTCGAACGGTGTTCGTAGTTAACACCAGGCATTATCAATTGAGCTACTGTGCAATGGTTAGCGGTTTGTCATTCCATCAAGTTTATCAGAACGAAGTTAGTTTATTGGGAATATCACACACACTGTTAATTTAAGGCCCTTAAAATGTAGTTTTCGGAGACCCTTTATAGATTCCCGAATTATCTGTCTCACATTGAGAAGCGCAACATATGCTTTGGTCGTCCTTGTAGGATAATTATTACACACATCAAAAAAAGTTTTGCATCACCTCGGTTCCCAGATCTCCGGCATATAGACGTTGACTGTGTATATTGTATCCAAGATACAGTCCCTTTGACTGTTCATAGATGTCACTAAAACTGCTCAAAGATGTAAACAACCATGCATGAGCAGGGCCTATTAGACGGAGGGGGTACGACAGCCGATCAGTTCCAGTCATTCCACCAGGACGAAGGTACGCTGCTCATGTTGTCTGTAGTTCTACCATGCCTAGAAGGTCAATACCGCAGTTCGATCGCGTCCGCATTGTTACTTTGTGTCAAGAAGGGCTCTCAACAAGGGAAGTTTCCAGGCGTCTCAGAGTGAACCAAAGCGATGTTGTTCGGACATGGAGGAGGTACAGAGATACAGGAACTGTCGATGACAGGCCTCGCTCAGGCCGCCCAAGGGCTACTACTGTAGTGGATGACCGCTACTTACGGATTGCCGCTCGGAGGAACCCTGACAGCAATGCCACCATGTTGAATAATGCGTTTCGTTCAGCCACAGGACGTCGTGTTTCAACTCAAACTGTGCGCAATAGGCTGCATGATGCGCAACTTCACTCCCGACGTCCATGGCGAGGTCCAGCTTTGCAACCCCGACACCATGCAGCGCGGTACAGATGGGCCCAACAACATGCTGAATGGACCCCACGGAATTGGCATCACGTTCTCTTCACCGATGAGTGTCGCATATGCCTTCAACCAGACAATCGTCGGAGACGTGTTTGGAGGCACCCTGGTCAGGCTGAACGTCTTAGACACACTGTCCAGCGAGTGCAGCAAGGTGGTGGTTCCCTGATGTTTTGGGGTGGCATTATGTGGGGCCGACGTACGCCACTGGTGGTCATGGAAGGCTCCGAAACGGCTTTACGATACCTGAATGACATCCTCCGACCCATAGTGCAACCATATCGGCAGAATATTGGAGAGGCATTTGTCTTCATGGACGACAATTCTCGACCTCATCGTGCACATCTTGTGAATGCGTTCCTTCAAGATAACGACATCGCTCGACTACAGTGGCCAGCATGTTCGCCAGACATGAACCCTATCGAACATGCCTGGGATATGTTGAAAAGGGCTGTTTATGGACGTCTTGACCCACCAACCACTCTGAGAGATTTACGCCGAATTGTCGTTGAGGAGTGGGACAATTTGGACCAACAGTGTCTTGATGAACTTGTGGATAGTATGCCACGACGAATACAGGCATGCATCAATGCAAGAGGACGTGCTACTGGGTATTAGAGGTAGTGGTGTGTACTGCAATCTGGACCACAAATGCTGAAAGTCTAGCTGTATGATGGTACAACATGCAATGTGTGGGTCTCATGAGCAATAAAACGAGCTGAAATGTTGTTTGTGTTGATCTCTATTCCCTTTGTATTTAAAGGTTCCGGAACTCTTTGAACCGAGGTGATGCAAAACTTTTTTTGATGAGTGTATATTTCGCATATTTTAGCATATATTGAGAAGTTTTTCTCTATATCCACCCTTCTACTGTATGAAAAGTACGGTGAAGAGTTTTATAAATGATTGGTGTATTGACTCTCATGGTTACCATACCTAATTTTACGATGCACCAAGCATCCGAACACGAGGTATAGGCGTACATAAAGATACACAGAAAGACAGACAGACAATTCTATTGTCTACAACATATTACCCAGATATCCAAATATGGGTATATCTACCACACAGTATCAAACAAAATCATCCTTACGATGAACCCGTATGTCGACAAAAAAAATAGTTAAAATGTGCTCACAGACTAAATTCACCTAACGTGTACTTCCTGACGTGAAATACAATTGAAAGTCTTGTAGACGAAACGCAATACACGTCACATAAAAACTGACCCTCTACGTTGTGCTAGGTGCCCATACCCAGTAAGACCCCTTTCATAAATTATAAAGGCTTGTGGTGCATGAAAATTCAGGTTCTCTAGACTCAAATTGCCCAAATTCCTAAAAGCCGCAAAAAATGATAGTTCAATTCAGGAATTTTTGAAAATAATGTTGCTGTTTGGAGATATAATAGACCTTCTGTACTATATGTCGAACCTGAAAATTGCATGAAAAAATTCTAGGTTACCCCTTCACCCACTTAATTGCATTGATGAATTATACGGTCTACGTTAGTTCCGTGATAACCTTATAGCCATTTGCAAACTTTCACAGAAATGTAATAAATGGAGTGTCATTGCTTCTTACAGAAATAGATGGAAAGTTTTATGCCACCCCTTGAGATAATGTTCTTATGGTTACCGATTTGCATTGGTTTGTTAAATTAAATTAAATTGGTTTTCTGGGAATATTTCACAAACTGTTGGATTTAGAGCCTTATAATGTAGTTTTCGAGGACCCTTTAGGGCCCCCGAGTTTTGTTGCTGGCACCGAGGGGATTTGTCTCGTCGTTGTACGCCATAATATAATACTAATAATAATATAATATAGGGAGAAATTATAACACCTATTTTTTATTATTTTTTATTCAGCCAATGGCCATGTACTTTTCTTTTCAGGACGGGTCAGGGAAGGGATATTATCAGAGAAAGAAGCATTCACATCGCGCTTGAGCAAAATGGAAATGGCCTACCATTTAACTAAGGACATCTATATGAATAGGTCAATATCCTTCAACGCAAAACTAAAACATTACTGCAGTGTCATCCGTCCGTAAGTCTTGCATGCTTCTGAATGCCTCACGATGAACAAAAAAGGCTTGGTCGAGAAACTGGAGGCCAAAGAAAGAAAAATTTTGAGAAAGATATTGGGTTCCATCAAAGATAATGGGAAATACAGAAAACGGCATAACCATGACCTATATACTCATGTGGAGAAGATAAGCAACGTCATCCGGAAGAGAAAGTTACCATTTGTTGGGCATGTGAAACGAATGAGCCCAGCGAGACTGACCAACCGCAACATAACTTACTTTCAGGAGAGGAAAACAAAATGGGCCTGGTTCATTGAACTGGATAAAGATCTGAAAGAAGTGGGGACTACACCAACAGACATTCAGGAGTGCGTCCCACTCAAAAGGAAACTTCAAGCTTGTAAAGGTTTCCAAGAAAAACCGAAGCTGAAAACGGGAAAGATTTTGACCCAGGAACGGAAGGAAGTCCACCGAGAACGAATGCGGGCGTACAGGGCAAACATCAAAGCCAGTAGGAGACGGTTGGAATGACGCGGTCCATAGATGGCCTATACGAAATGAATGAATGAATGAATGAATAATATGGGGATAGGAATATAATAGACCTGCCGTACCACACCCGCAGGTGTAAATCGCGTGAAAAATTCTAGAGTACCCCTTGATCCCCTTAAGCGCATTAAACGTATTGATGAATTTTATGGCTTTGGTTCCGTGATAACCTTCTAGCCGTTTGCAAACTTTCACACTAATGTAATTAATGGAATTGCGTCTTACAGCAATAGATGGGACCTCTGAGAATCCGTTGGCATGGTTACTGGCTTGCATTCGTTCATTAGTTTATTAAATTAAATTAGTTTTCTGGGAATATGTAAAAAACGGTTGATCTTCGGTCCTTAAAATGTGGTTTTCAGGGACCCGAGTTTTGTCTCTCACATTGAGGGGCTGAAAATGAGTTTGTCTCGTCCTTCTACGCCTATTTCAGCATGTATTTTAAGGGGGTAGGCCCCCTTTTATGAGAGGTACGGAGAAGAGTTACATCAATGATTGGTGTCGTGCCTCTGATGGATATCTGTACCAAATTTTACGTTGATACACCCAGCCGTTCTCGAGTTATAAGGGAACAAATTTGTCCACAGACAAACAAACAAACAAACAAACAAACAGACAGACAAAAAAAATTATTTTCGCGCGCATCCATCACAAAACAGTCTGAAACGTGTCAACATCTCAAATTTCCGTAGAAATTCAGAGATAAACACACAAATTTTCATTTTTATATAGAGAGAGATATACTGCACCGCTCGGTGTTGACCGTGTTTTATTGCACAGATTCTGGTTTTACTCGCTAACCGTTGGAGATATACGAAAAGTGATAAGGACCTTTCGGATAGAAAATTAAATGTTAAAGCTCATGTATACCATCAAAAGTTTGCTATTTCTTAGCGTTCTCTTTTTATTTGAAAAGGAAATATTAAATTTTGAAACCAAAGGGTGTAGTGACGTCACAAATGTCGGTTTTACTCGCTAACTGTTGGAGATACACGAAAAGTGATAAGGACCCTTGGGATAGGAAATTAAATTTCAAAGCTCGTATGTGCCATCGAAAGTTTGCTATTTCCTACCGTTCTCTTTTTATTTGATATGGAAATATGAAATTTTGAAACCAAAGGGTCTAATGACGTCACTAAAATAGTTGCCATTTTTTAATAGTGCAAAATTTCGAAATCAAAAGTATCCTATATGTAAACCTGGTAAATCAGCTACATCCATGCAAAATTTCATTTAAATCGGACCAGTGGTTCTTGAGTTATTGAGTAACAGACAGACAGACAGACAGAAAGACAGACACACACCATCTCATTAGCCTACTTTCGATTTTTGCAAAAAATGAAAGTAGACTTATGAGATCAACACAGGGCGAAAAAAGTGTGTCTGTCTGTGTGTGTGTATGTGTGTGTGTGTGAGTCTGTGTGTGTGTGTGTGTGTATGTGTGTGTGTGAGTCTGTGTGTGTGTGTGTGTGTGTCTGTGTGTGTGTGTGTGAGTGTGTGTACTCTGAATGTCTGTCCCCCCCCCCTATCAATTCGAACACGGTGAAACCGAATTGAACGAAATTTGGTACAGAGGTAGCACTAGTAAAGGACACCTCAGTGTCATACTTTATATCGCCGCCATCTTTACCAAAACAGAATGGCGGCCACTCAAATGTTCAAAACGTAAAATCAAATTACGGCTAAACTAATCATCCGATCTCTACCAAATTTGGTGACAACATACCTTTATATAGGACGCGTCTTTCACCCAAAATTCAAGGTCATCGGCCATGCCATTTCAGGATGGCGACCGTGTGAATTATGCAACCATTTTAATAAATAGCTTAAGACCCACCAATTCCGATTATCGAGCCTAGGGGGGTTTAAGCTATCCTGAAGGTCGTGATCCGTTATTTATTATAATTTAATATTATAATATTATACAGTATGAGTGGCTTAAAAGAGCTGAGCCGTTTGTGTCACACGACAAGATGGCAGCTGTCCTCATGTGCCTGTCTTATATTTCAGTAGTTTTAGTATGTTGTATGTGCTATACCGTACTGATACAATAATATAAACTTTGTATGAAATGATCTTTAATGAAGATGTACTGCAGTGAAGAAATCGTTTATTTAAAGTCATTATTTGCCAACAGTTTGTATCTAATATGTCAGTTAAGAACACCTGACGTCATGGATACGGTTAGCTCTGGGCTAGCATGTTAGTCTGACACGCAGTTGACTGGGGATCGAGTACTGCTACAGTTAGGTTTTTTTTCTTGAATTCTTTTACAAATGATGTGCTCGAGCTTTTTCCACAGATACTGAATAAAATGTCATTTAGCTCAAAGGAGAGGATAAAGTATACACTCGTATATTAATAAAATCACAGTCCCAGCATCGCACATAAACAGAAGACAATAGGAAAAGGAGAATAGAAGAACTAGATACACGTTGTCATTAACCACAGCCTTCTTAATGCCTCTGTACGGTGCTGTCCTCTTGTGGATTATGTGGGTAATATTGTTCCAAACATAACGCTGTGTAAATGCCTGAGCTGGCCTCCTGAAGTATGGCAATTTTGTAATACTGGTAGTTCAACTATTAGCCACGATCGCGCTCCGAATACCTTTAAACACTGCCAGCTGGATCGCCTCCCTCTTGGCTACTTTAAACTGCCTACTCATTCAACACCCATAGAACACTGCCATCGTAGTACATTACGATCGCAGTGCATAGGCGTACAAGATAAAGATTAATTCACTGATAGGTCGCAGCACCACCTACTGTGCTTGGGGCGGAAGATTCTTAATTTTGCAGGCTGGCTTAATATAGAGATTAACGGACGTGTATGCATTACAATAAGTTAGTAGTTTTGTTATTCAATCATCATAAAGTATATAATATTGATTTTGACACTTACTGGCTTATTATCAATATAAAAGAAAACAAACAATACATTGTGGTAGGGGTGATTGTGTTAGGGATGAGGACAAAGAGTCATAAAGATACCCATACATTTAGGAGAAAGTAGGCTATATGTTCTTTGCTGAACATCTTGTTTTTATATATTAGTATGATGATGATGCCATTCTTGTCATTTGATCCCAGTATACCTCTAACGATTTTGCGCTCATTTTTTCGCCAGTTCTTCGAGGAGTCCTTTATTAGCATTTAGGGTTAGGGTTTCGCCTGCATACATAACTACTGGCTTCAGAACAGTTTCGTAATGGCGTTGTTGTTGTTGTTGTTGTTGTTGTTGTTGTTGTTGTTGTTATTTAAGCGAAAAATTCCCTACAGGAGAGCGATTAAACTTGATAACATGATGTCATTTGGAGGCGTGTCTCCTCCGCTCCTCCCAGAATCTCTTCATTCTCGCGGAATACTCCCTCTTCCTCTCATCCGTCCACTTTTTCCCAGATTGTCGTAATTATCTTGGTTCAAACTTAACATTCGCGATTTTCGTCTGGCACTCAGTTCGGTCTTCGAAATTTTCTATGCTGATAACTTGTTAGTCCCTCTGTACCTCTTTAAGCCATTCTGTGCCGCATTTACTCTGTGTTATGATACCAAGTAGTTTCTTTGGCAATCTGGAGGTGGCCATCCTGTGGATGTGAGTGTAAAATTTGACTCTGAGTTTTCAAATTTCGCCTGTTATCGTATTGGTCTTTTGATCGAGTTCTGTACTTGGTCTCTTCATTTAAATGCCGTTTCTGTTGATTGCTCCGTAGATCTTCCGGAGAATTTTTCGCTTCTGCTTTTCCAGCTCCTTAATCTTGGAATGACCATCGATTACTATTGTTTCAGCGGCATGTGTTGTTTCTGGAAGAATAACTGTTTTATATTGTCGTAATTTGGCGTTCGTCGAAATGCATTTCTTGTTGTAATGGGCCCACGTTAGCCTGTAGGCCTTCTGGAGCTTAGTGATTCTGTCTTCATTGGCGATTCGATTAAGTACTGAGGACTGTATAATTTCGCCAAAGTATTTAAAAGTGCAGACTTGGCCGATTTTACAGTATTTGGTGTTTAAAGGGGATTTATTTTCTGGACTTCTCTCCATATATTTGGTATTGTCGTAAGAGATGTGTAATCCGGTCATTTGTGTAATCTCATGGAACTTTTCCACTGCATAAGTCGCTTCCGATCTGTCGTCTGAGACAATTGCAATAGCCTCCGTGAAAGCGAAACATTTGACTTTATTATTATTATTATTATTATTATTATTATTATTATTATTATTATTATTATTATTATTATTATTATTATTATTGTTGTTGTTGTTGTTACTGCCTAGCCGAGGGGAGAGCCGGAGAGAAGGCAGTCCCTGGAGAGCAGACGTTACCCCTTCTAATGTGATTCTCGCACCAGAAGCGCGCCGGAGAGAACAAATGGAAAATACGTCACATTTGAAGCATCGTTATTAGGTTATGCAATGCTTTATATGCCGTGCCTTGCGCTGTCTGGGAGATTAAGCTGCGCGCCACTCGACTCTAACCTGACACCACAAGACCAGCGGTAGACAAACATCAAAGGCCCCTGACACACTACAGAGAGGAATATGTGCAGAGAAATGAGCAGGGGAAAATGTGTTGCAGGAAATGTGTGGAGAGAAATACAGAGAAATGCGTCGTAAGTATTGGGTAGAAAGCTACAAATTTGTGTGGAGAGAAATTGAGAGAAATGCGTCGTACGAATTGGGTAGAAAGTGACAAATGTGTTTGGAGAAAAATGCGTCGTAAGAATTGGGTAGAAAGCGATAAATGTGTGTGTAGAGAGAAATGGAGAGAAATGCGTCATAAGAATTGGGTAGAAAGTAACAAATATGTGTAGAGAAGTTCGTCGTAAGAATTGGGAAGAAAGTGAAATGCGTTGCGACAAATGTGTGTAGAGAGAAATGTTGAGAGAAATGCGTAGTGGCAATTGGGTAGAGAGTGAAATGCGTCGCGACAAATGTGTATAGATAGAAATGTTGAGAGAAATGCGTAGTTGGAATTGGGTAGAGAGTGAAATGTGTCGCGAGAAATGTGTGTCGAGAGAAATGTTGAGAGAAATGCGTAGTGGGAATTGGGTAGAGAGTGAAATGCGTCACGAGAAATGTGTGTAGAGGAAAATACGTTGTGGGAATCGGGTAGAAAGCGATGCGACAAATGTGTTAAAAGAGAAATGCGTCGTATACATTGGGTAGAAAGGGAAATCTAATACGTTTGAGACCACCATATGGGCAGACGACCTCGTAGGCACACCCTTTAAAACAACAATGACTAACTAACGAACTAACTGGACCACTACGACTCAGCAATATAGTCTACACAAAAAATGTCCATGTGTAGTTGTCATAGTTACCAAAGAATGAATCTTCCATTAAACAGTTGCATTGTTGATTGATCTACACTGCAGGGTTCCCTTAAATACAGGGTCATTATCTACGTGCGCCTCGATAAACACGGCAAGCTAAGCTGGCTGTGACTGGCGCAGATCGCGGGCGCGCCTTTCACACTTTTACCAAACATGTTCAATAATGTGTACTGACAGTGCTCATATGCGATGCTGAAAATGTCCTCCCTCTCTTGTAACACACACCTGACATCTTCTGATGAAAAAATGTCTGTCAACTCTTTTATTATTTACGGAGCCTGTTTCCTTGAATCGTTTAGCGAGCCTCCTAATTGTACTGGCATTAGGCACAGGTCTTCCTGGAAACTTGATCAGAAATTTTCGTCTCGTTTCAGAAGAAGATTTTCTGCTCTTCATATACGAATTATGGATATACACACGTTCGCGCAATGTGAATTGGTGTCTAGGCATGACCAACAATCACAGTAATCACAATACTCACTAAACGTGCAACAATAACGTCTAAGATTTTCAGATGCATGTCCATATGAATGACAAAACACGTGTGAACTAACGATATGAGTCAGCGGAGCGCGCCACAACCGGCTGAACCGTGTACGCCCGCCCGCGATCTGCGCCAGTCACAGCCGCCCTAGCTTGCCGTGTTTATCGGGGCGCACATAGATAATGACCCTGTAGTTGCTAATAATGTATCCTTCGGAAAACATGCCAATAACTAGGGCCCGGATGTTAATGACATGTCATCTGTTTACTGAGCTGTCTTAAACAATGCTGAAGTACCTACAGTAGGTATAAAGAAACTCCGGACAAACAACCCCGTATGAGATCACCTTTTGCCCGTGTGTCTCTCTCTGTGTGTGTGTGTGTGTGTGTGTGTGTGTGTGTGTGTGTGTGTGAGGTGTGTGCCCCCCCCCCCCTAATAACTTATATACGGCTGGAGTGATTTCAATGAAACTCGGTAAGTTCATAGCACTACTCCGGGCTACCCCGACCGTTCGCTTCAAATGTTGTTACGTCTCACCAATCCAACATGGCGGCTGTGCGAAATATTTCACCAGCATTCAATATCTCCGAAACTATTCCCGATATCACCCTGGATTTTTTTACGGTGATAATGGGTACTACTAGAAGTTCACCTATGTGACTATTGAAAAAATGGTAACAACAAAACCAACATGGCGGCCATGCGAATTTGCGACTTTTAAATAGAAGTTTCTCGCGATTTAACCAACCAAACGCAATAAAACTTGGTACAGTATATGTTTATACACATTGTAATGCACCGATATCAAACTTCGTTCAATTGTTTACATAACTACAAGATGGCGGATGTGCGAAATTTTTCACCGGCATTCTATATCTCTGAAACTATTAGCGGTATCACCCTGAAATTTTGTACGGAGATAAAGGGCACTTCTGGAAGTTCATCTATAAGACTCTCAAAAACCAGTTAACTACAAAAGGAACATGGCGGCCAAGCGAACTAAAAATTTTAATAGACCTTTCTCGCGATTTAATGTTCCAAACGCAATGAAATCTGGTACAGGAAATGTTTATACACATTGTAATGCACTGGTATCCAATTTAGTTCAATTGTTTACATAACCTCAAAATGGCGGCTGTGCGAATTTTAAAAGATTTTATTTCTTGAGTCGTAATCATGCGATCGAAGTGAAAGTTTGAATAATGAACCTACGCAATAATTTTCCTTTAATGGTACATGACTCTATGGCGTATACATTTAACAATCCTACATGGCGACCATTCGAAATATTTAGACGGCTCTGAATATCTACGAATCTATTATAGCAATCAAACTGAATGTCCTTATGTTCATAGGGGCCATGAACATAAGTTCTCCTGTAGGACTTTAAATAACCTGGTGATCACAAATCCAACATGGCGGCGACGCGAAGTTTAAATATTCACATGGACGTTTTTCGCAATTTAACCATCCTAGTGCAGTGAAACTTGGTACAGTAAATCCTTATACGAATGTTAATCCACTGGCATCTAATTTATTTCAATTGTTTCCATAATCACAAGATAGCAGCTGTGCGAAATTTTAAAATGTCCTTGTTACTTCTTGTGTCCTAATCATGCGATTGAAATTTGAATGCTACACGTACACAATAATCTTCATGTAACAGTACATAACACTAGGACCTACATATATGAAATCCAACATGGCGACCAAATGCAATATTTAGTCGGTTCTCAATATCTACGAATCTATTACAGCAATCAAACTGAAATTTTGTATGTAGTGTGCCCATTCAGCATGAAATATGCAAATCACAGTTTGCCAGCAATGCTCAATCGGGAGTATCGGGGTTCATGGTATGTTCTCCCACTCTGTGACTCACACACTTTGGATTAAATAGAGGATACACTTCCAAAAATAATAAACAAAATCAACTCCTACTATAAAAACATTTAATTACTCAAATATATGGCGCTACAAAAATTAAACAAATAGAATACTGACCCTTTAATTCATACTTGTTCAAAGTGAACAAGGAAGTCATATTTAAATAAATATTAAATCATAATAAATGGCTTTCTATAAACCAAAAAACTTCTATTAATTTTCACTTCCATATAGTGTCCTTTTTAAATTCAATAAAATCAAGAGCTCCCATAGGCTCGATACTTTTTACACATACTGTGTTATCCATTTACAACACATCACTTCCTATTACATGAGTATATATTCTGATCAAAAATATATAATTTAACAAAGTACGGTTACTTATTTACTTAAAATTTTGGGCTTCCGCAATGCTCTTAGGTTACCATCTCTCTCTCAAGTCAACAACTCACTACCGTGATTGGGAAACATTTGCGCACTCCCGAGCTACAGAAGACTACTTGAACAAGTCAAAAATTGAGATCACTCCCGGAATCTAATTGTCTTCACTAAAACTCGTGAATCACTACATCATATAATCATAACATTAGGGGTTTATTATTAATTGTCTTAAAAGACCATTATATCATAAGAAAGCAACAATCTGAACTTTGCAAGCGGTAACATTCATCTAAAAGAACCTCGGTTCGAAGACCGGGTCGTTAAAACAAACTCTAAACACTCTTGTGTACTATAACTTCAAACAGACGGCTCTTAGACCTACCACAACACGTTAATGGTAAGGGTCTGGCCTTGGCTACTTAGCGTGATTTATTGCCGGGAGCAGGAACTTCACGGTCTCGCTCACAAGAGACGGGCTATCCTCAGCTTTTACACAGCTGTTCTTAAATGCAGTTCTTTGAACAGGCAAGGCTTTCATACTACTTTTTTTAACAACATATTTAGGTTCACCAGACCTATTCTCTAAACCTCGGCATTTATTAATTATGAAGTGTCCTCATTGGCGGGTAAGAATAATTCAATACAACAACATATATTTAGGGGCTTAAACAAGGACGAATCAGGGTTCGATCCTTTCAAATGCCTCGGGAACCATATCCCACACTGGAGGACTTATAACATTAGCGACTTAATGCAGGCCTCTTGCCTTACACCAGCGCTCATAATACGATAATTAGCACCCTTTTATTACAATACACACACGGCCTCGTGATCACATCACTATTTAGAGGACTTACCATAGTTCAATTACACCCGACCAACTGCCCCTCATAATTAGTGTTACCGAGTTTTTCAACGCATTCCTAGCGTGACAAATTACTTTGCGCTACATGGCGCTTATACATTAATGAGCCAATTTGCCTTCAATGAACTGATAAATTCAACATCAACGTTTGATCTATATCTCAATTCTATATTACTCCTCTCCCTTGACAATAATCGCTTTACTTTAAGAACATGTTTTCATTACATGTATTAATTCATTTAAAGGAGCTCGGAAGCTACTACTTTTCATATAATTCATCATAATCTTCATTCATTTATATAATTGTTGTTATTATTATTACGCTTGCTTTCACATATTTAAATCATTTATCAACTACACTGATATTTTATTTCATACATTTTCCCCAAGGGATTTATTTATTTCACATAATTATTTTATATTTTCTCAAATTTAATCGTTCAGATCGCGCTATATTCTTTTATTTGTTATTCAAACATCCCTATTCTTTCTTCCTCATGTGGATTGTACGCCGCAAACCCTTCCCAACACATAACATAATGAAATGGTTACTCACATGATTTTACGGTCATTGACCGAATTCTCCAGCGATGTTTCATTTTTGCCCACTCACTGCATTTAAGCCATCTTCATTGATACCATTTCACACAATGACACTTCTTTAAACACATACACATTATTTACCTTAAACACTGGTAACATATTGAATACCATTTTGTATTCGATTATCATACACAAATAAATTCACTAAAATTATTACACGAAATCAAATTTCACTATATTTACTTTACACTACTTTTAATCACTTAGGCTTTGATTTTTGCCTTACGCACGTGATTTCTTTCTTCCCCGTTTCTAAGGGTGACACTCTTAGACGTCGGCTCCCTAACATGGTAAGATGATGAAAGTCTCGATCAATCTACCCCTCCCTGGAACGGTTAATCTTCAGATCCGGTTTCTGACTATCGGCTTCTATTTTTACTAGCTCGATGTCGTTTCTTCCTAGACACTATTTAGTTTGTCTAGCTAAATTCTGTCCTGTTTATGGCCTCTCGAATACTTTATCGGTGACATAATGATTCCCTAGCATTTACTGCTATTCCTTCGGTTCATAGCTCATTGCTTTTTACTGTTCGTTTGTCTCCTTGGGACAACGCCTTGGATTAAATTCTCAATTCTTATTGTTCTTCGCTCTAGTACCTATCTTTTCCGGCACACTAGGCGTTACTTATTTCGTCCGACCCTGATCGGGTTCCTTAACTTTGATAGAAATGTTTGTTTCACTTCCGTTGGTACTTCGAAACGTTACGATACTTTCTGTCTTTTAACTGAACTCTTATTCGAAGACCTATCGCCTGTTCTTTCTTCAAGTTCGCAGCTTAACTTTGACTGTAATACTGAACTTGCGCTATAAAGACTGATGCTTACTGAAATAAATCCAGTACTATGATTTTACTATGTCTTCACACGGCGATACTACTGACGATACTTCTCGGCCACTCCCTACGGGGTGCTCGTTGGTGATACAGCGTATCACGACCTCTCGAGGTCTGGTAAGTACTGCATGATTAGCCTGGCTCGGCCAGGGCTTTTATACAAATCGGCGACAAAAAGATAAAGTCCTCGTCTTTTTCATAACTAACTTTTGAAGCAATAGTCGCATACTTTTGAAACTTATATCTCTGGAAAGCTCGTTTTCTAAACGTAAACTGACTTCTTTGAACATGAAAATCGATCGTTCAATTCCAAGATATTAAATAAAATTTGCTCTTCAGATACGTGGGTGTTGAGGTTTATTTTCAATCCCTACCACCTCTGGTCTCGGGGAACTTTTAACTACGTAATGCTGCGTTTGCACTTCTTTCCTGTGCAATTTTTATAACCCTTTTCCCCACACAAAAATCTCTATTCCAAAATGATTCACAATGATGTATTTCTTTTGTTAATTATATTCTCGCAAATGGCTTAAATCTAATTATTCCTCTTCTTGCACAACTGCTAGGATGCCATTTTATTGCTGCGTAAGATCAATTTCCGAAACCTCTTCTCGCTTACACACAGTGGAAAGTTTTTATCGTTCTACAAATAGTCATGATCGGCTCCCTATCAGTGCGTCACGCATGATATCATTTCCTGGGGCCACCTGGTCTCTTACGTTGTACCAGTCCTCTTGCATAAAATCTTCTAAGTCATTCTAAAGACTATATTTTTCCTCTCTTCTGTTACCAACAAATGATGGATTCGGCGCTTGAACCAACAGCACATGGGTTCAGTAGATAGAGGCAATTAACATAAATAGGATATATGAAAATAGGCTGTATAGTTCTTCACGGAACTGCTTCTTTTTATTTTGCATCTTTTTGCATTTTTTACTATTTTTCCATTTTAAGAGCATTCTTTTAAGTTTGGTAGATATTTTTGGTCTTATTTTAGAGAAATCGGCCTTTTGAGGTCTTTTTTCTCTCAATTTAGTCATATCACAACTTTATATGAGGGAGTTACGTCTCTCAGAATTAAGAAGATGTTAGTAGCTGATACAAGATAATTTAAAATAATGAAATATTGATTCCATTTCCTTAATCAACCGGGTGGAAACTAGTCTTAGCAACAATCGTGGCGAAATTGCTGCGGGTATTGCAACAAAACTGAAAAAATTGCCGGACAAAAACACCGGGTATAAAACATTATGCAAAATCTCAGACATTCTTTCTGGAGAAAACTACTGCACGGATGGGATTGGGGAGGATTTAGCAGCACCTCACTTCAAGTACGCTCCGACCACATCAGTTGATGTTGAACGCAGCTTTTCGAGATATAAAAACTTGTTGGCTGATAACCGCAGATCATTTACATTTGACAACATCAGAATGACATTCGTAGTGCAGTGCAACTCTGACTAAAGTGAACATAAACCTTTTGTTATGTGCTAGAAATCTATTTTGATTGACTTTTCAGTTTGAGCAAGTTGTCATTTTTGAAATATTGATGAGTTTATTATTATAAGATCATTTTCTCCATTTTATAGTGCATTTTTCAAATTTTTAGGACATTTATTACAGTCATTGTTGAAAATTTTAAGTGCATTTTTAAACTATTTTACGGCATCAACAACCGGGCCCTAGGTAATATAATTTCTGGAGAAAACCAAATCCACGCGTTCAAACTTCAACCAGGCTTATTACGGTATTGAAAATGCATGATTTTCATACTTTCCGGGGAGTCATCAGGAATTGAAATTACTGTCAATTATCACTGCTACACCGGAAATATCTGTTATATCACGTGAATAAATGTCTTTATTTCTTGCTCATTCAACGACGGCAGCCATGTTTCCCAGGCGCATGAGGTACCTTCAACCGTCATTCAGAGGCACAAAATTACGTCACTTCACTGTTGCGAACATGTGGGATACAATATACACCATACGACACATGTAATATTTTAATTATGTGAAAAAGCATTAATTGGCAAAACCATTGGTCTGGATAAAGATTATTGATGTGTGACTACCCTCACTGCGTGACTAAAACCAGGGATATATACGTGGTACAGTCATTACGTTCTGGGACTGACCGCTTGACGGCGTTGTGGGGCACTATAGCGCATAGGTGGCGCCATGGTATGGTACTATGTTAGTTAGTCTCTCGTCCCTGCAAGATACAGTTGAGTGCATGCACTGGCAGCAGACGTACGGTCGTTGTTGTGACGGTGATTTGAATGCGGCAGTCGGACCTGACGATGATCCGACGTTTCTCAACCGTACAATAACGGGAGACGACACATGGTGTTTCCTTTACGATCCGTGACTGAATCGACAATCAGCCACCTGGAAAACGCCATCATCGCCACGGCAGATAAAACCACGACAAGACAGGTCAAGAGGCAAGGAGATGCTGGAACTATTTTTTGATTCAAATGAAATCGTTCACATGGAATTCCTACCAGACGGTGCATTAGTAAACAAAACCCGCTACAAGGATATCCTTAGCCGTTTACGCGATGCAATGCGCCGTAAGCGACCTGGGCTTTGGCATACAAAGAATGGGCTGTTGCTAGACGACAACACCCCTGCACACCGCACTGTCCTTGTCCAAGAGGAACTTGCAAGGCAACAAGTGACAGTTTTGCCCCACCCTTCGTACTCACCTGATATCGCACCATGTGATTTTTTCTCTTTCCTCACCCGAAAGCACTCCTACGTGGGCGCAGATTTCCGTCGTCCGAAGAGTCATTAAGACCACAAGAGAAGCCATACGCGACTTCCTGCCAAATGCTTTCAGCGGTGCTTCCAGCAGCTGTACCAACGTTGGCAAAAGGACATAGCGGACAACGGCGACTATTCTGAGGGTGGATGTGGTTCTGTGCAGGTGTACGCCGGGTAATGCGGCAGCGTGTGCAACAAACAGGGGCGTATGGTGGCCTATCATCCAGGCGTCAAGTCTCAGAACCTAATGACTGTATTACGTATTGATGTAGACAAAAACCAAGTAGCGGCTGGTGAAGAAATCCAGTTGTGTGCTGTAGGCTGCCCCATCCCCCCTCCAAAAACTAATTATACCATATTTAGATACGTAATTTATAGAAACACCCACTCAGAAACACTTAAGAGACTCTCCATACTGAACCAATACACATGCCTCATACAAAATCAATAAAACACACATGCAATGAAAAAATTTCACGAGCTCAGAAACACTTGCGCAAAAACAGAACTTCTCAGCATTAAAGTGAAACCAGCAACGTCGTAATGCTAGATTACATGGTATTTTGCTATAGTGAAATTTACTAACTAGATATCTTGTAAATTAAAGAAAATAACAATATCACGTCCTTATTTTGTCAATAGAATAGGTCAGTTGGGAGTATTAAAAGACCTTCTGGTGGGAACAGCCAACTGCTTTCTCTATTTTAACCCCAGTTTGCATTGAGCGATTCCCTTTAACACAGAGTCTGTCACGTTCTCATTTCATGTAACCAGGGTTGCCAGTGTGTAGCAGCTTCGGTGGCGTAGTTGTTAGCATGCTGAACTGCTGTGCCCAAGATAGCGGGTTCAAACCCGGCCGAAGTCGTTGGATTTTTAAGAGCGTTAAAATCCTTCATTATGCCTTCCTTCGGAGGGGAATTAAAGCCGGCGGTCGCATGTCACAGATTTATGGCATGTGAAAGATCCTTCCACAACGAAACTAGTGTGAAGCTAAATTGTTAGGTTATATTTCGTCGGAACGCTCTATCAAAGTTCCAATGTTCACCACTAGGTATCATTGATATCTGGTAGCGAAAGTTGGAACTACTTGAAATTGAACGGAACTTGTAGCTCAACCTAAGGGTGTCCGCTGGAAGCAGCTACAGACTCAGGCGAGCCGAACATGTCCTCGGACACTCCCGGCACTAAAAGCCATACGATTAATTAATTAATAATAATGCCACTGTGTGGTCGAACGAAGAATCGCTGTGATGTCTTGGCGTGTGGTCTTGGCTGTTGTCATAACAGCACAGCGCAAACGTTGGGCACGCATGCGCAAAAGGCAGAGTTCATGTTTGCTGGCAATAAACGTAGAAATTTTCGCTGAGCTGCGATCTACACAGCCAGTTCCGAACGCGGTGTGGAGCGCACTAGCTGTTCCCAAGGTTGCATGATCAAATCCTGGCGTAGCCTGTTGGCATTTGAGGGTGCGCAAATGCGAGGGAGACGTATCAGTAGATTAACTGACATGATAAAGATCTTCTTCGGAGCAAAATTCCGCCACCCCGGGGCGTCTCTAAAAGCCGCAGTAGTTAAAATGGACGTAAAACAAATAACATTATTACTATGTTTTACCGTATGCGTGGGGTTGGCAATGCTGTAATTGTCCATAAATCACGCGTTTATACGCGTCTATATAGGTTGTGATCTAAAAAGGGTATGGCGGGTGGGTAATAGTCGGCGGAGGAGAAAACATCCATTACTATATCTCCAGATTTTTTCCCGACCTTATCACAGGTATTTTGGCCAATTTCAGTAGTTGAAGAATTTGTTATCCCTCGTTTTGGTCTCCTCCAATGTTACCTGCATAACATCTCAGTAAATAAAATATTTTCTTTTCAACCTCATAAGTGCTGGGTTACCAGTTTTGCTGATTGCTAACTCAATCCTGAGTTTTTTCATTCGCATTTTACAATATTGTAGAAGTCATAATCTTCAACTGATCAGAGGATTAAAATATCTATAGGTTGAGCGTCTTTATTAATCTAAGTGTAAATTAAAACAAGTAGTTCCGTGACGAACTAAAGAGGCTACTTTTCTTAAAATTATTGAGACCATAATATATCAACAGTTGGCAGACCTGGCGACTCTAAATATATCCATAGTTCCATCTCTTAAGGTATACAATGCGCACGCAAAATTTGATTGAGATCCAGTAGATAGTATGCACGTTACATGTATTTAAATATTGAATATATCAACATGCGTAAAATTATGTTGGTGAGACTGCAATAAATGGAAATCTCAAACTTAAATTGAAATATTATGATCTATATATGTGCCAATTTTGAAAAAAACTTCATTTATTAGTATGGAAGTTACATGTGATTCAACATTAAAGCTATCAGCACGCATAGAATCATTTTGGTAGCACTGTCGTATGTAGGTTACTGAAAATTAACCTACATTTGCAAGTACTATATGTATGCAAAGTTTAGAACTGTTGGCCTGCATACTTTCTGATATATTGAGATTAGGATAAAAATGTATAGAGTGCATTTTTCAACAGTTGGCAGCCTTGTTGACACTAAAGAAATGCATATTCATATCTACTTTGGTGCGCAATCACATACTACGTATATTTGGTTGAAATCCAATAGATAGTGTGGAAGTTTCATGCATTTAAAGATTGGACCTATCAGCTGGTATAGGATCATGTTGGCAACACTCTCATGTATTGGCTCCAGTAAATTAGTCTCATGTAATATTATCTATATGTGAGTCAATTTTGGAACAATTCCCATACATATCTTCCGAGATATCCGACACACACCTCAATTTTCAATTGTGATTTTTCAGCAGTTGGTACTGTACTCATGTGAATAATTTCCATGGAAAACATGCTTCTGCCTCCAGCTAGCATCAGTCCTCAGGCGTGTACCGTTCACCCACTGAGCAGTTGCATATTTTTGATCTGAGACTAAAAGGTATCAACTCGACAATAATAAGGCACAACTCTATTCTAAAGACTAATTGAGCTCTAAATCATGGCTTCACACAGACAAAAACACAATCCCAACAATAATACACAAAACAATGCAAAACTTATTCCTTCAATCCACTATTATTCGCATTTTATCCTCGCAAATCCAAATGATTATTTATTCATTTACCATGAGATTAACATAAAATTAATTCTCAAGTGCGCTGATGCACTGGTAAAATACACATACAACTCTACTTACAATCTTACGTCACCTATTTTGACCACTTTAATTTCACAATTTAGTTGTTCATTCTCAACACATCCTATTTTACCTTATGCGTACAATTATGTTCTGTATTTCTCTTCCCACCAAAATGCTCTACCATGCATTAACCAATTTATGAGTTGCGCATCAGATTTACTTGCAACTCCATTGTTACTTGTAATTCTACCCCTTTATGCAGTTCCACTGTATGCCGTCATGAGTTCAATTTCAGTGATTCCGTTACCGCTGTGTCGGGTGGGATTTTATGCTACCCTTGCGTGGGCATAGCATATGGCATCTGGTGTCCAGATTCGGAAATAGGTGACAATGTCAGTATAAAAATGCAACTTTCAACATATCATAAGTTTGCCAAGTATTAAGTTATCAGAATGATCCTTAATTATCAATGTGTTTCAAACCACATAAATTCATTATACAATACTACAATGATTCTTTTAATACAAACAGGGTTTCAAAGTCGTTCCACTCTAAATTTCACCCTCCATGGGTAGTTTAAAATCTCTTCCCCCTGGCCCTTCCTGTATACAATGGGTCTGCGCCGGGCTGTAACAAAACACTTAATACCTCCCTCGCTCTGTTCCTTTTATTTCCAAGCAGTAGCACGTGGCTTCAAATACAATAGTGCTGTCTCAATGACCTGCACAACACAGATGATCCAACTGAACTGTATGCAAGACGGGATATGGAATTGTTTAAGCATTTATTCCTATCCTTAGGATATTAATAGCTGGCCTCAACAGGTCCATTTACATTCATATGAAGGAACGAGATTCACCAAACACATGTCGAATTAGGATAACCGGCATCTTTTTGTTAAAGAACACGGTCAGGTACAACTTCTTGCCGTCCAAATTCACTCCCAGGAGCTGAATTTATTCAATAGCTAGTTCTCGGTCGATATCAGGTGTCATGCTGAGGTGTCCATTGTTATCCTCCCATGCACCACTGGATTCGAACCCGGAACATTTCATAGCAATACTCAGAGCTAGGGTTTCCTTCACTAAATACGCTCTGGCAAATAATAATATCTCTGTATGCCCTTGGCTATACGAGATTTCACACGTCGATTAGACTACCTGGCTCCCATGACCATCGTGATATGATCCCGTCCTTTAATTAATAAGATAATCTCAATCAATTACTCTATAAGCTTATTCATCAAGCTGCGATTCACTTCACTATTAAACCCTTCCAGTTCCTATATTCTTGCATATTTATTTATCCATTATCATAATATACTCTGATATTAAATTCCTTTGCTTAGCCCATCACGTATAATACTACTGCTTGGATACACAAGTATTCCAATTAGCATATATAATTTGCTTACAAACATTCTCCCTGATGTGTATTCATTTATTCTCATTAGTATTATTATTATCACTGACATAAATTTTTCCCTATACCGACACAACGTAACCGTATTTACATAATCAATAACCGAACATCCGTGTTCGTTACGTTAACTTTCTATATAACTCAATTGCCATTTTTACATTAGTGGTAACGATTTATCCACTCAATGATGTACAAAGACATCTCAACTTGACTAAAATCAACACAACATTAATATCTCGAGGTTCTACCTCCCAAAATTGACTCTTATTGGCATATTCTATAATTTTTGAAATCACTCAACATACAGTGGACTACGTTCACTACAAAATCATGGTTTTGGGTACTTACATTGGCTAATCTGGTGGCTCCGCCCAAACATTTTCTCCAGTAATGCCCGCCATCATTTGCAAATTAGCAAGGCATTATCACACTTTTCACACACATTTTACATAATTGTTGCATTACAAAACACACTGCACTTTGCTTCTCCATGTCGAAGCTGTCGCTTCCTTTTTCACAAAACACGTTATATCAATTATTACACTGGTAATTTTACATATATTTAAATGACCATCACTAAAATCACACGATCACTATGTACATTTCTTAATGGTTGACCCTTCCTTGCAGAATTTCAGAAATGCAGGCGTTGAATATCTTTCCTTCACAACGATCCCGCATCTCGTTCGAAAGTCTCGATTCTCTGCCTAATGATTCCTAGCGGTCCCCAATCTATCTATCAAATTCTATCCTTAGATAATTTCCCGATATAGCATAGATATGCTTCCACATCGTCCTGAGCATTAATTACAGTGGTATCCCTGCGAAATTTCATCACTCGCATAACAAAGTTTATACCTGCGCAGTTCGACATCCTATTATATGTCTAACCAATAGCTTATATATTGCGCTCGTCCATTGTACATTGTACTTGTACAATTACCACTTTCAATTGTCCTTCGGCCGAACTTACAGTCCCCCTGAATAATCTGCTTATAACAAAACATTGGACAGTTCCACGTACATTATTATGATACCACATAATACCTCCTCGTCCTGAGGTACGATTTGCCTAATCTGACATTGTCTTAACTTGTACATCACACGGTACATTTACTGCGTACTCAATAGTAATCACTTGTAATGCCGACTATAAAAGTATGGCACGACTGTCCTTATTAATTGTTCTAATTAGTGCCTTACTGCATGGTTAATATGTTGATGCACTTAAACTGTTAAAGTGCGCGCGTCCCCTCCTGGATTCAGGCGACGTGCGCTTCGCATTAGGCTATGGTTCAACTGCCCTCGACTGTTCGCTCCACTGACCTTATATCTGTTTGGAGACACAAAAAAAATTAGGTCTAAAATTTCCTTGGAGCTTCATCTCCTCTCTCCGTATTTTTCTGGTCTTGAAATAACGTTTTCCTGGTCCATTTTGCCTCGCTGATCACATATCCGTCTGTGTGCCCGAGGATCGATCGGCCAATTAATTAATATTAATTGCCTTTGCCAGCGCGTCCCAACGCCACGTCACTGGTTTTTCCCCGAAGACAAGGTCAGATTATGGCGCTGGCCTCAATTATCCCATGTCCTTGCGCGCTACATTAAATCTGCCTCCATTTCAATGTTTGACGGCTTGATAATTAGCCTCCTGGCCATTCACATAGGTGCAATCCTCATGTCTCTGAGATACTCCATTCACGAGTAATCATTAAATTATTCTGGCATCTTCTCACCCCCCTGGACTTCTCCTTATGTATCGGGGAATCACTTGCCCATATATTACCGTCCTGCCTTGTCTCAGACAGCATAAATAGGTCATAGTGACTGGCATGGCTCCACGAAACCACGCCTCTATTCCAAGCTCATTTACAATCTGTCAAGAGTTCTCACTCTGCACTAAATCCAGAATTGTATGCATCTTACAGCCCAATACTGCCGTATTCTGCTAATATTTTCCACATTATATTAACAAATAATGTCAGAATTTGTTTATATCACAACAGTGATTTAATGTGTACTTCCTCTAGGGGTTTTTATGGCTTAAACTCCCTCAAAATGCTGGTATCTCTAGTCTGTTCTCATTTACCCCAGAGATCCAGGTTCGACACCAGTCAGCCTAACACCGTTGAGTTCAGTACCACTGACGTCATTTTCAAATATGGCGGTGAAATATTCAGCCATAGGTCTTTACTCATACCAAATTTGGCTTCGATAGCTGCAGCCATTTAGGAGTTGACAGAAGGACAGACAGACACACATTTGCCCGGATCGATCTCATAAGTCTACTTTTCCCTCATTTTTACAAAATGTGAAAAGTAGGCTAAAATTCCTACCTGTATATTAATTTTTATTTGGAGAAAATCAAAATTAAAGTTCTTGTACTCACGCATCCATCTCCATTCTAGATAAAGGGCCAAAATAAAATGTTCCTAAAAGCACTAGGCAACTACAGTATAGTGCGGGACACAGCATTGCAGGTCGTAAGGTCAACCGGCTCTTCGCTCCGCTCTCCTCCCCGCGCCCGGAGGTATTGCCATGCCATTGCACCGTACCTTCAGTCGCATGCTGGATGCGAGAACGTAAAGGGCAACACCGCACCAACTACACGTGACCTTGAGGCCTGCAATGCTGTGTCCCGCACTATAATTCATGTTACTCATCATGTACAGTACGGCTGCCAGCTCATGATCCCTGGCGGGTGGGGAAGGTTGAGGGAGGGAAAGTAGAGTGGAGTGGGTGTGAGAGGGAGAGCGCTGCTGAGTGCGAGACAAGGAAACGTTTCCGAATGCTGTTATGAAAGCATTGGGCGCGCAGGTGACATTGTACCAATATACACCGGCAGTGATTCGAGTGATAGTGATGTTTCCAGTGAAGCTGAATCTGGATGTGAGTCTGAACTAGCAACTCCACTGTGAACATCTTCATCTGGTAAGTAAATGTATCCTGTACCGTTAGTAGTAGTAGTAGTAGTAGTAGTAGCCCCTGTCAGGCTATCCACTGATGTGACGCACCACATTCCTTGCAGGGATCACGAGCTCAGAGCCGTAGTGGCTTTAGTGGCGTACTTGGTAGCATGCTGAACTTCTATGCCCAAAATCACGGGTTCAAACCCGGCCGAAGTCGTTGGATTTTTAAGAGCGTTAAAATCCTTCAGTATGCCTTCCTTCGGTGGGGAAGTAAAGCCGGCGGTCACTTGTCATAGATTTATGGCATGTAAAAGAACCTTCCAATAATTAAACTTGTGCGAAGTTAAATTGTAGGTTAGATTTCGGTGATACGCTCTATCAAAGTTGGGGGCGTGGTGGCGCAGCGGTCAAGTTGTTGGCCTCTCACCAATGTAGACCGGTTTCGATTCCCGGTTAATGCATGTGAGATTTTCGAAGTAATAATAATAATAATAATATCGTATGGCCTCGGGTGCAAGCTTTATTATTTGACACCCAAAGGGTAGCTTGCATATCGAATTTCGTTGTTCCTTGAAGCACTATGAAAGTCAAGGAGGTTAGATATCTAAGTTCCTTGAACACTATAGCGCTTTCTAGAAGAGAAATTAGGAACTTTGTGTTGGCGGAAACTCTCGAGATTAATTTGCCATTATGAACACGGCCTACTGAATTCAAATGGGTTCTTTGACATGCCAACATCGTATGACATGGTGACGTAATTTTTGCCACCTTTCAAAAATCACTTGCCATGGCCAGGAGCGAACTTGCAAGCTTGGGGTTAGTATACCAACACGTTGACCACTCACCCACCATAAAATGCCATATCCTGTGGTTCGGATTCCACGTAAAATGGAGGTCCCGTGGCTCATGATCGCATGATTAACGGTCACGTAAAACTAAAAGCTCCCTTCCTTCCTTCCTTTCTATCAAAGTTCTAACGTTCACCACTAGGTGTCAATGATATCTGGTAACGAAAGTTCCAACTACCTGAAATTGAACGGAACGTGTAGCTGACCCTATGGGTGTCCGCATTAAAGCAGCTACAGCCTCTGGCGAGCCAAACATGCCCTCGGATACTCCCGGTACTAAAAGTCATACCCTAAATAAATACTCCTCATGTTACTGTACTTAGATCCAAAATCAAAAAGCGGCGAGAAGAAACTGCTTGCTGTTCCGCCATACTTGTTTACAGTACTTAGGTACATCAAAGATGGATTCCAACTGTAGAGCATAGACGTCTACAAAATGGTCTGTTAGTTACTTCCGGAAGCAATGATGTAAACTCAGATAGTACTAACAATACCCAACAGATGGCAGAACATGCTACAGATCGACTCGGCACTCGTGAGTGAATGGAAAATACACTGATCGGCAAAAGAAACCGATCACTTGAAAATTTCAACATTACTTTCATTCAAATCACGGTAATATGAACGGTATAGGCCTAGTACAGTACATACTGTAGTTATAGCATGGAAGTATGGTTAATTGGTTTCCTGGATGCATTACCATTCTTCATGTCAATGTTTCACTTAACAATATCGATTCTTTGACATGATGCTCTTTCCCGCGGAAAGATGTGCGAGCCCTCGCTATCGTCAACAATGCAATGATTTATTCTTTTTTCCTTTGCCACTTGTTGGCATAGTAAAAGATCAATACAGTCATAACCTCAGTTGTTCTTGTGCAATTCAGAAACGAATATGCGCTTGAGGCCCGAAGATGTTGCCAGGGCAGTGGCCCTGATCAAAAATGGTGGTGCGCACATCTTTCCGCGGGAAACAATATCATGTCAATGAATCACTATTGTTAAGAGAAACAATGACAAGAAGAATGATAATACATCCAGGAAACCTTACTTCCTTGTTATAAACAGTAAGTTATATACTAGGCCTAGAGCGTTCATATTTATAATTTAAATGAAAGTAATGTTGAATTTTTTTAGTGATCGGTTTTTTTTTGCCGGTCAATGTATGAAAAAATAAAAGTGCACCATCTACAGATGGTCGTAGGAGAAGTAACCATGGTGCTGCCGCCGTCTATAATCGTGCATAGCACTCAGCGGGTTAAGTGTGAATAATATTAAGAATAAAATGACACTGATAGCTCCACCTTGGAAAAGTAGCGGCAGTACAGTTACCGAATGTAACCCTACAATACTAACATACGTAAAATGTACGTGTATGAATAATTTAACTGCTTAGAATTCCCGCTATATCTGTCCCCACCCTACCGTACCTTCCAGCAGTGTTTCTACTGGTCTATGGCGGTGATGTCAATGCTTTTGTTATTAATGCCAATCAGTTCTGGGGGCATAATCATGGGGCAAAGAATTGCCTGGAAACTATCCTTGAATTTAACAAAATATTGGTTTCTCCATGGCAATAACAAAGAGGTGGGGAATTTGATTTAGATATGTCACATCACTTCAGAGGGATTAAAAAAACATCCTCATAAAAGATACAGTCTGAGAGACTAGACATTATATCATTTCAAATGACGCATGCTACAAATGCTACACATGTTAGAAAGGCCCAGGACTCTTTCAACAGACTCCATTACCCATTTCCCGCGCGGGAAAAGGAGAGCGGGAGGTGCACTCTGCTGCATGACGTCACGCACTCGCCGTCTCCGTATCGCATAACGCCAGATCCCAGGAGTAAACTCAGACTCAACAGACTCCATTACCCTTTAACTTAGGCTTCCCGTGCGGGGAACGGAGAGCGGTAGGTGCACTCTGCTGCATGACGTCACGCACTCACCGTCTCCGTATCGCATAACGCCAGACCCCAGGAGTAAACTCAGACTCGGTGCATATGCACTGAACAACATGATGACGTCATACACTCCGTAACCGTAACGCATAACGGTAGACCAAAGCATAACGATGAAGTCGACAAGATCATTTTGAAATGATAAAAACTAGAGACAGTATAAAAGGATGGAGAGATTACGTACTGCTATATACGTCAAAGTAAACGACTTCTGTATTTGTTGTATTTAAGATGGAACTTAGCGTATTAAACGTCAAAGACCACAGAGATTTCAGTGTATATAAATAGTGTTACATACGAAATATATATTAATTTCAACCATTTAACTAAGTGGTGGCTTAGCACAAGTTCGTAATGTACGTAAATTTAACCTATTATTAGCATCAAGCATCAATTGAATAATGTTAGTATTCTAGGGTTAATTTGTAACCTCGTTTCTCCCTCATTATGGTAAAATGTAACGGCGATACTCCCCAACCCTGGTTAGTACATAAACCTCCCACCGCGGAGCCATCGCTCGTCCTGATTGAGGCTTGAGATGGAGAGGCGGTGGTAGGCATCATAAAAATGATTTGCTAGATGGAACACAGCGAGCAGGGAAATCTGATAAACGTTCCTCACATTGGCAGGGTGGAGGGGTGGGGGGAGACAATCACAGGCCGACACTTATCTAATAACACGAGTACACGACCTGAGCAGCTATGACTGTTTGGGGAGAGAACATTGGCTAATGTTTTGTATTCCCGAACATCAACGCTCTGTTGCACCACTTCCGGTCAAGTTAGGCTGTACCAAGACACGTAAAAACAACTCGAGTCAATAAAGTTTATTCAATTGATATTACAACCATTCCGAATTACTGGGAAATGCGAAAAGCAACTTGAAAAAAGCAATGTAACATAAGTTTGCTGCCGAGTCTAGAACATCCTGTTGTTGTTTAAGTTTTTAGTCATTTGACCGGTTTGATGCAGCTCTTCTTCCTCCCTGTCCTGAGCTAATCGTTTCATCTCTACATAGCTACCACACTCTACATCCGAGGCAGGAAAAAGCGATAGCAGCCATCAGAACCTTCCAGGACATCACACACCCAGAAGTTCTAGACCTCAAGACGGCCTTATTCCTCGCCAATGGCAAAATAACACATATCATTACATACGGGATTCATTTAATATGGAATAATCTAACAACTGCAGATCTGGTAGTCATAGAACGAGTGAAAGCAAGCTGCCTCAAACGCACACTGATGGTATCGAAATTCACACAAACGAAATTGCTGTACGAACTGGCCAAGGAATCCTTCTATACAGAAGAGGATACAAAATTTCAATTAGGACTTCCATTTGCGATTGCCTCAGGGAAACATACAATGGAGAGACATAAAAATAATAATAATAATATTGTATGGCCTCGAATGCCGGGTGCTAGCTTTGTTATTTGACGCCCAAAGGGCAGCTTGCATGTGGAATTTTGTCGTTCCTTGGAGCACTATGAAAGTCAAGGAGGTTAGATATCTAAGCTCTTTGACACTATAGCGCTCTCTAGTAGAGAAAGGAGGAACTTTCATGTGGCCGAAAAATCTCGAGATTAATTTGGCCATTATGAACACGGCCTACTGAATTCAAATGGGTTCTTTAACATGCCAACAACATATGACATGCGTGCCGTCAATTTTGTTGCCTTTCTTAAATTACTTACCATGGCCAGGAGCGAACCTGCAAGCTTGGAATTGGTAGTCCGACACGATAACCACTTACCCACCGTGGCAAGCAAGGAGAGACATGAAAAGATGTCAAGTATATGGGAATATTTCTACAGCACTGAAGCCATGACGAATAGAACTTGGACGATGGCAAACTACGATCTTAGGCATATGGTGACACGTTATGCGGTCAATGGTTTTCATCATAATTTTTTTGTAAGTTTTATGGTCATTTTATTTGATTTTTGCAGCCATTTAATAATAGTACATTATGCAACTAGCCTTTAATGGCAATAATTAAGACACGAGTATGTTTATAAAACGAGCGAAGCGAGTTTTATAATTTCCATACGTGTGTCTTAATTAACATCATAGGCGAGTTGCATACGACTGTTTATGTTCGACGATAATATATAACTTTATTATATGTTCTAACATAAATATTCATAAATATCTGTCGATATTCTGGAAGCCTCCGTGGCTTAGGCGGCAGCACGCCGGCCTCTCACCGCTGGGTCCGTGGTTCAAATCCCGGTCACTCCATGTGAGATCTGTGCTGGACAAAACGGAGGCAGACAGGTTTTTCTCCGGGTACTCCGGTTTTCCCTGTCATAATTTCATTCCAGCAACACTCTCCACTAACATTTCATTTCATCTGTCATTCATTTAATCATTGCACCAGAGGAGTGCGTCAGGCCTCGGCAGCCGGCACAGTTCATATCCTCGCCGCTAGATGGGGGCTTCATTCATTCCATTCCTGACCTGGTCGGAGACTGGAAGCAGGCTGTGGATTTTTTCATCTGTCGATATTCTGTTGGTTGAATTCCTCTTGTTGGGAATTGTGTGGGCTCAGCATTTGATCTCTACCCAATAACGAATCCGAATGCTTTGAAATATTGTTTATCCTGAAGGTGCACCAACAGCTGACGCACATGTACTATGTATGATCATTTTGTTATTTTGGTAAATAACAAACAAAATAGGCTGTTACAAACTCTTTAAAATTAGAATGTATCGTATTATCAACTAGTTATTCTTCAAATTCGATGCGTATAGAATGTCAACGGAAGGCAAATCAATTTAGACCCAAATAGAACAGTAACGGTATCTGGCGGAAAAGTTTCGCATAAGGAATCCATTTACAGAACAGGGAGCTGGATTATAATTTCCGTGGAACTAATGTCAAACACCTGCTTCCTCCATGACGTTATGGTGTGTTTGTGTCAACAACTGCATTCTTTAATAAAAGTCCTCTCGGCACGCCAGAAGGCGGAGGTAGATTTCACCGGACAAACTTGGGGATAGGCGAAAATAGGCAGAATATGCAGGTTTTCGTAGAAGGATCAGACCTCATTTATTGCGAGAAGGTATTTTATAATTGGAGGTTAATTAACTTTGTTCTTCGTCATTTTATGCTTATTTTAAACATTTTATTGTCTTATGGGAACGGTAACCTTCTTGTCATTTGGGGTCCATTTTTATACTTGTGGTCACACTGTCCTTATGCAAGGTTTCGACACTGATGTGTAATTATGTAACGGTCTGTTACTTCTTCACGCAAAATTATATCTCCCGCAGAGATGTTGGTTGGTTCCTCAGTTTAGGGTCTGCGACAACGCGGTCATGTAACCCCGTGTACTTTAGGATGGCTGTATTAGTCTGTAATTCAGGTAAGGACTGCAGACGGTCAATTTCAAGCAGTAGTTCCTAATGTTGCTACCAGGTACTACCGTCAACGACACCTAGCTGTGAACTTGGCTACTAGATGCCACCGCAACCAGCAACTCGCAACGAACGTTGGAACTTCCCCTCCAAAGGAAAGCATACTGAGGGATTTTTAGCGCTCTTAGAAAATCCGACGACTTCGGCCGGCTTTGAACTCGCGACCTTGGGCATAGACATTCAGCATGCTTGCTACCAGTTACGTCACCGAAGCCGCTTCACACTTAGTCAAATGGAATTCTGAATATGGATTCGTGCAAGTGCGTTATCTTGGCAACGTCTGATGGCTCATCCCTCATAAATTTAGTAGTGTTGCCATGGCAACCACTGATAGCTCTTGGCATATTCTTATAATTCCGAAATCATTTTTCTCATCCCTTGGCATAATGGTGGGTCATATCAAAAATTCTTTCAGACAAAATTTTAGGTAATTATTAGGGGAATATTGTCCATTTCGTACGGTTTTGATATTGTGCCTATTAAGAGAGATATGATTAATGTTTCCCGAAAAACCCACTTTTCCCACCCCTTTGGTCAATGGTTGGTGCTATAAAAAAAACTCTTCAAACATAAATTTTTGGGCTTTATCCGACACATAGTATGAACGTTAAACGGATTCGATATTTCACATATTAAGAGTGTTATAGTAATATTTCACTTTTTCGAAAAAAAAAAGCCCCCCATTTTCACCCCCTTCGACCGATTTAGCCCATTAACGAACTCGACCGAGATTTTATAGGTATACATATTCGGTAAAATATTCAAAGTGATTGGTGCAAAATTACGGCAGTTATCGTGTCCACAAGAAACTGATATGCATATATATATACACATATACATACATAAATTATATATAAACTTTTGAACTGACGGTGGTTTTGGGGTCTGGGGGATGTGAAACGCGAAGATATGTCGAAATTTTCCGGAAGTCGAAACATGGTACCCATTGCAATAGTTAGCTTTCTAATGAAATCTACCTCTGGTTGGTTCCTCATTTTAGGGGTTGCGACAACGCGGTCATCTAACCCCGTGTACTTTGGGTGAGTGTAGAATCTGTCTGATAAACGGTGTGAATTGTAATGGCTGTAGTAGGCTTAATTCAGGTAAGGACTGCAGACGGTCAATTTCAAGCAGTAGTTCCTAATGTTGCTACCATGTACTACCGTCAACAACACCTAGCTGTGAACTTGGCTACTAGATGCCACCCCAACCAGCAACTCACAACGAACGTTGGAACTTCCCCTCCAAAGGAAAGCATACTGAGGGATTTTAGCTCTCTTAGAAAATCCGACGACTTCGGCCGGCTTTGAAACCGCGACCTTGGGCATAGACATTCTGCATGCTACCAGTTACGTCACCGAAGCCGCTTCCCACTTAGATGAAAATACTGAATCTGATCTCGTTCAAGTGCGTTGTCATGGCAACGTCCGATGGCTCATCCCTCATCAATTTAGTAGTGTTGCCATGGCAACCTTTGATAGCTCTTGGCATTTTCTCATAATTCCGAAATCATTTTTCTCATCCCTTGGCATAATGGTGGGTCATATCAAAAATTCTTTCAGACAAAGGTTTTAGGTAATTATTAGGGGAATATTGTCCATTTCGTACGGTTTTGATATTGTGCCTATTAAGAGAGATATGATTAATGTTTCCCGAAAAACCCACTTTTTCCCACCCCTTTGGTCAATGGTTGGTGATATAAAAAAACTCTTCAAACATAAATTTTTGGGCTTTATCCGACACATAGTATGAACGTTGAACGGATTCGATATTTCACATATTAAGAGAGTTATAGCAATATTTCACTTTTCGAAAAAAGCCCCCCCCCCATTTTCACCCACTTCTACCGATTTAGCCCAGTAACGAACTCGACCGAGATTTTATAGGTATACATATCCGGTAAAAAGTGATTGGTGAAAAATTACGGCAGTTATCGTGTCCACAAGAAACTGATATACCTTTGAACTGACGGTGGTTTTGGGGTCTGGGGGATGTGAAACGCGAAGATATGTCGAAATTTTCCGGAAGTCGAAACATGGTAGCCTACCCATTGCAATAGTTAGCTTTCTAATGAAATCTACCTCTGGTTGGTTCCTCACTTTAGGGGCTGCGACAACGCGGTCATCTAACCCCGTGTACTTTGGGTGAGTGTAGAATCTGTCTGATAAACGGTGTGAATTGTAATGGATGTATTAGTCTGTAATTCAGGTAAGGACTGCAGACGGTCAATTTCAAGCAGTAGTTCCTAATGTTGCTACCAGGTACAACCGTCAACGACACCTAGCTGTGAACTTGGCTACTAGATGCCACCCCAACCAGCAACTCGTAACGAACATTGGAACTTCCCCTCCAAAGGAAAGCATACTGAGGGATTTTAGCGCTCTTAGAAAATCCGACGACTTCGGCCGGCTTTGAAACCGCGACCTTGGGCATAGACATTCTGCATGCTACCAGTTACGTCACCGAAGCCGCTTCCCACTTAGTCAGATGTCAAAGTCAACCCCTGGCACCATCCAGCCCATGACGGACTAAGGCCGACCAAGCGACCGCTGCCCAGCCATTTGGCCTGCAGATATTGGGGTGACGCGTGATCAGCGCGTCGGGTCCCCTCGGCCGTTAATATTGGTATTCGTGATTGGGGTGCTGTCTCACTGTCAGACAGCTACTAAATTGTCCTCACGAGGCTGAGTGCACCCCGTTCCAACCCTCACGTCAGTTTTAAAATCCCTGACGGAGCCGGGGATCGAACCCGGGGCCTCCGGGTGAAAGGCAGGCGCGCTACCCCAACACCACGGGGCCGGCTTAGTCAGATGGAAATACTGAATCTGATCTCGTGCAAGTGCGTTGTCATGGCAACGGCTCATCCCTCATCAATTTAGTAGTGTTGCCATGGCAACCTCTGATAGCTCTTGGCATTTTCTTATAATTCCGAAATAATTTTTCTCATCCCTTGGCGTAATGGTGGGTCATATCAAAAATTCTTTCAGACAAAAGTTTTAGGTAATTATTAGGGGAATATTGTCCATTTTGTAAGGTTTTGATATTGTGCCTATTAAGAGAGATATGATTAATGTTTCCCGAAAAACCCACTTTTTTCCACCCCTTTGGTCAATGGTTGGTGCTATCAAAAATCTTATTTGACATAAATTGTTGGCACTTATCCGACACATATTATGAACTTTGAGTGGATCCGATATTTCACGTATTAAGAGAGTTATAGCGAAATTTCAATTTTTCGAAAAAAGCCCCCCATTTTCACCCCTTTCGACCGATTTTGCCCATTAACGAACTCGACCGAGATTCTATAGGGATACATATTATGTAAAAAATTCAAAATGATAGGTGCAAAATTACGGCAGTTATCGTGTCCACAAGGGAAGCCTCCGTGGCTTAGGCGGCAGCACGCCGGCCTCTCACCGCTGGGTCCGTGGTTCAAATCCCGGTCACTCCATGTGAGATCTGTGCTGGACAAAACGGAGGCAGACAGGTTTTTCTCCGGGTACTCCGGTTTTCCCTGTCAAAATTTCATTCCAGCAACACTCTCCACTATCATTTCACTTCATCTGTCAACCATTTAATCATTGCCCCAGAGGAGTGCGTCAGGCTTCGGCAGCCGGCACAGTTCATATCCTCGCCGCTAGATGGGGGTTTCATTCATTCCATTCCTGACCCGGTCGGAGACTGGAAGCAGGCTGTGGATTTTCATCGTGTCCACAAGAAACTGATATACATATATATATATATACATACATAAATTATATATAAACTTTTGAACTGACGGTGGTTTTGGGGTCTGGGGGATGTGAAACGCGAAGATATGTCGAAATTTTCCGGAAGTCGAAACATGGGACCCATTGCAATAGTTAGCTTTCTAATGAAATCTACCTAAAATTGACGACGAAATCCCACGAATGTGTAGAAATTGGAGTTCCGGATATTAAGGTACAGTGCTATTTCTTTTGCAATATTGACCAGTTTGTTTATGGGGGGCGTGGTGGCTCAGTGGTCTAGCTGTATGCCTCTCACCAAGGTGGTCCGGGTTCGATTCCCGGTCAATGCATGTGAGATTTTCGAAGTGAAATGCCATGTCCTGTGGTTCGGATTCCACGTAAAAAGGAGGTCCCGTGGCTCATGATCTCAAGATTAATGGTCACGTTAAACTACAAGCTTCCTTCCTTCCTTTAGTTTGTTTATGCATTGTAACTACAATGGTTGATCCAATATAGGCTACATTGTCAACTTTCAAATCATGTAATTCATGTCCGACATGTTGGATTTTCAGTGCATGTCAGACGCTATTCTTACCTAATTGGTCAATAAATGTAAATATTGAGTTCTAATTGGTTGGAAAGACTGTGTTATAATGAAAGTACTTAAATGACACCCATTACGATACAGTTTTCTGACATAATATTCACATATCGACATCGTCGAACATGAATAATTGTTTACATATTTATAGGTCTTCACAATCCGAACCCTGGTGATGAGGTGATGACGAATGGATGCTCCTACACATTTGGCAAGGCCTATAAATGACGGAAAACGAAATTATCTAAATTTGAATGAGAAATAGCCGGCTGGAGTAGGGAAGGGGGTAACTGCTAGCGCTAAAAACTCTTGCTGACATGGCGTGTCGCACAAAGAGCTTGAGGGACACAGAGATGTCAGATGTCGAGCATGGCTCGCTGGTCCTTTGAGCTGTCATTCACAGCAAGGCGTGCTTTGTCCCAGTAACATAACACACACTGGTCAATGGGATTAAGGCCTCATCACCTGCCTTAGACAACACAACACGGTCCGCACTTCGAGTCACCCTCACTCTAAAGCCAAATGCAATGCGACCACACAAGATGCATATTCATTTGAAAATTGTTTCCCTTTTCAAAATAATGAATAGCAATTCCAGATAAACTTTCAGTGATAATTAGGGCTCGGAATTTTAGGTTAATAAATATTCTTTTATGTAAATACATATGTTAAGCATTCTTTTTATAAATGCATAAATTCCTGCTTTACACTTATTAGCACATAAAAATACATACTATTTACATTTTTAAATCAGTATGCTATATCTTTCAGTTTATTGCATTTTTGTTGTGTTACTTCAAAGGGGAAGAACCTGTGAGCTATATAATCTTCATGCAGAGCGTATTTCAGCTTGCAACGGTGTTATTCTTAACTTGTCCTCCCGTGCTACTCACTGTGAAAGCCGGGGATTTCCTTGTCCATAGCCATATTGCACCACGTGCTAGACCTCCCCCTTCCCCCAGCTACCTGGAACCAGTGTCACTCACATGCAGTTATTTCTGGCACTGTGAAGTGTAAGGCAGTTCTACGATGCCTAAAGTAAAAACAAATACAAGTTATCGCCTGTTGCAGAATTTAAAGATAATTTTACTTCTGATGGGGGCGTACTGTTTTGCCAACCATGTGTAAAAGCAATCAAGGCTGAACAGGGATCTCAAGCTACACAACACCTCAAGGGCAAGAAATATATTGCCGCAGTTTCGCACCTTCAGAATAAGAGTTTCGCGATAATCGTCGGTCATTTGTGATGGACAACCTGAAGATGTATCTCGTTGTGTACTGTAATGGTTCAGCAGTCAGTGAGACATAGTAGGCTATAAATTGCATTCACATTAAAAAACTAAATTATAATTAAATATTTTTACTTTTTTGTCACACATTTCAGGTATTTTAATACATAAAAAATAAATGTTTGCCCAATTTTTAGCACCTAAAAATCCGAGCCCTAGTGATAACTATAAATCTATGACATGGGACCGCCGACTTTACTTCCCCTCCGACGGAAGGCATACTGAGGGATTTTCAACGCTCTTAAAAAATCCGACGACTTCGGCCGGGTTTGAACCCACGACCATGGGCATGGAAGCTCAGCATGCTACCAACTACGCCACCGAAATCACCGCGATAGAGTTTATACATCCTGCAATCTCGGTTGAGAAGCGTGGCTCATAGAAGACGTTACCAGAAATCAATTTGCTGTCAGTCGTTGCGCCGAACGCTGTTTGCACTGCATCACCATGGCAACAGAGCTACGCGCGCTTTTCTCTCTACTCCATTCAGCCAACCAGTCATCGCTACTGCTGTATGGTTAAAGGGGGGAGAGGGGGGGATGGAGTTTCCACTGAAATCAGTAACTAGAATGCCACTAATTTTAACACTAACGAAGTAAACAAATTGATACTTTTTCAAGGTTGTTGTTGCTTATTTTAGGTGCTGCGACATCGTGGTCATATAGCCCCGTGTATTTGGGTGTTAACTAAGGCTAGGATTTTTATCTAATATCAACATGCAAAATGTGTACATATTTAGGTTATGTAATAATATTAGTTGAAATATGTACATATGTATCTAATAATATTAGGTGAAATATGTAATATTAGATTTTAAATATGCAATATTCATTTAATTTAATATCTGCATAGTATAAAACAAAGTCCTCGATTCATGGATGTAACGGGTAACCTCGAGAACCACTGGATGGATTTTGATGCGGTTTTCACCATTCTTTAAAGGATTTCTCGTGGAAGGTTTCTGTAGAAAAACATTCATTTATGACCAAAGGAAGCCGAGCAGTAACGATTTCAGTGAATCGAGTTGAAGAAAAACCTGCCGTCCGTGTGCCTTGTAAGCTTACGCTGGGTAAACCGTTAAAAATATCCATATACTATGAGTGTAAGAATTTTTCAGCATGAAAAGTTCTACAAAACAGTCCGCGACAGCATATCTCTATCTTTAATACATCGCCCACTATAAGTGTTTTTACGTTTTAATTTCTTCCAACAATCTCCATTCAGTGAAATTTAAAATACTAGTTTTGGAGTGAGTTTACTAGCTAGCGAGCTATTATCACCCCACCTTCGGCCAGCATCAAACTGTCGAGTCATCTTGAGTTAAGACTTCAGGGTAGAGAATATGTGTTAGTTTCTCTGTTCACCTCGGCTTTTCTGAATTGCGTCTCCGACCTGCCGTCCGTGCACCTTTTAAACTTACACTGGGTAAACCGTTAATGATACCGGGCAAAGTCGGGGTGGGTTACCAGTTACTGATAAAACCATACCAGCGAACCGGCCCGATATCGTTCTTGTGGACAAAGTGCGGAAGAGCACCTTTCTCATTGAAATCGCAGTGCCCAATTCCCATAATCTGCAACAAACCTGCTGTGAGAAGATCACCAAGTATCTGCCCTTGGCTGAGGAAATACGGCAAATTTGGAGAGAGAAAGTGTAGTGGTTCTGCCCATAGTCATCTCTTCCACCGGTATCATCTCTGAATCATTGGCACGCAACCTGGAAAAATTGGGAATACTTCCTGTTCTGCATATTGTTACGCCCTGAGCCCTGTAGGGCGTAATCAACCCTTTCAACCCCTCTTCAGGCTACAGTCCCCAATCCAAAGCAACAACAAATACGACAACTACACAGGCCTAGCCATCCAACTTCCATACATGTGGTAACAATTGCCACACCTAAAACAAACACCTAGCTACCTGGTATGTAGAGCAGGAATCTGCTGACCACATTACAAAACACTGGCAATTTGCTTAAATACCAGCCCCACCAAGGACTACTGTCGACCAAAGTATTATGTGTACTCGAGTTTGAAGGTTGTTTTTGAAGTAACCAATAGACCTACATAACATCCAATAACATCAACATTTTCCTCGTTCTATTTTACGTTAGTTCATGTAGGTTTGGATTTTTTTATTTATGTTATAAATTTTTTATCGCAGTTGGAACACAAAAAGTGCACGTTTTTAAGCGTGTTTCAACCATGCGTCACATTTAAGAATTATTCTCTCAAAAGCCCGTCATCACATCGAATCCAAATTTTAACACAATATACATTGGAATGTTGTATAACTGGTTTATTAATTTCAAAATTTTGTGTGTCCAAGAAACAAAGTTGTTATCATTGTTGTAAGGTAACTTTTTCTCGGCTCGGGGTGGTTGGAAATTGTAGTTCTTGGTTGCGTTGTAATCGTTATACATCAAAAAGTTATGCTGTATGACTGTGAAATACGTAAATTAATTCACTTATTTTATATCGGTTTGTATTTGTACGAGGAAATAACACATGGTTCACGAGCTAGCCGCTCCGGGAAAAGCTGTATAGCGTTGCTGAGATGGAGCCCATCACTTCCGAACGAGACGTGCCATGATGCGTGTGGGCACCATTTCGGCAACGCTGTACATCTTTTCCCGGAGCGGCTAGCTGGTGAAACATGTGTTATTTCCTCGTACAAATACAAACCGATATAAAATAAGTGAACTAATTTACGTATTTCACAGTCATACATCATAACTTTTTGATGTATAACGATTACAACGCAACCAAGAACTACATTTTCCAACTACCCCGAGCCGAGAAAAAGTTACCTTACAAAAATGATAACAACTTTGTTTCCTGGACGCACTCAATTTTGAAATTAATAAACCAGTTATACAACATTGCAATGTATATTGTGTTAAAATTTGGATTCGATCTGATTACGGGTTTTTTAGATAATAATTCTTAAATGTGACGCATGGTTGAAACACGCTTAAAGACGTGCACTTTTTGTGTTCCAACTGCGATAAAAATATTAAAATATAAATTAAAAAATCCAAACCTACATGAACTAACGTAAAATGGAACGACAAAAATGATGATGTTATTGGATTTTATGTAGGTCTATTGGTTACTTCACGAACAACCTTCAAACTCGAGTGCACATAATACTTTGGTCGACAGTAGTCATCTTACGCCTACCGTCTCGCTGCACGACGTACTGTGCCCGTTTAGACCGGAGTCCGCACGACCACATATGCATTTTACCAAGAATCAGTCAGCACGAGAGTCAAAATATCCCGGAGCGCCAGATGGGTTAAAGCTAATCGCAAAAACGACATCAAATAAAAAAAAATGCTTTACTGATTTTTGGCTCAATGCAACAATAAGGATAGAAGGAGATTCAATTGGGCGTAACACATCTGGTAAAATTATCTCAGTTTATTTTCAAGTTAAAATTGACTGCAAAAATGCTCAAAGCAGCATCACTCACGTGTGGCGACCCACACTCTTATTTACACAATATACAGAAATTTTCCGAACACATTTGACAATTATTTTTTGGAAACACAAGTCTGATTAATAGTCCTGTAGACTGTGTTCCAAAATTATTTATGATTAAATCCAGTTCAAATTTAATTGTCTCTACTGGAAATATCGTAGTTCACTGTTTGAATTTTTACATAATATTAACACTCGTAGAATAAATGTTCATAGAATTTTTAACTTTCACTTATTTTTCCAGTTTCAAAAATATATTCGAAAAATATTATTATTTCTGAATCAACACAAATTATTTACACATATTAATAACATCATCTGAAAAGTATTTGACCTTGAGCATAGCATCGAAGAACTGTGCGAAGCACAACAAAAATTAATTGTTCTTCTGACATTAAACATTTCGTGAAGTGACTCGATTATGAACTTCAAGTTCCTAACAAAATACATGATTTCTGAATCATCAACTTGATCAATAAATTGTTGAACCATTCAACTATTCAATTTTCCACTTGGAATCATTATTATGAAAAATATTTATATTCATGGCCATTTTAGTAATTTTCACAACTTGCAATTCTTCGACAGAATGCGGAAATAAGAATTGTAGCTTCATAATAAATTCATTTAGTTCATGGCACTAGGATTGAAAATATCCTTCAAATTATTCGTGATTAAAGAATTATTTTTAATTGGCAGTGGCCCATTCTATTATTTGTGTAAGAACACAATATTCCAACAACAACGGCAAAGGTCTTCCTCTGTAGACGAATAAACAACTATCATGACAAATCCGGGTTCTAGCAAAATCAAAGTCTAAATGGAATTCGTAAACAAGGTTGAAATAAGAACTGATGGTTTCTAAGAAATAACCTTCGGGTCATTCATACGACGAAATGTGTAGTTCCAATACTCCTTCTATAAACCTGAACCATCGAACCTGCTATTTGATTGATGCTCGAAAAAACCTCTTCATTCCCGCGACTTAAACATGCGCACCTGGGAATGGCATTTCAACTACTCCACACACATAAATTTTCTTCCCAAAATTTATACAATAAATCAAGCCTTTGCTTGTTATCAACACTGGAAGATTAATAAACTTACAAGTTTATTTTATTTTACCATTCAGTTCAACCCGTGAATTTACCATACTTATGAAAATCTTTATTTCACTTTCGAGTGTATTTACGTCATAATTTTATATAAATACAAAAATATCCTATTTGATACAAATATCATTTGCTTCCCGTTTCATGCCTCTCCGTGTTATCTGAAAAATATACTTTGCTCATTGCAAATATCAACTGTTCAACCAGAACTGAAATGTTGGTTGAATGCGGGCTTGCGCTAACCACTATCCTTCGGAAAATCTCGTGTTCCAAACTAGAAATTATTAAACTACTTCATAAGCTCTCTCTCAATACATATGATTATTATAAAATATAATATCCAAAAATTATTTAGAAAATTCTGAAAATTCTTCTTCTTCTTTCGATTCGGCCATCTAAGGACCACGTCATTTCAACTGTTTCTTGTTGCATCGAGCTTTAACGTCCTCCCAGTACTTTTGCATTAGTTCTCGATGCTGTTGTTTCCTTTCTGCAGTCCACTTCTTGCCAGTTGGAAGCTTTGGCTTTTCTTGAAAACATCGGTGTGCTGTTAGTTTTTGTTTAAGTGTGGCACGTTCCCAAATATCGTTGCCTGTTATTCCCACTTCTTGCAAATCTTTGTCCACCTCAATGAACCAAGCTCCCTTGGTTTTCTTTTTGAGGAAGTAGGTGAAAATTCTATTTGTCAATCGTGCTGGGTTCATTCTTGTTATATGACAGTAAAAGCTAATTCTCCGTTTCCTCATGGCATCAGTTATTTTTTCCACGTGGGTGTAAAGTTCGTGGTTGTGCCTTCTCCTATATTCCCCATTTTCTTTTACCGGACCCAAGATTTTTCTTAGAATTTTTCTTTCTTTCACTTCCAGCTTCTCTGTTAGTCCCTTGCGATGCATTTCAAGGCACTCTGCAGCATACAAAGCCTCTGGACGGATGACTGTTTGGTAGTGTCTTAACTTGGCATTTGTTGATATGGATTTCTTGTTGTAAATGGCCTTTGTTAGATTGTATGCCATTTCCATTTTCCTGATTCGTGACTCGAAAGCTGCCTTCTCGGAGAGATTGGGGTCTATCCACTCACCCAAATATTTGAACGCTTTCGTTTGCTTGATTTTCCCCTGTCCTACATCCAGCTCTTTTGGCGCTAGCTTGATATTAGTGATGAATTCTGTTTTTTCAAAGGAGATCTTAAGGCCCGCTTTTGCTGCTTGAATCTGGAGTTCATTAATTTGTGCTGCGGCTGCATCGAGGGAATCTGAAAATATTGCGAGGTCATCTGCGAATGCTAGGCAGTCAACTATCAGGTTCTGTTTTTTGTAGCCCAATCTGACTCCATTTTCAGACTTGTTAATGTTCATCACTTTTCGCCACTGCCGGATGACTTTTTCGAGCACACAGTTGAAGAGCAAAGGAGATAGTCCATCTCCTTGTCTTACACCAGTCTTGATTTCGAAGGGCTCTGAAATTTCTCCCCTGAATTTCACTTTGGACGCAGTGTTGGTTAAGGTTTTCTGAATGATTGCTCTTGTTTTGTTGTCCAGTCCCAGTTCTTTCAGTATTTCAAATAGGGTGGGTCGATCGATAGAGTCATAAGCCTTTTTGAAGTCAATGAAGGACACTACAAACTGTTTGTTTCTAAGCTTCAGATATGAAAGGATAGATTTAAGGTTCAAAATCTGTTCGGCACACGATCGTCCCTTCCGAAATCCCCCTTGATATTCCCCTAATTGTGGATCCAACTGTTCCTCTGCTCTAGTTTGAAGGGCTTTTGAAAGGATTTTGTATGTTATTGCAAGGAGGGAGATGCCACGGTAATTGTTCACATTCGTTCTATCACCTTTTTTGTGAAGAGGGTGAAGCAGAGCTGATGTCCAATCAATAGGGAGTTCCTCCTTTTCCCATATCTCACTAATTGTTTCTGTTAGTTTATCGATAGCTACGTCGCCAGCATGCTTCCATAATTCTGCGATTATTGAATCCTCGCCTGGTGCCTTATTGTTTCTAAGTGACTGAATGATCTGCATACTTTCTTCTTTGGTTGGTGGTGTAGAGTCCGGGTTTGTATTTGGATTGTCTTCAAATGAGAATGAGGATCCTGGGCTTTCACAGTTAAGGAGAGACTCAAAATAATTTGCCAGGATGGTGCAGTTGTCCTTGTCATTATAGGCAGTTTTTCCCTCAGGATCTTTGAAATGTAGGCTAGGTGGAGTGTATTTAGTGAGATTCTGTCTGAAGGTTCTGTAGAAATCTCGAGTGTTGTTTTTCTTGAAGTCTTGTTGAATCTTTTCCAATTGACTTTTGTCGTATGCACGTTTTACCCCACGTATGGTTTTTGCAGCATGTTTCCTCACTAACAGAAATCTCTCCCAGTTATCTGAATTCTTCTTAGAGTTCCATCTCTGCCATGCTAGTTGTCTCTGCCTTATTGCTGCTTCACATTCACTGGTCCACCAGAGATGTTCCCTTCTTTTTGTTAGCGGGACTATCTCTTTAGCTGTTCTCACCATGCCATCTCGTAGTTGTTCCCAATTCTGTGGATCCAAAGTTTCAAGCTTCTCAGTAAACTCGTGATTCAAGTGTAGCTTTTCTGTGTCATACCTGTTGATCTCTCTTCGGCAGACCCTCCTGGTATTTCTTGGAAGAAGTTTAACCTTGATTTTGGAAAGGTAGTGATCAGAATCAAGATTTACACTTCTCAGGACTTTTACATTCTGGATCTCTCGGTGTGCCTTGCGTGAAATAGCGACATGATCGATTTGGAATTCACCAAGTTTTGGATTTGGAGAAGTCCACGTTTTCTGCTTTCTTGGCAGGTGTTTGAAAGCAGTAGATTTCATAACGAGGTTGAACGCCTTACAGAGCTCCAGAAGTCTCTCTCCATTGCGGTTGGTTCTGTAATGAGCTGGGTAACTTCCTACAATGTTTCGGAATTTTCTTTCACGGCCAAGTTGAGCATTGAAATCACCAAGCAAGATAATCATATGTTTGTCCGGAATTTTAACCATTATATCCTCCAGTTCTTCCCAAAATTCATCTGTTCCTTCTCTGTCTTTTTTGTTTGCCTCATTAATTGGCGCATGCACATTAACCATAGTATACATTTTGTTCGTGCATCGGAAAGTGAGGATTGCTACTCGGCTGTTAGGAGAACTGAAATCTACGACCGAGTCCAAAATTCTTCTATTTACAATGAATCCCGTGCCAAGGTGAGGGATGTTCTTTGCAACACGTTTACCAACTTTGCCTTTAAATATTCTGTACCCCTGAGACTCAAAAGGATGTTCATCTGTAAATCTTGTTTCTTGTACTGCCGTAATAAGAATTTGATGTTGGGAGAGAGTATCAGTGAGATGCTTAAGTTTACCAGTTTTCAAAAGGGAGTTCATATTAACGGTAGCAAAGAAGTTCCGATGTTTGTGTTTGACCTTTAGTGGAGTCTCCGACACCTCCAAGCATTTTGGTGCTGGCTCCCCAGAATCCGAAGGCCTGCATGCATCGCTGAAAGCGATGGTGGATTGGTTACCACCTGGGGTAGTAGCTTTTGCTGAATTTTCCTCCATGCTTTCTTGAGACAGTTGAAAAACTGTAATTGGGGTCGGTGATATTTCACACCGGACAAAGTACTACCAAGGTTGTGAGCCTTGGAGCCACCAGCACTGATCGGCTCGCCGACCCAGCTTCTGAAAATTATTATTATTATTATTATTAGTGGATTATTATTATTAATAATATTTATGTTATTTTAAATGTGTTTAATTATCATCTCATTATGTGAGAATCCACATGTTCGAACCTTCGAATATGGAAAAAATATCCATTCCTCAACAAAAATAATTTAACTAAACCTTCACATCGACGGTTTTCCGTGGTTTCCCTAAAATATGAAATATTCAAATAAATGCTCGAAATGCTCGGTCATCGATCCTAAACTGATCTGAGTGCTGAAAATACTCAGAATAACTCTAACAAGGCTTGCGTGAATCATTGCAAGATTTAAATACGAAGAAAAATAAATGTGTTGGTCATCTGCAGAAAAATAGTTTGTTCCAATTAGCTAGGCATAATATAATTCAAATGTGGCTTACATTTCTTGATGGTCTTGAAGTGTAGTAAACCTGGTCTGTACCAGATTTATCCATAGACATGCCCTATCGGACAAGCACGTATAATCCTTGTATCGGCCGCCATTATATACCCACAATTCGTCTAGTCAGACATAGTGGTAGTATCTCTTGACGTTTGAATTAACTGTTGTTCCATTTTAATATGGGCTTCTATCAAAGCCGTAACAGTTCGCTTAAATGGGGTCAGATCTAAGTGATTTGTTCTTAGATATGTCAGTTGTAACATAACTCACGGTAATCTGATCAATACAAGAAGACACTGACAGTCTAACCAATCAACGGCTGTTCTGAAGATCGTTCCCTGGGCATGGCTTAACACCATCTACCATGCGCTAAGCAACCTGTAGTTTCCCTTGCGTAGACTAATGAACACCACCGTTATAGACTAGTCTTCAGTGTACTGATAGATCGAAGTGGTTAACTAGTTACAAATATGAAAACTGACTGAAATGGATTTAAATATCCAAGTATTAGGTTATTACTGGACTGTGACAAAGTACTAATTCTAGACAAAGTCTAGCATATGTCCATGTAGAAATATAAATATTTCCACCAATGTCTGTAGAAAAATCAATCACCTCAGTGATTCTCCTCGCCGGAAACTTACTAAGTTCCACCTCGTAGCGCAGCACTTTTGCGACTATCACAACTTTGAAAAGAACTTCTGCGTAGATCCGGCAACCATGTGCCTTGGCTCAGCGCAGCAGCAACTTGCTCGGCAAGTGCTTGTGTTGGAATGAGCTATTGATGCTTCGACCAGCCGGCTTTTATTCAAAACTGTCAGGGTCACGCTGCATCAGCTGATATCTGGAAATCCTCATATCTCTGGTATCCCTGGTCCGATTTACTTGATACTAATTGCATTCTCTTTCATTTGGCCGTGCCAGTAATCTGATCCCAGTCTCAAGTCTCTACTCCATGGTTAACTATTTAATCAATAAATAGCCTCGACCTCTGCTATTACTCGCTACGTCACTTGACATGCTTCTATCGGTAAATTCTTTCTAATTCCTTCTCGAAGCAATGTAGCGCGATATTCAAATATCTCAACTTTCAAAAGCGGCTACAGCCTTTCCCTTGATATCTAGGTGTCTGAATCTTGGAATACCCATTCCTAGAGTTGGGCACATCCACCCCACACCTAGCAAAAAATAAAAATTGAAAAATTTTTATTTTTCCTATCTACACATTAAATCATCTGGTTCTTGAATAGTAAATCTTCAAATTTGATGCATTATAAGTTCCCACGATGTTACCAGTTCGTGTATTGGCTACTTCATAGCTTCCATTGTTGTTTACTTCCACAATACGATAGGGTCCAGCGTAAAGGCTTGCAAACTTCGAGTACACTCGATTTTGCACGTCAGAGGGTGTAGGTCTTTTCACTAAAATAAGAGTTCCTACGCGCAAGGGTCTGCGAAAACGCTTTCCTCTCACTCTGCGCTCTCTTTTCTCAGCTTGGCTCCTTAACTTGTCTAAAGCTAGAGTTTTCCTCATCTGACGACTTGGTTCAATTTCAGGTGGAATAGAGATGATTCGATCCCATAATCTTGTTGGTTTAATTCCATGATGAAGCAACATGGGAATCTGTCCAGTACTCTCATGAATAGTAGAGTTGATGGATTCGGATGCTAAAGAAAGAACATCCATCCATTTCCAATGCTCATTTGGACAATAGAGGCGGCAAAATTTTGCTATTTCAGCCATCACGCGTTCTACTGGGTTGCTCTCAGGATGTCTAATAGAACAAAACAATTGTCTAATCCCAAGATTATTCATGATGGTTCGAAATTCTAAAGATGTAAATTGAGGTCCACGATCTGATAAAAGGAATTCCGGTTTGCCTGCTTCCGGAATTACGCTGTCTCTAATTCTCTTCGCACAATATTTTGCGTTTGCCTTCTGAATTGGATGTAACATAGTGTATTTGCTGAAAACATCCATGGTCACCAGAATATATCGGTTACCTCTTTTAGACTTTGGGAGAGGACCATATAAATCAGTCGCGAAGATTTCGCAAGGCTTTGAAGGAATAATAGGCCTTGGTAATTCTCTCAGTAATCTAGAATTATGTTTACTCCTTTGGCATAAGTCGCATTCTCGAATAGTGTTTCTGACAGTTTGTCGCATTCGCTCCCACGAAAATTTCTCTTGAATCATGTTGACCGTCTTATCTACTCCAGCATGACCTGCGATTCTATGTGCCATCCAGATAATGGATTTTTGCATTCGTGGAGGTATCACTACTCTCAGCTTCGTATGGTCGGAATCTGCAAACTTGTAGATTAAACCATCTAACATCATAAAATCTCTTGAAATTCTTTCAGTTTCCACAAAATCATCATCATTTGGATCCATGTTTCCCTGTAGAAAACGAAAAATGTTTCTAAGACGTCGGTCTCTCCTCTGGGATAAATGCAACAACCTTAACCTTCTCAAGGTATCTTCATCCTCCTGCGTCAGGTTAACTTGAAAAACCTTAGATGTAGACTCCACTGCTCTACTCAATTAGCAATTAGCTCCCACGTTCAACTTTCCAGGAGTGTGTTCAATAACTAGGTTGAATTGTTGAATAAAAAGTGACCATCTAGTTATTCTATCGCTGGCAAAGTTTGTTCTCAAGATAAACTCTAATGCATGGTGATCAGTCCTCACAATGACCGAATGTCCAATTAACATTTTCTTCCACGACTCCAACGCGAATATTACAGCAAGTGCTTCTAACTCTGTGGTGTAATAATTCCTTTCTGATGGTCGAAGTTTCCTGCTAATGAACGCTAGGTAACGTCTCTTGTGGTCGTCATCTTCTTGAAGAAGAATAGCTCCAATCCCTACGGTGGATGCATCAGATTCTATGATGAAATTCTTGGTAAAGTCAGGATACTCCAATTTCACACTGTTTACCAATAACCTCTTGGCATCTTGAAATGATTGTTCACAATCTCCATCCCATTTCCATTTGTTTCCTTTTCTTAATAATTCCTGCAATGGCGCTACCGTCTTGGTGAAGTTTGGACAATGCCCTGCAAAGAATTGGCATGTTCCGAGAAAACTGCGGACATTCTTCACTCTAGTAGGTCTAGGGAAATTTGCAATTGCCTGTATCTTCGTCTCATTGGGACGGTATCCTTCTCCATCCAAAATGTGACCCAAAAATTTTATTTCCTTTCGAAAGAACTGACATTTTCGAAGGTTTACTTTAAAGTTCGCTTTTCTCAAATCTGCGAATAACATCTGAAGATGTAACAAATGTTCCTCCTTAGTCTCGGATGCAATTAAGATATCATCTATGTATGACAGACTTCAGGACTTAAATTTTGTTCCAGTGCTCTGATCAAAACAGATCCAGATGTTTTGACTCCAAATGGTAGACGGCGGAATACATATGTCTGCTGGTCAAACATAAATCCTGTCAACTTCTTGGAATCTTCACTAAGCCTAATATGATGGTAGGACGAAGTGAGATCAATATTAGAGAACCAGACCTTGCTTTGGAATTTCCTTAACAGTTCCCTAATGATTGGTGGTCTGTCATACTCTGGCAGTAATCTTGAATTCAAATTTCGCGCGTCTAAACATAGTCTCAGACTTCCATCTTGCTTAGACACTACTGCTAATGGATTGACATAAGATGTAGTGTACTTTTCAATCACATTGTTGCTTTCCATCTCCTTGATAAGCACTTTTACTCTTTCTCGATGCTTTTCCGCAACCGGATACAATTTAGCATGGAAAGGTGCATCATCATTTACACGAATACGATATTCAAAATCTTTAATTTCACCAGGTTTAATATCAAAAATATCGTGATACTCTTCCAAAATTTTTCCCTAGCTCTGGGGACTCCTCCTCAGTGTAGACTTCTCTTCCTTCAGCTTCATGAAAAATCAGAGACCATTGAGCATCTCCCTCGATGTCTTCCTCTTCTTTTCCCTCGAAGTTAATCTCTTCGGTATTCTTGAATCTGATCGTCTCTGTCTTCATGTCTATCACTGCTTGATATTTCTGAATGAAATCTGCTCCCAATATCATGTCAAAAGCCATGTCCTTCATTACAACAAATACATGTCGGAAATCATGTCCTCCAATCGTAATACATAAGTATAATTGTGTTTTACACAGAGATATTTTATTGGGTATTATTCCTTGGATCTTAATTCCTGATACTGGAATCTCCTCTAAATTCTCTTTGAGCTTCCACAGAACATAAAGTTTCTCACTCACCAGACAAAGCATAGCCCCAGTATCAATCAAAGTATCGACAGGCATACCGAATACTTCGCATGATATGATTGGCATTCTAATTCTGGTACCCATTTATTTTCGTTCGTCATTCTGTTGAATTAAGTCATCATCCTCTGCTTGCCATTTAATAATTCTGGAAGTGAAAGTGTTCAAAATTCTATCTTCTACTGTGAATTCGAAGTGTTTTTTTTTTCGTTACCATTCCCCCGGGATTGTTGTGTTCCCGATGGACCTGGTTCATTGGGCCTCTGCTCCAAAAATTGCAAGTTATCTTGGTGTCTTGCTTCCAAATTTTTCCTCGTCTCCTTGTTGAACTCTTCATTGGACTGACGAGTATCCACATTCCCTCTGTTATTGTAGTTGCTTCGACCATAATATCTTCTTTCCTGGTACCTTCCTTGAGTATCCCTTGGTCTTCTCCATCGAGTATTGTATTGATTTCCACCATCCGGTCTCGCATAAGGCTTGTAACTGTATCTGTTACTGTACTGATTCCACCCTCTCTTATTTGAATCTTCCCTCGGCGTTTTCTGTTCTCGCCCCTCTCGAATCTCTCGAGGTGTTTGAGAATAACTATCAGCCATAACAGCGTACACAGCGTTGTTATTCTTTCCTCCCTCTTATTTGTATCTTCCCTCGGCGTTAATCTTTTCGGTATTCTTGAATCTGATCGTCTCTGTCTTCATGTCTATCACTGCTTGATATTTCTGAATGAAATCTGCTCCCAATATCATGTCAAAAGCCATGTCCTTCATTACAACAAACACATGTCGGAAATCATGTCCTCCAATCGTAATACATAAGTATAATTGTGTTTTACACAGAGATATTTTATTGGGTATTATTCCTTGGATCTTAATTCCTGATACTGGAATCTCCTCTAAATTCTCTTTGAGCTTCCACAGAACATAAAGTTTCTCACTCACCAGACTAAGCATAGCCCCAGTATCAATCAAAGTATCGACAGGCATACCGAATACTTCGCATGATATGATTGGCATTCTAATTCTGGTACCCATTTCTTTTCGTTCGTCATTCTGTTGAATTAAGTCATCATCCTCTGCTTGCCATTTAATAATTCTGGAAGTGAAAGTGTTCAAAATTCTATCTTCTACTGTGAATTCGAAGTGTTTTTTTTTTCGTTACCATTCCCCCGGGATTGTTGTGTTCCCGATGGACCTGGTTCATTGGGCCTCTGCTCCAAAAATTGCAAGTTATCTTGGTGTCTTGCTTCCAAATTTTTTCTCGTCTCCTTGTTGAACTCTTCATTGGACTGACGAGTATCCACATTCCCTCTGTTATTGTAGTTGCTTCGACCATAATATCTTCTTTCCTGGTACCTTCCTTGAGTATCCCTTGGTCTTCTCCATCGAGTATTGTATTGATTTCCACCATCCGGTCTCGCATAAGGCTTGTAACTGTATCTGTTACTGTACTGATTCCACCCTCTCTTATTTGAATCTTCCCTCGGCGTTTTCTGTTCTCGCCCCTCTCGAATCTCTCGAGGTGTTTGCGAATAACTATCAGCCATAACAGCGTACACAGCGTTGTTATTCTTTCCTCCCTCTTATTTGTATCTACCCTCGGCGTTAATCTTTTCGGTATTCTTGAATCTGATCGTCTCTGTCTTCATGTCTATCACTGCTTGATATTTCTGAATGAAATCTGCTCCCAATATCATGTCAAAAGCCATGTCCTTCATTACAACAAACACATGTCGGAAATCATGTCCTCCAATCGTAATACATAAGTATAATTGTGTTTTACACAGAGATATTTTATTGGGTATTATTCCTTGGATCTTAATTCCTGATACTGGAATCTCCTCTAAATTCTCTGTGAGCTTCCACAGAATATAAAGCTTCTCACTCACCAGACAAAGCATAGCCCCAGTATCAATCAAAGTATCGACAGGCATACCGAATACTTCGCATGATATGATTGGCATTCTAATTCTTGTACCCATTTCTTTCCGTTCGTCATTCTGTTGGATTAAGTCATCATCCTCTGCTTGCCATTTAATAATTCTGGAAGTGAAAGTGTTCAAAATTCTATCTTCTACTGTGAATTCGGAGTTTTTTTTTCGTTTCCATCCCCCCGGGATTGTTGTGTTCCCGATGGACCTGGTTCATTGGGCCTCTGCTCCAAAAATGCAAGTTATCTTGGTGTCTTGCTTCCTAGTTTTTCCTCGTCTCCTTGTTGAACTCTTCATTGGACTGACGAGTATCCACATTCCCTCTGTTATTGTAGTTGTTTCTACCATAGTATCTTCTTTCCTGGTACCTTCCTTGATTATCTCGTGGCCTTCTCCATCGAGTATTATATCGATTTCCACCATCCGGTCTCGCATAAGGCTTGTAACTGTATCTTATTTTATGTGCCCGTTTAGACCGGAGTCCGCACGACCACATATGCATTTTACCAATAATCAGTCAGCACGAGAGTCAAAATATCCCGGAGCGCCAGATGGGTTAAAGCAAATCGCAAAAACGACATCAAATGAAAAAAATGCTTTACTGATTTTTGGTTCAATGCAACAATAAGGATAGAAGGAGATTCAATTGGGTATAACACATCTGGTAAAATTATCTCAGTTTATTTTGAAGTTAAAATTGACTGCAAAGATGCTCAAAGCAGCATCATCCACGTGTGGCGATCCAATCTCTTATTTACACAATATACAGAAATTTTCCAAACACATTTGACAATCTTTTTTTTGGAAAACACAAGTCTGATTAATAGTCCTGTAGACTGTGTTCCAAAATTATTTATGATTAAATCCAGTTCAAATTTAATTGTCTCTACCGGAAATATCGTAGATCACTGTTTGAATTTTTACATAACATTAACACTCGTAGAATAAATGTTCATAGAATTTTTGACTTTCACTTATTTTTCCAGTTTCAAAAATATATCGTCGAAAAATATTATTATTCTTGAATCAACACAAATTATTTACACATATTAATAACATCTGAAAAGTATTTGACCTTGAGCATAGCATCGAAGAACTGTGCGAAGCACAACAACAATTAATTGTTCTTCTGACATTAAACATTCGAGAAGTGACTCGATTATGAACTTCAAGTTCCTAACAAAAATACATGATTTCTGAATCATCAACTTAATCAATAAATTGTTGAACCATTCAACTATTCAATTTTCCACTTGGAATCATTATTATGAAAAATATTTATATTCATGGCCATTTTTAGTAACTTTCACAACTTGCAATTCTTCGACAGAATGCGGAAATAAGAATTGTAGCTTCATAATAAATTCATTTAGTTCATGGCACTAGGATTGAAAATATCCTTCAAATTATTCGTGGTTAAAGAATTATTTTAATTGGCAGTGGCCCATTCTATTATTTGTGTAAGAACACAATATTCCAACAACAACGGCAAAGGTCTTCCTCTGAAGAAGAATAAACTACTATCATGACAAATCCGGGTTCTAGCAAAATCAAAGTCTAAATGGAATTCGTAAACAAGGTTGAAATAAGAACTGATGGTTTCCAAGAAATAACCTTCGAGTCATTCATACGACGAAATGTGTAGTTCCAATACTCCTACTATAAACCTGAGCCATCGAACCTGCTATTTGATTGATGCTCGAAAAAACCTCTTCATTCCTGCGACTTAAACATGCGCACCTGGGAATGGCATTTCAACTACTCCACACACATAAATTTTCTTCCCAAAATTTATACAATAAATCAAGCCTCTGCTTGTTATCAACACTGGAAGATTAATAAACTTACAAGTTTATTTTATTTTACCATTCAGTTCAACCCGTGAATTGACCATGCTTATGAAAATCTTTATTTCACTTTCGAGTGTATTTACGTCATGATTTTATATAAATACAAAAATATCCTATTTGATACAAATATCATTTGCTTCCCGTTTCATGCCTCTCCGTGTTATCTGAAAAATATACTTTGCTCATTGCAAATATCAACTGTTCAACCAGAACTGAAATGTTGGTTGAATGCGGGCTTGCGCTAACCACTCTCCTTCGGAAAATCTCCTGTTCCAAACTAGAAATGATTAAACTACTTCATAGGCTCTTTCTCAATATATATGATTATTATAAAATATAATATCCAAAAGTTATTTAGAAAAATTATGAAAATTATTATTATTATTATTATTAATATTATTAGTGGATTATTATTATTATTATTTGTTATATCATTTTAAATATGTTTAATTATCATCTCATTATGTGAGAATCCACATGTTCGAACCTTCAAATATAGAAAAAGTATCCATTCCTCAACAAAAATAATTTAACTCAACCTTTACATCGACGGTTTTCCGTGGTTTCCCTAAAATATGAAATATTCAAATAAATGCTCGAAATGCTCGGTCATCGATCCTAAACTGTTCTGAGTGCTGAAAATACTCAGAATAACTCCAACAAGTCTTGCGTAAATCATTGCAAGATTTAAATACGACGAAAAAAATGTGTTGGTCATCTGCAGAAAAATAGTTTGTTCCAATTAGCTAGGCATAATATAATTCAAATGTGGCTTACATTTCTTGATGGTCTTGAAGTGTAGTAAACCTGGTCTGTACCAGATTTATCCATAGACATGCCCTATCGGACAAGCACGTATAATCCTTGTATCGGCCGCCATTATATACCCACAATTCGTCTAGTCAGACATAGTGGTAGTATCTCTTGACGTTTGAATTAACTGTTGTTCCATTTTAATATGGGCTTCTATAAAAGCCATAACAGTTTGTTTAAATGGGGTCAGATCTAAGTGATCTATTCTTAGATATGTCAGTTGTAACATAACTCACGGTAATCTGATCAATACAAGAAGACACTGACAGTCTAACCAATCAACGGCTGTTCTGAAGATCGTTCCCTGGGCATGGCTTAACACCATCTACCATGCGCTAAGCAACCTGTAGTTTCCCTTGCGTAGACTAATGAACACCACCGTGATCGACTGGTCTTCAGTGTACTGATAGATCGAAGTGGTTATTAAGTTACTAATATGAAAACTGACTGAAATGGATTTAAATATCCAAGTATTAGGTTATTACTGGACCGTGACAAAGTACTAATTCTAGACAAAGTCTAGCATATGTCCATGTAGAAATATAAATATTTCCACCAATGTCTGTAGAAATATCAATCACCTCAGTGATTCTCCTCGCCGGAAACTTACTAAGTTCCACTTCGTAGCGCAGCACTATTGCGACTATCACAACTTTGAAAAGAACTTCTGCGTAGATCCGGCAATCATGTGCCTTGGCTCAGCGTAGCAGCAACTTGCTCGGCAAGTTCTTGTGTTGGAATGAGCTATTGATGCCTCGACCAGCCGGCTTTTATTCAAAACTGTCAGGGTCACGCTGCATCAGCTGATATCTGGAAATCCTCATATCTCTGGTATCCCTGGTCCGATTTACTTGATACTAATTGCATTCTCTTTCATTTGGCCGTGCCAGTAATCTGATCCCAGTCTCAAGTCTCTACTCCATAGTTAACTATTTAATCAATAAATAGCCTCGACCTCTGCTATTACTCGCTACGTCACTTGACATGCTTCTATCGGTAAATTCTTTATAATTCCTTCTCGAAGCAATGTAGCGCGATATTCAAATATCTCAACTTTCAAAAGCGGCTACAGCCTTTCCCTTGATATCTAGGTGTCTGAATCTTGGAATATCAGCAGCGATCAAAGTCCTCTGTACGTCTGCTGGAAACTGACGTATCAATGCAGTAATCAATTCGTTATCTGGCATCGGCGGATCTAAATGTTGAAGTTTAGAAAGCTGTCCAGAAAAGTACGTAGAGTATCGAGTAGGTTGTGACGTCGAGAATCTCTTCGAATATAACTCTGCTCTGACTTGCTGTTGGGTTTCCGGGGACCGAACTTTTTCAATAACCCACGAGAAAACTCCTCAAAAGTGGTTAGAGTGGATCTAAAAGCCCTAAACCAAAGAAGTGCAGGACCTTCCAAAAACTTCCCTATCACTCGGATCTGTCTTTCTTTAGGGATCTTGGAATCTTTCAGGTAATCACCTGCTTCTCTCAAAAATTCCACGGGTGTCACAGAATCTCGCCCTGAAAATTTAGAAGGCTTATCCTCTACATTCTTGAAAACAGTTATGGGGTTGGATTGAAATACTGTCCTGACCTCATCCTGTCTTTGACTATCCGTGTATCTAGCTCCTCCTAGATTTATCTGTATCTGTTCCTTTCCCCTTACATTTGGCATTTTCAACAGATGATCAGACTGTTTCTCATCCTTGATTTGAGTTTTCATAGCCTCAAGTTCCTTCTGGTTTTCTTCTGCCATTTTCTTAATTGCTTCAGTTTCTTTACAATTCTCCTTGACATCAGTGGATATCTGGTTCATAACAGCCTCATGACTTTTCAATGACCCTGTCATATCTGATATGTCCTTCTGAGTTGTTTGGATATCTTTGGAAATTACTTCAATATGGGATGACAAAGATTCCCTAATCTCCTTGATTCCCTCTTGGTTCTCCAGCTTGAGTGTGTCTTTAATTTCATTGACAACTGTGGTTTTAATTTCAGTTTGCAACTCATTAATCACACCTTCTCTTATTTCTCCCATTACAAGTTCTTTGAATTGTTCTGTCAACCGTTGAACAACTAGAATTCCCATCTCGTTACTCTCCTTCTTCACTCTGACTTCTAGGTCGATCATGTCTTCACCAACTTTCCTAAGACCATGTTCTATCCTATCAGCTAAGCTTTGGGATCGAAGATCGGCATCGCGAAATTTTTCGTCCATTAAACTTGCGTTAGTAGCTAATGAAGTTTCGAGCTCATGTGTTTTTTCGCATAATTTGTTCATTTTACTCTCAAGTGACATTTTCAAAATTTCAGAATTCTCTTTAAACTTACTTTCCATAGAATTAAATTTACTATTTAAGTTTTCTTTCAAATTACTTTTTAAAGAATCAGAACTTTCTTTAAGTTTATTTTCTAAAGAATCAGAATTTTCCTTAAGTTTATCATTCAAACTTTCTTTAAGTTTATTTTCTAAAGAATCAGAATTTTCTTTAAGTTTATTTTCTAAAGAATCAGAATTTTCTTTAAGTTTTTCATCTAAACTTTCCTTCAAGTTATCTTTTAACCTGCTTTCTAACAAATCGGAATTTTCCTTAAGTTTATTTTCTAAAGAATCAGAATTTTCTTTAAGTTTCTTTTCTAAAGCCTCTGTATTTTCTTTCATAACAGCGGCTACACGCCGTCCAGCTTCTTTTGAACTCTCCTCCAAACTCCTCATCATCCTCATCATTTCTTCCATAATTTCAATTATTATTCAAAACTTAGGGGTATACAATATTGGCAAACACAAGCTTATAACTAGAACAAGAAATATGAATAGCTAATTGGAACACTCTAATAAAATGAGATTTATCCTAATGTCGACGTGTTGGAAAAACAAAATTCTCTACTTTTACGAATTACATTTACCACAATATCACAAGAAAATATGCAAGTTCTCAAATATCCTCCACCTGGATTCTAATAATGTGTATGTCCAGTCATCGAACGTTTACTACTGAATTTACTTGTCGCCCTAATGGTTAAGCCATTATCAAAAATAATCAAACCCATTATCATTATTAACCAAGTTAATTTTTAATTAAACTTAGGGGTATTTACTGAAGAATTTTCTTATATAGGCCTACTGTACATTCTTTGTACGATTATTTTTTGACTCAATTGAAACTATGAGGGCGTCAAAAGATTGCACTCTCAACATTGCAAAATACTGCTGGCCATGACTGAAAAATTGTTGGGGCAAATTGAGGCCTATACGTTCCAGTGTTTCCCCTTGAGCTTTATTGATTGTGATAAAGTATGCCAAATGAATTGGAAAATATTGCCTCTTAAAAGAAAATGATAATGTTTTATCGGATGGTGTTAAATCAAGTCGAAGGATTAGACATTTCTGCCTAATTTTAACTGCACCTATTATTTCCAAATCCAAGCAATATGGTTGCATTTAGGAGTCCTTGGGAACCGTTCAGATTTCTAAGCAGCATAACGGGCCAAGCGTTTGGAGTATGTGGCGGCCAGTCGTTTAGTTCCAAGGAATTCAAGAACTCTGATGAGTCTAATACAACTGGCCGCAAACCATCGCTTATATTTTTGGAATATAACGAAGAAATGCGATGATGTGCAATTCCATACATTTTAAAACAATGTGGACCGTGTGCGTGTGGCACAGTAACATTGGCACCAAATGAAACGAAGGATGGAAGGAAGCTTGCAGTTTAACGTGACCGTTAATCTCGCGATCATAAGCCACGGGACCTCCGTTTAACGTGGAATCCGAACCACAGGACATGGCCTTTCACATCAAAAATCGCACATGCATTGACCGGGAATCGAACCCGATCCGCCTTGGTGAGAGGCATACAGGTTGACCGCTGCGCCATGAAACGAAGGACATAGCATTGTACTGCCGATTAGTCCCTCTGGAATTCCTTGAGATATCATCTCCAGTGAAAAATAATTGTTAAAGCCTGTCAAATATTTTATATTTATTCAGATTAATTTTACCATTACAACAGCAAAGGTCAAAGTAACCAAGTGTAGATTTCTCGCAAGAGAAATACAGTGCAGAACAATGTTTACATTTGTTCGTCAAGGACCCTAAACTGTAACGGCATAGTATCTGGAATTGTTTCTGAAATGCCATATTTATATTGGATTTTAAAAGTGGCTTCGTATTTTTCTCCGATTTCCCACTTTTTTGCGGCTAATGTTCTATTTCGTCAAATGGGTTTATTTATAGCAGCATTTCTGCCCAAATTAACGTCATTTTATATAACACTATAGTGGCCTGCATCAACGTAGCCGCCAAATATTAAATGGCAAATAATAACTTACTTCCATTGCCAAAATCAACTGCGTGGTTAGACCCATTGTTATGCACTCTAAACAAATAATCAATAAACAATAATATTCACATATACAATGAATACTTCCATTCTCAAGTTGGTTGCTGATGAGAATGCGATGAGATTGATCGCCAATAATAAAATCCTTGCATTTTTTGCAATTTGCTTGCAAATGCAACTCAGGATGACGATCTTCATTTTGAAATAAACAGAATGAAATTGCTGTAAATAATGAATTTCCATCACCTGTTGAAGGTACAATACTTTGTATTTCCATGACAGTAAATTATGCAAGGGAGCATAGAATCACTTCGCCACTACTGGAATGAGCATAGACTCACTTCGCCAGCCACAGTAATGGAGGGAGTTTTAGAATTATATGTTCAGTGCTTGTCAAAGATCGTATTAACACAGGGAAGCCCATTCTTAAGGCTACATTCTGAGCTATTGCCCCGGATTCCAGGTTCGATCCCCGCTCTGCCAAGAAATTTAATTCTGGTCTGAGGACTGGAACGGGGCGCACTCGTGAGGCAAAACTAAGAAGAGCAAAGTTTGATTCCCATCTCAACAATCTTGGATTTGGTTTTCCATGGTTTCCCACTTCCACTCCAGGCAAATACCGGGATAGTTCCTAACTTAAAACCTCGGTCGTTAACTCCCCATTCCCCACATTAATTACAAATGCACACATCAACACAGCCATCACATTAACACAGGTTATCAGAGAAAAGTTTACATTCGCACACCAAAATAGACGGGGCTGAGTGACGACGATGTCTGAGTCCATCAAATGAATTATGTTCGCCAATATGTTAACGCTGATGTATGTGTTTGAACTACTGGATATAAGTTCAATGACTTTTAAATTAATATCATTGCATTGTTGCAGCTTGGCAAATATTTTATATTTCAGCAGATCAATTTTACCATCACAACAGTAAAGGCCAAAGTAACCGCGCGTAGATTTTACGCAAGAGATATACAATGCAGAACAATGTTTACATTTGATCGTCAAAGACCTTTCACTGTACTGCATAACATCTGGAATTGTTTCTGAAATGGCCTATTTATATTGGATTTTAAATGTGGCTTCGTATTATTCGATAACACTATAGTGACCTGCAATATCGGAGCCGCTAAATATTAAATGGCAAAAAATACTTCCATTGCCGAAATCAACTGCGTAGTTAGATTCAGTACTCTAAACAAATAATCATTAAACAACTGTCTTATACAATGAAGTTCAACATGACCGTCCAGAGACTCTCATACTAAAGTTGGTTGGTGAGGAGAATGCGATGAGACTGATCGCTTACAATAAATTCCTTATAATTGTTCCTGCCAGCGAAATGTTTGGCAATAGCTTGAAAACGCAGCGCAGAATGACGTTCTTCATTTTGATATAAACAGTACAAAAATGCTCTAAATAAGCTATTTCCATCACCTGTTATAGTTTATGGCAGTACATTTTGCAGGGGAACATAGAATAACTTCGCCAACTACTGGAATGAGCTTAGGCATATACTCAATACTCACTTCGGCAGTCACCCTAATGGAGGCTGTTTTAGAATTCTATGTCCCGTGCATGTCAAAAATCGTATTAACACATGGAAGCCCACCCATTCTTGGCTATCGCCTCGGAGACCCGGGTTACATTTCCTGCTCTGCCAAGAAATTTAATTCTGGTCTGAGGGCAAAAACGGGGCACATTCAGTCTCTAGAGGTATAACTAAGAAGAGGAAGGTTTGATTCCCACCTCGACAATCTTAGATGTGGTTTTCCGTGGTTTCCCACTTCCACTCAAGGCAAATACCGGGATGGTTCCTAACTTAAGGCCTCGGCCGTCACCTTGCCATTTCCCACCTTAATTACAAATACACAAAGTAATGCAGCTATCACAATAATACGGGTTATCAGAGAAAATTTTACACTTACACACCAAAGTACATGGGGCTGAGTGACAACGATGTCGGAGCCCTTCAAACGAATTATGTTTGCCAAGTGTCTCTCATGGCGAAAGCAATTGTGGACACGCGCCAGGGCCTGGAAAACTACCTTTTCACTAATAATTTAAGAGTATATCGACGATGCATAATTTATAACTTTTAGTCTAGGATGCTACCAACTTGACCACCGAAGCATTGGGAAGAAATTGCAATATTAAAGTACATAAACAACATAGCCTACACACTCAACTGTCAGTTAATGTTCTTCAACGTTTCCCTTCTTAAAAATTCCCCTCTATAACTCTCCATCACTTGAAAACGCGCCATGTTTTGTGTTTTAAATATATCGATGCAATGGTGCTGCCATCTGTTGTTAGTTACTGATACTATATGGGCGAGGTACTGCCATCTGTTGTCAGTTACTGCAATTGATGGCAGATATTAGCTCTTTTGACCACATGCTGTAATGCAATGGTAAAACGGAAATAAAACTTATTGAGAGGGAATGTAGGAATCTTTAACTGACATAAAACGTTACTAATAATCCTTGATAAAACAATATTTAACTATCACGCGAAAACTCGCCATCAAGGCCATGCCTTGTGTTTTAAATATATCGACACAATCTGCTCTCAGTTACTGGAACTATATTGGCGAGGTACTGCCATCTGTTGTCAGTTACTGGAACTGATTGCAGATATTCAAACGACGTGCGACGTATTGAGGACATGCTGTAATGCAATGGTAAAACGGAAATAAAACGTGTTGAGAAAATGTGTCGAAATATGTATCTTTAACTGACATAAAACCTTACTAATACTCCTTGATAAAACAATATTTCAGTGGCAAAAAAAAAAAAAATATATATATATACTGGCGAGAGTTGGGATCGAACCTGCGATCCTTGGATCCACAGTCAATCGCCTTAACCAAATAGCTACTCGCGCACTCACATTTAGATGCAGACGCAACCATTCACTATCTTCAAAAGCCGCTATCTGAAGAAAATAATCCAATTCATTATCAATAAAATCAATATACATTCGTATATGTTCATACTGTTATTATATTGTATTGTCAGAACTTGGTTAATGTATGTTTTCAATTACATGGAAGCTTATTAAATAACTTACATTTTAATGGACTTCTCACCGCCATTTTGTCATGAGCCCAGGCGGATTGTGCGCATGCGCGAGGGGCAGGAATTCTGCTATTTTCTATATTTATTTAAAAATATACCGTAATATATTTGTTTATTTTAGAGACACTCTGCAAATCTACAGGCCAAGAGCTTTCGTTAGAGTGCTCTACGAAGTAAATTGGTTCTGTCGTTCTCTCTATCTCGTGATAACAAAAATCACCTTACTGTTTTAAATATATAGATTTTCCCCACTAATTGGGTTTCCTACTAATTTATTCATCCAAACCAGACATCTCTCAACTCCCAAAATATTTCTATAAAAAATTATCACAATTTAAATCGGCATGCGATTGACCATGTCTAAATCGAGACCCACGTTCGAAGCCATTTCTCTCTCTATCTTATTTTATGTGCCCGTTTAGACCGGAGTCCGCACGACCACATATGCATTTTACCAAGAATCAGTCAGCACGAGAGTCAAAATATCCCGGAGCGCCAGATGGGTTAAAGCTAATCGCAAAAACGACATCAAATAAAAAAATGCTTTACTGATTTTTGGCTCAATGCAACAATAAGGATAGAAGGAGATTCAATTGGGCGTAACACATCTGGTAAAATTAACTCAGTTTATTTTGAAGTAAAAATTGACTGCAAAAATGCTCAAAGCAGCATCACTCACGTGTGGCGACCAACACTCTTATTTACACAATATACAGAAATTTTCCGAACACATTTGACAATTATTTTTTGGAAACACAAGTCTGATTAATAGTCCTGTAGACTGTGTTCCAAAATTATTTATGATTAAATCCAGTTCAAATTTAATTGTCTCTACTGGAAATATCGTAGTTCACTGTTTGAATTTTTACATAATATTAACACTCGTAGAATAAATGTTCATAGAATTTTTAACTTTCACTTATTTTTCCAGTTTCAAAAATATATTCGAAAAATATTATTATTTCTGAATCAACACAAATTATTTACACATATTAATAACATCATCTGAAAAGTATTTGACCTTGAGCATAGCATCGAAGAACTGTGCGAAGCACAACAAAAATTAATTGTTCTTCTGACATTAAACATTTCGAGAAGTGACTCGATTATGAACTTCAAGTTCCTAACAAAATACATGATTTCTGAATCATCAACTTGATCAATAAATTGTTGAACCATTCAACTATTCAATTTTCCACTTGGAATCATTATTATGAAAAATATTTATATTCGTGGCCATTTTAGTAATTTTCACAACTTGCAATTCTTCGACAGAATGCGGAAATAAGAATTGTAGCTTCATAATAAATTCATTTAGTTCATGGCACTAGGATTGAAAATATCCTTCAAATTATTCGTGATTAAAGAATTATTTTTAATTGGCAGTGGCCCATTCTATTATTTGTGTAAGAACACAATATTCCAACAACAACGGCAAAGGTCTTCCTCTGTAGACGAATAAACAACTATCATGACAAATCCGGGTTCTAGCAAAATCAAAGTCTAAATGGAATTCGTAAACAAGGTTGAAATAAGAACTGATGGTTTCTAAGAAATAACCTTCGGGTCATTCATACGACGAAATGTGTAGTTCCAATACTCCTTCTATAAACCTGAACCATCGAACCTGCTATTTGATTGATGCTCGAAAAAACCTCTTCATTCCTGCGACTTAAACATGCGCACCTGGGAATGGCATTTCAACTACTCCACACACATAAATTTTCTTCCCAAAATTTATACAATAAATCAAGCCTTTGCTTGTTATCAACACTGGAAGATTAATAAACTTACAAGTTTATTTTATTTTACCATTCAGTTCAACCCGTGAATTTACCATACTTATGAAAATCTTTATTTCACTTTCGAGTGTATTTACGTCATGATTTTATATAAATACAAAAATATCCTATTTGATACAAATATCATTTGCTTCCCGTTTCATGCCTCTCCGTGTTATCTGAAAAATATACTTTGTTCATTGCAAATATCAACTGTTCAACCAGAACTGAAATGTTGGTTGAATGCGGGCTTGCGCTAACCACTCTCCTTCGGAAAATCTCCTGTTCCAAACTAGAAATGAGTAAACTACTTCATAAGCTCTCTCTCAATACATATGATTATTATAAAATATAATATCCAAAAATTATTTAGAAAAATTATGAAAATTATTATTATTATTATTAGTGGATTATTATTATTATTAATATTTATGTTATTTTAAATGTGTTTAATTATCATCTCATTATGTGAGAATCCACATGTTCGAACCTTCGAATATGGAAAAAATATCCATTCCTCAACAAAAATAATTTAACTCAACCTTCACATCGACGGTTTTCCGTGGTTTCCCTAAAATATGAAATATTCAAATAAATGCTCGAAATGCTCGGTCATCGATCCTAAACTGATCTGAGTGCTGAAAATACTCAGAATAACTCTAACAAGTCTTGCGTGAATCATTGCAAGATTTAAATACGAAGAAAAATAAATGTGTTGGTCATCTGCAGAAAAATAGTTTGTTCCAATTAGCTAGGCATAATATAATTCAAATGTGGCTTACATTTCTTGATGGTCTTGAAGTGTAGTAAACCTGGTCTGTACCAGATTTATCCATAGACATGCCCTATCGGACAAGCACGTATAATCCTTGTATCGGCCGCCATTATATACCCACAATTCGTCTAGTCAGACATAGTGGTAGTATCTCTTGACGTTTGAAATAACTGTTGTTCCATTTTAATATGGGCTTCTATCAAAGCCGTAACAGTTCGCTTAAATGGGGTCAGATCTAAGTGATCTGTTCTTAGATATGTCAGTTGTAACATAACTCACGGTAATCTGATCAATACAAGAAGACACTGACAGTCTAACCAATCAACGGCTGTTCTGAAGATCGTTCCCTGGGCATGGCTTAACACCATCTACCATGCGCTAAGCAACCTGTAGTTTCCCTTGCGTAGACTAATGAACACCACCGTTATAGACTAGTCTTCAGTGTACTGATAGATCGAAGTGGTTAACTAGTTACAAATATGAAAACTGACTGAAATGGATTTAAATATCCAAGTATTAGGTTATTACTGGACTGTGACAAAGTACTAATTCTAGACAAAGTCTAGCATATGTCCATGTAGAAATGTAAATTTTTCCACCAATGTCTGTAGAAAAATCAATCACCTCAGTGATTCTCCTCGCCGGAAACTTACTAAGTTCCACCTCGTAGCGCAGCACTTTTGCGACTATCACAACTTTGAAAAGAACTTCTGCGTAGATCCGGCAACCATGTGCCTTGGCTCAGCGTAGCAGCAACTTGCTCGGCAAGTGCTTGTGTTGGAATGAGCTATTGATGCTTCGACCAGCCGGCTTTTATTCAAAACTGTCAGGGTCAGGCTGCATCAGCTGATATCTGGAAATCCTCATATCTCTGGTATCCCTGGTCCGATTTACTTGATACTAATTGCATTCTCTTTCATTTGGCCGTGCCAGTAATCTGATCCCAGTCTCAAGTCTCTACTCCATGGTTAACTATTTAATCAATAAATAGCCTCGACCTCTGCTATTACTCGCTACGTCACTTGACATGCTTCTATCGGTAAATTCTTTCTAATTCCTTCTCGAAGCAATGTAGCGCGATATTCAAATATCTCAACTTTCAAAAGCGGCTACAGCCTTTCCCTTGATATCTAGGTGTCTGAATCTTGGAATACCCATTCCTAGAGTTGGGCACAGTACCGCTGTTTCAGGTGAGTGAGCTCAAGGTTTTTCCTTAGTCATTCCTACCAACTCCGAACCTTTACTAAATTTGTACTCATCTTTTTTTTTTTTTTTTTTTTTTTTACATTGATTTTACACTCAACTCATTAACACCACTGGAATCTCCAGTACTGCTACACATTCATCACTTTTAGTATTAAAGCCACTTGTACACTTTTGAACCAAACTCTTGTGTTTCTTAAACGCGCTCGCTTATATCCCCCGAGCTGTACGTTTAGTTTCCACTACAAATGGCCAGGCACATTGTCTAACCGGAACGCGCATTCAGCACCCGCCAAGCCAGCTCTCAAGGCAAGTTCTCTAAGCGGCCTCTAGATTCTGTCCACGCAGCACTCATTCACTAACACCTACTCACACGTTGCGTACTTCCAACATTTCCACAATCCCATACCAAACCCGCAGTTAAACCCCCATAGATGTAACAATATTATCATGCAGAAGATCGTCATCTTGAAGAACAATTCCATAAATCTCAGCAATTTTTCTAGGTTTATGTCGTCTCTTGTGTGGGATTTCGCCCAGGAACGCCAAGCTGGCTAATCAGCGTGAAAGCCAATTTACCATCTTTTGGAAGCCTTTATAGGGAGCTGAAAGGCTGCTTGAGCTTTAGCTCTCGCAGTTAGAGACGCACGTGCGCTTCATAAGAAGGGAGGTACTCTTGTGGGGCTCCAGACGCGGAACACCAAGAGCCCGCTGATGAGCCAGCTTGGTGTCCTGGGTGAAACCCCAAACAAGACACGGCTTAAACCTAGAAAAATTGCGGGCTTTTAATTCACGGGCCGTGAAAGCTACTCTTGAGGGGCTCCAGACGCGGAACACCAAGAGCCCGCTGATGAGCCAGCTTGGTGTCCTGGGTGAAACTCCAAACAAGACACGGCACAAACCTAGAAAAATTGCGGGCTTTTAATTCACGGGCCGTGAAAGCCAATATACCAACTTTTCCATAGTTAGCTCGTTTCTTAATGTGTCACCCTAAGAGAAGTTGCCATGCCGTTTTGCAAACAAGCCGACGGTATTTATTTATTATTATTATTATTTAGCGTATGGCTATTAGTGTCGGGAGTGTAGTGTCCGAGGACATGTTCGGCTCACCAGAGCTGCTTCTATGCGGACACCCATGGGTGAGCTACAAGTACCGTCGCGTGTGGGTGAGATGAAATGATTGAAGATGAATGAGCAAGTTCAATTTCAAGTAGTGTCAACTTTGGCTACCAGATGTCACTGACACCCAGCGGCGAACGTTGGAACTTGATAGAGCGTTTCTAACCAAATAACCTAAAAATTGTAGTGGTAGTGAACTCGAATTCAGTTCTACTCAAGGCATTGAAGGAGCCGAGGATCGAACCAACTTGCGCACCAAAATGATGCAAGAAAGGGAAATTAGGAATGGAACAATATTTTATTCACATAACTATTTTATGAGGTGAATGGAATATAATGATGAGTTTTTGGAAAATTTTGAATCATTTTTAGAGAATTATATTTGGAAATATTTCAGTGAATATTATTTTAACCAAGGGAGAGTCCAATCTTCAGACACTGGAATATGACCAAGGCTTCAAGTTAGCAAGCCTAGGACCGGTTTTTGTTCGCCAAGTCGACAGTAACAAAATCGTGCACAAGACACTTTGATAAGAGGCTAGAACAATGAGTTTTTCTTGATAACTCAGGAGCCAATCAGAATGAACCACAAAAATATTGAGGGAATCGCTATTATATTAAATTTTAATATATAAAGCGATATAAGCACTTCTACAGTTAGCAAAGACGAAATTATATTTTCTTATCAAAACAGAATTAAATATTTATGAATAGAAGAAAAGATATGAGCGAATTACAGTAATTAGGACTGTGTTTGAGGCTAGCCCGCCAATTCAGACAGTCAAGAGCGCGACAATGAAGAGCGCAGAATTCATTCCTTCATAGTGACAAGTACAGAGTGGACCTGTGTCACTGATCGTCCGAGAAGAGCTCACATGTATAAGCGAGGTACGGCAAGGAGATAGTTACTTGGCCGGAGGAGACGCTACACTTGGCGAGGAGCAGTAGGAGATGCCGGCAATAAATGAAAAGCAGTAATTTGAAACAGGAATCGACAGTATACAATTCGTCGCTCACAAGAAGCAGCTTTCATTATTGAACTATACATACTACTACAGCATTACGAGTAGCCTATTCTATATCGACTGCTAAAAAGAAGAATTTGTTATAAAGCATATTAATCAAGCAACTATGATGATAAAGACTTCAAGTCAGGGGGGAAGTACCCAATTTGATATTGTTATGAAGATTGTAATGCAGCACTAAATCCAATGGAGGGAAGTTGATCTACATTAACGGAGTGGAAATTCAGAGTGGACCAGACAACAATGAGTTCATGATTCTACAACTGCAATTCTATCAAGCAGTAATCTGAATTTACCAACAATGATACTACACAGATTTCCATTACCAACTTGGGAGATTTCAACAATAGACATTCAAACTACGATGATGAAGAAATGCGACCAGAGACCAGTCGTCAGAAGAGTTCGTTCGACCCGGTTACGAGTTTCCAGATTATTAATCGAGAAGCCTGAAGACCCGTTGGCGAGGTTCGAGGCCACACAGCCAGGTGCTCACGCAGGGGAGAGAGCCACCCAGCTGACTTCTCAGAGGCAAGGAGGAACCCGTTTCCTGAAGAAACATCTTACATATCAGTGCAGGTACCGCAACGACTGATCATCACGAAGGTAGACGAAAGATTGTACTAATATCTCAGTATTTTGTTGTATTTTGGGGGTATTTCAGATGTGACCAACTTGTATGTAGATTTTTCTTTACTCATAACCTATGTTATTAAGTTGTCAATTTCATAAATTTAATTGTAAATTTTATGCTACGTCAGCGTGTGACGTTTTTGACGTATTTTAACTATTGTTTGGATTTTAAATGTTTCATATTTGAATTTTGCTGATACGTTTTTAATTATACTCACTTTAAAACAAAACTGTTTCATAAATGGAATGTTTCGATGGAATGCGTAAATACCTACAATATGCGTCAATATTACTAGATCGCATCGTTTAATAGGGAAAGCATAAGTGAAATATGCTGAAGTATTTGTTATAAATAATTTAATGTGTCATAAAATAAGTGTAATATTTATAAAATACTTTTTGAAGTATAACAATTCCAATATCGGAATATGATTAAACATGACATTGTTAGAGTCATTGGTGACTAACATAACGAAGAAATAAATGAAAATAGTATCATTACGTTGACAGATAGAGTCAAGATGATGCCTAAAGTTAGAAATAATTGTATTGAAGTAATTGGTGATTACGAAACCATAGACCAGGTGATTTGTAGATAAACCTGAGGTTTATAGGAAAACGAAACACATTTGTAAATGAATAATTAATTCATTAAGGAATACCAAAAAGGGAGGAATGTTTTATTTTTATTTAATACGAAGATGAGCGGACTAAAGTCTATTAATGTTGATATTATTATTGTAACGTGGATAGCATTATGTTACGAAGGTTATTAACGGAATTTTGTCAAATGAAGCGAAGTGGAATGTAGTACAAGAATGTAATGAAGTGAACAGAAATGTTATTGAAGTTTATAGAGCACGAAGGTAATTAGTTTGTGGAGAGGAGTTGTTAGAGTGCACCATGAAAGGTATTTCACAGGTTGGTGATTATCAAGTAGGGTCACTGATTCTTATACATGTTTGGAATGTATTAAGATGGGTTTTAGTGGAAGAATACCATGCATTATTATCGTCGGAATAAAAGGAATGTGTTGAGAAATGCATGCGTGTAGTTAACGCATTATTGAGAAATTCTTCACCGTATAGGAAGGTTTATAAGTGTATTGCCTGTAAGAGCAAATTGTTTGATACAGTATGTCGAAGAAGTTAACTGACATCTAAGTATTTATTTGTGTTGTACATGTCAGTAAAGTGTAATTCCGAGATCCACGAAATGTATTAAGGTAACAGATTAGTCCCGCATCGTTCTTCAGGAATATCGCAATTATTGATTGATATTGACATTACAGACCCGTAATTAGCTTAATTGTTTGTTACGAAGGTTCTATTGATCTTGACAGAAACCATTAAATACAGGTAAAACATTGCTTGTGAACAGTATTAAAGGAAATGTTTTTGTAGACAGAAACGCAGTGAGATTGTTAGATCACGCATGATCTTGTAAATATTTGTTAGAATATCGTGCTGGACATGATAATTTCAAATAATTTAATAATTCTTATTCATAAATGTTGATATTTTAAAGTCGATAAATGTATAATATGGGGTGTTATTTGTTATAAATTACAATTTTATTTGATAACAGCTGATCATATCAAACTGCTTATTACATCCGAGTCACAGGGTGACCATTAGAAGAAACTTATAGTAATTATTATTTGCGAATAAATTTGTGTAACGAATGCTTTCACTCGGAAAGTGGATTGTAGATAGAAGGACTATCTATTTATGTTAAAATTATTATTTTGATCTTAAATATTTTTATTTGTGACAGGGAATTTTTATAGCATGTAAATATTTATTTAATAAACTTACAGGCACTGTTTACTTTGCCTGCCCTTTTTTATATAGAAACTGATCATCTTTTCATTTCGCAATCGACATGCGGTAATACTGCTGGTTAGTTACTAGAACTCACTTAGTCTCAACTTCACCGTTCACGCTCGAGATCCGAGATTCTCGTCCTACCATCATGTTTTAGATGTTTGTTTGCTAGTAAATGTGTAACTGATTAGTAGTATTATTGCATTACCGGTATGCGCCGAGTGTTTCCTAGTTATTCACCTAGTAGGGAAGTGTTGGTTTATCTGGCTGGGTATCAACGTCCTTACAATCCTTTCCATCTTAGCGGATATAGGTGGTGGCTATGCGAGATTCGGGCACAGTATGTTCAATTTCATGCCATAAATCCATGACATGGGCCAGCCGGCTTTACTTCCCCTCCAAAGGAAGGCATACTCTACTGAAGGATTTTAACGCTCTTAAAAATCCGGCGACTTTGGCCGGATTTGAACCCGCGATATTGGGCATAGCAGTTCAGCATGCTACCAACTACGTGTTCTAATGACACTTTGTCCTTAGAACACGGCCTATAAGCCCGTGAAACAGAGATTCCTATTTCAACGCTGGTCGTAAAAGTCTGAATTTTTACTTAAACTCGAGAGTTAATGAGTGATTATAAATCGTTGATGCGTTTCACAAGGCCATTCGGTGCTTAAATACGCTTTACGATTCTCGCACATGCATAGACTCGGTTTCAACCTGGAGATACATGGCGGACAGATTGGTTGGTTCCTCAGTTTAGGGGCTGCGACAACGCGGTCATGTAGCACCGTGTACTTTGGGTGTGTGTAAAATCTGTTTGATAACCGGTGTTAATTATGATGGCTGTATTTAAGTGTGTTATCTGTTTTCAAGTAAGGACTGCAGACATTCGAGTTCAAGTAGTTCCAATTTTGCTATCAAACGCCACCGTCAACGACCAACTAGTTCTGAACTTTGTTACTAGATGCCACCGCAGTCGGCTCCTGGCGACGAACGTTGCAACCTAAGAGCGTTAGTCAAATATAACCTATAATTTAGCTTCACACAAGTGTAATTAGTGGAAGGTTCTATATCATGCCATAAATCTATGACATGGGAATTTACTTCCCCTCCGAAGGAAGGCATACTGAGGGATTTTTAACGCTCTGGCGGACAGATTGAGAAGCGTGTAGCAGTCCTCGTTGTTTGCGATGCTTCCTTGAGATCTTTTGGAACATAATGTTAAAGGAAGGCAAAAGCTTAAAATGATATGAACAAGGTACAGAGTGAGACAATAAACTCCGGTCCGGCTGCCCCATGCGCGCAGTGAGAAAACACGAGCAGCCGGTCAAGAGTTTATTGGTTCTCCCTGTATTTAGTTGTGTGTATAATTAGCTAACTAGGACACACTTTCCCATCTGTCTCTGTAGCGTAAGCGGTTGCATTGTAGGACTGGAAAGGGTTCGAATCCTACTTCGGATAAAATATGTCTTTTTCTTTTTAATTTCTGTATTCTTCTTTCTTGGTATGTACGACATTTAGCCTACTTTTTTCACTTTGCAAAAATGAGGAAAAAGTAGACTTATGAGATCTATCCGGTAAAATTTTTGGTATTCCAGAAACTTCAGGCGAGGACACCAACAGGTGTGTAATGGATGTTGCTGCCAAGTTGAATGTGACAATCGATCCCCAAAGAATAGACCGATCTCATCGTGTAGGACTCCGGGATGCTGGAAAGAAGCGGCCAATAATAGTGTGGTTCGTGTCCTATGCAGATCGAGCAGCACTCTTCAGGTCGAAGAAATACTTAAGGAATACCGGCATAACTGTAAGAGAAGATCTGACGAAAACCCGGACTGATATTGTAAAACAAGCAGTAAGCCACTTTGGGTTACACGGTGTCTGGACTGCAGATGGCGTTGTTCTGATCCGCGTTGATGACACGAGGCATCGTGTGAAAACACTCCGAGAATTGGACTTTTTGAAGATAAAGTTTCCCGCTCCTCGTACGTAAAGGACCCTCATACGTGCCAGTGTGAGGGGGCTCAACTGATCATACACACATCAAAAAAAGTTTTGCATCACCTCGGTTCCAAGAGTTCCGGAACCTTTAAATACAAAGGGAATAGAGATCAACACAAACAACATTTCAGCTCGTTTTATTGCTCATGAGACCCACACATTGCATGTTGTACCATCATACAGCTAGACTTTCAGCATTTGTGGTCCAGATTGCAGTACACACCACTACCTCTAATACCCAGTAGCACGTCCTCTTGCATTGATGCATGCCTGTATTCGTCGTGGCATACTATCCACAAGTTCATCAAGACACTGTTGGTCCAAATTGTCCCACTCCTCAACGACAATTCGGCGTAAATCTCTCAGAGTGGTTGGTGGGTCAAGACGTCCATAAACAGCCCTTTTCAACATATCCCAGGCATGTTCGATAGGGTTCATGTCTGGCGAACATGCTGGCCACTGTAGTCGAGCGATGTCGTTATCTTGAAGGAACGCATTCACAAGATGTGCACGATGAGGTCGAGAATTGTCGTCCATGAAGACAAATGCCTCTCCAATATTCTGCCGATATGGTTGCACTATGGGTCGGAGGATGTCATTCAGGTATCGTAAAGCCGTTTCGGAGCCTTCCATGACCACCAGTGGCGTACGTCGGTCCCACATAATGCCACCCCAAAACATCAGGGAACCACCACCTTGCTGCACTCGCTGGACAGTGTGTCTAAGACGTTCAGCCTGACCAGGGTGCCTCCAAACACGTCTCCGACGATTGTCTGGTTGAAGGCATATGCGACACTCATCGGTGAAGAGAACGTGATGCCAATTCCGTGGGGTCCATTCAGCATGTTGTTGGGCCCATCTGTACCGCACTGCATGGTGTCGGGGTTGCAAAGCTGGACCTCGCCATGGACGTCGGGAGTGAAGTTGCGCATCATGCAGCCTATTGCGCACAGTTTGAGTTGAAACACGACGTCCTGTGGCTGAACGAAACGCATTATTCAACATGGTGGCATTGCTGTCAGGGTTCCTCCGAGCGGCAATCCGTAAGTAGCGGTCATCCACTACAGTAGTAGCCCTTGGGCGGCCTGAGCGAGGCCTGTCATCGACAGTTCCTGTATCTCTGTACCTCCTCCATGTCCGAACAACATCGCTTTGGTTCACTCTGAGACGCCTGGAAACTTCCCTTGTTGAGAGCCCTTCTTGACACAAAGTAACAATGCGGACGCGATCGAACTGCGGTATTGACCTTCTAGGCATGGTAGAACTACAGACAACATGAGCAGCGTACCTTCGTCCTGGTGGAATGACTGGAACTGATCGGCTGTCGTACCCCCTCCGTCTAATAGGCCCTGCTCATGCATGGTTGTTTACATCTTTGAGCAGTTTTAGTGACATCTATGAACAGTCAAAGGGACTGTATCTTGGATACAATATACACAGTCAACGTCTATATGCCGGAGATCTGGGAACCGAGGTGATGCAAAACTTTTTTTGATGTGTGTAGTTACAAGTGTAAGCACAAACATGTAATATGGTTACTGGTGGAACTTTAACTACAGTGTCTAGCCAAAATACAAGCCGATATTATTGATTAATATTTAGAAAATAGCTTAAGTTTTAGATTTTGTAATTTTTGATATTTCTTGTTTAACAATTTTACAATAACTTTCAATTATCTTTTGCATGGATATTAGTACTGTCCCCGTTTACCCGGATAGAAGGCTGTCAGATATCCGCCCCCTCAATCGGATTGCCAATAATCAACCGCACCGGCTCAGCTACACCAATGAAAATGGCACTGACAGATACTACCGAGGTTTGAGCACAGAAGTTACCAAGAAATCATTGTGGAACACACCAAAATAGACGGGGGTTCATACTTACCTTTACTTACCTCTTAAAAATTATCTCGGGGATTGGGTTGACAACAGGATCTCTAAAGTATGCTCCCACAATAACCTCCACCATGACATTTAAAAATGAACCAGAACGAAGAGAAGAACTTTGAACTGTACAAAAGCTTTTATTTCAAATAAAGGGTATGATTTTAACAACTCAACAAAATAAATGTGGCTATCAGTAGCCCATGTCAATCTGACTATGTCCACCTGAAGGACTTGCAAAGTTATCATAAAACATGTTAGCTCCCACGAGCTCAAAATAACGTAATATTCAAAACACATTTGGACTGGATAAGGAAGTCAGGACGAGACACATATATAGAGCATTTGTTTCTTTTAATAAACATGACACTTGTATTTATAGGCACAAGGCCAGAATGTAGACGACCTCTCCCGCTGATAACCAGTTGTCTGGCCAGCTGCCGTCTATCCTTCAACCTGACGCACACCTGTCAAATGGGGCTCACGTGTCATGCCACTCTGCGTAAGAATCCAGCTCCCTCTCAAAAGCTTTAAATGTCCGCAAGACAACTCATATATATTGACGCAAATCTTTCAAATGCTTTACTCACATACCACTGGATTATTCTGACAATCCCTAAACTTGTTAAGTTATCATCCAAATGTTTAATAAGCATAGTTTAGAGTATAAAACACACTCTTAAATGTTTATAACAAAAACACATAAATTATTTATAACAATTAGAAATTGTTTATAATAATGACGAAGATAATAAAAGAAAAATTAAACACGCCTCTAACATCACTTTCGTTCCACATTATTGTCAAAGATATTTACATCATTATTTACAATATCAACATTTAAATTATTCAAATTATTAATTTAAGAAATACATTTAACCACATGTTCATCCGGTTGGTAATTTCATAATCGTGTCAATATAATCGACCAATGAAGGTTAGTTATACATTTTATGTCACAATCTGGTTTAATAAAGGTTGTAATAATTATTATAATTATTTGTGACGGTAATCTTCATTCAAAATCTTATCTCAAGTTCTTTCAATACTCTTGTTAATTATAACAGTAAATTCACTTGATTAATTTTCAAAGGACTAAGATAATACACTCCATCGGAAAATAATTCGCTTACAAAATAATGCACAAACTGCATTAAAATAGGCCCAAAATTCATCATATATTAATATATATGGCATCACAATCTTCCACAGAACTTACAAAAACCTCCACTAACAAATTCTTTAACATCATTAATTACTGTGGGAACCTCCTCCATTTATTCAAGGGCATTATACATCAGCGACTTTCAACACGTCCGCTGCACTAGCGATTATACATTCATAGTTCCACTTCAAAAATTCTTATAATCATTAATTGTTTCAAAACTGTTGTCATTTAACCTTCGTGGATTTCATTCATGAATCGAAATGTAGTAAAAATTTGCCAATCACAAACAAATTTAATAGTGAATACGCTTATATACGCCTGTCTGGTCTATCAAAATTTAAGATTAACATCTTCAAAGAATTGTAGTATAAAAATACTATCATCAAATAAAGTGCGACTAAACTGCAAAATAGTCGAATAGAATCAAATTAGACTGGGGAATGCAAACATCATTATATAAATCTCTAATTGAGAAAAAACTCCTAACAAAAGTTCATGACTTTAATGCATTCAATAATTCATAATTAAAGTTCATCTTTCACAAAATGTCTATGATGCAATGGTCGTTCATAACTGACGATAAATGTCTGTGTTGCAATCAATTCAAATAACGACTAGTATTTCCAAGATCGTCGACAACGTAAGAGATTTTAACGCTCTAAAATCATTTAAATGTTCTTCCTTCTTGATGATGACAGAAAATTGGTCAAAGTAATTAAACTGGGGTAGAATTACTTTAATAAAGTGACACGCTGTCTGAATTTAAATCTGCCATAAAGATCATTAACTTACAGTCAAATCGAGACTACAAAATAAATAAATTACTGAAAAATCCAAATATCAGTCTCAACTGATCCAAAATCGTTTAACTATGCCCATGACATAACAATGTCTTAATAAATCGTCGAAAAAGGCATAACTCAACAAGGTGTACTGAGAATAGGAATCTCAAACAAGAATATAGGGCAAAATACATGAGGACAAAAATATGGGAAAATGGTTGCTCAGATATCGCTAAGAAACTCAAATACAATAAACGTTCACGACTACCTTATCTGCTGGTTGAAGTTCCAGAGGAAAATTCCCCAAAGAAGACTGCTGATGGATCCATTTCACCAACTTGAAGATGAGCTCCATCCTCGAGACAGGAAACAGCACCCTCGGAGAATCGAACTGCTTCCTCCTCCGGAAATTGCACTGCTCCGTGAAGACAAAAGACATCCTTCCGGCAAAATTCTTCTTTGTGAGTCGAGATAACCCTGACCTCTCTTGAAAAATCCCTGAAGTTCCAGTAGAAAATCGCCATGAAGTTTTTGTAGTAATTTCCGAAGAAATATTCATATTCAGTGAGTATGAAATCGTTACCATTGCTGTTTGATAGTATTCAGCGTTGAACCACGAAACATGGGTGTAGATGGTTATTCACCACATGTTCGCTTGTGTGGAATGGCAATTAGCGAAGTTCCATGCTGCTATCTTACTCCGTTGAAATATGTCCCAATTGCATTAAAGTCCTTTAGCCTTCCATCTTCTCTTCGGTTATGGTAATAGAAGAACAAACTGCCATATTAAACTGCTCCATAATACTGTAGCGTTGTGTCACAAAAGCAATCTGAAGTCTCCCTATTTCACTAGCCGTGTCAGCCGTGGCGTAGAATCTGACGATACAAAGTGCTTCTCAGATGGCGAGAAAATCACTTTTGTCAGTCGTCTAAAATTGCCAATATCTTCCAAAATAACTCCTCGAAATTGTTCAACTTTTCTACACTCCTTACTGTAGCACTGCACAATAGAATTAGCTTATAGGCGACCGCTAACTGTTCATAGCTAATCTTGTAGACGCGTTATAATGTGCGTTTTAACTTCACCTAGTTTTACTCACAGTAAACTTGCACTGCTTGTATGCTCGACTCTCGTTTAATGCAGTGGCTTCACCACGCGTTATAAAGACGACTCTTTCTATTAATCTCACTCGACGTCTCACCGAAATGACTATATAAGAACTGAGACTGAAGATCTGACGATTTGAGCTATCAGACGATTGAGCTTTGACGATTAGAGACTCCTCTCGTCTGCGCAAGGCCTTTTATAAACTTCATGAGGGGCGTATCCATCCCTTCCATAGCGTGTTACTGCGTCATCGCTAGAAGTTCCAACTTCGTCAATACATGACGGATTTTCAAAATTCAAAAACTGAAAATAAATTTCACCAAAATTCCAGATCAATGCCTCTACTGCAAATGGATTTCCACAATTCTGCATTCCAAAAAGTAATAAAAATACCATAGTTTCAGCAATCTCCGTCTTCCTTCAGACTATCGTTCATTGGTTCGAGCCTCCCCTCCAATAGCATAATTTCTTCCTCAGCAGAATTCCACGTTTCCTGCGACTGCGTCGTAAATCTCGGATCTTTCTCGAATAAATGCTGACGTCACTGAGAATCTCAGCTCAAGTAGCCTGCTGGCATAACGTCTGCGTCATCCGTGCTTACGTCATGACTACCCACGTCATAACTATGACAGCCATAACTTTCTTTATAATTTTCCAAAATAGCCACCGTGGTCTCTATATAATTCAATTACGGGGGCAGTACCAATGAGTATGATACGCTTGCCTATCTTTGTGATATAGCTGATAGATTACCCAATGATTTTAAAGTAACTCACCTGAACACGCAGTCACTTAAAATGCTAGAACATTTCGCAGAATTTGAATACACATTTGTTAACTCCGGTATTGATATAATCGCTGTTAGTGAAACATGGTTCAATAAGTCCATTACTGATTCATCTGTAACCTTGCCAGGATATAATATCTACCGCAATGACAGACAACGTAGAGAAGGGGGTGGAGTAGCAGTGTATGTTCGACAGCACATTAAGTGCCGGGTTATCTGCAAATCCCCAAATAATGAGAATTTCAGACCTGAGTACCTATTCGTAGAGATTTGCCTGAAAGATACTAAAGTATTATTTATTTGTGTTTATAGAGCACCCAAAGTCGGTTTTATGGAACTACTATTAAATGACATGCTTTCACACATTTTTAGTTATAAATATGTAATATTAGCCGGTGATTTCAATGCCCATTTTGGGTCGGCTACATTTGAAACGAAAAACATAGTAGAAACTCTAAATACTTGCAATCTGTCGTGGCTCCCGTATCAAGATACACATCACACTGCAACCTCCTCTTCTACTCTGGATCTAATAGCATCCAACTGCAATGAGCACGTGATTGAATTTGGCCAAACAGCTGCTTCTGGCTTCTCAGCACATGATCTCTTATACGCAGTATATACCCTGTCAACTCCAAAATATAAGCCCAGTATTCGAACTTTTCGAGACTTCAGCAGGTTTAATTATGAAAGGTTTAAGGCTGATGCCATCTCAGTTCCATGGCACACTGTTCTCGAGCAGCAAACTATAGATGAGAAGGTCGAAACATTCAACACATTTTTAATTGATTTATATGATCGCCATGCCCCAGTGCGCTCAGCTAACGTGAGGCACGCACCAGCTGCCTGGATCAACACAGAAATAAAAGATCTAATAAGATCTCGAAATCGAGCCAGAAAGAAGTGCAACAGAACACAGAAACCCGAGGACATTGTAGAATACAAAAGCTTACGCAACAGAACCCAGCAAGTTATTCGTAATACAAAGATACGTTACACTTATTCGCTAATTAATTCAGCTTAAAACTCTTCGGCTTTGTGGAGAGCTACAAAAACTCTCGGTGTTGGAAAATCCAGACACAAAAGCAATAACCCAACAATGAGCGCTGATGAGCTTAATAAGCATTATTTAAACGTATCAACCGTTGTAGACAGCGATAGAGTTTTGTCTACTGTTGCTAACTACAGGGAAAAATTTACTGACCATCGGGAAGAATTTCATTTTGGCTATATATATCCAGAGGACATTCATTTAGCCATATTTAGGATAACTTCAAAAGCCATAGGACCAGATCATATATCTATTACGCTATTGAAAAGGAATATGGACCTCCTCATGCCAGTTTTATTGCATATATTTAACTATAGCCTGCAAATGGGTATTTATCCGACACAATGGAAAAAAGCCAACATCAAAGCAATACCAAAATTCACGAACGCCTTAAACTGTAGTGACTTTAGACCAATAAGTATATTGTGTGCAATTGGGAAAGCGTTAGAACGGATTGTTTTTGATCAGTTTTATGGATATATAAATTCCAACAATATCCTAAACCCGAACCAATCTGGATATAAATCAAAACATAGTACTCTGACAGCCCTTATCAAAGTCACAGACGACATTCGTCTAGCAATGGACCGGAAGGAAATAACTATATTATCTCTATTCGATTTCAGCAAAGCTTTTGACAGAGTTCACCATGAGATCCTACTAGTTAAATTAAGAAATCTAGGCCTTTCAAAGTCAGTAACGAACTGGTTTAGGTCTTACCTAACAGGCAGATGTCAGAGAGTAGTCCTAGCAGATGACAATGTTTCAGAATGGTGTGAAGTAACAACAGGTGTGCCGCAGGGTTCGGTCCTTGGTCCACTCCTGTTCTTCGTGTACTGTATATAAATGACCTTCCATCTGTCCTTAAATTCTGTCAACATCATATGTACGCAGATGACCTTCAGCTATATCTACACACGGATCTGAAATCCATTCATTTGAACGTAGCTCTAATTAACAGTGACATTCAAAGCCTATCTCAGTACGCACTCGATCATAATCTAATACTTAACTTCGAAAAAACGCAACCGATCATCATCGGCTATACCAAATTACTCAGTTCCCTACCTGACCCAGTACCACCTTTACAGCTTGCATCCCAAACAGTTCCGTACCAGTCAGCAGTAAGAAATCTGGGAGTTATTTTTGACTCTCGATTATCGTGGCAGGATCACACAAACATGATTCTGAAAAGGGTTGCATCGTCATTATATCAAATTAGGCGAACTTGCTTCTATTTGCCTCAAAATGTACGAAAGATACTGATACAGAGTTTGATATTACCAATATTTGACTATGGATCTATAATTTACCATGATATGGGAGAGGTCCTCAATACAAAATTGCAAAGAATGCAAAATGCTTGCTTGCGGTTTGTTCTCAATGTACCAAGAGAGTCTCATATAACTCCATTTTACGTCCAGATTGGATGGCTTAAGTTAAAGGAACGAAGACAGTATGCCATGGCTCTGACTGTGATAAAAATTCTAAAATTCAAAATTCCGTCTTATATTTACTGCACACTAACTCCCATGCAATCAGTGCATAACCGTGCGAATAGACACACTGCACAAATGCTCCAGATACCTCATCACAGAACCGAAAAATGCAAAGGTTCATTCCGTATTTCAGCTAGTATTCTCTGGAATAAATATAAATTGCACCAGTATTCAGGACTTCCTGTCAGAGCGATAAAACACTCCCTTCATTGTAATCTATCAGCTATACAATTATCATGTTCAAGGTGAACGGATGTAATAACAAGAACTTCTATTGTCAACTGTATGTATAGGTTAAGTTTTTTCTTTCTTCATTTATTCTATTGTATTTAACCGCCCTCTGAATGAAGAAAGATGCATAAAGAGGCTTTGTAGCCTCAGTGGCCTGTATTAGAGAAACAATAAATTCAAATTCAAAAATAAATAAATATATATATATATATATATATCTGTCAGTCTGTGTGTCTGTCTGTCCTTCCGCCTGTCTGTGTGTTCCCCCACCCTATCAACTCCTAAACGGCTGCAGCTATCGAAACCAAATTTGGTAAGAGTAAATATCTATATCTGAATATCTCACGGCCATATTTGAAATTGGCGTCAGTGCTACCAATTGCTGAAAAATCGCAATTGAAATTTGAGCTCTAAGTTGGATAGGCTATCTCAGAAATTATGCATGCGAACTATTCCAAAATTGGCACACATTATAGATAATACAATTCCAGATTAATTTTCAGAAGTCCATACATGCCAGTGTTGCCAACATGATTCTAAGCCTGCCGATAGGTCCACTTTCTAAATGCATGTAACTTATATACTATTGATTGGATTTCAACCAAATTTCGTATGTACTATGTGCACTACAACAGATATGACTGTGTGTATTCTAAAGAGCAACCATGGCTGCCAACTGTTAATAAATGCTCTCTCTATGTTTTAACCCTAAAATCAATACCGTATATCAGAAAGTATGCAAGCCAACAGCTATAACCCTTTTGTTTACTGACGGGAGTTTAAAAGTCCCACCTCAAAAAAGTTACTGCAGCAACTACACGTCGCCTGGAAACCTAACGGGACTTCTCAGTCCTCTTGAAGAATAGTTTCTGTACCTAGTATAAGATGGCAGCACCAATCATGCACGGTATACAGCGGCCATCTGGCTGAAAAGTGTGGCACTACGCAGTTTTAGTGAAGCCATTTTGCGGAGAAGAACGGTGTATAATAAATGTTCGATTTGTAAGGCATTTTCGCGCTCTATTGGTAAGCTAATTTTTTCCAACTAAATGAATATGTAAAATGGCAAATTCGTTTGCATAAATGAATTATTTATGTACTAGTATGGAATTCTGGTGGTATAATAGACTGGGGACCTCAAAGTCCCGTTAGGTTCCTGAGATGTCAATTTGAGGTTTGGGTTATGTTTTGAAAGTTTCTAACTGCGTTAGTATTCATGGATTATTGGGCATCCTATGCATTATAAATAACATCAGTGTCAACTGCAAACAATTATTTAGCTTTATTTCAACAGTTTAGATATAGATTAGTAAAAATTCGATCATTATTTGCAGCATTATGGCACGCTACAGAAGAAGCCTCAAGGAAAGTTATATAACATACGAGCTGGAAAATATACCTGAGGACATAGATACACCTAGAGAATTTAGTAGTGACAGTGAGGAGGAGCTATGTATGGATAGTGATACGGATAGTAGGCATAGGTCTCATCAACCGGTTGCATAGAACATTGTTATTCCAGAGACAGATTCCAAACCTGAAAATTCCAGTTCTGAAGATGATTCTGTTCCTGTAAGAAGACGATGGTTGAAGAGGTATTTGAAGAACTGACATTGCCAACAGATTATTTCATCCAGTACCTGGGTGAGGACACTGTGGCTGATATTTGTTTCCAGAGTAATTTATATATCCAACAAAAACAAAAGACTATTCCTCAAATAAGGCCAAACGAATTTTACCCATTTCTAGGCTTACAATTCATTTTTGGTTACCATCGTGTGCCAAGGATTCGTGATTATTGGTCAAATGAGCCAGATCTTGGTATATCGATTGTAAAGGAGACTATGACTCGTGACCGGTATTTCCAAATTTTAGCCAATATTCATATAAATGATAATGATGCCATTCCAGCTCACAACAAGGACAAATTATATAAAATTCGGTCACTGATAGTTACTCTGAACAATAATTTCCAAAGGCTTAGAAAGCCAGATCTGTGCTAATCTACTGAAGAAAGTATGGTTTTATTCAAAACAGTACAACCCGAAGAAGGCAATAAAGAGAGGCTACAAGCTTTGGTGCCTTTCTGATATGACCGGATATGTATACGAGTTTGATGTGTACCAAGGTAAAAACGGAAATGACCGTGAAAAATATGATTTTGGACTGGGGGGAATCAGTGGTGAAGAGTTTGACCTCATCACTGAAGGATAAAAACTATATCATAATAATGGATAACTATTTCTTTTCAGCGCCTCTTTTTGAAAGCTTGATGTCTGAAGGCATATTTGCATGCGGGACCCTGCGACCTACAAGAATAGGTCTTCCACCTCTTGCCAAGGACAAAGATTTGAAAAGAGGAGATTTTGATTACAGAATAACTGATCAGGGTGTACTTTTTGTAAAGTGGAAAGATAATCGTAGTGTCCATTTTCTTTCAAATTATCATGGCTCTAAGACATGTGTAGTAAAACGAACAATGAAAGATGGTACGAAAGTGGATGTGAATGCGCTAACAATTGTAAGGGACTACAATGAACTAATGGGAGAGGTCGACAAAGCAGACATGCTGAGATCAATGTACGAGATAGATCGTAAGTCAAAGAAGTGGTGGCTTCGTTTGTTTTATGCCTTCATGGAAATGACACTTGTGAATTCGTACATTGCATATTGTGATGTGTTGGGGAAGATTCCTTACCTCGCCTACAAGCGCCGTGTTGCCATGGGTCTTTTGACACTACGACAACAGATGCCAGAGAAGAGAGGAAGACCATGTAAGGAAGAGGGGCGAACATCAACCACACCTCCTCAAACATAACGAAGGAAGGCTAGGTTTTCTGTGTCATCAGATATTAGGCTTCAAAATAGGGGGTTACACTGGGGAAGATGTGAACTATGTTCGTCAAAGAACGTGGAGTCCAGGCCCCATTCCCAATGCTCACAATGTAAAATATTTCTGTGTGTGAATGAGAAAAGAACTGCTTTGATGAGTACCATCACATCGCTTGAGCTAGACTGAGCTACCCGTGATCAAAGTTCACCAATACAGTGTTTGGTGGAGACGTACAGCATGTCCATGTGTGTACTTTGGACCATTTGAGGACTTGTATTTAGGTACTTTGTTATTCTTGTGCACCATCACAATATACACTTTAATCCTGTCGGGACGTTCAAGTCCCAAGTTGCATTTTGGCCCATTTTACTTATATTTTGCATATTTAGAATTTCATACATGTTTATAAACCCTTATCTATGTATCATTAAACCATAAAAAAATGTTTAAACAAAAAACAATTTATTAATAATTCAGTAAACAAAGGCATAAACTTCGCACTTTGGTTTGGTGTAATGTATATACATTAGTGCTGCCAACTCGATTCTAAGCCTGATGATAGGTCCAGTTTTTTTAGTGCATATAACCTCTATACTAACAGATGGATTTCAACCAAATTTCGTATGTGCTTTGTGTACCATAACAGTTATGACTATGCGTATTCGTAAGTACCAGCAGGGCTGCCCACTGTTAATAAATGCTCTCTCAATTTGACTAATCCTAATATCAATATATCAGAAAGTATACAAACCATTAGATCTAAACTTTGCACACGTATAGTACCTGACATTCTAGATTAATTTGGACTAACTAATATACCTCAGTGCTGCCAACATGATTCTAAGCTTTCTGATAGTTTCAATTTTTAATTACATCTAACTTCTATGCTAACAAATTGATTTTATCCAAAATTGGCACTATAATAGATCGTAATATTTTAGATTAATTCTGAGCTTCACATACATGTCATTGTTCACAACATTATTTTACATGCACTGATAAATCCAATATCGAACAGCATGTAACGTCCATTCTATCCATTAGATTTCAACCAAATTTTGTATGTGCATTCTATACCTTAAGAGATGGAACTAAGGATATATTCAGAGTCACCAGGGCTGCCAACTGTAGTAAGTTACTCTATTAGGTTACACTATTTCAGGTATACTTCAAACTGCAGTACTTAGAAATGTTAGTATTACCAACTTGATTTCGTCATTATTCTAGATAGGTCTTTATAGATTGGCATCAATCGTAAAGGCTAAGAAAAGTAGGATCTTTAGTTCGTCACGGAACTGCTTGTTCTATAATTTCATTTTCTTAAACATATTTTATATTCATATGGATGAACGTTCATGTGAAACTCGGAAACAAACCACCATTGAGGGATGCACGAGGTAGATTTCAGCTGTTTCCTTCCACTTTAACGGTGTTTTAGAGAGTTGAGTGGTCAGATTTGACCATTTAACGTAATTCCTTCTTAGTGGTAAGTTAACGAATGTTTCTGTTTAATAAAATGCTCTTGCAAAGTTAAATAACCTTTAATGATGAACACAGTGAAGAATTCGGCTCGTATGTGAACGATTTTAAAAAATGATGGTGTTCTCTAAAAAGACAATAAGAGCAAATCTCACAATAAATAATAATAATAGTCCTCCTTCAAATACTTGGGCACCATATTGAACGAACAATGCGACTCCAAACAAGAAATAAAATCTATAATTGAACAGGCCAGGAAACATTTCTTTACCTTGCGGAAATTTTTTGTACGATCAGATCTCAGTCTACAGCTGCGAATCCACATGATCCGTTGTTACATATTTTCTGTTCTTCAGTTCTTCTATATGGCTGCGAATGCTGGACCATGGATCCCTCTATTGGAAAACGAATCGATGCCTTTGAAATGTATCTATATCGTCATCCCCTGCGCATAACTTGGATATTGAAAATTTCAAATGTCGAGGTCCTACATCGGATGAAAAAGCAAAAAGAACTGCTACATGTTATAAAGCAAAGAAAGACGCAATACCTAGGTCACATCATGCGAAACGAGAGTTACCAATTATTACAGCTAATTATTGAAGGAAATATACAAGGAAAAAGATCCGTTGGGAGACGCAGAAATTCATGGTTGAAGGACATTAGAAGGTGGCATCGGTGTACATCGGAGGAAGCATTTCATACTGCAATGTCAAGGTCAGAGCTGGCTACGTGGATCGCCAACCTTCGTTTGGAGACGGCGTCTTAAGTAGAAGAAGAAGAAGAATGATGAATTGAGATATAATTGACTTTGGTGAAGGCGGTCCTAAGTGTAAAGGCCCTGATGATGATCACTTGGCGATTGAAACTGGTCATCCGAGTGAATTTATTAATCTCATGTAATTTCTTTAATACAGGATTAGGGAAACACCCATTACAATTTGGTACAATCGTGTTGACTCACTGAAGAACATTGAATTTCGATTTCTGTATAAGTTAGCAATGATTGAGGCAAACCAATTAAAAGATGGCTGGTTGGTTGGTTGGTTGGTTGGTTGGTTGGTTGGTTGGTTGGTTGGTTCCTTAGTTTAGGGGCTGCGACAACGCGGTCATGTAGCCCCGTGTACTTTGGGTGTGTGTATAATATATCTGATAACCGATGTTAATTGTGATGACTGTATTAGTGTGTGTTATCTGTTATTAATTCAAGTAAGGACTGCAGATGATAATTTCAAGTATTTCCTACTTTCGCTAGCAAATGCTATCGTCCACGACACAAAGCTGTGAACTTGGCTACTACTATATGCCATCGCAACCAGCGCCTGGTGACAAACGTTGGATCTTCAGAGCATTAATCAAAAAAATCCTACAAATTTTGCTTCACACAGGTTTAGTTAGTGGAAGGTTCTTTTACATGTCATAAATCTATGACATGGGCCCGCCGGCTTAACTTCCCCTCCGAAGGAATGCATACTGAGGGATTTTTAACGCTCTTAAAAAATCGACGAATTCGGCCGGGTTTGAACCCGCGACCTTGGGCATCAATTAAAAGATGACATGCCATCAAAATACGCGCTCTGGTCATAATGCTAGACTATAGCCTACATAAATACAAATTTATGCCAAAAAATCCTAATAAATGTTCAGCTTTTTTATTTGTGGAGATTTCAAAAGTATGAAATCGCATCATAAAAATTGTTGGAAACAGTATTGTTAACCGCGAGAATGGAGGTGTTGTGTTATCACCTGTTGCCTGGTGGTGACAAATGATAAACGATGTGCTGCGTCACCTGACAACTTCTTTTCACGCGCCCTCTCTGGTGACATGTCATGTTTTAATGGCTGCTTTTTTGTGACTGACGAACTTGTTACTGTCATCAGTCTATAAGCTAGATAAGCCGCTTGTAGCGGTATCAAATCTTATCACACGCCGACAAACAAGTAGCCTATAGTAAGAGACAGGAAAATTCTGCTTCACTAGATCATATGCCGGGAAGCATATTTGTGAAGGGCCGCAGGAAAAGGGACCTATCTTCCAAAGATCAATATTAACCTCTTGGTATCCGTGGAAACTAAATTGAATTCTGAATAAAATGGTTAAAAAAATATTTTAATATATTAAAAATTGTGTGACTTACAGTAGTTTTAAGGTACGAAAAATCTAGTTTTGAGAAAATTGAGTTTTAAGTTTTACATTTATAAATTAATAGTAATGAAACCGTAAAATTAAGAGTGTTTTAGTAGTGTGCATTTTATGTAATACGAGCAGTAGTGCCCGGCTTCGCCCGGTGGATTTATTTGTTTTATGGATGATAATGAACCACTACAGAACCAGAGCGCTCAAGGATAAGGATCGGAAAGCTCCAACGCTTATTGCATCTGATAACCTCAGTATACTGCACCAACACCATCGCCCTTATTGACGTCAGAAAAGTTGGATGGCGCAGCCACGCGGCAGAATGTTGAAGCTGTAACATTGTGACTGGTGAGATTTATTTAGGTGGTGAAGCATTGACGTCGTGATGGAAACAGAAAGAAATTTGTCAAATTCGAGGAGGTACTGCTCTGTATACGGTTGCAAATCGTATAAAACGGCTACGAAATATCTTCACTACTTTCCTGTACAAAAAGTTCAGAGAGAAAGATGGGCTTCGGCGCTGTCAATTGGAAAACGTGTTACATGTTACATGACAGTGTGCAGTCTGCATTTTTGTGAAGACGACTTCTTTCCACCGGTACTGTTGATTATTGATAGTTATTATCTCTAATTTGTATTCACATGGATTTAGCTACATCAAAAATACTGATAAACTTATAGCCTATTACTTCTGTGCCGTGCAAAGAATGTAATCCGCTCCTCGTAAACTTATTTTAGGGGTTCTTCCGATTGACAATAGCCGAATGGTTAGAAAACTTAAGAAAAATGCTGTTCCTAGCCTTAATTTGCCAGAGAATTTATATTCTTGCCTTTGAACAGCAAGTATGTAGGTCATTGAAGTATGATTTGGCATGGATTGTGTTTTTGGCTATGATCTCCCTACTGTTGAATTTAGTTAATTAAAATGTAAAATCTTAGTTTTAAGTACCGGTTTGGTGACCCATCATCCCAGGCAGGCCGATAACACCTATACTACTCAGGCAGATAGGTCTCTTAGCCGAAATTTTGAAGTTATAGTGATGTTAAGTATACATATGTGGTAATGTAGCAGGAGACCGGATCGGCCTAGGCTATTCTAACTTTAATTAGTTCCCATTTCAGGGTTTTACAGTTTTGAGTGCGAATAGTTGGTTTGAAAGTTGTACAACAGTAAGGAGAGTATGTTTTGTATAGGTTTTAATTGGTATTATGGTTTATGTCGAGCTGAGGAGTGAATTTGGTTTGGTTTAAAGTGTAGTTTTTGATCTGTTCCGTTTGCTTATGACAAGTTCAAAAGGACACTCCAGCTTTGTTAAATATCTGTATTTTAAATATTTAATTAAATATATTGATAAAGAGGATGTCTCCATTTTAACTTGCCTGTGGCAAGAGATTAATAAATTAACATTCTTGCCTTTGAACATCAAGTATGTAGGTCAATATTTGCAATATTGAAGTATGATTTGAGCATCCCAAGTAACGCTTCTTTGAACACAAAACATTCATGCAAATTCAGGGTTGCTTGATTCAATTTATTATCAGGGAGTCGTCCTTTGTGTTATGTGAGATATATAGGTGTATATTGTGAAATTAATAAAAACATCGATACCGCTAGGCTCCCAAGTACAGGCTTCATATATGTAACAGCAGACAGTAAATTAACTATCTACACGTGGGTAATATTTTTAACTGGTAGTAATTAGGCACTGCATTTATATTGATTATAAAAATATTTCTATCAATGAAAGGAAATATGTAGTATTTTGCCATCATAAATTAGAAGCCATAACAAACGCACACCCAATTACTTCACGTCACTATATCGCCGCCATATTGCAAACAGCTGACCGTAAGCTCCTCCCCCGTTTCGGACGTCATTATTGTCATGATGATAACTGTTTTAAAGGGCCTAAGAAATCATTTTGCACTAATTACTCCCCGTGACTGCAATTTATAAGCAGCTCGCAATTCTGCACCAGAACACTGGTAGGGGCGATGTGATGCAGCCCGCATTGCCACGCAACAATAGACGTATATTAAATAGGTAGGTATTATTGAAGCTGTTCGGGAGTGCTTGTTCTTCAAACTTACTGAACAAAAATCAATCGTTAATGTTACCTGAGAGGTGTAGTACTACTCTCAGGCTGTGACAGCAAAGCACCTGAAAGGTGCAATGCAGGGTGAAAATTAAGAGTCTGGTGCCCGTGAACCGGGCTCCTTTCACTCTAGTTTGATGGTATGAAGTGTGGAGATAATGATAATAATACTATTAGATCTAGACGCTACCTCTGGCTTTAGTCTAATGAGTGACTTATGGCCAGAGTATTTGCAGTGAGTGACTTGAGTTTTGCTAGGATAAAAATATTGTTGGTTTAATTGACTACATACAAGCAATTAATCAATTTTTAGGGGCAGTGCAAGATGAAATAGAGAGTAGCAGATCCGTTCCAGCTTAGGTTCGGAACAGGATGTGCCTGTTGGCCATTGTGGGCCAGTGCACACTCCTGCCGATGCTGTAGTTGTTATAATTTTCGCTACGCTCGCCATGGTTAAACTGTATGTGATATTGCGGTGTGTTTAAGGGGTTTTAAGTTGTGCAGCAGCTTCTTAAATTAGAGAAAAGTGCAGACGTTTAGTAGGTAAAGTTAGGTAGTGATTTGGGAGAGAGAAAGAAATAGACCTGAAGAAGGTTTGGTATTACTTTGTAGCATTAAATTGCTACTAGAAGGCCTCAGCTACCACCTCGTATGCTGATTTTAGGTGAGAAGTATTTACAATTGGTGTTGTTGTTGTGCCAAGACTGTCACTGGAGCGGGGAGTTTGAATTTAGAAATGCTGAGCTCTGATTGGCTATTGCTGTGCTCTGATTGGCTGTGTGCTGAATGGAGTTTAAAAGTGTTTGTATGTGAAAGTAAAGCTGTATTGTGAATAATTAAGTTAAATTAGGTCTATTAATTGTGTAATGTGATGGTTTGTAAATGTATTGAGGCGTGGAGGCCAGTGTAGCATAGGCCAATCACTGGGATTGGTCAATGCAACTGTGCCTCCTAGTGTGTACTGAGTTCGAATCTCGTAAAACGCTCCAGTGCAGTCTTGTGAACTTATGATTTACCGCCCGCAGTCCGCACCCCGGAAGGAGTCCGCCGCGGCCGACGTCCCCCCAGGGGTAGGCCCGTTAGGCAGGAAGTGTATAGTGTGTAGGTGAATGTATTGGTCAAGAGTGCCAGGAAAAGGGAGGGCTTAAATTAGGAGATTGAATTATTAAATATTTAAAAAGTAAAAATTAAAAAGTTTAAGAATTTAAAAAATGTGAATAGTTAAAAATGGGTCTCGGCGGGTGTGCAAAATATCGGCCCTTCTCCGTGGTAATGATGTAAAAAAGTTATTGGTTCCTTGATTGGTAATGATGTTAGCGCAGAGCGCATGTCGCACCATCCCGGGCGGAGTCGGCCGTGGCCTTCCCCCGAGCAGGGACGACATACTGCTCTGGTATAAATTTTAGTTAGTTCCTTCGGAGTTCAGGGCTTTGGATGTGGTAGGGAGTTGTGAATGAATCGAGTAATGAGTAGGCTTGGATGATTTATCCAAATTACGTAGGTTTGAATGTTTGGTTTAATTTGGTTGTTAATGTTTAGGGCTTAGATGTCTGGGTTTTCTAGTAGTCTTCGTATGATGAGGATGTACTTCGGTCTGCGTTTAATACGTTGTAATGGGTCTACTTGGTATGTGCCTAATTGTCTAATGAGGTCGTTAGGATGTGTGGCAGTTTTCTGGTAGAATTTAGTAGTTAATTGAGTAAGATGATCGAGTAGGTATTGGGTCTTTGTTTTAGAATGGATAAAGTGCGTAGATTTGCGTCGTTCCTCTTTTTTAGGTTTGGTGGCAAGTCTTACTAGCCAGTTTTGAACTGTTTGAAGTTTCTTGAGATTAGTGATTGATTGGAAATCTATAGCGGGATACGCATACGTGAGTATGGGTCGTATAAGCACTTTATAGATTAAGGTGACATTTTTGCTGGACAGGTGTGACGACGGGTGAACTAGTGGGTAGATGGTTTTAATTTGTGTTTTAGCTTTGTGTACTGTATTGACTGTATGTCTTTGGAGAATTAATTTAGGATCCAGTGTTATTCCTAGGTATTTATAATTATTTGTGAATGCGATATCTGTATTGAATAATTGTAGCGGAAGGTTAGGTTGTCTGTGTCTCCATGAGAAGTGGACTGCTTGTGTTTTGGCAAGATTGACTTGAATTTTATTTTGTACCAGCCATGGTTCTAGCTGCGTTATGTGGTTTTTTAGGTCTCTCCTAGCTATTTCGGGATCTCTTGATTTGGCCATAATGGCCGTATCATCCGCGAAGATAGCAGTCAAGGTGTTAAGCGGTTGTGGGATGTCATTGATATAAATTAAGAACAGGATCGAGCCAATGATGCTGCCTTGGGGCACGCCCGCCTGTATTTGTTTGACTGATGATTTAATGTTGTTGATGCTGATATAGAATTTACGATTTGAAAGGTATTGATTTATTAATTTAATGTAAGTGGCTGGAATGTTGAAGTTTATGAGTTTATGTATTAATGTAGTGTGAATTACCCTGTCGAAGGCTTGTTGGTAGTCAAGGAATAGTGCTAACGTGCCCTGGTTATGATTGTAACCATGCGTTATGTATTCAGTGACTCGCAACAGCTGGTGAGTGGTGGAGTGTCCGGTTCTGAAGCCAAATTGTTGCCTGATGAGGCGTTCATTTACTTGGGTGATTATTTGTTTGTATAGTATTTTTTCAAATAGTTTTGAAATGATGCTTAAGAGGCGAATTGGTCTGTAGTTTTCAGGGTCTCTTCGATTTTTGCCTGCTTTGGGGAAGACTATAATTTTAGCCATTTTCCATTGTTGTGGAAAATATTCTAATTTGATTATTGAATTTAGTATGAGTGCAAGATGTGCGAATGCTTTGGCTGTTAGGTTTTTGAGCATTACTGAATGTATGTCGTCATCTCCTGGAGCCTTGTCTGGCATTTTTTTAATTAGGTTGGCAATGAGATTGTTGGAGATAAGAGGTGATTCGGTGGTGTTAGGAGTATGCAGGTAATTTTGAACCGAATTATTGGTGTAATTATCATAATTGACATCACGCAGGTTATTGTTTGGCTGAAAGTGATGCTCTAATGTTTCGGCTAGTAGTTCGGCTTTGTCTTTGGTGCACGTAATTATTTGCCTGTTTTTATGAAGAGGGGGGATAGTGGTGTTTTGCCTGGTTAATATTTTAGTTGTTTTCCATAGGTTGAGATTAGTATTGTCTGCATTGATACTTTGTAGTTTTTTTTTGTCCAGCGTTCGTTGGAGTACTTGTTTAATTCTTTTTTGACTTTTGCATGGAGTCTGTTGTACTCTATTTTGGCTTGGATAGTTAGAGTTCTTTTGAATATTTTATTTGCATTGTTTTTCTCTTGTATTAGTTGTTTAATGTTTTCTGGAAAGGAGTATGGCGTTTGATTTAGGGGTACTGTGCTAATTTTGGCGGCAGTAATTAGAGTTTCAGTGAATAATTTTAAATGTTCGTCTAGTTGCGCTGTGTTAGATATAATTGGAAGTTCTTGGCGGAATAATATGTCAAGTTGTTCCTTATAGTTATCGAAATTGATTCTTTTGGGGTTTATGATTTTGTGGTTATTTATGTAGGGTAGTTTAGTTCCTACATCAAGAATGACTGGTAGGTGATCTGAAGAGAGGGAAAGTATTACATCAAGTTGTGTATTATGTGGAATGTTTTTTATTAGGGCGATATCCAATACGTCACCACTGAGTCTTCCATTTCTGAAGCAGTAGTGCGTTGGTTCAGTTGGGGCGGTGATGAAATAAGGTTTATTTAGACTATGTTTTAGTAAGTGTCTACCGTTATTATTGGTAGCTATGCTATGCCAATTTGAGTGTTTGGAATTAAGGTCGCCAAATACAATAGTCTTGGAATGGGCCAGAACAATGTCGAGATCGTGATCTAGTATGCGTTTTTGTGGAGGGTTGTAGGCTGAAATTATACGATAAGAGGTATTGTTAATTGTTATAATTATGGCGGTGGCCTCCATGTGTATCAGTGGTTGTAGTTCGTCTTCATAGTGAGGTATGTTGTTTTTTATTGCTATAAGAGTGCCACCTCCTGGGTCGGGACGATCATTTCTGTAGATTCTGTAATTAGGTATGTTGAAGCGTGTCTCATTATTTAATTTTGTTTCCTGAATTAATAAAATGTCGATGTTGTGTTCTTTTAGAAAGTGAGTAAGTTCTATTTTTTTATACCGGAAATACGCACCATCTGCGTTCCAGGCGCATAATCGAAGATGTTTTAGACGCATTGTGGTTGTTGATTTCCCATGGTATTGGTTAATTGAGTGAGGCTATTACTTAATTGTTGAATGCCTTTGAAGAGGTATTCTACGAGGCTATTTAGTGCGGTTTGAAGGTTGCGGATGATGAGTTTGACTGTTTCTGGTATGTTCATACGATTAAAGAATGGTATATTTGAGGTTGCGGACCCACTGTTGCGGTCATTATTTAGAGTTGGGTTTAAGGGTGGATTAATTATTGGGTTTTGTGAAGCAGTGTCTGTATGGTTAACGACCCTTTGGGTATGGTTGTTATTTGTTCTTGCATATGAGGGTTGAAGAGGAGGGGCACTGGATTCAGGGACGAAATCGTCGCTGTGATTTGTATGTGATGGGCGAAGCAAGGAAGAGCCTATTTGCGTGTTGTCGAGGCGGCGTCTGGCTCTCTGTGGATTTGTCTTACTCTGATCCACCGAGGTGTCAGAGCTGTAGACGTATTGGTTGAATGGCGTGCGTTTACGATTTTGGGCTGGCCGTCTAGGCGCGTTTTTTTGCCTGTGAGTGTTGTTAGTGGAAATGTTGGCTTCGAGTGGAGGGAAGTCTTCTTCTTGTTCTTCCTCTGATAAGGCCTGGAACCTATTGTGAGTTGTGGGCAATTGAGGTTCGGGAAAAATGTGTCTGTATTCTATTTTTGGATGGGGATTGCGTCTTTCCAACTGTCTGGGTTCGGGCCTCGTAGATAATTTGTTAGATAAAGCTTGTTTAAATTTGGGGCAGCGTCTTGAGGATGCTACGTGATCCCCTTGGCAGTTGGCGCAATGTCTAGGTTCATTTGGAGTGATTGGGCAATCGGAAGGCCTGCGCATTTAACGCATTTAGGGGGTAGTGAACAATATCCCCTGGAGTGGCCGAATTGTTGGCAGTTAAAACACTGTGTTACTGTGGCTCTTGAAGAGTCCCTGTAGTCCTCGATTTTTATGCGTTGGCAGATTAAATAATCTAGGTTATGGAGATTTGCATTATTGGGTGTGAGTTGATAAGTGACTAGAAACAGTGGCATTGTTGTGACCTTGTTAGTGTTGGTACTGCGAGGGTTGAATTTAGTTAGTTGCTTGATGAATTGGACTGTAAAATTTTTCGTGGTGAGGTCCTTGGTTATTTCCCCTGTTGTGGTGTCATGTGGAAGCCCGCGGATGACAACTTGCCTTGTGGGACGCTTGGCTATTGGATGGGTGAAGTAATTTATTCTGGGTCCTTTGAGGTGTTCGATTACTTTGTCTAATGCTACATAACCTAAAGTATTCTTCTTGAATCTAGTTAGCATATACAAAAAGAATTTTTGGAATCCGACTGGTAGTTCCAGAAATTAGCGGGTTTAAACACACAAACAAACAAACAAACAATCTCTTCAATTTTATTATATTAGTATAGACTTAATGAAAATGAAAATCCACAGCCTGCTTCCAGTCTCCGACCGGGTCAGGAATGGAATGAATGAAGCCCCTATCTAGCGGCGAGGATATGAACTGTGCCGGCTGCCGAGGCCTGACGCACTCCTCTGGGGCAATGATTAAATGAATGACAGATGAAATGAAATGATAGTGGAGAGTGTTGCTGGAATGAAATTATGACAGGGAAAACCGGAGTACCCGGAGAAAAACCTGTCTGCCTCCGTTTTGTCCAGCACAGATCTCACATGGAGTGACCGGGATTTGAACCACGGACCCAGCGGTGAGAGGCCGGCGTGCTGCAGCCTAAGCCACGGAGGCTTGCAGTATAGACTTAATGAAAATCCACAGCCTGCTTCCAGTCTCCGACCGGGTCAGGGATGGAATGAATGAAGCCCCCAACTAGCGGCGAGGATATGAACTGTGCCGGCTGCCGAGGCCTGACGCACTCCTCTGGGGCAATGATTAAATGAATGACAGATGAAATGAAATGATAGTGGAGAGTGTTGCTGGAATGAAATTTTGACAGGGAAAACCGGAGTACCCGGAGAAAAACCTGTCTGCCTCCGTTTTGTCCAGCACAGATCTCACATGGAGTGCCCGGGATTTGAACCACGGACCCAGCGGTGAGAGGCCGGCGTGCTGCCGCCTAAGCCACGGAGGCTTCGCAGTATAGACTTAATACTGAATTTAAATATGATACGCCTACTGATTTTATTAATGATCTTTCCTAATAATAATATTCTTTGGCTCTGAGAATTGTTGGTTGGTTCCTCAGTTTAGGGACTGCAACAACGCGGTCATGTAGCCCCGTGTACTTTTGGTGTGTGTAGAATTTGTCTGATAACCGGTGTTAATTGTGATGGCTGTGTTAGTGTGTGTATCTGTAATTCAGGTAAGGACTGCAGACGATCAATTTCAAGTAGTTCCTATTTTTGCTACCAAATACTACCGCCAACCACACCTAACTGCAAACTTGGCTACTACTTATGGATGCCACCGCAACCAGCACCTGACAGCGGACGTTGGAAATTAATGAGCTTTAATCAAATCTAACCTACAAAGTTGAGCTTCAAAAAATTGTAGTTAAAGGAAGGTTCATTTACATGCCATAAATCTATGACATGGGCCCACCGACTTTACTTCCCCACCGAAGAAAGGCATACTGGGGTATTTTAACGCTCTTAAAAAATCCGGCGACTTCGGCGGGGTTTGAACCCGTGATCTTGGGCATAGAAGCTCAGCATGCTACCAACTACGCCACTGAAGCCGCCTCATTTAAATGAATAAAGACACTTTAAGACCCCCTGATAAAGTAAAAAAAAGTCCTCTCGGCACGCCGGAAGGCGGAGGTAGATTTCACCGGACAAACTTGGGGATAGGCGAAAATAGGCAGAATATGCAGATTTTCGTAGAAGGATCAGACCTCATTTAATGCAAGAAGGTATTTTATAATTGGAGCTTAATTAACTTTGTTTTTCGTCATTTTATGCTTATTTTAAACATTTTATTGTCTTATGGGAACGGTAACCTTCTTGTCATTTGGGGTCCATTTTTATACTTGTGGTCACACTGTCCTTATGCTAGGTTTCGACACTGATGTGCAACTATGTAACGGTCTGTTACTTCTTCACGCAAAATTATATCTACCGCAGAGATTTTGGTTGGTTCCTCAGTTTAGGGGCTGCGACAACGCGGTCATGTAACCCCGTGTACTTTGGGATGGCTGTATTAGTCTGTAATTCAGGTAAGGACTGCAGACGGTCAATTTCAAGCAGTAGTTACTAATGTTGCTACCAGGTACTACCGTCAACGACACCTAGCTGTGAACTTGGCTACTAGATGCCACCGCAACCAGCAACTCGCAACGAACGTTGGAACTTCCCCTCCAAAGGAAAGCATACTGAGGGATTTTTGGCGCTCTTAGAAAATCCGACGACTTCGGCCGGCTTTGAACTCGCGACCTTGGGCATAAACATTCAGCATGCTACCAGTTACGTCACCGAAGCCGCTTCACACTTAGATGGAAATCTGAATCTGATCTCGTGCAAGTGCGTTATCTTGGCAACGTCTGATGGCTCATCCCTCATCAATTTAGTAGTGTTGCCATGGCAACCACTGATAGGTCTTGGCATTTTCTTATAATTCCGAAATTATTTTTCTCATCCCTTGGCATAATGGTGGGTTATATCAAAAATTCTTTCAGACAAAAGTTTTAGGTAATTATTATGGGAATATTGTCCATTTTGTACGGTTTTGATATTGTGCCTATTAAGAGAGATATGATTAATGTTTCCCGAAAAACCCACTTTTTCCCACCCCTTTGGTCAATGGTTGGTGCTATAAAAAAAACTCTTCAAACATACATTTTTGGGCTTTATCCGACACATAGTATGAATGTTGAACGGATTCGATATTTCACATATTAAGAGAGTTATAGCAATATTTCACTTTTTCGAAAAAAAAAGCCCCCCATTTTCACCCCCCAACGACCGATTTAGCCCAGTAACGAACTCGACCGAGATTTTATAGGTATACGTATTCGGTAAAAAATTCAAAGTGATTGGTACAAAATTACGGCAGTTATCGTGTCCACAATAAACTGATATACATATACATACATAAATTATATATAACTTTTGAACTGACGGTGGTTTTGGGGCCTGGGGATGTGAAACGCGAAGATATGTCGAAATTTTCCGGAAGTCGAAACATGGTACCCATTGCAATAGTTAGCTTTCTAACGAAATCTACCTCTGGTTGGTTCCTCAGTTTAGGGGCTGCGACAACGCGGTCATCTAACCCCGTGTACTTTGGGTGAGTGTAGAATCTGTCTGATACACGGTGTGAATTGTAATGGCTGTATTAGTCTTAATTCATGTAAGTACTGCAGACGGTCAATTTCAAGCAGTAGTTCCTAATGTTGCTACCAGGTACAACCGTCAACGACACCTAGCTGTGAACTTGGCTACTAGATGCCACCCCAACCATCAACTCGCAACGAACGTTGGAACTTCCCCTCCAAAGGAAAGCATACTGAGGGATTCTAGTGCTCTTAGAAAATCCGACGACTTCGGCCGGCTTTGAAACCGCGACATTGGGCATAGACATTCAGCATGCTACCAGTTACGTCACCGAAGCCGCTTCCCACTTTATCAGGCGGCTTTGGTGGCGTAGTCGGTAACATGCTGAGCTTCTATGCCCAAGATACCGGGTTCAAACCCGGCCGAAGCCGTCGGATTTTTTAAGAGCGTTAAATATCCCTCAGTATGCCTTCCTTCGGAGGGGAAGTAAAGCCGGCGGTCCCATGTCATAGATTTATGGCATGTTAAAGATCCTTCCACTAATTGCACCTGTGTGAAGCTAAATTGGATAGGTTAAGAATGTATACAACGCTCTTAGGTTTCTATGTTCGTTGCCAAGAGCCGACTGCGGCGGCGTCTAGTAGCTCAGTTCTGAACTTGGCCTCGTAGTCGTTGACAGTGGCGCTTGGCGGCAAAAGTAGGAACTATCTGAAAAATTGTTAGTTGCAGTACTTAAATTAACAAACAGATAACACACACTAATACAGTCATCACAATTAACACCGGTTATCAGACAGATTCTACACACACCCAAAGTACACGGGGCTACATGACCGCGTTGTCGCAGCCCCTAAACTTAAGAACCAACCACTTAATCAGATGGAAATACTGAATCTGATCTCGTGCAAGTGCGTTGTCATGGCAACGTCTGATGGTCCATGCCTCATCAATTTAGTAGTGTTGCCATGGCAACCACTGATAGCTCTTGGCATTTTCTTATAATTCCGAAATCATTTTTCTCGTCCCTTGGCGTAATGGTGGGTCATATCAAAAATTCTTTCAGACAAAAGTTTTAGGTAATTATTAGGGGAATATTGTCCATTTTGTACGGTTTTGATATTGTGCCTATTAAGAGAGATATGATTAATGTTTCCCGAAAAACCCACTTTTTTCCACCCCTTTGGTCAATGGTTGGTGCTATCAAAAATCTTATTTGACATAAATTTTTGGCACTTATCCGACACATATTATGAACTTTGAATGGATTCGATATTGCACGTATTAAGAGAGTTATAGCGAAATTTCACTTTTTCGAAAAAAGCCCCCCATTTTCACCCCCTTCGACCGATTTAGCCCAGTAACGAACTCGACCGAGATTTTATAGGTATACATCTTCGGTAAAAAATTCGAAGTAATTGGTGCAAAATTACGGCAGTTATCGTGTCCACAAGAAACTGATATACATATATATATACATATATATATATATACATAAATTATATATAAACTTTTGAACTGACGGTGGTTTTGGGGTCTGGGGGATGTGAAACGCGAAGATATGTCGAAATTTTCCGGAAGTCGAAACATGGGACCCATTGCAATAGTTAGCTTTCTAATGAAATCTACCTAATTACGACTACAACATTCTTTTAATGCGAAAAAACTCAACACTGAAGTAGCAAGCAGCTGCCTGGGTAACTCAGCACTTAAAAGGTTAGTTGGATTATAAGACTTTTTATGTTGGAAAAATTAAATTAATTCTTCTCTTGAACAGAAACGGGCTTTTACAAAACCTGGCAGAATATTGTAAATATATGACAAATATATGATTCACGTCATACCTTTCTGGGAGTCATTAGGAATTGAAAACACTGTCAATTATCACTCCTGCATTGGAAATATCCCTCCCTATATTATTCTGCTAAGGTCCCATTCCAGTTTTGTACCGAAAATAAGGTCCCATTAACACCAACCTACACATATGGGGTACCTACAGGTTCAGCATAACCCAATGTGTAAGCGAAACGCACCCACTTACTCTTTAAATGCCTCACAATTAAATAAATACCTTAAAACATGTATATTTACAATGAAAGAATGCAACACGGTAAACATGGTAACAGAATCTCACAGGTCCATCTATTTTTGGAAGACGTATTGCAATTCCAATTATTACATTACTGTGAAAGTTTCCAGACGGTTATAAGGCTATCACGGAACCAAATTAAGCTGTAAAAGTCATCAATACATACAGTATAATGCGCTTAAGGTTGTCAAGGGGCACTCTAGAATTTTTTCATGCAATTTTCACGTGTGAGTGTGGTACGAAAGTCGTCTTACCCGACTATAAAGGGTCTCCGAAAACCACATTTAAAGGCCCTTAAATTAACAGTGTCTGTAATATTCCCAGAAAACTAACTTTGCTCTAATATACCTATGAAGGAATGACAAACCCCTAACCACTGCACCAGTAGCTGAATTGATCAAGTCTGATTATTCATACCAAGGATATATCAGTCATAGCATTCATGATTGAGATTTTGCTAAGTGTACTCTTTATAACTAGAATATTCGCGGGCGAAGCCGCGACGGGTAAAACTAGTTTGTAATATTACGTTAATAAATGTTTTTATTTCTTGCTCATTCAACGACGGCAAACATGTTTGAGGCAGACACATTGACCTCTCATATCACGTCATATCAGTGTTGCCAACATGTCCAATACAAAATAAACCGCACGACACACGTAACGTTATTTTTTTCTTTTTAGTCCGTTTACTCTCCTTTTCCCTTTTTGTGTTTTCCCAAACTTTTCCATTTTGGCACGTAGCCTATACTGTTTTCCTCGTCCAGTCCTCTTTATTCCTTTGAAGCATAACTACGTGGAAGCAATGTCCCACAAGTTATGAACTCGGTACGGGGCGGATATTTACCCTTGTTTATTAAAACACTGGCCAATACTTTTCGTCTCGTGTAATATTAAAAAACTGACTTCAAAAGGAATAAATGGAGTCGCAAGATCTTGCTGTACAACCCTTCCTACATTAGAAGTCGGTTCGCCAGATAAACGCGTACGGTGTATGCTGGGCAACCCTTGAATTACCGTTGGTCAGAGAAAGACAGGTGAAAAGATAAAACAGATGGACTGCAAGCAGCCATTGGTCAAGGCCCCCTGCGACATTAATATTCAAGCGGCTCACCACCATAACACAGCCCCAACAATTTATAGTACCATCTTTACAGCTTCGCGCTAGCTTCTTTCTTTAATTCTCTCCTTCCCTCCTACCGTTTCCTTCTCGCCCCCTTCTTCCCCCTACAATTCGCCACCAGCAGACGTGCGGCCCATGCTAAAACATAGACGTGATTAACTGCCGCCTTAAACAGATGCTTTTAAAATGAATGTTTCACAAACACAACGAAATTAAAACTTGTAAGTAATTCAGTAACTGCCACAAGATGTTTGTATTAATTATTTCCAGAGTAATTAGCACGGGTTTTCCCTACATTATGAGAAGTATTCGTTATGTTCTAATTATACTGTTCCTTTAACAAAAACATCGGCGCACAATGCGTTTCTCTGTAAATCGTATAAATATACGCTGCTAAATATTGCGTGGTCGAAATGGACGTCATATTGGCAGGTGAAAAGTTAAAGGAAGTAGGCTAGGATACTTCTGTTACTTATGAAGCAAAATAACCAGTGATGGACGAAGCAAAGAGGATTTAAAAAGGTAAAACTGGAGAAGACCTACTCCTGGGGGAAACAAATGAAGGGTACAGGGGAAAAACGATGAATCTCACGCGAATTTCAAGCTGAGATAAATGAATTTTAGTTTTTCAAACGCTATAACTCTTATAATATTGCTTACAGTTATCTGAAATTTATGTAGTACGGAAAGGATTATATAGGTTTGTAAATTATGTAACAATTCATCCAACAATGTATACCTAAAGGTTAATTATTTTATATTATTGTCTTTAACTGCACAATTTAACGTCCATAAACGATGAATGTCCATTTTCTGGCCAAAAAAGTGCAAGAGCGATGAATGTCCATTTTCCCCTAAATAATGCACTCTAGTATTATTTGAGTCAAAACTATTGTTAATCACAAATACTTCACAACTTACATTACTCAGTAAACGGTACAACATTTTTTTTTTTTTTTTTTTTTTTTAGCGTATGGCTTTTAGTGCCGGGAGTGTCCAAGGACATGTTCGGCTCGCCAGTTTTGTAGCTGCTTCGAGACGGACACCCAATGGGTGAGCTACAAGTACCGTTGGGGAGGGAAGGAGGGAAGTTGGAATGTAAGGACGAGGAGTTGGAAGGTAGCGGCTGTGGCCTATAGTTAGGGACCAACCCCAGCATTTGCCTGGAAGGAAGATGGGAAACCACAGAAGACCATCTTCAAGGTTGCCGGCGGGGGGATTCGAACCTCCTCGCCTCCCGGATGTGAGCGACTGCCATCAGTCATGCCGTAACCACCACGGCTAACTCACCCGGTACGGTACAACATAATCCTGAAATATTAAGCTGCTCTTTTATAGAGATTTAATGGACTATCAACGTTATTGCCTTGAAAGCCATGGACCTTCATCGTTATTCCCTGACACATATTATTTTCAAAGTCTCATAAATCGTGACTCTCAGTGTTTTAACCAGTTTTAGGCTCTTGAATGTTACTAGGGAACAGTACAATCATTAACAATAAGAAATCTCAATTTTTGTAATTTTGTGACATTCATCATTTTCCCCCTGTACCCTTCAAATCTTAAACTATTGAAATTAGCCAAAATACCTGTGGTATTTGTCGGGAAAAATCTAGAGATGATATAGTAATAGATGATTACTCCACCGCTGTCTATAGCTTTAACCCTGCGCGGATGCGGATATAGTTTACATGACTGTGCGGATAGCGGATAATGTTTGGAGTGAATTTGAGGATAGTTTTCAGAATACAATCCGAACTTGTTGAACATCATTACTGGGACCCGGATGTTTATGACATCATATTTTCCGTTATGGTTTTCTCATGACAAAATAGCCTATAAGATGATTTACGCTAATCTCATTCAAATTATGTCATTAAGCATAATTAACACTCCGACTGAAAGGAGTTGCAATTCATTTTAAACATAGCACATGACATACATAGCCTAGGGCAGGGGTGCTCAACCTCTTTTAACTAATATAGGTGCAATAGCCTGTGGCTGTCTGAGCTTGGTTTTCTTAGTATTGTTGCCGTTTCCTATACTTATTTATAGTGGATAAAACAATAAAACACTAAAAAAGATTAAATATTTTAATAAATTCCTTTACAATAGAAGCACGATGATATTCAATACACTCATACAGCAAGAATGACAGAGAGTGAGTATTTATGTTCATTTGACACAATTATTAATTATTAATCAAATTATGAAATAAAGTTCATGATAATTTAGTTCAGTGCGACAACTGTAAGAGCTTTGTACCGGTAATAAAAAATGTTCTCCACTTAGGATCGAACTTCGTTGTACCAATTATTAATAAGGATTTTAAATGTTCATCAGAGAGTCAATGACCTGGTGTCCGGATATAACGTACCACGGACAAAACGTACCACTTGATTTTCGAGGACATAACGTACCACCTAGGTCGTTATCTACCTAAGAACGGTTTTCCCGTAATCCCCAAATATTTACGCTAGGACATAACGTACCACTTGATGTCAGACGGGCATTCCAGTTACAGGTTCATTACCACAAGAACATCAGTGGCGATCACACTGTGCGGCTTGAAACATTTTGGTATTGTAACATGGAGTTGTGTACAACGAATAAGGGCGGTTTATTTGAGCACTTTGGCGGATAAGTACGACTTGTACATTGAAAGTTCAAGGAGAAGAAGAAATATGTCAAGTATGATGAACGGCTTGACAGAATAATGAAGCGGTATGAAGAGAATGGAAAGTTGAAATTTTGCTTCAGAGCTCTCTCATATTCGCAGAACTTGGAATGAAACTTCACATAGCGAACTTGCTATTCACTTAGAATGAAACATCCTATGACGAACTTGCTATTCGTTAGGATATAAAACCCACAAAAAACATTTTTAATTAAAAAAAAGTAAAGAAAACGAAAAATGACCAGAGCTTATCCACAGCTCATTTTAAACACGCTAAAATATTTATAAACATTTTTCCAGTCCAAGGCCTGGATAAAGTGTGATGGGAATCCAAAAACTTATCATATTTTATATTAGTTTATGTTATGTTATTGCCCACGTATTTATTACTAGGATTAATTGAGCAATACCGAGCAAGTGACCGTGCGGTTAGGGTTACATGCACCCTAAATACTTCCCACTCTTTCAAGTGGTACGTTATGTTCTCTCCTAAATATTTTAAGGTCATTAGCTCACTCTTCGCAGGTAATCAGCCGGCCAAGTGGTACGTTATGTCCGGTGGTACGTTATGTCCTATAATCCAATGACCTTGGGTAGCGGTGCGCGCGCACTGCTTTGTCCAATTGGGTTTAGTTGTTTCAAAGTGTTGGTGACACGGCGTGGCGTGGCGCGGACGCGGAGCGGCGGCGGGACGGACAAAACAGTCACGCGGGCCGAATGCGGCCCACGAGCCGTAGGTTGGGCAGTACTGGCCTAGGGGAACAAAGTTCTCCTCAAACGTCTAAATGTGTAGCTTTAATATTATTGTAATGCCAGTAGATTTGGATAACACATGTGCGGATACAGATAACGGTTTGTTTGTACACACCGGGCTCTATCTATAACCCACCCGCCATCCAATTTTTTAATCACGACTTATATAGATGAAATGTCAGCTGTGTCCACCATTATACGCCTGATTTAGGGACAAGTTGGCACAACCAACTGTAACATTGTCAAAACCACCGTTCCTTTCATTTGAACTTCTCACAGAACGCTACCTAGTCCGCCTATACAATTACTGTCGACCAAAGTATTATGTGTACTCGAGTTTGAAGGTTGTTTGTGAAGTAACCAATGGACCTACATAATATCCAATAACATCATCATTTTCGTCGATCTATTTTACGTTAGTTCATGTAGGTTTGGAATTTTTAATTTATATTTTAATATTTTTTATCGCAATTGGAACACAAAAAGTGCACGTTTTTAAGCGTGTTTCAACCATGCGTCACATTTAAAAATTATTATCTCAAAAACCCTTCATCAGATCGAATCCAAATTTTAGCACAATATACATTGGAATGTTGTATAACTGGTTTATTAATTTCAAAATTGTGCGTGTCCACGAAACAAAGTTGTTATCATTTTTGTAAGGTAACTTTTTCTCGGCTCGGAGTGGTTGGAAAATGTAGTTCTTGGTTGCGTTGTAATCGTTATACATCAAAAAGTTATGATGTTTGACTGTGAAATACGTAAATTAATTCACTTATTTTGTATCGGTTTGTATTTGTGCGAGGAAATAACACATGGTTCACCAGCTAGCCGCTCCGGAAAAAACTGAACAGCGTTGCTGAGATGGTGCCCACACGCATCATGGCGCGTCTCGCTCCGAAGTGATGGGCTTCATCTCAGCAACGCTGTACAGCTTTTACCGGTGCGGCTAGCTGGTGAGCCATGTGTTATTTCCTCGTACAAATACAAACCTATATAAAATAAGTTAATTAATTTACGTATTTCACAGTCATACAGCATAACTTTTTGATGTATAACGATTACAACGCAACCAAGAACTACATTTTCCAACCACCCCCAGCCGAGAAAAAGTTACCTTACAACAATGATAACAACTTTGATTATTGGACACACAAAATTGTGAAATTAATAAACCAGCTATACAACATTCCAATGTATATTGTGTTAAAATTTGGATTCGATATGATGACGGGCTTTTGAGATAATAATTCTTAAATGTGACGCATGGTTGAAACACGCTTAAAAGCGTGCACTTTTTGTGTTCCAACTGCGATAAAAAATATTAAAATATAAATAAAAAATCCAAACCTACATGAACTAATGTAAAATAGAACGACGAAAATGTTGATAGTATTGGATTTTATGTAGGTCTATTGGTTACTTAATAAACAACCTTCAAACTCGAGTACACATAATATTTTGGTCGACAGTAGTACCGTAAGGGTGGGGTTTCGTTGCGGTTGGCAATACTGTAGGGCCTACTTGTGCATAATTCACGCGGATATTGGCCCACACAACTGGAACTTTACTATAATTATAAGTCGTAATATAAAAAGGGGATGGCGACTTATGGTCAGCGGAGGGGTAAACATCTATTACTACATCATTTCCTGATTTATCTTTCATCATTTGAAAATTTATTTTATGTTCAACGATGTCGAAATGTAAATATTATATGTCAGAAAACTGTATCATAATGAGGGTCATTATAACACTATTTTATATTATGAAACAGTTTCTCCCACCAATCAGAGCTCAAGAAACAGTTGTGTGTCCAATTAGGTAAGGATAGCATCGCACCTGCGCTGAGTTCCACGGCCTCCTAATTTAAATTTCACTGCGTGACTAGTGTCATGGTGGAGTAATCGAGGAGGCCATGGTCGCATATAAGGTATTCTCTGCGTCCCATGCGCTCTGTTCAGTACATAAAACTGGTGAAATCTCGACAGATATTCGAACATAAAATAGTTACAATTAACGTCGAACATAAATAGTCGTATGCAACTCGCCTATAATGGTAACTAAGACACTCGTATGGAAATTATAAAACGAGCGAAGCGAGTCTTAATTATTGGCATTATAGGCTCGTTGCATAGGCTAATGTACTATTGGCTAATTTCAGTACTTTAGAAAATTTTATCGTACGATCGTCACTCATTCAGTGTTACTCCTTTTTTTTTTTTTTTTTTTTTTTTTTCATCTTTATGTTTTGTTCATAAAATGGCCAGCGATATCTGCCGATTTGAGTAATGCCGGGGTGCCGGAATTTTGACCCGAAGGGGATCTTTAACGAGCCAGTAAATCTACTGACACGGAGAGTTCGATCCTGCAACCTTGGATACAGCAGGCGAGAACGTTACCGCTGAGCCATGCAGCTGCCGAATTGACATGAAATCATTCCGGGCGATCATCGGCTAATAAACGAAGCCAGGCATTAACAAGCATGTGTTCAAGATACGAGGCACCTGAAACGTATAGTGCGTTGACACTGTTGACAGGTCTTACACAAACAGTTTTGAAGAGTCATGCTAATAGCAGACCGTTCGAATTTAGTTTCAAGGTCGACACGGCAAAAATGTGAGATAGCATTTTATCATGTACCAAAGATTGATAGTTCTTCATGTTTTTTGCCATGGTTTTTAGGTTCCGTATTGGCATTAATAATAGTACAAAATATTATATCTATAAAGATATTTTTAAATGTAAAAAAAAATGGGTTGCCAGCTGCATCACCGGCCCCATTAATCTAGTGTAATGCGGCTTAACGAGTTCCACACGGGTCATCAATTCAATACACAAGTCAAATACATCAGACAAACGTGTTTAGCATTACCATTCACCAACATTATGAATCACACACCCTTCTGCCATAAGAAAAGCTACGTAAGATAACAAAGAAAGAATTAATTTACCCCATCTGAAGCTGCAAGACTAGGCCGCAACACGTGGACCACACACATACAGTTACTGACTGTAAGTCTGTCCTTTTGACACGCATCGCACAATACGCACTTCACAAAAATTAAAAAACGTCATAATTTCACGAACGCACTAGAAAATGTCACAAACACGATGAAACTTCGTGGAAATGCGAGAAAATTCACATGACCGTTACAAGGACACGCACTCCAAAGACGGAAGTCGAACCGAAAGACACGTGTCAAAGATAATAGATCATCTCTACTGTATGTGTCAAAGCAGTTACAAATAATCTCATGTCTCGTCCTCTCAATTGAAAGTTTGATGGGGGCCATGTTTTAGCCCAACAAATAATATGAACGAATCTTTGTATAATTAATCCCCACTGTGGGGGAGGTGTTAATTCATTTTGGAAACTTAGAAATCGTTTGGTCATCAGGCCTGTGTACTTGAATGTGTGCTTAATTTGTCTGAAAACCCGTGTTTCTATGATAACTACAGTGTAATGTATGTTGCTTGCCACGGTGGGTGAGTGGTCAACGTGTCGGTCTACTAACTTCAAACTTGCAGGTTCGCTCCTGGCCGTAGTAAGTGTGTTTTTTTTTGAAAGGCGGCAAAAATTACGACACCATGTCATACGATTTTGGCATGTCCTAGAACCCATTTGAATTCAGTAGGCCGTGTTCATAATGGCCAAATTAATCTCGGGAGTTACCGCCAACACAAAGTTCCTCATTTCTCTACTAGAGAGCGCTATAGTGTTCAAGGAGATTAGATATCTAACATCCTTGACTTTCATAGTGCTTCCAAATAACAAAGCTTGCACCCGGCACCGAGGCCATACGATATTATTAGTAGTATTATTATCAATGTTGGAATCAGTTTGTCCTTATTTTTGAAAATGCAAATCTGCCAACCTTACAAAATCAAAAATTAGGATATTTTGATAGGGAAATCAGGAAAAATCAGGATAGAGTGCATAGCAACACAATTAACTTCATTGGCAACTTACGCCTTGAAATGAATCATGTAAATAAGCATTTAACAAAAGGACCCAAAACTAATAGGTCATCGGCTTCTTAATATCTCGTGAACCCATAATGCTAGGGACTTGTATGAGGTGTCCTAGGACTCGGGGTGACACCCCCCGTTTACCTATAGCCCCCTTAATTTAACCAAAGGACCCAAAACTAATAGGTCATCGGCTTTTTAATATTTCGCGAACCAATAATGCTAGGAACTTGTATGAGGTGTTGTAGGACTCGGGGTGACGCCTCTTTTTTTCATGATTTTGTGATTTGCAGAGATGGGTAAATCCAGAGCAGAATATATGCGAAATTATCGACAAAAGAAACGTGAGAATAAAATAAAAACTGAAGGAGTAGAGCCGAAAAGAATTGACTTCACATATATTTCATCTCAATTTCATAGTAGGGTAACATGTCAGATGTTACACATCATATGAGACTACTGTAAGGCTCGCATATTTTTAGCCTACTTTCGATTTTTGCAAAAAATGAAAGTAGACTTATGAGATCAACACAGGGCGAAAAAAGTGTGTCTGTCTGTGTGTGTGTATGTGTGTGTGTGAGTCTGTGTGTGTGTGTGTATGTGTGTGTGTGTGTGTCTGTGTGTGTGTGAGTGTGTGTACTCTGAATGTCTGTCCCCCCCCTATCAATTCGAACACGGTGACACCGAATTGAACGAAATTTGGTACAGAGGTAGCACTAGTAAAGGACACCTCAGTGTCATACTTTATATCGCCGCCATCTTTACCAAAACAGAATGGCGGCCACTCAAATGTTCAAAACGTAAAATCAAATTACGGCTAAACTAATCATCCGATCTCTACCAAATTTGGTGACAACATACCTTTATATAGGACGCGTCTTTCACCCAAAATTCAAGGTCATCGGCCATGCCATTTCAGGATGGCGGCCGTGTGAATTATGCAACCATTTTAATAAATAGCTTAAGACCCACCAATTCCGATTATCGAGCCTAGGGGGGTTTAAGCTATCCTGAAGGTCGTGATCCGTTATTTGTTATAATTTAATATTATAATATTATACACTATGAGTGGCTTAAAAGAGCTGAGCCGTTTGTGTCACACGACAAGATGGCAGCTGTCCTCATGTGCCTGTCTTATATTTCAGTAGTTTTAGTATGTTGTATGTGATATACCGTACTGATACAATAATATAAACTTTGTATGAAATGATATTTAATGAAGATGTACTGCAGTGAAGAAATCGTTTATTTAAAGTCATTATTTGCCAACAGTTTGTATCTAATATGTCAGTTAAGAATACCTGACGTCAAGGATACGGTTAGCTCTGGGCTAGCATGTTAGTCTGACACGCAGTTGACTGGGGATCGAGTACTGCTACAGTTAGGTTTTTTTTTCTTGAATTCTTTTACAAATGATGTGCACGAGCTTTTTCCACAGATACTGAATAAAATGTCATTTAGCTCAAAGGAGAGGATAAAGTATACACTCGTATATTAATAAAATCACAGTCCCAGCATCGCACATAAACAGAAGACAATAGGAAAAGGAGAATAGAAGAACTAGATACACGTTGTCATTAACCACAGCCTTCTTAATGCCTCTGTACGGTGCTGTCCTCTTGTGGGTTATGTGGGTAATATTGTTCCAAACATAACGCTGTGTAAATGCCTGAGCTGGCCTCCTGAAGTATGGCAATTTTGTAATACTGGTAGTTCAACTATTAGCCACGATCGCGCTCCGAATACCTTTAAACACTGCCAGCTGGATCGCCTCCCTCTTGGCTACTTTAAACTGCCTACTCATTCAACACCCATAGAACACTGCCATCGTAGTACATTACGATGGCAGTGCATAGGCGTACAAGATAAAGATTAATTCACTGATAGGTCGCAGCACCACCTACTGTGATTGGGGCGGAAGATTCTTAATTTTGCAGGCTGGCTTAATATAGAGATTAACGGACGTGAATGCATTACAATAAGTTAGTAGTTTTGTTATTCAATCATCATAAAGTATATAATATTGATTTTGACACTTACTGGCTTATTATCAATATAAAAGAAAACAAACAATACATTGTGGTTGGGGTGATTGTGTTAGGGATGAGGACAAAGAGTCATAAAGATACCCATACATTTAGGAGAAAGTAGGCTATATGTTCTTTGCTGAACATCTTGTTATTTTTTTTCATTTAGTCTAGTCTGTTTAGACGCTTTTAACTTGAGTTGTTTTTATTGATCCAGAGGGGCTTTGCATGTATTTTGGATGTGTGTAATCGGTAAACAAGCAGTATTAAAAACTATCAGTAGTACCCGGATTCGCCCGGTCGAATGATCATGAAATCTCAGTTTCCTTACGCTCCCTGGTCTGACAACACTCTGAGCGATGAATGATACAGTATTTATTTAATTATTCATTCATTAATATGCCCTGTGACAATGTACATACTAAAATGACTCATAGCATAATGAAGGTGACGATCAAAATTAAGAATACAGAGGCCCCTCTTAAGAGCTTAAGTTGATTCCGGGTTAACCTCATAGACATTCACAGAATTTTACTGCTATCTGTTGAGTCGTTCTCGACACACAGGAGGACAGACAAGAGTCCAATTTTATACGTATGGACAGGGCTAGATTTGTGACGGTGCGCACCGGTACGCCGTACCGAAACCTCTGATCGGGGGAAAAATCGAATTTAGAACATAATTTTTCTCAAATGAACCTCATCATAACTGATTCTAGAGCGTCTTTGTTAACACGAACAGTCTCCTCACTGAAGCTGAATGGCTCACCATTCACTCTTTTTGACCATTCAAAGTACGTAGAATCTTGGCTGCTTCGGGGACGGCACTCCGCTCTGGATACTAAAAGCAAGGTGAGAGTGAGAGAGGAGGCAAATACACACATCAAAAAAAGTTTTGCATCACCTCGGTTCCAAGAGTTCCGGAACCTTTAAATACAAAGGGAATAGAGATCAACACAAACAACATTTCAGCTCGTTTTATTGCTCATGAGACCCACACATTGCATGTTGTACCATCATACAGCTAGACTTTCAGCATTTGTGGTCCAGATTGCAGTACACACCACTACCTCTAATACCCAGTAGCACGTCCTCTTGCATTGATGCATGCCTGTATTCGTCGTGGCATACTATCCACAAGTTCATCAAGACACTGTTGGTCCAAATTGTCCCACTCCTCAACGACAATTCGGCGTAAATCTCTCAGAGTGGTTGGTGGGTCAAGACGTCCATAAACAGCCCTTTTCAACATATCCCAGGCATGTTCGATAGGGTTCATGTCTGGCGAACATGCTGGCCACTGTAGTCGAGCGATGTCGTTATCTTGAAGGAACGCATTCACAAGATGTGCACGATGAGGTCGAGAATTGTCGTCCATGAAGACAAATGCCTCTCCAATATTCTGCCGATATGGTTGCACTATGGGTCGGAGGATGTCATTCAGGTATCGTAAAGCCGTTTCGGAGCCTTCCATGACCACCAGTGGCGTACGTCGGCCCCACATAATGCCACCCCCAAAACATCAGGGAACCACCACCTTGCTGCACTCGCTGGACAGTGTGTCTAAGACGTTCAGCCTGACCAGGGTGCCTCCAAACACGTCTCCGACGATTGTCTGGTTGAAGGCATATGCGACACTCATCGGTGAAGAGAACGTGATGCCAATTCCGTGGGGTCCATTCAGCATGTTGTTGGGCCCATCTGTACCGCGCTGCATGGTGTCGGGGTTGCAAAGCTGGACCTCGCCATGGACGTCGGGAGTGAAGTTGCGCATCATGCAGCCTATTGCGCACAGTTTGAGTTGAAACACGACGTCCTGTGGCTGAACGAAACGCATTATTCAACATGGTGGCATTGCTGTCAGGGTTCCTCCGAGCGGCAATCCGTAAGTAGCGGTCATCCACAACAGTAGTAGCCCTTGGGCGGCCTGAGCGAGGCCTGTCATCGACAGTTCCTGTATCTCTGTACCTCCTCCATGTCCGAACAACATCGCTTTGGTTCACTCTGAGACGCCTGGAAACTTCCCTTGTTGAGAGCCCTTCTTGACACAAAGTAACAATGCGGACGCGATCGAACTGCGGTATTGACCTTCTAGGCATGGTAGAACTACAGACAACATGAGCAGCGTACCTTCGTCCTGGTGGAATGACTGGAACTGATCGGCTGTCGTACCCCCTCCGTCTAATAGGCCCTGCTCATGCATGGTTGTTTACATCTTTGAGCAGTTTTAGTGACATCTATGAACAGTCAAAGGGACTGTATCTTGGATACAATATACACAGTCAACGTCTATATGCCGGAGATCTGGGAACCGAGGTGATGCAAAACTTTTTTTGATGGTGTACAATGAAAACTTTTCTTAACTTCGGACAATTTTATAACCTGTGAGGTAAAACATGTTTAAGGACAGTACCTTTTATAATACAGAATTGTTTCAGAAAACTGTAAATACAAAATTATAAAACAAGAAATAAAAGATTATTGGTGAACTTGTGTGTATTTTCAAACCGAATTTATTTAATTTTTAAAATTACGTAAAAATAAATAAATTGAAATAATGTACATTGTTTGAATGGTAGCCTAGTTGGCCTACATTAGAATTTAATATAGGCCAACGGCTATGGTAAGAAAAATGTTGCTACAACAGTCTCAATTTAATTTAAAATTGCAATCAAAATAAGAATGCTATTTTGTCCACTGCTTAATTTTAAAGTTGTTCGTAAAAGCGTAAAAATATCGTTTTTAGAACTCTATATTTCAATATTCCATCAAGCCGAATCCCCCCCCCTGTAGTCCACAGTACCGGAACCTCTATTTTTACAAATCAAGCACTGCATATGGATATATCTTGAACGGGGGATGACCGTTTGGATTCCTAATGTTCTTATCGTGTTTTAATTAATAAATGGAGTGGCATTGCCTCTTATAGAGATAGATGGACAGTTGGATGTCACCTCTGGAACCACTGTTGCCATGGTTACGAGCTTGCCATCCATTCATCAGAGCGAAGATAGTTTTCTGGGGACGACTCAGAAACTGTTCATTAGGCCTTAAAATGTGGTTTTCGGCAAGAGCGAATTTAAGGGAGACGCCTTGCACCCCTTAGACAAATATTTACTCCAAAATATCACAAAAACAATATAAAGGTATATAACTCACTAATTTGGACATACTTTTGCAAAATTTTCCGGATCCCCTCCCCTCTGAACTGGTGGATATTCCATACTCACAGACGCCTCCCCCCCCCCCCCCCCCCCCCCCACCCATTAATCTTGGTTGAAGTCCGCCCCTGGTTTACGGGGTCCCATTAGGGGCCTTCCGAGTGTTGTTTTTCACATTGAGTGGCTCAAAATGAGCTTCCACGATTACCAAATTTTATGTTGATACACTCAGCTGTTCTCGAATTATAAGGGTAGGGGAAGCTCGGCTAACTCCGCAGTACTTCAAATAAACCTGTACTGCGGAGTTAGCCCAGCGTGAGAGACGAGTTTATCACACAAGTAGTGTTGAGTGAAGTATTCATTTCCCTTGGGTATAAATTTCGGAACGAAAGGTGCTGCCATCTGGTGATAAAATTATGAAGACCTGTAGCTGAGTGTTGTACCCGGTTGTTTGTATTTTGTTCGCGATGACGTCGTGATAAAAGGCAATTATTTATAAGTAATTTTACTGGTATTTCGGTAATGCATTTATGCAATACCGGTAGTGTTAGCAATGAATTATTTCATTGAAATAATGTAATTTTACCTCAGAATATTCATGCAATAGATGCTGACGAACTTAGCTATAGTGGCATGACTTTAAGCTTTTACCTCATAACTTGAGATTGAATAGGCGGGCTGTGTGTGTGCCATTTGACAAGTATCTCGATCTGTTGCCGTAATTTGAAGGTCAATGATGGTCCAGTAAAAGTGCAGCTCAGAAAACAAAAGTGTTCGATGACATTCCGGGTAGTGAGGCACAAGAAATTCATCCTGAGGCTCCAAGCACGTCTGGGCAAGGAGTAGAACAAATTTCCAGCACAAAATAGTAATGTTATTGGTTTCACTTCCCTGTTGACAACTGAGGCTTTTAGAAACGCCGGAATTTTGCCCCAGCTCCCACGGATTTGCGCATCCTCAAACGCCAACTGACTGTGCCGGGATTCGATCCGCTATCTTGGACTCAACAGGAATAGTCACTACTCTATCAAGAATTAATCAATTACTATTCAGAGGATTCTTAATAAGACTCAAGGACGTAATGCCAATAATTTTCATTGGTATGCAAAGGTCTGAACTGGTAAGTGGAGGAAAGGGAGGGGGAAATCATGAGAAGGGGGGAGAGGAGGAGGTGGATTGATACATTGGTGTCACCGAAGTGCTTGTATTGCGTTGCTGACTTAGTTACCGTATTTCTTATTTTTATAAATAATAATACTTTCCTTTTCTTGAATGAATATGAACTTAAAAATTAGTGCGGAATTAAACTGATCATATTGCGGATTTAGAAAGTTTCATCCTGACCTATAGCTGAGTGTTGTACTTGATTCGTGATGACGTCGTGATGAAAGGCAATTATTTATTTTTAAAAAATGTATTTTGGTTGACACTGAATGGCACTCTTTTTAAATGATTTATACCACGCATGTATGATAAAATGTTACTTTTAAGAACGGAAGTTATGTCACAAATATATACTACTTCAATTTCTATGTACATTTTTTTTGAAACCTTTTACCCTTAACATATCATACTAACCACAATCCCCTTAATATTGCGGATTTAGCCGAGCTTCCCCTAAAAGAATTGTGTTGCGCACATCCGTCATGAAACAGTCTAAAACGCGTGAATAACTCAAAATTCCATGGAAATTGAGAAAAAACAGACAAACTGTCATTTTTACATTATAGAGATTTCAAATAACGGCTTCGATGTCGTAGTTGGTAGCATGTTGAGCTTGATCACGGGTTCAAACCCAGCCGAAGTCGTCGGATTTTTTAAGAGCGTTAAGAATCCCTCAGTATGCCTTCCTTCGGACGGGATGTAAAGCCGGCGGGGCCACAACAAAGATTTATGGCATGTAAAAGAACCTCCCACTAACTACAATTGTGTAAAGCTAAATTTGTAGGTTAGATTTGATTAACGCTCTATTATGTTCCAATGTTCGCCCATCAGATGCTACGTCACGGTGGCATCTAGTAGCCAAATTCAGAGCTAGGTATCGTTGATGGTAGCAAAAGTAGGAACTACTTGAAATTGATAGTCTGCAGTCCTTACCTGAATTACTGGTAACACACACATTAATACAGACATCACAATTAACACAGGTTATCCGTCATATTCTACACACACCCAAAGTACATGGGGCTACATGACTGCATTGCCGCTGCTTCTAAACTGCGGAACCAACCAAAGGTTAATTAACTTTGTATGAGCATTTTATCAAACAGAAACGCTCCTTAACTTACCACTAACAACTAACGTTAAATCGCCAAATCTGACCAAATTACAGTAGGAACCCGTATGTCCTTGTGAAATGCATCAACGATAATCACTCATTAACTCTCGTAATTAAGCTAAATAGGAATTAACTAACTAATCGTTAGTAGAGAGTTGGTGAAAGCGGCTCCGGTGGCGTAGTTGGTAGCATGCTGAGCTTCTATGTCCAAGATCGCGGGTTCAAACCCGGCCGAAGTTATCGGATTTTTAAGAGCGTTAAAAATCCCTCAGTATGCCTTCCTTCGGAGGGGAAGTAAAGCCGGCGGTCCAATGTCATAGATTTATGGCATGTTAAAGAACCTTCCACTAATTACACTTGTGTGAAGCTAAATTATATATAGGTTAAACATTTCACAAACGCTGTAGGTTCCTACGTTCGTCGCCAGGAGCCAACTGCGGTGGCATCTGGTAATCAAGTTCTGAACTAATATTTGTTGAAGAAGGTGTTTGGCACCAAAAGTAGGAACTACTTGAAAAAATTCTTACTTGAATTGAAAACAGACACACACACTAATACAGCCATCACCATCGTTGCCGCAGCCCCTAAACTAAGGAACCAACCAGAGGTGGTGAAAATTGCCCTTAGACTAGTTTCTTAAGGTTTGATTCTAATTTTCCTGAAGAAGGGCCCCATTGTTGGATCGAAACATGTGCTAATTTGAATATCAGAGCATTTTAATTAATTATCTATTAATCAATATGGAAATTTTCCTATAATGGTAAATGTTTTAGCTTTTTACCCAACTTAAATACATGTACTTTTCAAATAACACCCAGGTAATGCCAGGTAAAACAGCTAGTAACAAATAAATAAGAGGAGAATGCGTGACTGGTATAACAAAGGTTAGAAATACAATATAAATAGATTAATATATTTATTAGAAAGGTATCTACATACAGTAAATGTGTATATATATAAAAGTATATAAAGACCACTTGACTAGACAACAGAGAAGAGATGAGGCAGGACATGACAATAATTCACAAGCACCATTTCAAGTACATCAAATCCAAAAGTGTATACAGTGTGTTAGAGATACAAAAGAGAAAATCTCCATGTTAAATTGGACAGGAAATACCACAACAAATACATAGATTATTAAACAAATCACAGATTTTATACTTTGTCAATAAACAAATAATCAAATATAACATTCAAAAAATGGTGCTCGACACTTGATGATATGTAAATGATTAAAAAACGAAATATTGGTCAATCTTTAATGAATGAAAATCCACAACCTGCTTCCAGTCTCCGACTGGGTCAGGAATGGAATGAATGAAGCCCCCATCTAGCGGCGAGGATATGAACTGTGCCGGCTGCCGAGGCCTGACGCACTCCTCTGGGGCAATGATTAAATGAATGACAGATGAAATGAAATGATAGTGGAGAGTGTTGCTGGAATGTAATGTTGACAGGGAAAACCGGAGTACCCGGAGAAAAACCTGTCTGCCTCAGTTTTGTCCAGCACAGATCTCACATGGAGTGACCGGGATTTGAACCACGGACTCAGCGGTGAGAGGCCGGCGTGCTGCCGCCTAAGCCACGGAGGCTTTTCAATCTTTAATATGTTTTCAAAAAAGAACACATTTTTAAAATATGATTTTAATGATCAGATTATAACATGGGTAATCAAATTGACACACACATTTCGAAAATAAATGTATTCTTGAATTTTCATGAATCTTTTTTAAAATTGCATAACTTGAATAGCACTTTCAAGAACACTTTCAGCTGGCAAAATAGAATTAAAGTAAATTTTGAAAAACAGACATATCAAAATATAACAAACATAAGGAGAAATTACACTTAAAAATTTCAGCTATGTTGAAAAGTTTGTGATGGGAATCAATGATTTATCCAATTTTTTACATCTTCTTCTATTTGAAGCACTAGCATCCATTTTGCTGTCGTTCCATGTCTCTTTGTCCTTGCTTCTAACACAGCCTCCTTCTTTAAAAGTTTTTAGTACCTATCGTCTTAATAAAAATAAAAATGTACTTTGGTGGGTTTACTAATAGGATGCACGATTGTGGTAAAGTATAAGGAAAGTCGCCTCAGGAATGAGATATGAAGAAAATTAATATATGCTACCGTTAGGAAGATAAAAGTCCGTAGTTAATCATCATCATCATCATCATCATCATCGATTCTCCACTCCAGCAGGCCGGGTGTGGGAATGAACTGCCACCATTCTTCTTCCACCACCGTCCTCCATTCTACGCTCCTCCAAGCCAAGGCTCTGTGAACTTGCTTCATCCATCCATCTCGAGGTCAACCTCTTGGTCTCTTGCCTATTATCTCCCTTTCAAAATAGGTTTTAGGTGTGCTACTAGAGGGCATCATCATCAGATGGCCGAACCATTTCTATCTCGACTCCTTAAGAATGTCGAGCACACTTCTTTTCAGCCCATGCTTTAGGCGGACTGAGTCATTTCTAATTTCTGAATACTTGATCTTAGAAATTTCATCTCATTTTAAAATATTGGGCTAGGCAAAAACCATTGTTTCATTAATAGAGAAAAAAACATTGTAACCCTTGAGAGGGCGCGTCCTTATTCATTACTCGAGGTAATTATTATGGTTTAGACCGGGTTTAAGAAAAAACAAAAATAAGCCATACCCGGGCACACAACTTTATTTTTAACATCGATTCTATAACTAGTACGATTCTATAATCACTAAAACATACCACTGTTTCTAGAAGTTACACACAAGTGAAACAATCAACAAAACCAAAGTGTCATCCATTTGCCATAATAGTTGTCGTTCACTCATATTTACTAGGCTCCTAGTCATCGTCAGTGCCAATATCTGAGACTGTGGTTTGCACGTGACCGTTGTGTGTATTTGATCGGGTCAACAAAACTGGCGGGCACGATCTTAAAGACAAGCTCGACAGACAACAGTGGCCGGCGGTAAACCTAATAGAACTTAATCACCTGATACAAGAGTAACCGGCCAAGGACGAGTCCATGCAAAGGTATACTGAGGTAGGGGAGGTAAGCTTAAGTAGTTATCGAGATCCGAGTGATAACGAATTAACTCGATGCTATCGACCGTGCGTGCCCTCTCAAGAGTTAAGTATTAAAAGTGTTCAAAGCGAATTTAACTAGTTAAAAAAATCACTGTAATCATAGAGCTTAAGAGGTCGTTTTGCCGCTAATCAGAAAAGAACAGGGCAATATTGATTTAAAGTACAGTGTCATAAAAAATATATAATTATATGCTTAGGCATTATCTATCCAATTTAACATGAAGAATTCTGTTACATAATTTGTATTCATAACCCTAACACTCTGTATATAAGTATTTATACAACTAATCAATGGTATTTCCTGACTTACAAAAAAACATAATATTTTATAATTTTAAAAAAATCAAACAATTAATTTTCATTCTAATATTACACAATATAAGATGACCATAACTGGAGGAAGTCGAAAGAAACAAAATCAATTTAGATATGATTTTAGAGGGAAATTTGATGACTTATTTTCCAGGTTTGACTGCAGGATTGAAAATGTGAATATGACAATGAAGAATGTACAGTACAAAGTTCGGCAAATGAACTAACGATAAAAACAGAAGTGGTGACAGGGAAAATCTGAAAATACATTGCCAGTGCTCAACTGGAGGAACCCAGGTCACTTTCTTTTAAATGTATTTATTAAGTTAATTAAATAAGATATTTCTAACCTGACCCTAACCCCCAGTTATGACCTACAGTAGTAACTAAAATCAATGATAGTGAAAACCAACATAAGATAATAAAATATGACATTTTGCAACAAATCTATAATACACTTCTTGGAACAATATTTTCATTCAATTGTTATATTATTCATAACACAAGTCATAATATATACAGTTCCATCAAGTTGAGTTGCCCACCAACCAATCCTGCAGTAATGATGTACAGCAGAGATACAGAACAGAAAATAAACCAAAAACAAGTTAATTTACCAGATTTCACTAAATTTTGCTCGACTCTTTCGCTGCGGCAATCAACTTGAACCGACTTGGCACTTACCTGCTACTTCTCACACCAATTTCTTCTTCAACAAAGTGGCTATTAATAATGCATTCATGTGTATGCATCTCTTGAGTATGTAGAGGGAAATATACGGCAGAATATGAGCCTCATATAATACCAGTTAGTTATTGTTGTTTTAAGGGGTGCAACTACGAGGTAATCTGCCCCTCTTAACACAGATTTAAAGTAGACAAATTTGGAATGGAATTTAAAATTTAGAGGTGGACACCTAATTTGGAAAAGACTGAAATATAATAAAACAAAAAATACAATAAAACTGATAATTATAAAAATAAACAAAAATTATGGAAAAACAAAAAATTCATCATTTAAAAACGAACAAGTCGTTGAGTCAATGTTCACTGGAAAATTTAGATTGCTGGCTCTAATCCACTCTCACTTATAAAGTGGATGAAGAGATCAGCAGCCACCGCGTCATCGGCTAATATAAGTTTGAGTGTCATCTGCAAACCAAGGTTTCTTTGTAGATCAGCAAGATCTACACACTCGGTTAAAATGTGGGCCACGGTGAAAACATAACATGCTATTTGTTGTGAACATTTTGGAGAAAGAAATGTTTGTCTGTTATGTGTGATTAACTGAATGCCTTCACTCCTAGCTTACTTTGCGCTATCCTCCTCCTACAACACAGGGTTGCCCGGGTGCCAGAGTCCTCCCACGCTGAGAGGTTAATTATGCAGCTGAGGGTTTTAGTGATGCAATAATAATGTTATTGGTTTTACGTCCCTTAACCAATAACATTATTACTGCTGCAGCGAAAGAGTTAAAGTAAAGACATTAAGTGTCCATGTTTATTTTGAATTCTTCTCACAAAACCATGATAAAGAATACCAAATAATACATTATTTCATACCATATGAATTTTTTACAATGCAGATGAAAACTGGAATAAAAAGGCATTGTTATACCCTGAGTGGCCAAAAGTCACGGGAAGGGTAGTGCCATGAGAATTTATTTTATTTATTTTATTTATTTATCGTATGGCTTTTGGTGCCGGGAGTGCCCGAGGACATGTTCAGCTCGCCAGAAATTGTAGCAGCGCTCCAAGCGGACACCCCTAGGGTGAGCTACAAGTTCCGTTCAATTTCAAGTAGTTCCAACTTTCGCTACCAGATGTCAATGATACCTAGTGGTGAACGTTGGAACTTTCATAGAGCGTTCCAACAAAATCTAACCTAGAAATTTAGCTCCACACAAGTTTAGTCTGTGGAAGGATCTTTTACATGTCATAAATCTATGACATGGGACTGCTGGCGTTACTTCCCCACCGAAGGAAGGCATACTGAAGGATTTTAACGCTCTTAAAAAATCCGATGACTTCGGGCCAGGTTTGAACCCGCTATCTTGGGCACAGCATGCTACCAACTACGCCACCGAAGCCGCACACCATGAGGAAAAATGAGTGCTGTGTATGACTCCTGAGTGTTGCATTTAGTTGCGGCGGAGCAGAGCACTCTGTCATAGACACGAATGTAGTGAAGATGGCAATACGTCACAAGTTAACCAACTTTGAACATGGGATGATCATCGGCGCACAGCGGATGGGTGATAGCATTTCGGAGATTACACGCAAATTCGGATTTCCAATTCGGGGGTGGATCATCACTATCGCACAGATAATGTTGCTATCTGCGTAAACCGCATTGACCCGAAAAGCGGACCCCGTTCCAATGCTAAGAAGAAGAAGAAGATCCCATGCCTTCCCATGACCTTTGGCCACTAATAAGTGTATATATATATAACATATCTCAATGGAGTGGATACTAATTTTGCACATTCTAGACCTCTTGACAGCACCCACTAAATAAAAAGTTAGTACTTATTGATGTGGTACCAGTTCTGACTCTCTACTGCCTTATATTTGAAAGATGATAGATGAGAAAATATTTACAGTGTATTATGGAAACTTGAGTGGAAGTATGACATCATTGGGAAATAGATCGGGTCAGTACCCACACAATCGTTCAATTTTTGCTGCAAATTATTTAAAAAAAAGAACTTTCAATACCAGCACTATCATCTCCCAAATTTCTTTTCACAGTAATTGGACTATCATAAAAAACAAACTGTGGAATAACCATTAAAATAAAACTTTATACTCTTTTAAAACTATTTAAAGTACTGCTGAAATACGATTTTAGAAAAATTAAAATGCCATCATATTGGAAAAAATCATTCTGTATGTACACACACATTAAAATAAAAATGCATTTGAAATGCATCACAATATTATGGAATATGGAGCAAATAATTACAAAAGCGAGTATTTTTATACGTTTCAACATTGAGCCACAGTGAGTACGCTAACTACAATACAATAATACAATTCCATTAAGTCATAACATTCTTAAAGTCTAACATAATATTATTATTATCACCAATAGAAAACCTATTAACCTTGCTGTCCTGGTCCGTTATTTTCCTTATGGCTAGTCTCCACTTCCAAGCCATGTATGGATGAACAATTTCTCTATTTAGTGGTGTTTGAAATTGGTGGTATTTTTCTGATGATTTGTTGAATTAAAATGTATAATTTTGTGTTTTTATTCTCGAGTGAAAATCCTCAAAATGTATGTTTAGGACGAAAATCCACATTTTTGAACCGATTCCTCTCAAACTTTTACCACATCACACATGGAACCCAACCATGAAATTTTTGTATCAGAAATTTCGTTTTCTGTTTTTCAGTTCTCTGAATTTTTGAGAAACAGAATAAAAAATGACAATTTTTCAAAATGCCCTAAAATTACTAAATATTATTCCATCATCAAATTTCTTATTTTCCTTTGTTCATCAGTAAAGCTGGCAGGGAGCTGGTAACCAGGTAATGAATGAAGCTACAGGTCATGGACATACCATAGCTCTTCTACTGGTGATCATATTTTCACTTTCATTTCTTTGAGTCCCTTCTCATCTTACACCATCATAGGATAAGAAAGGCAACAGGACTCGGGGAAAAATTATGAAAAGCTGTAGGCCTCGTGATTTCCTGCGAAAAAATGGGATGAAGATGCCTGACTTCCAATAATAATACTACAATGATTCTTCAAATCAAATATGGAAAAAGAACTCAAAGTATTTTGGAGATATTCGTTCTTTCATCTGAGAAAGAAGTCTCAACACTGAGCCAAACGGATGGAAAGAGCTCTCCTCCTCTGTAAATACACTGATCAGTTCAGACCAAATACTGCCCCCACACCACACAGGTATGTACCACCAAATGCTTGGCACTCACACACTGAGAAAAGAGGAAATTCCAGGGTTCCCGATAAAGTTCTGCGGGTGAATATTGCCCCGAGACTAAATGCAGAGCTATATCGACAGTGGGAATGTAAGACCTTGTAAGCCACAATGCTGTTACTTTCCATCCTCTATCTCACATCTAGTATACAACCTCTAGCCGTAAGTGGATCAAACTTTATATTTAAGGTCCAATGTCCTGTGCACTGGTCATAGGAAACTTAACTTTAAATACAATGTTCATTGGAAATGTACAACATTATTAAAAATTATCTGAGCGATTTCATAAATTTATTGTGGCTATATTACCGTACTTGATATATTATCAGGAAACTTTACAGGCATATGGAAAAACTCAAACATTTTCTTGTGGCCAGATTTCATATTTCAGCCACAAGAGCACAGCAGCTAGTAAAAAATGACGACAAGCACCGAGACAACATATACTGTGCTTGAATTTATCATGGCGCAGCTCGAAAGTTGACGGTGAGAATTTCCTACCTTCCAACAGCATGGTGTTCTACCCCACTTTCATCACAATGTTCGATAATTCTTAACAGGAGATTGAGAAACCTATGGACCGGTGATGATGAGCAATTTCTGTTATGGCCTCCACGCTCTCCCAACCTAACTGCATGCATTTCTCTTTTGTGTGGGGCTATGTCAAAGATTCGGTGTTTGTGCCTCCTTTACCAGCAAACCTACCAGAAATATGAGCACACATTAACAATGTTTTGAACACATCTATCTACAGTATATAAATTTTGCTTCATCTCGGCATCTTAGATCATCTTTTCAATCGCTTCTTATATTCACTTTGATTACTTGTTATTGTCATAATTTACCAACAAGTAAGAAACATCTTCATTTCATTTGAAGGTTAAAAAAGACTATACCTAGACACTTAACTTGCCTCATACTCCAACTAGAAGGTGACAATTCGTAAGAAGATATTTTTGACAAGTCAATTGATAATCATTTCACATAGAAGGCGACAACCAACAAGTAAGAAACATCTTCAATTCATTTTCAAGGTTAGAAGGGGCTATATCTAGACACTTAACTTTTCTCATATTCCACCCAGAAGGCACCTGTTCATAAGAAGATATTTTTTGGCAAGTCAATTGATAATCATTTCATACTACGTGCATATATGTTTTTCTGAACTTTATGTTCACATGTGAATCAGATAGTTTACAGAGTGGAGTATCATTTTGAAGTTTTTGACTGATTTTTGACAGTATTTGATTACGTTTTCTTTCTCGAAAAATTTTCAAATTGAAACGATGATTACGAACCTTTTTACACATCTACATTTTACGAAAAGAGAAGTCTATATAATTCGAGATATTAACAGAATATCAAAATAGCATTTTTAAAGTATTTTTCCACTTGCATGTCAATTTGGTATATTTGAATGTTTTCATTATTTTAAATTTTAAACTGTTTTGTAAGGATATCCATTTTCTTGATACTGTTAGTTATTTTTTAAGGTCTAATATTTTTTCACGCTGATGATGGAATCATTGATATTCCGAAACATGTACCGTATGTTTAATACTGTGATTAAATCACATTCTTTAGTGTTTGACTAGGCAGTTTTAATAAGATAGTACACATTGACGGTGACATGTTGAGTCAGGTGTAGGAAGAACTGGATTATACACTTGATATCTGAAGACTCAGTAAGAGGCACACATGGAACACTTGAAAAAAGTTTATTTTTTGGTGAAAGTATGTCAAATAAATTTAAATTTAGTAAATTTATGAATCCCTGTATATTGACTTACATCTAGGCATCGTGACCACCAAGAAGGAAGAGAGCTTATGATGTCTTGCATTCCAATCGTCAGTATTCTACATTTCTAGGGGTAACCCCGTCCCATGTTTTATGGTCGACTCTCTTGAGTGTTTAACAGCAGAATAGCTCGCAACATACTTGATTGGTGTTTCAAGAGATAATGGTGCAATAAAGAAACGTGACAGGACCTGGGTAAGCAAGATAAATGGGGAGAAGAAAAACTAGCACCAAATGGTCTGAAGGACAACATTCTCCACCAAGATACCCTATACTGGAAATTCAGTGGAGTTGGTGTGGTTGTCTGTTGTTTTTTTTCCTGGGGTGGGCCTTCGGATCATTAGTTTTGGTCAATGACAAAATGAATGCAGGTATTTAGACAACATACTATGGAAATGTGATTGTTATGGGGGATCTCAATGCCCATGTACGAAGAGAAAGACAAGGTTATGAGAGTGTTCTAGGACCAGAGGGTTGGGGCGGAAGAAATGAGGAAGGAAAGAGACTGTTGGACTTCTGCCAGAGGAACAGCCTGCTAGTTGGGAACTCCTGGTTTAAGAAAAGAGAGAGCCACACAATCACATGGTACAGTGATGACTTGACCAGGAAGTCGGTGGTCGACCATATACTGTATGAGAAAGAACTAAATAAGAACATCACGGACATCAAGGTTATACCATCGGAGAACCTGGATAGCGACCATCGATTGCTGGTAATGAACTTGAGAGGGAGTAAGGAGAAGAAAGGGACTGAGAAGCAGGAAAGACGTATAAGGATATGGAAACTGAAAGAAGGGGATAGAAGGGTCGAGTACCTCAAAATGGTAAAGGAAGGAATTCCAACAGATGAAGAAAGAGGGGTGGAAGAGGAATGGGCTAGATTTAAGAAGACACTAGTAGGTGCAGCAGAAGCAGTATGTGGGGGGACAAGTAGTAAGAAGAGGTGGAAGGAAACACCATGGTGGAATGAGAAGACAAAAGATATAGGAAGGGAAAAGAATAGAGCCTTTAGGAGGTGGTATCAAAATAGGACGGTAGAGACAAGGGAAGAGTACCAGGAAAGAAAGAAGGCGGCGAAGAGAGTAGTGGCTGAGGAGAGAAGAAAGTGGATGGAAGAAAAAAAAAGCAAAGCTTGTAGTTTAACGTGACCGTTAATCTCGAGATCATGAGCCACGGGACATCCTTTTTTACGTGGAATCCGAACCACAGGACATGGCATTTCACTTCGAAAATCTCACATGCAATGACCGGGAATGTGGATGGAAGAGTGGACAAAGATGATGAATGAGGATAGTGAAGGTACAAAAAAGGTCCTGTATGGGATGGTAAAAAATAAGAGGCGGAAGGATCCTACGGAATATGTTAGAATGGTGAACAAAAGGGGACAAGAGATAGAAAATAGGGAAGAACTGAAGAAAATGTGGAAAGAATATTTTCAAGAACTTCTGAACCCAAATGGAAAATATGGTGAGGAGGAAGAAATCGGGGAAGAGGAAGAAGAACTGCAAACAGAAAAGGACTTAACATGGAAAGAAGTGGAAGATGCAGTGAACAAGATGAGAGTGGCACCGGGTGTGGATGAGTCGAGTGTGGAGATGGTGAGAGCAGCAGGAGAGGTGGGGATACAGTGGTTGTACCGAGTGATGAGGACAGCGTGGAAGGAAAGGAAGACCCCAGAGGACTGGAAAAAAGGAATCATTGTCCCGATCTTCAAGAAAGGTAGTAGAACAGATTGCAGAAACTATCGGGGAATAACACTGATGAGTCATTGTGCAAAGATCTTTGAGAAAGTTTTGGAAAAGAGAATTAGGACAAGGATAGAAGGAGGGATGAGGGAAGAACAACATGGCTTCAGAGCAGGAAGGTCCACAGTGGATTTAAATTTTGCTGTAAGGCAGTTACAAGAACAGCACTATGAGTATGGAACAGATCTACTGATGGCCTTCCTGAACATTGAGAAAGCATATGACAGTGTATGCAGAAACTAAGTATGGAAGTTCCTGGAGGATAGAGGAGTAGAGAAATGGACTATAAAGAGGATAAAGGAGATGTACAAGGGAAGCGTGAGCTGTGTGAAAGTGGGAGGAGAGAGATCAGACTGGTTGGAACAGAGGAACGGCCTGAAACAAGGAAGTGCACTTTTCATTGTGGTGATGGATGACATAATGACCCGAGTGGCACAAGTAATCGGGGAAGGAAAGATGAAAGCAATGGTGTTTGCAGATGATTTGATGATTTGGGGAAACAAGGAGGAGGAGGTACAGGAACAGTTGGACGTGTGGGAAGGAATAATACAAGGATATGGGATGAAATTTAGCATAAATAAGAGTGAGATGGTGATCACAACAAGGAAGAAGGAAAAGGAAGGAGGGAAGGAAGCTTGTAGTTTAACGTGACCGTTAATCTTGAGATCATGAGCCACGGGACCTCCTTTTTACATGGAATCCGAACCACAGGACATGGCATTTCAGTTCGAAAATCTCACATGCACTGACCGGGAATCGAACCCGGACGGCCTTGGTGAGAGGCATGCAGCTAGACCGCTGAGCCACCACGCCCCCGGAAGAAGGAAAGAACCACAACGGAAATAACAATTGGTGGGGAACAGCTGAAGAAAGTGGAGAGTTTCAAGTATCTGGGAAGCCTGATACAAGATAATGGAAGAAACGATAGAGAAATAAATGAGCGGGGGAGGCAGGCAGAAGCATTTCGGAGGAGTGTGAGAAGCATGTTATGGAGCAAGGATGTCCCTCAGAACAGCAAAAAGATCATATATCGGATGTACTATGTCCCTATCCTGACGTATGCCTCGGAGACCTGGGTTATGAAAGGAAGGGAGAAGAGCAAAATACAGGTCAGTGAGATGAGGTTCTTGAGAAGCAGTATTGGAGCTACAAAGATGGACAGAATAAGAAATGAGAGGACCAGAGAATTAATGAAGGAGGAACCATTACACGATGGTATAGAGAAATCTAGACTTAGATGGTATGGACATGTAAAACGAATGGAGGAGAAGAGGATACCCAGCAGAGTACACGAGACGAAGTGGGAAGGTAAGAGACCGAGAGGAAGACCGAGAGACAGGTGGCTGAAGGGGGTGGAAGAAAGCGTGAAGAAGAGAGGAGAATACTGGACAAGGGTGGAGGCTGAGAGATGGTGGGAAGACAGAAGACGTTGGAGAGGCTTGTGTTCCAAACAGACCCGGCCAGTGGCTTGAAACTGTGCAAGATGATGATGATGATGATGACTATGGAAATTTGCATCATTTCTATATCAGCATGATAATGCTAATGTCCACTAACTGTGGTTTGCTGCACTGCCTTGCTCGAAGGCCCGACCTGAACCCCATCTTTGAGATGAACGGGAGTGTCAGATGCGTGCCAGATTAATTCAGCAAACAACCCGGCAACAACTATTAACCATGGTTCACAATGAATGGGAACAAATTCTGCCTCCAGTACATCAGAACTTAGAGGAAAGCCTTCTGCAAAGATTAAATCCCATATCGGTAGCAAAAGGTGGTCCTACATGCTAGGCAATGGGTGTCCAGAGACTTTGGCCAAGTAGTGTATGATGATGTGGATGAGAAGAGAATCAAACGCTCTAAAAACTATACAAATTTAACACATTGCTCTTTGGTCAGAATACTGAGTACAGAGGGGAGAGGTTAATGCAACAGCAGCCACAAGTAAAGTAATTTATTGTACATTTTGTCCTAAGTAAGTACTCATTCTTCAAAGCAACATAATACCTTCCAACATGTTCACATCATATTTACACATATACTCAATGCTAACATACAGTACAATGCACATGGTATCGAAATGAGCTATTTCCCAAAGGATCCACAATGCTTTTGTGCACCAATTGAGCATAATGATATGCCATTGAATTGAAAAATTAATCCAGTCATCTCGATCTGTTTTCCAGCATTCCAACCCAATGTACCATTGGGATCATCAGTTGGTATGGTACCGCCGGCAAACAGGTTGAAATGACCAAATTCAATTATCAATTTGCTTTGAAATTTGAGTTTAAAATACATATAAAATTAATTTTCTTGAAATGTGATTTTAAAATTAGTACAGTACCACCTAGTTAATACATATAAAATTTGTTTTTTAAAACAGTGTACAATTGTTTTTAGTCATATTTTTTAACTCCTCTTCAGCATCATCATCATCTTCCTTTCATGTGTTGGTCCTAGAAGAACTGTTACGGTCTACACAAAAGATTTTAATTTTCACGCCATCTTTTCCTGGGGCGACCTAGAGATCTCTTCCCACTGGGACAGTAGTTGACAACTGCTTTAGGGATCCGGCTTCTATCCATCCTGTTGAAAAGTCCTAGCCAATTTCTTTGGTATTCATGGATGTATTCCAATATAGGTCTGCTGTTAAGACCATTCAGCACTTCTGTGTTTCGTTTGTGATCCCACTTAGTGACTCCTGCTGTTCGTCGCATATGTTTCATTTCAGCGGTAGTTATTCATCTCTCATCGCATTTCCCCAGGGTCCACGCTTCGCTACCATAGCAAAGTACTGGTCTTGCTAAGGTTTTGTAAATTCTTGTTCGGATGTGTTTCTGAACTAATGATGGTCTAAAAACTTTATTGATGATTCCTAAACATCTGTTGAATTTAAACATTTTCTCAAGTATGTCCATTTTTTCAAGGAAAGACAGTTTGTATCCAAGGTATTTAAAATCGTTTACACTTCCCAAAATGTTATTGTCCAAGCAGATCTAACTTCTTACTGGTTCCGTGCCACATCTTCAGCAATTATAACATAATAGTGTGAACATTGCTAAGATATGCTTATTTTTCATTTTTTTTTTAATGCAAAAGTTTAACCTAAATCCTCTTTTTTTAAGTTTTATAAATGATAAATAAGCATATGAAGACTCCACGGGAAAAACGGGGTAAGTCACATTATGCAAATTTTTCAGTAGAACCAATTTAAACTTTCAACACTAAAAAGAAATACTTAAAATACCCCAACTGAGTGTAAGAAATGTAGTTATTTTACCAAATTTATTTCTAATGTAAAACAAATAACAACTCCAGTTAAATTATGAAAAAAGTGAGAGGATATGGGACGTTCTTTCTGTTTCCACTAGAAATAAAAACCTCCGTATCTCGGTGACTTAAAGCTTTATTTGAAATTAATTTCAACTGATTTGTGGTTACGATGGCTGGCCACCAGAATGCGCCATAAACTCATTTCTGAAAAAAAAATGGACTTACCCCATTCTTTCCGTGTGGTCTTCATATCTTAGCAACGTTTACACTATTATGTTATAAGTGCTGAAGATGAGTTTGAAAATATGACACCAAACAATATTGTACACTGTAGAAAAAAATAGTACATTATGCAACGATAATTTCCATACGAGTGTCTTAAATACCATAATAGGCGAGTTGCATACGACTGTTTATGTTCGACGATAATTATAACTATTTTATGTTCGAACATAAATATTCATAAATATCTGTCGAGATTTCACCAGTTTTATGTACTGAACAGAGCGCATGGGACGCAGAGAATACCTTGCATTTGACCATGGCCTCCTCGATTACCCCACTATGACACTCGCCACGCAGTGAAATTTAAAACAGGGGGCCATGGAAGTGAGCGCAGGTGCGATGCTATTCTCATCTAATTGGTCACACAACTGTTTCTTGAGCTCTGGTTGGAGAAACTGTATCATAATGAAAACTTATACTATAATGAGCCCCATTATAGTACAGTTTTCTGAAATATAATATTTACATTTCGCCAGGGTCGAGCATAAAGAATTTTATATGTATTGACTAAGTGAACTATATATACTAATTGTAAGTCAATAAGGAACATTAACAACAAAAGAAACCAATTATGGTCTTTTTTAAAGCTTATTTGAAATTTGATGCAATGTCATTAATTAGGCTCAATCTGAGTACACACAATAACACTAAATGGTATTCCTCAGTAAATTTCCTTAAGCATAAATCAATTGGTGTAGACTAAGGTTGAAGGAACATAATAGCAATAGCAAAGTTGGATTTGGCCCTCAAAAACAATTAAGTAGTGCAGGCCTATTAGGCTAAAACTGATCTCAACAAGGTCTAGAGGGATAAATGTCATGCATGGCAAAATCTCACAATTCTTATCATTACTTTCCAATAAAAAGACACAGTCAACATGATATATGTGTAAATATATTTTGTCACAATATACAGGCCTAAATTGCATGGATTCAATAAACTTTGAAATGGATAACATAATTCATTATTCTCTAAAAAAATATTATTATTCTATATTCTATTTACAAAATCTCTCCAATAATATTTAATATGCAAATTCATGCTACTTCTTCCATCCAATTCCATGGTGTTCAATTGTCTATTACCATTAAAAATGTTGCACAATCTATTAAAAAACAAATGATTATCAAACATCCATCCCATGCCAAAACCACAAATGTGTAAAATCAAACCTTTTACCTAGCAGCTGTTTTGGAACGATAGTCAAAGATACAAATATAAGACATGATCAAAAGGTTTTCATTTGACAGTCATACAGTACAGAATGGGTGTGCCAATCGGGCAAAATCGCCGTAAGCATCAAGGCACTCATCCCACCAACACTTGTTCATCATCATCATCATTTCCCCTTATCCAGCTCCTGCCGGGTCGGGGTATTTATGGCACTTCTCCACTTTCCTCTTTCCTTCCACAATTCTTCTTCCACGATCTTGTCCCAGTCCAGATTCCTTTTTCTCACGCTGTTCTTCACTGAATCGATCCACCTTGTTCTAGGTCTTCCCCTTGCTCTCTTACCCTTGTACTTGGCCTCCAGCACCTGTCTTGGTATTCTATTTTCCTCCATCCTCTTTACATGCCCAAACCACCTTAGTTTATTCTTCTCAATTCTCTCGTTTAGTTTTCCCATCCCAACTTCCTTCCTAACATCTTCATTTCTCACTCTGTCTTTCCTTGTCTTTCCTATCATACTTCTTAGGAATTTCATTTCACTGGCTTGGATTTTACTCTCATGCCTGCTTGTCAGGGTCCAAGTCTCAGCTGCATAAGTTAATTAGGGTACATAGTGCACTTTATACATTACCTCCTTGCTTTTCCTTGGTACTTCCTTATCCCAAACAAGTTTTCTTACACTTTGATAGAATGCATTGCTCTGCTGTACCCTCCTGCCAATCTCCATGTCCAACCTACCAGTTTGCATCAATTCACTTCCTAGGTATTTGAACGTGTCCACAATTTCCAAACTCTGACTTCCAATTTTCACAGTGCCCTTTCCTTGTCTTTCCCCTCTTGTCATCACCATGGTCTTGCTTTTCTCTATACTGATTTTCAGGCCATACTTCTGAATATTTTCGTTCAGTGCATCTAGTTGTTTTTGCACTTCTTCGGTGTTCCTTCCCCAGACCACAATATCGTCTGCAAATAATAGTAACTTCATTTCTTTATGTCCATATGCTTCCTTTGTTTCCTTTACAATTTCATCCATTACCATTATGAATAAAAGAGGTGACAGCACACTCCCCTGTCTTAGTCCAGTCTTGTTCCTAAACCAATCTGTCTTTCCAACTGGGGTCAGTACCCTGCTAACACAGTTGCTGTACATTGCTTGCACCATTTCCAACATTTCTCTTCCCAGTCTCTTCTTAACCATGGTTTCCCATACTTTCTCTCTGGGGACACTATCATATGCCTTTTCTAGATCTATGAAAGTCATGATCAAATCCTCTCCATATTCCCAGTTCTTTTCCATCACCTGCCTCAAGCTAAAGATTGGGTCCACTGTGGATCTTCCACTCCTGAAGCCATACTGTTCTTCTTGCAACTCTCCTTCCACCTTTCTTCTCATTCTTCTTGTTACACTTGTTACGTCTATAAAAATATAAGGTTCTCCATTATCTAGAATAAAAGCCTCTGCTAGACATTTTGGGATATTGTGTATTTTTCAAAAATAAGGCAACAAAATTTTGAAAACCAAATAAAAACCAATCGTATCATACAAAATCCTTTGTTTCTCGCTCTAGAAAATGCCCTAGAATTATGTACTGGATTAAAATTGAAGAAATCCCTTAAATAGTAGCAGAGATACACCCTCTGTCTGAAAAGTTCGGTGAATGGGTCTATAATACGAACGGATTGTTGGCTTACCTGAAACAGCCGTTACTATCCTACAAAGTCATCCCCGTGGATGGTTATGCACTTCTTAGAACGGCTGTACAAGTCCTGGCACAGTCTTCCTGAGGGATAGCCTTTAGTTGGGTCGTCACATTACATTGGATGTCCGAAAACCTCTGACCCTTCAGGGCTTTTCGGTGACCCTGGACCCCGATACTCCATACTTCAACGCTTGCCTTCGAGGTCGTACCTCAGGCACCAGGTCTTGTCACCCGTGACGATGGTTTTCAGGACCATTCCACGGAACATTCACCCTTCTCACTGCCACCCGTCTATCAGGTGTGCAGGGCAGATTGCATAAATTCACGCTTCTCTCTTGCTTTTAATTTAGAGTTTTGACGACCCAAACTGAAGGCTATTCCTAAAGAAGACTATGCCAGGAATTTCCAGGACTTGTTCAGTCGTTCTCAGAAGTGCATAACCATACACGGGGATTACTTCGAAGGACAGTAACGGCTGTTTCAGGTAAGCCAACAATCAGTTCGTAATATAGCCCATTCACCAAACTTTTCAGACAGAGGGTGTATTAAAAAGCATGCTCACTAATGGATAGAACACTTTAAATGGTAGTCCCATCTCTGGAAATAGAAATAGAATTAGTTACAAAATTGCTTTGACTAACAGTGAAAACTACAATAAATTCATGATGTAGCGGTCTGGCTCAAACTAATAGCACTCGAATAATCGGCAGCTCACATGTCAGTTTTTATGATTCTTCTTGCCTGCTTTGTTATCAATTTCTGGCAGAGAGGGGGAATATTTTAATACCAAATCACATTTATTAAAGTTGAGAGGAAGGATTATTCTAGATCAAAGTGCCTCGTCAGCTTTTAGCAGATCAATGGAAATAAATACAAAACTACTCTACTCTATTTTGACCAACCAGCTTTTGGGGAATAAACACAGAGTTGGACTCACGATACTTATAAACCAAAGATTTCTAAATGAATGCCACAAAAATTACATTCCTACAGGAAGATTTTGCACGTTTGTGGGTTTGGCGAGGGACCAACCAAATGTGACACAGATACACAGGGTGTAAGGAATTGTAATACTGACCATTGTTAACATATTTCTTCACAATTAATTGTACTTTTCTGAGCGCGCTATGATTAGTGTACAAAGTATGTTGACATAGGAATATCATCTGACCTTGGTAGTTTGTCGATAAGAACACAATAATGTTTGTGTCTACTAGAGGTAGTATCGAGTGTACTACCTCAAGTAAATACTTGAGCACTTCACAATATCATTCTGCTAGAACAGGGCTTCACAGATGTCCGTATGTCAACTGACATACACTGGGAACTATTAAGTTGGAGGTATAAATGGGCTGTTCCTTTTCGGTCAGTACAATTTGCATGCACAGTGAGCCTACATGCAGTACGTGTGTGAACAGTGGAACTGATGGCTCCACATGCAACGCATGCGTTTATTGAGTTGTTCGGGTCTCAGTGATCTACTCGAGTTGACAGGGTGAGTACAGGTGAGCGCCTAGAATGGTGGTCAGCTGATTTCATTATGCCACCCACTCAGTATAAATTTTACTGGAATGTTGGATCGTCGTTGCCTTCGTTGATCAATTAATAAATCTGTTGGCATGGGGTTCATTACCGCAAAGCATGTGAGTTGCTGGAAGCCTCGCTCGCTATATGATGCATGAAATAATTCAGTGTACCCTGTCAATCTTCGTATTCTGTTATCTTATCGTAAAATTGTAGCAGTCTTTCTCACCCTGGTGTTCCTGCTGGGACAAAGGAGGAATCCATTTTAGTTTATTTTGTGACGAGTGAGTAGCCTTCACCTGATTCCATGATATTTGCTTTCTTCTTCAACTTCTTCCTCATTTCCCGGTTCCAGTAACCTGGGTCGGGTTGTGAATCAAGGACCTCCATACTTTTCTGTCTCTCCACCACTCTCATCCTTCTTCCAGTATATCTTCCACTTTCACTCCTCTTTTCTCAATGCTCTTCCTCACTAGATCCATCCACCTCATCCTCGGCCTTCCCCTTTGTCGCCTTCCCGCGACTTTCTCAGTAGATAATCATTTCGGGGCTCTCTGTCTTCTCCCATTTGCATCATGTGACCATACCATTTTAGTTTACTATTTGTATTATGCGGTTTATTTATTTTTCTAGATTAACTGGAGAATTTTCCATTTTACAAGGTCCGTATTGACGTGTACAAATCAATTTTAATGGGGTGAGGGTTCTCCGCCCAATCAATACTTGGGCGGAGAACCCTCACCCCATTATAATTGATTTATTTATTTATCTATTTATCGTAAGGCTTTTAGTGCCGGGAGTGTCCGGGGGCCTGTTCGGATCGCCTGAGTCTGTAGCTGCTTCCAGTGGACATCCTTAGGGTGAGCTACAAGTTCCGTTCAATTTCAAGTAGTTCCAACTCTCGCTACCAGATATCAATGATGCCTAGTGGTGAACGTTGGAACTTTGATAGAGCGTTCCGACGAAATCTAACCTAACAATTTAGCTTCACACAAGTTTAGTCTGTGGAAGGATCTTTTACATGCCATAAATCTATGAAAAACCTTTACCGAAATGTGGAAAAAATTACAGACTCAATTAAAAGACGGAGACTACAATTTTATGGTCACCTTCATAGAATGGATAGCAGCAGGCTAACTAAGAAAATTTTTGACTACATCTCCAAATTAAAAAACACCACTAGATGGCTGGAAGAGATAAGGTGTGATCTGCAAAAACTGAAGATCACAAATAACATCATTTCTAATAGGGTGGAATTCCGGCGACTGATCACTACTGCAGATTTTTCGATTCTGCAAGTTCCACATCAACCACGGAGAGTGTTATCAACGGAACAGAGGCAGGCCATCAGCCAACGTATGAAGAAGTTTTGGGAAGAAAAGAAAAAACGAAACAATGTACCGTAGTCTTAGGTTCAAAGCGGTCTATAATTGGCCAAATTCTAAATATATATATATATATATATATAAATCTGTGACATGGGACCACGGGCTTTACTTCCCCTCCGAAGGAAGGCATACTGAAGGATTTTTAACGCTCTTAAAAGATCCGATGACTTCGGCCGGGTTGAACCCGCTATCTTCGGCACAGCAGTTCAGCATGCTACCAACTACGCCACCGAAGCCGCTATGTATTATGCGGTTAAAACAGTGGACACAGCTGAGGCGGGAAGACTGCCAAGGGGAAGTCCCATGATATTTTGTAGACTCGCTCTAAAGACCTCACGCTCCTGCGACCGGCCTTATAATAACGATGACGTGACTATAAAGCACGCTTAAGACTGTTCTTTCAAAGTTTTTAAGCGCTGTGCGCCATCAAGCACACAATTCACAGTAGAGGCAAGCGGACGGGCACAAAAGAGGGATCGATGCTCAGTGCACCCTGTGAAGCCCTGAGGTAGACCAAAATATAAAACAAGGAACCAGTGGCAATAACTTTGAGCAATTATAATGTACAGTATGTTCAGTATCATCCCTTACACCCTGCACATTGAGGAACAAGTCACATTTGAGGGCTACAACTTAACAAGAACTCACGGCATTATTTGGCACAGAAGTACCGGTACCCATTAACTCCATTTCTTCCTCATTGTCTGGGGATGATAAAACTAGATAACTTCAATAAATGTTTGAAACCCATGAAAGTTGCAAAGATATTGCTGCTCTCCATCTTCCCACAATGGATAAATACTGTATTTGGATATCCAGATGTGACTCTTATAGAGTTTCTTATGCATTGTTGTATCAAACCATTTAAGGAATGTTCATTTAACACCAACGATTTGTCTCTCCCCATTTCTTAAATATTTCACATAGCATCAAGAAACATAAAAAAGCCATGCCATGAAGGTTTTCCAGAATTTTAAAAAATGTATCTCTTTGATGCATGAGTAGGCTGTTTCAAGATAAAGCGTTGGAACAGTAGAGGTGAATATCCGTACACTCCCACCAAATGTCATCGGTATGCTGTCGTGTGTTTCTAGACATCAGTCTATGTTTCATTCATACAATCCCTACATTACAAGGCCCATCCAGAAATTGAGATTTCCTATTGTTTAAATAAAAAGGAAACACAGTTATATGAAAAACTTTATTGGCACCAGAATCAAGACATCGGTTATATTGTGGGATCAACTTCCGTATTACTGTGACGTAGAAGTCTGCCGCCAAGGAATGGAACCAACGTTAGATTGAAGATGCTCACCAAGACAGGAACTTTTAGAGGTGCAAGAAAAGGTGGAAATTGCTGGGAGCAAGATTGGGGCTGTACGGGACTGTACTGTACAGAACAGTTGCTCTGCGCTGAGCCGTAATCTTAAATTACTTAAATGTACTTGGTTTGATTTAACCCTCAATGGGCGGAATTTAATATAATAAATCGCAAGACAGGTTACCCGCAATCGGAATTTAATATACAGGGTGATTCTTGATGTAGTTTACAACTTCAATAATCTGTAATTATTTATTGGAACCACCCACAGACTTGGTTTATAAGTCATTATATTGCAAAACACTTCAAGTTTCGACTCACGAAGTTTGTAGTTGCACAGTTGTACGCCACACACGCCGCCTGTCACTTGTTGGAAATTACGTCTTTCACTGGAGCGGAAAGAACAAAGTGTGTGTTCTGGTTTGAAGAAACCAAGTCAGCAACGAGAGTACAGCGGAGGTTTCACACAGAATTTGGCAAAGACCCACCCAGCAGACCAGTGTACAAATGCTACCAGACATTTATCGAAACAGGTTGTTCTGTACGACACACAAAGGCTCCAGGCCGCGCACCTGTGACTGGTGATGTGGTGGAAACAGTTAGGGAGAGGTTCGTCCGCAGTCCGGAAAAATCAACACGGCGTCTGTCACTCGAAACTGGTATCCCTCAGAACGTTTTTTGCACTGTTTCGAGAAAAAAAAGTGGATGGACCACAACAGCCATCGCTTCTGTTACCCCAGAAATGCTGGTTCATACAGGGTGGGAAATTGACTTCCATTGGGATGTGTCCAGGATGTCAAATGGTGCACACGTTGAGACGTAATGGATATGTAAAAAAAAACTTGAAGTGTTTTGCTATGTAATGACATATAAACCAAGTCTGTAAGTCGTTCCAATAAATAATTACACATTATTGAAATTGTAAACTACATCAAGAATCACCCTGTATTATATGGTCAGAGATCCGCCGATACCAGCGCAAGTGGTACGCTAAAATCTCAACAGATGACAGTAAACTACACTTTTAGGTCTGGCCTAACAGGGAATCCCTGAATTGAGGGGTGTTATCTCCCTGCTAGCTTCTCACAAGCTGTGAGAGATTATCGTGTTCAAGTCGAGCTTGCATTGCGAGTTCCAAGAACGGCTTTATGTGATTTATACAGTTATTTTGTGACATGTGCAGTCAAAAGAGGGTCAGTGAGCAAGAAATTGCTTCAATTTTGGACTCCACGGATGTACAGTAGATGAAAGTGATTTTTGATTTGAAGAGTATGAAGATGGATATTCAAGTAGTGTCTCTCAAGCCCTTTATGCACTAAAAAATTTTGATAATATCCTATGCACTTCTGAGACTGAGAACATCCAATAATCAAGGGTTGATGTGTCTCAAGCACATCCATTGTATAGCCTTCAATCAGCCCACTCTCGACTGAAGTCCAGAAGAAGCTTTCTTCACACAACTGAGTGCCTAACTGACAAACCTCAGGTTTTGAGGATTACATCTTGGTTGACCAGAAGCCCCCACATTACTCAGTGGATGGCTCCATCTGAAAGGCTCCCAGCAGGACATACAGAGGCTTGGACAACTTGGAAGTCTCTCAACAGATTGCAATCTGGGGTTGGCAGATCCAGGTCCAACATTCATAAATGGGGTTTTTGCTGCGACTCTGTCCTTTGTGAATGCGGTGAAGAACAGACTATGGGTCATCTGCTTCAGTGCAGTCTGTGTCCTATACTGTGCACCATGGAGGATCTGGTGAAGGACGTGACATGGCAAAATATTGGTCATGCATTATTTAGAGCCTTAAATGTTCAAGTTTTGTCATTTTTGTTGCCCATTTTGTACATAATTTCATGTGTAATTTTGTTCCTGACACGAGTAAATGAATAAATTAATATTACATACATATGCATGTTTATAGCTAGTGTTCGATAATTCTGGGCAAGTTTTAATTTGCCGTATTTTCAGTCCGCGTACAGACATAAAACTCATCCACCCGCGTAGGGTTAAGTGCTCCAAAGTGAGCATGAACTATGTAAATAAATAAAAATAGGGAATCTTAATTTCTGGATGAGCCTCATATATAAAGAAAATTAAAATATATGTGGAGCCTATTTCCAAAAGTCGACACCTGATATACTTTATAAAAAATAGATATTGTTTATTTCGTATTCCTCTTGGAGAAACACATCAAATGGATGGTGTAAGATGTTCCAAAACACGATATTTGTGGCTAAAAATCAACATTAACCCTCTTAGTGCCAAGCCATTTCCTGAAATACTTGCCAAGAATGCCAAGCCATTTTCAATGGTCATGCAGACTATTCGAAAAAAAAAAAAATTTTTTTGTAAAAAATCAGTTTTGAGCCTAAATTAAGTACACCTAAGAGTCATAATCGAAGAAACACTAAGCTTCCAGCTGTAGGCAGTTCTTATATACATCTGTAGGCAGGAAAGGTCAACAAGAAGAAACAACTGCACCTCAATTTAGGCGGGAACGCATGTGATTAGGGGAGTGTAAAGGGAGGGCGTCAATACAAACTCAAACCTATAACGTAACGGACTTCGAATGAAAAAAGTAAACACCGCACAGGCAAGCTTGAAACCTCACCTTTCCAACAGTATGAAATAATTACGGACATATGCCTACAGAAATCTACACATATAAGATAAACAATGCGCCGAATAAATCGGCTTTGGCACTTCTGGCGCGAGCAGATCTGATCGGCGCGTGGCACTGATAGGGTTGAAGTTTGCTGCTTTGTTAAGTTATTTCCATAATCCGACATCTGCACTTCCTTCCCAAAAAGACACTTGAACGGTTGGATTCAGGAAACTTTATGTTATTCTTGGTACAAACTCTAACATAAACATAAAAAATAGAATAACATAAAATTTCTTGAATTTTTCCATTTAAGCATTTTTGTTTTTCTAAATAACTTAGAAAATGCAGATGTCGACTTTTGAAAATAGGCTCCTCATATTCAATACATTCATGAGAATAAAGAGTTTTCACTTTTCTTTGCATCTTGCGCTGATAGGAAGTATTGGGTTGCCATCCCATCCCTTGCTATGATTTACGGTAATATCGTCACACTATGTCTTTGCACATCAGCTCAGTTACCTACGTACATGTTCAGGGCAGCAGAACGGGCGACATCATGAGCCCCTGAGGATATTCCCCGATGAGCAGTGCTGCCATCCATTTCAGTTGCTCCTCTTTAGTACTGCCCGCGATGGTGCACCCGAAGTACGGCTTCTCCTTTGTCCTGAAACAATTAAGCCCCTTCAAATTAAGAGCAACTTTTGTGGTTTCTTTCTAAAAGGCGGACATGTCAGTTTTCATGATTTCTCTTGTATTGTGTATTATCATTTTCTGGCAAAGGGGGAAAGACCAAAATGGTTTATTTAAAGTTCAAAAGAGGTTGGTTGGTTCCTCAGTTTAGGGGCTGCGACAACACAGTCATGTAGCCCCGTGTACTTTGGGTGTGTGTAGAATCTGTCTGATAACCAGTGTTAATTGTGATGAATGTAGTAGTGTGTGTTTTCTGTTTTCAATTCAAGTGAGGACTGCAGACATTGAATTTCCTACGTTTTCCGCCAAACGCCACCGTCAACGACTACTAGTTCTGAACTTGATTACCAGATGCCATCGCAGTCGGCTCCTGCCGACGAACGTCGGAACCTAAGAGCGTTTGTCGAATGTTTAACCTATATATAATTTAGCTTCTCACAGGTGTAATTAGTGGAAGGTTCTTTAACATGCCATAGATCTATGACATGGGACCGCCGGCTTTACTTCCCCTCCAAAGGAAGGCATACTGAGGGATTTTCGGCCGGGTTTGAACCCATGATCTTGGGCATAGAAGCTCAGCACAAAAGAGGGGGAAGGACAAGGTGAATCTAAGAATTATTCTGGTCCAAACTGCTTTGTCAGCTTCTGACAATGGAAACATAACTATGAACACATTTAACAAGACTCAACTAACTCATCAGCTTTTATTGAAAGTTTATTGTGGATTCTTATTTAGAGTTTAGTAGTGCTAGTTAGTTAGTTAGAAGAAGAAGACCATGCATTTTAAGTACTTAGGATCCACTGTCACTTCAAATTGTGACGCCACTCCTGATACTCGGATGAGGGTAAACGCAGCCTGGCTCAAGTGGAGACAAGTCACTGAAGTTCTCTGTGATAAAAAGATGCCTCTGCATTTAAAGGCAAAGGTCTATAAGTCTGTGGTACGCCCAGCAGCCATCTATGGGACCGAATGTCGCCCTATGACCAAACATGAGCAAATTTTGAATACGATGGAAATGAAGATGCTCCGATGGTCGATGGGGCTGACCCGATTTGACCACGCAAGGAACACAGACGTCCGGCGAAGATTTGGTATTGCACCAATTGTCGAGAAGGTGAGGGAGGCTCGTCTACGCTGGTACGGTCACGTCATGAGAAGACAGAACAACTCAGTTGCCAAAAGAGCACTCCACATCAACTCAGGTGGAACAAGACCACGTGGAAGACCTGCAAAGCGGTGGACTGACAACATCAGGGCTGACAGGCACGCTGTTGGTCTAACACCAGAAGATGTCAACGACCGAAAGAAGTGGAGGAGATGTAGCAAAGTAGCAGACCCCGCAAGGGATTAATGCTAGGAAGAAGAAGAGTGCTAGTTAGTTAGTTGTCTTGTACAGTGGCGTAACTAGGATCTGCTTCTGGAGGGGGATGAGTGGAGTCAAATCTGAACTAATAAGCTGAGAAGAGCGTTTTGCTGTATAGGACAGAACTGCTTTCTTCTGTTTTTGTCTCCTTTTGTTTAAAGTTTAGTTTTGTATCAGCATTTTGTTATTTTTTGGTTTTGATTTTTCTTTATTCTTTCTGTGTGTTTTTCCTTTTGTTTTTCTTTTTTGTTGTTTTTTTTTCTTTTGTTATTGTTACATGTTTTTGGTTTTGCATTTGTTGTTTTCTGCTTCTGTTTTTATTTTTTGTTTTTGTTGCTTTCTGCTTTGGCTTTTGTTTTTGATTTGTGTTTTTGGTTTCATGTATCTTTCTTTTTTATTTCTTAGGTTTTTTGTATTTTGCTTTTGTTTTTATTTTAGCTTTGTGTTTGCTGTTTTTCTGCTTTTGCTTTTTTTGTGTGTGTTTTTGCATTTGTTATTATTTTTGTTTTTTGTTGTTTTTTGCTTTTGGTTTCGTGTTTTTTCTTTCTTTTGTTTTTCTTTTTGTTTTGTGTTTTGGTTTCGTGTTTGTTGTCTTCTGCTTTGGCCTTTGTTTTTGATTTTTTATTTGTGTTTTTGCTTTTTTTGTTTTGTGTTTTATACTTTTGCTTTTCTTTTTTTTTTCTTTTCTTTTTTGCTTTTAATTTTGATTTTTTATGTTGTTTTATGATTTTGCTTTTGTTATTAATTTTGCAGGGCAGGGGTGCTTTTTGCTTGGGAAAAATGAGATCAATCAATCAAAGCAAACCTACGCATTTTTGTGTTCGATCTCGATAGCGTTTGATAAGTTTTATTTGCACTTATCAATGTGGAAAATCTCGAAAATGAACAGTTTGGTTTATGCAAGTGTTAAGTTTAGGTAACAAGAAAAGTTTACACGAGAAAAGAGAAATGTTCTCGAATTAGTAATTATAAACATACATAATCCAATAATTGGTCATCAATCCGAATATTTGTTTTATTCAAAATAAACATTTCATGGAATAATGTATTTTTATCACTTGGCCGTGGGTGGGGATTGATCCTACTGATCACCCCCCATAGTTACGCCACTGGTCTTGTATATGTGACTGATTTTATTAATCTAGATCTGATGATGAATCTCAGCAATTTTTATAGGTTTATGACGTGTCTTGTGTGGGGTGTCGCCTAGGAACACCAAGCTGGCTCATCAGCGGGCTCTTGGTGTCCATGCCCGAACCCCCACAGGAGTAGCGAACTGCACGCTGCCTCCCTTTTTATGCAGCGCACCTGCATCTCTTTACTGCGAGAGCTAAAAGCTCAAGCAGGCTTAACCTCCCTATGAAGGCTTCCAAAAAGATGATATATCAATAAAATTATCATCTTTTTAGATCTGATGATGTTCGCTTGGCAACCGAAACATGTCATTCTTGTAACCCCACCTTCTGATCTGTGCAAATATATATTTTCTTTTTTCTTCTTTTCAGCTAGTCTTATATTTCCTGTTTAATGTAGTGGGACATGATGACCAACCAAAAAATTACAATTAATCATCAACTTTTGGCAAATAACCAAGCTCAGTAGTGCTCCGTAGCACATTGGCATCGCTCGTGACGTCAATACTACTTGTATTTTGTGTCTTGTTATGGCCTTCTCAGTATGTGCTAGCCACGCGTATTGGTGAGGTGTGTCTGTACCAACTGACGAGCCCAACGGCACACTGGGGCGAAACGCTGGCATTTTATGTTTGAGTTAACTGAACCAATTTTATCATATTAATTGATTACTAGCGGACCCGTGCGAGAAATCTCTCATGTTCATAAACCACACTTTCCCCAATAGGTTTATAATGAGAGACTTAAGGAGAAGGGATGTTAAGTTTATATTTCAACCAAATGATTATAGAACACTGTTTATATTTCAGTTAGAATTCCAAGTTCTAGATTCCTTAACTTAAGAAGGCAATCACTAAAAATTGGATCATCATAACACGCACCGGTTATTTGATATTTATGAAATTATACCATTTGAGTACTCATTCCTCTGATTTACTGTTTCTGAAATCCATGCAAAATGATAAAGCAAAGACCTCAGAATGTTAAAAAGACATGAAACAGGCATCACAGTGGCCAAAATGTCAAGTGGACATCAATTATGGAGCGTATTTTCCTACAGCAAAAGTATCTGCAAATCGCACACTTCGTACATTTTTTTCAAGTCATTTTTTTAAAGAAATTGTAGATATTTATGAAATTATAGTGCAATTCGTCACTGCTAATGTCTATTCTCTTTCATTTGAATGCTCATTTGTCACGATAGGTCTCTTGTAAGCGCCGGAGGAGGGATCTATACTACTGGAATAATATATATGATCATATTAATTGATCTTCAAGTAGCAGGGAATAGTGCAGCGGTAATTCTGCAAAGAATAGATTCCTCTGATTAACGATAACGGCTGCCCTCACAGTGCTGCTGTAACTCGACAGCAATTTTGATGGAACGTTTCTGAACACCCGGTGTATAGCTCCAACTTAGACTTCCACTTGTTCCCTGAACTGCAAATGGCTCGGAGAGCAGAGATTCCAGACTAATTATGAGCTTCAGAACAACGTTAAGGCTCCTGGCGTCAACATTGTATGAAGAGAGCATTGGAAAGCTCACTTCCCAATTTAACAAATACCTCAATATTCACGGTGATTATTGCAAGAGAGCCGGCACCATGGTATTGGGGTAGCGCGTCTATCTTTCACTTGGAGGCTCCAGGTTCAGATTCGTGGCATCGTCAGCGATTTTAGCAAGTTGATGATGATAATTGTTGTTTAACCTTTTCCCGCCCACATTTTCAGGTTGCCTATCCCCAGGTTTTACCCTATTATTTACAAAGAATTGAACCTAAGTACATTGTTTCAGAAAAAGTATAATATAATGAAAACGACTGACCATAATGTATTCAAATTTTCAACAATATTAGAAAACATACCATCACATCCATATCTCCCTTCTTGGAGTCCTAAGGTTGTTGGTTCAAACCAGTATCCTGGTGATACTGGAGAAATCGCCTGACGACATGTAAACATAACCTACAACTCTCACATAGTAGAGAATACTTTCATTATATTATACAACATTTCCCAAAGTGAGGAGAACTCCTAACAAACATTGTCTATTCATATCACGATACGTTCTTTACAGTTTTATTTATAATTGTCAAATACTAGAAATGAGGGCCGGCGCGATATAAACCAATACCAGTATAAGCATAAACTTATTACTATATTTTTTTTAAGAATCGATACTAACGATTGGAATATTCCTTTTATTAGCACAACCAAATGAAACTACGAAATAATTTCTCCAAAAACTCATTCGGAGTAAAAAAACGAAATGTTTGTGTTACCTGAAATGCCGGGGCATCGCCGTCAGGTCCGATTTCTTGGTCTCCGTTTTCACTTACATCACTATTATCATTGAAATTATCATCATACTTCACTGACTAAAAACTCACTTTCACCACTACTAAATGATTCTGAGTCACTTTCTTCGCCTATATTGAGCTCGGTTTCATTATCTGCATTACTCAATCCCGCCATTTTTACAAACGAAACACCTGATCAGTGTGCACGGAATTTCATGATAAGATTTGCGCTATTGTTTTGTTTTCACTGCCTTGTGGATTGTACTGCACGTTCGTAAATGCTTTATAAACACTTTAAAGTTGAGAAAACTACAAACCTGACGCATAGATGGCAGACGTGTGCAGATAATGCGACCGGGCGCTTTCAGGCGCTAAAGACCGGAAGGATAAGTCAAGAGACGGGCGCTTTCGGGCGTTAAGAGCGGGTTAGGGTTAAAGGGGCTAACATCTAGGTTATCAGCCCCTAATGGTTTGGGTGATAGTGGAAATGAAAGATGATCAAATGAAACTTAAAACTAAAACTAACTCTCTTACAAACTAGAAGGGGAAATGGGAAACAAAAAGGAGAGGAATGTACAAGGCAGAGAGGAAAGGGAAAGAGGAGAGGGTCCATCCCAAAGGCAATGGAAAGAGGGGAGGGGGAAACTTGACCCAGCTCAGGAATCCCTAAGGGACGCCAAATCCCGAACTCACCACACGTGAGCCCTTGAGACTGTAGCACTATCCAGGGTGCATCAGAAGTGGTGGGGCTACATACACCCTGCCTCCTTTAGGGCCTGGAGCAGAAGGCAGGAGATAACATGAAAAGAAAAGAAGGCTGACCCCTCGAAGAATGAGGGTATCAGGTTGGTTGGTTGGTTGGTTCCTCAGTTTAGGGGCTGCGACAACGCGGCCATGTAGCCTCGTGTACTTTGGGTGTGTGTAGAATGTGTCTGATAACCAGTGTTAATTGTGATGGCTGTATTAGTGTGTGTATCTGGTTTTTTTTAATTCAAGTGAGGACTGCAACTTTGAATTTTTCAAATAGTTCCTATTTTGTCCCAAAACGCCACCGTCAACGACTACTATGCCTAGTTCAGAACTTAGCTACTAGATACCACCACAGTCGGCTCTTGGCAACGAACCTAGAAACCTAAGAGCGTTGTTTACATTCCTAACCTATACAATTTAGCTTCACACAGGTGTAATTAGTGGAAGGTTCTTTAACATGCCATAAATCTATGACATGGGACCGCCGGCATTACTTCCCCTCCGAAGGAGGGCATATTGAGGGAATTTTAACGCTCTTAAAAAATCCATCGGCTTCGGCATAGAAGCTCAGCATGCTACCAACTACGCCACCGAAGCCGCCTAAGAGGGTATCAGGAAAGATTAGAGAAAGGCCAATTAAGGCGGGAAAGTGAAAGACTCCCTAGGCCTCGGATACCCTAATACCGTCGGGGTCGGAAGAGAACAAGAGTTGGCCAAGGGAGGCCGAAAGAAAAGGTGACAGTGAGGAGCCCGGCTCAAGTAAATGGAAGCAACGCCGAACTCACCTGGGGTCCCGTGGTTGCCAACCCACGTCCCACTAGTCGTGAGCCCCTGGGGGAGAGGGATTTTAGAAACTGGTCTGAGGGCTGGAACGGGGTGCACTCAGCCTCGTGAGAACAATCGAGTACCTATATGACAATGAGGCAGAGCCCCGATCGTGGAAACCAAGATTAACAGCTGAGAGGACCTGACGTGCTGCCCACACTTCACCTCTCAATCTGTCGGCAGTATGACTCGACAGCAGTTGCTTGATAGGTACAGCACTCATTCCAGGTTCCGTATTGACCGTGTTTACAATAAGTCCGAATATTTGGAGCTATTCAGCAATCCATGTTGAATCTGACAAGGTGTCAACTTGTAAATGTTCCTCGTACCAAATACAATAGTAATGAATATTCTATAATTGATGCCGCCGACCGTCAGCTAACAATCAACTAAGAAGCCCTGAATTGACTGTCTTCAATTCTCTACCAGCAATCAAATTGTACTGTTATCCATGAAGCAACAGTTGTTTCACGACAGCATGTTTTTCAGTGTCCAGATAGGAAACACTCTAATAATTTTTGTCCTACCTCAAACAACAGGTGTCCATTGACAGTAGGCAAATACTGGACTTTTTCAACAAGCCCATAGTACATACTGTGAGGTCCATTATTGAACGCAAGAATCGCCATAGAATGGTTACATGTATTTTAGATTTTGAAGACACTTTGAACAATAAAGTGTTTGTGCATAAACAATATTTTAATGTGTCTAATGACACAAATTAAACGCAGGACTGAATGACTGAATATGCGAGGAGCATTACATGCTTTATTTATGAGTGTTGTTGGATATTCTAATTAGTGTATTTCTTAAGCTCTTAGTTTTTAATACGTTGTAGTTTTGTAATTGATGATGTGTTTTATGTTGTTTTATTGAGGATTTCGAGGGTGTTTTATCATGTATTAATACCAAAAGAGGGCTGAGGAAGGAGACAGAAGGTTTCCGAAACATGTACCCATAGAGTTTTCTCTTAAGTAAAGTATTGATTCGGTGGGAAATTCAAGTTTTACTTATTGTAGCAGTTGCTTGGTCGGCCACGGTGTTTTGTTAGTATGTTTGTTTGCTTGATTACCGTATTTACTCGAATACGACCCACCCCCGAATAAGACCCGCACCCTGATTTTGAAGAACAAAATTTAAAAAAAAAAATTTACTCAAAATTATTTACTATCTTAACTAAATAAACAGAATAGCATTTATCCAAAATAGTTTCAAACAGTTTTGAAGTCGTCCTAAAATAACACACATCAAACGATTAAAAATACAAATAAAAGTACACAAACACTTCATTCATCGTCATCAGAAGTACCTACTTCGGAACTTTTATCACCATCACTTTCCCACTAAATGTCGTCATCACTGCCATCCATAGCATTCGAAATACTACATTTCTTGAAGCTCTTCCGTATGAGATCTCCAGAGATACGATTCCATGCCGTCAAAATCCACGAACACAGCAGCTGAACTTCCGGGCGCTGAATACGACCAGTTGGGGTCGGTGTGTGCTTATCGGCCGCCATCCACTCCGTATACAGCTGTTTCAAGGCTGCTTTGAACGGGTGGTTCACGCCGACATCCAGTGGTTGTAGCATAGACGACATCCCGCTCAATCACGAATACATGACTCGTCAATATCATATTTCCTACCGGGCACAATTTCCAATAACTTCAGCTTCCCTCACAACTTTCAATTTCTCACTCACAGTAAATGACCGCAAACGTTTCGTAGCATTCATGTTTACACCCGGAGAACGTGTGCGTGACTGTATGACGCCGCGTGCTTACGGTAAAACAAAGTTATAGCCGGAAGAAGGCTAGCACCATCTAGCGGATACTCGCAACACCCGATATCGCGCGCAGCAGGCAATTTAGATCTTTCAAATTTGGATGACTCAAATAAGACCTGCACCCCAATTTTTCACGTCCGAATTTGTTTAAAAATGTGCGGGTGGTATTCGAGTATATACGGTATGTCAAGAGATAACCATGTTTGTAAATAAGTTTTGTTAATTCATTTTATTTACACTTGTCTTTTTTTTTATGTGCAGTACCATCGGAGATTTTAAAAAAACAGTCCTCCTATTATGGAACTATGAATAGAAATGTATAACTAAGAATTATTAATGAGCGACTTCGGTGGCATAGTTGGTAGCATGATGAACTGCTGTGCCCAAGATAGTGCGTTCAAACCCGGCTGAAGTAGTCGGATTTTTTAAGAGCGTTAAAATCCTTCAATATGCCTTCCTTCAGAGGGGAAGTAAAGCCAGCGGTCCCATGTCATAGATTTATGGCATGTAAAAGATCCTTCCACAGACTAAACTTGTGTGAAGCTAAATTTCTAGGTTTTCGTTGGAACGCTCAATCAAAGTTCCAACATTCACCACTAGGTATCAGTGACATCTGGTAGCGAAAGTTGGAACTACTTGAATTGAACGGAACTTGTAGCTCACCCTATGGGTGTCCGCTTGATGCAGTTACAGCCTCCGGCGAGCCGAACATGTCCTCGGACACTTCCGGCACTAAAAGCCATATGATAAATAAATAAATTACTGAATGAGTAATATTGAAAAATACCGGTAATTATTAAGATAGAGATGAAATACCTCAGCTTAACTTATGCTAATCATAATTTTCAATTTAGGAAGTTTTGGACATCGTGATCATTTCATCCCCATGTACTTGGGTGTGTGTGTGTAGAAATTTGTCTGATAACCTGTGTTATTGTGCTGTCTGTATTAATGAGTGTACGACAAATCTTTCAAGTCCACAAAAACAAATGCATTTCGCCAGCGCCAACAGGACAACTCAGTGTCCGCGAGAGCTGGGTATGGCGATATTACAGTGAATGCAGATTTGGAGACACGGTCAGCTTCCTACCACCGTATATCACATGTGGCAGACCAATGATGTCATTGAAATTCTGACAGAATGTGTTTGGTACCATCCTCGACTCAAATAATGCCCTCACCCCAATTTTCACCTGCTCTTTATGAAAAAATTATGCAGGTAATATTCACATAATATTCCTTACAGTCAGTTTCGAAACAACAAGAAAAGAAAGTTACCTGTTATTTTGTGTATTCTTCTCTATGAATGTTATCGACCACCTGGAAAGACAAGAAAGATACACCGTGTCACTAAACACAACAGCAACAGATAGGGTTTCAGGTTTTTGACAGGAACTTCAGAGTCATCAAAGTTATTTGTTAAGTGTTAAAAAATTGTGAAACTAGTACATTATGCAATGAGCCTATAATGGCAATAATTAAGACACGAGTAATTACCATTATAGGCGAGTTGCAACGACTGTTATTGTTCGATGATAATTATAACTATTTTATGTTCGAACATAAATATTCATAAATATCTGTCGAGATTTCACCAGTTTTATGTACTGAACAGAGCGCATGGGACGCAGAGAATACCTTGTAAGTGACCATGGCCTCCTCAAATACTCCACTATGACACTAGAAACAGGAGGCCGTGGAAGTCAGGGCAAGTGCGATGCTATCCTTACCTAATTGGTCACACAACTGTTTCTTGAGCTCTGATTGGTGGGAGAAACTGTTTCATAATGAAAAATAGTGTTATAATGACCCCCATTATGATACAGTTTTCTGACATATAACATTTACATTTCGACATCGTCGAACACAAATATTAATATGAAATGCGTTTGGGTTGAGGTCTATCTGGAATCAGCATCATCAATTTCTTAACACTACAGTAACTACATCAACCAGTGTTCATCTGAATCCATCATTTGAAAAAGGAGAAGAGTCCATTACAAGTAACTTTTTAGGAATAAATAAAAACTGTATGAAGTGATTCATTCTAATTCTTCTGCATTTAAAACTAACTGAAACTCTAAAGGGTTGATTACGCATTACGTAACACATAAACATACAGTATTCGTTAGTCTAAAGTTGGTACCTCATAAGTAGACCTGGGATTTTAAGGCAAATGCCTATTTCGTTCCTTACAAAATAACATGATTTTTTTTAAATATCGTGACGTTTCATGATAAATCCCTTACATTAATAGAGTTTTATAGTGCCCTAAAATGCCTATTTGGACCTTTAGAGCCTATTTTACTATTTTAGTGCCTAAAAATGCCTATTTTCTACATTTAAAATAAAATTCAACTTCTGTAATTTTTACAATCACACAATGGACATCCCTGGAACGAGCAGAACAGCAGAGGGTGGGTTTTTCACAGAAATGTGCTCTTCCCAGACAACTGTCACCAAAGGAATGCTGAGTGAAGGGTGGATGTGGAGGATTAGCTCAGAAGAACGAGCAGGTAGTCAAGGACGTACTGTGTCGAGTGACGGGGTGAGGGGGAGGATTATCTAGGAAGAACAAGGAGCAGGTAGTAAGAAGCGACATACTGTGTCAAGTCGCCAGTGAAAGAACATCTGTTTAAGTGAATATAGTTCATCATGCCTAAAATGAAATCATCTAAGTTTTCATAAATGTCTTTTTTATTCTGTCTTAATTTTGCAGTTATTTCGGTTAACAATAGGGATACCACGTTTGTTAAAGAAATAAAGTATCACGTTACAGTTTAAGTGTATATTGTAATATTTTAAAGTCTATTTCCTGCCTATCCACACATTTTGAAAACATATTTTAAGTGCCTAATTTCTCTTTTAAAAGCCTATTTAAGTTACTTGTTTTAAAAGCCTATTTTAGGCGCCTAAAACTAATTTTTTTAGAGCCTAAAATCCCAGGTCTACTCATAAGTCAAGTTTTGGCCAGATTGAGAATTGTTTATCAAAATTTGTGTCAAAAATAGCTTCACCTTCCTAGAGTAACCTCGTAAGTCAAGAAATAAATATCTGAGGGAAATTTATTGTTGCAGTTCTCAATATGGCCAAAACTTGACTTACAAGGTACCACTTTTAGACTAACGTATTACCATTTAAACTATTTGAAAATGAAAATCCACAGCCTGCTTCCAGTCTCCGACCGGGTCAGGAATGGAATGAATGAAGCCCCCATCTAGCGGCGAGGATATGAAGTGTGCCGGCTGCCGAAGCCTGTCGCACTCCTCTGGGGCAATGATTAAATGAATGACAGATGAAATGAAATGATAGTGGAGAGTGTTGCTGGAATGAAATTGTGACAGGGAAAACCGGAGTACCCGGAGAAAAACCTGTCTGCCTCAGTTTTGTCCAGCACAGATCTCACATGGAGTGACCGGGATTTGAACCACGGACCCAGCGGTGAGAGGCCGGCGTGCTGCCGCCTAAGCCACGGAGGCTCTATGCTGTCTATCATGGACTTGTCATTTTAATCATTTTATCATTTTTCTGACGTCATCTACTGTCTATTTAATGGTACGTGACCATGAGGATATGCTGCAATTAAGTTCATTCCGTTACTGAAATTTCTTTTTCAAGATACAAGAAAGTACATACTTCATTGGAACCTTTCTGCGCTTGTCCTTCATGATAGACAAATAGTTAGTTACTGTTGTTTCAAGAGGCGGAACTACGAGGTCATCTGCCCCTCTTAACACGGATTAAAGTATACAAACTTGGAGTGGAATTTAAATTTTAGAGGTGGATACCTAAATTTGATAAGATCGAAAATTAATAAAACAAAAAATTAAATAAAACTAATAATTATAAAAATTATGATAGACAAAGAAACGTGAATGTCCTGTTCTCATGTCATATACATGAAAGACATTTACCCATAGCTGCCTACTGTAAAACATCTCTTATAGAGGTATCACCGGGAGTGGAAGATTCCCCATTAACTGCAAAGCACAACCTACTGTCATTGGAAGAAGGTTACAAGTCCATCTTCACTAGTGGACTTGTAACTTTTTTCAAATGAAACATAATTTTATATGATAAAACAAAGCTTGTATATTAATGGGAATTGCCTCCATTTTACACAGAATGATGAGGATTGAGTTATAGATTATAGCTTATGAAAATAATTATGTCATTTTTGTAAAAAATGTGACTTTTCTCCTTTTTCGAACGATGGATTCCTATGTATACTAGGCTCTGGGTGCAAAGTTACAGAGATAGTATTTTTACAATAAACTAGCTACCCACCCCAGCTTTGCCTGGTATCTTTAACGCTTAACCCAGCGTAAGCTTAAATGACGTCTCTTTTTCGATTGCAATGAATTACGACCTATATCCGTATTCAGTCTCGTTATGATGGGTTAAAATCACTGCCTGGACTAATGGAGTTAGCATGTGCAACGAATTCTTGTCAGAGGTAATTTAAGAATGGCGAGATGCATGAAACACAAATTCCCCTTTTGTCCAGTCTTAACTTGACTGTGTATTCTGCAGAACGAAGGCTGAAACTGGGGTGATAGGCTCGCTCATTAGCTAGCTTGTAAACTGTCTCCGAAGCTAGTAATTGAATGGAAACTGTTGGAAGAAATGAAAATGTAAAAACACTTATAGTGGGCGACGTATTAACGATAGATGCTGTCGCGGACATTTTTGTAGAACTTTTCATGCTGAAAAATTCTTACACTCATAAGCTTAAAAGGCGCACGACAACTCGATACACTGAAATCGTTACTGCTTGGCTTCCTTCGGTCATAAATAAATTATTTTCTACAGAAACCTTTCTCGAGAAATCCTTTACAGAATGGTGAAAACCTCATCAAAATCCATCCAGTTGTTCTCGAGATTACCCGGAACATCCAAGAATCGGGGACTTTGTTTTATACTAAGTTGAGATATTTTAGAATTAACAGTATTGATAAAATATTGCATCCTAGTCTGATAACAGAACAGATCCGAGAAAACTCTCACACTTGCAAAATATAGGGGATACTCACATCACCGTATATCGCGTGTGACAGGCAAATGACAACTTTGAAATTCAGATGGCTCAATTAATACACACACCCCAATTTTTCACTTCTAATTTTTTATGAAAATGCATGTTACATAAGAAAACATAAGACCCACCTGTTCTGTGGATTCCTCTTGGGCTCGAAGCCCAGGTACCAAATGATGTCTTCTATGTTCCACTCCTGCACCTTAATGGAACCCTGGAAACAAGAACCATTCCAAAATAATTGGACCTGAACATTAAGAAGTACTTAGGACCAGACAATCCCAGTTGGATATAAATATCTTACCAACCGACTGGAGTACCAACTGAGTACAGAGACAGAAACTGGTGGAGGGGCCTCATTCGCCGACCCATATAATAGATGGAACTACATGGGATATGTATGTATGTACCAACCAACTGGAAGAGGACCATTTATTATTTATTTGCATAATTTATACCAACATTGGAGCACTTGGGAGAACATACAGCCTAAGGAGCCAAAACTGTAACGATATTAATCTTTGGTTGGTTCCTTAGTTTAGGGGCTGTGACAACGCGGTCATGTAGCCCCATGTACTTTGGGTGTGTGTAGAATCTGTCTAATAACCGGTGTTAATTGTGATGACTGTATTAGTGTGTGTTATCTGTTTTTAATTCAATTAAGGACTGCAGACAATAATTTCAAGTAGTTCCTAATTTTGCTACCAAATGCTACCATCAACGACACCTAGCTTGCGGACTTGCCTACCAGATGGCATCGCAGTCAGCACCTGGCGGCAAGCGTTGGAACTACTAGAGCATTATCAATTCTAACTTGCAAATTTAGCTTCACACAAGTGTAGTTAGTTGAAATGTTCTTTTACATGCCATAAATCTATGACATGGGACCACTGGCCTTACTTCCCCTCCGAAGGAAGGCATACCGAGGGATTTTTAATGTTCTTAAAAAATCCGACGACTTCGGCCGGGTTTGAACCCACTATCTTGGGCAGAGCAGTTCAGCATGCTACCAACTACGCCACCGAAGCCGCTATTTTATAGCTGAAGGTTTAACACCCACTTTGAAAAAGAAAAAGTCCAAAGTTTCCTATAAATGCAGGAGATATGAGGGAAACGGTGAAGGTCTGCACAAAGAAAGAACCAGATTTTGAAAAAGGGATAAAAATAGTTACGATTTGAATTTTGAAAATGTTAAACTTTGATTTTAATAGCAAGATGTGTGTGTTGGAAATGTATATAATTGTTGCACAAGATTTATGACAGGCACAGTTATCACATTCATCATCATCATCATTGTACAGCTCCAGTTTCCCGGGTAATGTTTATGAGCCTCTTCCACTTCAACCTGTCCATATACAATTCGTCATGGAGAACATCATCCACTGTCCATCCTCTGGTCGCTAGATCAACCTTGATCATGTCCATCCATCGGGTTCAAGTGTTTTTCCATCCACCTGTCTTTCCAAATTTATTCTGGCTGATCTTGTAGGCTCCATCCTCATCACATGCCCGTACCACCGTAGTCTAGATGTGCTGACTCGGTCTAATAGGGATGTTTCTATTCCGGCTTGTTTCCTCACCTCCTCGTTCTTTAACTTAGCCATCTTGGTCTTCTGGATGGTGGATCTAAGAAATTTTATCTCTTGATGCATCTCTCTTTGTAAGGATGCATGCTTCAATACCATAGGTCAATATTGGTATAAAGTAGCTGTTAAACATCACCAGTTTAGCTGGCTTTGGAATCGTGTCATCCTATAGAAGTGAGAATTCTGATCCCTTTTACACTCTGTTGGTAATTTCTTTACTGACCAAATTATCACTGGAGATTACACTTCCGAAAACTGTCCGTCCACACACTCCAACTGGTGGTCTCCTAGTTTGGTTGGTTGGTTCCACAGATTAGGGGCTGTGACAACACAGTCATGTAGCCCCGTGTACTTTGGGTGTGTTTAGAATTTGTCTGATACCCGGGGTTAATTGTGATGACTGTATTAGTGTGTGTTTCTGTTTCTTAATTCAAGTTGTTGTGTTGTTTGAGTCTTCAGTATTTTGACTGGTTTGATGCAGCACTCCATGCCCCCCTGTCTTGACCTAATCGTTTCATCTCTACATAGCTACCACACCCTACATCTGAAGCAATCTGCTAAACATATTCTAACCTTGGTCTACCCCTACAGTTCTTGTCCTCAACCCTTCCTTCCTTAACTAAGCTTGCTTATTCCTGGGTGTCTTAGTATTAGTCCTACTAACCTATCTCTTCTCTTCATTAGCAGTCGCCAGAAACATCTCTCCTCTCCCACTCGTCTTAATACCTCTTCGTTTGTCACCCTATCTACCCATCTGATCTTCATCATTCTCCTGTAACACCACATTTCAAATGCTTCAATTCTCCTCTTTTCTGCTGCACCAATAGTCAAAGTTTCACTTCCATAGAGCGCCAAGCTCCAGACAAAGGCTTTCAAAAATGACTTCCTAATACCTAAATCTATATTTGATGTCAACAGATTCCTTTTTTGTAGAAAGGCTTCCCTTGCCTGAGCCAACCTACTTTTTATATCCTCTTTGCTTCGTCCATCACTGGTTATTTTGCTTCCTAAGTAACAGAAGTCTTCTACTTCCTTCAGCTTTTCACCTGCCAATTTGATGTCCATAGAGGTTTCTGATTTATTTCGGCTGCATTCCAGTATTTTTGTTTACATTTATTAATTTTCATCATGTATTCAATGTATTCAAGTAAGGACTGCATACTTTGAATTTTTCAAGTAATTCCTACTTTTGCCGCCAAACGCCACCGTCAACAACTATTACTTCAGAACTTGGCTACTAGATGCCACCGAAGTCGGTTCCTGGCGACGAACGTGGGAACCTGAGCGTTGTTTACATTTTTAACCTAATTTAGCTTCACACAGGTGTAATTAGTGGAAGGTTCTTTAACATGCCATAAATCTATGACATGGGCCCGCCGGCTTTACTTCCCTTCCGAAGGAAGGCATACTGAGGGATTTTTAACGCTCTTAAAAAATCCGACGACTTCGGCCGGGTTTGAACCCGCGATCTTGGGCATAGAAACTCAGCATGCTACCAACTACGCCACCGAAGCCGCTGGTCTCCTAGTTTAACACTTGCTCGACGCCCATCTCTGTTGACTACCATCACCACTGTCTTGGTCTCGCACAGTTATCACATTAAAATTGTTAATGTATTGGCTCCTTTAAACTCTATGATCCCCCTTAAATCACACCAAATACATTTAAGTCATCTATAGATTGACAAGAACAAATGAATCTATTCTGAAGGAGCTAAGGATTGCTCCTAAAGCAAGCTTACTCCTTAACATCCTAAGGCAAACGTTGAGATTTTTCAACCATGTCATCCGGCGAGACAGCATTGAGAAGTGTATCATCCAGGGTAAACTTGACGGAAAAAGACTGAGGGGGACGTGCCCCGAACCAGTACCTTAACCAGATAAAGAGTCTGACTAATCTGCCACTTCAGATATTAATGCATACAGCAGAAGACCGTGGTCTATGGCGGGGTATTGTTAACAAAATTAAGTGGAGGGTCACGACGTTCGAAATCGAACTAAGACCAAGAAGAAGAAGAAAAATGGATTGACAGGAAATTTAGCTGTTATCATCTTCCTCTCCCAAAACCTCTTCATTCTAGCTGCCCTTTCCTCATCAGATACCGTATTTCCTCGCATAATCGTCGCCACCGCGTAATTGTCGCACCCCACTTTTCAAACACTAAAATAGGTTTAAAAAATTTCATCGCATAATTGTTGCATAGCATATTCGTATTTGTGCGCCAGTCAGTTGCACATGCTGCCGCGACTTTATAACCTGGTGCGACTTTGTCAGAAGAAAAATATCTCGTCTTTATGCTTTCGGGCGATGAACTGTGAAGCGAGCGGCAAGCTTCGTCACTTAGCACATTCCGCGAGCGTATAGGCTTAATCTGGTGTGATCTTGTCAGCAAAAAGTAATCTCGGCTTTATGCCTGCAGGCTATGAACTGTGACGCGAACATTCCACGACCTTATAGGCTTAATCTGGCGTGATCTTGTCAGCAGAAAGTAATCTCGTCTTTATGCCTGCGGACTATGAACTGTGACGCGAACATTCCACGACCTTATAGGCTTAATCTGGCATGATCTTGTCAGCAAAAAGTAATCTCGTCTTTATGCCTGCAGGCTATGAACTGTGACGCGAGCGGCCAGCGCATATTCCGCGAGCTTATAGGCCTAATCTGGCATGATCTTGTCAGGAGAAAGTAAGCTCGTCTTTATGCCTGCGGACTATGAACTGTGACGTGAACGGACAGCCCACATTCCGCGAGCTTATAGGCCTAATCTGGCGTGATCTTGTCAGCAAAAAGTAATCTCGTCTTTATGCCTGCGGACTATGAACTGTGACGTGAACGGACAGCCCACATTCCGCGAGCTTATAGGCCTAATCTGGCGTGATCTTGTCGGCAGCAAGTAATCTCGCCTTTATGCCTGCGGACTATGAACTGTGACGTGAACGGACAGCCCACATTCCGCGAGCTTATAGGCCTAATCTGGCGTGATCTTGTCAGCAAAAAGTAATCTCGTCTTTATGCCTGCGGTCTATGAACTGTGACGCGAACGGGCAGCCCACATTCCGCGAGCTTATAGGCCTAATCTGGCGTGATCTTGTCAGCAGAAAGTAATCCAGTCTTTATGCCTGCGGACTATGAACTGTGACGTGAACGGACAGCCCACATTCCGCGAGCTTATAGGCCTAATCTGGCGTGATCTTGTCAGGAGAAAGTAATCTCGTCTTTATGCCTGCGGGCTATGAATCACGACGCGAGCAGCCAGTTTCGTCACTTAGCACATTCCGCGAGCCTATAGGCCTAATCTGGTGTGATCTTGTCAGCAGAAAGTAATCTCGTCTTTATGCCTGCGGGCTATGAACTGTGAAGCGAGCGGCCAGCGCACATTTCGCGAGTTTATAGGCCTAATCTGGCGTGATCTTGTTAGGAGAAAGTAAGCACGTCTTTATGCCTGCGGGCTATGAACCGCGACGCGAACGGCCAGCTTCGTCGGCACATTCCGCGAGCTTTAACCTGTCGTGACCTTGTTAGAAGAAAGTAGCCTGCCTCTGACTGCAGGCTATGACTCACGCCAGACTCACGCTATGCGAATGACTGGCCCGTGCAGCAAATAATGATACAGTATATTCTTTGAACTTAAATATTCTTCGCATAAGCGTCGCACCCTCCTTTTTTCCACGAATTTTAGGCTAAAAAATTGGAACGATTATGCGAGGAAATAGGGTATGACATGGTTTTCGTTTATTTTAGTGTAAGGATGTGTTTTTTCTTCAGAATCCTTTTTTCTTCGAAGAGGCCCATTTATGACTTTTTTCCCAAACAATACACTCCATGTACTTTCCCTTGAGTATTGAAGTGATAGGAGCCATTTTTTAGTATTGCCTACTTCTTCTTCTTTGTCGTTTGGGCACTCTGTTTTCTCCTCCTCTTCCAGTACTCCATCTTCTGAATATGAGCCAACTTTCTTTCCTCCGTCCATAAAGGTCTGCTGTTCCCTGTGTTCTTCCTACTAGTAAGTGATGTGGGAAAACCTCTCCGCCAAATGGCTTGCCGGAAGTGGTTAATCATGTCCCCAGTTGCTCCAGATCAGACCTGACCATAGAAATACACTGCCTAGGGGCAGATGACCTTGTAGTTCCGCTCCTTAAAACAACAATAACTATCTAACTAAATTCACTGCCACTGTGAAGATCTTGCGGGTGAGTCTGCAAGGGCTTATGTGGGTTAAGTGCCCAAAGAAAGTCAGTGAACAATCGAATAAGCAAAGCAATGCACTTTTACCACCAAGTGCAATAGAGACCTTAGTATAAATTTAAAACTCAGGTTGCTAAAATGTTAAGTGTTCTCGGTACTTTTCTACGGTATGGAAGCTTGGAAACTCAAACCAGATATGATTAACAGACTAGAGGCATTTGAGATGTGGACATATCGAAGGATCTTACGAGTAAGCTGGATGGATAGAATCACAAACCTTGAGATATTGCATAGGATAGATAATTACCTGTGTCAAAATTAGGAAGTTAGAATACTTGGGACATATGAGAGGAGACAGGTATCGTCTACTACAAGAAATTACTCAAGGGAAGGTTGAGGGCAGAAGGAGACAAGGAAGAAGGAGGATCTCTTGGTTGGACAATCTAAAATAATGGTTCAAGTGTAGTTCCAGTAAACATTTCAGTGCTGCTAGATCCAAAAACCGGATTGCTGTGATGATCGCCAAACTTCTTAGAGGAGACGGTACATGAAGAAGAAGAAGAAGACAACTACTCTGGCATAAACAAGTTCCACTCAAAACCAAGGTGACATTGTATAAATCATACTACACACCAATCCTCACATACACCACACTAACCAGGAAGGACAACTCGAAACTCCAAGCAAAGATGACGTTCCTGCATACTATGATCCAGAAAACCAGGAAAGACAAAATCAGGAATTAAAATATCAGAGAAGAGGTGAGAATAGAAGACTCTATACTACGAAAGATCCAGAAGGCTAGAATGAAGTGGTTTGGCCACGTGAAGAAAATGAGTGCCAAATAAAACTGCAAGAGGGGAGTATGAAAGAGACCTAGGAGGGAGGAGACCAGCACTGGCAGACCTAGAAAACAATGGACAGATCTGGTGAAGAAGGATGTACAGGATTGGAAGAGGATTGTGAACGAAGAATGGTTCATGGATCGACAGAAATGGAGGGGGCTTGTATACCAAACCCGAGAAACTGAAGTTGGTCAACAATGATGATGATGATGATGATAAGGTCAGGCGTCTTTTCCTCATATTCGTGACAATGTCGTCGAGTTGATCATTGTGCCGAATCCTGTAGGTGCCTCCCTTTTTTCGTATGGGTCCCAGTATTCTCCTTAGGATCTTCCTCCCCTTGTGTTCGAGTTTCCTGAGAGGGCCTTTCCTGAACATCACAAGGCACTCAGAAGCGTAGAGAACAGATGGTTTTACCACTGAATTGTAGTGTCTGAGTTTAAGGTTCATGGAGAGGCACATTGATTCTGCAAGAATGGTCGGTGCACCTGGTGTCTATGGCTAGGTTCTCACTCTGCTTTCCTGAGATCCATTCTCCTAGATAATTAACCGACAGAACTTTTGCCAACTTCTATACTGGAAATATCTGTTCCCGAAGGAAACAGGATGTAAAATTGTCCGATTGAGCTATGTACATTAACAAATTCACAATTATCAAATTTTTTTGTGAATTTGTTAACTTCTATAATAGAAAGCTTTCTGTTATCTACGCCTCTGAGTGCCTTGTGATGGCCAGAGAAGGCCCACTCAGGAAACTTGAACTCAAGAAGAGGAAGATCCAGCGGAGGATACTAGGACCCATATGGGAAGAGGGAGGAACCTACAGAATTCGGCACAATGATGAGCTTTACAGCCATTAAGAAGACATTGTGACTTGTATATGAAAAAGGCGCCTGGCCTTCTATGGACACTTGACCCGCATGATCCCTTGCCGGCTCACCAGTAAGATCTTCACAGTGGCAGGAAGAGGGAAGGCCTCTAGGACCAAGTGGATCTCTATGGTCAGCATGAATTTATACCACCTATGGATACCACTTAAGTCCTTACAGGACCGCCAACAATTCCGGCAAACCATCCGGCGGGGAGTTTTTCCTGTATCACTGACAGCTAGGTAGAACACCGGGGTCAGCAGACCTCCATGGACGGAGGAAAGAAAGCTGTCTCATAGTCAGATGATGAAAAAGTACTGGAAGAAGAGAAAAGACAAAGCGACGAGGAGATACAAGCCCCATAGTCCTCAGTAGGGCCAAATGATGAGGAGGAGGAGGAGGAGCAGGAGGAGGAGGAGGAGGAGGAGGAGGAGGAGGAGGAGGAGGAAGAAGAAGAAGAAGAAGAAGAAGAAAGGAGGAGGAGGCTTTCCAGGCGGTCAACACAAATTGTAATTACATTAGGTGGGAAAACAAGCATTTAAACGCTCCTTTGTCTCTAGTGACGTAACAACTCACTCGCTTGTCCTTGTAGTAACACAGCTTGGCCTGGCTGAACTCAAACAGGAAGTTCTTGAAGGATTTTGTCGAGCGGTCTGCGAATCTCAGTTCCGCACACATAGCCAGGGGAGGTTTAGCCTGTAAGAGAACAACACAGAATAAACACCACTCCTTTCTATTTCATGGTAGATACAGTCGTAGACTGCAATAGGGTTAATGCAGTTCATCTCCTAGTTCTATAGAGCAGCGATTCCCAACCTTTTTCCCCCCTACCATACCTCTTTATACATGCAGTATTTATCTAAAATAGTACCCCCTAAAAAGTAAACATTTAAAGCCTTTAATATTTTACGGGCAATATGTACATAACTTAATAAGAACATTAATAATAAACAGTGGAGCCTCCGTGGCTTAGGCGGCAGCACGCCGGCCTCTCACCGCTGGGTCCATGGTTCAAATCCCGGTCACTCCATGTGTGGTTTGTGCTGGACAAAGCGGAGGCAGACAGGTTTTTATCCGGATACTCCGGTTTTCCCTGTCACAATTTCATTCCAGCAAAACTCTCCCCTATCATTTCATTTGTCATTCATTTAATCATTGCCCCAGGGGAGTGCGACAGGCTTCGGCAGCCGGCACAGTTCATATCCTCGCCGCTACATGAGGGCTTCATTCATTCCATTCCCTGACCCAGTCGGTCAACTGGAAGCAGGCTGTGGATTTTCATTTTCAATAATAAACAGTAAGTAACAACTATTATTTATCGTATGGCTTTTAGTGCCGGGAGTGTCCGAGACATGTTCGGCTCACCTGAGTCTGTAGCTACTTCCAGCGGACACCCTTAGGGTGAGCTATAAGTTCCGTTCAATTTCAAGTAGTTCCAGCTTTCGCCACCAGATATCAATGATATCTAGTTGTGAACGTTGGAACTTTGATAGTGCGTTCCGACGAAATCTAACCTAACAATTTAGCTACACACAAGTTTAGTCTGTGGAAGGATCTTTTACATGCCATAAATCTATGACATGGGACTGCCGGCTTTACTGAAGGATTTTTAACGCTCTTAAAAAATCCGACGACTTCGGCCGGGTTTGAACCCGCTATCTTGGGCACAGCAGTTCAGCATGCTACCAAATATACCACCGAAGCCGCTAACTTACAACTAAAAAGATGGTATATTAGCTTTCGCGGTCAGTGAATTAAAACTCAGCAATTTTCCTAGGTTTGTGCCATGTCTTGTGTGGGGTTTCGCCTAGGGCACCACTGATGTGCCAGCCTGGTGCCCTAGGCGAAACCCCACACAAGACACGGCACAAACCTCGAAAAATTGCCGAGTTTTAACTTACAACTATTTATACCTTATTTTTTTGAATATATAACTAATATTTTTAATGTATTATTTGTTTGATGTTAGTATGAATTTTATTTCAACAAAATGCTAAATATCATTTTCAATTTTACTTTTGTTTACTAGTGCAAATGAATATGTATAAACATTTAGCTGGGAAAATAAACAATTACACTGATTTTTTTAGTTTGATTTTATTGAAAACCAATTAATTCTAGTGATTAGTTTGGCAAAAGTAGACAAATCAAGACAATAGCAGTGCAGCGGCGAAAATGACTGGGGTTGGGTAGGGTGGGAGCATTGACCTTGATGTGCGTGAATAAGACGGGCATTGCGCGCCGGTACATTACGACTGACACGTACGATGGGAACATGGCGCCCGCCATTACTGTTTATTTTTGGAGTACCCTTAACCAGTTCGTTGCGTACACAGATGGTTCGAAGGAGGACGAGAAGGTGGGTTGTGCTTACGTAACTGATGGTGCAAATACTAAGATCTCTTTGCCCGAGGCCTGTGTTGTGTTTACTGCGGAGATCGTTGCCATCTATGAACCTTTGCAGTTTGCACTACAGGATGCACGAATCCACTTTCTCGTGTGTACCGACTCTTTTTGAGTTCGTTGCAGTCAATTGCTACATGTTTCTCGCAACACCTCCTAGTGCAGCGAATCCACGGCCTACTAGCCGGGTTGTGCCGCGCTGATACTGGATCACCTTTCTGTGGCTTCCAAGCTACATGGGAATTGCAGGAAATGAGTTAGCGAATCAAGCTGCAAAAGAGGCGGTATCACTACCACCTCGACCAATGGAGGTACCTGCTAGAGATATTCGCTCTCAGTTACGCCGACTAGTACTGGCTTTTTGGGAGCATCAGTGGCTAGCTGACCCAATGCCCAGTAAATTGAGAGCGATCAAGGGAACTACTCGCGTGTGGCAGAGCTCTTTCCGGTCACGGAGGGAGTCTCTTAAGTGTAGGCTAAGAATAGGTCATACAAGATCCACCTACTCGTACCTAATGAGAAGGGAAGACACCCCACTTTGTACCTGTAGAGCCGTTTTCACTGTTGCCCACATTTTAACCGAGTGTGTGGATCTTGCTGACTTACGAAGAAACCTTGGTTTGCAGATGACACTCAAACTTATATTAGCTGTTGACAGAGTGGCTGCTGATCTCGCCATCCGCTTTATAAGCGAGAGCGGGTTAGGGGCAGCAATCTAAATTTTTCAGTGTACATTGACTCAACGACTTGTTCGTTATTGAATGATTTTTTTTTTTTACCGAAATTTTTGTTTATTTTTATAATATTATTAGTTTTATTTAATTTTTTATTTTATTAATTTTTGGTCTTTTCAAATTTAGGTTTACACTTCTAAATTTTAAATTCCATTCCAAATTTGTATACTTTAATCTCTGTTAAGAGGGGCAGATGACCTCGTAGTATCTCCCTTAAAACAACAACAACTAACTAACTTTGTTGCGTACCACCAAGGGGAACACGTACCCCTGGTTGGGTACCGCTGCTATAGAGCAACACAATGTTTGTGCGGTTATGACTTACCAGGGGATTGACCTCTCGATACAGGTCATTCCTCTTGAGAATGAGGGCATTGTCCTTGCGGTCGGCATCATCCCAATAGCCCCACCGGAGCACAGTGTCCAGCACCTTCTCCGAGTAGTGCAGCATTCGCACCAGCGAGCCACCACATATCACCTCCTCTAGCCCAAGCTCATGAGCCGCGTACTGCGTCTTGCTGGATAGCTCCGTGCACACCTCCCCAGCCGATTTCTGGGGGCCGATCTGTCAACACAAAACTAATCGATAAATTATTCCACATCGCAGTTCATAAGCAAAAGGGCATCATGTAGTCGCTAACATCCATTAATAGATAGGCATCCGAAGAAGAAGAAGAACACACAGCAATTTACTGGCAAAATAATAATAATAATGTTATTTGTTTTACGCCCTTTTTAACTACTGCGGCTTTTAGAGACACCGGAGTGCCAGAATTTTGCCCCGAAAGGGATCTTTAATGTGCCAGTAAATCTACTGACACAACTCCCTCACATTTGCGCAACCTCAAATGCCAACTGACTGCACCAGGATTCGATCCTGCAAACTTAGGAACAGCAGGCAAGAACTTTACCGCTGAGCCACGCAAGCAATTTTACGGGCAAAAGAACACCAGCTTATTTAATTCTAATAATAAAGCATACAGCAAAAAAACAAAACAAAAAAGTTTTCTCTTTAGATATTTATTGTTAATTCTTATTCAAGGCTTGGAACATTTTTGGTCATCAGCCCCGTGTACTTTGGTGAGTGTTGAAGTTGTCTGATAACCTGTGTTACTATGGTGACTGTAGTAGTGTGTGTAAATGTAATTATTAGGATTGGAGATGGGAAGGACAGCAGCCATGGGTGTGTGTAGAATCTGTCTGATAACCGGTGTTAATTGTGATGGCTGTATTAGTGTGTGTTATCTGCAATTCAGGTAAGGACGATCCGTTTCAAGTAATTCCTACTTTTGCTACCATTAACAACACCTAGCTGTGAACTTGGCTACTGGATGCCACCGCAACTGGCACCTGGCGACGAAAGTTGGAACTTAATAGAGCGTTAATCGAATATAACCTACAAATTTAGCTTCACACAATTGTAGTTACTGGAAGGTTCTGAAGGTTCTTTTACATGCCATAAATCTATGACATGGGCCCGCCGTGTTTATTTCACCTCAGAAGAAAGGCATACTGAGGGATTTTTAACGTTCTTAAAAAATCTGATGATTCCGGCTGGGTTTGATCCCACGGTCTTGAGCAAAGAAGCTCAGCATGCTACCAACTTCACCACCGAAGCCGCCTAGGCAGAGATAAGAGAGTAGTATGGCAAACCAGATATACAGTAGTAGTGGAAATGAATAGTGGACTGCGTTGGTTGGGACATGTAGAAAGAATGACAAAACAGGATGGCAAGGCAGGAGGAAGTCGTATGAGGGGAAGACCTAGGACAAGGATGGAAGGAAGCTTATAATTTAACGTGATCGTTAATCTCGCGATCATCAGCCATGGGACCTCCTTTTTACGTGGAATCCAACCACAGGACATGACATTTCACTTCGAAAATCTCACATGCATTGACCCACCTTGGTGGAGAGTCAATGAGCTTGACAACTGCGCCACCACAGCCCCCCTCCCCCTCCCTATGACAAGGTGGCTGGATAATGAGGATGAGGATCTGAGAAATATGGGAGTCAAGAGATGGAGAACCAAAGCAGTTAAGAGGGAAGAATAGTGGAGATTGCCCACCAAGGCCCTACAAGAGCTATAGCGCCAAGGAGTAAGTAAGTACCTCAGTATTAAAAAAATAAAAATAAAAATTATGGTTTCCTTCTTTGAACTTTTAATATTCTTTGCATAATCGTCACACACTGCTTTTCTTCTTCATATTTTAGGCTAAAAATATGTAACGATTATGCCAGGAAACACGGTAAGTTTTGCAAATTGTGGGTATGCACAGTCATAAGCAACACATGGAAAATCAAGAAAGAAAGTGAAATTGAAATTTGTTATGGATGCGAGTTTCCTATACCATTAGTGATTTCTACCTTATAAGCTTGCCACGATGGGTGAGTGGTTAGCGTGTCGGTCTACTAACCCCAAGCTTGCAGGTTCGCTCCTGGCCGTGGTAAGTGGTGTTTTTTTTTTTTGAAAGGCGGCAAAAATACGACACGCATGTCATACGATGTTGGCATGTCAAAGAACCCATTTGAATTCAGTAGGCCGGGTTCATAATGGCAAAATTAATCTCAGGCGTTTCCGCCAACACAAAGTTACTAATTTCTCTAGTAGAAAGTGCTATAGTGTTCAAGGAGCTTAGATATCTAACCTCCTTGGCTTTCACAGTGCTTCAAGGAACAACGAAATTCGACATGCAAGCTACCCTCTGGGTGTCAAATTACAAATCTTGCACCCGGCACCCGAGGCCATACGATATTATTATTATTACTTATTACCTTAATTTATGCTCTTGAAACGGCCACCGCAATGGGCCAACTGGGGTGATCAGGTTCCAAAATGACACAGGGAAAGAACTCACGGTAATGTTTACGCAGTTGCCACTATCCCTATTGTTGAGATACACCCAGACGTGCAGCTCTCCAGATGGCTTGTTCTGCGGAGCGTTGTTGCTGGCGTGGTACCGCTCCAGGACCTCCTGCATGCGCTTCTCCCGCTCCCTCTCCTCTGCATCGACCTCGAACAGCTGCGGGTGCAGCACGATCAGATCTGCTATGGTCGCCGTCTCCAACTTGGACCGCTCGAATGATTCAGAGGCCTGTCCACAGAACAACAAGAATTTACTTGAAATTCATTCACTGACAATGTTAATAAATAAACCAAACAAATCATATCAGTGAGTAAGAGTCTCAACATGGCACAACCCTGTATATAGTAGGCTACTGAGAGTCTTATCAAAACAAACACTAATCTATATACAACACGATGACATAAAAACAGGCATTCTACAGGAAAAGGAGGCTAAACTCGTCGTCGTTGTTGTTAGGCACGGAGTGTCCACAATTACAAAATTCTAACTAAATACAGTAGAACGTCTTTTATCCGGACTAATTGGGACCAAAAGTGTTCCGGTAACAATTTTTCCGGATAATCGAACATGCGTTTATTTCATAGCAAAATTGCATAGTACATTATGGTGATAAATTTAAATTTTAAATTCTTATTTATAAACTAAAACAAAAAACATTTATGGTACATACATGAAAGTCCTTCTCTACAGTACTGGAAAAATTATTTGATTTTTTTTGTGAAAGATTTCCTCGTCGTTTCTTAGCAGCTAAATCGCGTATTTTTTGGTCCGCCTTCTCTCTTTTTTTTTTTTTTTTCTTTTTTTTTGCTCGTCCGGATAATTGACGCTCCGGTTGTTGACGTCCGGATAAACGACACCCTACTGTATAATGTTTGCATTGTTGATCATTTTGGATCCATATTGACAAACGATTGTATGAATTAATTTTCAAAGAAAATTGAGAAATTTCCGTCTAGTCAATACCATAATGTCTATATTTTTAACCAATCATCAGGTACATGTTTCAAGGCACTTCATAAAATTGGCCCCTTCATCAGCCTTTTAACTCTTTCCTTATTTCATTTCCAGGCATGATATCCCCACCCTATTATTTTAGAATATGAAGTAGGGCGGCGTAGTTGGTAGCATGCTGAGCTTCTATGCCCAAGGTCGCGAGTTCAAACCCAGCCGAAGTCGTCGGACTTTTTAAAAGCATTAAAAATCCCTCAGTATGCCTTCCTTTGGAGGGGAAGTAAAGCCGGCTGTCCCATGTCATCGATTTATGGCATGTAAAAGAACCTTCCACAAACTAAACTAAAATTTGTAGGTTAGGTTTGATTAATGCTCTTAAGTTCCAACGTTCGTCACCAGACGCTGGTTGCGATGGCATCTAGTAGTAGCCAAGTTCACAGCTAGGTATCGTGGACGGTAGCATTTGGTAGCGAAAGTAGGAACTATTTGAAAGTAACGTCTGCAGTCCTCACTTGAATTAAAAACAGATAACACACACTAATACAGTCATCACAATTAACACTGGTTATCAGACAGATTCTAAACACACCCAAAGTACACGATCACGTTGTCGCAGCCCCAAAACTAAGGAACCAACCAACCAAAATATGAAGTACTGTGGACATGGGTATTAACTCTCACACATACTATAAGATGGGAACTATATAATAAATTTAAATCAAATAAAATTTTACACGTGAATTACCAACAGTCTTACAATGACCCACAGTAAATCTCACTCACCTGGGGTCCTTGGTTTGAAGTCTGCCCTCATATAATCTGGTCACAAAAAAACAATTTTAAAACTATATGATCTGACCACATAAACAATTATGAAACTAAGTTAAAAAATATATCAACTTTTGAATTGACGGTGGTTTTGGGATCTAGGGGATGTGAAACGCGAAGATATGTTGAAATTTTGCGGAAGTCAAAACATGTTACCCATTGCAAAAATTAGCTTTCTAATGAAATTTACCTAAAATGTGTCTAATGGAATTTGCACAGTTTTCACAAACTATACCCATATTTACATTGTTTTGAGTTGTTTTATTTCCTGAGGTCCGTGATTCAGAACCATTCCAGCATCTTTTCATTTCTCCTGGAATTAGTCACATTGGGCCATACTGCAAAAATTGCCAAATCCTAATTTAAATAAGCTAATATATACATCTCGGTAGCCTGCTCCATGGAGTCGTCAGTTCCCAATGTCTACTCCCATTGCCAGAACATACATGGGAGCTTTCGGGCGCTTTAGCAGGGAGCCGTGACTTTCATATCCGGGCACATTCGGGCGCTTTGAGAAGGAACGGGTTAACAGTGTGGCGAACATACAAAGAAATGTGTCGACAAAAATGATCTTAAACTACAATAGGACATTAATATAAGAAATATTTGGATGATCGTGATATGCATGCTTAAAATTGGGTAAATGAACAAATATCCACTAAAAACACATTAAAATCCCTCTAAGGGCCGTTTTCACCAACGTCAATTATCTCTTAATCCATCAATAATGGTTATTTAACTTAGCACGAGCATTTCACCAAACAGAAACGCTCGTTAATTTACCACTAACAAGGAATTATGTTAAATGGCCAAATCTGGCCACTCAACTCTCTAAAGCATTTTTAAAGCGGCGGGAAACAGCTGAACTGTTCCTTGCGCATTCCACAATGGCGGTTTGTTTCCGAGTTTCATACGTAGGCTACTTTCATCCATATGAATATAAAATATGTTTATGACAATGAAATGATAAAAGGTGACACACATTACTGCGTTTCAATACCAAAAAAGACGAATATGGAAATAAAAAAATTTAAAAAATATCCGAATGAGGATTCAAACAGCTTCCAGCGATGGGTAATAAATTGAGAGTCTGCACCTCTACCGCTTACGCTACGAAGACAACTGAGTAAGCACGTCCTATTACGTTATCTATTGACACAACTGCCAGTTCTCCTAAATACTTTGTTCCTATCATTGTAGTGTTACGGCTGTGAGTTTGTTTCGTCGCTCGCCGCATGAGTCACAACTGCCCCCGGGCTGGGCTGTGCTCTGCCTCAGTGTATTGCGTACGCCTTACGCAACAGGACTACTAGGACAAAGGGATGGTTCGGAATATTCGTGACCCAGCCAGTGATGGAAACCTCGAGAAGCCGTGAACCCCGGATGGGTCTAGAAGCATTTATTGAGTCACCGGCCTGCTATATAAGAGCGACCTGTCAAGCAGTGTGTGTGTGTGTTTTTGAGCTAGTGCGAGCGTTTACCTTGAGCGACAGTTGTTGGCGACGTGGCTTGTGAAACCCTAGTGAAGCTGATTCTCTTGACAGCGAGGGAGTGAGAAGCATACAGGGGACTGCCTGTGTTTTGAGCGAGTGTGATTTCACTGAGCGACAGAGGTATTGTGGCGAAGTGCCGTGCGAGTTACGAAATCCAGTGACATTGTTTCCCAGCTTGTGGACAGCGAAGCAGCGTGTAGCAGGTTATCGCAAGTAACTGTAGTTTGTGTACATAAGGAAGAGGTGCAGGTATTCCTAGCGAGGACACGGGTCTCATTAGTGGAGGATTAGCTGCATGACTAAGTGAAAGGGGCAAGAGCGCTCCATAAGGAAGAGACTTGAGGAAACTGGAGTAAGGTTCTAATTGCTTGTATTTGCTGTTGAGTGGTGTATCTTTCTGGCCGCAATAAGGTTAATTATTTCTTTAAAGGAACAATCTGTGTTGTGCTTCAACCCACCGTAATCCAGTTAACAAAAGTGCCACTAGTGGGGTGGCACGTAACAGTAGGCTTTTGCCACAAATAAGGTCTTCTGTATTTCCCTTCCTTTATAATTATGTTCCAGAAAATCTCAAGGAAGCATCGCAAACAACGATCAGTGTTAGACGCTTCTAATTCTGTCCGCCATGCTGTCCAAGATGAAACCCAGTCTACGCATGTGCGAGAGCCATTAATCTTATTTAAGTAATTGCGAACCCGAATGTCCTCGTGAAATGCATCAAAGATAATCACGCATTAACTCTCGTATTTAAGTTAAATACAAATTAACTAACTAAGCGTTAGTAAAGAGTTGGTGAAAACGGACCTAAGGATTAAACATTCTAAAATGTGGTCTTAAGTGGAGATTTTTCAGATCAGCATTTACTGTGTCATGCCAGCTCTGTTTTGGTCGTCCACATGGACGTTGTCCATTTATTTCAAAGGAGGAAGGTAATTGTTCCAGGTTGGACGTGACCATACCATTGGAGCCGCCTTTCCTGTGTCTTTTCGGTGATGGGTGCGACGCCCATTTGCTGGCGAACAGTTTCGTTTTTGGCATGATGCATGCGTTTGAAGCCCATTGATCAAGGGAGCATACGCATTTCCATACTGCATAATTGGCGCTCCGTGGCTTTGTCAGATGGCCGGCATTCACCACTGTTATAAAGCAACAGGAGCCGGCCCCATGGTGTTGGGGTAGCACGCCTTCCTCTCACCCGGAGGCCCCGGGTTCGATTCCCGGCTCCGTCAAGGGTTTTAGATACTGATGTGAGAGCTGGAACGGGGTGTACAGCCTCGTGAGGACAATCGAGTAGCTGTCTGACAGTGAGGCAGCGCCCAGATCATGAAAACCAAGATGCGCTGATCACGTGTCAGCGGTCGCTTGGTAGGCCCAGGCCCTTCATGGGCTGTAGTGCCAGGGGTTATTTTATTATTATAAAGAAACAGGACGTACTAGCATGCGGTAAATTTTGGACTTTAGATTGAGTGGTATGCTTTTCTAGCAGAACACGCCTGTGACTTCCCTCCATCTCAACCATGCTACCTTCATTCTACTGCACATTTCATCAATTATCCCACCATCAAACTGCAGGCGAGAACCTACAGTAAATACCAAAGATAATACCAGGAACTACAGTATATAACCTTAAAATGGTTCCTTCCTCCCTAAGTGTTTGTCCAGTTTACTCGTCTTCTATTCCTGGGTTTCACTCCATCCAGTCATTGAAGAAAGTCCCCACCCATTATGCACTGTTTTGGGCAACAGTCGAACTGTTTGCTGCCCAACTTCCTCATAAGACTCAAGCTCATTGGGGGCTCCAGCACTGAAGAGCTACGGACTGGATCGATGGTGTCAATGCCCACCTTTGAAGAGGCAATGAGTATAGTCCCTTGCTTCTAGCCTCCTTTGTTGTTGTCTTTGACTGGTTTGATGCAGCTCTGCATTCCTCTCTGTCCTGAGCTAATCATTTCATCCCTACATAGCTACCACACCCTACATCCGAGACAATCTGTTTAACATATTCTAACCTTGGTGTACCCCTACAGTTCTTGTCCTCGACCCTTCCTTCCTTAACTAAACTTGCTATTCCTGGGTGTCTTAGTATGTGTCCTAATAACCTATCTCTTCTCTTCATTAGCAGTCGCCAGAAACCTCTCTCCTCTCTCACTAGTCTTATACCTCTTCATTTGTAACCCTATCTACGCATCTGATCTTCATCATTCTCCTGTAACACCGCATTTCAAACGCTTCAATTCTCCTCTTTTCTGCTGCACCAATAGTCCAAGTTTCACTTCCATAGAGCGCCACGCTCCAGACAAAGTCTTTCAAAAATGACTTGCCAATACCTAAATCTATATTCGATGTCAACAGACTCCTTTTATGTAGAAATGCTTTCCTTGCCTCCTTTTCCAGAACAATTATTTTTAGTGTGTCAAAGATAAATTTACAAGAAGTTCATGCTTCAAACTCTACATGCATGTTAAATGCAAGCTTAGAGTACTTCACAAACAAATTACTACTGCAGACAAGCAAATATTGCATATCTGACGAGTCTTTGTCGTTTTGAAGTGCAATGTCAGCTGTTTACATGCGTCTCTCAGTGCGTTAGGGCTAATGTGGGGCAAGGGAGAAGGTATGTACACTCCGCATCAAGCGTTATTGACACTAGGACATTTTGTGCTGTTCTGCCTCCAGTACTATTATATAAATAATGTGTGTTTGAGTCTTCAGTCTTTTGACTGGTTTGAAGCAGCTCTCCATGCCTCCTTATCCTGAGCTAATAGTTTCATCTCTACATAGCTACCACACCCTAGATGCGAGGCAATCTGTTGAACATATTCTAACCTTGATCACCTCTACAGTTCTTGTCCTCGACCCTTCCTTTCATAACTAACTTTGCTATTCCTGGGTGTGTTGTTCCATTATCTACCCATCTGGTCTTCATCATTCTCCTGTAATGCCACATTTCAAATGCTTATATTCTCCTCCTTCCTGCTGCACCAATAGTCCAAGTTTCACTTCCATATAGCGCCACACTCCAGACAAAGGCTTTCAAAAATTACTTACTATTACCATTTCACGAATTGATTGCCGACGGTTGAGATGGGAACTATTCCTTGTTGACTTGTGTCACACGTCAGCCTGCTTCGTTGACAGGTACAGTTGCCCGAGTAGGATATGACTCAGCACCAATAGTCTCAGTTATCGTTTGACTGTCCTTGGTGACATCAGCTACTGTGACGCGCAATGCTGCTTGTCTTATGTGCAGAACGAATTCTTGTCATCACTGTGTTCCCCGCTTCGTCCCGCGGGGCACCTGCTACAATCAACAACAAACACTGGCGCAGCCAGGCTCAGCAGCAATCAAATGCTAAACGGGTAATAATACCTAAATCTATATTTGATGTCAACAGATTCATTTTCTGTAGAAATGTGTTTCTTACCTGAGCCAACCTACTTTTTATATCCTCATTGATTCGTCCATCACTGGTATTTTGCTTCTCAAGTAACATACGGTACGTCTCCTACTTCCTTAGCCTTTAATCTGCCAATTTGACGTCCATAGGGGTTTCTTTCAGCTGCAATACAGTGTACTCCCGATGATTCGCATGCGGATAATTCGCTTTGCGGTTTATTCGCGGGTCTCCAAGAGTCTTTTTTTTTTGTATTAATTCTTACAGCAACTTATCATCCCACTGAATAAAATAATATTTCCGTCGTTTAAAAGAATGTTAACAGGATATGATGCGTGAAGACTAAATCATTGAGATTGAGAGGACTAACTTCGTTTCTCAGCGATGTAAAATTAGGCCTACTTGCGCACTGCTGCCAGAGTGCTGCAATACGAGCATGTCGCCAAACAGGGTGTAGCACAGATTCATTTTATCAAAACCGAGAGTACAAACAAAGCAGTCATAACAATAAGGGAAAACAATACAAACTACAAACAAAACAACCATAACAATACAGGGAAAAAAACAAACTACAAACGAAACAGTGATAATACGGGAAACAATACAAAAAACAGTGATAACAATACGGGAAAACAATACAAACTACAAACAAAACAGTGATAACAATACGGGAAAACAATACTAACTACTAAGGAAATGCATTCAATGATTACCTGTAATCCTCGCTTCCTATAACAAATAAAACAACACAATGAATTATGTTATGGAAAAGACTAGGACACTGAAATTAATTCTACTTTTTGAAAATTTAAGGAACATTGAAATGACCTGAGAGTATAGAGCAGTAACAGTACCCCATGTTGAATCTGGATCCGTCCGCAAATACCTCATAAAAAAGAATATTTAAATTTAAAATGCAAATAAAAGCCACCCGGTCTATATTCAATTTGAAAATTACAAGGCTTTTATATTGATACATGTATCAGATTGTCATCAGCAAAACACTTGGATGGTATGGTTCAAAATTATTTATGATGATTAAATGATACATGATTATGAACACAGTGGAATCTCGTTAGCGCGTTCTCGGTTACGACGTTTTCCCGTTTAGCGCGATGATTTTTTCGACAAAATACATGTGATATATCCCCTTAATATGTTCTCTATTCCCGCTTACGACGATCAAATTTCCGTTGTACTATTTGTAAGCGAACCAGATTTTATTCTTATTTCATTCTAAAATTCGGCTTCTGGAAAACATTATGCGATATTGCCTCATATTGACAGTGTAGATGATTTCATTGTGTTTGACGGCGTAGAAGTGGCTATAGCTATGAAGCAACACAGGTGACGTGTCTCTCTCCCGCTGCCCTTTCTCTCCTTTCTCAAGTCCCTATCCTACTAAATTCATGTAGAAATATCCCCTTAATACGTTCTCTATTCCCGCTTACAACGATCAAATTTCCGTTAACCTATTTGTTAGTGAACCGTATTTTATTCTTATTTCATTATAAAATTCGGCTTCTGGAAAACACGACGCGATAGTTATTGACAGTGTAGATGATTTTATTGTGTTTGACGGCGTAGAAGTGGCTATAGCTATGACGCAACACAGGTGACGTGTCTCTCTCCCGCTGCCCTTCACCCCCTTCCCTTTGTTTATTTCTCACGAAGGCGCATTATTGTCTTCGTGTTCCGCACTATTGTCTTCTAGTTCTTAGTGTTCACGTCCAGTTATGACCTATTTTATTGCGTGTTTCGTAATGGATAAGGAGAAAGTACGGCAGATAACTAATGATGAGAAGATGAAATACATTAGAGACGTGGAATGCAATCCTCACATGAAGCGTGTGGATATAGCGCGAAAGTGGAACATTCCTCCGTCTACACTGAACACGATTCTCGGCAAAAGGAAGGAAATCGAACGTGCATTTGAAGAAGGGGCGAGCGGCAAAAGGAAACGTGTGCGAGAGGGACAGTTTCCTGAAGTAGAAAGTGCTTTATTGAAGTGGTTCAAGCAAGCCCATGCTTCAAACATATGCGTGCGCGGTCGCCGGCAACAGAGCCGTCACTGGCGGAGTGCGACAGCGAGAATGTCCTTGCTGATCAAATATAAAGAAAGACCCTGTATTATATGTGTTTAGAAGCGGATGGGGAACATTTTCAGCATGTACTGTAAATCATGGCCAATAAAACTGCATGGTAGGCTACTGATTTTAAGCACCGTATTCTGCCGTAGGTCTACATATGCGTGTGCGGTCGCCGGCAACTGAGCCGTCACTGGCGGAGCGCGAGAGCGAGAATGTCCTTGCTAAGCAAAAATAAAGACCCTGTATTATACTGTAGTGTAGAGGTACAGTAATTCATTTTTATGTTATTTATTCCCTGTGTCACTGATAACCTATGTTTATGTCGTGACTGTAGTAGTGTATACAATCACTTACTAAGGTCGGCGATTTAACGTCCATATATACGCTGCGTTCTTTCTTATACGTTGTAAATGCAGTATGGCGTTTTTCGGTAGTACGTTTTCCCGCATATGACGTCCAAATTTTTCAGTCCCTTGAAAAACGTACTAACGAGATTCCACTGTATTAACCTTTTTGATGTCAAGCTATCAATGAGTGGTTATGCTAAAATTGCCAATCTAAGTTTAGTGAAATTACAAGTGTTTGATTAAAATTAGCTCCTACCTAAACAAGGAAAGAGGACACTATGGATTACCGAGGAAGAACGGGAGGGAAGAAGCCAGTGGGAGAAGAGGTTCTGGGAGGAGAAAAGAAAGCAGACCCAAACCATGCCAGAGCTGCCCGTGGTCCCATAGAGACCATAACGGGAAAAAAAAGGAGAAGAAGGCTGGATGCTGGATGTACAACTTACATAGCTTCTCAATGCCGTGCTGCACCCTTCCTCGAACTACAGATTCTGGGGTAAATGTTCCCAAAAGAATCCGTCCTCACTGAATTATGTACTCTTAATATTAGATTTAGTTAAATCAACAATAAGGAAAGCTGTTTAAGGTCATATCACTACGTATTACGTATTGGGCTACCCTTAGAAACAGCCTCTTCGGGCAGGTGCATTTCCAATTCCTCCACTTCAAGCATAACAATATTGTATAAATGTGTGCCTATTGGTGTGAGAGCTTGTAATTCTTGTATCACAAAACTCGTGACTTTAACCCTTTAAGGAGTATTGACCTTCTGGAACGTCACAATTTCACAACTTTTAAGAGTGTAGGGTAGACCAAATCAGGGCCAAAAATAGTAAAAAAAAATTCTTTTTTTAATTTATAACAGTTCTAATTAAACATAGTTTACATACCAAAAGCATGTTTTAGGCTCAAAATACCCTAAAATACGACGCTTCAGAACTTACCAATCCAACATGGCGGCTATACTAAATTTTTCACCGGCATTCTATATCTCCGAAACCATTACCAATATCACCCTGAAATTTTGTACGGTGATGAAGGGCACTACTAGAAGATTACCTATGTGACCTTCAAGAACCTGTTAAGTACAGAACAAACATGGCAGCCATGCGAAGTTGAAACATTTAAATTGACTTTTCTTGCGATTTAACAATCCAAACGCAGTGAAACTTGGTACAGGAAATGTTTATACACATTGTAATGCACTGACATCTAATTTAGTTCAATTGTTTTCATAACCTCACGATGGCGGCTGTGCGAAATTTGAAAATTAAGTATTTATTTCTTGTGTCCTAATCATGTGATCGAAGTCAACGTTTGAATAATGAACCTACGCAATAATCCTCATCTAATAGTAACCTACATAACACTATGGTCTACATAAACAGGGTTGATACGCTTCCAGGATTTCAAATTTCCCTGACTTTTCCCGGTTTTCCAGACCAAAATTTAAAAATTCCCTGACCGCAGAGTCGTTTATTTCCCTGACTTTTTCCGATTTTCCAGAGCAAAGAATAGAAAATTCATTAACCAGAGGGACGACATTTACCTCGCTTTTCCTTAGGTTTTCCAAATCTACCAGAAGTGCATTTACCTTTAGGAAACCTTATTCTGTATGATCGATTAAGATTAAGTTAGAAAAACTGATTTTAGACTAATTATTTGTGCAAGGCTATTCTTAGACGCGAGGAGAAATGTTGTAGATGAAAATAATAGTGATAAAAAATATCCGAGCAATGTTTCATTATATAAACCGGACTTAACGCGTTTCTTTAAAAGTATAAAAACAAATAACAAAAACAAAAAAAAACAGTTCCTTACTGTAATAAATAACGTTTATTACGATAAGAAAAGAAACACATTTTTACAATAAGTGTTAATTTGCTAACATCAATTTTAAAAAATAACTGAGGAGAAAGCAATCAATCACCAATTCTTACTTTCTAGTCAATCACAATAAAAGTATCTAGAAACTGTCAACTGATACATTTTATTCTAACTTAAGATATTTAATATCAAATGAGTTGTTTCAGTTAATATGCCGCCTTGAGTACAAGAAGTTATGATTACTAAGAAGTTGCTCTGATCTCGGCCGTTTGGGGAGATTTCCTTTGTCCCCGTGGAAGATCACGAAATATATGCGACGTAACGTGATCGTCACCGAATCATGTCTTCGCAGTCAAGTACGGAGAAATATCGAGACGTTACACGATCGTCGCTGGTCTCAGCCGTTAGACGCGATTTGTTGTTTTCACGATCGAACACGGAGAAAAATCGCTATTTACATAATCGGTGTCACTTTTAGTCGTTCGACGAGATTTCTATTGTCCTTGAGGTCGGGCACGGAAAAATAGAGTATTATTACGCAATCGGCGCCGCTTGCTGTCCGTTTGACAAGAATCCCGTTGTATTCATCATCGAATGCGGAAAAATATCGCGATGTATCGCAACCGCTGCCGCTCTCGGTCGTTTTACGAGATTCACGTTGCCCTCGCGGTTGGATACTGAGAACACGATATTATGCAATCGGCACCGCATCCGGCCGTTCAACGATTGTCTGCCTGTCTATCTGTCCTGGTAGAATGGCGGAGGCAAGCTCGAGGTTGGGCATGGTTAAAATACACGAGCAGTTATGGACATGTTGTATGGTCGGCACCGTGATTCCCGCTGCCCTTATGCTGTGGTTGGAAGTTCACGGTGGATCACGAGAAGAAATGAGAATCGCGATGCTACGTAGTCTGTTATTTCTAAGTGGGTTGATGCACTTCTCGCTCCCCGTACACATTTAAGTATACGGTAATGGGAAAAGTGGCGAGTAGGGTTCGGTATGTTTCGTGATGGGTGCCCAACCACCTTTGACAGGATTCCCGCAGTCCTCGTGGACAAGTTCGCGACCGGGCAAGGGTTTTATGACTTTTACGCAACTGGCGTCGATCTCGGTCCGTTTGACGAGATTCCCGCAGGCAAGTCGTGCGGTTAGCCGGCCGTCTTGGGGATGTGATTTTGGAGGATGAACGTTCGAAGTAGGTATCGGATATTACGAATGATTCAGAGAGGATTGCACGAATAATACGACAAGAGGCACATTTTCTTTCGAATTCAAATTATACAAGTTTTCAAGATAACCGGTTAGATTATATATCCAATAGAACCAAAGTTCGAAGGAAAAATAGACATATAACGGAGTTTCGAATTAACCAAACTGGATATCGCAAATTTACGAGACGGATAGATTTTTAAAATATACCGTCGTCTATGTATTTCGGAGCATTTTTGCGATTCTTTTTCGCATTATTTCTGACTTCAATTTAAAATATCCAAATTTAGAGGTCAATATCAGAAATGAGAGGTTTCTGTTGAGTTTCGGAAGTTATCGCGAATAAACGTCTCGCAAAAAGTGAGGTTTCCGAATAATACAGAAAAACATTACACACAAAATTAAACTCTCTTCCTGATGCCGAAAATATACGTTGAACAGATGTATACAGTACCACAGAATGTATCCTCAGTATGCATTTCCTTGAGCTCGTGCACGGGGAAGCCTACGCAATCGGCACCGCTTGCATGAAACTCGCTTCATCACAATCTGTGAGCCTACCGGCGCGGGTTTAAATGATTTAAACCAACCTCGGCGAATTTTCGTTACCTCCAGCTATCCAGACATAAAAATTAGCTACTTTTCGTTACTTTCGTTACCCGTTTGTAAAATTAGTTACTATTTCGTTACCAGTAGACATCTTGGTGAACCAACCAAAAAATAACTGTCAAACCTTAATAATTCTTTTTCTTCTTTTTTCTTTCTTTTCTTTCTTCTTTCTCTCTTTCGTTTTTTTTTTTTTTTAACAAAATTCCCTGACTTTTTCCGGTTTTCCCTGACCGCAACAAAAATCCCTGACTTTTCCCGGTTCTCCTGGTTTTCCTGGTCGCTTATCAACCCTGATATATAAAAATCCAACATGGCGACCATCCGAAATATTTAGACGGCTCTCAATATCTACGAATTAATTAGTCAGGTGTGCATACCGCCAGCTGATACCAACTCGAGAGATAGCTAATCCCCCTTCCCACAACTTACTAAACAGACCAATACACATTAGGGGCAGATGACCTCGTAATCCCGTCCCTTGAACAAGAAGAAAGAGCTTCTCACAATCATCAAGGAGCGTAAGCTCAGCTACCTCGGGCACATCATGAGAGGTGAACGATATGGACTTCTCCGGCTGATCATTCAAGGGAAGATTGATGGGAAAAGATCTGTGGGAAGAAGAAGAAATTCCTGGATGAAAGACTTGCGGCGGTGGTATGGACATACGTCGATAGAAATCTTCCGCGCTGCCGTTTCGTGTGCAATGATAATCAATTGGATCGCCAACCTTCGGAGGGAGACGGGGTCAGAAGAAGAAGAAGATATCCAAAAACGGGAGCTATGCAAATCTTGGTAAATGACGTTCCAGAACGGAGCTACTCCTTTTCACGTACACAGAAAAAGACGTTCTGGAACGTCAATACTATTTAAACGCAAACAGCTGTACTCGTTAAAGGGTTAAGGAGAACAGGCAGACTAACCGTGGTCATCTCGATGTGCATGAGAGTGGGTCCCCATATGGCCGCCAGGTTCTCCACGGGCATGCGGTTCTTCTCCCGCTGCTGGTGGATGAAGTGCAGGTGTCCGATGAGCTTGCGGGCCGTCAAGAAGTTGACAGGGGGCAGCTGCTCCAGAGTGCGGCGGTACACAGCCACGCGGTCCTTACCACACTTCCCAGCTGTAAAGCAACAAACATTCCAGTCACCCCCAGAGGATACATACTCTACATACATAGAACACCAGAGAATCGTATGCAACACCATATATACACGATTGTGACCAGTATCCAGCTAGTTCACAGGCCTCTTTGGTGGCTTGCATCAAGTCCTCGGGAGAGCAGGCACAGCTTGCAGATGAGGAGGTGGTCCATGGTCAGCTCTTCACCGCAATTGCATAATGTAGAGTAATGTAATGGTCGGTGGAAAGCGTATTTACTCAGCTATAGGACCTCCCTTTTTTCTAAATTTTTTGTTCCGAAATTGAGGGAAGAGGGGAGGGGGCGGGTACTATAGACGCGAACTTCGCAAAAATCCATTATTTTGGGAAACGGAGAGAGTAAAAATAATCTATTTTATTTTGTTGCTACATAGTATAATATACCGTATTTGCTCGCGTATATCTCGCACTTTTTTGACCGAAAATATGTGTGAAAATTTTCGGTGTGAGATATACGCGGGGAATGACCGTATTTCCGAAAAAACACAAAATTTGCGATGTAACAGTAGGCCTACTTGCGCAACTGTTGTGGCGCGCTAATCCCTAATTCGAACGTGTTTCAAGGCAGTGAATTTAGCCAACAGCGGCCGAAGACGCGGCAAACAATGTACAGCGTGCTAACACTCACGCTGCGCCGTATTCTTGCACGTGGCCGAGCTCTGATGTGACACAATGCGTAAAGACGAAATCATTGAGATTCGAGGAGACTGAACTGCGTTTCTCTGCGATGTAACAGTAGGCCTACTTCCGCAACTGACGTGGCGCGCTAATCGCTAATTCGTACGTGTTTCAAGGCGGTGAATTTAGCCAACAGCGACCGAAGACGCTGCGAACAATGTACAGCGTGCTAACACTCACGCTGCGCCGTATTCTTGCACGCGGCCGAGCTCTGATGCGACGCAATGCGTAAAGACGAAATCATTGAGATTCAAGAAGACTGAACTGCGTTTCTCTGCGATGTAACAGTAGGCCTACTTCCGCTACTAACGTGGCGCGCTAATCGCTAATTCGAACGTGTCTCAAGGCCGCGAATTTAGCCAGACGCGGTGAACGATGTACAGCGTGCTAACACTCACGCTGCGTCGTATCCTTGCACGCGGCCGAGCTCTGATGCGACGCAATGCGTAAAGACAAAATCATTGAGATTCGAGGAGACTGAACTGCGTTTCTCTGCTATGTAACAGTAGGCCTACTTCCGCAACTGACGTGGCGCGCTAATCGCTAATTCGAACGTGTCTCAAGGCGGGGAATTTAGCCAGCCGCGGCCGAAGACGCGGCGAACGATGTACAGCGTGCTAACACTCACGCTGCGCCGTATTCTTGCACGCGGCCGAGCTCTGATGCGACGTAATGCGTAAAGACGAAATCATTGAGATTCGAGAAGACAACTGCGTTTCTCTGTGATGTAACAGTAGGCCTACTTCCGCAACTGACGTGGCGCGCTAATCGCTAATTCGAACGTGTCTCAAGGCGGCGAATTTAACCAACTGCCGCCGAAGACGCGGCGAACGATGTACAGCGTGCTAACACTCACGCTGCGCCGTATAATTGCACGCGGCGCCTCGATCCCTAATCGGCTCGTATCGAAGTTCGGATCAACTTGTTGTTGCTCGCTCTTCCTGTTAGTAACGCTTCGGGTAAGTTCCTGGACAATGGCGACTGTTGTGGCGCGCTAAATCGAACGTGTTTCTACCTCAAGGTTATTACTGTCATTTATATGATGGCGTCAGTAATGAATGCGAGATATATGCGAGTACTTGTTTTTTCCTGAAATTTCAAATTAAAAAATGGGGTGCGAGATATACGCGGGGGCGAGATATACGCGAGCAAATACGGTATATTCAATCGAAATAAACGAAGTTTACATCTATTATCACTATTATCAGCCCATTATGAGACTGCCATAACCTCACTTATCAACCACTATACCCGGCTACCCCCCCCCCCTCTGCCCCATTAATTTCACTACTATCCCTTGCTAAGCAAAATTCTTAGTCTCAAAGAAATAGAATGGAATGGACAAAGTATCAGACATGGAAATGCAAACTTTATTTGAACACAGGGAGGGAGAATACATCATTTAGAGAATGACTGATGATGCTGAACGATCACATCTCACTAACATTTGTAAACACAATCGAGTATGTATTATTCACATTAATATACCAATAACGTGTCACACAAACGCAGACGCTTCTTGCAGCAAATGAAATGTGTTTAAAATAAAACTGAGAAGAAGAGGCCGCCGTAAACACCATCGCAATAGGAAGATTAACAATAGAATGCAAGCAAGATATGAATCCATAACTCTCATTGGCAGGTATTGAACTTGGTGCTTCTACTCGGCCAATAGTGTGGCATCTTCTATTGGATATCGGGTGAAGCCTATTGGCTACACAATTCGAAATCCTGCCCAATCGCGTACATGTATGCAAAATGGTGGTCATATTGTCTGAATAATAAAATAACAATGTAACAAGAAAAATATTTTTGTCATAAATGAGGATGAATTTCAGATATAATTTTATAAATTTCTAAGAACTCGTCAATTTCCAAGAATGATGGTATTTTGACTCGCAATAATTAAGGAGGGGTACTATAAGCGATTTCCAAGAATTTTGTATTTTGGCTCTCAAAAATTAAGGAGCGTACTATAGGCGAGGGGTTCCTATCGCCAAGTAAATATGGTATATTACTATGAACACACAAATTCAATGGAGATGAGAATCGGCTCATGAATGATGATAAACTTATTCCCAGGAGGGTTTACACCATAATATCACAATACCGAATCCTACAACTGCCAAAAAACACTTAACTACTTTCTTTTTTAATTTATTTCCAAAAATTAGGATGTGGGGCTTATTGGATGGCAGATAGTATTCGCTTATAATAATGGTAATTTGATGGAACATTACTGTATATGCTGTTAAAAATTACCGATGAACATTTAGCCAGATTCTATTCAAAGCAGGATTTAAGTATACAATTTTTTTTTAACTTTTTTTTATGGCTCTTAGTGCCGGGAGTGTCCGAGGACATGTTCGGCTCGCCTGAGTCTGTAGCTACTTCCAGCGGATACCCTTAGGGTGAGCTACAAGTTCCATTCAATTTCAAGTAGTTCCAACTTTCGCTGCCAGATATCAATGATACCCAGTGGTGAACGTAAGTTTCCTATCGAGTTAGCAACTTTGACAGAGCGTTCCGACGAAATCTAACCTAACAATGTAGCTACACACATGTTTAGTCTGTGGAAGGATCTTTTACATGCCATAAATCTATGACATGGGACCGCCAGCTTTACTTCCCCTTTAAAGGAAGGCATACTGAAGGATGTTTAACGCTCTTAAAAAATCCGACGACATCGGCCGGGTTTGAACCCGCTATCTTGGGCACAGCAGTTCAGCATGCTACCAAATACACCACCGAAGCCGCTAGTTTACTAATTAAGATTTGTTACTTACAATATTTTACTTGCGAGTACACTGCATTTCCTGGTATAATCATCGCATATTATTTTTCTAATCCCAAATTGGTTCATAAATTTCATGACATAACCATTGCATAGCATCGGTTATTTGAGTGCTAGCCGGTCGCACATGATGCCATAATCTCTGTTGCTGACCTGGCATGACCTGGACAGAAGAAAGGAGTGTCTGTACATGTGGGCTAGAACTCGGACTACTATGCAGCTGTGCTCCGCACTGGCCTAGTGTCAGCCACTTCCATGGAAACATCGCTGCATAGAGCTCTGTTGCTGACCTGGCATGACCTTGACAGAAGAAAGGAGTCTCTATGCATGTGGGCTAGAACTCGGGCTATGGTGCTGTGCTCTGCACTTGTCAAGCGTTAGCCACTTCCGTTGAAACACATGGGATGACAAATTATGCAACTAATAATACATTTTTATAAAATTGTTATTTTCTTTTTTAATTTTAATTTGAACCCTTATGGGAAGCAATGAGAGCAAAAGCAGTGAACAAGGAGACAGTGGCAAGAGTGAAAGCAATGTACGAGGGAAGCAAAAGCTGTGTAAAGGTGGGAAGAGAGAGAACGGAATGGTTTCAACTGGAGAGTGGTCTGAAACAGGGAAGTGCCCTCTCACCCCTGTTATTTATAGTGGTGATGGATGAAATCATACGAAAAGTGGTAAATAGCATTGGGGAAAGGAAAATGAAGGCAATGCTGTTTGCTGATGACCTTCTGGTTTGGGGAGAGGATGAGGAAGAAGTACAAGAGCAATTAGATGAGTGGGAGAAGGTAGTGTTATCATATGGGATGAAGTTCTCAGCACAAAAGAGTGAAGTGGTCATCACAACGAGGAAGAAGGACAGACTGGATATGGGCATAACACTTGGAGGACAGCAGTTGCAGAAAGTAGAATGCTTCAAGTACTTGGGAAGCATAATTGAAGAAAAGGGAGGCAATAGGATGGAAATAAATGAGGGGAAGGTGCGCAGATGGATTTTTCAAGAGTGTTAGGGGGATGATATGGAATAAAGATGTACCACAAAAATGTAAAGGAATCATCTACAAGACCTACTTTGTGCCAATTTTGACATATGGTTCAGAAACATGGGTGATGAAGGAAAGGGACAAGAATAAAATACGAGCAGTGGAGATGAAGTTCCAGAGGAGTAGGGTAGGAGTGACAAGAATGGACAGAGTAAGGAATGAGAGAGTCAGGGAGATGGTAAGAGAGGAACCATTGCAAAATAGAATAGAGCGATCTAGGCTGCAATGGTACGGACATGTGAGGAGGAAGCAAGAGGAGAGGATACCGAAGAAGATGTTTGGAATGAAAATGACGGGAAGGAGGCCAAGGGGAAGACCAAGGGACAGATGGACAAAAGGAGTTAAGAAGAGTGTGGAGGAAAGAGGAGTGTGCTGGGACACAGTAAATGACGAGAGATGGTGGATGGACAGGAAACGATGGAGAGGCTTATGTTCCAAGCAGACCCGACCAGCGGTTGGAAACTGCTCAAGATGATGATGATGATGACTTGAGGGGTCTAGATGCAAAACTCACATTCTCCACTTTTGTTCGAAATTGAGTTAGCAAGGCATTTTTATTCTTTGTTCCAAACTACACACGACTATCTTAGTGCTGAAAAGCTAAACTTACAATATCCAGTGGTTTTCAAATGCCAAGAACTCAATTTAGATGCAAAACTAACATTCTCCAGACTGTTTAGTTGCAAGAGCACATTCTCCCTGTTGGCCAATCACTTCGTATGCGCACTTTATTATATATGAATGGCAGCCAATGGCCATAGCTGGGTATTTTGGATGAACGGCCAAGGGTTCCCAACAAGTTCAATTTCAAGTAGTTCCAACTTTGACTACCAGATGCTTCTGTCAATATCACTAGCATAACAAATTCACAAAGAAATTTGATGAAATGGTCCGGCTAGCTCAAAACAGTTGCCAGTTGGGCTCTTCAGTTGGTTATGGTACACCTCACCAAGACGCGTGGCTAGTACATACTGTGAAGGCCGCTGCAAGGCACAAAATGTCGCCACGAGCAGCGCCAATGTACTACAGAAGTCAAAACTTCCTTTCAAAAATAATGTTAGCTTACCTTGCTAATCCATATTGGAAATATTTTTGAAAGGAAGTTTTGACTTCTGTAGTACATTGGCGCTGCTCGTGGCGACATTTTGTGCCTTGCAGCCGCCTTCACAGTATGTACTAGCCACGCGTCTTGGTGAGGTGTACCATAACCAACTGAAGAGCCCACTGGCAACTGTTTTGAGCTAGCCGGACCATTTCATCAAATTTCTTTGTGAATTTGTTAATGTACATAGCTGAATCGGACAATTTTACACCCTGTTTCCTTCGGGAACAGATATTTCTAATATCACTAGCGGCGAACGTTGGCACTTGATAGAGTGTTTTGATAAAGCGTTGTGTATTAGCCAATGTCTCCATCATCAATATCCACTTTCCAGCCCAGGCCGGGTCGGAACAAATATGATGACACCCCTCCACTTAACTCTGTTGGTCCACAATCCTTCCTCAACCACTGCAACTCCACTCCACGTTACGTTCTCTCACATTGTCTTTCACTAAATCCATTCACCGTACTCTAGGTCTTCCTCATCCTCGTTTTCCAATCGTCTCTCATCACTTGTTCCGGCATTCATCCTTTTCACATGTCCATACCATCTTAATCTGTTCTGCTCCAGCTTATCATTCAGCTTCTGCACATTCACTTCCTTTTGAATGTCTTCATTTCTCACATTATCTCTCCTGGTCTTCTGTACCATACTCCTCAGGAATTTCATTTCGGCTGCCTGTATCCCACTTTCATCTCTAAACTAGGGCCATCCTTACTTCCGACTTGAAGTTTCAGTTGGACGTCACAACTACACTCAAAGCAGCCAATCACAGGCAGCCATTCAAAGTGATATATCGAGATAAATCGAGTTTCGCTGACGATGTTGCCAGCTAACATCTTGCGTTCACATGTTGTTGTCAGCTGTTTGCATTATACTTGGTTAGTTTTATTGGCGGTCTTTGTGTAATCTCGTATTTCTCGTATATTTTTCTTTTTGACATTAATCTAGTCTGTTGTTATTTAATAGCTTAGTATTTGTTTGTCGTTTGACATTGTGTAGTATAATTACATGTTGTTGTAGGTTAGCTTTAGGTGAGTGTTTATGTTATTTCTGCCATGCACGTGTGTAGGCCTAATAGTGTCATGCCGGGGTCTAGCACGAGGAAGCCACGCGCCAAGAGAGGAAAGGCCTTAGGACAAGGGACTCCACCAAGGAGTCAAACCCGGGAAATGATTAGTTATGTGCGAGCACAATTGTTATGGACAATGCCCCGTATCATAGTGTCATTCACGACAGAGCTCCAACAATGGCAGCGAGAAAGAATGTGCTCATTGAGTGGGGTCAGACGGCAATAGTGACTCCGAAATGAGTGGTGGGTTCCCTTTATAGGTTTATAATATATTTTCTCGAACTCTGAGCATCTTTGACTCCGGACGCAAGACGGTAATGGTGAATAATTTATGTGTTTTTTCTGCTTCATTATCAGAAATATTCTGTTAACCGCAGTATACGTGTAATTTCTGCTACTATGTACTTTTTCACGTGTATGATGTTGTGTGTATTTATGTCTGTTCACATTACGAGTGTTTTGTTAACTTTTCGGCTATATTCATGTATGTCAGCTGATTCGCGTTAGTGGACTGGCAACACTGTATCGCCAGCCGGTGAACTGTCAAGTCGGAAGTAACGATGGCGGCACTATAATCGTCATCGGCCAAGTTTCTGCTCCGTACGTCATTATTGACAATAGACGTTCTTGTTATTAAATCTGTTCACATTGATCATGACAATTATATAGCTGATAGATCACCATGAAGGGAGTGTTTTATCGCTCTGATGGGAAGTCCTGAATACTGGTGAAATTCATATTTATTCCAGAGAATACCAGCTGAAATATAGAATGAACCTTTGCATTTTTTGTTTTTATGATGAGGTATCTGGAGCATTTGTGCAGTGTGTCTATTCGCACGGTTATGCACATACTGCATGGGAGTTAGTGTGCGGTAAAAATAAGACGGAATTTTGAATTTTAGAATTTTTATCACAGTCAGAGCCATGGCATACTGTCTTCATCCGTTTAACTTCAGCCATCCAATCTGGACATAAGATGGAGTTACACGAGACTCTCTTGGTACATTGAGAACAAACCGCAAGCAAGCATTGTGCATTCTTTAGAATTTTGTATTGAGGACCTCTCCCATGGGCAAATTATTATTATTATTATTATTATTAATCTTGATTGGTCACATTGGACCACTTGAGTCGTTCCACAATCACTTCTTCTTTGAAGGTAGTACTGCATGGTTCTTGCGCTCTTTCCAAGAGCTCTTTCAGATCGGGATTTTCTCAACTCATCTGAAATCTCTATATGCTTTCTATGTGTCATTTCTGCAGAAAATTTGTGAGTTTTAAGAATAGTGTTAATTTTATTTTTCTCCTCGGCATCTTGAGTCCAACTGCTTTGAGATCTTGTTGGATTTCTTGGATCCATTTTCCTCCAGTTTTCTTTCCGAGATTTCTCATCACTAGTTGGCAAATATAAAAAGAGTAAAGACAATCTCCACAGCCTGACACACTGCTGTTTTCAAAGATGGGCATTCACACCATCAACAGCCCTTAATTGCCATAATCCTTCCAAAAAGCTTAATTCAGCCTCCCAGTCTCATCAGAAGAGTGGTTAGCAAAAAGTTCTTCAGGCCAACTCAAAATAGTGCATAGCTGTGAAGCTGTCAAGCGGATGATGTACGAAGGACTTAAAACGTGACAAAGGTGTGAAGCACCTCCTATTTCAAAAACAGAGACTGGAAAATAGCTTTTCACGAGAGAAAGCATAAAAATAAAGGTTACATTTCATCGGATGAGTTGGATATGTATGTAAGTGCAAAATCTGTTGGTTGATTCCTCACTTTAGGGGCTTAGACAACACGGCCATGTAGCCCCGTGTACTTGAGGTGTGTGTAGAATCTGTCTGATGACCGGTGTTAATTGTGATGGCTGTATTAGTGAGTGTTGTCAGGACAGCAGACGATCAATTTCAAGTAGTTCCTACTTTTGCTACCAAATGCTATCATCAACAACACCTAGCTGTGAACTTGGCTACTAGATGCCACCGCAACCAGCACCTGGCAGCAAACTTTGGAACTTAATAGAGCATTAATCGAATCTACCTACAAATTTAGTTTTCCACAATTGTAGTCAGTAGAAGGTTCTTTTACATGTCATAAATCTTTTCTACCCCTCCAAAGGAAGGCTCACAGGGATTTTTAAAGCTCTTAAAAAATCGGACAACTTCGGCTGAGTTTGAATCCTCGATCTTGGGCATAGAACCTCAGCATGCTACCAACTAACCAGCAAAGCCGGTTGCAAAATCTGTACAAATTAGCAACATGTAAGTGATACTCCATGAAATCTCCACACACCTGCAATATCACAGAATTGACCATGAAGTTCAGTCGTGAACAACGGCTCCGGAAGATCTCGGAAGAACCTCTTCAGTACACTGGACACGTCGTACTCTGTGTACTCCTGATGGGACAACTGAACTGCAAAGGAATCGAGCCGGAAGAGTTCTAGGAGACGAGTAACGCTGGAGTTCGTTCCACTCCTGCGATATATCCCTTCGGACATGCTACCTGCAACAGAGAACAATGGTTACATCAAATCATGCCTTTGAATGGCTGCATGAACACTATTTTAGAACAAACTGAAATAAGATATGAAGAGGGAAAAACAATTTCACAGTTGGTTGTTCTTTATTCGTATCAGGAGCAACAATTACAAATATACTATGTCACAAATGGTAAACAGTGAGAATCAATTACAAATAACAATAAGGGTACAGTGGATTGGTAGTGAACGAGTATATTCAACAAATGACTGATGGTGCACAAATTGTTTAAACAAAATCCAATATGCGTTCATATACTATTCATACGATTGTGATGAAACTTTGGTGAGTTGTTGTTTACACTCCAGCAAAGGTTTCTGAATTAGTAAAGCTAATTTACAATAGGTAGCTCACGAGTAGATTCAACAAATGAGTGATGGCGCACAAATCATTTAAGCAAAATCCAATATGCGTTCATATACTATTCATACGATTGTGATGAAACTTTGGTGAGTTGTTGTGTACACTCCTGCAAAGGTTTCTGACTTAGTAAAGTCATTTTACAATAGGTAGCTCACAAGTAGATTCAACAAATGAATGATGGCATGCAAATCGTTTAAACAAAATCCCATATGCGTTCATATATCACACATCCAATTGCGATGGAGCTTTGGTGAGTTGTTGTTTACCCTCCTGCGAAGGTTTAAGAATTAGTAAATCCATTTTGCAATAGGTTTGCTCTGTCCCCTCTTCTCTTCAACATTGCTCTCGAAAAAGTTATCAGGTCACTAAAATTAGTTCCGGCTGGCATACATCTTGGACAGTATCATCAAGTGCTTTCATACGCAGATGATATTGTACTCATAGGAAGAAATGAGATTGAGATAAGGAAATTGTTTTTTGAACTTGAGGAGATAACTTCCAAATTAGGCCTTAGAATTATTGGCCAAAAAGTCAGTACATGGTAATGAAGGGGAATATTGATGTGATTGGGAATCGGTTACCTCTTCTTATTGGCAAGCATAGTTTTGAGCGGGTTGAACATTTCAAATTCTTAGGAGTCATGATTGATGAACAGAATCATAGAGAAGTGGAAAATAAAGTTAGAATACAGAATGCTAACAAAGTGTACTACTCTCTGCAGTTTTTATTGGGATCCAAATTTTTGACGAGAAATACAAAATTGAAAATATACAATACCATCATTAGGCCAGTTCTAACTTATGGTGCAGAATCAAGGAGTTTAACTAAACAGGAAGAACACCAGTTGCAGGTTTTTGAAAATAAAATGTATAGGAACATTTTTTGACCATATTTTGATCCCGCATCTCAAAGCTGGAAAAAAATATCAAATAAAGACATACACTCACTATCACAGCAAGCACCAATACTCAACATCATTAACTCCAGAAGACTTCAATGGGCTGGCCATGTAATAAGGATGGGAGATGATAGGATGGTCTTACAAATCTTAAAAGAAGAACCAAGAGGAAAAACGCCAGTAGGAAGACCACGAAGTTCCTGGAAAAATTAAATCTCCAAATTTTGTAGACATCTGAATGTGGACAACCAACAAGAACTTGCCCAAAACCGAGTTCAGTGGAGGCATTTTGTGAGATCGGTGCGGGATCTTCGTGTCCCATAGAAGCCTTCTGAGTGAGTGAGTATTTTGCAATAGGTTTGCGCCATTAGGCAATAATCACTGTTTACAACACACTGTTCGCGCATCCACCCTTCACAACTAACAGATCAGTGCCCATGGGGTGTGGCTGTTGGGAAAGGGAGGGCTGGTTCTGAGTGAAAGTACATTCCTCTTGTACTGTCAGACTTCGAAGATAAAGGAAATGTGTGCTATACCACCCATGGCAACATGCTCATATGTTTCTGGTAGCAGTGTGCAAGTAAGCCTACTGTTACATCGCACAGAAGCGCAGTTCAGTCTTGTCAAATCTCAATTATTTTGTCTCCACGCATCATATCACGTTAACATTCTTTTAAACGAAAGAGAGATTATTTTACATAGTGTGTTGATTAGTTGATTATTGGATACTGGGTGAAGCCTATTGGCTAAACAATTCGATATCCTGCCCAATCACGTACGCAAAATGGCAGTCATATCGTCTGAATAACTAAATAATGTAACAAGAAAAATATATGTGTCATAAAAGAAAATGAATTTTAGTTAGAATTTTAAAAATTTTAAAGAATTCGTCAATTTCCAAGAATTGACTCTCAATAACCAAGGAGGGGTACTAGAAGCAATTTCCAAGAATTTTGTATTTTGGCTCTCGAAAATGAAGGGGGGGTACTATAGGCGAGGGGGTCCTACAGACGAGTAAATACGGTAGTATTGATGAGGTGGAACACTGTTTTCAATTGGGAACCATCCCAGCATTTGCCTGGAGTAGAAGTGGGGAAATCACAGAAAATCACTTGTAGGATGGCTGAGGAAGGAATCAATCAATTTCTGGAAGAATATTTAATTTCACATCCATGTATACTTCATAGCGATGGACTGAACATATACAGTAGAGAACTAACCATGAGCATAAACGAACTTGATGCATTTGTCCACAATGCACGGGATGTCATCTTTGGTGAGTTGTTGCTGAGCCAAGTTGGGCCCATTATCGACGGCAGCTGCGCGGATCTCCTTCTGCCAGGACGCAGTCTCGCGCCTCGTGTCCATTCGCAGATACAAGGCCTGTCCCTGGCAGTCCACCAGGATGATGGGTCCCTTCTCCGACACCTTCAACGACACCACGTCCTTGTCTTCGTCCTGGAGCACTGTCACAAATACACTTCTCTCAGCAAAAACAAAATATCAGGGTTTGCAATTTGCAATGAATTTTGTCCTAACTAAAATTATGATAGGATGAAAAAACATTCAAGTTTGAGTACCCTTATTCATTTTCATTTGAAACAGTTCTGCCTCTCATCATCTTGTCTAGTTGTGTCATTGGAGGGGCTTGGACACCGTGGTCCTTTAGTCTTGTGTACTTTGGTGTGTGTAGATAGAATTTGTTTAATAACCTGTAGCACTGTATTTGTAATTCAGATGACTTGGAAGGAGGCAGCCGTGGTCTCAAGTTGAGAACCGTCCCGGCATTTTCCTGGAGTAGAAGTGGCGAAACCACACAAAATCACTTGAGTCGTCTAGTATCAAAACCGGCCAAGTCACTGAAGGCATATTTTTCAGTATGGATGAAAAACCTCTTAGAGACAAAGCAATGGTGGTCACAAAAGATTTTATTATATATATATATATATATATATCCGTAATGGTTTAATATTTAAGTTCTGCTATTTTGAGAAATCTGATTCATAATGAACCCATCTTTTTTGCTAATATTAATTTTGACTTGGCCGTTTTTGTTGCAATTAGGTATAGATTTAGTCTTTTTTTTGTAAAACTTTTCTTTTAAATTCCAAACTCCAGTGAAAAAAGGCAATTAAATGAAGATAAATTGACATTGTAATTACCTGTCTTTATTGCAATAAAAACGAAAGCATTCTGCTTAAATTGGATAGTAATATATGAAGATGAACATCAGAAAGCTGAGGAGAATACAAAATAGGTATTATATCATTGAAAGTTAGTAGTTCACTTAGATCTTGAACACTGTAAAAGAAAATGAGTCACTTATTAAAATAGGAACAATATACACGTCACACTACACAATAATGACAAAATACGAGCACACAGGATATACGATTGCTTTCGCACCAATGCGGTAAGAAGCCTGCGAATACGGAAGTCAGTGTTGCAAACGAACAAAATAGAAATTATTATGACTTCGAAGAGTATACAATATAAGGAACAATGTTTCCTACTGATATTATCACATTCTTGCGTCATCTAACAACGCAAGATTCCAAACAATAATGCTGCGACATGAAGACTGCTACTCGTTCTTTGACATGGCCGGTTATGAAAACACTGCCTGCATGACTTGGCCCATTTTGTTGCACGACCAAGAATTCAGTGCTCTGTAACATGAAGACGTGGACGATTTTGAAGCATATTCTTGTTTCGCCTGATAGTGCTATACTTCTACTTCAAATTGATAACCTTAACTATCTAGGCTACAATGGTATGGACTGGAGAGTGGTCTGAAACAGGGAAGTGCCCTCTCACCCCTGTTATTTATAGTGGTGATGGATGAAATCATACGAAAAGTGGTAAATAGCATTGGGGAAAGGAAAATGAAGGCAATGTTGTTTGCTGATGACCTTCTGGTTTGGGGAGAGGATGAGGAAGAAGTACAAGAGCAATTAGATGAGTGGGAGAAGGTAGTGTTATCATATGGGATGAAGTTCTCAGCACAAAAGAGTGAAGTGGTCATCACAACGAGGAAGAAGAACAGACTGGATATGGGCATAACACTTGGAGGACAGCAGTTGCAGAAAGTAGAATGCTTCAAGTACTTGGGAAGCATAATTGAAGAAAAGGGAGGCAATAGGATGGAAATAAATGAGGGGAAGGTGCGCAGATGGATTTTTCAAGAGTGTTAGGGGGATGATATGGAATAAAGATGTACCACAAAAATGTAAAGGAATCATCTACAAGACCTACTTTGTGCCAATTTTGACATATGGTTCAGAAACATGGGTGATGAAGGAAAGGGACAAGAATAAAATACGAGCAGTGGAGATGAAGTTCCAGAGGAGTAGGGTAGGAGTGACAAGAATGGACAGAGTAAGGAATGAGAGAGAGTCAGGGAGATGGTAAGAGAGGAACCATTGCAAAATAGAATAGAGCGATCTAGGCTACAATGGTATGGACATGTGAGGAGGATGGAAGAGGAGAGGATACCGAAGAAGATGTTTGGAATGGAAATGACGGGAAGGAGGCCAAGGGGAAGACCAAGGGACAGATGGACAAAAGGAGTTAAGAAGAGTGTGGAGGAAAGAGGAGTGTGCTGGGACACAGTAAATGACGAGAGATGGTGGATGGACAGGAAACGATGGAGAGGCTTATGTTCCAGGCAGACCCGACCAGCGGTTGGAAACTGCTCAAGATGATGATGATGATGAACTCATTTTCGTAAATTTTGTGACTTGGCCGGTTTTGATACTAGACAACTCACTTGTAGGATGGCTGAGGTAGGAATCGATCCCACCATTTCTCAGTTTTGCCTCACGAGGCTGAGTGTACGCCGTTCCAGCCTTCAGACCAGAATTAAATTTCTTAGCGGAGTCAGGAGTCAGGAATAGACCCCAGACCTCCACGGCGACAAAATCCAGTCTAATCTTCAAGCCTCTGTGTGCAAGCAAGTCACCTCCATGATCCCCTATTAGTAGTAGCACTCCCCCCCCCTCTTCTTTTTTGCATAAAAGCATGTTATTTTGTGATAAATATCTTATGTAATATTCTTTCTTTTCGGGTTAGGGTGCTTAAATACTTGTTTTCCAGCCAGTCGTCTCTTTTGTGTAGTGGTCAGCGTGCTTAGCTACCACCCCGGAGATCTGAGGTTCGATTCTTGGCTCTGCCACGAAATTCGAAGAGTGGTATGAGGACTCAGCCTCGGGTGGTCCAAATGAGTAGAGGGCAGAGGGGGTTCAATTCCCACCTCAGCCATCCTCGAAGAGCTTTTCCGTGGTTTCCCACTTCGTCTTCGGGCAAATACTGTACCGGGATGGTAACGACCGTCAGGCCACGGCCGCCTCCTTCCCTCTTCCTTGTCTATCCCTCCCATTCTTCTCCTCCCTTCCCATCCCTCATGAGGCCCCCTGTTCGCTTTGCAGTTGAGGCCGCCTGGGCGAAGCGCAAGTCTCGCCTTCCCAGTTGAATCCCCGATCCGAAGTAAAAGCTCCAGGAAACTGCCCGTAAATGCGGTAAAGGTGGGATCCCTTGCTGAGTCCGTGGGAAAAGCCTACCTGGAGGGTAAACTGACTACGACGTTTTCCCACCCAATATAATTGGGCACAATTTGTGTTGACCAACTGATGAAGCTTCCTATAATTCCTCTGCTTCTACACCTCGTTCGACACTGAATCCAACCCTCGCCTCTGTTTCTCGTAACCGCTATAGCCGAGTTCATTAACCTCCTCCCCCATTACCATCACATGACCCTACCACCTGAGTCGGCTCATACAAACATCCTCAACTATTCTAACCCCCTTAATGCCAGGCCTGAGTGCTCACAGTATGCCAAGAGTGCCAGACTGTTTTAGAGGATTTTGCAGGTTCACACTCTCAGGGCTATATAATTCACAATAACCAACACAATGACTTGAAATTTGCCCTAAATGCTAACTAGAGGACTCGCTTACTTCTGAACTACACTGTAACATTATCATGCTCATGTTTATTCAAAATAAAAATATTTTTGGAACATTTTCAAAACACGAAAAATATAAAAAAACAAAATATAATTAGAAATTCAACTCGCAGATAAGTAATGTTTACTTCTCTGTAATCTCCCATTCCCGATGAATAAACACGTAAAATATCACTTTATTATGTACAATAGTTTGGGAGTTATTTTCACTAAAGATAAACACAACACACAGAAAGCATGTTTACAAAAATATAGGCTTCAGGATTTACCCTTAACCTCCCAGGTGAGGGTTGGTATTTTGCATCTTGTCCTACCTGAACTTCACGGAAATCGTGAAACTGCTGGATATTGTTGTTGTTGTCATCGCTACTACTGTCATTCTGAAGGTCATTATCACTGTAACTATCGCTGTTTACCTTCGGCCTAAAATCACGCGGTCGGATGTTTACATCAATCCCGCCGCTATCACTTTCACTTTCCACTTTCTCATCTATTGGAGGATTAAATTCCTCATCCGAGAAATCATCCTCCTCCTCTTCACTCAAATTATTTACATACATAGTCAGATCATCGCCGTCAACAAACTTATTTCTCCCGCTCGACGCCATTTTACTCAATGTGTCATAGATGTTACACGGCGCAGATGAACAGATTTCTAAAATTCACTGAAACGGAAATAGGAAACTTACGCGTCATCTAGCGACGTAGTTAAAAACTACTATCCTTTCTCTGTGGAATCTACGCGTATGGTGCCGCCTCCTGGCAAATCCAACAGTACTAAATACGTATAAAAGAGCGGTCTGTTCAAACGACGATATATCGTTGTTGGCACTTTAGGCGTAAATACTGAACAACGATATATCGTTGTCTGGCCCTCTAAGGGCTAACTTATCCTCTATCTCTTGATTAAGAGTACTCTCCTCCCATTGACCCCATCTATTCATCCCACAGATCATTCATGCTTTGGTAACAAATAAATTTAAAATCATCAGAGACATGTTTTAATGAAAGTTTAAAGTTTCTCAAAAAACGCAGGGGTATCGGAATATTGGCCTGAAGGAATTCTCTATGTGTTGACACAAGGCTGTCGCATTATAAATAATAATAATAAATACGGTAAATAACCCCTGGCACTGCAGCCCATGAAGGGTCTAGGCCAACCAAGCGACCGCTGCCCAGCTATTGAGGTTGCACATTACTGGTCTACCGTGGAGCAACTTGTTTTACAAATATAATATCTGTAATAATAACCCAAAATATAGGTTACTACCAAATAGAGTTATATTTGAAATTTGAAAAATTAACTGATGTAATGAGAAAGAGAAGAATGGAAAATACCGGTAGTAGACTAACTAAACAGATCTTCAACTTACTGACTAGTTATAAATCCAAACCCATGTGGTTCATTGAAATTGACAAAGATTTGACAAACCCCCAGAATTCAGACACAATAGCAAACAGATCACTATCCAGAGAAACTATTCAAAAGGCAGAATTTCAAGAAAGGAAGAAACAAACAACTCGCAGAAAGTGGACTCAAGTGGAGAAAGATCGTCACTCTAGAAGGATGAAAGAAATTTGGAAACAAAGGAGGTTGGTTCTTAAGTTTAGGGGCTGCGTCAATGCGGTCATGTAGCCCCGTGTACTTTGGGTGTGTGTAGAATCTGTCTGATAACAGGTGTTAATTGTGATGACTGTATTAGTGTGTGCTATCTGTATTTTTAATTTAAGTACTGCAACTTAGAATTTTTCAAATAGTTCCTACTTTTGCCGCCAAGCGCCACCGTCAACGACTACTAGGCCAAGTTCAGAACTTAGCTACCAGACACCACCGCAGTCTGCTCTTGGCAACGAATGTAGAAACCTAAGAGCGTTGTTTACATTCTTAACCTATCCAATTTAGCTTCACACAGGTGCAATTAGTGGAAGGTTCTTTAACATGCCATAAATCTATGACATGGGACCGCCGGCTTTACTTCCCCTCCGAAGGAAGGCATACTGAGTAATTTTTAATGCTCTTAAAAAATCCCACAGCTTCGGCCGAGTTTAGGAAACAAAGGAAATTGAATACAATGGACAATAGCCAACGTTGATTCATCTTACCCTCCAAATGGGTTATTCGAAAGAAGAAGAAGAAGATCTGAAAAGTGAATAGCAGCATGCTTGAAGGCTAATTCTTGAAATGAGCATACGGTAGTGGAGCTCACTAACGCCCCTGCCAAAAAAAGCAAAGGATCCACGTAAGACAGAGGTCTTATTTTCAAATTTTACTCCACAGTTAAATACTGCACATTGTTTCCTGTTGTTCTCACCTATGCATCTTGCTTTCCTCAAGTCCACCTCCTGAATGCCTCCTCTCTCCGAACTGTAGTAGAGCAGTCGCCTGTGGATCAGAAGCCATGCTGGGGACCACATCCCACTGATACCTTCCTGAAACAGTAATAACAACAGTATAGCTGTAAGCTTCCCTTGTTCCATGTTGCAGGATGCTCTGCTATTTGCTGTAACATCATCATCACAAACCAGTAAGGAGAGAGTTCACTCAGGCATTTCATTTCAGACATTCAACATAAATTTATGCCCTTCTCTATAGAATGGAACCTCAGGCACCATGTAACGGGCAGAGCGCAATGAGTAGAGACAGTTAAAATAGGCAGGCATATAGGCTCTTAAAATAGCCAAAATAGGCATATAAATAGGCACTAACATGTAAAATAGGCAACAAAATAGGCATGAAAAAAATTCTTGTAATTTAATAACATATTTAATTGCTATAAAAACAGTTAACAATAAGCAACTTATAATTTAATAACATACTTATCTTATATATAAAAGTGAAAGTCTATGTATGTATGTATGTATGTGGGCGAGTGGATTTGTTCCGTATTCAAATCTACACCGTTCTACCAATCTCAACCAAATTTTGTATTCACATAGTTTAGGACCCAGAAGGAACGGCTGGCTACATGAATTTTCGATAGTCTTTCTCATTCTTCTGATTTCGGCCTTTTTGCACTCAAGCAAAGGCTAATAAAAGCAGAAAATAAACTGCTGAAGTAATAGCAAGGCCGGTCATCTCCATAGCAACAGTAGCTCGAGACGGGACCACCAAGTTTCCATATATCTTGGTAAGAGGCCATGCTACACCCACTGCCAGCTAGATCGCATCCCTCCAAGCTGCTTTAAACTGTCTGTCCATTCAACATAAGATAGGTTACAGCACCAACGCACTGATCGCCGCTGCATTTTCACTCCCAGCTGGACCGCATCCCTCCTGCTGCTTTAAACTGTCTGTCCATTCAACATAAGATAGGTTACAGCACCAACGCTCTGATCCCAGCTGCACTTTCACTCCCAGCTGGATCGCATCCCTCCTGGCTGCTTTAAACTGCCTGTCCATTCAACACAAGATAGGTTACAGCACCAACGCACTGTGATCGCCGCGGCATTTTCACTGCCAGCTGGATCGCATCCCTCCTGGCTGCATGGCAACAGTAGCTCAGGACGGGACCACCAAGTTTCCATCTATCTCGGTAAGAGGCCATGCTACACCCACTGCCAGCTAGATTGCATCCATCCAAGCTGCTTTAAACTGCCTGTCCATTCAACACAAGATAGGTTACAGCCCCAACCCACTGTGATCGCCGCGGTATTTTAACTGCCAGCTGGATCGCATCCCTCCTGGCTGCTTTCAACTGCCTGCCCATTCAACACACAGACGCTTACAGGATATACTGTATATTACTTCACAGTTAGGTTGCAGCGCCAACCTAATGCAGCTTTTGAAGGGGACGATACCTGAAACGAAGGGTTTTGAACTTTGGAGGCTTAATATCGAGATTGAAAAAACGCGAAAACATGGCACTAAGTTAGTTCTTTTGTTATTCAATCAGCATAAAGTTTATGATGATAATTCACACACATACTAAAGGGTAAATTTTCAATATAAAGAAAAGCAAAATACAAAACGAAGGGTTGTTAAGTTTGGAGGCTTAATATCGAGATCCCAGGCGCTATTTCTGGTGACTTTCGAGAATTCGCATTCTTGTTCGTGGGGTAAACACATATTGAGAAATGAGAATATAATTCTGTCCAGCACATCAGCTGCAATATAATGCACTTTAAAATACAGTAAAAAAAGCATCAAATAGGCACAAACCCTTGAAATAGGCATTTATAGGCACAATAAAATCAACGAAATCTAGCCTAAAAGAACCTAAAACGGATTTATATCTCAAAAGCCTACGTTTCTAAACACAGGAATAAAATAGGCAAATAGGCAAATTCCCATCTCTAGCAATGAGTTATGGCCAACTGACTAGCATCTAATATCAAATAACATGATAAAATGGTCCTGTTAGCTCAAATTATAACTGCCAGCATTTCGCCCCAGTGTACTATTGGCAGGGCTTCCATCCACTCACTCATCAAAAAAATAGTGAAATAGTGAGTGTTTTTTCTTCAAAAAAAGTGAAAAAAGGAGAGTTCTTGTATGAAAAAGTGAGTAAATAGTGAGTAAATTCATAGCATTATTCGCATTTAAGGCCATATATCTGGTTCATAATTTTAACGTTCGTTGATATCTGTAGGCGCAATTAGGGGGGGGGGGGCTTGGGTGGCTAAGCTCCCCATAAACAAACCATAGCCCCCCAAAAATGTGACAAAACTGTATTGAAATAGACAAAATTTTTAAGAATGTGTACCTGAAAAACAAATTAACGCCCCAAAAAAGTCAACCAAATTGCGCCTATGTTAACCTTTACACTGCTACGCCCGAGATATCTCGGGTGCGGTAGAACGTCACGTCCTTGCTGCGCCCGAGATATCTCGTCGGCAACTTAATCTGAACAACATACTTTTAAAAATTTATTCAGCATGGAGGGGTTTGATAGTCTCTCACAATATTAGCAGTGAAAAGGTTAATATCTCTGAGTAAGTTTGTGATTTTTCATGTAGTTAAAGGACACTTGGAAATAATGGATTGGAAAATCAATGCAACTCTCAAAATTTAAATCGTAAAAAAAATATAAATATGAACTTTTTTTAAAAAAACTCTTTGTTAAAATTTTTGGCGAGTGCTGCACAGCTCCGGCAGTAGTATTGCACTATGGAAGCTTTTCATGCTTTCTGGCCGCTTGGCTGGCTGCCGGCAGCGCGCTCAGGCACCGATGGCAGAAAAATGAACCACCCATTCATGGGTATATTTTGGGTCGTTTCTAGCAATATGATTGTGAATGAGACCATCTTTAACGCAGAATGTGACCAGTGTTGTAAAAAAAAGTGAGAATAGAGAGTAATTTTATCAAATAGTGAGAAAAGTGAGTCGCTGCAGCCCTAACCATTGGGCTTGCCAGTTTGTCCAGCTTCTGTACATTCACATTTCTCATTCTCTCTCTCCTAGTCCTGTACCATACTCCTCAGGAATTTCATTTCGGCTGCATGTATCCTACTTTTATCTCTCCTCGTCATCGGCCATGTTTCTGCTCCATACATCATTATTGGTAAGTAATAGGTCTTGTACATCACTTCAGGGGTATGTCTTTATCCCAAATTAAACTCCGAGCCTGATGATAGAAAACGCTCCCACATTGTATTTTCTTGTTGATCTCCATATCCAATCTTGCATTTTCCATCAATTCACTTCCTAAATATTTGAAGTGATCTACATCTACAATTTTAACAAACCCTTCTCCTTCTTTCTTTCCTCTTGGCATTACCATTGTTTTCCTTTTCTCTACAATAATTTTCATTTCCCATTTCACAATATTTTCCTTCAGTACATCCAGCTGTTGTCTCCCATAAGTCCAACCCCTCGTCCACGTCGTGGGAGGCGGGCAACAGCACAAAGTAGGGGATCGCCTGTAGGGGCGAAGTACAGTGGGGACTTCGTGTGCCCCGGGACCGTTACGGTAGCTGTGAGGGTCCTACAGGAACCCTGAAAAGTGACGGCTAACGGGGCTCTGGTGAAGCTACGATAGGTCCAGCAAGCCAGTAGTGGATGAAACCAAATGCTTTCAAAAATGGAACGAGCCTCGGACAGGATGGATTTAATAGACGATGACACGGCTGTACACACGGACTAAGATTTGGAACTTTAAACCTAAGAACGCTGACGGGGAAGGTGGAGGAGATAGTGGATATGATGGAAAGAAGGAAGTTGGATTTATTGGGATTGGCAGAAACAAAGTGGAAAGGGGAAGGAAGGAGAGAACTGAGAAAAGGCTATAGACTGTACTGGAGTGGGAACGAAGAGGGAAAGAGGAATGGAGTGGGAGTAGTAGTACGAGATGGTTTAAAAGAAGAAGTGAGGAGAATAAGTGATAGAATGATGAAAGTGAAAGTAGCACTGAGGGGAGAGACCGTAGAAATAGTGCAAGTGTATGCTCCAAAAGTAGGCTGCGCCTCTGAAGAGAAGGAGGAGTTTGAAGAGGAATTGCAGAAGCAGCTGGTAGGAAAAAATATGATTGTTATGTGGGATCTAATGCCCATGTAGGAAGTGAAAGACAAGGTTGTGAGAGTGTTCTAGGACCAGAGGGTTGGGGCGGAAGAAATGAGGAAGGAAAGGGACTATTGGACTTCTGCCAGAGGAACAGCCTGCTAGTTGGGAACTCCTGGTTTAAGAAAAGAGAGAGCCACACAATCACATGGTACAGTGATGACTTGACCAGGAAGTCGGTGGTCGACTATATACTGTATGAGAAAGAACTAAATAAGAACATCACAGACATCAAGGTTATACCATCGGAGAACCTGGATAGCGACCATCGATTGCTGGTAATGAACCTGAGAGGGAGTAAGGAGAAGAAAGGGACTGAGAACCAGGAAAGACGTATAAGGATATGGAAACTGTAAGAAGGGGATAGAAGGGTCGAGTACCTCAAAATGGTAAAGGAAGGAATTCCAACAGATGAAGAAAGAGGGGTGGAAGAGGAATGGGCTAGATTTAAGACGACACTAGTAGGTGCAGCAGAAGCAGTATGTGGGAGGACAAGTAGTAAGAAGAGGTGGAAGGAAACACCATGGTGGAATGAGAAGACAAAAGATATAGTAAGGGAAAAGAATAGAGCCTTTAGGAGGTGGTATCAAAATAGGACGGTAGAGACAAGGGAAGAGTACCAGGAAAGAAAGAAGGAGGCGAAGAGAGTAGTGGCTGAGGAGAGAAGAAAGTGGATGGAAGAGTGGACAAAGATGATGAAGGAGGATAGTGAAGGTACAAAAAAGGTCCTGTATGGGATGGTAAAAAATAAGAGGCGGAAGGATCCTATGGATTATGTTAGAATGGTGAACAAAAGGGGACAAGAGATAGAAAATAGGGAAGAACTGAAGAAAATGTGGAAAGAATATTTTGAAGAACTTCTGAACCCAAATGGAAAAGATGGTGAGGAGGAAGAAATCAGGGAAGAGGAAGATGAACTGCAAACAGAAAAGGACTTAACATGGAAAGAAGTGGAAGATGCAGTGAACAAGATGAGAGGAGGGAAGGCACCGGGTGTGGATGAGTTGAGTGTGGAGATGGTGAGAGCAGCAGGAGAGGTGGGGATACAATGGTTGTACCGAGTGATGAAGACAGCGTGGAAGGAAAGGAAGACCCCAGAGGACTGGAAAAAAGGAATAATTGTCCCGATCTTCAAGAAAGGTAGTAGAACAGATTGCAGAAACTATCGGGGAATAACACTGATGAGTCATTGTGCAAAGATCTTCGAGAAAGTTTTGGAAAAGAGAATCAGGACAAGGATAGAAGGAGGGATGAGGGAAGAACAACATGGCTTCAGAGCAAGAAGGTCCACAGTGGATTTGATTTTTGCTGTAAGGCAGTTACAAGAACAGCACTATGAGTATGGAACAGATCTACTGATGGCCTTCCTGGACATTGAGAAAGCATATGACAGTGTATGCAGAAACAAAGTATGGAAGTCCCTGGAGGATAGAGGAGTAGAGAAATGGACTATAAAGAGGATAAATGAGATGTACAAGGGAAGCGTGAGCTGTGTGAAAGTGGGAGGAGAGAGATCAGACTGGTTGGAACAGAGGAACGGCCTGAAACAAGGAAGTGCACTGTCACCGTTACTTTTCATTGGGGTGATGGATGACATAATGTCCCGAGTGGCACAAGTAATTGGGGAACGAAAGATGAAAGCAATGGTGTTTGCAGATGATTTGATGATTTGGGGAAACAAGGAGGAGGAGGTACTGTAATGGATTGACCGCTCCTAGTTGGTAGCGAACAAATGTAATGTCTTCTACCTGGGCGGACTATTCGCCAGAAAATACTACTGCTAAGTTTGATCTATGTTGGGCGCCAAGCTGGATACACTGTGTTCCAAGCTAAATTTATTTATTTAATATCGACCCCTAGCGTGAGTAGAACATATGAGAAACTCTTAATGACTAGGCCGTGGGATGATTGAATCATCAACCCAGACAACATTTGATTGTGGAGAAGGATGTGGTATTATAACTATTGCTACCTACTGGAATTAAAGAATCTACTTTGTAATAATTGAATTTAATACACTTAGGAAATATGTCAGCATCTTGAATAAAATTAACACTGTTAACGGAGCATACAACTTTAACCATTGCCACGAACAAAATTACTTAATACGCCGGTCGGGAGAATAACGTGAATTTAACTTATTTCCAAATTTATGCTTAATGAATTTATATTGGCCCTATCGAAAAACAGAGAGTGTGTGTCGTAGATTACTTGTGCTTACCAACGGAAACATTGTCTCCACGTGCTTGAAGTCTCGTAGCGTCTCATGTGCTGCATTGGTGTTGACGGCCTCTGGTCCTTCCTCGTGGATCAAAAGTAATCGTTACAGCTTGTGGTGGAGTCTATTCCATGAACCACAACACGTCGTCTGGCATAACACTGCAAGACGCGTGGAACTCATGATCTGATGTGATCAGTGGAGTTAGCGTGAATAAAATTGTCCCACTTGGGACTAACGAACAAAGTACCTCCTTACTACTCCAAGCGTAATGTCTTAATGAATGTCTTGTCTCACTCAGCGCGTCAACTATATCTTCAATCTTCTCCCACCAGGGTCTAGCTTAACACTGCGGCCTCGCTGCTTCGACCAATCCTCGTGTGTCACGTATCTCGCCATGCCCCTGCTACGTTGCTTCTTCTTCCTTGATTGGCTGGTCACCTTACGTGGCTCTTCCCGCCATGAAACTCCTTCCCCGTATTTATATTTTCCGCTTCCGGGCAAGACGTACATCATACACGTTTTCTTGCTTTGAAGTGATCCCTCGGATTTCGTAATTTTATTGTACTCCAATCTATTCTTGTATTGAAATACCCAGTGAGTCACACACCGGTCTCTCTTACCCCTAATGAATAAAATCCCGACATTTCGTATGAAATGATTTGCCGTGCAATATTATATATTGGAATCATCCAATATAGATACGGATTTCTACTAGTAGAAATCCTATCTGTAATCTTCCAAATTTAAAAGCTCCAAAAAATGACGTAATAAATATTAATAATAATAATAATAATAATAATAATAATAATAATATGAAATATGAAATTGAATAAACTGAAATAATTTAACTTGGCCGGATTATTGCCGCGTTTACCAAATATGATATAGTCCAACTAACTTGTGTTAGTGGCATAAAACCCCCTAGAAAAACATGTTACAGTACAGGAACAGTGGACATGTGGGAAGGAATAATACAAGGATATGGGATGAAATTTAGCATAAATAAGAGTGAGATGGTGATCACAACAAGGAAGAAGGAAAGAACCACAACGGGAATAACAATTGGTGGGGAACAGCTGAAGAAAGTGGAGAGTTTCAAGTGTCTGGGAAGCCTGATACAAGATAATGGAAGAAACGATAGAGAAATAAATGAGCGGGGGAGGCAGGCAGAAGCATTTCGGAGGAGCGTGAGAAGCATGTTATGGAGCAAGGATGTCCCTCAGAACAGCAAAAAGATCATACATCGGACGTACTATGTCCCTATCCTGACGTATGCCTCGGAGACCTGGGTTATGAAAGGAAGGGAGAAGAGCAAAATACAGGCCAGTGAGATGAGATTCTTGAGAAGCAGTATTGGAGCTACAAAGATGGACAGAATAAGAAATGAGAGGACCAGAGAATTAATGAAGGAGGAACCATTACAGGATGGTATAGAGAAATCTAGACTTAGATGTAAAACGAATGGAGGAGAAGAGGATACCCAGGAGAATACACGAGACGAAGTGGGAAGGAAAGAGACTGTAACGTGTTTTTCGAGGGGTTTTATGCAACTGGCATAAGTCAGTAGGAAGCCATTCTATATTTATTTACGCGGCAAATTGTTCAGCCAAGAGAATTTTTCATGGTAATTTATTATTATTATTAATTTATTATAATTATTATTAAGGTATTTTCGGAGCATTTTATAAAAATTATTAGCATTCAGATAGGTTTTCTATGTCTTAGAAAACGCTATCAAGCAAATTATTACGAACGACAATATCATAGAAAATTATGTGATTACGGAATTTTACGGAGTTTTCGTCAGTTAGGGTATATCGAGAGACGTGACTCACTGGGAATTCGAATACAAGCTGATTCCTGTCGAGAAGTATTACGCAAGGCTGGGTCGCAAGGTCTAGAAAAGGCGAATTGTTGGGACGGAAAAGGACTTCTCCCTCTCGCGCGCCGAGTGTAATGAGGCAGAGGAGGGGAACTAGCGGCGTGCTCAGCCAATCACGGGAGACGACGTAAGCTAGATGTCGGTACCATGGTGGGGGAGCCAACAGGTGCATATATCGTTCGACGCGCCGTGAAACGAGGACAATCTGTGTAGAACTTGCGGTGTACGGTTGCAAGTGCGTGTCGCTCCGATGTTCAGTGGAGTTGAAGACTAACTTTTGCAAAACTTAACCAGTGCGGTTGTACGAGTGTTTGGGTCCGAGGTACGGACCATAGAATTATCTAATCTACCAGAATATCATCAAATTCCGACGGAGATGACGACGTCCAGGAGACTGTGGGAAGCTCACATCATCAAGAACGAGGGAAATGCCTTGGCAATTTCCAATGGTAAGCGCAAATGACGCAGAAATACGCAATCTCTCATTTTTCTTTGTTTTATATTTCATATTTCAGTAACTTCATAGCTTGGAAATAAGAGTAAAATCAATTTATCAGACTCCGTTTTCACGTAATTTTCTATCGGTAATATTCAAATCACAACGCTCCAATTTAAATTTTATACTTATTATTATTATTAATTTTGCTATACTTGTTTTATATAATAAATTCATTTCTTTTACAATGCAATCTTTGCTTTCAGTAGGTAGCATTAGATATAGACCAATTCCTTCTCCTGATACAATTGTTTGTTGGGTTAATGATCAAATCATACCACGATCTGAGTGAATAGATTCTTGACGGTGTTCTACCAGAGCTAGACGTTGTTAAATACAAATTTAGATTTCAGCATTGCGTTGAAGTCTTGGCGCCCATTAAAACAACATAGCTTAGGCAAAGGTAAACAATTACATTTTCTCCCAACAGTGTGGGCTAGCGAAACAGTTACATTTATCTCCCAACAGTGTGGGCTAGCCAAACTGCCACATTGTACGCTCAGCGTGTGGGCAGCCAAAACGTATCATTTGTACGCTCTACGTGGAGCAAAGTAAATACCGTTTCATTTGTCGCCGACAACTTGGGGCTGAAAACCTAATAACATTTGTGGAAGGAGAAGGGTATATATTTCTGTGCCTGTATTTTGGAGGTTATTTGTCTTTATCAGTGTATATCATTATGGGGGATGAGAAAGAAAGACAGATGAGGTTACGTAGTGGTCATCAACTGGAGAGTGATGATACGAGCAGTAAGTCGAGTGATGGTAGTACCGGGGTAGCGGAGGTAAATCCCGATACTGAAACAGGGAGTGTAGGCGGCCAACCAGAATTAAAAACTTTTTTCTCGAGTTCATGTATCAGAACAAAGTTAGTAGTGACGCTTTAAATGCTAAACTGGAACAAAACAACGCTAAATTAGAACAAAACAGTAGGGAAAATAAAGAAAGTACAGATGCCTTAAATGCAAAATTAGAACAAAACAGTAGGGAAAATAAAGAAAGTACAGAAGCTTTAAATGCAAAATTAGAACAGAATAATGCAAAATTAGAACAAAACAGTAGGGAAAATAAAGAAAGTACAGAAGCTTTAAATAATAAATTAGAACAGAATAATGCAAAATTAGATAAGAACAACAAGGAAATTAGTGTGAAAATGGAGCAGATTAGAGGAGAAATCAGAGGAGTAATGGAAGAGAAGGTTAAAGAGATCATTGCAGATGTAGACAAGAAATTAGGAAAAGTACAGGAGGAGTTAGAAATTAGAATCAGTACACAGGCTGAAAATTTAAAAGAACTAGTGCAACTGGAAACACAGAAGGTCAAAAAGCAATTGGGGGGAGAAATTGACAAAATTCAGGTAGCAACTAAAGAGGTTAAGGAACAGCTGGGGGGTAGAATTGAGAAAGTCCACTCGCAAATAGTTGCAGAAGTAAATGATTTAAGAGAGAGTAACAGAGAGAGCATTAGCCAAATTGAGGAGAAACAAGCAAAGCTATATGATAAAGTAGAAGAATCAGAAGGAAACATTAAATTAACAGTAAACAGTATTGAGAGGAAGGCTGAGGAGAAAATCGCAGAATTAGAATTAAAATTAAAAGCTAGGATCAGGCAAGAAAATAGTCAGAATAGGCCAGTTTTTGTGAATAGCACACACAGGGAGGTAGAACTGGGTAAGTTCAGCAAACGACAGGGGTGCCCAATGGAGTTCATGAACACTATAGAAAATAAATTCGGGGAGAGGTTGGAAAATGGTAGTATTGAGTGGTGCCAGGTAGTTGAAATTTTAGAACAAGTGTTTGTGGGGGAAACAAGGAATTGGTTTGCTGTCTACAGAGACAAGTTTACTGATATTAATGATTTTAAAATGAAATTCTGTGAAAAGTTCTGGAATGAGGTTATTCAGTCGCAGCATCGTGAGGGAGTAGTGTGTGGTAAATATAACCCTAAAGGAAGCTCCACCATGACCGAATACTTTTTAGGGCAGGTATTAGTGTGTAAATATCTGGATGGCTTGAAGGAGGAAAGTGATGTGGTAAGGTTGCTACTTAGGCACTTTCCCTATAGGATCAAGGAGGCTGCTTGTATCCAGAATGTAAAGACTATATCACAAGTAGAAAATTTGTTAAGCACATTTGATGCACTAGGGAGAGGGGGTTATGAGGACAATTTCAATCGGAACCAGGGTAATAATAATAATAGACCTAATGAAGCCAGGCATCAAGAAGTTCAAGGGAACGGTGGCGAAGGGGCCAACGCTCAAAATAGAAATAATAATAATCAGCTAAATCAGAACAGAGGAAATGGCTATGGTAATCAGTATCAAGGGAGGAACAATGATTTCAGGGGAAATCAAGGGAGGAACAATGATTACAGAGGAAATCAAGGGAGAAACAATGATTTCAGGGGAAATCAAGGGAGAAATTATAATGAAAATAATTACAACCAGAATAGGGGTCAAGGAAGAGGACAGCCTAGTGGTAGTAATATACAGCCAAACAATGACAACACAGCCCAGAACAACCAGACCAGTTCAGTTGTTAGTAGTACTACGGCCAGCTGTAGCGGTTCTTTAAACGCGAACCAGGCTGCGAAGTAAGGTCAGAATCTCAGTCTGTAGCATGCCCTGTCCATACAATTATACAGGAACCCTATGACCTAAATGTAAGAAATGAATTATTACATGAACTAAATGATGAAGGTATTATTCAGGAAGTGGTTAGTAAGAGCCCCATAGTTAAATTTAACGTGTCCGAGGCGTACACAGATGTTTTAATTGATAGTGGTTGTATGAAGAGTTGCATAAGTAGTGCATTTTATGATAAAATGAAAGGAACTGGAGTAAATTTTGAGGAGATGCCAATTAAAAGCACTTTTGTTATCACAGCTGTTGGGAAGAGGTCTAAAGTAATTTCTAAGCAAGTTTTAGTAGACATTAAAATTAATAATCATGTAGAGAAGCAGATTTGTCTTGTAATTCCAAATTTAGTATTCAGTGTTATCTTGGGTTCAGAGTGGCTAAGTAGAGTGTCTGGTAACTTATGTTATGATGTAGGGAGTTTGAAATTTAAATGGGGAGATTCTGAAGTAGAAGTAGCGTTCAATGACCAAATTCAGAGAAGTAGTATTGTAGGTGTGATTTGTACTTTAAATGAGATATCGCCAGCCGTAGAGCGGGGTTCTCCATGTTTTGTGGGCAGTGTGATTACGAACGGAAGTCTAGAGGACTCGTTACGTGAGGCTGCATTTCAGGGAAATATAGAGGATGAACAGTGTGTTCGGCTCTATGATGTGTTATGGTGTAATAGGAGATTGTTTGAGGATCGCATTGGTATGGCCAATTGCTATACACATTCATTGAACGTTATTGATAGGTCAGTATTCACAGGACATAGATATCCTGTACCTTTCGCTTATCAGAGTGCAGTTGAGGCACAAATTAATCAGATGCTTGAAGATGGGATTATTGAGCACTCTAACAGTCCGTATGTTAATTCTTTGATAACGGTACCCAAGACCGACGGCACTGTTCGTATTTGTTTAGACGCTCGTTTGGTTAACAGTAGAATTAGTTCAGATCAGCTGAAATCTATGTCAATAGAGGAATTAATGCAAACATTTGAGGGGAAGAAGTATTTCACTTGTGTAGATTTGAGTTCCAGTTTTTGGCAAGTGCCACTTATGTACGAAGATAGACCATTTACAGCTTTTAGTCATAAATATAACCTTTATCAATTTTGTAGAACACCTTATGGGTTAAAGAGTAGTTCAGCAGCTTTAATTAGGGCTTTAAACATCGCATTAGGGGATGACACAGGAGAGTTTGTAACCATTTACATAGATGATATGGTAATTAGTTCATGCAGTTTTGGGGAGCATCTACGTCATTTAAATATTGTTTTTCAGAAGTTAGATCAGGCAGGGTTCACTTTGAAGCTGTCTAAGTCGTCATTCTGTCAGTCAGAAGTGACATTTTTAGGTCATAGAGTGTCGAGTAGAGGTGTGACACCATAGGAAGGTAGGGTTAGTATGTGTGGACAGTAGCAACAGGGCATCGTTACAGATACTGAGAAATATGCTAGGTAGAGCAACGTGATGACGTTCATTTAAAGGGAGCCACTTGCAAGGTTGGAAGCAGGTGACGCAGAAACATTCATAGTTTCCAAACGTATTGGGAAAACAGCATATGTGCTGGAGAATAGAGAGGGAAACAGATTATACGGAACGTATAATATACATAGTCTACGAAAATATGTGTCATAAAGTGAGTGTGTTTAGCTGGCGAGCCAGCCTATCAAATGAGTAAGTGTGGTATTTGGTGCGTGGGAGGAGATGGTCTTCCAGGCAGGCGTATCAGAAATCACACAGGGGGGTAGTATGTAAGTAAATGAGAGTTTTTAAGGTACAGGGAAATATGACGGGATTGTCGGATGCTGTTGAGCACTAAATTGTCTCGATGCACCAAGGCCATTTTGGCAGCGCTGATGGGTTCCCATTTATCTCCAAGAGATGGGGGAGCGCTTGAATAGGGCTTGTTAGCTTAAGGCGTCCACGAGATAAAAGATGGGCCATCAGAATGCGAGACAGTCCTTCATGAAACTCATACATATCAGCACACGTGATTTCTGTTTACGGCCTCGCCATGTAAGATTTGTAAGTGTGTAATTTAAGATAATTTGTACAATGGTATTATTTGTGTGAGGAGAAATGGTCTGTGTTGAGAACTAGTATTAAGTAGAATATGGTTAACGGGAACTTAACAAGACAGGGCGATTACGGCACAGAAATATTTGGGGTTATATGTAATGCACATTTACTGTTTTTTTTTTCAGAAGTCAATATTAATTTAATCTACTTCAAAGAGAGATTAAGTATTATGGTCACGAGGCGCTGCCACAATAGTGTGATCGTGTGCTCAGTGATAAGTGGAATTAAATGTCACCATAAGGAGGGGACCTCCAGTGAAATTAGGAAGTTCTAGGGTGATATAAATATATCAGAACACCTTCAATGCGTGTGATATGACATCATAAATACATAGTGCTCACACATTAAGTATGTCTATTTCTCCAACATAAAGAAATTTGAGAGGCGGAAATATCCGTGGAACACTATTCCATATGTAAAACATTGGACTGGTTGCCAAGTGCAATCCATAGTGACAACAAACTTTGACGCAAAGTGCGTGAAGAAAAAATATGAGTGTATATATCTGTAATTTAGGGTGATTTCGTTTATGTAATATGTATTTTGGATGGGGTTTATTAACGTGTCTGGGATAATCGGATAATGGACCATCGTCACGGTAAATCATCCGATGATCCGAGGCGAATATGTAACGTGTTTTTCGAGGGGTTTTATGCAACTGGCATAAGTCAGTAGGAAGCCATTCTATATTTATTTACGCAGCAAATTGTTCAGCCAAGAGAATTTTTCATGGTAATTTATTATTATTATTAATTTATTATAATTATTATTAAGGTATTTTCGGAGCATTTTATAAAAATTATTAGCATTCAGATAGGTTTTCTATGTCTTAGAAAACGCTATCAAGCAAATTATTACGAACGACAATATCATAGAAAATTATGTGATTACGGAATTTTACGGAGTTTTCGTCAGTTAGGGTATATCGAGAGACGTGACTCACTGGGAATTCGAATACAAGCTGATTCCTGTCGAGAAGTATTATGCAAGGCTGGGTCGCAAGGTCTAGAAAAGGCGAATTGTTGGGACGGAAAAGGACTTCTCCCTCTCGCGCGCCGAGTGTAATGAGGCAGAGGAGGGGAACTAGCGGCGTGCTCAGCCAATCACGGGAGACGACGTAAGCTAGATGTCGGTACCATGGTGGGGGAGCCAACAGGTGCATATATCGTTCGACGCGCCGTGAAACGAGGACAATCTGTGTAGAACTTGCGGTGTACGGTTGCAAGTGCGTGTCGCTCCGATGTTCAGTGGAGTTGAAGACTAACTTTTGCAAAACTTAACCAGTGCGGTTGTACGAGTGTTTGGGTCCGAGGTACGGACCATAGAATTATCTAATTTACCAGAATATCATCAAATTCCGACGGAGATGACGACGTCCAGGAGACTGTGGGAAGCTCACAACATCATCAAGAACGAGGGAAATGCCTTGGCAATTTCCAATGGTAAGCGCAAATGACGCAGAAATACGCAATCTCTCATTTTTCTTTGTTTTATATTTCATATTTCAGTAACTTCATAGCTTGGAAATAAGAGTAAAATCAATTTATCAGACTCCGTTTTCACGTAATTTTCTATCGGTAATATTCAAATCACAACGCTCCAATTTAAATTTTATACTTATTATTATTATTAATTTTGCTATACTTGTTTTATATAATAAATTCATTTCTTTTACAATGCAATCTTTGCTTTCAGTAGGTAGCATTAGATATAGACCAATTCCTTCTCCTGATACAATTGTTTGTTGGGTTAATGATCAAATCATACCACGATCTGAGTGAATAGATTCTTGACGGTGTTCTACCAGAGCTAGACGTTGTTAAATACAAATTTAGATTTCAGCATTGCGTTGAAGTCTTGGCGCCCATTAAAACAACATAGCTTAGGCAAAGGTAAACAATTACATTTTCTCCCAACAGTGTGGGCTAGCGAAACCATTACATTTGTCACCCAACAGTAGGGGCAGCCAAAACGTTTCAAGACCGAGAGGAAGACAGAGAGACAGGTGGCTGAAGGGGGTGGAAGAAAGCGTGAAGAAGAGAGGAGAAGACTGGACAAGGGTGGAGGCTGAGAGATGGTGGGAAGACAGAAGACGTTGGAGAGGCTTGTGTTCCAAACAGACCCGGCCAGTGGCTGGAAACTGTGCAAGATGATGATGATGACATCCAGCAGTTGGTTCTTGGACCACATTCTCATCCTCTCCCAAAATAGCCAAAAAAATGAGTGTGAATATGACATTCCTATACATATTGTATTGCCCTGGGGGGTTGATAGCTCGCGTTAGGGTGGTGTTGTCTAAAAGACGATGTAACTTGGGTGCAAGGCATTGCCGTGAGTGTAGTGAAGTGAATGAGGTAAAGAGTGAATGGAACAGGCAAGCGGAAGGCAGGCCGTGCTTACTGAGCGAATGCTGACCCGTGTTTACAAGGTTAAATACCGGACAAGTAATACAGCCGGCATGGCGCAGCTGAGTAGGGCTTGCTGGCTGAGGGCCAGAGTTCGAACAGGGGGCCCAAGAAATACAAGAATGCAGTTTAAGAGAGTGAGAATGGTTTTAATTATTGTAAGTGTGAAGTGTGCAAAGAATGAATGAGATGAATACAAGTATTGGGTTTGGAATAGCGAGGATTTACTAACGACAACCTTTGAGTACACTTACCAGACTGCAGAGCGGTCGAACTGGCGTCAGACAGCAACTCGGCGGACGAAAGATGCTTGGTTCTTGGTGTGGGTCGTATTTAACTGAATCGCCAATGTTTGTGTAATTTAGTCAGCGGATTCCTGCCCTACATAGCAGGAAGCTAACTGTTTAGATTTGTGTGGTAAGAGTTACCACATGTATGGAGGTTGGCTGTCTAGGCACTGTGTAGCTGTCGTTGTTGTTGTTGTTGTTTTATTTTAGGGACTGTAGTCTGAAATGGGGGATGAAAGAGGACGAAAGGGGGCGATAGGGGGTGGCCATACCCTGTGGAAACCACAGGACCACAGGGTATAACAATATAAACTAAAAATAAATATGAAAATATATATACCATAAGTAACTATGAAATAAACATGATCTTTTGACCACATTGCTAGAATCCAATATTCCTGTTGGAACAGACGAAATGTTATAGATCTTGTTTGTCTAACCTTAAGGAAGCACCACCCAGCACGGCTGAACTCCGAGATGATACGCAAGGGAAACACGTTGGTCATACTCTCCAGGATCTTCTGCATCCACACTCGCCTCTCAGAAGTACCAGACGTGCCAAAGACATTGCGACTCTTGCACGTCGTATTGATTTCGAAACAATCTCCATCATTGCTATTCAAAACAAAAATAATGATGGGTCAATTTGAGACAAATGATGCTAATGATGGCAATGACAATGATGATAAATATGAATCCCATCTCCAGCCCTGGATTGTCCTAAAAATGGGAGGGGGGTGGGAGGGATATTAGATAATTGTTTAGTTAATTTTTACTTTAATTTTTTACTTAATTAAAAAGACATTTTTGGCGGCTTCGGTGGCATAGTTGGTAGCATGCTGAGATCCTATGCCCAAGGTTGCGGGTTCAAACCCGGCCGAAGGTGTCAGATTTTTTAAGAGCATTAAAAATCCCTCAGTATGCCTTCCTTCGGAAGAGAAGTAAAGCCGACGGGCCCATATCATAGATTTATGGCATGTAAAAGAACCTTCCACTAACTAAACTTGTGTGAAGCAAAATTTGTAGGTTAGGTTTGATTAATGCTCTTAAGTTCCAACGTTCGTCACCAGGCGCTGGTTGTGTTGGCATTTAGAAGTAGCCAAGTTCACAACTAGGTGTCATGGATGGTAGCATTTGGCAGCATTTGCTTGAAATAATCGTCTGCAGTCCTTACTTGATTTTTTTTCGTATGGCTTTTAGTGCCGGGAAGGCCCGAGGACATGTTCGGCTCGCCAGTTTTTGTAGCTGCTTCGAGACGGACACCCAATGGGTGAGCTACAAGTACCGTTGGGGAGGAAAGTTGGAAGGGAGGGTCGAGGAGTTGGAAGGTAGCGGCTGTGGCCTATAGTTAAGGACCAACCCCGGCATTTGCCTGGAAGGAAGATGGGAAACCACAGAAGACCATCTTCAAGGTTGCCGGCGGGGGGATTCGAACCTCCTCGCCTCCCGGATGTGAGCGACTGCCAACAGTCATGCCGCAACGACGTCGGCTAACTCACCTGGTACTTGAATTTAAAAAAAAACAGATAACACATCATAATTAACACCAGTTGTCAGACAGATTCTACACACACCCAAAGTACAACGGGTTACATGACCGTGTTGTCGCAGTCCCTAAAATAAGGAACCAACCAACAAAAAGAAATTTGTCATGTCCTTTGCATGGAGTGTGGTTCTGTATGGATGTGAATCTTGCAGACGATCAGAGGTCAGGATTGGAAGCAGCTTGAAGCGTTTCAGATGTGGGTCTGGCGAAGAATGTTACAAGTTAAATGGATTGAAAAGAGGACTAAGATCAGCATCCTGCAAAAAATTCAACGAAGAGGGAACTGAGACCAACGATCCATAAAAGAAAAGCTAAATTCGCAGGCCACATATTGTGGCATAACGCTTCCCTAACTAATCTCCTGGAAGAAAAAAACACAGGGAAGAAAGGCCCAGGACGCCAGAGAAAATATATCCTTCAAGACATCACACTATCTCTTCCTTATGGTTCCTACTATGAAATGAAACGAGGTGCTGAAGTCAGAGAACAAAGGCTGCGGAGACAAGGCATTGCCTTTGGAAGTTGATAATGATGACTTTTTCTTGCACGCATGAAGATCTTAAAACAATGAAATCAAGACACTTAACTACCAGCCACCATTGATTGAGGTTAGGATTGGGAAGGAGGCTGTCATGGTTGAACCATCGCAGCATTTGCCTGAAGTAGAAATCGTAAACCACTTCTCGGATGGTTAAAGTGCGAATCAAAGCCACCAATTGCCAGTAGTTCTGCCCCATTCCAAACCTCAGACCAGAATTAAATTCCTAGGCAGAGACAGGAATCGAACCTGGACCTTTCAAGGGCAACAGCCAACCACTATGCTGAGACCAGTGTGTATACCTGAGCTTCTGGTCCAGCACGACATGGACACTGAGAATTGAGGAGAGGCCAATGGCTTCTCGTATCACGGCTCCCGTCTGATCCGCGTAGAATCCGAGCTTCTTCTCCGCAAGCATGCACCAGCGTTGCACGTGGTCCTGGGATCGCTCCTTGTTAGGCGCCATCTTGTATACCATACCACTGTGAGAGAACAGCGTCTGCTCCAAGATGTTAGGACGCTCTACCATAGCATCCTTGTCACCACCCACTGGAGGCGAGCCATCTCTGCTGGTGTGCTGATCCTTCGGAGTGGACCTGATTGCAAACAACCAACAGGAAAATTAAATACTCTGCACATCCAACACTTTCCACCAGAAACAACATATGTCACAAGTTATATTCATTAATTTATTTATCTTTACTTGGACTGGCTGCGTGGCTAAGCGGTAACATTCTCACCTGCTGTACCCAAGATTGCATGATCGAATCCTGACAGTTAGTTATAATTGTATTAAGGGGCGGAACTACGAGGTCATCTGCCCCTCTTAACACAGATTAAAGAATACAAATTTTGAATTGAATTTAAAATTTTGAGGTGGACATCTAAATTTTAACAAGACCAAAAAATTAATAAAACAAAAACAAAAAATTAAATAAAAATAAAAATTATAAAAATAAACAAAAATTACGGAAAAACAAAAACATTATCATTCAAAAACGAACAAGTCGTTGAGTCAATGTTCACTGGAAAATTTAGATTGCTGGCCCTAACCCACTCTCACTTATAAAGCGGATAACGCGATCAGCAGCCACCGCATCATCGGCTAATATAAGTTTCAGTGTCGTCTGCAAACCAAGGTTTCTTCGTAAGTCAGCAAGATCCACACACTCGGTGAAAATGTGGGCCACGGTGAAAACGGCTCCACAGGTACAAAGTGGGGGGTCTTCCCTTCTCATTAGGTACAAGTGGGTGGATCTTGTATGACCTATCCTTAGCCTACACAAAATGACGGACTCTCACCTGGCCCGGAAGGAGCTCCGCCACACGCGAGTAGTTCCCTTGATCGCTCTCAGTCTACTGGGCAGTGGGTCAGCTAGCCACTGACTCTCCCAAAAAGCCAGAACTTGTAGGCGTAACTGAGAGCGAATATCTCTAGCGCGTACCTCCATTGGTCGAGGTGGTAGTGATACCGCCTCTTTTGCAGCTTGATCTGCTAACTCATTTCCCGCAATTCCCATGTGGCTTGGAAGCCACAGAAAGGTGATTCGAGTGTCAGCGTGGCACAGCCCGGCTAGTAGGTCGTGGATTCGCTGCACTAGGGGGTGTTGCGGGAAACATGTAGCAATTGACTGCAACGAACTCAAAGAGTCGGTACACACGAGAAAGTGGATTCGTGCATCCTGTAGTGCAAACTACAGAGCTTCATAGATGGCAACGAGCTCCGCAGTAAACACACTACAGGTCTCAGGCAAAGAGATCTTTGTATTTGCACCATCAATAACGTAAGCACAACCCACTTTCTCGTCCACCTTCGAACCATCCGTGTATAGAATGCCAGCGTCCGGAAATTGGTGAACTATGCTGTGGAACTGCCTCCGGTAAACGGACGCATCCGTGTTCACCTTAGGACCTTGGTGAAGATCTAACCGAATTTCCGGACGCGGGACCCGCCACGGAGGCACCTCGCTTGATGTCCGGATCATACAGGGACCTACAGCCACTCCTATTTCAGTACACGAGCTATCAAGTCTAATACCAACCGGCCGAGTGGCACGAGGCCGGTTGGCGTGCCCCTGATGGTTTTGGGTACCGAAGAGAGCTTGATAGGTCGGGTGTTGAGGCATTTGACGCACATTGGCAGCATACGTTAAAAGCATATGTTGGCGTCTATAATTTAAAGGTGGAACACCCGATTCGGCGAGTAGGGTCAAAATTCCGGCACCCCAGCGTCTCTTAAAGCCACAGTAGTTAAAAGGGACCTAAAACTGATAACATTATTATTAATATCTTTACTTGTTACATACTAGGGTAAACACTCTATGCGTTGAGGAGATTCCGCCTAGTCCATACCTATTTTTTATGAATTAGCCTTATAATGCAATCATTTTTGGTACATGTTTCGGGTGCATTCCATTTTTTGCCCCCTTTGTCAACCATTAATAGATACGGTACACAGTTTATGTTATATTACAAAAACATTTAAAAAATGACAAAAATACATTAAAAATTTTAAAACATAGTGAATCCTCACTGTAATGTATGTCTACCCCTTCCAACGGGGTCGAGGACGAGATGCGATGCAAGTCTTTGAGGCAGAAGATTTTACGGCCAGATGCCCTCCCTGACGCCAACCTCATGAGAGCTGAAATAAATGAAGATGTGCAAGAAACTGGACAAGGATGTGGAGGGAGCGGCCATGGCCTGTCAGAAGGTACCGTCTCAGCATTTGCCTCGTGTTGAAAAATGGGAAACCAAGGAAAACCATTTCAAGGACGGCCGACGGTGGGGCTCGAACCCACGTCTACCGAGTACGCAGAGAGCTTGGCCCCATGAACTAGCGCTGCGTGTCAGCGAGCGTAGCTACTCCTGTCGGTCGGGTCCTCACTATAATAATAATAATAATAATAATAATGGTTTTACGTCCCTTTTAACTGCTGTGGCTTTTAGAAACGCCGAGGTGCTGGAAATTCGCCCCGAAAGGAATCTTTAACGTGCCAGTAAATCTCCCGACACGGTTCCCTCACAGTTGCACACCCTCGAATGCTAACTAACTGCGCCAGGATTCGATCCTGCAACCTCGGGCATAGCAGGCGAGAACTTAACCGCTGAGCCACGCAGCCAGTCTAAAAAAAACTTGAGCAAGTATTAATGTTTCTGCAGGTATGCATTTTATATGATGGTTTAAAAGGCAATTTAGAAAAGCAAAGTTAACTTTAACTTAACTACCATAATATTGCTGACGAGTTTGACCGCCGAGGACGGATGACCAAAATGTCCCTAACTTGAGCAAGGACTGTCTCACAACTTTATGTAAAATGTATTTTGGTAAGACGGTCTTATTTAGTTTGGATCATTTGGGATACGTGTTACATGGATGTGTTTGGTGACTTTTTGGAGTAAAATGATGTAAGTTGGCAACATCGAATGTGGCGGTCATATTAGTTTTTTTTGTAACTTTGACTATAACACATCTAACTTATATACTAGAACAAGAAATGGACAGATCAGGAATAAGGGAAATAAAAGAGAGGGGGGAAAATCACACACACCCAAGCGCACGGGGCTACATGACCACAATATAATTTACCCCCATACAAAAAAGACTTGCTGCATGGCTCAGCGGTCCTAACGTTCTCGCCTGCTGTGCCCAAGGTTGTAGAATCGGATCCTGGCGCAGTCGACTGGCATTTAAGGATGCATAAAAATTGAAGATCCGTGTCAGTATACTCGTATTTACTGGAAGATTAATGATCACTTTCTAGTCAAAACTACGACACCCCGACGTATTTACACCTGCAGCAGTTAAAAAGGGACATCAATACTATTTTCATTACTTTACTAATTTGTTATTGCTGATCATGGTCATTTATCCCAGTCTACTTGGGTGTGCGTAGAATTTGGCTGGCAACCTGTATAATTGTGGTATGTGTATTTGTAATTCAGGTTAGGAGTTGAAACGAGTAAACCGTAAGCCTTAAGTTAGGAACCAACCCGGCATTTGCCTGGAGTAGAAGTAGAAAAACCACAGTAAACCACTTACAGGATGGCTGAGGTGGGAATCGAACCCATACCAGTATCTTCTAAGTTTTGCCTCACGATGCTGTAAGTTACTACTAAATCACACACATTGTTACAGTCGTCACAAAAACACCGGATATCAGATCCAGGTATACAAGGCTGAGTGAATCCTTTTCCACATATTGTATCACACCAGAATTAAATGTCTTGACAGAATCGGGTATCGAATCGAATCGAATCCGGGACCTCAGACGCCCCTCCCCCGAAAACACAGGCAGATAAATGATTTTTTTAAATGTTCTTGTCTACAAAACTTCCGATTGTTTTCTATGACAACCACATTTCGTACTACTTTCTCTTTAAGGACTGTAGAGACTAACTTCCTCCACCACAGGTCAGTGGGTTTATTTGCCTTGACTCGCTGCTTATGGTTAAACACGATGCTTTCTCTGTTCAGTCAATAATGATAGGCCTCTTGGTAAATGTAAATCAGTCATATCACCAAGGTAAATAAAGAGTAAGCCTATATCAGTAGTTACACCAAGCAGTGAACAACCATCTAACCCCGGGCAGTACGAGGGGAACAACGTTACATTTCTCACTAGATCGATCAGAAATATGCAGACAGGGAGAGCAAAGCTATAAGAGAGCTACATGTCGAAAGATAGTACATGGCTCAGCCTAAAAGCCTGCAATTTTACAATAATTAAATCACGAAGGAATCTCTACTCACAGTCTATATATAATACGGTAAGGTGTATGTTTCACAAAACTCAAGGGAGTTACAAGGTGTGGTTTGTACCAAAATCTTCAAAATCGTCTCAATAGTACAGGAAAAATCTTGCATTTCTTGAAAAGTCAACGGAAATATATTTATATGTTTATAAAGTGCTTTTAAACAAATAAACAGCGGCTTCGGTGGCGTAGTCGGTAGCATGCTGAACTGCTATGCCCAAGATAGCGGGTTCAAACCCGGCCGAAGTCGTCGGATTTTTTAAGAGCGTTAAAAATTCCTTCAGTATGCCTTCCTTCGGAGGGGAAGTAAAGCCGGCGGTCCCATGTCATAGATTTATGGCATGTAAAAGATCCTTTCACAGACTAAACTTGTGTAAAGCAAAATTTGTTAGGTTAGATTTCGTCAGAACGCTCATCAAAGTTCCAACGTTCACCACTAGGTATCATTGATATCTGGTGGCGAAAGTTGGAACTACTTGAAATTGAACAGAACTTGTAGCTCGCCCTTTAGGGTGTCCGCTGAAAGCAGCTACAGACTCAGGCGAGCCAAACATGTCCTCGGACACTCCCGGCACTAAAAGCCATACGATAAATTAATTAAACAAATAAACAAGACGATAGCCCCTGGCAGGACTGTGTCGCGTACAGCCGCATAGCACTAGAGTCGGGCGGGTAGTCTGTACACATGCAACCAGCAGCAGTGATGAATTGCTCTCTGATTTCATAAATATCGACAATTTGTTTTAAAAGTGCGTTTAAACAAATAAACATATTTATAGAAGCCCACATAACAGTAAAGCCGGGCGGGTGGTTTATACACATGCGAGAGTTCTCGCATGGGTTCGTAGTTAGTATAAAACGAAGTCCCCGATTCTTGGATGTTCCGGGTAATCTCGAGAGCCACTGGATGGATTTTGATGCGGTTTTCACCATTCTGTAAAGGATTTCTCGAGGTAGGTTTCTGCTGAAAATAATTTATTTATGACCAAAGGAAGCCGAGCAGTAACTATTTCAATGAATCGAGTCGTCCGTGTGCTTTTTAAGCTTACGCTGGGTAAACCGTTAAAAATATCTCTATACTATGAGTGTAAGAAAAGTTCAGCGTGCAATGTTGTACGAAAAGGCCCGTGACAGCATATCTCGATCTTCAATACATCGCCCACTATAAGTGTTTTTACGTTTTCATTTCTTCCAACAATCTCCATTCAATTACTAGCTCGGAGACAGTTTACGATCTCGCGAGCGAGCCTATCACCCCAGTTTTAGCCTTCGTTCCGCAGAATACACAGTCAAGTTTAGATTGGACGGAAGGGGTATTTGTGTTTCATGCACCTCGCAATTCTTAAATTACGTCTGACAAGAATTCGTTGCACATGCTAACTCCATGATAATATATTTAATAGTCCAGTCATCAGTGATTTTAACCCATCATGGCGAGACGGAAAACTGATATACTGTAGGTCGTAGTTCATTGAAATCGTAAATAATACGCCTTTTAAACTTACGCTGGGTAAATCGTTAAAGATACCGGGCGAAGTCGGGTCGGGTTGCTAGTTTATAATAATTCAAGAAAGATTGTTTAACCATGCGCTTGCCACAATGAGAATCCCGCTCGGTTGTCTCCACGATGACATCACTGCGCAGAACAGCAAAACGACTTTCCTTTGTGCAACAGATACGGGCACCCCCTGCGATATAGCGGTTACAACTCAAAAATCCCTCTCCAGGGTGACCACTGCTTGGTTACCTAAAATTATTTTCCCTGTGTTTTCCCTGCGTTTCCACTGTGTATTATAATTTACCCTGTGTTAAATTTAACCTTTTATTAACACATATACCTTTCTTTTATTAACACATTTACCTTTTCATGATACTATTTACGTTTATAAACAAAATATAAAACAAAATGTATGTACCGTAAATACCTTTTTTTTAAATTTATTATAGAACGTAAAATAGCCTACTGTAGTCTCTTACGACAACGTACCGGTACAGTATATCTTTCACAAATTAAATAACTCACACGTTTCATTGATCACATTTCAAAATAATCACAATTATTTAGGTATAATATTTAATCACAGATATTTAGGCAACTTTGAATACGTTTGAAGTTCTTATTTCTTCAATGATTTTATTTTCATTTCCAGCTCATGTTGCTTTGTGCGCAATTTTTCCTTTTTCTTTATTTAATGCAATTTACACTTCATCTTTTCTCTTCTCTCTCTCGTACCGACTCAACTGCTCTATTTCTGTTTCCCGTAGTTTTCGTTCTTCGATAACGATACTCCCTTAGCCCTAGCTCCACAAGCGTAACAAACCATTTCATCATCAATGTGTATGGCATTTTCTCCCCCTGCATCCTGAAATCCATCCCATGCTCTTCTCATCGCTATGGGAGTTTCCTCGTGAATGTTTTCCAGTAACATTTCTTTCTTAATGAATAAAAAAACTCCACAAAGGAGTTACCATGGAAAATATGAGGATGATTTTTATGATCTGCAAAACATCTTTATATTCTTCTAAGCTCTTGAACTGTTTAGCATAAAAATGATCCAGGCGAGATTTACTCGTATCAAATTGATCAAGCTCAGTCTTGTTGACTCGGGATATAAATTGACCTAACTGAAGTAGGGCTCGATCTGACAAAAGCGCAGTCACATTCCGGCTGGTGATCCTTGCTTTGTGAAATTTTTCCTGTCATGTGGTTATTGATAGCTCCCTTGTCCATGTTGCTCAAAGCAATCTGTTTTTTGCACACGTTACAAAAAGCATGTTTTGCATTCTTGGGAACTTCTGCTAACAAAGGCTGAAAATCTGGGTACTTTGACAGTTGCAACCATTCTGGATTGAAATTCAATGATCCCTCCATGATCTTCAAAAAATACTAAATAGGGCGACGGTACCTATGGTTGAATGGTTACCAGTCGATGAACAGTATCAAATTAGGTAAAGTTGATAAGGTACGGTAGGAAGGCAAACCTGAACATGAAAGACCCTTGAGCCAAGATACCGAAGACATCGCCTGTAGTTGAACAGTCTACAAAAGTGTTATTTGTTGATGAGGGAATTTTGGGTTATGTAAACCATTCTCGTTGCAGTAGTAAACAAATCTTGACACCACGGAAAATGATGTGCACAGTGTTCTGGGACTGGAAAGGCATCTTACTCATTGATTTCTTACGGCGTGGTCAAACAATCAACGCAGATGCTTACTGCGAGACACTTAGGAAATTGCGCAGCGCAATACAGAATAAGCGCCGAGGGTTGCTGTCAAAAGGTGTTGTTTTTCTTCACGACAACGCACGACCACACACTGCAAATGTGACGAAAAACCTCCTACAGGGATTTGGCTGGGACGTGCTTGACCATCCTCCGTACAGCCCTGACCTCGCTCCTTTCATCTGTTCACACATCTCAAGTCTTTCCTTGGCGGTCAACACTTCAACAATGACGACGAGCTGAAAAAAGATGTTTCCAACTGGTTGAAGACACAGGCGGCAAACTTCTATGAAGAAGGTATCCAAAAACTTGTGCCACGCTATGACAAATGCCTGCAAAAGTTCGGCAGTTATGTGGAAAAGTAGTTTAAGAGGTGTAGAATGTTGTGCAATAAATAATTTTTCTGTACCTGTACACAATTTAATTTTATTACCAAACGGAACTTACTTTCTGGGCGTGCCTCGTATTTATTGAACTAAACACAATGTGTACATAGTTATTCTATAGAAAACGTCATTTACATCCGTCCTTTCCGTAATGTGAGATTGGCAGAGTTCTTTGAGCACATTCGAACAGATGATACTGTGGGCAGGCTTGGTGGAAGAGTTCGCAGCAAAAAAAAAGAGGAGAATAGAAGCGTTTGAAATGTGGTGCTACAGGAGAATAATGAAGATCGGATGGGTAGATAGAGTAACAAATGAAACGGCATTAAGACGAGTGGGAGAGGAGAGATGTTTCTGACAATTGCTAATGAAGAGAAGAGATGGGTTGGTAGGACAGACACTACAAGACACACAGGAATAGCACAAACTTAGTTATGGAAGGAAGGGTCGAGGACAAGAACTGTAGGGGTAGACCAAGGTTAGAATATGTTAAACAGATTGCTTCGGATGTAGGATGTGGTAGCTATGTAGAGATGAAACGATTAGCTCAGGACAGAGAAGCATGGAGGGCTGCATCAAACCAGTCAAAAGAATGAAGACTCAAACAACGACACTACTACAGATACCACATTAATACAGGTAATCACACAAATCCTACACACACCCAAGTACCAGTGCTGAATGGCCACGAAAGAAACAACATCTCATTTGTGCATAACAAGATCTAATAGCTGAAAGCCCTCATTACGTAACAATAACATAGGTTCGTAGAAACCTGATACCATCAGGAAGTGCGCAGGGCTGACAGCCGCGATGTTTTCAATCCTCTAAATGAAGCTATAATCCGTGTCTTAGCGTAGGCTATTCCTTCTTATACGATATAATAGTTTTGGTCGCTCAAGGTAATGGCCATAGGGGAATTCCGATGTAACGTGTTTGGAACCTACTGACTGAAAATACGTTGAAGTGCAGTTTCTCTTGTTTACGCGCGATTCCCACGACTTAGCAGATGCACAGCAAATCCTACGGTTTTCTACCATTTGCCTCAACACTAGCGACACTGCAAACAATATTATTAAGTACTACACAATTATGCTACAAAAACTAGAAACTCACATGTGAGAACGCGGTCTTCCGGAGCAGATGCACTGCGACTAGCGACAAACACAATCGATTGTAAAACCTCGAACAATACATACTTCTTCAATCAGAACTATCAATTATTCGAATCGATTCTTTTCATTCTGTCAAGACTTCGACTTAAGATCAGCGACAATCTTGAAAGGACTGTGTGACCACACGCCCCGTTTTATGTCTATGTCCTACCAGTCCCATAGCTTGCCACAGTGGGTGAGTGGTTAACGTGTCGGTCTACTAACCCAAAGCTTGCAGGTTCGCTCCTGGCCGTGGTAAGTTTTTTTTTTTAAGGCGGCAGAAATTTACGACACGCATGCCATACGATGTTGGCATGTCCAAGAACCCATATGAATTCAGTAGGCCGTGTTCATAATGGCAAAATTAATCTCGGGAGTTTCCGCCAACACAAAGTTCCTCATTTCTCTACTAGAAAGCACTATAGTGTTCAAGGAGCTTAGATATCTAATCTCCTTGACTTTCATAGTGCTTCAAGGAACAACGACATTCGACATGCAAGCTACCCTCTGGGTGTCAAATAAGAAAGATTGCATCCGGCACCCGAGGCCATACGATATTAATAATATTATTATTATAAGGTGCGTTCAAAAAGTAACGAGCCGGAGGCATAATTACAGAAACCAGTACCTGTATGTTAAAAGTATTGGCCCTGGCTGTTGAGGCACTTGTCCCACTGTGACACGAGGCGGTGAATGGCTTCCTCATAAAATTCCCTGGGCTGCGATGTGAACCAGTTCCGCACGTACAGCTGGACGTCGGCGTCCGAGGTGAATCGTTGGCCCCGCAGAGCCCTTTTCAGGGGACCAAACATGGCGTAATCACATGGAGAGAGGTCAGGACTATATGGAGGGTGCAAAGAACCTCCCATTTGAATTTCTGCAGGAGTGCTGCGACTGAGTTGGCCGTATGAGGTCGTGCATTGTCGTGGAGCGACCACGCCAGCTATGGCGTTCACTGTCACTCGGCGGTCCTGGGTAATGAGTGCATCAACCAGCTGGACGTTGTCATCGGTAATGCAGGGGGGTGCCCCAGACCGGGCATCACCGGCTAACGACACCCGTCCTTCCCTGTAGCGCTTGTGTCACGCCTTGACCCTTGCAAGGGACAAGCAGTGTTCACCTTACACTTGTGACATTCGGCGATGAATGTCCGTTACCCCTACTCCTTCCGCTGTCAGAAACCGAACAACACCTCTTTGCTCTTCGTTTGACGCTTCCATGTCACTGTTTGCAATGCGACTGGCAGCGTTGGACGATTGATGCCTGATGATGCTCACTTTGTATCGTCACGTGCCGTGCACGCGTGCCCTCTAGCGACGGGCTGTGACCTTCCACGCTCTGGTCGGAACCACACCTCGTTACACACGCCACGATTAGCCGATGAAGTCACCGGTTTGCGCATTACAGCCTCCGGCTCGTTACTTTTTGAACGCACCTTATATACCAGTCCCATCGGTTACAGGCATTATCACCATCAATACAGGCTGGGTGTTTCTAAATTTCCATTACAAACTTTGAGGCCTTGTAGTGGGGACGAAGATGATTACGATTAGCATAGGAACTTGTGTCCAGAAACGTACCGTCTTCCGCTTCTCGCAAAAAACCACCACAGCACACGTTCAAATCTCCCTCATTTTCGGCGCCACTGACAAGAGTACGTACGTCATTGCACGATCACCTGATGTCCCATATCCCCTATAGCAGGAGTTCCCAACCTGGGGGCGTAGGGCTTTATCGAGGGGGCGTGGAGTGATTTCCGAATTAAGTTTTTTTTTTAACTCGAATATTACAATTTTGTAAAATAAAAATTTCAAATCTCTCCAAGTGATTGTCGCACCAAGTCCATCGTTCAAAAGCACTGATAATTGCCAACTGTCGGCACAAACCTCTGCAGAGCCGCGAGGTTGGAGGTGAAATAAGGAATTTGCTGTGTTGTAAGGAGCAAAATTATGCCAATTTTATCGTCTCGATGGCATATCTATGTGATTTTTTTGAAGCGTTGAACAGTTTGAACTTACATTTTCAAAGACATATTTATGCGAGTCAGGATTTTCAACGCTGAGTGTCATAGAAACAAAGCAGCGCTTTCGGCTTGATGTTGCAAGTGATCTCAGGCTGTGCTCTGTCAAATATCAAACCAAACATACCGAATCTTACCAAGAGACAACAGTGTCAACCCTCTCACATTTGATGACTAATTTAAGGATTTGTTGTAAAAGTGTATTCCTTGTATTGTGCTAAAATGAAGTTGGTATGTAATAGATAGGCCTATTCCATTATGTAGTGTTTTTAGGTTAGGTCTATATTCTCCGCGTCAATCGAAGAGGTTATAGAAGCGATGTGTGATGGGGGGGGGGGGGGGGAGGGAGGTGGGCGCGAAGAACTCCCTTATCTGAAAAGGGGAGCGTCAGCTTACAAAGGTTGGGAACTACTGCCCTATAGGTTGTATCCCTTACCTTCTTCCAGGAAATCTCACGGGTGCCGCGTACTTAGTATTTCTTGAAGACGTGCTGCATGAGTTCTTAGACTATGTGCCACTGTATGTGCGTCAAAACATGTGGTTTCCGCAAAAAAGTCGCTGACAGGCCTAGCTAAGTTGTTCGTGCAGAGTGAATGTGGCATCACATCCTGGCACAAGTTGAAGAAAGCCCTGAAGAAAGAATTCCGAGATGATACCAGTGCAGCAGAGATTCGTCGACTGCTAACCAACCGACGAAAAACAAAAGTTGAAAATCTTCAGGAATATTTCCTGGTGATGCGAGAAATAGCCATCAGGTCGGCAATCGATGATAAATCGTTGATACAATACGTCATTGATGGCATCGAGGACGACACTGGCTCCAAGATGATTCTATATGGAGCAAGGGACATCAATGAATTCAAGGACAAGTTGAAGATCTATGAGAGAGCTTACGCACGAAACTCCCAGAATTTGACAAAAATGAGAAGACAACAAACAAACATACTCCAAGAGAAGACAACAGGCAGAAGCAGCTCTGTCTGTAAAAAGATGCTACAATTGTGGTCAGAAGAACAGTCATGAGTCCAGCTGATATCCACACAAGAGTCAGGGTCCAAAGTGCTTCAATTGCAGCAGCTTCGGACACATAGCTTCCAAGTGTCCAAATCCTGAGCAGAATGCAGAGAAGAAGACAGTGGACGTCGCTCTGGGAACCAAGTCGAATATGAAGATGAAGGAATTGTTGGTCCAGGGCCAGAAGATCAACGCATTGGTGGACACGGGCTGCCCAATCAATCTGATCCGTGAAGACATTTACGCAGAGATGGGCGATTTGAAACTGAAGACGACCGCCATAGCACATAAGGGTTTCGGTGATAGTGAAGTGCCACCCCTAGGATATTTTCCGACAGACGTCCAGGTTGACGACGACACTTACTTGACTGATTTCTATGTGTCTGGAGATGTACTCAAGTTGCCAGCCATCGTGGGTAACGACTTGCTGGACCAAGCCGTAACTACCATCAGCAAAACCGGTGTCAAGATGTCCAAGGAGATATCAGAAGCGTACATGTACCGAATCGACGTGATAGCAGCCGAGGAGTTGGGACATAGGAGAGGCATCGGAAGAGGCTGTTTTGAGAATCAGAAAGATGGTCAATGAATACTCGCCGCGCAAGGAGAAGAGTACCAGCGTTGAGATGAGCATCACGATGAAACAAGAAGAACGAATTCACAGTCACCCAAGACGCTTATCTCCAGCAGAGAAAGAGATTGAAGAGAAGCTAGTGCAGCAGTGGCTCCAAGATGGCATCATCCGACCCAGTACGTCTGAGTACGCTAGTCCAGTGGTAGTTGTGTGGAAGGAAGATGGGTCTCCGAGGGTGTGCGTCGATTACCGTCCAGTGAATCGAAAAGCTGCCAAAGATCGATACCCACTACCACTTATTGATGACGTCCTGGACAAGCTGAGTGATGCCCGAGTATTCAGTACTCTGGATCTGTGAAATGGATTTTTTACGTCCCAGTCAAGGAAGAGACCAGAAAGTATTTGGCCTTTGTGACACATTCAGGCCAATATGAGTTCCTGAATGTTCCATTTGGTTTCTGCAACTCGCCTCCCGTATTCCAACGCTTTATCAACTGTGCATTCAGAGAACAAATTCAAGCCGGCACAGTCCTAGTGTACATTGACGACGTAGTAATCCCGCAAAAGATGAAAATTATGCCAGAGAAGCTTTGGCAAGTGATGGAGGTAGCTGAAACTCATGATCTGGATATTAAGTTCTCGAAGTGCCAGTTCCTGAAAAAGAAAATTGAGTTCCTAGGACACGTTGTAGAAGATGGAACTGTCTCACCATCTCCTAGGAAAGCAGCCGCAGTTCAACATTATCCAGAACCCAAGCGCTAGCCGAAGTCCCCAGTTTTTTGTGCCTTTCCGGAAATTTCCGGAAGTACATCCCAAACTACGCCAAGATAGCAAAGCCCCTCAGTGATCTGTTGAAGTCAACCAGAGGATTCAAGTTTTAGCAAGAACAGAGGATTGCATTCAAGAGTCTGAAAAAAGCCTTATCCGAAGATCCAGTTCTCATCATCTATAACCCGGCTTACAAGACGGAAGTCCATACTGATGCAAGCAAGTATGGTTATGGAGCAGTGCTAGTGCAACGTTTCCCGGACGATGGTCAACTGCATGCTGTTCAATACCTGAGCAAGAAGACGACGCCAGAGGAGGAAAGGTACAGCAGCTACGAGCTCGAGGTGTTAGCCGTGGTGACGGCCTTGAAAAAGTTCCGAGTGTGCCTGCTTGGAATCAAGTTCAAGATCATAACCGACTGCTCTGTCTTCCAGAAGACGATGGACAAGAAGGACCTCACCCCGAGAGTTGCAAGGTGGGCCATGATATCAGAAGAGTTTGATTACTAGATCGAGCATAGACCGGGTGCGAGAATCTCTCACGCCGATGCCTTGAGTTGCCATCCCATGGTCCTCTACGGTCTCGTCGATGGACTCGTTGCCAGGCTGAAACGAGCTCAGCAAGCTGATGAAGGTCTGTGTGCGATCATGGAGCACCTGAAGTCGAAGCCATACAAAGATTACACCCTGCAGGATGGTATCCTCTTCAAGTTCTGTGATGGACAAATTCTACTTGTCGTCCCAAGGCCAATGCAGAACGAGGTGGTGAGAGCCGCTCATGAGAAAGGACATTATGCTGCCCTGCACACAGAAGGCGAGATCAATAGAGAATTTCCTATACCCAATTTGAAGAAGATAGTTGGCCGTGTCATCTCCAACTGCGTGAAGTGTCTGCTGGTCAACCGCAAGGCTGGGAAACAAGAAGGACTCTTCCATCCCTTGTTTAAAGAAAGCACACCGTTTCACACTTACCATGCTGACCATCTCAGACCCTTGGATTCAACGAAAAAAGGATACAAGCATATCCTCGCAGTAACGGGCAGCTTCACAAAGTTTGTGTGGCCGTATGCCACTAAAACGACGACCACGAAAGAAACTACGGCGAAGCTGGACATGCAAAAAGGAGTATTTGGTAATCCTCCACAGATCGTCACCGACCGTAGAACCGCCTATATTTCACACGAATTCGAAGAGTACTGCACTGCCAACAACATCGCCAATTCACTGATCACAACCGGACTCGATCGTGCCAATGTCCAGGTAGAAAGGATGAACTCCACGATCATCTCTGTGCTGGCTAAGTTGTCCATCGAAAACCCAGGAAATTGGTACAAACATGTCGAAGCCAATCAGAGAGCCATGAATTCCACTTACAACCACCGTATCAAGCAGGCGCCGTTTGAACGTTTGACAGTAGTCAAAACGCGCTGTGAAAATGACCTGAGAATAGTTGAGTTGATCAATGAAGAGATGGTAGACTGAGTTTGAGACCAGGAGAGATGAACACCGTGAAGAAGCAAGGGCACAAATCCAGAAAGTGCAACAAGAAAACAGGGTGTCGTTTGAACGACGTCGACAGCCTGCACACCAGTACCAAGTTGGCGACATCGTTGCCATCAAGAGGACCCAATTTGGACCAGGTCTTAAATTGAAGAAGAAGTACCTTGGGCCTTACAGTATCTCCCGAGTCAAGCCAAATGGCACTTACGACGTCTGACGTGAAGGGAATCACTTAGGCCCCAATCGAACAACTACTTGTGCTGAGTTCCTCAAACCATGGGCTGAAGACGACTCATCATCCGAGGCGGATGATCTGCAGGATGGCCGATTGTGGGAATCGGAAGATGATGAACCGTTTTTTGGTTTCCCACCAGCCTTGGCACAGCCCGGTGGCGCCGCGTAGAGGAGTCGAGGGGAAGTCGCGAGAAAAGAAGACGATCAGTGTTACAGTTTTGCGTCGAGTCAAGTCACGTTAAGTTCTGTGCAATCTCATCTGTTGTGATCTTATGTTTAAATACAGTTTTTATACTTAAAATTACTTCAAGACATGTTTGGTTTATTCGCTTGCCAAAATCCCTTCCCACATATATATCTTTCTCTTTCTTGAGGACACGATAACTACCAACCGTTTGCACAAATCACTTTCAAATTTATACATAAAATATAACCATTTAAAATCTCGATCAAATTCGTTAATCGGACGAAGGGGGTGGAAATGGGGAGCCAAAAACTTATCTCAGTAAAGTTTTTTGATAGCACCAACCATTCACCAAAAGGGTGGGGGAAAATTAGGTTTTGAGAGAAAACAAGAAGTTCCGTGACGAACTAAAGAGCCTACTTTTCGTAAAATTAAGATTCATGCCAATGATTAATCTCCAGTATATAAAACTATCTAGAATAATGACGAAATTAAGTTGGTAATATCCAAGTGTCTAATTAGTTTGAAATATACCTGGTATAATGTAGCCTAATAGAGCACTATAGTTGGCAGCCCTGGTGACTGAATATATTCTGAGTTCCATCTCGTAAGGTACAGAATACAAAATTTGGTTGAAGTCCAATGGACGTTACATGCAGTTAGACATTGGATCTATCAGCACGCGTAAAACCATGTTGGCAACAATGTCATGCGTGTGCTGGTCAGAAATAATCTGAAATATTATATCTTGTGCCAATTTTGGATGAAATCCATTTGTTAGTATAGCAGCTAGCCTACATGTATTTGAAAATTGGAGCTATCAGCAGGCATAGGATCATGTTGGCAGCACTGACTTATATTAATTACTCCAAATTAATCTAAGAGTGTCAGGTGCTATACGTGAGCAAAGTATAGAGCTGTTGGCTTGCATACTTTCTGATATATTGATATTAGGGTAAAAAATATAGACAGTATTTATTAACAGTTGGCAGCCCTGATTGCTCTTAAGAAAACATATAGTCATATCTGTTATGTTACACATAGCACATACGAAATTCTGTTGAAATCCAACTGATAGTATAGAAGTTTAAAATTGCTCCTATCAGCAGGCTTAGATTCATGTTGGTAGAACTGACGTAAGTTACTCCAAATTAATCTAAAATGTCAGGTACTATACGTGTGCATAGTTTAAAGCTGTCGACTTGCATACTTTCTGATATATTGGTATTTGGATAAAAAAAATAGAGAGAACAATTATTAACAGTTGGCAGACTCAAATTTCTAGTGCGTTTTTTACTCATACTAAATTTGGTTTTGATTGCTGCAGCCGTTTAGGAGTTGATAGACACACACACAGACAGAAGGACAGACACCATTTCCCCGGATCGATCTCATGTCTACTTTTTTTTTTCATTTTTGGCAAAATGTGAAAAGTAAGCTAAAAATAATCATACCTCCTATAATAGACACAATATCAAATTCGTTTGAACTGGACAACAGTCCTCTAAAAATTACTTTTAAAACTTTTGTCCGAAGGAATTTTTGATATGACCCACCCTTACGCCAAGGGATGAGCAAAATATTTTCGAAATTATAACCAGATGGGTTTTCCCGTATGCTAAACATGTGGAACTTTCGTGGGTAGCCTATACAACAATCGGCAAATTTAGTGAATTCCAAACATTTTTTTTTTGTATTGATATGAAATACCACCATGTTACATATAATTTGTCCGAATTGACATATAAATTAAAATTTTACCTAATGAATAGGTAAATAAATGATAATCCATCTGAAAGTCAATAATGTATTGAAACTACACACATCAAAAAAAGTTTTGCATCACCTCGGTTCCAAGAGTTCCGGAACCTTTAAATACAAAGGGAATAGAGATCAACACAAACAACATTTCAGCTCGTTTTATTGCTCATGAGACCCACACATTGCATGTTGTACCATCATACAGCTAGACTTTCAGCATTTGTGGTCCAGATTGCAGTACACACCACTACCTCTAATACCCAGTAGCACGTCCTCTTGCATTGATGCATGCCTGTATTCGTCGTGGCATACTATCCACAAGTTCATCAAGACACTGTTGGTCCAAATTGTCCCACTCCTCAAAGACAATTCGGCGTAAATCTCTCAGAGTGGTTGGTGGGTCAAGACGTCCATAAACAGCCCTTTTCAACATATCCCAGGCATGTTCGATAGGGTTCATGTCTGGCGAACATGCTGGCCACTGTAGTCGAGCGATGTCGTTATCTTGAAGGAACGCATTCACAAGATGTGCACGATGAGGTCGAGAATTGTCGTCCATGAAGACAAATGCCTCTCCAATATTCTGCCGATATGGGTGCACTATGGGTCGGAGGATGTCATTCAGGTATCGTAAAGACGTTTCGGAGCCTTCCATGACCACCAGTGGCGTACGTCGGCCCCACATAATGCCACCCCAAAACATCAGGGAACCACCACCTTGCTGCACTCGCTGGACAGTGTGTCTAAGACGTTCAGCCTGACCAGGGTGCCTCCAAACACGTCTCCGACGATTGTCTGGTTGAAGGCATATGCGACACTCATCGGTGAAGAGAACGCGATGCCAATTCTGTGGGGTCCATTCAGCATGTTGTTGGGCCCATCTGTACCGCGCTGCATGGTGTCGGGGTTGCAAAGCTGGACCTCGCCATGGACGTCGGGAGTGAAGTTGCGCATCATGCAGCCTATTGCGCACAGTTTGAGTTGAAACACGACGTCCTGTGGCTGAACGAAACGCATTATTCAACATGGTGGCATTGCTGTCAGGGTTCCTCCGAGCGGCAATCCGTAAGTAGCGGTCATCCACTACAGTAGTAGCCCTTGGGCGGCCTGAGGGAGGCCTGTCATCGACAGTTCCTGTATCTCTGTACCTCCTCCATGTCCGAACAACATCGCTTAGGTTCACTCTGAGACGCCTGGAAACTTCCCTTGTTGAGAGCCCTTCTTGACACAAAGTAACAATGCGGACGCGATCGAACTGCGGTATTGACCTTCTAGGCATGGTAGAACTACAGACAACATGAGCAGCGTACCTTCGTCCTGGTGGAATGACTGGAACTGATCGGCTGTCGTACCCCCTCCGTCTAATAGGCCCTGCTCATGCATGGTTGTTTACATCTTTGAGCAGTTTTAGTGACATCTATGAACAGTCAAAGGGACTGTATCTTTGATACAATATACACAGTCAACGTCTATATGCCGGAGATCTGGGAACCGAGGTGATGCAAAACTTTTTTTGATGTGTGTAAATATAATCAAAAACAGAAGTTTGGTGCTTTTCAGTCTGTCAACACGAATGTACCCAAAAAGAGTTGGGTTCTACCCTAATACTAAAAAAAATTACATGAGATTAATAAATACACTAGGATGACCAGTTTCGACCGTCAAGCGATCATCATCAGATCCATTGCACTTAGGCTACAAATCTATGTCTGAAATTACAGGTGAAGATATTTACAATATGTACACTTATTTATTTGCTGTATTGAAAATGCAACTTGTCGGTAACTTCTTTGTTAGCTGTAGTCTATATGATGTTTTAGTGCGATTCTGAAAGTTGTGATAGAACTCCGGAATTTGCCTGTTTTTGGAATGACTATGTGGTTGTTGTGAATGGTCAATTCTGATTGTAAAGTATTATACAGGCTACTTCTCTGGTTAGGAGACTTGTGCAGTTCGGCAGCGCGCTGTTCACTCGGTGACTAGTGAAGGAGCACTGACAACATGATCTATATGCTAACATGTTGTTCTTTATGTAGGCCTATATGGTTATGCTTCCTCTTATCTCAAAAACACAAAATAGTTTAGTTATTTTTAAATAGGTTTTTATATTTAAATGGCAATAAAAGTTGACATACACTGGGCAAAGCTTAAAATTAATGCCCAATTGTTAGTAGAAAATCTTATTGTAAAGAGAGAGTAAATATTCTACATAATGATAAATCATCAAAGTCATCACTTTTAGGCAATATTTGCTCTCCTTAAATATGTTAATTATCCAAATTCAATAAAACCACGGATGTCAAAGGTGATTTTTACACTCTAGACCGTTTAATTAACTTTGGTTGTTTGGCAAAATTGGGAACTTCGAGAGATTTATCCCCCATTTTCCTGGTGGTAAATAACCAAACAATAAGATATAAGTTAAGCTAAAAAGTACTGAAAGTATTTGAATTTTCTGGCAGGTAGGATTCCTCTCAATCAACTAGAGTTAGGAATAAACACTGTCTTGTGGTTTACTTTTAAAAAATTATGGACTAAAATTCAAATATACTACAATAAATGGAACAAAGATGCAATTTGGTATTTTTAGGTACACTCATATCATCTAGGACTTTTTAGTTACTACAGTGTGATTCGGAAAAGAAAGTAAGGAAAAAAATAGGTAAAAACCTAAGAATCCGGTCCCTACTTATGACACATATTGAGACCAATAGTCTATTATTCTTCTTCTTTAGACTCAGAAATATTGTCACTGTAACACCAAACCAGTGTGGGTTTGTTAAAGGATGCAGTACCATCGATGCTGTCCATGCCACACGCCTTTTAATGGAAAAGCACAGAGAGAGGCAGCGAAGTGTACACCTGGCATTTCTCGATTTAGAAAAAGCTTTCGACCTGAACTCCAGCACCGGGTTCAAAGCTGGAATGAGAGACTGGCTAAAAATGGACTACACTTCAATATCCAGAAGACAGAATACCTGGAATGTGCCCCCCAAACCAGAGGTACCATCAGTATCAGCACAGAAAATCTGCAGAAGACCATGCATTTTAAGAACTTAGGGTCCATTGTCACTTCAAATAATGACGCCACTCCTGATACTCGGATGAGGGTAAACACAGCCTGGCTCAAGTGGAGACAAGTCACTGAAGTTCTCTGTGATAAAAAGATGCCTCTGCATTTTAAGGCAAAGGTCTATAAGTCTGTGGTACGCCCAGAAGCAATCTATGGGACTGGATGTCGCCCTATGACCAAATTTTGCATGCAATGGAAATGAAGATGTTCTGATGGTCGATGAGGCTGACCCGATGTGACCACGCAAGGAACACAGACGTTCGACAAAGATTTGCTGTCGCACCAAAAGTCAAGAAGTTGAGGAGGGCTCATCTACACTGGAACGGTCACGTCATTTATTTAATCGTATGGTGAGTACAACAAGGAATTCATAAGTCTAGGTCCAAGTTCTTCAACCACACAACAGCACTATCAGAAAGATGAAACAGGTCGCTGGGGCTTCCGGAGTAGACATGAAGAGGGCAGCGCAGGATGACATGGTCCATGGTCTGCTCCTCTTCACTGCATTCGCACATTGGAGAATCCATCCAGCCCCACTTATGGCGCAAGAAATTACAGCGCTCATGCCCAGTTCTCAGTCGGTTGAGGCGACACCATAGTTTTCTTGGGAGGTCAAATCCATTCATTTTCCGAGTTGGATTTATCTCATGAGCATTAGTACGAGATGTTGAATTTGACCACTCTTCCTGCCCGCTCCGGTTTAGGTTAAAATTGTCCCTCAAGAGTCGGCCGGCCAATACACTTGCTGGTCTCCTAGATCGAAGTCGTTGTGGAGATGGGTAACACAATTCCTGGTGAACTGGTAATGAGGGAGATGACCGGATCTTCTTTGCTTCTCTCAGCAGAGCTTCCTTTCTCTTCAGGTGGGGTGATGGGATATGGCTAAGGACAGGTAACCAATGGCGAGGTGTAGACTTTACAGTACCAGTTATGCAGCGCATGGTTTCATTCAACTTAGTATCCACTTTATGCACATGTGCACTTTCCAGCCATACAGGGGCACAGTATACCGCTGCAGAGTAGACAAGACTAATGCCCGTCAATCGTAAGCAGTCAGCCGAGGATCCCCATGAACTACCACAAAGCTTGTGTAGGATGTTATTCCTTGTAGTGATTTTGTGAGAGAGCTTGGTGAGATGTTCATTGTAGCTTAAAGTTCTATCCAGGGTGACTCCTAGATATTTCGGGAAAGGGTTGTACTTTAGTTTATCACCAAGGAATAAAACAGATGGCTCGTAGTTTGCGAGTCTGTTGCTAAGATGGAAACATGAAACCTCAGTCTTAGAAGCGCTTGGGATCAATCGCCAAGACTTGAAGAATGTAGCCATTTTGTCCAAGTCTGCTGAAAGAATGCCTTCTCCATCCTCAAAATTTCTGCTTTGAGCTACCAGTGCAATGTCTTCGGGCACGTCATGAGAAGACAGAACAACTCCGTTGCAAAAACAGCACTCCACATCAACCTAGGTGGAACAAGCCCACGTGGAAGACCTGCAAAGCGGTGGACTGACAACATCAGGGCTGACATGCACGCTGTTCGTCTAACACCAGAAGATGTCAACGACAGAAGTGGAGGAGATATAGCAAAATAGACCCTGCAAGGGATTAATGCTAGGAAGAAGAAGAGTCTATTCTTCTTCTTTGGTCATTTGGGCCACATATGGGACACGGTGCTTGTGCTTTAGCTGTTGTCTGCCACTCGTGGTGTTTTTGGTGCATTGTTTGGTGGCTGCTTTTGTGATGAAATTTTGAGCTTTTCTATTGGACCAGTAATATTTCATTTTCTTGCTAAACTCTATCTTACGTTCCTCGGTCCATTTCCTGGACGCGTTAAGGTGAACTTTTGTAACGCATGTGAGGAAAGGCCTGGTTTCAACTGTCAGATGGTAGCGACTTCTATCATTTATTGTGACTTAATGAATATTTAAGTTCAGCAAGATCCTCCTCTATTTCTTTGATCCACAAGGACCCAGTGGGTTTACCCTTCTTGGCTACCTTCAAGATCTTATAAGACAGGCTGTGGTGGTCCAATCTGTACAGGTGGCTGTAGAAAGCCAGGCATCTCCTTCTCATGGTAACAGGGAGGTTTTCTTGGTGTTTGTAGAGTTCACAATTTGGTTTGTACCATCATCTTCCATCTGGTAAGATCCTTCGTCCCACTATTTTACGCAAGAATTTCTTTTCCTGTACCTCAAGGGCCCTTGGCAGGGGTCTTCTTAGTTAGAAACAGGCACTCAGCTGCACAGAGGATTGATGGTTTGACTACTGCATTATAGTGCCTTAGTTCGACATTCAGACATTCATCGACAGATGTATTGAAGCGTACAGTTTTCTGCAAGCATAGCATGCCCTGTCTAGTTTGATCCTCCTTTGTTCGAAGCCATTATTTCACTGAGATCTTCTGAAATTTATTATGATATTTTCTTTTCTTTTTTATCGTAAGCAACACATAATATCCAAATCGGAAGATGTTTTCCATATAGATGATTGGATACACTTTATTTGGATAATAATTCATGAAATTCTCATTTTGATATCTGTTTGCACCTAATTTATTGATAATATTCATCAGTTTTTTTGACATCTTTAACTCAACTAAAAATTATATTGTTTCCTTTAAATTTAATGTTATGTAAGTATATCCATTTATTTACTAGCAACCCGCCCCGGCTTCGCCCGGTATTTTAACGCTTTACGCAGCGTAAGCTTAAAAGGCATATTTTTTTAGATTTCAATGAACTACGACCTATATCCGTTTTCAGTCTCGGCATGATGGGTTAAAATCACTGACTGGACTATTAATTATATTATCATGTAGTTAGCATGTGCAACGAATTCTTGTCAGACATAATTTAAATACAGAAATGCCGTAATAATGTTATTGGCATAACGTCCCTTTTAACTACTGCAGCTTTTAGAGGAGATGATGATGATGATGATAATTGTTGTTTTAAGGGGCCTAACATCTAGATTATCAGGCCCTAATGGTCTGGGTGATAGCAAAAATGACAATGAAATGGAAACCAGAACGAAAATTAAGTGACAGTGAAAATACCTACAAAATGTAACTCAGATTGAAACGACTCACAAAATGGAGAGTGGTAATACTTACAAACGGGAATTTAGAAGGAAAATACTCACAAAAGGAATAGATTGAAAAATACGCACAAAATGTAGTGTAGGTTCAAAATACGTACAAAATGCAATGTAGAGTCCAAATACTTACGAAATGCAATTGAAATTCAAAATACTTACAAAATGCAAATGAGATTATAAATACGTACAAAATGCAATTGAAGTTCAAAATACTTACAAAATGCAATTGAAATTGAAAATGCACAATGCAATTTAGATTGAAAAACTCCCATATCAGATCCAAAATACTCACACAGTGCAATTGAAATTCAAAATGCATACAAAATGCAATTGAATCGAAAATGCTTACAAAATGTACGGTAGATTCAAACTATATAACAAAGGAGAAACTGTTCCACCTAGGCAATACATTCATTTACAACAAGTTATAAACTTGTTATTATATGGTACATGTTTCGGGGCCTCTAGTACTGGTCCCTTCTTCAGCCATAAATTAAGATGTAAAATCCAGCATAATTAAAGATATCATAAGAAATTCATAAAATGATGAGTGAATGGATGAAATGAGGTGAAAAAGAACATATGAGGCTATTAGTATCAAAAGGAACAATCTCCACCTTCCTGCATTTTACAGTAGGAGTAATTGTTTATCTAATGCAATTGTATCCACTCTATCTGGATGTGTTTTTTTTTTCTTATACATAAAGTAAACGGTTGTGTGCGTGTAATCAAAGAAAACCAGCCATATGATTAATAGTTAGTGAGATATTTTAAATTTTAATTTGGAGATTGTCCCTTTTGATACTAACTGTACGATTTTTGTGGATATTGCTCTTTTTGATATCAACATGCATGGAGATTGTCCTTTCTGTTATTAACATAGACATATGTGATATTCCCATTTCACGAATTGATTGCTGGCGGTCGAGATGGAACTATTCTTTGTTTACTTATGTCACACGTCAGCCTGCATCGTTGACAGGTACAGTTGCACGAGTAGGATATGACTCAGCTCCAGTAGCCTCAGTCATCGTTTAACTGTCCGTGGTAACATGAATTCCTGTGACGCTTATTTGACGCAATGCTGCTTGACTTATGTACAAACTGCACTCTGTCATCGCTGAGTCCTCCACTTCGCCCCGCGGGGCTCATACTGCAATGAAAAACAAACGGTGCCGCAGCCACGATCAGCGGCAATCAAATGTTGAATGGGTAATACCTACACTCCTCCTTTTAGCCAAAATGTCATTTATGGTGACAAAGAAAAGAGGAGAAATTTGTAAACTGTTGTAATGAAGTGCCCTTTAATTTTGGACATAAGTATTTCAACTCAAATTTAACTGATAGGTGATTTAAAAACACAACATCCTTTTATTTGGATTACAGCACCATACCTAATGATGAACACTGGGCAAAATTCAAATATGAATTAAACCATCAAAAGAGAGTCACCATCGTCAAGTGTTTCACACAAAAGGTCATCTTGCGGATTCTGTCCTTCTTCATCCTGTCTTTCTGCTCTGTGCTGCACATCGACATAGTATCGAAGCTCGGAAAGTGTTTTCCAGTCTTCACCGAAATAGGATGACAGAAGTTTAGTAACGTCTCTGTTTATCTTTTGACAATTTCTTTATGTTGTTCGCTGGTAATTCCTTGGGTTTTATTTCAGACATGGAACAGTTTTTCTTTGTAATGAACATGGACATCTTAGTGTCAATACGCCATGCTGTCTCCCCTCTTACTTTTACATCGCACTTTTTGACACCCCGCGTTCGTATTACTCGTTTACTTGGGGCAAATTTGAAGTGCCATGATCCAGTTGGCTTCAGAACACCAACTGTGCTGGTTTTCCAATCGAACACTGTACAGTCTCTCCCAAGATTATTGACCGTTCCATGATTTGCAACTATGCCCAAGTAACCTGCTGGAGTAATGATCTCTCTTTCATTCTTGATGTATTTTTCGATATTGCCAAATACACAATCTGGAGGAATGAAAGAGTGACCTCATACGGGAAACACCATTTCAATACGTTCAATGTTACTTGAAGCAGTCAGAAGCCATTTACCGCACATGGCGAGGAGGTTCTTGTTTTTATTTTGACCCCCGCATGAGTCTCACTTCTTTGTAATTTCTCTGTAATTTCTCAAGTCAGGTTTCGTCAGCCTATCATAAAGCGCGGAAGCAATCTGATTGGACCCTTTTCCATATTGGTCCTCCGTCCAGCAATATTGTCTTTGGTAAGCCTGCATTGAGAGGAATCTTGAACTAGAGCAAAGTTGTGAAAGTAAGGTTGACGGGAGTAATAAGGCCCTTGATCTGGGATGCGGGGTAAACGCTGGTTTTTCTGCATGCCAACGGATAATATAAGAGTCTCTTCACCAGCTTCTCTCAGTAGAGTGTAAAATGCCTTCGCTTTTAGTTCGTGTACACGCTTAGTTCACTTCGTTTTGTGGAATCTTGCTCCTGTCTTAGACGACGATCATCAAGTTGTATGCAGAGAGAACAACAGTCCTTATTGGGGGTCTTGAATCCAAGATTAAAACAAGTATTAAAAACCATTAGAAAATAAGACTTGGTAGTTTTTTATTCTGGATCTGTAACCTTACTATTGTACAAGCTTCCTAGCTTTTGTGGGTGAGACAGGTGTCACGTTTTGCGGTGTCTATCCATCACAGAACACCTAGAAGAAAGTTACAGCTAGTTGTGATGATATAATATGTTAGTGCACCTTCATATTGTCTTAAAATACAAAAAATACCTACAATATAACTGCAAAATACGAGAAAATTGGCACACGTGAGCAGGACAGTCTCTTTATCACTGCATTGAACCAATATGGCAGCACTCACATGATCGGAACGGACGGAGCTGATTTGTAGTAGTGGAGATTGTCCCATTTGATTCCAACAGATGGCGGAGATTGTTCTGTTTGAAAGCAACATTGTACTTTCATGCCCTAAAACGATGGGATTTTGTTTTTTCTGAAAGAAACAAACAGCATAGTGTGGTAGAGGGCTAGTTGGACAATACAACGGTGTCAGTAGAAACTTGCTGTTCAAGCTGGGGCTTCTGAGCTTATAGTCTCTTATTAGAGGGAAAAACACTGATTGCCATGTAATGAAACACATCATCATGATGAGGAGACGTCCAAGTGTGGAAAAAACATACCGTACTTTACTTAGACCAACTAAAACAATTTTCTTTGTTGATCTAATTCACAGAATCTCAAATCCTATTTTTCAACCAAAGCCTCATCTCTGCTTATTGTCTTTATTAAAATTACTTCATGGCCCCATTATTGCTTCATCCAGTTGCTTAGATACACTGCCATCGTAATGTACAGGCCGCAAGGCTCCTACTGTGACGTCACGCCTAGGGTCGTTATAGTCGCAGCAGCAAGTCCGATAGCTCCCTTCACACGCAGTCACTTCAAACATAATATAAATTACGCTCCCGCTTCAAGACGTAGAAAAATAGCAATGCTATTTAGGGCTGATTGGCACTTCCATCCGTTACCACTACATACGCCTAATTATCGATCCGCTTGTTCGAATCCGGCCGATGTAGCTGGCATTTTGAGAGTGAACAAAATGGTAACATTGCCGGTACATTTACTAGGACGTTGAAACACACAGACAGGGCTAAATTGCAGTATGTTGACGTCGAGAATAAAATCTATTCTTGGTCATTTTCTCGTTGTTCACCGCTTTGAAAAGGTTTATGGTAGATGCCTGAGAAAACCCCATATCACTCTTGGCTATTCAACAGATCACGTCCTAAACTGCTCGTGGATGACAAAGTGCAATGTAACCTTAACCGTAATCAATGCTCAGGCCACCCTCAAGGTGACTTAAACAGGGCCTATCTTATCAGCACTCATTTTCTATGACTCAATCTAACTTGTTTCTTGCATGAGGAATTTTCAATGGGTTGTAATTTTGAAATCACGTATCAATAACCTACAGTTCATACACCAGGTGCTAACAATCCCTTTAATGTAAATACAGTAGCCCACACAAATTCTGCCACGAAAACATTACCATATTCACATGAACTTGATCGAGAGACCATTCTCACAGATAATGTAACTTGGACTGACTTCAGTAGATACTGAATACTGGATATCGCTTCTCTGGTTTACATATGGCAAGTAACTTAACCTCAGCATTATCATCTTAGAAATGTTTCCAGTCCTAGCATAGGCTGATGTTTGGGAACTTCTTACAATAAATGAAACCATATTAACTAACAACCTACCACCAAGGCGATTAGCTCTTCTCTCCCGAAGAATGGTATCTTACTTTCAGGGAAATGTTAACACACACTCTTGTATTCCCCGTAATGGACACATAATTTGTAGGAATGTTGTGTATGCATTGCTTTCTTAAATTGTCGTGGTAGGGAAGGAGAAGCAAGCCACATTATCATTTCTTTCATAATAGCGGTAGTTGCTATAAACAAACTTTTGAAATACCTGCGACCTGGGAAGGAGGTTTCCTGAACTAACAACATTTTATTACCCTCTAAAAAACCTTGTGTGAGTCGAAATAATAAGTGATATAGAGGTCCTAACTAAAACATAACCTTCAGTGTGATGACAAACATGCAACGCAAAATTTGCGTAGATACAATAACCTACCTACAAAATGAACATTTGTTTCAGAAAATAAATAATCCTCATTCTAGTTGACTAAGTAGAAGCGTTCTCAAGTATCACTTTTCACGCGGATACTCATTCATAAAAGATATAAACAACACAGCACAAAGTAAAATGGTTGCCATCTCTAACCCCTACCGATCAGCTGATCAATCGTTAAGAGTCGCTGCATGATGGCCTGTACATTACGATGGCAGTGTTAGATACCTTGGATCTAAGGCTTCTAGATTATATGCATTACCTAGGTCATGAAGTATCTAAATTTGTAACCATTGCACTCTAATTATTAATATATTATTAAATTTAAAAAATAATGACAATAAAAAATATTCAGAAAATACAATATGAGATTTAAATTAAAATAAGGTGAGATAATATAATTTTATATCTTTGTGACCTTGATTTGTTATAAATGAAACATAAAAAGGTAGATGGGGTTATAAGGGTGAGAGGATATGGAAGGGTGGGGGGATATTGGGGGAGTTTGTGTTGGGGAATTCACGGTGGTTTGTTGTTGTCAACAATTTTATTCTTTATATTTTCCGTTAGGGATTTGTACAGGATATTCGTTTCAAAATTTATTTCATTAAGATTGTGAAGAGGAGATAGTTCTGTGCGGTGTTAATTTCTATCGCTTCTAGTACATTCATAGTGGTCCCCTTTCCTGTAAAATTGAGGATTTCTAGGTCTTTATCGATGTTGGTGAATTTATGATGTGACTCCTCCATGTGTGTTGCCATTGCTGAGAATCTTCAGTATTTTTTGGCATTAAAATGTTCGTAGTATCTGATTGTGAATGCTCTACCCGTTTTTCCCAAATAATTCGCATCGCACTCAGGACAATTAAGTCTATAAATGCCTGATCTATGGAATTTGTCTATAGAATTTACTTTGTCTGAATTAAAGAAGAAATTGGCATTGGTGTTGGATGTTTTATAGGCCATTTTTAAACCGTGCTTTTTGAATATGTTAGAGATGCTGTATGTACGTGCATTAAAATAAGTGAAAACCGCGTATACAGGTTTTTCTTTATGTTCTGGTGTTAAATGGGTGGAAGGTCTATTTCTTATTTTGTTTATAATTATGGAGATGAATTGATAGTTAAAACCATTAACTTTAGCTATTTGGCGTATGGTCTTTATTTCACTGGTGAGGTCATTTTTTGAAAGGGGAAGGTTGAAAGCTCTGTGAATCATACTGAAGAAGGCCGCCTTTTTGTGTTTGCCAGGATGATTAGAACTATTGCTTATGGTAGTATGAGTTTGTGTAGGCTTTCTGAAAATTTTATAGGAAAGTCTATTGTTCTTTATGGAAACTGTGGTATCCAAAAAATTAATCTAGCACAATTTAGATTCAAACTACTGATTTGGATGTGATGAACTATTCTATATAAAATGCAATTTAGATTGAAAATAACTTACTTACAAAATGTAATTTAGATTCAAAATACCCACAAAATGCAATTGAGAATCAAAATACTTACAAAATGCCCACCATAAAAAAATGCAATTTAGATCGAAAAAACGTACAAAATACAACGTAGATTCAAAATACTTACAAAATAGAGTGTAGATTCAAAATACCCACAAAATGGAGTGTATATTCAAAAAAAATCGCTGAAGGGAATTTAGATACACGGGGAGCCAATTAACAAAAACAGTGCGGGAATCTTAAAGAGAAAAAGAAATATAATGAAATGAAAACAAGAGGTCTGACCCCTAGAAGAAGGAGAGATCAGGAAAGAGGAGACAAGGGCCAATTAAGGCGGGAAAGTGAGAGACTCCCTTGGCCTCGGATACCCTAATACCGTCGGGATCGGAAAAGAACAAGAGTTGACCAAGGGAAGTCGACAGGAAAGAAGACGCCAGGATTCGATCCTCCAACCTTAGGAACAGCAAGCGAAAACGTTACCACCGAGCCAGAAGTAATTTAAGAATGGCGAAGTGCATGAAACACAAATCTCCCTTCCGTCTAATCTAAACTTGAATCTGTATTCAGCGGAACGAAGGCTGTAACTGGGTTGATAGGCTCGCTCGCAAGCCAGCTCGTAAACGCCAGTAATTGAATGGAGATTGTTGGAAGAAATGAAAACGTAAAAACACTTAGTCTATAGTGGGCTATGTATTGAAGAAAGAGATATGCTGTCGCGGACTTTTCATGCTGGAAAATTCTTACACTCATATTACTGTATATACATATTCTTAATGGTTTACCCAGCGTAAGCTTAAAAGTCACACGGACAGTAGGTTCTTTTTCGACTCAATTCACTGAAATCTTTACTGCTCGGCTTCCTTTGGTCATAAATAAATTACCGTATTTTCTACAGAAACCTTCCTCGAGAAATCCTTTACATAATGGTGACAACCGCATCAAAATTCATCCAGCGGTTCTCGAGATTACCTGGAACATCTTAGACGCGAGGACTTTGTTTTATACTAAGTAGAGATTTACAGTTCAGTCATTTTTATTCTTAGTTTTTAATTAGAATACATTATACATTAGATTTAAGCTTAAGAAGGCTGCATTGAAGGGTCGAAATATGTACAATTGAATAGATGTTTCATAATTTATCTGTATTGATAGGTGCATTAATAAATCAACACGGATAATATCTTAAATTACCTAGCATGGAAAATGTTATTGCTTTTTATAGCTATTGAAAGATTTTGTTGTTATTACGTTGTTGTAATTATATCGATACTGAAAGACAAAGAACGACTTAATATGACCTTTTCTATTATTAAAGACAATTACATTACATCCAGGTACGGTACATGTTCCGGGGGCTACTATGCTCCCTTCTTCAACCGTATTTAAAATTGTTAACACAGTAGAACACTGATTTGCTCTTCTCCGGAAATACTTAATTCTATGCAAGATCCGAGGTTGCCCCATGCTTTTCAGTCGGTCAACACAATTTTTCCCAAAAGAGATGTGTTATTCCATAATCCTGAAAAATATTACATGAGATGAATTCTCTGTCTTCAGCACCTCGTTTCATTTCATAGTAGGAACCATAATGAAGAGTTAGTGTGATGTCTTGCAGGAAAAATTTTCTTGGTCGACCTTGGCCTTTCTTCCCTGTATTTTTTTTCTTCCAGGAGATTAGTTCGGAAAGCGTTATGTCGTAAAATGTGGCCTGTGAATTTAGCTTTTCTTTTATGGATCGTTGGTCTCAGTTCTCTCTTCCCTTGAATTTCAAGCAGGATGCTGATGTTAGTCCTCTCTTCAATCCATTTAACCCAGAACATTCTACGCCAGACCCACATATCAAACGCTTCAACTCGCTTCTAATCCTGACCTCTGATCGTCAAAAATTCACATCCATTCAGAAGTACACTCCATACAAAGAACATGACAAATTTCTTTTTAATTGCAATATCCAAATTTGCATTAATCGAAAGATTTTTCTCATTATTGAAAGCCTGTTTTGCAAGTGCTATTCGCCTTCTAATCTCTTTACTACACCTGTTGTCATTGGTGATTTAGACATCCCAAATAAGAGATGATGTAATGATATTGGTTTTACGTCCCTTTTAACTACACTGGCTTTTCGAGACGCCGGGGTGCCGGAATTTTGCCCTGAAGGGGATCTTTAACGTGCCAGTAAATGTACTGACACGGCTCCCTTGCATTTGCGCACCCTCAAATGCCGGCTGACTGCGCCAGGTTTCGAACCTGCAACCTTGGGCTCAGCAAGCGAGAACGTTACCCCTGAGCCACGCAGCCAGACCCAAATAAGAGAAACTGGCGACTTGTTCCACTATCTTGTCAGTAAGATTAATGTTTGTGTGAATACTTTCAGGGTGTTTACTCACAACTAACACCTTGGTCTTCTTAGCATTAATGTTCAAACGTATCTTTGACCATGTTGATGACAGTACATTTAACATCTTGGACAACATCTTCTCGAAGTCAGCTACAATTGCTATGTCATCTGCAAATAATACATTGAATATGTTTACCCCTTTTGTATTTGTCTTAAACTTCTGTATGGCTTCTTGAACAGTTAAAATGTGTCTTGAAGAATTTACGATACTTAAGGAAATTATTTTCTCGATCGATATTGGTCAATTTTGACAAAAATTCGATGACCCCATATAACCATTGTTTCCAGTAACCATAGCATTTCGATTTACTAGGTTGATATTGGGGTTTTCACATGTTTTGTGCAGTTTTTAATCTTAATGTGTTTCCTACTATTTTAATCAATGTTTTCAACAATGTTTTACTGTGTTAATAATTTGAAATAAGGCTGAAAAAGGGAGCATAATAGCCCTCCGAAACATGTACCTGGATGTAATGCAATTGTTTTTAATAATTTAATACAGTTGTTTGACCAGTCATCTTGTATGGCATGGAAACTACGAATATAACCGGAATGGAGAATTTGCTCAAGATAAAAAGAAGAATCTTAAGAAAGATGTATGGTCTTAGGAAAACACAGGAAGGTTATACACTGAGATCCAATGCAGAAATTTATATTAAAATCACTTCAAAAATTCAAAATTACTGAAGAAGATTGTCTAAATCGAATAGAGTACAGAAAAAAATGGCCTCAAAACTCTTGTCGGGTAGAAGAAGAATCTCAACAGAGGAGAATGGATTGCTGAAAGAAGAGCTGCGCAGTCGACCAGGATGAAAGACTTCTGGAAGGGAAAGAAGGAAACTAGACCTATAAATAAGTGATATTTGCATGGTCCTTGTTGGCCTGTCCGCGGTGTATAATATAAAAGTAAGGAAGAAACAAACAACTCGCAGAAAGTGGACTCAAGAGGAGAAAGATCATCACTCAGGAAGGATGAAAGAAATTTGGAAACAAAGGAAATTGAATACAATGGACAATAAATAGCCAACGTTGATTCATCGTACCATCCAAATGGGTTATTCAAAAGAAGAAGAAGAATATGAAAGGTATTGATTGCAAGAAGTATAACACAATTTTCACTCGCCAAATCAATACTTTACTAAAAATACTATAGGTACTGTACCCGATATCCGGATAGTAGGCTGTCAGATATCCGCCCCCTCAATCAGATTGCCAATAATCAAACGCACCGGCACAGCTACATCAATGAAAATTGCACTGACAGATACTATCGAGATTAGAGCACAATAGTTAACAAGAAAATTATTGTGGAACACACCAAAATATACGGGGGTTCATACTTACCTTTACTTACCTCTTAAATTTATCTCGGGGACTGGGTTGTCAACTGGATCACTTAAAGTATGCCCACACAATAACCTCCACCATGATATTTAAAATGAACCAGAACGAAGACGAGAAACTTTAAACTGCACAATAATGTATTTCACATAAAGAATGATTTTAACAAAATGAAACAACAAAATATACGTGGCAATCAGAAGCCATCGACCACATAACCATGTCCTCCTGTAGGACCTGTATTCTCTACATATAATGTTTCAGCTTTCTCAAGCTCATAGCAACGTATAAATAATAATGCACATGGAATGGAAACGGGATTTGGGATGAGACACATATATCAATAGTTTTGCGTGTTTATATACTTCACATTTTATTTATAGCCACAAGGCTATTATGGAACGTCCTTGGCCTCTGTAACACAGTTGTCCGGGCCAGCTGCAATGCACCTGTATCGTCAAAGTGGACTCCCGTTCGTTCAACCCTAGCATAAGCGTGTTACCTCAGAGCTTGGCTCTCCTTTTTCAAACACGTAAATGTTCACATCTCAACTGAAATATTATCACGCAAATGTCTTACATGCTTCATTCAAACACCAGTGGATTACTCCAACAATCCCAAATCATGATTATTTGTTCAAACCACTTGCTTAATTTGCGTTGTTTAGAGTATAAAAAAACAAAACTCTAAATGTTAATAACAAAAGTTCATTAATTATTTATAACAATAATAAATTGTTTATAACCATGTCAAACGACAATTGAAAATTTTATACACGCCTGTATTAATCACTATCATTTCAAATTATTTAACAAAGATATTTACAAAATTATTTTACAATATTATATTGTTTATATTATTTATACAAGAAATACATTAAACCACACGTTTATCCGGTTGATAATTACTTAAATCGTGGTGATATAATCGACCAATGAAGGTTAGTTATATTTAACTGTCAAATTCAGGTTTAATAAGGTTTAATAATAATTATTAATATTTGTGACGGTAACCTCCATTCAAAATCTTTATCTCAAATTATTTAACACTCTTGTTAATTTTAACAGTATCTTCATATGAATAATCTTTCAAAGAACAAGAACAATACATTCGGCGGGAAAATACTTCGCTTATAACGCACAAAATTGCACAAAAATTGGCCCAAAATTCATCATATATCTTCATATATATGGCATAAAAATCTTCCAAACTACACACAAAAACCTCCACTTATTAATTCATCAACTTCATTAATTATTGTGGGAACCTCCTTCATTATTCAAGGGCATTACTCAACAGCGACTTTTACACGTCCACTGAACTAACGATTATACATCCATTGTTCCTCTTTAAAAATTCTTATATTCATCAATTGTAATAATGACTGTTATTATTTAACCTTCGTGGGTTTCATTCATGAATCGATATGAAGTAAAAATTTGCCAATCAGAAATAAATTTAATAGCAAATACGATTAGACACTCCTGCCTGGTCTATCAAAATTGAGATTAACATCTTCAAAGTAACGCAGTATAAAAATACTATCTTCAAACAAAGTTCAACTAAACTGCATGAATAGTCGAATAGAATACAATTAGACTGTGGAATGCGAACATTATTGTTCCAATCTAGAATTGAGAAAAACTCCTATCAAATGTTCATTACTATAGTGTATTCAATAAATCGAAATAAAAGTTCATATTTCATAAAATTGTCTATAATGCAATGATAAATGTCTATGTTGCAATCATGTTCATAAGACGACTAGTATTTCAAAGATCGTCGATATCGTAATAGATTTTAACGCTCTAAAATCATTTAATTCTTCTTCTTTCTTGAGGATGACAGAAAATTGGTCAAAGTAATTTACTGAATAGAATTACTTTAATAAAATGACACGCTGTCTGAATTCAAATCTGCCATAGCAAATCGTTAACTTTACAGTCAAATCGTGACTACAAAAATATGCAAATTACTGAAAGAATCTAAATCATCAGTCTCAACTGATCCAAAATTATTAAGTATGCCAATGACATAACAATGTCTCAAAAATCGAAGAAAAAGGCATAAATCATCGAAGTGTACTGAGTACAGAAATATCAATCAAGAAAATGGGGCAAAATATAGGACAGAAAATATGGGAAGAATGGTTGCTCAGATATCGCTACAAGACTCAAATAATACAAGAAACATTCACGACTACCTTATCTGTTGATTGAAGTTCCAGAGGAAAGTTTTCAAAGAAAACTGCTGTTGGTTCCATTTCACCAGCGTGAAGATGTGCTCCGTCCTCGAACCTGGAATCAGCGTCCTCGGAGAATCGAACTGCTTCCTCCTCCGAAATTGCACTGCTCCGTGGATACGAAAAACATCCTTCTGGCAAAACTCTTCTTTGTGCGCCGGGACAACCCTGGCCTCTCTTGAAAGTTCCCTGAAGTTCTTGCAGGAATTCGCCATGAAGTTTATTGTAGTTATTTCCGCAGAAATATTCATAGTTGTGGAGTATGAAAATATTTCCACTGCCATCTGGTATAATTCAGCGATGGATTCACGATGCATGAGTGTAGTTGGATGTTCACTACATGCTCGCTTTTGTAGAAAGACGATTAACGAAGTTCCATGCTGTTACTTTACTCCAACGATATATGTCCCAATTGCATTAAAGCCTTAGCCTTCCATCTCAACTACTGTTATAATCATTGAAAGCACTGCAAGTTTAAAATGTTCCATAGTCGAATGTATCGTTGTAATACCAAACGTATTCTCCAATATCACTGTTGCACTCCACGTGTCAGCCGTAGTGTATAATGTGGAATTTTAAAAGTGTTTCTCATGTGGCGAGAAAATCACTTTTGTTGGCATCCTTAAAGTTCCAATATCTTTCGAAGTATAACTGTGAAATTGTTCAAATCTTGTACACACCTCAATGTTGTACTGCCCAATAGAACTATAATAAAGGCTGAAGTTAGCGCTTGATATCTTGACTGGTGGAAACGTTAATGTGAGCGTTTCAACTTCACCTAGTTTCGAGCAGCGTAAAATGGAACTGCTCCGAGTTCGTTCGATGCGCCGGGCTTTAACCACGCTAAAGACAACTTACTTCACTGAATCACTTGAAAATAACTATATATCACCAGAAATATATATGCGATCTGACATATGAGATCTGAGGGCTCCTCTATCCTGTGCACGACCTTTTATCAACTTCTTAAGGGGCGTATCCATCCCTTCCATAGCCTGTTGCTGCGTCATTGCTGGAAGTTTTAACTTTGGCTATACTTGACGGATTTTCAAATTTCAAAAACTCAAAATAAATTTCTTCAAAATTCCAAATCAATGCCATAACTGAAAATAGATTTCCACAAATCTGCATGCCAAAAGTAATCAAATATCGTAGTTTCAGCAATCTCCGTCTTCCTTCCAAACTATCGTTCATTGGTTCGAGTCTCTCCTCCAATAGCGTAGCTTCTTCCTTAGCACAATACCTTGTTTCCTGCGACTGCGTCGTAAATCTAAGATATTTCTCGAACAAACTCATGACGTCACCAAGAATCTCAGCTCAATCAGCCTACTGGCATGAAATCTGCGTCATCCGTGACTACGTCATGAATATCCACGTCATAACTATGACATTCATAACTTGACTCATATATGCCAATACAGCCATCGTGGTCTCAATATAATTCAATTTACGGGGGCAGTACATGTTTCGGAAACTTGATATGTTTCCTTTTTCAGCCCATATGTTGGTGTGAAACATCATATGACATCGAAATCCTTTTTGTGAACATGGTCAATACGGAACTTGGAACGAGTGCGGTTTATAGGTATTGATTGGGCGGAAACTGAACAATTTGTTATATTTTGTCATATTTAGTAATTCGTTAAGTTAATACGGACCAAATAATGAATTCAAAAGTACGACTTAGCAAGCCAAGAATGTCATGGAAACACACACAGGCCCAGAAGAATAAGAATATCAAATAGAATTTTATCTTCTAACACAATGGGCATGAAATATGACTAGCTCAATTCTAGGAACAATAGCCAACACATTGTGATATTGCATTAGTGTACTCTCGCTGTACTCTGCACTCAGGTTGGAGATAAGGCAAATTGTTTAGTCAGGGGTGTCACATTACCGATGAGAGCTTCAACATTGGAAATTCGGTGGTGAAATTAAAGGCTATTGTGAGGCTTAAATCATGAGTTTGAAACTATATTTCCTCAATGCTCACTTGGACCTCTTTCTTACTGCAGGGAGCGAGGAACAAGGGTGCGGAGGATAACGTGATGGTCATATCTTGAAGGGCTATACACACAAACCAGGTTTAGATTTTCTTATACTGTATCAATTGTCGTCCTCTGCCTCACTTCCTTTTTGCATTTCCATGAGCTGCTTTGGCATTTTCTCCTGATTCATTTCTCCCCTTTAATATCCATCTGGACTCCCTCACTTATCGCTCTGTGTTAATTTCATTTCTGCTGCCTGTATCTTCATTCCCATGTCTTTGCTGGTCCATAGAAAGTAAATAATGTTATTGGTTTTACGTCCCTCTTTACCGCTGTGGCTTTTAGAGATGCCGAAATGTTGCCCCGAAATGGATCTCTAACGTGCTAGTGAATCTACTGACACGGCTCTCCCGCATTTGTGCACCCTCAAATGCCCACCGACTGCAGACGAGAATGTTACCGCTGAGCCACGCAGCCAGTCCATAGAAAGTAGGATACACGCCATATGTAAAACCAAATACATGCATGTAAAATATTAATAACATATACACCCAAACCACGGAAATAATTTTTGCCTGTTCGGATTTGCCCAAAAATCCAGATAATGTACAGGGTATGTCCTGTAAGCTAAACACGTCACACTCCACCGTTCGATAGTGACGGGAAAAAGGCTTCATGTGTTACTGACCTTGGCTGTACGTAACTCAATGTTGCGACAATATGCACTAAAAATAACTACAGTACTACAACAGGTGTGTTGGTCTTTGCATTCCAGTCCGTTACCTTGCGTTGTTGTGTTGTGCGTTCGTCTACTCTGTTACTGTTTGCATACGTAATACTGTACTTTATAAAGTTTTATCAAGTTTCAGTTGAAAGTTTATTGTTTTAGCATTTAAAGTGAGCAGTGAAGGACGGATTTCCAGTTTTCTAAAATTATGACAAGCAAAACCTAGAAGAATTGCTGAGTTTTAAACGGAAACACAGTTCGTGTGTTCGCCTAGGACACCAAGCTGGCTCATCAGCGGGCTCTTGGTGTTCCCGCCTGAACCCCCACAGGAGTAGCTAAACTGCTAGGCGAAACCCCACACAAGACACGGCACAAAACTAGAAAAAATGCTGAGTTTTAATTCACTGACCGTGAAAGCCAATATAGACTACCAACGGCTCGTGAACTTTAAAAGATAAACACGAAGTGTTAACACGACAAGACAATGGGAAATGTTCTACGAAGTTGGCTGCTCAGTTTAGTATTGGTAAAGCGACAATCAGCGACTGGAAAAAGAATCTGGGGAAAATTGAATAGCAATTGAGCACTTTAATAAAATTGTCACCGCTTCTATTCGTCATTGTGATGGATGTGGTAATGAAATCTATTAAAAGGAAAGAACATGGAGATATTAGAGCCTTCACATTTGCAGATGATGTTGCGATCTGGAGTGAATCAGAGGAAGAACTGGGTGAGAGGCTGCAAAGCTGGAATAAGGAGTGTAAGAAATATAGTTTAAACATCAGCAAGACAAAGACGGTGGCGATGAAAGTGTATGAGGAAGGAGCAGAACCAATAGTCATGCTAAATGAAGCCAATTTGGACAGCGTTCAAGTTTTCAAGTACTTGAGTAGCATTCTATCAAGTGACAACCTAGCAAAACATGAGGTAAACAATCGAATTAATAAGGCAACACAATTTTACCACCAGGTAAGACACCTGCTGTGGGATGAGCAAATGCTCATGGAAACAAAGATGACATTGTACAAGTCCTATTATACACCGATTCTTACATACAGTCTCGAAACCACAACACCAACCAACAGAGATAACTCTAAACTCCAGGCAGCCGAAATGAAATTCCTACGTACCATGATTCAGAAAACCAGAAAAGACAAGATCAGGAATGAGAAGATAAGAGAGGAAGTAGGAATAGATGATTCTCTCCTCAATAAGATCCAGATCTCAAGACTGACGTGGTTTGGTCACATGAAGAGGATGCCACCAAACAGAACTGCACGGAAGGAATTTGAGAGAAAAGTAGAAGGAAGACGACCCGTGGGAAGGCCACGAAAGAAGTGGATAGATACAGTCAAGAACGATGTACTGCAGAGAGGTCATGACTGGGACAAGTTGGTGGAGGAGTAGTGGTACAAGGACAGGATGAAATGGAGGGGGCTCATATACCAGACCCGGGCAACTGGAGTTGATTCAGGATGATAATGATGAATAAAATTTGACTCATTTTTGACACAATGATATAAACTAATTAAATTCGGTGAACATCTGTTACTTCTTTACAGAAACATGTTTTCCGCCCTTCAGTGGGGCCTTCTTCGGCTTGTTAATTAGATGTTAGGTATATGTGAGCACAATTACAATATAAATTAACATAAATTGTATTAAAACAGTCATCACAATTAACACAGATTATATCAGACAGATCCTACACACACCCAAAGTACACGGGGCTACATGACCGCATTGTCCCAGCCCCTAAGCTAAGGAACCAACCAACATAAATTTTGAAATGGACGTCCTTACAATTTAAATTAAGAAATATATTCATGCACTCATATCTAAAGAGCAAAACTAGATTGTTCAATAAAAAAATTTCGCATCTCAATTTCTAAGTAATCTTAAATAAACTGTGTCATGTAGCGGTCTGTTAAAGTCTGTTGGAATGGTTTAATATCGTCTTATAACCGTATTTGATTTGAAGCTGTTGATTGTTACTTAATTTATCTTATAGTTCTTGATTCACAAAGTTAAATTTAGTTGAGTTTTGTGGTGGAATCTGTGAAGTTTGTCTTTTGTGAATGATATGATGGTTTTTGCCTGGATCTATAGTTAGGTTGCTCGGCCCGGGCCAATATAAACACCCCTGGTTTTTGTCACGCACAGCGGGGTAGTCACGCATCAATAATCTTTATCCAAGCCAATGTTTTTGCCAATTACTTCTTTTTTCACATAATTACATTACATTTGTCATGTGATGTAATTTGCATCAGACATGTTGGCAACAGTGGTAGGACGTCAATGTGTGCACCTCAAACATGGCTGCCGTCGTTGAATGAGCAAGAAATAAAACATTCATTTATGTAATAGGCTATTACAAATATTTCCAGTGCAGCAGTGATAATTGACAGTATTTTCAATTCATAATGACTCCCAGAAAGGTATGTGAATCATATATTTATCATATACGAGGGTCATTACAAATGTCATGGCAACTATGTTAGATCTTTCGATAATGCTACAGCATGGGACATCCACGATGTGCATTGAGCCCTTAAAACCGTGTGATATGTCAATGCCAACAGAAAATAGGTTTCGAGTACAGGAGTTAATGGCAAAGGTACAAATGAAAACCACACAATGGAACTCTGTATAAATTTGTTTTGCAACCGTACAAATGGAACACAAATCAATTAATTAGCATCCAGGGCACCATTTTCAAGCTTTGGAACACTGTTCAATAACACACATCCAGGCATGTCAGTTCAGGCAGACAAGGAGCGCCCTTGAGTCTGCAGTTCCATGTCGGAAAACCTCCACCCAACATGCAACTGTTCGGTGATCACCAACAGCTTCACATAGTGCTGCATGACACTGAGAATCATTTTTGCCACCGAGAAAAGCAATTGTCACGATTGATCGCTGTTCCAATCTGCTTACATCAATCTTGTAGCATGGCCAAGCTCAGAATGAATGTGTATGGCACTGGTAAGTTACCTAGCCTCCTGCACATACAGTCACCTTCCGTCGGGTGAATTCTGTGCAGTTTGCCGCTGGGAATGACCCTCGCATTTTCAATACCTGCCAGGTTTTGTAAAAGCCCTCTTTTGGTCAATGGAAGAATTAATAATGAATAACTTACATCATGATCATTATTTTTTGGTCTTTTTATGGAATTTATTGGACTATTTTATAATTTTTGATTTATTTTCTCATTTTGAAGGGTTTTGGTATATTTTTGCATATGGTATTGGATATTATCGAAATTTAAAGTGAGGGTGAATGCAGGTACATGAGCATCTTTCAATCCTCATTTCTTGGAAATATCCACATTCCTGGAGACACACCTGTGCTTGCAACTATACTCTGATTTACAAAAAATGAACGGTGAAAGCTGTCATCCGCTTGAAGGGTGAGGTGAGGAGACGAGAGAGGTAACAGTGAGCAGTGTTGCAATGTATGCAGACACAGCAGTGAGCACATGGTTTGACTCAGTGTTCTACTGTGCCTTAACTCGTCACGGCCATTAGACCGCCAGGCAGTGGGACTAACTTCCCCAGTATTTGTGTCTTCTTGCAAGCCTCTTGGAATGTTATGAGTCATGATCTGCCTCAGTGGCAACGCAGCATTTCCCCACATGCTAGCTTTGACAGCTGTCACCATTCATTATTTGTAAATCAGAGTATAATTGCACCACATCTCTACATAGTACAAAGCAAAGTTCACGACTCTTGGATGTTACTTAACGGGTAATCTCGAGAACCACTCGATGGATTTTGATGCAGTTTTCACCATTCTATAAAGGATTTCTCGAGGAAGGTTTCTGTAGAAAAACATTCATTTATGATCAAAGGAAGCCGAGCAGTAATGATTTCAGTGAATTGAGTCGAAGAAAAACTTGCCGTCCATGCTTCTTTTAAGCTTACGCTGGGTAAACAGTTAAAAATATCTATATAAGAGTAAGAATTATTCAGCTTGAAAAGTTCTACAAAAAAGTCTGCGACAGCATATCTCTATCTTTAATAGATCACCCACTAACTTAAGTATTCTTACGTTTTATTTCTTCCAACAATCTCCATTCAGTGGAAATTTAAATTACTAGCTTTGGAGCGAGCCTATCACCCTAGCTTCGGCCAGCATCAAACTGTCGAGTCATGTCGTCGACTTAAGACTTCAGAGAAGAGTATTCTTCTTCTTTCGAATAATCCATTTAGAGGGTACGATGAATCAACGTTGGCTATTGTTCATTGTATTCAATTTCCTTTGTTTCCAAATTCTTGAAATTCTGCCTTTTGAATAGCTTCTCTGAAGAGTGATCTGTCTCTCTGAATTCTGGCAATAATTTGTCAAATTTTTTTCAATTTCAATGAACCTTGTGTTTGTAATTATTCAGTATAGGCTATTTGTTTGGAGTTTCACTGTTCACCTCGGCTTTTCTGAATAGTGTGTGCGCCTTTTAAGTTTAGCTACACTGGGTATACCGGGCAAAGACGGGGCGGGTTGCTAGTTTCCCAATAATTGCACCAGTCGGAGCTGAAAAGCAAGTCAAAAATGGTCATTTTTTTAAGAATTAGTAACTTATTCTGAAATATTGACCCAAGGGCCTTAAAACGGCATTGGAAAGAAAGTCAGCCTTCTGTTTATGCTACATACAAAACATTTTCATCAGGAGAAAAAGCACGGAAGCTCACTGGCAAGGCAAAATCCATCACAAAGCAATTTGTTTTGTGGGTTTAAGCCAGAAACCACTGCTACATGTAATACGATAAGAGGAGAAAAGCATTAAGTCGACGACTTGCTACCTTTCCGCGCCGTATTCCGTACTTAATGTTGGCAACACTGCAAGATTCCCGCGTGTTACAGTGCTATTGTAAATTACATCTGTACAGTGTTTAGGTGGTTTTTATGTTACAAATCCACTATAAAATAAAATAACACGTGAAATACTCATTCTGGATGGCTTTATGCCACACTAAACTGACCACGGAGCTGAAAGGCATTAAGTCACGTTTGCAAAATTGATTAGAAAAATATATTTATTAAATGAAAATGTATATTCCGCTAACACAAATATAACCTGAATAGTTGCTTCACAAGATAGATGACTAATATACTGTGTTTGTTAAGATCAACAGTGTTTAGGAATTATCAATAAAGTTTTTAGACCATCATTAAGTTAGTGGCCTGAAACAGGGTAGTGCACTGTCACCCCTTCTCTTTATTGTGGTTATGGACGAGGTAATGACACGGATAGCAGGAAAAATAGGAGAAGATAAGATGAAAGCAATGGTGTTTGCAGATGATCTCATGGTCTGGGGAAACAAGGAGGAGGAAATTCAGGAGCAACTGAAGGGTTGGGAAGAAACCGTGGGAGAGTACGGATGGAAGTTCAACATCAGTAAATGTGAGATCCTGTTAACGACCAGGAAAAAGGACAGACCAATGAGTGGGATAACACTTGGAGGTGGACAGCTGAAGAAGGTGGAAAGTCTCAAGTACTTGGGAAGTATAGTGGAGGAAAATGGGAGAAATGACAAAGAGATTACGGAACGTGGCAGACAGGCAGAAGCATTTCTGAGAAGCATTAGGAGCTTAGTGTGGAATAAAGATGTCCCACAAAAAAGCAAGGAAGTGTTATACAGAAGCTACTATATCCCGATACTGACCTATGCTTCAGAAACGTGGACAATGAAGAAAAGAGACATAAGCAGAATACAGGCAGGTGAAATGAAGTTCCTGCGAAGTAGGATCGGAGTAACAAGAAGAGACAGGGTGAGGAATGAAAAGGTCAGGGAAATGGTGAAAGAGGAGCCCTTGCAAGGTAGGATTGAGACATCAAGACTGAGGTGGTATGGACACTTAAAGAGAATGGATGAGAAGAAGATTCCCAAGAGGATACATGAGATGCAGATGCAGAAGAAACGACCAAGGGGAAGACCAAGAGATAGATGGCTGAAAGGAGTGGAGGAATGTGTCAAGAAGAGAGGCGAGGACTGGACCAGAGTGACAGCGGAGAGGTGGTGGGAAGAAAGAACTAAGTGGCGAGGCTTATGTTCCAAACAGACCCAGCCTGGGGTTGGAAACTGTACAAGATGATGATGATTAAGTTAGTTCAAAAACACACCCGAACAAGAATCTACAAAACCTTAGCAAGACCAGTACTTTGCTAGGGTAGCAAAGCGTGGACCCTGAGGAAATGCGATGAGAGACAAATAACTACGGCCGAAATGAAATACATGCGACGAACAGCAGGAGTCACTAAGTGGGATCACAAACGAAACACAGAAGTGCTGAATGGTCTTAACAGCAGACCTATATTGGAATACCTCCATGAATACCAAAGAAATTGGCTAAAACACCTTAACAGGATGGACAGAAGCAGGATCCCTAAAGTTAGAGTTTTTCCTCGAATTGTGGCATAACATCCCTAAAGCAGTCGTCAACTACTGCCCTGGTGTGAAAGAGATCTCTAGGTCGCCCCAGGAAAAGATGGCGTGAAAATGCAAATCTTTTGTGTAGACCGTAACAGTTCTTCTAGGACTAACACATGAAAGGATGATGATGATGGTGATGATGTTAAGTTCTGTTCTATCAATGACATTTTATCCTTGTCCTGAAAAGCAGTGAAAAGTGACTTGGTGCTTTTTAGCTCCGACTGATTCAATTGGGCTTGTACTCGTGCTGAGTACAAATTCAACTGCCATGAAATAATCAGCAGAGTTAACTGCTGGGATAAAAATCACTCCGCCATACTCGTAATTCACCACCAAACCTCGCACTTGAATACAAGTGGCTGCATCCGCATGTAACAATACACTGTTCGAAACCTCATACAGCTGAGAAATATGGCGGCAATTCAATGCACATCAATGTTCATACGCCATCCTTAAAATCATCGACTAAACTTTTCTTTTTAATCGTATGGCTTTTAGTGCCAGGAGTGTCCGAGGACATGTTCGGCTCGCCTGAGTCTGTAGCTGCTTCCAGCGGTCCGTTCAATTTCAAGTAGTTCCAACTTTCGCCAACAGATATCAATGATCCCTAGTGATGAAGGTTGGAACTTTGATAGAGCATTCCGACAAAATCTAAAGTAACCTAACAATTTAGCTTCACAAAAGTTTAGTCTGTGGAAGGATCTTTTACATGCCATAAATGTATGACATGGGACCGCTGGCTTTATTTTCCCTCCGAAGGAAGGCATACTGAAGGATTTTTAACGCTCTTAAAAAATCCGACAACTTCGGCCGGGTTTGAACCCGCTATCTTGGGCACAGCAGTTCAACATGCTACCAACTACACCACCGAAGCCACCATCGACTATACTAAAAAATGTATTAATTCGAATGAGACATCACTCGTTTCTTTTCCAATTTCATTTCGATAATATATGATTTTCATACCATATTTCATCTTCCGGGCAGTCATTAACAATTGAAATTACTAACCCTGGTCACTTCTCCACCAACCGCACTGGATATATGCGCTAAATTACGCAAATATGCGTTTTTATTTATTGCTCATTCAACAACGGCAGCCATGTTCAATAGCATATTTAGATGTTATAATGCCTCCAAAATGCACGAGGCATACACATTGACATCACTAGTTGCCAACATGTGGGATACTAACACACCACGACTATCCCACAGTGCATGACTAAAGTATGAACTGGCAAAGGAAACTTTCCTAATGCAAGATCTGAGGACTAAGCTCCAACTTCCATCCACGAAGAGCTGGGAAAAATGCCTACAAGAAAGGGAAAATAAGAGAGGAGAGATACCGATGGATTTCTACGCTACCGAGGTTATGACAAATAGCCTCGATCCCGGACTGAAACAAATCAAGACCACTGGCACTTTGTCAACTCACAAAATGTGCAAAACTAAACACTACCATGAACGCAACGCCAACTGCCTGTGCGACAGATGTGACCAAGACTGTGGCCGATAACATGTACTTGATTGTGAAAGATGTAGAAATCCAATAATAGAGTTCTGTACCAAGTGAACCACAAACTCTATCATTCTGCACAACTTGTGCGCATTTTTCTCTTCATATATGGCTAACGTGGCCCGCAGGCTAAAACAATTGTCAAAACCCTTTGGATTGGACAAAACGAAGGTTAGAATGGTTGGATTGAGGTGCGTCCCTAGCTGCGGGAAGCAAGCGGGGCACAGTTGATGGCACTTCAGACTGTAACCATTGGTTTAGACTTGATAGGCTGTAACCCTTGTCAAAACCACTGTTCCTTTCATTTGAATCCCTCACAGAGTGCTGTCTAGACTGCCTATAGAATTAGTATTGTATGGGTCACTGTGCGTGACAAAAGCCAGGGGTGTATAACTTATATGGCGTGAACTATGATTCCAACTCGGCGCACCGTCAAGTGAACTGGACTCTTCTTTGTTTTACAGTACCGCTTGTATACATAGTAGTACCGTAAGCGCGGGGTTGGCAATACTGTATTTGATGATAACTCACGTGCATAATGGCGGACACAGCTGGGTTTTTACTATATAACTTGTGATATAAAAAGGGGATGGCGGGTTATGACCAGCGGAGGAGTAATCATCTATTACATCATTTCCTGATTTATTTTTCATCATTTGAAAAGGTATTTTGGCTAATTTCAGTAAGAAAATTTTATTATGCGTTGATGTATCATTCAGTGTTACTATATTAATTGCAGTATAAGTTACTCAATTTAAGACTCTTACCTTCCATTCCGGCGAATCATGCTCGGCGACCTCATCGGTCTAGTAGAATCCGCAACGAATTTCATTGCTCGTTTCATACTAGTCCAACGAACCAAATTCCGTCGCTGCTTGGTAGGGCTATCTTCCTGACTACCATCGCTGGATCCTGCTCGACATACCGAATCACTGGGGGCATACTCGTCTACCTGCTGAGGAAACGCATGATACTCCACAGTGTCCGCATCGTATATGTGAACGACCGTTCGCGGAGGTATAACAAGATCCTTCGTACTTTCAGCGTGAGGAGAAATCACCTGTTCCTCGACTGCTGAGAGCGCGATTGAATCAACTCTCCGAGGAGGTATTGGTGGAGGACCCTGCGGTTCTTCCTGCTCGTTAAGCTCTTCAACAGTCATATGTTTCACTAGTTTACTTATTTTGCCATAAGGAGACAGTTTCACAGGTTTCACTTCCTTTGTGTCAGTTAAACATAAGAGGTTTTCACTTTTGCTATGTAGTCCGGCATCATGCAATGTATTATCAAACAATGGATCAAATTCTAATATCACCGATTTTGAGGGTAATTTTCGTCCTTCATTTTGTCTAATAGCTACTGGAGGAATGTTCGAAACAGGTTTTGGTTCCCAAGTATCGTAAAGCTCGTTCTGTACACTTATCGACTGTGAAGTACTTGATCTGGCAGGCGAACTACTGCTGTGTTCATCATCAAACATGTCTTCTCCACTAGCATATCCCAATGCATCCAGTTCACTGAGAACGGATGGCGATATACTGCTGCAACTACGAGTCCGACCACTAACATAAGAAGAAGAGTCTTTACAAGACATATAATAATAATCTGAGTTAGTATCAGTTGTATCTGCAGTATCACTAGGTCCAATTTCCTGGTATGTCCAAGAATCAGAACGCATCACAGTATCGGGTACATCAGACTTAATTGTGTCAGAGCTACAAATCTGCGAGGTAATTCTTGGTCTAAGTCTGCCACCTCTTTTCACTATACAAACACCATCATACACTGAATCAGTCTGTGAATTCAATACACTCATAGAACGAATGGAATCACTGTAATGGCCCGAATTATTCGAAATTACCGACTGAACTTCATCGTACACAGACTCATCGGGTAAAGGAGGGGGAGGGTACACAGGAGGTGGAGCACTGTTATAGACCTCATCTTCTTCTTCAACAACTTCTCCTTCAACCAAGGTTTCATGCGATTCATTTTCACTCACAAGGGGTGAATTGAATGTAATTGATTGGAAGATATCTTCTGATGGAAGTGACTGACTTCTTACAAATTTTGATGTGTTAAATGTTGCTTCCCTAACAGGTGACGGAGGCCGAACAGTAAGTCTTCTTGCAATATTTCTCACAGATTTTTCTAACCTGGCACTTACAGTTCGAGTACCGTCAATAACAGATCTTCCCTTATGAATACCTTCTAAAGCTGATCTTTGTTCTGTTTTCATCTTACTGAAAGTTGATTTACCCTGTACAGCACCTTCCCTGTCCTGAAAATCAAACCCCTCATCTGCACCGACACCTGTTACGCCGCTCGTATGAGTACTGTCAAAATCCGAATCTTTCACTATTCTCTGTCGTGGTTTGGGAATAGGCTTCTTCAAGTTGCCTTCGACTACCGTCAGTCTAGGCATGGGACTCGGCCGAGGTTTCGGAACAGGGACACTTGTATCCATTGTGAGAAATCGGCACTTTTTTTTTACGATGAGAATTTATGACACAGCTGCGTTTGCTAGGAATACATGAGTCACTCCACTGTTTGCAGTTCGTTTCACTTTCTTATGCACAACCCAGCCAGCGAAACCATCAACCATGTTTAAAAGTTACGTTCCCAAGTATAAAAAATGAATTTGTGAGCGAGCTGCTATCCACAACCAACAAGATAACT